>JAWZYV010016091.1:0-1339571 GCA_038373885.1 Cheiracanthium punctorium | reverse complement strand
ATTTAAATTATTTTTCCGTAATTGATACCCCCCCTTTACTTTTTGTAATTACATGTGTGAGCTAATAAAAGTGCCATATTTATTTTTCCAACAATATGTGATTGAATATTTCAAGTTATACATCCTGATTTGGCAGCATTTTTAATTGTTCTAATAACATTAGCAAAACGGAAACATAATCTCAAAAGTAAAGGGAATTGCGACAGATGACTTTTCATCGTATTGCCATTAAAAACAAAAAAAAAACCTTAGTTATCGTGTAGACCCTCATCTGGGACCCTCAGCTTTTATTTTGTTAGCAATTGTGGTTGTTTTTCTTAATTTGTTAAAAAAAAAAAAAAAATAAATCTTTTTACTTTTTGGGGCCCTAGGCACGGGCCTACTGTGCCTAGGCCATAATCAGGCCCTGGTTATTGTGCACTGTGCCAGTGAGTTAGACAGAGTTTAGAATAATGGGCATTTTTTTTTTCTTGTTACGGCAGCATAGCATATCAATTTGAAGTTTATAAAAGTTTAATTTCACTTTTGGCTTTATGTTTCCTAGAAGAGAACGTCGGTGGTGCCAAAAAGCACAAAGATATAAGTACAGTGTGCTTTATGTCGTGATATTTTTTATAATGGTTATGTAAAAAAAAAAAAAAAACCTAGGAAAAAAAACATAGGATAACTAAGCATTCAGATCTTCATAAACAAAATCGACTGGCGCCTGTTCAAGTAAGTTATATGTGAATTACATTCATATATATATTTTAAATGGGTTTAAAAGCTTTTAATTATATATATGTTATTATTAAAAATATGGTCAGTTATTTCTCATAAAGCATTGAATTATATATATTCTAGGCACTTGCTTTTTGTTATGTATTTGTACCAAATATTACTATTCCCAAGGGCAGGTCCAGAAATATTTTTCAGGAAGGGGTGCAAAGCCTTGAATACCAATTTAGAATTGCATGAACATGCAATTTTATTTGAAGCGTATTTTTACTAGTAATAAAGCGTATTTTTACTAGTAAATATTTCCTCTCGGGGAATTCGTTGCCCCTGTGCTCTCGCCCTTAAACCACCCTTGCCCCTCACCCCCCCCCCCTTATAAAAAATGAATGAAACACTAATTTTGAATGACCACATTCTACGTTATTTAAAAATCAAAATAATTTTAAATAAACCCTGACAGCACACTTGCCCAATTTATGTCCATATCTGGACAAACTTGTCCAAAACATATATATGTCTATGATAAGATATCTCCTGGACATCATTTTAGCGACATCTTTGGGGAAAGTCCATAATATGTCTAGAATAAGACATGATTGGGGCATGTAACACCCCAATTAAGTTCTTATTACGACAAAAACGGGAAAATCCATATTATGTCTGTTATATGACATGAATTGGACATCTAAACACCCAATCATGTCTATTTTATGACATAAATGGGCAAAATCTATTGGCGACAAACTCTGATTGGCTCAATTTGTTTGATCATGCGCAGTAACATTTTTGTATGCACGTTGTTTTTAATAATCTGTGGTGGTTGTGGTAGATAGTACCCATCTATTTGAAGTTTCCTTGTCAGCTAATTGTTACATTTTTATGCGCACTTCTTGCATATTTCTTGCCTATATCACTGTTCTTTACAATACGGGGTAATGTACAACTTTTTGACTTAATGTGTATTTTAATAAAAAAAATTAAGTCGACTCGTCAGGAATGGCGAAATGTTGAATAAGAAGTTAATGATTGAATTATTCCTTATTGAAGCTGAATGTAATGTGAATGATATTGAATCAAAGCCTATTAATGCGCACGATCATAATTATTTTCATAATGAATTTGAAAATAGGATCGATGAAAATATTTTTGAAGATTCAAATATGTGTGATTTTACAAGCAGTTCTTGTAATAGCTTCATTTCAGAAATTACTGATGAAACAGATACTTCTATTCCTTTATGGTAGTAACTTATCCATAGCATAAAAATAAACTGTGGATATGAGATAAATATCCACAGGATGTCTTTTTATGGACAAATTAAGGATGTCCATAACATGTCCATATAGATAAGTTTTGGATGTCCATAAGGATGTCTATATTTTGTCCAGAGGATATCATTATGGACGCCGTATTGTGCCATATGGACAAGTTTGGGGGGTATTATGGACAAGATATAGACAAATTTGGGAATGTCAGTTATGTCCCGAACTTGTCCATGTATCATATGGACATGTTCTGGACAAGTTTGTGCTGTCTGGGAAGCACATATTTCAAAAACTGAGTCACTTGTTCTGTCTCAGAAATTTTAAAATACTATAAAGTTTATTTATTAACAGCATTTTAATGATACATATATATCATTAAATGTCCTTAGACATGGATGCTCGTAATGGTTTGGATGGCACTTTTAATCATGGCTGCGGACCCAGAGTCATAAGTTTTTGAGTTGAAGTTGGAGTAGAAGTCGGACTTTTTGACCTCACATTCTGATTCTATGAAATGTTGTACAACATTATTGTATTTTAAATTATATTAACTGTCTGAGTACTCTATGAATTAATCTAAATTTTCTCCTAATTGGTCTTTTAAACACTATGAGTACTTTTAAATGTGCTCTTGCTTTTAAACCATTGATAAGTAACATGTTGTTCACCCCATTATATGTCATTCCCACTGAATAACAGGACAGGATATACATTTTTAAAATATATTCTTTCGTTGCAGTTTCGATTTTTTTGGTATATTTATCAAATGCGATTTAGTAATTGGAGTGAGGACGAAAGGTATGTCTTTATAAACTTTCAAATTGCATTAATGCAAATTTAAATTAAACACAGATTTAATGTAATTGTATGTAAATTAACAGTATTTTAATTCACGAGTCAAAAGCTTTTGTGTCATAAATGTAAAATAAAATTTCCCATTGTATTACTTTTATTCATAGAGCTACAAAATTTGTAACTCTTAATTGATATTTTTTAAAGAGATTTACGACTCGGGCGATAAGAAATTTCAGATTTTGTTTACTACGGAAACTTTTTAAAATGTATATTTACTTGTGTAATAATTTGACATGACAAAATATTTTTAAAATTATTTTACAGTTCATCATCTCTGGCATTCAAAATATGTATAAACCTATGAATATTTAAACGCTTTAACTAAAAATTTTCATTTTAATTAGACATATTTTAAACTGTTCGTATTTTATTTATTTATAAGTTAGTGTGTTATGCAATTTATAAAATAAGTATTCTATGTCTTTAAAATTATTTTATCACAGTAATCCTTACTTGAACTCTTATAACTGTTGAAAAAGTAAAAATATATTTTTATAACTAAGAGGTTAATTAGATAATTTAATTTTAACTTCTTCCGAATAAAATTTAAAAAAAATTAATACTTTTCTGTTTCTTAGATGGCAAATTTAAATAAATTCTAAATATACTTTTTATTTATAAATAGATTCAATCGAACACAATATGCACGATTTAATCTTTAATTTTATAAAAATTTATCGGTAAGATTTGTTTTTATTTATTTATTTATTTATTTTTTTTTTTGTAATTTAAGAATTATTCAAATACATAGTTTGTTTATTTGGTAACATACTTATACATATACAACGAGTGAGAATTTGCACTACATAGAGAAATCTAACTGGATTAACCAGCCCTCTTTAGCTAAGAGTTCATAGCTATGCACACCAAGAAGATTAACAGATGCAAGGGAATTAGAATTTATTACATTTTGCTTGGGGTAAAAAAGAAAATTTTTTAAAAATTAAATAATAATAATAACCAGCCCCTCTGATAGACCAAAGCCCTCTCCAGTCTAGTATGAAGATAGCTGTGGATAGATTTAAAAATGGAATATAAGTTAAAGGAAACTGATTAATCTTGACTGACAATTTAATTTTTATATCGTTGTGTAAAAAAAAAAACAACTTTTGTAAATTTTAATTCAGTTATTTTACTACAAAGTAAATAAAAATTATGGTATACAGCGTCTATATCGTCTTTCCGAAAATTTCACTTTTATCCTGTAAAATAAGTAAATAAAATAAATACAATAAAAGTTTTATATTTGCGTGTAGATTTGTATGTTATATACAGTGGCGTATCGTAAGCCACCGCAACTTCCCTTATTTTGAATCTTTATACAAATCGCTATTGAATCCATGGATGGCACCAGCATTAATATAAACTATTAAAATAAACTAATAGTATGTGTTCTAAACTGATTTTTGAGTTACAGAATTATATGGATCAGAATTCAACTCTTTAACTTTTAAACAGATTAATATTATGTTTATTATTCGCCTTATTGATTAAACTCTTTTTTGTTAATGTTGAAATTTTAAAAGTGACACTTTCACTATGAATTATTAGTAAACGAGCTTGCTTTATAAAATTATTCATCACGTTTGTGGAAACCTCGTTCAAAACTATCTTAGAGTATTACAAAAAAGTGAATTTTTATCACGGTTAGTTTCGCTAAAAATAATTATTTTTTTGTGTGTCTTGGCAAATTATAAGCTGACCGATTATATTTTTCTGGCGATATTTTTATTTTAGATTTTAAAAGAAAGAAGTTAATTTTCTTCATGAGTGCTTGACTTTATAAAAAAAACTTAATAGCGCATATATTTTTGTTCTCTTTCGGAGATTTTTATAATTTATTATTATTATTAACTGAAGCTTCCAGGGGTACATTTCACAACAATTCTTGTTGAAATTGAGATACGGTGCCATCTGCCATCTTTTAGCTTTCAATGAGTACTATCACCACATGAATTATTTGGAAGTAGAATCATTTTAAAGCCGTAGAAACAAGCGATAAAGTTTCGGTATGCCACTTTACTGCGCACCTTCAAAATCGTTTTTCTCAAAAGAAAATTTTTGTTGTAAAGTGGTTCTACCTATAAACATTTCAATTGCATTTTTCTCACTTTATTGTGATTTAAAATATTAATATTGCATAAAATAACAATTCGATTAATATTTTTACAGCAAAACATGTTGGCCAGAAATACTAGACTTTTTGAGATAACGTGTTGAAATTAAAGGGAATCAGTTTGTAAATGGTAATGTAGATTACGGCCAATTATCTACGCTAGGGATCTAGGCCGGGGGTGGGTTTGCCCTCCGTGGGGGACTTTCTAAGAGGTCCTAACCCGTATTTATGCAAAGTTTCGGAAAACTCCGAACGGTTAGGTCGGCGGACGGACCTAGTTTCGAACCAGGCACTTTCCGTCTCCCAGATGCCACAGGTGGGGCGGGATTCAATTTGTAAGGGAAAACACATTTATTGAGATATCAAGAATTTCGATGTTCGAGATATCGAAGTTAAACTGTAATTAAATTTACATATATCTCTTAATTTTATAACAAAAATAACTGCAATTTGTGTAAAAGCGTGCAAATTTAGTCATGCTTAATTTATAAAAAAAATTTCAGTGAATTTACAGCAATATTCTTGCACAAAAAACTTTTGTTTCTGATACTTTTTCTGCGGGAAAAAAAAAAAAAAATGCGTAGAACTTTCTTCGCTGAACTTTTTTCAAAGAATTTCATTCATATGAAATATTTTAAGCGTTAACCTGAAGAACTCTTAAAAGTAACTTTCGAGATTTTACAGAAAGGTGCAAGGCCATAACCAGGGAGGACGATCATGTTGGTTTAACCCCCCCCCCCTCTCCAAAATTTCAGTAAATGCATTATCCGTTTATTTGCGTTGATTCTAGAGATCAGTTAATTTAATTTCAGCACTACAGATCCCTTCCACCCACAAATTTTTTGCTTGCTGAGGCATTGGGGAAATATTAGTGTAATGTAAAAGGATTTTGAGATACGTTAATTAGGGTCAGTTTAAATAATAATCTAACAGGAAAGATTGTGCTGTGGTTTTTAAAAATATCCGGGGCCTGGGTGTCCGATTATGTATGTCGATCCGATTCCTGGAAATATTTCAGAATACAAAACATTATATTGTCCTCCATCTCCTCTAAACTTATCCTGGATATTTTAGTTTAGAAAATGATTTATTGTGAACAAATCACTTTCTAAAGTAAAATATTTTCAAGTGGTGCAAATAGTTGCAAATTTCCATACTTGGTGACAAAAATGTCATCCAAGAGGGAGGTCAAAGCCCCCTCTTGGATACGCCACTTAGCATATGTACATGTATATTTGTGCCCCCTCGTCGGGGAGTGGTGACCCCCCGTCGGGGAAAGTCTAGCGCCACCACTGTTAATATGTTAGCATTTTTTAATGGGAATCTGTGGAAAGATATCTTTTGGTTGTCATTTACAGGTTCCAGAGAGGTATTGAAACATCCATAGGCAGCACAATACAGAGGCATAATTATTCTTTTTTAAATTTTGCGCTTATTACCAGAAGTCCAGCACATAAGCACATAAACCTATGGGGAAATGGTTGTTTGTTTACCACCGTCACGTGACTTTTATAGCCTCGAACCCAGGGAGCCGATATCCTCCGTAAAATACGGAAAATGATCTTCCTTGCGAGGCGGTAACCAAGGCACGGAGTACGAATACAGTGCTGTTGCCGGACGCAAAAGTGAGAGAGCCTAAGAAAATATTTTTTAAGGATAAGTAGGCTCTTAATTTTTTTGGGTTCAATTAATCATCAATTTTCATCACAGTTTTTCAAATTGTTATAAATATGCTCTGGACAAAATTGATGCAAAGAATTGACCTAAAAAATCTAAAGGGAAATGACTCGGTGCTCAATCTCAATCCATGATTTCATGCACACATAATAATTCTGTTCATTCTTCCTTTTGAATATGTTATCCCTTATGTTTTAATTAGTCACTCTTTTAATAATATTTCTATTTCCTTTTGGCTGTCAGCTAACCGAGATGATGTCGTGTAGATCCGTGACAAGATTTGTACAAGTTAACTTATAATGTAAACCAATTTGGTCCTAGATAGCTACTAGCTAGTACGTTTCGCTTCCGCTCTCTGACTGGGCGACTTCAGTTCGATCCTCGCCGTCGTTCTCTTGTGAGATGGGCTTGTTTTACTGCCGTTTTTGTTTTATTTTATTTTAAAAATAATAAGAGATTATTATATACTTTACTTATTTTTTCTGTAATTTATTTTGCTATAATTAACAATTAAAAATAGTTAAGACTTTGAATTAAAAAATAATTAATTTAAGTATTTTTTGGTTTAACTCCTTCCTAACTTTTGCTTTAAGTATTTCGTTTCATATATCTCTAGTATTTTGATAGCTATTTCTAATTAAAATTAAGTCTTTCTTTTTCTAATACTAGGGGCCAAGGCCCCCAGACTCGCTACGCTCGCTTTTCATATGAGGCATTCGGCCCCTAATAAGGCTTATTCGTAAAAAAGACATAAATTCAACAGACAAAACCCGAAGATAGAATGTTACTGCGCAACACATTGCTTGGTTCTTGCATGTTCATTGGTACATAAAAATTTAAACTTCACACTACAGTAGACCCCCTCCCCTTCATAACACGGAACATATTTTGTTATGGGTAGGGATGGACGCGAGACGGCTTTTTTGCGAGACGAGACAAGCATTTTTAACATTATGATATAGGGATTTTTGCGTGACGAGACAAAGCTTTTCGGCTGTTTTCCGAGACGCCAATTTTCCGTCTCGCGTCCATCCCTAGTTATGGGAATCCTTGTTGTACGGGACCTGAGCTATACTCCACCTGGAGTGCGGACTCCACTGATAATCGCGGGAAAAATTATTTGCACTCCTCAGAAACACAATGATATTTAATGTTGCCATTCAAAAGTTATATTAATTAGGAGCGAAAGCGTAATAAAATCAGAACATCTGTTTCAGCTGTATTTTTAATAATGTAAAACCTATTGGACACCTTGCGAATTTGCCACCCATGGCGATTTTTCATTATTTGGCGACTTGAGTACATGTAAATTTAATAAAAGCTACGGAACAGATAGGATAGCTTGCCACCAATGGCGACTTTTCATTATTTGGCGATTTACATATGTTCAACACCTATAATTACTGTTCATTTAAGGTTACCGGAAAACCGTTCTCCATATTTTCATTTACATAATCGTTTGCAGATTGGCGTACTTAGCACCACGAATTATACCATCTCGTCGCGCTAGCAAATATCCAAAGTGTACTATAACTGCTATAATGGCATAGTTAATGCCCCAAATATTTCTACTGGTAGCAAATAATCCAGCTAGACCGAACCGGCTATAAAATAATCTGCATTTTAATTATTTTTCATTTTCAAGATATTAGTTATTCTGTTTTGGAAAAACGAGTAATCGCTAATTCTAAACTCCTGTTGTCTAAGCGATCTTACTATTTGAAAATTGTCAACTTTGTATAACACATTTTGAGTTACTTATTTCATATAGTTTATATTTTGGCGTAATTCTAACTCATGTTTGTAAATTTCACGCGATTCTAGATACTTGGAAACGGTTTGTTGAAAAGGAATGAATGATTTTATGCCAAATCTGGCAACCATTCGGTTTATTTTTTCACTTTTTTATTAATATCTTCTAAAATAATTCGATTTTCGAAATTTAAGTCAGCTTAGCAGGTTCCTCGGAATTTTTCGAATCTGTGGGCACCTTAGTCGAAACTCAAATACCCACGGTTTAGGAGGAGATGAGTCAACAAGCTTAGAATAGAGAGATTATTAACTCTATTTGGGGAATTCAATATGTAATTAATATTTCAATGATATTTTTTTTCTTCAGAAAGCTCACGTAATTAATTAATAATTATTATTATTTAGTATTCAAAGGAAAATAAATAGTAGTTTTACATATTAACTAGTTTTAATAATAATTCTTTCACTTCTCATGTATATATAAAATTTATTGAATTATAATTTTAAGAGCAATATTTTTTCCAAATCTTAGGTTTTTTTATTTTGTATTCCTTTAAATACCAGATTTAAAATTTTGTTCAATACTTTTCAGATAGAAATTTAATTAATTAATCTAAATTCATACATGCATTATCTTTTGTATTAGACATTTAAAGGCCGGAGATGGCATCTAAAAGAAGATGTTGTGCCCACCGGAGCCGAGTTGATAGGATACTGAAAATGGTAGATAACTGAAGTATAAAGGTCCAGGGTTCTGGTCTACCGGATGGCTGATAAATGATAATCTAAAAATTCGGAGTTTTGGACGGTTTTTCTCACGATGTAACGTAAATACGCTTCAGAAGAACTAAGAAAGTCAACCGCGCAACACCCCCCCCCCCGCTTACATAGGCAATGCGAAATACTCCTCGTGCGGGTTTACCATAACACATTACAATACAACATTTTCAGAAATAGTTATATACTTCTGGGGGGAAGCGTGTGGCGACAGCTGGGTTTGAACCCAGAGATTTATGAATGGTAGAAAGAGGCGCAATCCGGCTCGGCCAAAAGGTACCCATTCGATCGGCCTTCAATTGCCGGGTGTTGTGTGCGCGGAGGTGATCTCGTGCCGCCACACTACTCCCCCCCCCCCTAGAGAGTCAGTCGGAGGCTGACGAACGATGTTCCAACCGTTATGGAAAGCTGCCACTCGCTGTGGAGTTTTGTGAGTTCGCTGCCGCTCGTTTCGGACTTTGTGAGGTTGCTGCCGTCATCTATCGCTGTAGGCGAGAAGGAAAATGCGTGTTCGTTGTCCGGGTCACCAATCTGGGGGGGGGCGTGCGGTGACAGCTGGGTTTGAACCCAGAGACTTATGGGTGGTAGAAAGAGGCGCAATCCGGATCGGCCAAAAGGTACCCATAACCCATTCGACCGGCCTTCAATTGCCGCATGTTGTGCGCGCGGAGGTGATCTCGTGCCGCCACATACTTTTAGTGTATGTTAGAAAAAACTGAAAATAAATTAATAACATAATGTATTTCTTAAATTTATAAAAATACCCAAAAAATAGATATCAATATTCTATTAATTACTTACTTGGTGAAAGACAGAGCAGTACGTAAATTTATCGAAAATATGGCTGCCTTTTAAATCTATCAAAACAGCTCAATTAACTTAGTATTTTAAAGCCTCTAATTTATGGGAATCATTGACACCAAGGGTTTTTTTTTTTTTTAAATCATCCTAAAATAAGTATAATATGTGATAACTAAGAAAATACCTTTAGTAAATACAGTAGAATTTTTTAAATTCAAAATCGACAGGACTTTACGATTCAGCATAACACAAAATTCCAGATTATAAAAATCCTGTAGTATTATAAAAAAATCGTTATAATCAGGTAAAGTTTAAAAAAAAGACTCGGTAAAGACATTAGGGACAGCAAAGATACAAGTGGAAACGGAGGTTTAGGTTTATACGCCCGGCTCATGCCAGCACGCCGAGTCTCTTTTTCCACCTACAGCATGTGCATTGCCGATCTCGCGGACATACGAAATTCTTATGACGCTGGAGAAAACGTATATGTATTTAGTTACACCTGCTTTCTTCTGACACTGGTTTTTTTTTCCGAGGGTGAGGGTGAACCTTTACTAAATTAGTTTATTTTGGTTTCTACTCAAGGGATGTGAAGTAGGTTTCGATTTTTAAACCGACAGCCTTAAGGAAATTTTATTTTAAACTTCTTTTTCTTTCAGGGAAGGTTCGAGAGTAATTCTATTTAAAATTCATATTACAAAACTTTTTAAAAAATAAACTAGGGGCCAAGGCCCCCAGACTCGCTACGCTCGCTTTTCGTATGAGGCATTCGGCCCCTAATAAGACTTATTCGTAAAAATGACATAATTTCAACAGACAAAACCCGAAGATTGGATCAGATAGAATGTTACTGAGCTACACATTGCTTGGTTCTTGCATGTTCATTGGTACATAAAAATTTAAATTCACACTACAGTAGATCCCCTCCCCCTCATAACACGGAAGATATTTTGTTATAGGAATCCGTGTTGTACGGGTCCTGAGCTATACTCCACCTGGAGTGCGGACTCCGCTTATAATCGCTGGAAAAATTATTTGCACTCCTCAGAAACACAATGATATTTAATGTTGCCATTCAAAAGTTATATTAATTAGGAGCTAAAGCATAATAAAATCAGAACATCTGTATTTTTAATAATGTAAAACCTATTGGACACCTTGCGTATTTACCACCCAGTAAAATTTACGTAAATATTTAGTTAGTGTCATAGTAACCAAACTAAGTGAAATGTATATGAAAATTTTGCTTGCCCTTTTGGATAGCGGGACGCAAAAGATAAATTATTGAAATAAATTCATTTGAATACATTATATAGACTCGGTGAAAGTGTGATATATTTGACAGTGTATTTCATAATTAAAAGCATTGCTTAAATGCGTAAATCTTTAGAAAATAAAACGAAAGTAACTGTAATGGAATTTAAAAACAAATCTTTAAAAATCCCAGCAGGGCGTCATTCAAAATTTGATATTATTTTTAAGACCCATATTTAACATTCATATAGCTATAAAGTAAAATGCTGCGTCACAAATTTTTAACCCGTTAAGGATTTTTGCATGGGGATTTCAGATTACTCAAAATAAAATTTAGTGTTTGGAGGGGAAAAAAAGATATTGAAACTTTTCAAAAGGTTTCAATTATGATGTTTTTTGGAAGGGGGAGTTTTCACGTGGAGCCCAATTTTTTTTTTTCATTTGGCTAGGGTCCACAGTTGCCTTGATGGGTTTCTGGTCATGGATTAGGTGCAATCTTATGATTCCTGTATCTATGCAAGCATTAAAGTGCTGTGGTGGTTGGTATGTTTGTCGATGGGGTCCGGTTCTTTGAATGAAAAAGCTCTAAAAACTCTAAAAAACACTTGCATACTTCCTTTGTGATTATACGAAAATAGAGAAATTTATTTAAGTCGCACAAACATAATTGCTGTTCATCGATGAGACAGTTGTTATCTTGCAATTTAAAAGTGTGCTACCAAAACAGCATCCTTCATCTATATAGGCAATTCTTGATTTATGAAAAACTACCATTTCAATGTTCATTTATTGATCTCATGAAACAGATCAATATTTAATCTAGATTAGCTGAAAGAACTATTCCGATCAAAAGAAATGATAACACGAAAGACAAATAATGCCAAACCCATCGATAATAAAACACTTCCACACAATATTTTTGCGTCAAACTTGCTGATGCACTGTACTTAAATCTGGCGATATTTTAGTTTAGAGGTTAAGACAAAGCTACAAAAGGGCTATCTGCCCAAGGAAACATACTTTGGGCAGAGGACCTTTTTAAGGGTTTCAAATGTGTATTCACGTTACACACGGAGAAAACCGCCCATAACTCCAGGCTGTTAGCAAGGACACCAGCAGGATTTTATCCAAGGGGGTACACCAAGATATGTATTTATATATATATATACTTATACAGGGTGTCCCAAAATTGACACAAGATGTACATAGGATAGGGTTATGTATAAAAAAGCACATCAAGCAAATGGTATCCATGGCTTTGCTGGCACATACATCTTTTGTCGAAATTTTCCAAGGCCATTTCGAATAAATGTGGCTGAATTTCGTTGATGCAGTGTTGAGTCCTCCATGTTTCCTCTTTTAATACATGGATTCATGTGGGCTTGTTTACCTAGACCTTTGACTTCAAATTACCCCAAAGAAATAAATTTATCACATGATCTTTCTGCTCATTCATCATGAATTAAACTTTCATTATTTTTTAAATGTTCAATGATGAAAATGTCTTCATCTTTCTATAGTGGCTCATTTTTACTAACACTAAACTGGTCAGCTGTCAAACTGTTTTCCTTTCTCGGTTTCCAACACTAAATTAATTAATTTTCTATTTAATTCAAATCTTAATTCTAGGACACCTTATATTTTTTATGTTAATAACCTTCTTTATTCAAATTCCAGGAGGGTGCACTCGCACACCCCTCCCGGCCGTTTGACCAACAGCCACAGGGTAGGACAGAACCCAGGATCTGCACAATTCAGCGAGATTTTTGAGATAATCTTTAAAAAAGTTGTATAGCACTATTAATTTAATTTAGTGACACCCTGTAAAAGAAGTTTAAAATTTATTTACGTATTTTAGCAGACGACATAAGGATTTTACAAACGTATACTCAGTGTACTGTGCTTGAAATAGGTAAATGTCTTTAAACTGCCACATAAACCATAAGAAATTCTCTTGAGTGCTCCTGCGGAAGAATTATAAATGCTACAGACACTATATTCATTATATATTGTGATCCTTAATAACATAAAGGAATATTGTTGAAATAGCCGAATAACTCTAAAATGCGCCTTAAAGAATAGCACACAGCGTAATGTAATGGAATTCTTTTAGAATATTCCCGTAAAAGTCACTACACACCTTTTCCAACAGGGCATAACATATGTACCCTATTGAACTGTACATAGGAATCTCTCTATTCTAAAAAAAAGTAAAGGCCGCTGTCGCCGTCAAAGCTTGTTGACCTAACTCCTCCTAAACCGTAGGGATTTGAGTTTCGACTAAGGTGCCCACAGATTCGAAAAATTCCGAGGAACCTGCTAAGCTGATTTAAATTTCGAAAATCGAATTATTTTAGAAGATATTAATAAAAAACTGAAAAAATAAACCGAATGGTTGCCAGATTTGGCATAAAATCATTCATTCCTTTACAACAAAGCGTTTCCAAGTATCTAGAATCGCGTGAAATTTACAAACATGAGTTAGAATTACGCCCATTTTACGCCAAAATAAGAACTATATGAAATAAGTAACTCAAAATGTGTTACACAAAGTTGACAATTTTCAAATAGTAAGTTCGCTTAGACAACAGGAGTTTAGAATGAGCGATTATTCGTTTTTCCAAAACAGAATAACTAATATCTTGAAAAATAATTAAAATGCAGATTATTTTAAAGCCGGTTCTCGTCCAGCTGAATTATTTGCTACCAGTAGAAATATTTGGGGACGTTAACTATGCCATTATAGCAGTTATAGTACACTTTAGATATTGGCTAGCGCGACGAGATTGTATAATTCGTGGTGTTAAGTACGCCAATCTGCAAACGATTATATGTAAATGAAAATATAGATAACGGTTTTCCGGTAACCTTAAATGAACAGTAAATATAGGTTGTGAGCATGTGTAAATATCCAAATAATGAAAAGTCGCCATTGGTGGCAGGCTATTCTATCTGTTCCGTAGCTTTTATTAACTTTATAAGTACGCAAGTCGCGAAATAATGAAAAATCGCCATGGGTGGCAAATTCGCAAGGTGTCCAATAGGTTTTACATTATTAAAAATACAGCTGAAACATATGTTCTGATTTTATTACGCTTTCGCTCCTAATTAATATAACTTTTGAATGGCAACATTAATATCATTGTGTTTCTGAGGAGTGCAAATAATTTTTCTCCTAATTAATATAACTTTTGAATGGCAACATTAAATATTTCACTCCTCATTAAAAAGTTCATTAAATATTTGCACTCCTCATTGTGTTTCTGGAGTGCAAATAATTTTTCCAGGGATTATAAGCGGAGTCCGCACGCTAGGTGGAGTATAGCTCAGGACCCGTACAACACGGATTCCCATTACAAAATATCTTCGATGCAAGAACCAAGCAATGTGTAGCTCAGTAACATTCTATCTGATCCAATCTTCGGGTTTTGTCTGTTGAAATTATGTCTTTTTTACGAATAAGCCTGATTAGGGGCCGAATGCCTCACACGAAAAGCGAGCGTAGCGAGTTTGGGGGCCTTGGCCCCTAGTAATATATAAATTTCACGGTAATCGATGCATAATTACGAAAGCTCGGTCAGACATACAAGCAGAAATCATAAACACTTTAGTCTTGTTGGAGAGTGTTAAAAATATAAATTTCCTCTTATACACGGAGAGCAAGGAATTTAGTTGTTTAAGGTTTGGCAGCCTGAAATTAATGATGCATGTGCTAAAAAATCAACGATTAAAGTTTGTTTCACGTATATTGGTTAATTAGAAGACGAGTTACGAATTTTAAAAATTCCCATTGAAATCGTCATAACTTAATATTATCACATTTCAGGGCCTTAACCAGAGGGGGGCTATGGGGGCTGAGTCAAACTAGCAGGTTTTCAGCCCCTCACCCAAAAATTTTTGTAAATCTGTAGTAAAAATGGAAATGTCCGTTGTTCAAAACCTCAAATCTCCAAAATGATCTTGCTGATTGTTTTGAAATTTTGACACAAGTTATATTTGAATATAGGCATGTTTCTATGTAACTTTTATATACATGTCACACCTGTGACAGATATAAACGTTCTTTATTTGTAAAAAAGTGCCAACCGACTACCTGAAATAGTTATCGCTTTCTGTTGGGTACTTTGGCTTGCGTCAAGGTGCAAGTAACCTCTTGTTCTGATCACATGACTGTGCAAGTTCTTATATAGGTAAAAGGAAGTTGTTTAAAGCAAGGCAAAAATTGTGCTATTCATGCACAAAGCAAAAAGCGTGAATTTTCCTAGATATTTGGATTTATTTTTATGAACCCATTAATATTGGTGGCAGCCTGGCAGGAGATTTCTGGCAAACATCCTAACTAATATTATAAATGCGAAAGTGAGTTTGTTTGTTTATGACGCTTTCACGCCTAAACCGCTGAATCGTTTAGGATGCATTTCGGTTTAGATATAGATGGGACCCTGGAGTTGGTTATAGGCTACTTAGAATTTTAGATTTTTAATTACTTTTTTAATTATTAATTAAAAACCGTTTTTACGTTGCCATGCTTGGCGAGTTTCGCCCGTATCATATGATTCATGTTTTGAGCTAACAAGAATGCTATTACTTCAATAAAGAAGCACGTGTATCTGAAAAACATTAAATAATACGGAAATTATGCCAGTTTTATCCCAAATATATCTATCTCTAATAATAAAAATGAATGTTCTCCAGACAAATCTACAGAAAGCAGAGCTTAGAAAATTTGAGCATGCCTGGACCCATGACTTCGGTAAAGTGTACTTGAGGCTCGGAAATTTTAATTACTTTTCTAACTATTAATTAAAAACCGTTTTATCGCCCGTACAAAATGATTTATGCTTTTGAAATAAAGCAGAAATTCTATTTGCAAAATCACATGCATTTGAAAAACATAAATAAGTATGGAAATTATGTTGATTTTACGCCATATTAAAAAGCATAAATAAAGAAAAGTGTGCTTACGTATTATCCCGGCGGTCCGCCAAGACGAGCGATTTTTTGCCGAGATAAACGCCGGGCACATGAAATTATTAATGGTTTTGAATACGATTGGCAACTCATTTGACGAAAAAACAGTTTGGCGGGAATGACCGCCAGGATAATAGATAAGTACCAAGAAAAGTCCAGATGTGTTTCTTAAAGTTCGTAAATTTCCAAATCCTACAAATAATATAAATGTGTACGTTTATGTGTTTGGATGTTTTTGACTGAATCACACAAAAATGGTTGGGAAAATTTGTAATGAAGATAGCTTATGCCCTGGATTAACATACAGGCAACCTTTCAAGCATATAGCATAAATAATTCTTTTACAAAGACACTCAAAATAATGCTAATGCATTGCGCTCTATGGAAATTTTGTAGCAACTAAACCGATTTTAAAACTTTCTTCACTGATTGAAAGTCCTAGGCCTATAGGGTCCTAGGCGTATATGGAGAATTCCTCTGTGTGGAATTTTCTAAGGGATCCTAGCCCGTATTTTCGCGAAGTTTTTGAAAAAAACACGGAAAACTGCGAGCGGCTAGGTCGACAGGCGCGACCGGTGTTTGAACCTGGCACCTCCCGCCTTCCAGGTTTGAGAGCAGACCCTCTTAGACACTGGCGGGACCCTGAGTGTTATAGGCTACCTTTTATGCATATTTCACAAATAGTTCTTTTACAGGGATACTCATAAGAATTACATTACGCTTTATGTGTATCTCTGTAAGTACTGAACCGATTCCAAAACTTTTTTCACTGATAGTAAGCTACACTATTCTTGAGTATTATAGGCTAAAATTAATGCATGTAGCGCAAATAGTTCCTTTACAGGAACACTCAAAATAATTCTAATACATTACGCTCTCTATGGGCATCTCTTTAACTACAGAACCGATTCTAAAACTTTTTCGCTAATAGAAAGCTGCACTATTCCTGATTAACATAGGCTAAAATTCATGCATATAGCATAAATATTTCTTTTACAAGAACACTCAAAACAGTTCGCAAATACTGTCGTAACTGTCTCTATTCGCCAAATGCCTGAAAAAAATCTAAATTTAGTATTTTTACATACTCTGTTATTTTAAATGAAGTATACTACCATGCATTATACTTCATTTAAAATAAGTAAAAAGCAAATAATATTTAAATGCAGTTTCTTTAGTCGCAAACATATTTGTTATTCACACATGCTTCGTTTCTCTCGGGACCTAATCCTTAAGCCGACGCGGACGAAGTCGCGGGTAGCCGCTAGTTACCTATAATTCCTCAACAAAATACAACAGCGGATGAAATAAATGCTTGCCTAAAATACTCTACTTTGTGGCGACATGTAAAAACTTTAAAATTAACTACAAACAAATGTGTCCAGCTGCAAAATGACTGATAAGCTGAGATAGTCTCCCATCAATTGCTGGAAATTGACAACAGAAAGGTACCATATGGTCTGACGTCGGGACGAATTTTGCCTCGTAGTTTCTGTAATTTAGTGACATCAAAAGAAGAATTGGTTGAAAAAGTATTTCCCAATACTCAAACCAATTACAAAAATCACGATTGGTTGAGTAAATGAACAATTCTTGTGGCCAAGAATGAAGATGTGCACGAAGCAAAGTGTAAATATACAGGGTGTCTACTAAATTTATGAAAGTATATTTCCTGACTTTTGGGAGATTCCAGAAAAAAATTCTTGACTATAGATGCAATTTACTTTGGGAAATCCCTCAACAGTCTAACCCTCTTTTTATATTGTAATATTTTTCTACAACTTAATTGACATTTATTAATTTCCAACTGTAATACAATTATTCATGTACTTAAGTTAGAAAAAAAAATTACTGTGAGTTTCAAGTAAGATACTAGAGTTAGTTCAGATTTCATTAATAGTGACCAATACTAATTGTGTTACAGGCGGTACTTATGTGATCTATCTAAATGACAATATTAAATATAGATGCCGAATTTCAAACATAATGTGTTCTTTTAGTCTACTACACTTTAAATCTGCAAGAAAAATGAGCAATACTAGTGAAAATTTCTGTATTTTATCACTGGTCATAGACAGATAGCATATTGGCTCTTCTGTCACAAGAAACACCTCACCACAGAATGTGAAACAGGTATGAGCATCACATATCCCACAACATTATGAATCATTCATTCTATTTAAACATAAATAATCTTTATCAGCATTTTTCACTCTCTGGACTCTTAAGAGATTAAAAATAAAAAAAATTGACAAGAAATTTTTAGATGAAGGAAAATTTATAATTTCAGAGAATTTTCCCAACTCATTTTGCATTTTCCAAGCTTTTTCTAGACTTTCCTGACCTATTTCCCACCCTTATATACTAGAGAGAAAGCCCATCGCTACTCAAAACCCATTGGAAGTGACGAAAAATAAACCATTTGATTTGTGGCATGGTGATGAAGAGAGAGGCAATGATGCAAATATGTAGATAATATTAAATAAAGGGGTCTATTCTGCCACATTCAATTAAGTGAACATTCGCATTTGTGACGTAATTTAAAACGCATTCTATTGTGTAAACATTTGGTAGGAAGAATCTGCACCTAAAGGTCTATCACACCTTGCAGAATACCACCGTACATCAGCAGGTTGCAAATAACGTCAATTTGATGTCACACACCACACGTTCGCTTAAATGAACATGATAGAACAGAGCCCCAAAAAAAGTCTGACATTTTTTAAAACACGAAATCATGTTTAAAACAAGTGTCAATGAGCAGGTAATTTTAAAATTCGATTTTAACTTTTTAAAATTTTATTTTACTTTATGATGCAAAAATGCAACATCAGTTCGAAATAGGTTTAATTTACCCAAACTATTTGTTTCAAAACCCTTCCTCAATGGAATATACCCTATCAAAAAAGTATTTGAGTAAAGCACAATTTCCTAACTTAGCTTGGCAAATAATTAATGAGATTTTGAAAAATGCACAATTCAAAAGAAATATGAAAAATTATAACTATACATAACTTTATTTCAAGATGAATTTTCATATGCAAAACCAATGTAGTTGGTTTGACTTAAACATTTTTGGGCAAAGTGTACTTATGCATGTCGGTCATGTTCATAACAGTTTCGGTGTAGAGCATTTCCACAAGCTTAGCCTTTATGCGATGGATCCACCTTTTGCTTCATGTAATGTACACCCAGCCAGGAAAGAATTCAAGTCAAACTGCCTACGGTGGATTTGTATGTAAAAAATTATTTATCATGAAATATGAATAATTTTTCATACTTCTATCAAATTTGTGCATTTTTCAAAATCTCATAAACTATTCGCAAAGTAAATAAGGAAATTTCGCCTATACTTGAATACTTTGAGAGGGTGTATTTAACCCTTAAATGCCTGAATTTTAGACATGTTTGCTACCAATCATGCAACAGCCATGTATATAATCTAAATTTATAATGTCAGTTTTGTGAATACTAATTAGTTTTTTGAAAAACACGAAGTTGGAAAGAAATGTGTGAAATTTTTATGATTCATGATGTAAATAATTTAAATAATGAATGAATAATTATGAATAACTAGTATATTTTTTATGTGAAACCGGCATGAGAAATTTGGCTTGTACTCTAATTTGGCAGTGAACAAATTTTAAAAGTCCAGTATCAAATTCAAAACTCAGGGCATTTAAGGGTTAAATGGGAAAAACCCTATCTTTAACATTAAAAAAAAAGTACTAAATTCCAGTTTTGGGCGATTATAATGAATTGAACTGGTTAAGAAAACCCCCGACTTTGATTTTCCACTGGAATTTTTATGTTTCGAAATGATTAAAGATAACTAAAACTCATGTTTTTAATAAGCTTTTTTTGGGTTGAATACAATAGGAGAATCTGTAAAAAAATGATATGCAGTCGGTTGTCACTCAGATGACGTTATTGAAATGACACAGAATCACACAAATGCTCTTTAGCTCTAATTCTATGACTGAACTTATAAATCAACAGTTAAATAGCTCACTGAATTAGTTTTAGGTAAAATTTAGTGTGGCTGCTACGAGCAGTTTAAAATACTCAATCAAGGGAGACGGGGAGCTTTGGGCGATCCCATTGACTCCAAGGGTGGTGACAGCAGGGCTCTGGGTCAGCACATATATATACATGTGTATGCATTTATATACATACTTATGCATATGTGTGTACTTGCACACAATACCAAAAATACATTTAAGTAAACGTCAAATTACCTAAGTTATAACATTAAAAAGTTTAAAAATACACATTAAAATTCTTTATTAGCAGCTTTCGGTGGCATGCCACCACCATCTTCAGCCTTTGCTGCCTTGCACTGATCTTATTCCTTATTATTTCGCTCCACCCTGGATCGATTTGCGCATGCGTCATTATTTATGGCGCCATCTGTTGTCAGGATCTGTAGTGCTTCCATTTTTAGAGCGTAATTAATATTTTTATAATCGGTGAGTTTTTCAACTGCATTAAAATTAATTTCAATAGGTTGTTCTTGGGCTATATTAGAGAGAGCTGTACTAGGTTTATTAAATTTAATATCACTGAAAATAAATCGGTTGCGAATCGCAACCAATTTATTTATTACCGATATATTACCGTCAGCCAGGGGCGTAGCCAGAAATTTTTCATTGGGAGGGGGGGGGGGGGGTTACGACTACTGCAACTCACCTCACATATATGCATACATGTGTGCGATAAGGGAGAGAAGAATATACATTTTGTATGGCAAAAAATTCCTCATGGGGGGGGGTTATGACCCCCCTAATCCCCCCCTTGGCTACGCCCCTGCCATCAGCGTCTGAAGAAGTGCATTCGACAGAAATATGCTTTAATTGCAAATCTCAAGGATAACGAAACCGAACTTAAGGATACTTCAATAACTCTATGTGATACTCCCACTTTTAATTCATCGATGTCAAAAATACAATCCTTTACCGAAAAAATGCATAGGATCTACGAAATGAACCACAGAAGAAAACTAAAATTTTTTCTTAAAAGCAGAAATAACTTTAAAACCATTCCGATGAAAAACAAAAATCACTTTATAAACTTCTCAACTTACAAGCTAAATAAACACTAACAGGAAGTTTTGAATCTAGGACCAAAGTATATATTAAATGATAATTTAAATATTTTAAACACCATAGCAAGTATTGAAACTGCAATCGAGGACCTCCCCACTCTGGATAAAAGCAACTTAAGATTAATAGCACAAAGTGAAATTAAAAGAAAGCTAAAAACCCCCACCCTCGACTATGAAGATCGGCGATGTTTAGACGAATTAAAGAAAAATTGTAATAATGTACAAAGAAGATTACCTTACTAAAAATGGATGAAACTATTAAGAAATTAGAAGTTGAAGAAATGAATAAAGACCTTACTAGTAAAATTAAGATTTAACTAAAAATGGATCCTGGCCTGAAGATAAACAACCTATTTTAATTAATTTTGCTCCAATAGCATCAAGAATTTTTGCTAAATATAAAGATCACCACCCCCTCCCTCAGACCTATTGTAAGTGTGAAGGACCTACATATGATTTTGAAAAATATCTGAAACCCATTCTTTAAGAACTTTTATCTCTCAATGACAATACTCTTATCTTCACTGATGACTTTCTTCAACGTCTTAAAGAAATAAAAATAACTGAACACGAATGCTACATTAGTTTTGATGTCACAAACCTATTTCCTTCTATTAACATCAAGAAATTAATACAATAATAAAAGAGCAAATAACCTCTAATTTTGGCAATAATAATATCTCTGTAACCATAAATAGCGCTCTCAACCTTATACTAAGTAATTCATATCTTCAATTTAATCATAAATTTTATAATCAAAGAAAAGGAGTCCCTATGGAATCCCCTATCTCTGGTATCACTGCAGATTGGAAGATGTGACCTGTGAAATGAATTTTCGAATTATATAAATACCTGGCTTCGTTATGTGGATGATGTTTTTGCTGTAGTAAATAAAAGTAAGTTGAAGAAATCCTTAAAGAAATCAATACAATAGACCCAAGCATAAAATTTACCATGGAAAAAGAACAGAATACTTCCATTTAACTTCCTGGATGTTAAAATTCTACGTGACAAAGAAAACCATATCCATACCACCGTTTTTCGAAAAGCTGCAAACAATAATGAAATCGTAAACTTCAACTCAAAAACCCTTTATAAATTTAAAATAGCCGCCATCTGTTCCTATGTCAACCGTGCAATAAAAATATGCTCCAATGAAACCCTCTTCAAGAATGACATTCAGTTTATCAAAAACCAGTGTAAAAATGCAGGCTAGCCGAAAAACCTTGTCAAGAACCTCTATAAAAATAGAATTAAAAAACTTGAACATATAAGTAATCATCAAAAGGAAAAACAGAAGTTTACAAGAGCTATACCCTACTGCAGGGGAACAGCCATAAAAATAACCAATGAAGTAGCAAAGAAAAACATCATAATACCTATAAAATCAAATAAAAATATTTTCAAACAAATACACAGTGACAAACATCAAATAGAGAAAGAGAAAACTGCCGGAATACATATAAAATAACTTTCACCGATAATAATTCAAATAAACCTGGTTGCTACATAGGAATGACAAAAAGGAAAATTAAAGAAAGAAAAAAGGAGCATTTCAACGATATTAAATTTAATAAACCTAGTACAGCTTTCTCTAAAATAGCCCAAGAACAACCTATTGAAATTAATTTTAATGCAGTTGAAAAACTCACCGATTATAAAAATATTAATTACGCTCTAAAAATGGAAGCACTACAGATCCTGACAACAGATAGCACCATAAATGATATGGCACACGTGCAAATCGATCCGGGGTGGAGCGAAATAATAAGGAATAAAATCAGTGCAAGTGAGAACAGCAAATGCTGAAGATGGTGGTGGCATGCCACTGAAAGCTGCTACTAAAGTATTTTAATGTGTATTTTTAAACTTTTTAATGTTTCAAAACAAGTCCTTTCTACAAAATTTTAAATAAATACCTTAGTTAGTTTCATATATGAAAAATCACTTATGAAATATGAATTAAGATATCTATAATTATAATTTTTCAAATTTTTGTTGAATTGTGCATTTTTCAAAAATTCATTAATTATTTGTAAAGCTAATTAGCAAATTTCACTTATACTTGAATATTTTTCTGAGTACATCCTCTCAGAAAAACCTTCCTCCTCCAGCTGATAAAACAGCAGAAAATTGTAAAATTAACCTTTAAAATCCAGTTGGGATGACAGTCATTCCAAGAAACATTTTCATCCAAAAGCCAGCACTCAGGTTTGCTGCTGTCCCAGGGGTTCCTTCCCCATTCCAACAGGTGTATTCTTCTCTACGGGGAGTTTTACAAAAGAACATTTAAACTAAAGGGTTGAAAAATTTAGATTCTACAAAATATCTTGCCTCAGAGTAAATGTTTAAGTGACATAGCACTAGACTCAAAAGATTAACTCACTTTCAAAAACAGAACCCAAAGTTGTTATACATGATAAACTTAATAAAAAGTTATGGAAAGAATAAAAGAACATTTCAACAACATTAAACTGGGAAATCAATCTACAGCCTTTTCACATCTTGTCCTTACAGAACCAATAACAATAGATTTTAACAATATTGAAAAATTAGCAGATTTAAAAACTAAAATTTATTGATTTTATCATGAAGAGTTGGAGATTGTAGATACAGACGGCTCAGCAAACTAGATGACACATGCACAACTAGATGAAAGTCAGCAAAAGCTTCTTACAAAGGTGTTACAAACATTTCAACATATAAAGTCTGATGATGGCTGAAAATGCTAACTTTTTTTTTTTTTTTTTTTTTTTTTTTTACAGAAGCATGGATTTTATACTCCATACTTTTTAATTCTATTATTCTGAATTATTAAGAAAAATTGACTTTTAAAAATAATTCAGAAAGTTGCAAAGGAACTGTATTTCCTAAAATAAAATTTTAAGTTATCTGATTTTGCTTCGTTGGTATCAAAATGTGTGCCTATTGAAGAAAGTACATTTTACATCCTTGCATACAATGGAGTATGATTTGATAACAATAGTCAAGCTAAAGACAAAATTGCAGTGCTCTATTTTGTCAAGATCAGTTTTTATGGGTTATTTCTCATTGATATACTCCTACAGCTCCCCATAAAAGGATTTGCATTTATTTGGCTAGAAAGGTGTTTTTTAAAAAGACTATAAGGTGTTACAATTAGCAAAGATGACAGATTTACAGATGGTTAGTTTGAACAAAATATACAATGATCTTTGTGAATAGTATTAGGGACAACAACAACCTAAGTCGAAACTCTGTGTTCCACAAAAATTATAGAATCAGTAACGCAAAAATTTTAACAAAGTGTCATATGAATCAACAATGATTATAAAAAATGGCTAGAAAATATTTTAGATACTAAACCATTTAAGTTAATTTGTTCCTCCTCTGTATAAAAACAAACAAAAAAAATTATTAATCATTACTTATAACAAAGTAATTAGACAAGAAAAATAAAATAAACTTTATTCTAAAATAATTCAATAAAATGAAACAAAAATCACGTCAATAGCACATATTAAAGTATTTCACATAGTACATATTTTTAAGCAGTGGAAGAAATCAAAATCAGAGAAATCAGACTGCATTACAATACATGGCTATTTTTTATGCAGATATTTTGATTTGAATTAATCCCTAAAGATTCTTTTTTGTTTAAAAAAAAAAAATGATATGTATCACTAATACCCAACAAGCATTTCTTCTAACATTTTAAATAAACATTTCTATCATTTAACATCATAATCATTAATTTAATTAAACATCTATTTACAAGTATATTTGTAACACACTAATACTTTCAATGCAATAAGATTTTAGATAAGATAAATTTTAACACAAATTTAAACAATTCTTCAATTATAACCATCACAACTTTGCAGACAAATGTTAGCAATCACTAATACTCAGAAATTTTTTAGACTTCTTTAAACTTTTTATGTACACTTCAAGAACTAACCTTTGTCAACAGCATAACATTCACCAGTTTACATGAAGATTGATTCAACATTCCTATGACGTCACTGAGAAAGAGAGGATTTAATAACATGCATCAGATTTGTTACAGTTGTGTGTTATTCTAAGATTCAGGGATGAGATTGACAAAACAGGAAAAAGTCTGAAAGAATGTGCAAACAACATTTGAGCAATAATACTTATGAATTTCGAGTTCAATAAATATTGTGCTGATAATTGCTACTGATATTAAATACAATTTTCTTTTAAAAATGTAAGGTTTCCTAAATATATGCAACTAGGGTCATTTCGGTGTCTGAAATTTGTTCGTCCCAGAGATTTAAATATCAGCTATTCAAAGTTCCGGGATGAATTTTCTTTTGGCCCTTTGGCAATAACACATGGGGGGGGGGGAGAGGAGGAATAAAAACATTTTAACATAAAGATGTTAGAGTAAGTTCTCGAGTACTCTTAATGTCTTGAGACCCAGTGATTTAATTTTTTCTTAAGAAAAATGGGACTGTAGCAAGTCCTCTGAATCTACATAATGATAGATTTAACATTCATGTAGACTGGTGAATATTTCGCTGCTGACAAAAAAGGAGGATTCTAGTTAATATATGTACAAATTTTGCTATACTTATAAGTGTTTTATACATAGCTATTTTTTATTTATTTATCTTTTTCTAAGATCCATATGCATTTGTTTTCTTTTAAAAAGTATCAATATGTGATAGATTCATTGTGTGAGAAGATTTTATAAATATATATGACTATTATTATTAAAAATAATCTTGTTCCATATAATATATTTTACCATATTTCAAACACTTAAACATTGGGGGGAAGAAAAAAAAGCATGTATAGCCACACATAAGTGCACCCACGGAGGTGGTTATGGGGACTCAAGCCCCCCCCTGAAGGTGGAAAGTTATAAGTAAAAAGGATTAAAAATTGGAAATTGTCCCTAATGAACTAATTTTTAAAAAATTGTCTTTAGCTTATTTCTACACTTTTTACACAAAGTTAGTTTTTAAATAAATACTTACAGTTAGTGCTTCAGAGTTAAACTCGGTTTCAACGATACTGAGAAGATAAGAGAATTATTTGACTATAACGAGTTAGATTGCTTGCGCGCATGTTGTTCTATGGGCAAGTCAAATGACACAGAATATTTTGATGTTATAAAAGAATTATAACGATAATCGAAGTCACTATAACAGAGTTTAGCAGAATTTGTAGCCCAACCCTCCCTAAACTAAAACCCTGGGTGCGCCACTGTAGCCACATGTTTAATGATTTGATAAGCTATCAATAATAACAGTTCAGTGAATATGAAATACTGTTTAATGTATTTATTCTCTTTTATTAGTCAGATGGTTAGGCAGTATATAAGTGAAATCAAATAAAAAAATATTTAGCTTTCAAAAAACATTACTTCTTATTTCACATAACTTATTCTTTTTAATTTTCATATATTACATAACTTATTCTTTTAAAAAACAAAAAATTAGAAACTTACAATATAAACTGATTCCAATGCATGATGTATTTACAATGAAAAAAAAAAAAAATCTAAATTTAGGCTTTGGCCTAAAAAAATTGCCTAGGTATAAAAATGATTTTTAAAAACAACTTATAAAAATGTAAATGGGGAAAACCATTGTTCGAGTTCATTTTTTTTAAAGGTAGCAAGAAAAACATGAAATATTTATTGAAATACTACAGTCAGTGCTTTCTTGATTTACCATTCCAAGTAATATGTGCACTCAATACAAAGCCATACATTATTGAAATATGTATATGCTTATAACAGACACTACCAGACTTGCAGAATGTTTTGATAACTGTCAAAGAATCATGCTGTATATATTATTTTTTCTTTTTAGTTAAGCGCTGTAGCAGTCCTCCCTAGTAAAATTTTAGCACCCTCTAGAATTAGAATTTTGGAAAAATTTAGATTTTTATTGCAAGAGGTGAAGCTGTCTAGGAGAGCTAAAGCTTTCTCTAAAATATCCAAATAGCATACCCTTTTACGACAATGCTTAAAAGAAATATTTTGTAAATTTTCTTGTATCTTTAATAGGCATCAAAATGAAAAGCAATTAGCATTTTTTAAATTAATAAAATTAATTCAATTGCTAAAATGAAGAATTGTATCAAGTTTAAAAAATATACAGCATGAATATTTTTTGGAAAAATTAAAATTTGCAGTTTGTTTTTAAATTAATAAGAAATAAGATTGTGATAAATTTTTAATTTTTAAGAATGCAGAAAGATACAATTTGCTTAATAAGTTAGCGGTTTAATAGTGACTTTAAATACTAGGAGGTTTCTCAACAGATTTATAAAAGCAGATATCACATTCTGCTTTATTATTGTTACAAAACAATCAATAATTGAACATGATTAATCTCATTTGGTTATTTATGATAACATATAAACCATTTTCATTTTTGAAAAGTTAATGATATCATCTATGAACACCCCATTGTATATGAAGCTCATGTAAATAATCAACAGCTCTTTGACTAATATTTAAGGCAGGAAATAGAAAAGATGACCCATTTTTACACTTAAGTGAAAGTCCGCTGATCCCCAAATAGGT
Organism: Cheiracanthium punctorium; assembly: GCA_038373885.1. Taxonomy (NCBI): domain Eukaryota; kingdom Metazoa; phylum Arthropoda; class Arachnida; order Araneae; family Cheiracanthiidae; genus Cheiracanthium; species Cheiracanthium punctorium. The sequence continues at coordinate 1,311,738 of JAWZYV010016091.1, read as the reverse complement.
ATGAAGTAAATCTATAAAAGAAATAAAAATAATTAGGGAAGTAGTCGAAATATGAAAACAAATCATGTAAAGTTATAAAAACTGCATAATGTAGCACACTGATAACTTTAAAAAAATCTTTAATTTCAATAAATTAATAATTCAGAATATTATGTAATATATGTACATGAAAAATAATTTTATGAAACAAATATTAAGAGACAAAGTTTCAAATTACAGACTGAATTTTGTGTAATATAAAATGTAACCTTTTTGTGTTGTTAAGGCAAAGCTATACAAGGGATACCTGAATAGAGATGTGTATGTGTGCTTTGGTTGGCAGACTTCGAATGCATATTTAGGTTACATATGGAAAAATCTGCTCAAAACTTCAGACTGTTAAATTGTTAGCCATGCAGTAGGCTCCAAATGGAGGGCCTTCAAATTTCAACCATTTACTATGTTCAGTGTCCCATCCACTAGGACAAGGTGAGGCCCTATTTACTGTTTGAATTCAGCATGTACAGAAATGTTTGAGTACATTTTGTTGAATGTTATATACAGTTTGAATTAATAATTATACATAAAAGCAAGTATAAATTTTATTTACTCTGAAAACAGTGTACAGGGTGGTTATAATTAAAGTTCCACTTTGAAACAGTCAGAAAAGGAAAACTATCAGCACTATATGAAGGAGGGGGGAAGTTCAAAACTCACCACCGGGGGGGGGATGGCGGTGTATGCAATAGTGGTAAATGAAATAAGACATCGGATTAAATGTTTATGATTGTTCCTAAAGTGAAACTGAGTATGGGGTTCTCTCAAAAGCACTGTTTATGGTGATAAATTAAACAATTTGGCAGAATTGAAAGGTGCGATAAACTGACATGTCCATAACATTCCTCCTGGTATGCTAAGAGCTGCTGTTGAGAATGCAGAAATAAGATTCAACTTGCTTTCAGGGAATGGTGGATGCCACATTGAAGTTGCTTTGTAGCACCTTTCAGATACGATTGCAAACATTTTAAACCGATGTCTTATTTCATTTACCAATATTGCATACAGTGCCGGTAGTGAGTTTTTGAAACTTTATATCCATGGATAATAAATTCCCCATGACCTCCTTTACACAATTACCAAGTTTGATAATATTCGGTTCAGTAGTTTTCCTTTTCTGACGGTTTGAAAGTGGAGCCTTAATTATAACCACCCTGTACTTCAGAATTTCCCTTGACAGATTTTTGATCTGAAATATCTTTGGTGTCTGAAATAATCAGTATTTCTGGATATGTTTATTAAATAGAGAGAGGGAAAAAAATGGAATTTCTAATGTTTATTATAGGATTTAATGAATTTTGAACATGTAATTGTAATTAAAACTTAAAATCATGAAATTAAAGTTGTACAGTTTACAAAAGTCTTAATGAAAAAAAAAAAGTCCAAAAAGTGACTATTGAAATTATTTAAATTATTTTTAAAAAGTAAGGTTTTTAAAAATTCAGAATGATAGACCCTCTGTACTATCCGAAATGTAAGCAGTTAGCTATTTTTAAGCATGTAGGTAATTAAGAAAATTTTTTCAATGACATGAGCTGTTCACTCCTGGCAAGCAAATGATCAACTTATAAAAATTATTAAACAGTTAAGTAAATATTTTAAGGATGAAGTATTTTGCAATATTTCTCTAAATAAATAATATACAGAGATGCTAACCCTCAATGAGACTTTTTAGTAGTAACTGAATATTTTCAGTAGTTTTTGAGGTTTCTCAGTAGTCAGTAGCATAGGCAAAATTTTAGTTCTTTTTTTCTAAACTACTAAAAAAACGTTTAATTATACCCTAATAAAAATTGATCTTAATTAAAAAATAGAAACTGACCAGAATGGAATCTACCACTGAGCCTTCGCAGTTAGCCCAGGCTACAGAGAAGTCCAGACTCAACACTTTTTCTCTTCAGCTAGTGCTGATTACAAATTCGGTGTTGATTGCACCTGATAATTGTTTGTTTTAGGCTTTTGGTGTTGTGCAACAATTCTTGGTGCTTTTTTTTTTATCATTAAAAGATCATAGCTTAAAAATGTCATAGAATTTAAATTTCCATAAAAATATATGCTCTTTTGTAGTCTGTAGCTAAACAAATTTTCAAAAAAATTCAATAAAAAACTACAAAAAATCCATATATAGTTAACATCTCTGTATATATCAGACAATCTTGTAATACAATTTCGCAGCTTTAGAATGATTTCTGAAAATTGCATGCAGCATATAACTTTTTATGTTCATGAATAAAGCACAATTTGTTAAGAAGCATTCTGAATACTAGTAATTGTTTTAAATGAGCATCTAAATTGCATAACCCAGACAGATCATTCTTCTCCTCCTTTTCTAATACGAATTAAAAAAAAAAAAAAGTCTTCCCCCCCCCAACTACAATTCATATTTATTTAACTAACAAGCTATCTCCCAAACAATCCCTCATTCTGATACAATATCTCAAAGCAAATACAATCCTTAATGATAAATACTTTTCGTTATTTTAATTATTAACCCTCTTGCTGCGCAATCCATGATTTCTGTGGGTGCATATTTTTTCTGTCTATTCAAAAGCCCAAGCCCCCCTTTTTTTTCTGTTCATTTCGGCTTTTCTGCAATGCTTAATTGTTGATTCAGGTCTGGTTTAACAGATGGTGATAGTTTTCCATATTTTAATGAAGTTTGCAAGCCTGTTTTGTAAGCATTTTGCTCACTCTTTTGAAAGCTCAAATATCCCATAGGACGTGTTTAAGAGTAATAAAAACTTTGTTCCTGAGGGGTTCAAATGTAATGATATTTGTTTTATTTCCTTTTAGTCTATATATATCAGTTTACTTTTTATATTTAAGTATTTTTACAATAGCTTTGCAATTTTTTCAATAAGTATTTTACTCCAGTCATGATTATAATAGTGTGTCTTTAATCCATCGTTAAATTAAAAAAAAAAAAAATGATATCTGCTTCATTTTTTTAATTTTGTTTTTCCTTAAAGGTAAGTTTTTTTTTAATAACTAATTTGTTGCCTCTTTTTCTTTTCCAATCCTTCTCTTTAAGCTAGCCCCTAGTGTGTTCACATCATTTAAAAGATTTTTTAAATTTTCTAATATTTTGGCTAAGTTTCGGCACTTGATAGGATTTAATTGAGTTTTGAGTGTTTTCCATGTAATTCAAGCTATTTTTCACCAGTCCAGGTACTGATTTGCTCATTCGCGAATTTCTTTTCTGACAGCGTGGACTGTTCTAAATTTTTGCCTTTTTGGGTGGTTGAAATCACCATCTTGGACAATCCCTTCTTTTGCACACGAAAATGCTTTTCCTGCACAATCTCTCAAATGTTCTCAGCGAACGCTGGTGCCCTGGCAGACGCTGATTGGCGGAGAGAGACACACCATGTGAGGTGATGGTTTGATATTTTTTTCTCCATTTTTTCCCCCGACGACCGATTCTTGGCTATGCTGGTGTTTGAGCACTAGTTCCCTGCATGCCGCCTGTCTCGACAGAAGGACATTACTTCTACTCATCTTTTTTTTTTTATAACACCAAGGAGGCCGGAAGGCTGATGTCCAAGCTAGAAATGACCGTATCATAGCTGAGTTTGAATCTGATGAACTGTGGAAAGTAAAACTGCTCACCGAGCTCTGTACCCTTTTTTTTGGCACAGACGCCATGCCCCTCTACCCCTTCACTATGTTTTAAAAACGTAGTAAATCCATTCCCATTTTCAATAAACCATTGTTTTATCCTATCCTTTACCCTTAAAAAAAAAATCATCAAAATGCTTTTTTTTTTTTTTTCTTTTTTGCAAGAAATGTATAGAAGTCTGCATATTTTTGTTTCGTTTATGTGCAATCTGAAAGAATTTCATATATTACTAATTTCACCATTGTTCTAGAGAGGCCTCTCAACTAAAGTAATATGTTTATCTACTATATAAATTGCATAGCAAACCTGATCTTACCTAAGCTTTAGAGATGTTTATTTAATATGTTTGAAGTGAATGTGAACATGCTATTTTGGAGTAGAAAATTTAGCTAAAATATAGTGAAATCTTGTTTGTTTTGATCATTAATGCTAGAATAGGTATAATTGACAGTATTTGTCCAGATAAGAAGGTTGAGCCCTAAAGTGTAATTGTAATATTTTTGTTAATAGTGAACTCAGGTGCAATCATATAGCATGAATATAATCATCTGTTAATCTATTAAGCTAATGCTTTTTTTTGTTGTTTGTTTGTTTTAATCACAAATTATCCAATACTCAATAAATGTGTTATTTTCTTGCAAATATGTCTCTTTATTGTTTGTGCATGTTACACCCACACCAGTTTCTTTCACAGCTGAGGTAATTCCGATGAAGATCTTTGGTTTGGATTTATTTCTGGTATCTTGCCTTTTCTAATTAAATTAAAACGCAATGTCATGATCTTAATTTGGTAATTTCATAATTGACAACACGGCTTTTCTACTGACATTTCAGACACTGATAGGAGTTCTGACTCTGATTTAAAGAGACACTAGTGATGATTTCAAGGATTTCCACTCCAGATAGCGATGGATCTAAAAACTGGAGATTTATTATACTGAACTTCCTATTGACTTTGAATATTACTGAACTTCATTTCTTGTATACTTCTGTAATATTTTGCAGATTTTCATTAGTATACATCTTTTACCTTTGCATTTCATAAACTAAATCATAATTTAATCATGACCAATTTTCAGAATTTTGTTTTTATTTAAGTATTCTTCAATTTCACTTTTCTGATGTCCTTTTTAACGATCCTAATTCTACATTTTAAACATGCTTTTACGAATTTTTTTTTTTTACATAGTTTAAACCTAAATATTATGTTGATTTCAAAAATATAATTAAAAAATATGCAATTTTAAAACCTATCTTGATTTGAAAATTACACAGCGAGAAAGTTAAATACAAAGGGACAAAAATTTTGAAAACTTGCAGTGTCTTTTAAACTGTTTACTTTCATCATTGCAAAGATGAAATTTTTAAATTTTTGAACAGCTTTTTCTATTTGATATTAACTACTTTAATATGTGTTTATTTATTCAAAGAAAAATAAAATGTTTGTCTTTGGCACAAAAATAAGGAAAAGTTGCAGAATATTAAGCAAAAGAGGAGGCAGGCCATAATCAGACTCACTGCAGAGTCTGATTACGTCTGCCTTAGAAGAGGAATTATACCAATGGATTTTGTCTGAGAATATTTCAACGGAGAAAATCCATCTAAAAGCCTAAAACAAAAAACGCTCAGGATATAAAAGACTTCCAAGCTAGACCCATGTAGTGTTACCACTTTATGAAGAGAAAGCAACCATCCGTCTGAAATCATACCACAGTGGGACAAAAAATACCAGATGACCAGGAACAAAAATCTAGTAAGTTTCTGAAATTCTCAAGAAAAATTATTCCTGATAATAACTTTGCCGAAAAAGATACATTCAATATGGATGAAATACCATTGTGATTTGACTGTCCTGCCGACTGAACAGTAGACTCCGTGAGAGCGAACAATGTCCACGGTGTCCATAAAAAGGAATGAACAAATTTCATACACTGTCGTTCTAGCTTGCTCAAGAAATGGAACAAAATTGCTGCCTATGGTCATTTTCAAGAGAAAAACACTACCAAAACAGAACCTTCTGCCGGGGGTTGAAGTTTGTGTGAAAGGTTGGATGGCAGAGGATATTATGATTTCATGGATGAATATCTACAGAAAAAGAAAAAAAAAATTTCCAAATAAAATAATCTGCTTTCAGTGATGGATTCTATAAGAGCCAATCTTTGTGACAAAGTCAAAAGTACTTTGAAAATTGCAGCTTCTAAAGTTTCTAAAATACTACTTAGGCTGATGAAGAAATTGCAGCCTTTGGATGTTGGTATAAATTGCTTCCTTAAAAGCAAAGTGAAAAGTATGTGGGAGAAAGGGATGTCGTACGGCATCCATTCTTTTACAAACAGTAGACTTGTAGTACACTCGGCAGTAGAATTGTACCAGGGGAATTCATTAACTCACAAACTGATAAATATTAAAAAACTTAATTAAAAATAAAAAGACGGACTTGCATTAAAATATTAAAAGGCTAAAATACGAAATTAAAATCCGACAGTTGCAGCTTTCAGTGGCAGACACCACCTTCTTCAGTCTCTGCTGTCTCCCGACTGCTTTGCTCTCTTCCTCAAAACTTCGCTCCATCCCGGATCGATTTGCGCATGTGTCATATCGTTTACAGCGCCATCTGTAGTTATGATCTGCAGGGCCTCCATGTTAAGCGCATAATTGTTATTTTTATAATTGATGAGTTTTTGGCTTTCATTAAAGTTGATTTCTATGGGGTTTCTTGGGCTATTTTGGAAAGTGCAGTGCTGGGTTTATTGAATTTAATACCATTGTAGTGTTCCTTTTTTCTGTCTTTAATTTTTCTTTTAGTCATTCCAATGTAGCATCCTGATTTATTTGAATTATTAAATGTAAAGTTTATTTTATATATTCTGGCGGTTTCATTAGAATCAATGGGGTCTTTATCGCTGCGAATTCGTTTGAAAATAGTTTGATTGGGTTTTTGATGTTTTTCTTGGCGGCTTCAAATGTTATTTTTAATGCTGCTCCCTTGCAGTAGTGTATGGCTTTGGTAAATTTCAGTTTCTCTTTTTGATGGTTGTTAATTTGTTAATTAGAAAAATGGAACTTGGCCCGATAATAAACAACCCACTTTGACTAATTTTGCCCCCATAGCCCCATGAATTTTTGTTAAATATAAAGACCATAAAACCCTCCCTCACAAAGACCTATAGTAAGCAAATGTGAAGGACCTAGCTATGACTTTGAAAAATATTAAAAACCTATTCTTCAAGAACTTTTACCTCCCAACAACAATACTCTTTCATCAACAGAAGATTTTATTCAACGTCTTAAAGATATAACAATTAACGCCCAAGAGTGTTTTGTTAGTTTTGATGTCACCAACCTCTATCCCTCTATCGACCTCCAAGAAATGAATTCAATAATAAATGAGCAAATCACCTCCAACTTTGGCAATAATCATATCTCTTCTACTTTAAACAGTGCCCTTAACCTTATTCTTAATAATTCATATTACCAATTCAAGAGTGTCAATAACCCGTATGTCAATAATTCAGATTCAATTCCAGTGAAAAGTTGAAGTGATATATAAATAAGGAAACCCATTGTGAGTGCATATAGGTGAAAAATTTTAAATCAATTTTTTTTGAGTTAATAATAAATGGTTTTATTTATCTGCTTCAATTATTTAACCACTCTGTGAACTTTTAATGGTTTTAGCATTTTTTTTTTTTTTTTTTTGGTAAGGAACTCAAATGAATATTTTTGGTTCTTTTCGAAAATCCAGACATTTTGATAATCTGGACGGGTTTGGTCATAATTAGGTATTTGTGAGCATGGCGACAAAGCGACAATTGTTGCCAAAATCATAAAGATGGACTACAATTTTGCTGCCTGAAATCATTAAGCTAAGAAGAGCTTTTTCTGTCTTCTTTAATCACCAATTTGGTTTTTACGTCCACTATTACATATTGGTTATGCATATGGTTTGGTCTGAACAACCGAGAATTTGAAATGTGTTGTGCTGTTTTGTATAGAAGTACAGATACATGTAATAATAAGCATTGTGTGTAATAAAAGTAGAAATACTACAATTCTAACTTGCATCTACGAGGTTTGTTTTTCAGAACACCAGATGCTGACCTAAAAAGACCACCAAATTTCCTTCGCTGGTGACTTCCCTAGTCATAATTAATACAGATTATCAACGCTCTACTGTAACTATGCCCTGACAGAAAAGAAGCAGTCCCATGAATTTGAAAGCTATATTTCTAAGAGTTTTGTAATGTATATTTAGTTTTATAAGAAATTAAGAAAATCAAACATGAAATATATTCATTGCAAAATCTGAGAAAGAAATAAGCATGATACTCTGACATGTTCAAAAATTTATATTATAAAAAGCATCTATTTTAAGGATATTTATTTTTAACTATACACACATCTTTAAACATAACGTGAAATATTGGTGAAAACATTACTTTTTACAAAATAAAGAGGCAAGGAAAATCAAGAACAAAGCTTAATTATAGTAAAAAACCCGAAATCCAGATGACTGAAAATCCAGGGTTGGCTTTTTCCCCGTCCTAAACTTGTCTTTTTTTTTTTTGTTCCACAGGAAAAAGTGGTAAATACTGGGAAAAACTTCCAAATGACAATATGTAAGATGTATTCTGGCTTTCTGAGTCTGATGTGTAAAATTAAAGCTAGTAATACATAGTTATTACAAACTCCCCTTAGGTTTAAAATTACTCTGTAGGAAAGGAATATAAATAAATAAGAATTATTGCATAAAATGTAAAAATGCTAATAAAATTTTTTAATAATAATGAATTTCCTAAATAAACATTTTAGAACAACACAATAAAATAAAAAAATATTAAACTTAAAAATATCAGTGTCATCAAGAGAAGCAATGAATAATTTGTGTTAAATTTAAATAAAAATGTTATTACTTTTTACGTAGACCTATTAAAACACAATGTTTTAAAAATTTACAATTTTAAAACGTTTGGTGAAATATTTATGGGAAAATGTTCTTTTGCATCATCAGTACCAGAAGTACATCATATTTGTTCACATTTTTGTTGTTGCCAGATTCTTGTCTAGTCTACAATAGAATAACTGAAGAATCAGTCTTTGAAGACTGATTCAGATTTTCTTTAAAAAACACATCGGCTCCATACAAAAACAATTAACAAAAAAGATACACAGCAATAATCAACCACAATCAACTAATCAATCAATAGTAAATAAATATTCAATTATGGACAAAGAATCTGACAATACAAAATAAGCATCTAATATAGACAAGAATCTGGCAACACAAAATAAGCATTCTATTATAGACAAGAATCTGATCAACCAATAAGTAGCAAGATTACATATCTCAGCATGCACTGCACATGCAAGCAGCCATATTTTTTTAGAATTTATTGTATGACAGGGTTTCCAGATGTGGCTAATTTCAAAAGCTGCTGACTAAAAAGAAAAAATTTTTTAGCTACTTGTTTTTTGGCTAATTATGGCTAATTTCCAAAGTTGTTGGGTAGTATGGGGAAAAAAAAAAAAAAAATAAAAAAAAAATTAGCTACTGGTTTTTTGTCCAAATGGGGATAATTTCTTTCAAGTTTCACATTTGTTAATGTAAATATACTTTTTAAAAAATTTGTCCAGGTCATTTCTTCAAAAACGCTTTTCAAATAGCATATTCTGATTTCAGGCATGCTCTCAACATGTTTGGAAGCATAGGCATTGCTAACTTAAAATCTAGAAAGGAGGAGGGGGATTGAGGCTCTTACCAAGGATTCCACCATCAAAAGATGAAAATAGAATTTCTTTGTTACAAAATTTTGACAGCAAGAAGCTCACAGTAGAACTTGCTTTGAACAGACCTTTTATAAAATGGAAACTTGTCTGAAACTTGAAAATATTTCCAGATCCCATCAGGGCCAGCCCTTTCAGTCCCGATTTTCTTTTAAGGCCAAACTGTTTAGACTTAAAAGAAAATTTGGAAATAGATTTTAATAACGTTGAAAAAATAGCCAATTGCAATAATCATAGTTGCAGTCTAAAACGCAAAGCAATAGAGACCTTAACACAAGAGGGACATGACTCACGCACAAATCGATGAAGACTGGAGCTAGGTGCTGCAAAGAAGGAAGTGGTTTTCGCCAGTCCTGAAGATGGCTGTGGGCGAAGCAGCCAAAAGCGCTTGACTGTAAACACTTGGTGTGTTGCGTTTTTAACAGATTTTAAAGGCTTTTAATGATTTTTAACTAAAGACTATCTTTGCATCTTTATAAAAAGTAAAATAAAATAAGTGTTACAAAATAATAAATTACATGCTTTCTAAGCTCTAGACTAAGTGGGGGATAAAAAAATAAAAGAAAATCGAAAGTGTAGGTATTTTGTGTTTAATTCCACTCCCCTTTCAGGCTACTGAAAAGATAACACTTTCGAATCTTTGGACTGTGTAGGGAAAAAGTTGGAAAGTATGTCAAATTTACTAGATCTATATGCTATTAAGTCTTTCTCATGGTATTTTAGAATTTTATTTTATTATTTTTTTGGGGGGGGGGGGGGAGAGGAGAGAAATTTGTGCTTCAAATATTTTATGCATTCATCAGCTCAGTTCTATTTTAGAGCATTCAGAGCAAAGAATGGAAAAGATTTCAATATGCAACAAGCATTTTGGAATTCTAAAATGTAGCTTTTACAGGTTATAGGAACATACTTTATTAAAAATATTAATAGGAACAATCATTAGCAGAAGCATTGGCCTTTTTTTTTTTGGCTGGGGAGGAGAGGGGGAGGGGAATCTGAGTGCAATGATGTAAATAAAGAATTTTAGAAAGCACACTGTTGAGAATGGATTGGTCTCAAAAAATATACGAAAGCTTTTACGAGGAAAGAATGCCATCCTCTTCATAGCTGCTTCAAGTGCATTCTCTACTAATTACATAAAAACAAAACTATATTTAGCTTAGTTCATTTGGTGCTTCATTTTATTTTAGTCATATTTATTTTTTATTGAACACAGAGATAAAGGTTGTGTTCCATAACGAATCTCTAGCGAACAGATTAAACAAATAATAAATAAACTTTCAGTAAAATCAGTGCAATTGCAGCAGCTATCATCCCAAAATCCGGAATAGCCATAGTAAGAGCATTCTGTGCCTCACCATGGCCAAGTGGATAAGGTACTGACCATGGCAGAAAGCTGATGTATGAAGGTCCCTCATGACTCTCGATCTAGCAGTCTGGATTTTCGGTTGGTTTTCTCCAGGTGTAATGCAAATGCGTGCTAGAACCTCTTAAAAGTCATCCAACGAAGGCATCCCCCCACCTTTTGTAGGCTTGCCATAACATAAACAATTCAATTTTCCAAGAATTCTGGATTCCAGGTCCTCTACTATATTAAAAATCAAAGCCAATCGATACCTGGGTTTACATAAGACCACTTTCCAATTCCCCCAACAATCTCATCTTGAGCTGAGAGAACAAACTTTAAAAGTTCTGGATAGCTTATAAAATCATAACAATCCAAAATCTGAAATAAAATGAAAATTTAACTAATTAATTTTAATGCTAAATTTTATTTTAAAATACAGTATAACAGAAGAAATCTGCAACAATTTTTAAGCCATCAACTATACTAGAATAATGTCAAGAAATTTATATTCTTAAGAATTATCTTTTACAATGTATGTTAATTTACAGAAAATATTTTATTCTATACACATAGTTTCGACGTGAAAAAATTTGAAATGATAATATAAATATACTTCCCTAGTTTAATGTTTGGGGCACTAAGCTATTAACTTATTGATAATATTCAATTATTACTAAGTGCTTTCAAGCAACCATTATAAAAATACTAGCGGCTACCCGCGACTTCGTCCGCGTCGGCTTTAGAATTCGGTCCCGAGAGAAACGAAGCATGTGTGAATAACAAATATGTTTGCGACTAAAGAAACTGCATTTAAATATTATTTGCTTTTTACTTATTTTAAATGAAGTATAATGCATGGTAGTATACTTCATTTAAAATAACAGAGTATGTAAAATTACTAAATTTAGATTTTTTTTTCAGGCATTTGGCGAATAGAGACAGTTACGACAGTATTTGCGAACTGTTTTGAGTGTTCTTGTAAAAGAAATATTTATGCTATATGCATGAATTTTAGCCTATGTTAATCAGGAATAGTGCAGCTTTCTATTAGAGAAAAAGTTTTAGAATCGGTTCTATAGTTACAGAGATACCCATAGAGCGTAATGTATTAGAATTATTTTGACTGTTCCTGTAAAGGAACTATTTGCGCTACATGCATTAATTTTAGCCTATAATACTCAAGAATAGTGTAGCTTACAATCAGTGAAAAAAGTTTTGGAATCGGTTCAGTACTTACAGAGATACACATAGAGCGTTATGTAATTCTTATGAGTATCCCTGTAAAAGAACTATTTGTGATCTATGCATAAAAGGTAGCCTATAACACTCAGGGTCCCCCCAGTGTCTAAGAGGGTCTGCTCTCAAACCTGCATTAGCATTATTTTGAGTGTCTTTGTAAAAGAATTATTTATGCTATATGCTTGAAAGGTTGCCTGTATGTTAATCCAGGGCATAAGCTATCTTCATTACAAATTTTTCCAACCATTTTTGTGTGATTCAGTCAAAAACATCCAAACACATAAACGTACACATTTATATTATTTGTAGGATTTGGAAATTTACGAACTTTAAGAAACACATCTGGACTTTTCTTGGTACTTACCTATTATCCCGGCGGTCATTCCCGCCAAACTGTTTTTTCGTCAAATGAGTTGCCAAACTGTTGCCAATCGTATTCAAAACCATTAATAATTTCATGTGCCCGGCATTTATCTCGGCAAAAAATCGCTCGTCTTGGCGGACCGCCGGGATAATATGTAAGTACACTTTTCTTTATTTATGCTTTTTAATTTGGCGTAAAATCAACATAATTTCCATACTTATTTATGTTTTTCAAATGCATGTGATTTTGCAAATAGAATTTCTGCTTTATTTCAAAAGCATAAATCATTTTGTACGGGCGATAACACGGTTTTTAATTAATAGTTAGAAAAGTAATTAAAATTTCCGAGCCTCAGGTACACTTTACCGAAGTCATGGGTCCAGGCATGTTCAAATTTTCAAAGCTCTGCTTTCTGTAGATTTGTCTGGAGAACATTCATTTTTATTATTAGAGATAGATATATTTGGCATAAAACTGGCATAATTTCCGTATTATTTAATGTTTTTCAGATGCACGTGCTTCTTTATTGAAGTAATAGCATTCTTGTTAGCTCAAAACATGAATCATATGATACGGGCGAAACTCGCCAAGCATGGCAACGTAAAAACGGTTTTTAATTAATAATTAAAAAAGTAATTAAAAATCTAAAATTTTAAGTAGCCTATAACCAACTCCAGGGTCCCATCTATATCTAAACCGAAATGCATCCTAATCGATTCAGCGGTTTAGGCGTGAAAGCGTCATAAACAAACAAACTCACTTTCGCATTTATAATATTAGTTAGGATAATTGTGAAAAATAAATTAAAATTTTCACTTCACAAAAATTATGCTATGACAGAAATTTTACATGAGATCATAGCTAATGTCAACTTCATTTATACACTAGACACTATTTTTTTTCTTTTCCAAAAAAAAAAAAAAAAAAAACTTCTTTCTTTTACATGATAATCAAATATTTTTTTTGCACCTTCATGGCATGTTGTGATTAGGGACATTATATTGTGATTAACAACATTTGTAACAGAAAATGAAAATTTTATTTATTACTGATTATTTTAAAATTAAGTTAACCTATTTTTTTTCCAACTTTAGAGCAAGCATGGGTCACGGTGTCAGGAGTTTAAGGCAATAAAAAAGGTTTTTAAAGATAAAATGAAAATTTTTACAATTTTTAAAATTTTAAAATAACAGTTTTTTAAAAACACTTTTTTTTTAAAAAAAAATTTTTTCAACATATAACAAAGGGCTTTTAAAATTTGGACTTTAAGGAAAATGTTCTGTAATAGTTATTTGTCGGCTTGCTTTTAAAAAAATTTATCAAAGTTTGCTTATAAAGCAATGGTTTATTTACTTTTTGCAATTAAAATGTCTTAAAGTTTCATTAGACAAAAACTTTTGAAATAGTGTTTTTTTTTTAAACCAAACCAAAGTTCAAAGCAGATTATTGCGGAAAACACCCATAACGTAGCAATTAAATTCAGTCATATTTAAAATTTCCCACAGCACTGAAAATTTTAAAAAATTTTTAGCATTTTTTGTCCAATTTTTTTTTTATTTTTTTCCTTTCCGGGCAAATTATAAATTTTTTTGGCAAATTGGGGGATTAAAAAAAAGCTCCCCCGAATTCAAAAGGGTTCAAACTTTAAATTTCCAATTTTCAAAAGTGGCCCCTATTTAAATAAAATTTTAAAAAAAATAAAACTTTTAATTTTTGTAAAAAATGATCCCTAAAACCCTTTTACAAGTGTTCTGCATTGGAAAATTAATGCTTAAGAGGAATCTTCAGGTTTTTTGTCCCACCAGGAATGCAGGTATTTTTGGTTAGTTTTCTCCAGCAGACCTTTGTAGGCGAAAGAACCCCTTTAAAGAATTTCCTCCTGCAAAGGCAACCCAAACCCCCCCCTAAGATACTATGTGCTTCCCAAAATTTTTAACACCAAAACAAATTAAAATTAATTTTCATGCAAAAAAATCTATTTATGTTTTCAAAAATTACAAGATTAAAAATCATCAGTTTATACGTTTCAATTTTGGGGGGGAATTGTCTTCTAAATTAGAAAAACAAAATTCATACCCTTTATTTCGATACAATAAAAATTTTAAAAAGATAAGGAAAACTTTAAAAAATTATATCTTTTATTTTAAATTTGAACATTTAAAAATATTTCCAATTAACTAACGGGAACCATTTCCCAAAAGTGTTTTTTTTAAAAGTTGTTTTTTAAATTTTTGGATGACGCTTTTTTTAAAAATATTTATAAAATTTTTCACCTTTCCTTTCAAATAAAATACAGAAAAACACTAATTTGCAAAGAATGGCACCATATGACGATTAGGAAAGTCCAATATTCACTTTTAAAACCTTTCAAAAGCAATGCCGGAGTTGGGGGGGTTTAAAATCGTGAGCCAAATACTGTTTGGGGAAATGGAGTCGGAGGGAAAATTCCTTATTTTTCCTCTGGTAAAAGAAACCAACAAGGATCGCCCATGGAGAATGCTAAGATAGGGAAAACACGTAATTTTGTTTTCAAATTGTGTTTTTCTTTGGAGTAAAAATTACAATTTATTAAAAATTTTAAAAAACTACAAAAACAAAATTTTGAAAATAGGTTATTTCCCCCCTTGCCCAAAACTTTGCCAAAAAATTAAATTTTGGCCTTGCCTTAAAAAAAGAAAAAAGAAAAAATAAGACTCATTTCCGAAAACTTTTTACCAGTTCAGGTATAGCAAATTTTTAACCACCATTTGGAAAAGGAAAATATTTGCAAAAATGCATTTTAACCGGTTGCATGTATGAAGGTCTAATTTTACTACTTGTAATTTTAAAGTGGCCATTTTAATCGATTGTATTTTTGTAAAGGAGCCGTTTTAATCCAATTTTTTTAAAGGGGTCGCACATAACAATTCTCAGTTTTATATGTTCCTATAATTTTCAAAATTATAGGAGTATTACACTCAAAGCAAGAGACTTTGTCTCGAGCAGACATATTTACCAGGGGAAAAAACGTAGCTAGAAAATGAATGTGAATGATATTGCAAGTGATAAGCGCTGTCCGTTCTCCACATGTGGGGTCCAAAAAGGTGGCGCTCTCCCAGAAGGAGATGATCAGGCGCCTTTTGGGTGATAATTAACTTTTGACTAATTGCCGCCGTGTCATCTCCCCCCCCCCCCCCCACAAAGGAATATATTCTTTCTATGCCTGGATGCAGGAGATGAAATGGTATCCCTCCAGATTGCTGTCTGGCTTTTGAGTTTGACTTTCTGTTTGAAGTGATTGATTTCTCCCCTCTCTCTCCCTTTTCAGTCCTCATCCGTAATTGTTCTGCAGCGGAGCTCTTTGTTCTGCGACGCACGTCGCCGATTTCGGCATGTTCTGCGTTGGGGGTCACAACCTCCCCCCCTGTGGAACCCTATCTTGAGCGCAGTGCTGGCCCTAAAATGATGATCAATGACATTTTTTTTCTTTTCTCCGTTCTTCTGACTGGTTTGTTCTGAGCCAATTACGTTCTTTTAGAGTGACGTAATAGTACCATAATTTATGGAAGAAACGCTGCGCCGTTTACGATATTTTAATTTTTATTTTTGGTCGATCTTCAACGAAAAATTATAAAAGTTATTTAGTAATAATTATCTCAAAAGTTGACGCCCCCACCGATCACGTACCTTCTAGCGGTGCATGGAGCACAGCATAACAAATCAGAATGCGAGCCTACCCCGTTGAAAAGCGGTTTGATCAAACGCTGTGGATGGGTACATAAATCCAACCGATGTCTCCTCAATTAAATAAAAAAAAAAGAAGCTTTTTATGTCTACATTTTAGAACTATAATTAAAATTTAATGAAGGTTTTAATATATATATTTTGATGGGCTAAAGTTTCTTAAAATACTGCAAAAACACACTACCCTCGATTAACCACACCCCTGTGTTCCCATGAACGTCCATTGTTCTCAGGCCCGGACTGGCCAGGTCGGCGATCGACGAGGGCCCCCGGCATAAGAAAGGAACCCCCAGCGAGGCCTCTACTACTTTCTTATCAAAGTAATTTGATATACGTCCGAGTAATGTGCCAAAGTAGTTCGATTATTTATTTTGTAATCTTACTCTTTGATACAGTGGCATTGGAAAGGACTCCACAGACCATGCGCCGCGAGGGATCCCCCGAAGAATCACCCCCCCCCCAGTGTTAAAATAGTTAAATATGGCAAGTAAACCTAATTTTCAAATATTACATATCCTATTATTCTATTCTCTCCAAATTCACCAGTAAGGAGCCCCCGTAGGAGCCAGTCCAGGCCTGATTGTTCTTAAAATACCGAATCGCAACCAAAATTAATCTGTTGCGCCCTGTGCGAATTTAACCATTCTACCCCCCCCCCAAAAAAAGTTCATCTATAAGTTATTTGTGTTTTTTTTGCCGTGCGGCTTTGCGCCCACTGAAGGAGCACTGTACGGAATGAACACTGCCTTGCGCTGTTATTACGGTAAAAAGTCAACTACGAGTAATTGGCAAGCTCAGGAAACCCCGAGTGCTTTTAAAATAAATCCCAGTGTTACAAATATCAGAAGTAATAAATGAATAAACATCAAGAGTTATCACACAACATTCAAAGCTTAAAACAAACAATTTGCTGAAGCACGCTCATTACGTAATCAACAGCTGGACGTCAGCGGGGAAAAAAAAATAAATAAAAATGTTTACTTTTGACTGGAGCCTACTCATCCGTTCGTTCTTTCATTTTAACAGCATGTGCTATACTGTCCGAACTTTTGCGAAAGCAAAAAGTTTTTTACAAGTTATTTATTTAATTCTATAAATTTGCCTTTGTGAATATAAAAATTGATGTTTTAAATCGGACACTGATTATTTGAAAATGGAAATCGTAAGCTTCGTAAAATAGCAATAAATACTTTAAAACATTATATGGGAAGGGGGGAAAAAGGAGAAATTTTTACCGTTTATCCACCCCCCCCCCTTTTCCAAAATATATCCCAGTGCGATGTTTCTTTTTTCCCCGGAGGGGTGGAGGTGGGGAGATCGTGACTGCGTAGTTTCTGTGGCTGTTAAGCTCATTTTCGTGGGTGCGGCGTTTCTTCCATAAATTACGGTAGTCAGTTGTGCGAGCGCGGAAACAAAACGTACGGCGAGTTGGCGCTTTTTTTTTTTTTTTTTAAAGCAGTTTGTAATGAGCAGAGTAGCTGTTTTTTTCTTTTGGTGCAGAATCGTACGATAAAGCCCTTATGTAGCAGGATAGCGCAGGTTTCAAGTTTTGGCGCGGTATGGCGCAGAATTCCCACCCCTGTAATTATTTTGGGTATATTTCGACAGCTGTGAGACATTTGCATTAAGGCAGGAGTGGCCAAATCGTGGTGCATGGGCCATGTTTGGTGAACTGCGTACTTGTGCTTACTTATTGTTATGAGACACTGAAGACTTTTGAAATATTTCTGTGCATGGAAATATTTTATTTCTTAAAATTTATGACCCATCACAAGCAAGCATTTGCATATTCCAAAATACAATTCCACCAAAAACCAAACCATCTCTTAACTCCCACTAAATATACAATAAATGAATTCTAGAATCCTCTTTAGGAATGCATGCAAGACGAGAATAGACAAAAATTTAAGGTTTTTTATGTGTGTATTCCTAACCCTCTTCTTCAGAACAACAATTTAAGCCTCATTTTTTATATGTTATTAATTTTACTCCTCTAAACTAAAGCCTTCTTCTATTTATGTTTTCCAGATTTAACCGTAAACGTAAGGAAATCAAAAAGGTGCATGAGTTTGTATGGCGTACCTGAGTTTGACAGCGAAAAACATTAGCATGTTGTATGCAAAAGTTTGGCCAGCCCTGTATTAGGGTATCAAATTGCATTCTGCTACATTTTGTTCGAAAATTATATTGTGTTTAAAATAATTTATACATTTAGGATTGCATTCTTTGAGCTTCTTAGAACAGCATACAGATTATGGTACACTTTCCAACATAACGAAGGATAAAAGACAAATGCTGCTGACACATGGATTATGATGCACTACTCAACAAAAAGGAGAACACTGTGTGTGGCTAATCTGTAGGAATTTCAGAATTTGCTTATTATTTTATTTTTTTTACATGTAACTTATATTTAAGGAAACCAGAGAGTAAATATCAAAATACAGAAAAAATAAAAACACAAAACAACAATTAGTTACAAACGATAAATGTAAAAGGTGCTACAATGTCAAATGCTGATTTATACTAAAACAAATTTTTAACTGAATCAACAAAAAATATCACTAAATTAACATGAATACCTCTTTATAAACTCCTCCCACTTTTTTTTCTTAAAAAAAAAAAAAAAATAAATAAAATAGAACATTCAGTTAATGATTCAATATAAATTCTATAATAAATTCACCTTATAAACTGCCATTTGGCAATATATCAACTAAGTTTTTGAAGCGCATTATTTATTAGTTTTGCGAGATTTTTAAATTTCAAAAAGTTTCTAAAGTGAGTTTATGTTGAATAGCTTTTTTAAATTGGAGTCACCAAAGACGAGACAGCAGAGCTTCAAACAATTCAGAAGAATTGCTTTTAAGATGATTCAATAGAAATGAACAAGAATATGCTATTAACCTGATAAGATTAATCAAAGATTCTAATCTATGCTTTTAATTTTGGAATCATTTGTGCTAATAGGAATCGGTTTGTTTTTTTCTACTAAACATGCTATTGAATTTGCTATGGTCTTCCATGCATTGCACAAATCAGCTAGGA
Source organism: Cheiracanthium punctorium (assembly GCA_038373885.1). NCBI lineage: Eukaryota > Metazoa > Arthropoda > Arachnida > Araneae > Cheiracanthiidae > Cheiracanthium > Cheiracanthium punctorium. Next base: position 1,292,577 of record JAWZYV010016091.1, on the reverse strand, counting down.
AAAATAAAAAGTTGTATGGCAAGCAAGCTGGGATCATGTAGTGATCCTAAAAGAATCAGAAAGCAATTCTCAGAGGTTGGCAAGTATCAGTAAGCAAGGGACAAGGCCTTAGGCTCCCATTTACTGTTTGAAGCAGACCAGACAATAATCATCACTGCGTCTCTTATATGGGTGTTTACAGAGAAGGTTTGAACTCCTCTACAATAGATGAATGCTCATTGAACATTGGTTAATTTTACTCTACATTATTTTAATGACAGCCAGATATGGTATTGTTATGTCAACCAGAACTATATTGAATTTCCAACCATAAATTTAAAAAGAAATAAATAATATTCCAAATGGACAGAACTTCACACATTTAACTTAAACTCTAAATTCAACTTGCAAAGGTTAATGCACAATGCATAAAAAGTTGCAGCGTTAGAGTAACACAATAAACAGAAATCCAACTGATTTCATAGATGAATGTATTTAGCTGAAAAAAAGGATGGAGTATGGGAATTACAAATTTGTGGAAGGAAAGTGATAACATCATACTGATATGAATTAGTGGTTTTCATAATTCACAAAAGTAATACATTCTGATATCTACCTCTCTTTTATGTACTTTTACCGACAGGTTGTGTGTTGGGAGCATTGAGAAATTTCAGTTCTGTTATTGAAGACACAAAGCTGAAGAGCTTCTTGCTATCAGAACTTATAATAAGCATATATATATACATACCTGCCAACATGCAATTTTTGAAAATCTTACAATATCACGGTGTGTCACGCAGTAACGCAATAATATGCCTTACTAAAGATAAAATGTAAGCAAACACAATTTTTAAAATTACTATTCAGATTTAGTACACTATTTTTATAATACAATCATGCACAATATAGGAAAGGAGGTGGCATTTATTTGGTAAATTTAGAGTGCAAATGTTCATAAGTAGCTGATTTGGCTGGCTTTCAAAAAATCCTTATCCAAAGTCTTGCCTCATAGCAATGGCCTTTGAGTTTACTTTTTGCAATTAAAATGTCTTCCAAAGTTTCATTTAGACAAAAAACTATGAAATATGTGTGTTCCTACTGTGCAATTACTGGTGCAGTTATAGTCAATATGCTTAGCATAACATTTCGATCATATTTAAATTTCCCACTAGCAGCTGTTAATTTTCTCAATCTCAATTTGTAGCGATTTTTTTTGTCCATTCTTTCTTCTGATTGAACTTTCCTCAGGGCAAATTATCAATTTGCAAATTGCAAAAATTGAGATTGAAGCTCAATCCCTGACTTCATCTACTGGCTTGCAAACATCATTTCCAGCATACTTCATGTGAGCCATATATTTGGAAATATAAATTTAAAAAATAAACTATATCTGAAAATGATTTGGCCTCATCATGGCCACCAAGTGGTTCTGCCACTGAAAATGGTAGATGGCTGAAGTGTGAAGGTCCCGGGTTCGGGTCCCATCGCGCGGGCCTGTCGATCCAGAGTTTTGGTAGGTTTTCTCCAGATGTTACGTGAATACTGCATTAGAACCCCTTAGGAAAGTCCTCCTACAAAGGCACCCACCCCCCCCCCCGGCAGCATCGCCCTAGTCTAGCGTTGCCATAATCACAACACAACAACAACTACTGAAAATTATTTGTCTGCAAGATTATTTATGTTTGATACTTAGCAAGATTATTCATGTTTGATACAGAATTTTGATGTAGGTTTGTTTGTTTGTTTGAGTTGAGAATTTGTTCTTGAAGTTTCTGACTGCAATATCGAGGATGGTCTTATACCCCTGAATATCCGTTTGACATTTATTAATTCCATATAACATTCATTAATAACATAGAACACAACAGAAGTACAAACACAGAAGAAGGGGGTGGAAAATTGCATCCCCTTTGTGATTTGACGATACACGGATATTCCTTTGTAAAAGAATCAAGGAAATGTTTATTATATTGGTTATGTTTAATTTTCGACATTTCAAATTAATATTTCACAACTTTAAACTACACTGGACAATTTCATCAACACGTGCATGAGCAACGTTTGTTTGTGATTGAAAGTTGTTCTTGGGAGGGAGATATTTCTAAACGAATGCGCATCCACCTCCGTGCATGCGCAGCAGCAAAATTTGCCAAAGCATGGACACTCGGCATATCGATTACGAACGCTCCCATCCCACTTCTCCTAACACGTCACAAGCCAAGCCGCCGATGGGAGGGAAAAAAAAAATCTGTGAGCCAATCATAGCTTTCGCAGCATCGGATATCGGAGGGAATTCCTGTCTACAGCGTATCAGTGGAAGAAGGCAGAAAAGGTAGGGGAGGGGGGTATTAGCGTAAATATGGGAAACAAACGATCTAGTGTTTTTACGTTCGACGTAATGTCATTTGGCGATTTAAATTTAAAAATACTCCACAAAACCACTAAAATTTGAAGCATAGTAGATAAAATCACAGCCTAAACTTTGCCAGAAAATCGTACAATTTTGCCTTGCGGTCGTATAACCATACAACTAAGCTAAAATCCGTACATTGTACGGCCAAACCGTACAAGTTGGCAGGTATGTATATATATATCATTGGCTAACAGATTAAAATAAACCTGAGAAAAAATACCAGAAAAGCTGCCTCTCAAAAATTTGTACTAGGCAAGTGCTTAGCATGCCTTATGGTAAGTGCAGGCTTGCTGGGGCTCCTCAATTTCTAATATTTCCAGAATTTAACTTTCCTGTTTTAATTCACAAAAAGTTCACAGTTATTGTAAAAAACTATTATATTTTTCAGCAAAATTTAAATAACTGTTCTTATCTTACCGTGAGATTCTAGTCCAGGTGCTTGTGCTATGCCTCCATCATAATTCTAAATTTAAAAACAAAATATTAATAATTTGATTTATGAAAATAAAAATAATTTGTTAAACTTGAGTACTTGCACTATCTATGCAATTTTTTTCTTGTACACATGCATATATACATGACAGGTGTTTCAAACTGTTTTTCCATGTAGTACTTTTTTAAATATTGACTTCAGCACAACAGTTCCAGCAGAAAAGTTTTCTAATAACAATGAAGTTACTCTTTATGCCATAAATTTTATTAATATAGTAAAAAATATAGAGAAAGAACTTTTAAGGGACACCCTGCATACAAAAAGGAAAATAATATAATAAACTCACACCTATAAAAAGCCATTCACAAAACTGGACACCTGAACATTAACTGAGTTATGCAACTTCGAAGTTTTTTAGGAAGTTAATTATCACCAATGATTAATGGAAAATTCTTATGTTGTAAAAATATAAATTAAATACGAAATGAAAGAAATATTTTTATGATTAAGAACCGAATGGAAAACTGAAGGGAGATCAGTAATATTCAACTATAATTTGAATATTAATATCGTACATTTGGATCTCACTTCGGCAGTTAGGTGGAAATTTTTGTTTTTGTTTCACAGAAAAAGGTTAGTTTTATGTAGGTTTTTAACTAGCATTACATTTTTAGAATTAAAATAAAACTTTGATAATCATCTGTGAATAGTGTTTTATGGGTTTTTATCAATACAAGACACATGATTCAATTCAAACAGTTTTTAAAGTTAGTTCTGATTATGAGCTGTGCTGACAATAAGAAATTTATTAAATAAATGAACAAGCACTAAAATATAAAAACAACCTATTAATAATTAAAAAATGATGAAACAGAAAGAAATATGCTCATACAAAAAGGAAAAAGTTTATATTACATTCCTGCACAAACCTTCAATTAGAAATTATAATCAATGATAAAAAACAACTACCGTTTAAAACTTATAAAATTAAAATTTTCCACACAAGCACTTTTCGGTCACCATCCATGACCATAGTCTTAGCTAGTTGTATGTTGTTCTCTTTCACTGTCTCCAATGTTTCATTCTTGTTCAAGTACCATGTGGTACCATCTTTTGTGCGATTAGACCTATTATTATATTTAGAGATTTTAAATTGAGTTTTTAAGTGCAAAAACAGCTTTCGAAAACTTTTTTTACCTGGAAGTATAGGAAGTTCCTTTTTTACCTGGAAGTTAAAAAATTTTTAAAAGTGCCATATTAATCAAACAGTTTGAAACACCTGGTATATGCATATATCATTCTATAATTATGTTACAGTAAGTAAAAAAAAAAAAATTTATTATACACACCACACTTTTTTGGATATAATCAAATGTCTTTTCTGCATCCATACCAGACCAATCCTGAAGAATGTAACAGATACAAGCGGCACAATATACAAATCTCATATCATTTTCACATTCAGTATTCATGGGTTTGAAGCTGTAAAATAAATAAAAGTTTTTACAAAACTATTGATCTCAGATTAATATAACAACAGTGTAAATTAAACATATGTTAAGATCAAGTCACATTGTATAGTTTAAATCTGCACATTGTCAAAGCCAAAACCCTTTAGCACAAGAGATTTGATCAATCAAACCTCTTGTGTTAATCAGACTTCATTTTTAAGACATTTTTTGACCAATTGCCTAGTACCAGGACTAGGTCAAAAAATATTCAAAAGACATCTTTTGAACTACTTGTGCAACTAGGGTTGGGATTCAAATGAGTCTGAATTTAATAGATTTAATGATGCAAAAATTATCAACAATAGCAGAGGAATATGTACACTAGTAGTGAAGACACTGTTGAACTACTGAGTGATAAAAGATTGGGAAACACAGCTCTAAATGAATAACTAGCAAATTTTGCCAGTTTGCAAAAAACTGCAAATAATATTTTTGTTCATGTACTTATGTTTGGTCTCTATTATTGCAACATATCACAATGACATGAAGAACAAACTGATGAAACTGAATGTGTGACAACTCTATTTTATGTCTATTTATTGTAAAATAATAGAAACATATCATATCTAATTTTTAAGAATCCAATTTGATATGTTTTAAAAGATTTTAAATGAATATTTAAAAAATAATTGTTTTTGAGTAACAGATAAGTACCAAGTAAAATGATATATAGCATTGAGATCTCACAGTGGCACACATAAGAGGGGTAGAGGAAGGGTCTGGACTCATCTCAAAAGAATAATTAGCACTACTTTCTTAAATCCCTATGTTATTTTTGTCAAATTCTGTGGCTTTTAATGTATTTTACAAAATTCTTATTTATATCAGTAAAGGTATATAAATATGTGATTGGAAACCATTTTAAGTAAACTGATCAGCAGAGGGGATCAATAAGCATTATATACATTTAATCATTTAGTTCTATATGAATTATGACTATTTAGTGTTATTAAAACTTAAAAAAAAACTGTGTCATTTTTTTATTGTTTTAAGTGATTGATGTTACAGATTACATACATGGGATATCCTTCAAGAGAATATATGGGTGGCTCCTTCGACATTATGCATAATTATATACCATGTAAAATTCCATATCAAATATTTAAGAGGCATAACAAATTGATCCTTCTCCGCCCCCCCTCTTATTAGTTGAACTTTCTAGCATGATGAATGTTTTCTCATAACAAGTAAATACATATAAACATATAAAGTTGAATTGAAAATGTGATCCAATTAAACACTATACACTAATATACCTATTTCCACATCACAAGCACTTTCGGCCATGCACATGATCATCATCAGGTGTCTTCCTGTTTCTTTGCTTCTCGTTCTTTAATACTTTTTAGCCACAACTACCAACTTTAGTCAATGTGCATGTGAGTCATGTCATTAACTGCAGTGACGTCACTGACTATTTCTATTGCTTCTCTCTTTAGACTGTAGCTTTTATTTCTGTAGTTTGCAATTTTTCAAATATTATCAAAATCAATTGTGAGGGGGTGGTTTGAGCTAATCTTCAGAGGGCAGTACTGGGTTTATCAAAACATAAAATGTTAATGTGTTTTTTCTTTCTTTAATTTTCCTTTTAGTCACACCAATATAACTCCCAGAGCTATTGTTTTCTTCAAATTTAAGATTAATTTTGCAGATGCCGGCAGTTCCTTCTTCTGCCGGCTGTGGTTTATTTAAGTAAACTGCCATTGAACATAATGCATTGGAATTATTTTGAGTACTCCTGTAGAAGAACTATTGATGATAGACTATTTTTGATGGTGAGCTTTGTCTTGTAATCTTGTATAACATGTATCAATTTTGTTTCATTTGAAATAGCCGAATATCTCTAAAATACAAAGAACGACTATCCATAGAGCGTAATGTATTGGAAATCTTTTGAGCTGTCCTGTAGAAGAACTATAAATGCTGCATATGCCATTTTCAATAGGGTACATGGTACAGTACCTAGGAACAACGTATAACAATTTTGAAGAAATCAATGCATATTTACAAGAGTTAGAGCACGGATGGACAGATTGACTGACGGACGGACGGAACATACACACAAACCGAAATCCTAAATACTTTTCTTTATTTGTTGAAAAGTGTTAAAAAAATAAAATAAATAAAGAACTGTGAGTATGTTTGTATAAGGCTGCTTAGCTTGATGTTGTCGAAGGCTTGCCAAATACTGGGTTATGTTTTCATCAAAACATGAAGTGCGTGGAAAGCAGCAATATTTCTAAATAATTCGATATCAACACAATTTCACAGATTAAAAAGATTGAATACTAATTTATTTGTCATATAAAAATCTAGGTTATTTCTGTGAAAATAAAGAAGTCTTTTTTTCCCCCTAACAAACTGGGTCTATGAATAATAAAATTTGTTGCATATCAATAATTGAAAAATTTCTAGTAAAAACATCTGAAATCAAAGAAAAACAATACCTTCCATTTGGAAGTTGTAACTTTTTTAAGCTAAGCATAATATTTCTTTTATCAACTCTACTAAGGTCATCTCCCAAAATCAGGAGGACAGATAAGGCAGTATATGTAGAAGTTATATGAGCTTTATCACAGACTTCAATATTCTAGATAAGGGGAAAAAAATAACCATGTTATTATTGCACTGTACATTGTACAAAAAATAAATAAATAAAAAAAAAAAATAATAATAATAACAATAATAATTTTAAACAAAAAAATTCATCTTACAGAGAATAAATCTTGATTCATGCTTAAAATAAATAAATAAATAAACTGTGGATAAAAATTAATTTTAAATAACAGCTGAAAGGTCTTAAAAAATCTGCTGCTTTAGGCACACTGAATATACAAAGCAGCATATTTTAGCAAGTTTATATCTTATAGCAAAATTAAGTATTTTAATAATTTTATTTTACAAACAAACAAACAAAAAGTATTAATAATTTTCAATTAAAAAATTCGAGTTAATTGTACAATGCAGGAAACATTAAAGACAAGCAATAAAAATTGGGAGCAAGAAAATAGTTTAAATTAAGTGAATAAAATAATAATAAAAACCTAGTTTGAATCAGACAGCCCTTTTAAAAAATAATAAAAACATGCATAAAGTTTAACACAGACCATAAAAGTGAGTTCTCAAGAATGCCTATGTGGTCTTTAAAAAAAGGAAGTCCCTGGACCTGATAATTTGAAAGGAAATAGGTCCATTTCTAAAAAATATTGGTAAAATATGCACAATAGCATGATCTGTACTGTCACTGAAGAATTAGGAGTTATATTAATAGAATGATGTACCATTTTTGTTTACAGAGCACACATTTATTTATTTCACAAATCTATATTCTATTCTCTGACTATGGTGCTGGAGGTCTGGCCCACCGAGCATTTGAGCTGGAGTCTAGGCATGCAAAGAACGCTGATTTCACATCACGGCATACAATCGGCTTCAAAACTTTAAGAAAAATTGTACCTAACCTTTCAACTGCTTATTTATTTATGGATACTTCTTAACGCTAATAACTTGAAAAGGTACAATTTAATTTTTTTTGAGCCCATGGCATAATTTGATTGCTTTAGAAACTGTTTAAACAAGGCATTATACCTCAAAAGTACATTATAGGTTTGAAATGGTTCATGAGAAGATTGTGGAGAAAAAAAAACACTTTAAAGCAAATAATGTTATCAATTGTATATTGATAACTAACCGAACCCGAATGTATCATGAATGCGCTATATAAAGAGCATAAACCTATCCAATTTTGACAAAATCAGTTTTGCAGTAGAAATATTTTAAAAGCGAACCACAACGGCTAGCTCATAATCTGGAGCTCCACTAGTGGCCGAGTGCATAGCGCTCTGAACTGGGAGAAGGAAGGTGCCTGGTTCACATCACGGCATACCGACCTAACCACTCGTAGTTTTCCATGGTTTCCTCCGAAACTTAGCGTAGATATGGGTTAGGACCCCTTAGAAAGACCCCACTAGAGATGAGTTCGGGATCATTTTTAAAGCCTGGGCCTGAGGACTATTAATTTGAGGCTACCTGACTGATATTATTTAAGTCAGAGCCGTTGTCAGAAAATTAGGAAATTAGTCGTCAGAAAATTAAGTCGAAATTTCAGGTAATAGATAAATAAAAGTCGGTTACTTCATTAATATCATAAATTTTGCTGTTTGTGCAAATTAAAGACAAATATAATCGAGCCCACCCGAGCCCGAATACAATCGTGATCTCTACAACCCCACTCCCTTGGTCTAGAGCCCACATGTAGCTAATTATGTTAGAGGTCAAATTTCTAGAATTGAGCTATTTTTACATAGGTTATTTTTTGAAATTCATACTCTACATTAAAATAACTTTAATTTGATAGGTCACAAGTTATACAATAAATTTAAGAATTTGATATCTTTGTCCACTTTTGAATGGAATGGGCCATAATTGAAGTTTCCGGATAACAGGCAATTTTTCAATAATCATCTACTTTAATATGAAGGGCAATTCCACCGTAACATGTGTGACATTTGTACACTGTTTTTTTCTTTACAGAGCTCTTCTCCCTTAGCTCAGCATTAAAATATCAAGTAGCAGATAATATTTCACTATTTTACAAAACAATTGCATGTATATCATTATTTTAAACATTTTACAGTTTATTATTAATTTTATAAAGCTTGTAATGTTGACAACTTAGTTGAAATTTGTGACCAAATCAAACAATTAGATTAGTGAAGGATCCGTTTACCAGAGAAAGAATTTTGTTAAAGCTACATTTTAAATAAAAAAATATTGTGGAGGATCCATTTTTAATATAAAATATTTTGTGAAGGGTCCATTAACAGACCCAAATTTCTTCTAAACAGGCCCTTGACAGGTAGCCTAAACTTGGTTAACCTCCTCATGTCTACATTTTCTTTTTTTATAGTGTCTCCAACTTTTCCAATTACCTGCTTAATGCAACTTGGGCTTGAAAATCCAAAATAACGACATTTTTCCTTTAGATACCTGCCACGAGGGGCAGAAAGATCTCCAAAAACTTATGTGCCCAGTCAGGCATGTAACCTAAAATAATACATGCCCAAGACACATTACTACATTTTACTGCTCTGTAAAATTTACATGATTCAGACTGTTTGTATTGAAAGGAAATGTTGCAACCACAAACAGAATCAGTATGAACACCTAAGATACATGAACAGCATGGCACCCATTAAAATACCTGAAGCCTTTCCTGAAGATGCCAATCATCAATTGTTAATGTAGGATCAAAGTCCCCAATTTCAGGTCTATCAATGCTGTTTCTCATCAAATCATTCATTGAGTCTACAAATCATTACTAAGTCAGCTGAGTTTTTAAAAGTAATTCAAGAATCTCTCACAGTTGATTTTTTTACATGTCAAGTGGCAAAAAAAAGTGCATGCCAAGCTGAAAATTTTACATGCTCGGGCAATAGATTTTTATGGCCCTGCCTACCACTTTTTCTGGCAATGTACAATAGATAATGATTTCCCTTTAAGGATGCCATTTTAAGTTACTCTTGATGATGCCAGAATGGAATAACACTGCAAAGTGAGAGGCATCTAAGAGAAGCACTAAAATTTTTACATTCTTGCTATGAATACACAATTCAGTTAATTTCAATGAATCCATTAATTCCAAGTATTTTACAAACTTAAAAGAAACAGATTTACAACCTAATTGTTTAAAATTCCAGAAACTGAAATAATTGCTTACTTGATTATTATTTACTGAGCAGGTTGTCGTGCTACGAAACCCACAGTCAACTTCACTGCCGTCCTCTGAAAATAAATTTAGTTATTATATTATTATTATTTTTCAATATACATTTAAGAACAGACTAATTAAGAGGGCAAGTGTGGGAGAGTATCAATACAAATTAATGCAACTGAAATGAACAGAAGATTATGAAGGGAAAAATGGGGTCATTTTGACCCAAAACCAGATTTGATTCTGTTTTTTTCAAAAAGTTACGAACAGAAATTTTTTAAAAATCTTGACTTTTCCTAACTTTATGTTATTAATTATCTGTAAAAAATTTAAGCTCGTAACTTTTATCTGTTTTTTGTTTTTAATATGCTTACCTGATGTCGCGGAATGGGTCATTTTGACCCAAAACTTCCCACGAGTCTGGAATCGGAAGTTCAAATTAAATAAATGCCATTATCATTCATAAAATGAACGGTAATGACATAATAAATGGTATAATAGCATACCATTATGTCATTTTCATTGCAACGTGAATTTTACAAGTCGGGTCAATTTGACCCATACCGCGGTTTTAGGTATACCTATCTCAAGCGACACGGTTCTAATAAGAATTATAGCAATATTTTTGTACTTTTAATGTAATATTAAACTTAATGCGAATGTTAAGATTGAACTAGCATCATTACCATTGAAATATAACATTATTGTTGCATTGCAACGTGAATTCTGCAAGTTGGGTCAATTTGACCCAACCCGCGGTTTTAGGTATATTTGAAACACTGCGGTTCTAGTGTTAAGCTTGCTCTTAGCTTTTCAACTACTTTCTACATAATGAACCTAAACCAGGGATCGCGGTGAAGTGTGATAAAAGTGGGTCACAAAGGACCATTATCTTGAGAAATATGGGTTTTTGCATATGCAACACCCATTATGTGTCTATTGTTTGCATCGCAGTCAGCAAAATTTGGGTAAATTACTCAAAAATCTGAGTAATCATGAACCCTGCCAAACTGTATAGTATTAGGTATAACTTAAGAATTTTTTAAAACACAATGTCTTTGTGAAATTTAAAGTACTCAGTGCAAGAATTAAGAGCAGTTAGTTTTGCTTAAATTATAAACCACATTGAGGCAAGATTGAAAAAAAAATTCTTTAAGTGTGTGTGTGTGTGCGTATTATCAGGGACTTTTGGATTTTACTTTTTTTATAGTACTTCTTTAAGATTACTATACTAATTTTACAATTAATCTACAACAGTACATACATTAAATAATAAGAACACTCAAAAACTGGTGTTAAAGTGTTATGTCTGTTATTTACAAAGTTCTTTATTGTTTTAATAGCATACACTGTCAGTCTTAAATAAATAATAAATTGAAAATCATTTTTAAAAACAAATTACCAAGGAGAAGCACAATATATTTTATTACCATAATTAGTTTTAGGAAAAAATGGGGGAATATAATACCTGATCTTAGCTTTATCCTAAAATATAAAGATCCTTCTGGAAATAAGTTTTTTTTTTTTTTTTTTTTTTTTTAAACACAAAAACTTTATTGAGGAAAAGAAATAGGAAGACAAAGATAGAAATGAAACAGTGTATTACAGTTAAATACTCATGTCCATAAATTATGGATAATGAAGTTCAGGCAAAGAAAGAGAAAGAAGCAAAACAAATTTGACTTATTTGTAAAGTCTATTTATTAAACAAAAAGTAAAGAGCAAAAAAGATGCTATATGTTTGACATAATTAATAAAAATTGCAAGTTTTACTCCCTTGACCAACTTTCAAAAAAGAACCTATTTACAAAAAACAGTATAACATGGTTAGTAGGATGGTTAATACGGAGTATGTCTCCCGGACGATGCAATACAGGCCTGACAACGCCTAGGCATGCTGAGTATCAAATGATCAATCTGATCTTGGGGAATATTACACCACTCATCAAGCAATGCATTTCGAAGTTCCGGTAGACAGGTGGGAGGGGGTTGACGGGCTGCAATTCGTCGGCCAAGCATATCCCACACATGCTCTATTGGATTCAAGTCCGGTGAGTATGCTGGCCAATGCATACGGGTGATATCCTCGGATTGAAGGCATTCGTCTACAATGTTTGCACGGTGAGGACGGGCGTTGTCATCCATAAACACAAATTCAGCACCCATGGCGCCCCGAAACAAACTTACATGTTGTTCCAGAATGACATCCCGATAGATGTGGCCTGTCATCGTTACACTTTGAACATGCAGGTCAGTTCTGGAACCAAGAATTATTCCTCCCCAAACGAGCCATCCTGCACCACCGTAACGGTGTCTTTCAATGGTGTTCTCTTGGTGGTAACGGGTACCTGGCGCTCTCCAGATGAATGTCCGGCGAGAATCAGACTCCAAACTAAACCTGGACTCGTCGGAAAACATCACACAAGACCACTGTTGCGGTGTCCACAATGCATGCTCTCTACTCCAGGTTAATCGCAGGCGACAGTGAGTTGCGGTAAGTGGAACACATCTGACAGGCCTACGAGCATATAGACCAATGTGCCCTAAGCGTCTGTACACGGTCTGCCTTGAAACTGTCGTACCGGTAGCTGAAGAGAGCTGACGAGACAGGTCTGATGCTGTACTCCGTCTGTTTCTTTTGGCAGTAACTTCCAAATAGCGGTCCTCATTCGGCGTTGTAACTCGGGGGCGACCTGTGCTGTAACGTCTACTCACATTACCATCATCTTGGAATCGTTGCCAAAGCCTGGAGATGACACTCTGGGCGATCCAAGTTCCTCGGATACTTCCAGCTGGGTACGCCCACATTCCAGTCGTCCGATAATTCTGCCACGTAAAACATCATCCAAATGCCTCCTTTGTGCCATAACTATGCGGTTTTTGCACTGAAAGGCTTTCACAGCGCTTGTGAACAATTTTACTTCTTTGCCACCATTCCTTATATACCCCTCTCTTACACTCTCGTCATTGTGACGTACCATCCACGCCATCTGGTGGTTTCCTGTAATTTGCATATTCTCCTTCAAGATGTGTGTGATCATTCCACAGGTGAAATTTTTATTTTAGAGATCAATTTCTGTGTGATTCTGAATTATCCTTAATTTATGGACATGAGTGTAGCTTTGAATTAAAGTGATAGATGCCCCCCCCCCCCCCCCGCCAAAAAAAAAAAAAAAAAAAGAGTACTAATAAAACTTTTATCTAATCTTTTAAATGGTAGATAAATGGCAAAACTGGGGAAATTTATTATAGGTGGCTCAACAAAATAATATAAGAAAAGTTTTTTAACTAACTAGAGTTATACCTAATGTGAAAATGATTTGTTAAATGTACAATAATATAAGCAATCTGAACTGCAAGTTCTTTCAATTCTGTTTGGTCAAAACAAAACTTCCTGTTTTGATTTTGATTGCCGACTTGTCTCCAAGAGCTACCAATTTTGTTTTCATTCTTTTTTTTTTACTAAGTTTTATAGCAGATATTAAAACCAAAGTAAAAATTAAGCATTAATAAAACTTATTTTTAAGAGCAGAAGCTGTTAAAAGAAAGAAAAAGTTAACTTGATTACAGATATAAAGCAGAAGTACTTATTTATTTCTTCCAAACTAAAGAAGATTTTTATATTTTGTAGACAAAGACAGAAACTTTAAAAAGTTTCAGTGAAACCATTTAGCAATTGTTCAAAGTTCATAAAAATATGTGGATGAGGTGTCAAATACCCAAATTATTTTACAGCTTCTGATCAGTGTTTTTTAATTTAATTGTGTGTGAGAGAGAGAGACAGTAAGTAAATCTAGTAAAAGTATCTTAGTAAATAAAAGTATTCATAAAATCTACGAAGTGAGGCAATAATTCAAATAATTATAAAAAGACTTTTAATGTAAATAGCTCACATAAATGAAGAAAAGCTGTTCTTATATTTGTCTAAATGTATCTTGTATTGCATGTCATCCAAATCTGCATAAGTCAGGTAAATCAGGCACCATTTGTTTAGATGATGTGAAAAAAGGTGACCTTGTGATTTTTTAATTCTTTTAATTTTTTTTTCCAATTTAAGAAAGTTTTTTTAAAAACCATATTTGAAACTGATATTACCATGCATTTCTAATTCAAGTATTTTTTGTGTAATTTGTTATAAAATTGGCAGAAAATATATCAGTGCTCAAAAATTACAAAAAGTGAGTTTTATTTATCTATTAAGTACTTTTTCAAAAGTGATGGGTATGGGGATAAAGTTAAAAACACACACTTCCCCCTCCCATATTTTAATAGGAAATTTTATGCTTTTTCTAGTGACACTGAAACCAAGTCTCTCAATTTAGTCAAAAAAAAAAAAAAAAAGTTATGGAGGAGGGAGGGGGGCGTTAGCTCCATATTTTCAATTTCTGAAAACACATTTTCTAACTTAAAAGAAAATTAAGTATTTATATTATTTAAATTGAATTTTAAAAGATATAGTTTGAATCTGTGTCATATTCTGCATAAGTATAGTGAATTGGAGCAATTTAACTTGATAATTATTGAAACAATAGCAAATTGTAATCAAGTCGGCCATTCTGCTTTGAAAGTATATCGATGAAATCTGTAAAATGAGTCAAAAATTCAAAGAGAGATAAAAAGCAAAATAAAGTAAATATATATTGCAAAAATTAAAAATATGGGTTCTTATATTTGTCTAAAGATACCATCTACCAAGTTTCATTCAAATCTGAGGAGGTGGAGTGGTCACCCCTGGATGATTTAGTATGGAATGATCTGCGAGTAGTGGAGGTTAAATTTGTGGTGACATTTTTTAATTAAAAGTGTTACACAAGAACTTTTCATAAATTTAAAGTATAAATAAAAATTTAAAATGATTTTAGCTGTATAACTGTCCATATTTTTGTTTAAATGCTCGAGTTCACAAAGTCTTTTTTAGCTTTGTGCAAATTAATAGTGGTTGCCAAAAGTGACTGCAGATAGAAAACCTTTAATCGCCATCGTTTTTCATTTAGTTACTTTTTGGCCAGTGTTGACCACTAATTTTGTTTTTAATACTAGTATACACTGTTTAAAGAACAAATTTTATTCCCAAATTGCCCATTAAGAAGAAATTGTACTATATACACATACAGAGGTAGAAACTAGAATATTTAGTCACTGGTCTATTATACCAGTGACTAAATATTGTCAAGGAGTGATTATTAAAATTTAACGAGTTTCTCATTTAATTTGTAAAATCTGATAGTTTTCAAGTCTGGAAGTTATGACTTATCTGGACTGTAACATTATCACTGGTCCATAAACATTATTTGAAAAAGAAATTATATGAGTAATACAGTCAACTCTTGATTTTGCAGCCCTTCATAATTTAACGACCATATATATTGATTTCCATTAAGAGCTGAATTAAAAAGTGTTAATATCAATTATTAAAATATTAAATAAGTCAAAATATATGTATGGCACTACATTATATTTATGTGACATGCATTGGTAAATTTATAAGATTTACTGCATGGAACTAACAAGGAGAGGGCGTGATACTGGAATTGCCGATTTTAGCCAAGTATCTATGAGAGGGATCTGGGCTGCGGGGGGAATCACTCTCTGTGGGGACTTTCTAAGGGGTCCTAACCTGTATTTCTGCAAAGTTTTGGAGAAAACCATGGAAAACTCCAAACGGTAAGGTAGGCAGACATGATTTGGTTTTGAACCAGGCACCTTCTGTCGCCCAGTTGAGAGTACAAATGCACTTGGCCACTGGTGGGGCCTGATTTTAATGAAATTTTGTACAAATGTAGCTGATAAGACATACAATCACGGATGCAAATTTTAGGATGCACCTTACAGGAATTCTCAAGAAATCATGCTCCAAACTTTCAGAAATCAGCGTGTGTACCTTAAATACTGTTTTGATGCAAAACAAATCAAGCATTTGTGGCATAGAGCGTAAACATGACAAGTTATGGTACTCATGTGGGCGGGTTCGATGCTAGCTCTTGCTGAAGTTTTTCTAAATCTTTCTTTTGTTCATTTCAGTGTCTAATTTAATTAACAAATAATATAATATTAATTTTAATGTTACAGTTTGTGTAATTGACTCAATTTCAAATAAATTATGAATATAATAGATTTTTTTTCTAAGTGGTACTTCCAAACAGCACAGCAATTTCAATAAGCAAAAAATAGTAAAAATAAGCAATTTAATCCTAGAGAATGCTTCATCAAGAACAGATGTTTGGAGCATGCAAACATACCTAATTTTGTGAATGGTAGTCTTAGAAATTACACTTCTTTAAAGAAAGTTCGTATAAAATAGGAGTTGTGTTTTTTAAATATTCCATATTACGATTTTGTCCCAAAGAGCATTTATTTTTATATTACATATAATTTTCTGGATTTGAGATTTTTGTATGCAAGCGAGTATACTGTAAATATGTATATAATAAAATGCTTGTGTTTTACAAATAAGTACATCCAATTCAATTCACAAGGGCCTCTAATGAGTAATCACGTTACATTTGGAGAAAACCGTCCTGAACACCAAACCATTAGATCGACAGCCACGCAACACCTATTTTATATGACCTTTCTTTGAAGTAGAGTAATTCGTAATGCAACCATTCACAAAATTTGATATGTTTGCATTAGAGATGAGACGGGCTCAGCCCGAGCCCGGGCCCGAACCGGGCTCGGGCTCTGTAATTAACAATTGTGTTCGGGCTCGGGCTCGTGAAAAATTTCTCCTTTATTGAACATACTCCTTGAAAAAGATTTTAAAAAGTGATTCATGAGGAAAATAAAAGTACAGTCAACTCCGGTTATAGTGAGCCTCTGGGGACCATCCAATTTCGTCCACTATATCCGAAGTTCACTAAAACCCAAGTGTCTTCATGATGGATAGAGATACTGTGTGTGAGTCGGGACTAATGGTTTGCGTTCACTATATCCGATGGTTCACTATATCCGGGTTCACTATAACCGGTGTTGGCTGTACTTATAAAAAAAAATAGCGGCACTGGCGCCTAGAAGCTGCGTTAAGCTCTTTGGATATTTCAGAACGGCGGCTTATATTCATTAGTTAGTCATGAGATCCGACATTATTTGATAAACATATGGATAAATAAAGAATTAGAAAGTGCATTGAAAGTTTGCAACTATATTTGTCTTTAATTTGCACAAACGGCAAAATTCATTGTAATTTATCAATGAAGTAATTGGATTTTTTTAAATCTTTAACTGTGAAATTTCGGGCTCGGGCTCCGAGTTAAATAATATTGTTCGGGCTCGGATTAAAAGTCCTTGGGCTCGGGCTTCAAAAAATGAGCCCGAACTCATCTCTAGTTTGCATGAGCCAAGCATCTGTTCCTTGATGAAACATTCTCTAGGATTAAATTGTTTATTTTCACTATTTTTTTGCTTATTAAATTGCTGTGCTATTTGGAAGTACCACACGGAAAAAAAAAAAAAACCCTATTATATTAATATTTGAAACTGATTCAATTATGCAAGCTGTGACATTAAAATTAATATCATTTTATTAGTTAGTTAAATTGGACATTAAAATAAATAAAAAAAAAAGAATTAAAAAAACTTCAGCGATAGTTGGCATCGAACCCACCAACACAAGTATTGTAACTCTGTGCATTTACCCTCTATGCCACGGATGCTCAGTTTGTTTTGCAATAAAATAGTATTTAAGCTGCATACACTGATTTTCAAGATTTCTTGAGAATGCCTGTAAGATGTGCCCTAATATTTGCATCAGTGATTGTATTTCTGATAAGCTAAATATGTACCTAATTTCTTTCAAATTGGTGATTCCAAGGTCGCACCTTCTCCTTGTAAGTGAGCATAGTTTGCGAGAGAAAATGTAAATAAAGCATTACTGGTTTGACAGATTATCAAAATTTGTATTCTACTGGTCCATTATGTTTTTGTGGTCTCGGACAAGCAAACCACCATTAATTTTGAAGCCAAATAGGATATACATATTCTTTTAACACAGCAATTTTTAAAGTAGAGTAGTAGTTACCAAATCCATCAGGCAAAACTTGAAAGGAGTAGACCCAATCTATAATCTGCTCTCGTTCTTTTTCTAACTTGGATAAGCCATCTAATAGATCAAGGCCAGATATTGCAAAAAATGCTACAAGTAACCTGTAAAAAAATACAAACATATTTATTAAAATGTAATATATTGGTATCAGAGTGTAAAAGATTATGGTTATCGAAGTTATAGCGGCCAGTGCTTGGCAACATTATGATACACCAAGATCACAGCCATGCTTACGGACTGCACACATCTATCAGGATGCAAACGTTTTCACAAGATTTCATCAATAAGCTTGGCAATAAATCTTTGTTGCCTAGGGGCTGAATTTCTGTGATCGCTATAACCCTGATATACCAAGATAATATGCCCCCCCCATTAAAATCTTTTGGCCTAGTGTAAATTAGCTATTTTTATCTTCCCTTTTTGACATTTGTTTCTTTGTGTGTGTGTGTGTGGGGGGGGGGGGGTGTTGTTTTGGGCATCACATGGCAATGAGCAGCCATTGCTTACTTTTTGTTAAGATGTGAATTTTCAATTTATATATTTTTAGTATTATTGTATTTTGTGCTGTGCAATTCTTATAGTTATTTTATGAATTTTTTGTTAGTATCGACAGCCACGCAACACCTATTTTATGTGACCTTTCTTTGAAGTAGAGTAATTTATAATACAACCATTTACAAAATTTGATAGGTATGCATGCTCTGTTCCTTGATGAAGCATTTTCTAGGATTAAATTGTTTATTTTTATTACTTTTTGCTTATTAAATTGCTGTGCTATTTGGAAATACCACACAGAAAAAAAAAAAACATGTATTTACTTATAATTACTAAATTTTAAAATTTCCTTTTAAATCTCTGTATAATTTTTTTTTTAAACTTAGTGCATACTAAATCAAGTGACAACATTAATTAGTTGCCAAGCCAGAACACACACACACACAAAAAAAAAGGATGATATTAAAGCTTTTCTAGTTTTATTGGTTTAATATTAAATTATGAAATGATTATATGGCAAGATGACTTCCAAAATAACTAAGATTCCAATTAGATTTTATGAAAAAGAGTGTAGCAACATATTTAATGAAGCTTATAAATTATTTAAAAAGATAGGGGTACAACATATGTGTTTCTGTAACTTTTCCAACAATTGCATATGCATCATGAGGTGCTGAATTCAGAAAAAAATAAATAAATAAATAAAATCACCATGTTCTCATTTTTCACAAATTAGGCTTTAAATTCCCTACTTGTAAAACTTAAAACACAAGTCACAAGCAACAGCAAAATTTATACTTTTAAATGGAAATTTTGGTTAATTTTTACTATATGTGACATTCCTATCCTAAACATTTTTATAGTTTCTGAGAGTTTGGGACAACTGATTGAAGATTTATAAGTGATTATGCCAGGAGTTGCTCACTGGATCCATTGAAGTATATTTAGTTAAAAAGAATCCTGGTTACTTAAAAATCACTGTTTAAGAGAATTACTAAGGATTTTTGAGAGGTTATGCAGGAGTTTGCTAAATTCCCTAAGTTTTTTTTTTTGTTAGAAAAAAACTATTGATTGAAAATTATCGAGTTTGTGGGGATTGGGGGGGTAGTGTCACACATTAATAGGATTTCACTATAAGATTTATAATTCTAAATACCATAGCTTGTATAAAAATGTTTTGAATAGTTAAGAGTAAGTTTATTTGCATTTGTTTTCGATCAGTTAAAACCTATGAGTAAGTCTGCATTCTATAATTACTTAAAGAGATGGCTAGATTAAGGCCTTTAAAGGACTCTAGACTGAAATTTCTGAGGCTCCTTCAACAAAAATTGTTTGAGCGCCCTGCATGAATTTCTTCCCAATGCTTTCAATGTTCCAAACAGGCCTCTGGGTCAATGTAACATGAAACTAAATATAATGGTTAGACTTTTCAATCTATAGTTACGCTATTAAATAGAAGTCTTTTCTATTTTGATAGAAATGCATTTCACTGAACTCTCTAGTAGAAGAAATATAGGCTATGCACCTTTGATATGTTGTTTTTTAATCTCAAATTAACTTTTTACATACTTTTTATAACCTTTTACGTCTTAAGTTACTCTTTTAAAGTTTTATGAGTTGTAACAAGATTTCCCCCCCCCCCCTCAAACAGGTCTATTCTGGGTACCCTAGGCTATAACCTAAATGATAACCCAGCTTACTTGAATCCTTAACTCCCTTACTTGAATTACTAGCTGATGCTTTGCAATGGTGATGTGATCATTTTTTAATACACTTCAATTTAACTAAATAATATTAATAATAACTTTTTTTTTCTTGCAAGTTTATGTTTTTAAAAAGCAGTAACATTTTTGTGTAAATTAATTGTCTTGTGTAATTCTGTGTAAATGAATACATAAACAATGTGGAAAGAAGGATCGTTTATTATAAGAACCTAGATCATGTTTACTTTGGAACTCAAAGACCATAATGTAAAAGTTCCGTTTTTGATATTACATATTTCACAGTCCCATAACAGCAGAGATTTTATAGTCTATTTTTACGTCTAAATATATATATATATATATACAGACGTAAAAATAAAGAAAAATTAAGTATCAGTGAAAACAAATATCATTACACTTTTGTAATTTAATTATTTATAACTTTGAACACAGACAAAATTTACAAAACAAAATTGCTACCGATTAGAATCTAAAGCTTCACATCTTTGAGGTAATATCTGGAGACAACGAATATAAAACATAATATGTTTATTTTTAACAAATTCATCTGTATAGCTTTCGGCCGGCACCTCCATGATTGCAAATTCGGCAGGCAGTCCATTGCGAATGTGAATTGCGATGCGTGTCATTCATCCAATTGGATATACTTTTAGAGTCAGGAATTATTCAGATACACTTTTCGAGTCACTCGGGTATTCAGCTCTTCAGCCACTGTGGCTGGACCATGGAGCTGGAAATAGACGATCAGGTCAGGATCAATTTTCCACCGGCAGAGGGCGCAGCGCACTGCATGCATAGGAGAGACCCAAGGGCCAAGGAGGTTTAACATATGGAGGCGCCCATGTTCCCGGTTTTTGAAGCCAACGACCACGCCCCCTCACTATCCCAGAACATCCGATATCGTCATTGGCATGCATGTAAATTTTTAAGAACAAAACTGCTGTATTTCTCATTTTTTACTGATTGTATGTAAGTTTATCTTAAAGCCACATCTTTAGGCATAATTTTAATCTTAATTCTGTAATACTTTTACTGTTTATTTTTAAACACGTATTAATTTACAGTATAGAATATACCTCGGCAGCTGCATTAAATTCGTTGATAGGAGAAGATTTGTTTCCTTCTTTAAACGAGCATATGCTTCAAAATGAAGTCATGGATAACCATCTTCTTCATCTGATAAAATCAGTGATCAATCAATATTTACATGTGCGATATCACTATTTTAGTAAGCACTTAAGTAGGAATAATGAAAATGCGAATAATGTCCGACAATTATATACTAAAATCATTCAGTTCAAAGGACAGTAAGGACAATTGTTAAGATATTTCACTATATTGGAAGTTTAGGAGAATAAGATTACTTATGTGCAATGTATATAGAGCTTTAAGCTCCTTAATTGTTGTATGTTTTATTAAATAACAAAACTTAACACGTGATGAAAAGTCATCTTAATTTTTGAACTGTTTTAAACCTTAAACCAGACAACCCTGCTTCTTAGATTTAAATTAGTTGCCAGAAATAAATTGCTATTTCATGAATCACATGTTTTGGGGGAAAACATGCAAAGTTTTTTAATTACAAAGTTCACTTAGTGAATAAAAGTCCTTGAAAATCAATAATAGTCCTTAAAATTTTAAATGTAATTTGGTTAGCTACTACATTTTATTTGAAACCTTATCCTTTTTTCCCCCTCTACTAAACGGAGTAAACAGTATTGATGGAAATTATTCAACTTTCATATTTCTTTCATTACTTTAAACTGTTTGTCAATGCAAAATATTATTATGATATATGACCTAAGAAAGTCAGTGATGGACGCGAGACATCTCGCATCGTCTCCCGAGACGAGACAGAGCCTTGTCTCGCGCGAGATTTCTCGCCTCGCATAAATTTACAAAGTTTTCATCAAAATGGATGAATACGTATGTAATTAAATCTTATGGATGTTTCATATTTATCTCTTAAAAAATTAATATTTCTACATAAAATGTTTCATCTATTATTAAAAAATGCCTCTTTTATCATAGCCGAGCTATGCGAAAGCAAATGAATGATCTACAGGAGCGATTACGCAAATACAACGCTGGGTATCAGCGGAGCATTCAAAGATCCATGTTGAGAAGCAAGCCTGGTCACAAGTCTTCTCTGTTGTCTCTTCTTTTTGATGGTGTGAATGAGCAGGTTAAACCCGGGTTCCCGATTAAATGTGAAACCCATACCTTGCACTCTAAAACGAGAGGTATGTTTGTGGGAGGGGTAAGTAGGCGTTATTATAATTATCCCGTCTAAATTGAAACTTTTTATGAATTTACTATTCTGTACATTGGGGCCGCTAAATTAGCTTAAAATTTTATTTGCACACGATGTCCTGAGTTCTGCATCATTTCTAACAAAATTCAAAGCTATATATAATTTCGAAAGCAAATAAAACTTCCATCAACCATGCATATTACATTTACGCAATTTCGGAAATAAATAAATAAAAATAAATGTTTTTTCGGTGTCTTGTCCTATTATATATATATGGATTAAATCTGAATTTATTATCACTTCAAATGCACATATCACTTAATATGGTAATTAATATCTGTACTAATATTCTAATATCTAACTAATTGTTATTATTAATATTATTTTCCAATAAAATAGTAATAAGTGAAAAAACACTCAAAATACTGGTGTTAAACGATAAAGTAATTAAAAAACTTTGTAAAAAACACACATAAGAAGTAAAAGGAAAAAGGATACGCGTTTCGTTCAAAAAAAATTTCTCTGCGAGACGAGACGAGACAGCCCTGTTTCTCGTCTCGCACGTCTCTAAAGAAGGTTGAAGTGTATAATTGTTTCCTCGTGTCTAAAGAAGATAATGATCTCTCACTGTCTGTAAATACCTCATATATCTTATTTAACATATTTGAAATTGCATTCTTACTTCTAATACCTGTAATATGGCTTAAAACTATTGTTAATATAATGTGAGCAATTTAATAATTTAGGCTGATGTAATAAAACTGATTTTTACCCATGTTACACCCTCCAAAAAAAGTATTCGAGCAAGAGAGAAATTTCCTGTTTTAGATTTGCGAATAATAATTGAGTTCTTGAAAAATGCACAACTTGATAGAAATATGGAAAGTCATATTTATACATAGCCTAATTCATATTCTATGATAAATAATTTTAATATACGAAACCAACGTAAGAAATTTCTCTCTTGCTCGAATACTTTTTTTGGAGGGTGTACATGGGCGCCCATAAGGGGGGGGGCAAGGTAAGGCACTTGCCCCCCCACTAGAGTTTTAGGTTAATGTCTCATGATGTAAACAAATGGCAAAATCAGAACTAAATTTGTTAAAAGTTTGAAATTTGCCCCCTCTAGAAATTGTTTTTGAAGTTTGCCCCCCCCCCCCCTAGAAAAATTCCTATGGGCATCCATGCGCCATGTAACAACAAATATATCTTCCTAGAAATATAAAAAGCAATTTTTTATTATAATGAAACAATTATCATGAAAAAATATAAACAGTTTTGCAAAGTATAGTATAATCATAAGAATAACTGTTTTTGTTTCACTTGATGTTTAAAACGCAATGCACAAAAATAAATTTCAAATTATGCAATAAAAAACAAGTTAATACGTGTAAACAATCTTCCATAAACGTAAAATGGATAAAAAAATTGGTTAGTAACTTTTAAATTATTTTTATTAACACTTTCCGGAACTCGTTTTTCAATGCTTCGCTATGCGTTCTTCAATCTTCTGGGATAAAGAGGGGGCGTGGCATGGCTTCACTTTCCTAGCACTGCGGAGCGCAGCATGGGCGCCTCCATATGTTAAACCTCCTTGGGGAGACCGTAGAAGGAGGCGCATTTCCTTTGGCGAAATCTGACTCTAGCCAACATCCGAAATGGAGTTCTGCGTAAAAAATATCTGCCCAGCCGCTAGAACAATTTAAAGCGTTCAAGAGAGATGATTTTTTTTTTAAGGGCGAGAGAGGGGGGGGGGGGGAATCAAGACCAATTGCAAAGCGTTCGGTAGACGAACAGAAGCCATCTAGTTGTAAAATTAAAAATAAAAACGAGATGGCTAAAGTAACTTAAAATAGTAATTTAATTTAAAATGAAAAGTTTCCAATAATAAATAGAAATCTATGTACGCTACTGTGCTAAATCCATGTAAAAGTAATTACTCCTGTTCTACGATTGCATAATTTTTTCGATTCCGGAATGCTGGGATCGGGATTAATTCCTTTTATGTGAAATTTAAGTATAATAAAAGTGTAAATAAATTCCCAAAAGTATATAATTTGTTTTATATAAAATACAATAAAAATGTTAGGTAAAAACTAAAACATTTAATTTGATCTTGATAATTCATGAAACCATAGGCGTAACATGGTCTTCCAAACTGGGGGGGGGGAAGTCATTTTAAATGAAAGTCTATATATGCGCGCCCGTATTTATGTGTATATATTATTATTATTATTATCATATTATTAGACTGCCCCATATAAAAATTATAAAGTAAAATGTACGAAACCTAAATAAAAAGAGCGAGACCTTTTGCATCTTTCAGTCATTAAATGCAGAACATTTCTATATAGACTAATTTGACCGGAAAACCACAAACTCGAATTCAATTCAATCGAAAATTTTTTCTCCCTTCTCATAGTCAGTAAATCTGAACTATCAAGTGAATCTATTAGTGTACGCTCGTATAAAAACATTTTAGCCCATTAGAAAACGTCAAATTCGTCCCTTTTTCTTTGTGTAATTTCTGAAGGAGGATAAAAAGTTTTAAAATCCAATGGAGAAGTGTGTTTTTGATTTTTGCGTAGTTGGTTCTGGCTTTATAATGAAATTTCTCATTATTTGGGTAGACAAATACTTTTAAAGTGTGCTTACAATTAGCAATCATTCTAAAGCATTAAATGAGAAGAAAATGTACCCTTCAAGCAAAATTTTTGATCGTAAAATTCTAGATACATATTAAAAATAATAAAGGATTAGAAAAATAAGAGAATTATTGGGTATCCTTCCTGATTGTGTTATTTATAATTAAGAATTGGTCTTCTTGATTGATTGCAAACACATTGTAAATAGCTGTTGTCTCTGAAAGAAAAAAAAATCTGATGTGTCCAACACATGACTTCCTTGCACGTCTATTAGAACAAAAATATTTTCGACGCACTTCCTCTAAACTTATTTGTTTGAAAGAGATAAAATATCAATAATAGTAAGATTTAGCGATTTCTAGCCAAATATTTCGATATCGCCAAGCTGAGTTCAATTTGAAAGATTTCCTTCTGACACTTTATTTGGCGATATTTCACCAAAAGCCGACAAACTTGAGATAGTCAGCGAGATTTTGGGGATAGCCAAAGTAGTCATTGACCACAGGCTTTCAATGAATTGAATGCATTCATACACCTCAATGTGTTTAAAGTCATTTGGCAAACCCTGTAAATAAATTCTCAGTCGATTGCTGTCAAAAAAGATATTGAAAACAGTTAGATATTACAATAGTTCTAAATACAAAAGTTCAAAATTCTACGGGTGAAAGTTTTACAGTTATACAAAATACGAAATAATTTTTGGCGCCAAATTTGGCGATATTCGGCGAAACTCGTCAATTTCTACGACATTTGGCGAGATTTTAAGCATGAACCAAACAATGACAGATTATCGCCAAATATGGCGATATTTCGCCAAAACTCGCCAAGAACGATAACAAATGGCGATACTTTGGGCATGGACCAAATAACTGAATATCGCCAAATTTGGCGATATTTCGCCAAAACTCGCCAAGGCCGAGGACAGACGGCGAGATTTTGGGCATATACCAAACAATGACCGTCTACAGTTGTATTATATTGAAGATGTCCATAGACATTAAAGTACTGAAATTCTTTTCGGTGGTTCAGTAAATAAACTCTCCAGTAGATTGGAACCAAACATCGAGATGCACAACTAGATGTTACAACAATCTTATATATGAAATTTCATAATATTTTTTGAGATTTGAGAGTTAAATATGCACACACGTACACCAAAAGTCGCCAAGCTTGGCGACTTTTGGATAGTTCTTGAGGGAGTCACGTGACCGTGGTCGGACCATTACCTAACTTATGTGGTAGGACGGCATTGTGCTTGAAATGGATGAATGCCCCTAAAATTGCCATTGACCGTAATGTATTGGAAATCTTTTGAGTGTTCCTGTAGCTGAACTATAAATGATAAAGACACTTTTTTGAATGGAGAAATTCATTTTCTAACTCTTTACAGCATATATCACTTCTGTGTCGTTTGAAATAGCCCAATACCTCTAAAAAACCCTTTGATGAATTTCGGCCCATAGAGCGTAATGTATTTCGAATCTTTTGGGCGGTCCTGTAGATAAACTATCCAGTCGAATGGAACCGAAAGGGGAGGTGCACAACTAGATGTTACAACATTCCTAAATATAAAGTTTCGACATTCTACGCCTAATAGCTTTTGAGTTAGGCGAGTTTAATGAATTTCGGCCCATAGAGCGGAAAGTATTTCGAATCTTTTGGGCGGTCCTGTACATAAACTATCCATTCGAATGGAACCAAAAGGGGAGGTGCACAACTAGATGTTACAAATATCCAAAATATGAAGTTTCGACATAGAGCGTAATGTATTTCGAATCTTTTGGGCGGTCCTGTACATAAACTATCCATTCGATTGTCACCAAAAGGGGAGGTGCACAACTAGATCATAGAACAATCCTAAATATCAAATCTCAACATTGTACGACCCATAGTTTTTGAGATATGCGAGTTACATACATACGTACGTACGTACAAACGGCATGGAAAAACTGGCCACAATAGACTCGCCGCTGGTCAAAATGAGTTGCAGACGCATTAATATGATCATGCATGATAGCCTACGATGAGATGCATCGAAAAAATTTTTAAAATTCAATTTAGAGGTAGTCAAAATCGGTTTATTTGTCGAAATTTGGCCCCCAAAATTTTTCGGGATCACATTACTTCCTTATACTACGTACAAGGAAGTAAAAATGATAAAAAATTGAAGAAGTAGCATTATTGTTGGGGCTCACATGCCCACAATACCAAGCATAATTTTAACTTCTTTAAAGTTTATACTTACCAAAATGCAAACTGAAAAGTTTTATGACATATTTTATTTCTTTAATAATTACATAAATATAAAAAAAATCAAGTTTTTTAATTTAAAATAATATAGCTGAAAAATGTAGATATTCATGTTTTATTTTAGCAGAAAAGATTAAAAAAAAAAAATCTGATGTGTCCAACACATGACTTCCTTGCACGTCCATTAGATCAAAAATATTTTCGACGCACTTCCTCTAAATTTATTTGTTTGAAAGAGATAAAATATTAATAATAGTAAGGTTTAGCAATTTCTAGCCAAATATTTCGATATCGCCAAGCTGAGTTCAATTTGAAAGATTTCCTTCTGACACTTTATTTGGCGATATTTCACCAAAAGCCGACAAACTTGAGATAGTCAGCGAGATTTTGGGGATAGCCAAAGTAGTCAGTGAGCACAGACCTTCAATGAATTGAATGCATCTATACACCTCAATGTATTCAAAGTCATTTGGCTCACCATGTAAATAAATTCTCAGTCGATTGCTGTCAAAAAAGATATTGAAAACAGTTAGATATTACAATAGTTCTAAATACAAAGAATCTACGGGTTAAAGTTTTAAAGTTATACAAAATAGGAAATAATTTTTGGCGCCAAATTTGGCGATATTTCGGCGAAACTCGTCAATGTCGACGACATTTGGCGAGATTTTAAGCATAAACCAAACAATGACAGATTATCGCCAAATTTGGCGATATTTCGCCAAAACTCGCCAAGAACGATGACAAATGGCGATACTTTGGGCATGGACCAAATGACTGACTATCGCCAAATTTGGCGATATTTCGCCAAAACTCGCCAAGGTCGAGGACAGACGGCGAGATTTTGGGCATGTACCAAACAATGACTGTCTACAGTTGTATTATAATGAAGATGTCCGTAGACATTAAGGTACTGAAATTCTTTTCGGTGGTCCTGTAAATAAACTCTCCAGTAGATTGGAACCAAAAATCGAGATGCACAACTAGATGTTACAACAATCTTATATATGAAATTTCATAATAGTTTTTGAGATTTGAGAGTTAAATACGCTCACGCGTACACCGAAAGTCGCCAAGCTTGGCGATTTTTGGCGTAGTTCTTGAGGGAGGCACGTGACCGTGGTCGGACCATTACCTAACTTATGTGGTATTGTGCTTGAAATGGATGAATGCCACTAAAATTGCCATTGACCGTAATGTATTGGAAATCTTTTGAGTGTTCCTGTAGCAAAACTATAAATGATAAAGACACTTTTTTTAATGGAGAAATTTATTTTCTAACTCTTTACAGCATATATCACTTCTGAGTCGTTTGAAATAGCCCAATACCTCTAAAAAACGCTTTGATGAATTTCGGCCCATAGAGCGTAATGTATTTCGAATCTTTTGGGCGGTCCTGTAGATAAACTATTCAGTCGAATGGAACCGAAAGGGGAGGTGCACAACTAGATGTTACAACAATCCTAAATATAAAGTTTCAACATTCAACGCCTAACAGTTTTTGAGATATGCCAGTTTAATGAATTTCGGCCCATTGAGTGTAATGTATTTCGAATGTTTTCGGCAGTCCTGTAGATAAACTATCCAGTCGAATGGAACCAAAAGGGGAGGTGCACAACTAGATGTTACAAATATCCAAAATATGAAGTTTCGACATTCTACGCCTAATAGCTTTTGAGTTAGGCGAGTTTAATGAATTTCGGCCCATAGAGCGTAATGTATTTCGAATCTTTTGGGCGGTCCTGTACATAAACTATCCA
The DNA here is from genome assembly GCA_038373885.1 of Cheiracanthium punctorium. Lineage (NCBI taxonomy): Eukaryota > Metazoa > Arthropoda > Arachnida > Araneae > Cheiracanthiidae > Cheiracanthium > Cheiracanthium punctorium. Next base: position 1,263,359 of record JAWZYV010016091.1, on the reverse strand, counting down.
TTCGATTGCCACCAAAAGGGGAGGTGCACAACTAGATCATAGAGCAATCCTAAATATCAAATCTCAACATTCTACGACCAATAGTTTTTGAGATATGCGAGTTACATACATACGTACGTACGTACGTACGTACGTACAGACGGCATGGAAAAACTGGCCACAGTAGACTCGCCACTGGTCAAAATGAGTTGCAAACGCGTTAATATGATCGTGCATGCTAGCCTACGATGAGATGCATCGAAAAAATTTTTAAAATTCAATTTAGAGGTAGTCAAAATCGGTTTTTATGTCGAAATTTGGCCCCAAAATTTTTCGGGATCACATTACTTCCTTATACTACGTAAAATCTGATGTGTCCAACACATGACTTCCTTGCACGTCCATTAGATCAAAAATATTTTCGACGCACTTCCTCTAAATTTATTTGTTTGAAAGAGATAAAATATCAATAATAGTAAGGTTTAGCGATTTCCAGCCAAATATTTCGATATCGCCAAGCTGAGTTCAATTTGAAAGATTTCCTTCTGACAATTTATTTGGCGATATTTCACCAAAAGCCGACAAACTTGAGATAGTCTGCGAGATTTTGGGGATAGCCAAAGTAGTCATTGACCACAGACTTTCAATGAATTGAATGCATCCACATACCTCAATGTATTAGAAGTCATTTGGCTCACCCTGTAAATAAATTCTCAGTCGATTGCTGTCAAAAAAGATATTAAAAACAGTTAGATATTACAATAGTTCTAAATACAAAAGTTAAAAAATCTACGGGTTAGTTTTAGAGTTATACAAAATACGAAATAATTTTTGGCGCCAAATTTGGCGATATTTCGGCGAAACTCGTCAATGTCGACGACATTTGGCGAGATTTTAAGCATGAACCAAACAATGACAGATTATCGCCAAATTTGGCGATATTTCGCCAAAACTCGCCAAGAACGATGACAAATGGCGATACTTTGGGCATGGACCAAATGACTGACTATCGCCAAATTTGGCGATATTTCGCCAAAACTCGCCAAGGTCGAGGACCGACGGCGAGATTTTGGGCATGTACCAAACAATGACTATCTACAGTAGTATTATATTGAAGATGTCCATAGACATTAAAGTACTGAAATTCTTTCCGGTGGTCCTGTAAATAAACTCTCCAGTAGATTGGAACCAAAAATCGAGATGCACAACTAGATGTTACAACATTCTTATATATGAAATTTCATAATAGTTTTTGAGATTTGAGAGTTAAATATGCACACACGTACACCAAAACTCGCCAAGTTTGGCGACTTTTGGCATAGTTCTTGAGAGAGGCACGTGACCATGGTCGGACCATTACCTAACTTATGTGGTAGGACGGTATTGTGCTTGAAATGGATGAATGCCCCTAAAATTGCCATTGACCGTAATGTATTGGAAATCTTTTGAGTGTTCCTGTAGCAGAACTATAAATGATAAAGACACTTTTTTTAATGGAGAAATTCATTTTCTAACTCTTTACAGCATATATCACTTCTGAGTCGTTTGAAATAGCCCAATACCTCTAAAAAACGCTTTGATGAATTTCGGCCCTTAGAGCGTAATGTATTTCGAATCTTTTGGGCGGTCCTGTAGATAAACTATTCAGTCGAATGGAACCGAAAGGGGAGGTGCACAACTAGATGTTACAACAATCCTAAATATAAAGTTTCAACATTGTACGCCCAACAGTTTTTGAGATATGCGAGTTTAATGAATTTCGGCCCATTGAGCGTAATGTATTTCGAATGTTTTGGGCAGTCCTGTAGATAAACTATCCAGTCGAATGGAACCAAAAAGGGAGGTGCACTACTAGATGTTACAACTATCCAAAATATGAAGTTTCGACATTCTACGCCTAATAGCTTTTGAGTTAGGCGAGTTTAATGAATTTCGGCCCATAGAGCGTAATGTATTTCGAATCTTTTGGGCGGTCCTGTACATAAACTATCCATTCGATTGCCACCAAAAGGGGAGGTGCACAACTAGATCATAGAACAATCCTAATTATCAAATCTCAACATTCTACGACCAATAGTTTTTGAGATATGCGAGTTACATACATACGTACGTACGTACAGACGGCATGGAAAAACTGGCCACAGTAGACTCGCCGCTGGTCAAAATGAGTTGCAGACGCGTTAATATGATCGTGCATGCTAGCCTACGATGAGATGCATCGAAAAAATTTTTTTAATTAAATTTAGAGGTAGTCAAAATCGGTTTTTTTGTCGAAATTTGGCCCCCAAAATTTTTCGGGATCACATTACTTCCTTATACTACGTACAAGGAAGTAATAATAAACAAAATTTAATTACTATTTTCAAAAAGTATTGAAGAGCTCGTGAGTTAATGGCGTAAAAACCAAAACTCGACATTAGACGGCAAAAACAACAAATTTTAATTAATATGTTTGTTTTATTTCTCTTAATGAATTTCAGTTTAAACTAAAGCTAAGCATCTGCCTGCCTCGAATTGTTGCATCTGAGTTAAATTGCTCAATAATTGCGTCTTTATTTATCTCTCTGTTTCATTTTATACACTGTCTACCAATAAGTACTTGAACACCTATGCAAATGACGATATCTGCAGTCCTGAGGTATGTCACGGCCTCCGCCGGTATATGTCGTGTAGGAAACAGCATCGTCATTAGTCGCATGCAAGATGCCGCGCAGTTCGGAGCTCTCTGATTTCGAGAAAGGTATAATTATCGGGTATCACATATGTGGCCGATCCTTAAGGGACATATCTAGCGATCTTAAGTACCCAAAACCGACAGTAGCCTATGTGATTAAGAAGTGGAAGGTGAGCGGTGATTGTCGGAATGTGCCCCGAGTCGGCAGACCAACGAAACTGGGAGATAAGAGACCGACAAGTGCTGTCCAGAGAAATTCGGAAGAACTGCACCCAACCGATGGCCCTCATACGCGAGGAGTTTCAACAGGCCTCCGGGAGTATTGTTTCAATGAATACCATCCGTAAGGAAGCACATCTGCTTGGTTTCCATGGTCGTGCTGCTGCCCATAAGCCTTTGATCACAAAGTCCAACTGCGCTGCTCGGTTAATGGGGTGCAAAGCACATCGAAATTGGACCGTAGATCAGTGGAAACGGGTTCTTTGGAGCGACAAATCAAGATTCCAACTTTACCGTTCGGATGGCAGGGTCTGGGTCTGGCGTCTGCCTGGAGAACGTCTCCTGCCAGAATGCATTGTGCCAACAGTCAAGTTCGGCGGAGGTGGAATTATGGTCTGGGGGTGTTTCTCCTGGTATGGACTGGGACTCTTGGTCCCCATTCATGGTAAGCTCAACGCCGAATCCTACTGCACTATTTTGGATGACAATATGCTTCCTACGTTGTGGCAGTTTTACGTGTTGGACCCCTGTTACTTTCAGGACGACAATGCCAGTTGTCATGTTTCGAGGTTAACCAAGGCTTGGTACGGTGCCAATGGAGTTCATCGAATGGACTGGCCTGCCCAGAGCCCAGACCTGAACCCTATCGAGAACCTCTGGAATGAGTTGGATCGCCGAATTAAGTGATGCACCACCTGTCCAAAATCGGTGAAGGAACTTCTATGTCTACTCCAAGCCGAGTGGAAGACAATAGCACTAGCTGTAATACAAAGACTTGTGGAAAGTATGCCCCGGAGGGTTCACGCTGTAATTGCCTCTCGTGGAGGCTCTAACAACTATTGATTTTGAATAAAGTTAGTTTTTCTTTTCTATCACAGGTGTCCAAATACTTATTGGTAGACAGTGTATACATTAATGCCAAATGGCTCAGTCTTTCCTGTCCTGATGTTAAACGCAAATATGTTTTCAACCTTCGCAAGGATGAAAAGTTCCTTTCAAATGAAGCTGTATTTGTAGGTATTGTTAAAAATATTACCAACTTCTTACTTTTTACTACTGGGTATGTGTAATTTTGCCAAGTGTATCAGATATATAAAGTAAATTATAGTTTTCGTGAGCTTTCTAATGTTAAGGGGGGCGGCTCTCCCCCTTCCCCCCTTTAGCAAGGGTCCTGGTTCTAATGCATATTCACGTTATAGCTAGAGAAAACCACCCAAAACTCCAGACCATTATATCGGCAGCCAAGCGAAAAGCCAAAATCTTATGTGCACTTTAGCTATCTCCCAGTGTTCAGTGTCTCATCCACTCGGTCATTGGTCGGCTTTATGGAGATTTAATAGAATAATAATAACGAAAAACTAATATTATTAATGTTTGTCCAAATAAACAAATAGTTTACAACAGTACATATTAAGAAAAAATATAAATCGTGGAAAAATCCAGAAAAACTATCATTTTATGCCTTGTTAAAAAGCCGTTTTTCTTGCAGGGTTTGAAATAAATTACACTGAAGCTCGGTGCACATTTCTGTTTTCTGTGACCTCTCTTCCCGCTGCACTTTTTGTGATGTTAGCGACCTGTTAAATTTACAGCAGGCCGAGCTGAATGTTCGTGTTTTTCCTTGATTTGGAAAGAAAATTTTAAAATTTTAAGCAAGTCCAGTACGTTATTTATATTTATTTATTTATTGTATGTTTTCTTTTTATGGATGCGGTGGGGGGGGGGGTGGTAAAGGATCGTAAATATTTTTAGAAAAATAATGTGGAACATGATATTCAATAATTGGAGGAGCATGATTTCATTAACCGAAAGCTCGGCTATAATTTTTTGAGTTGAAGACAAGAAAAAAAAACAAGGTGGGTTATATAAATTAGGTGAATTTACATATACTAGTATGTACTAAATAAAAATAATATTCTGGGATGTTATCTTAGACTCAGCTAGACTTTTAAGCGAATTTGTTTATGCTGGTAAATAGAATTATAAGCACATCGTTTTAAATAATAGCTGCGAAGAAACATTACTTCTCCGTATTGCTCGGGAGCAACGCTGTGAACAGGAGGTCATGAGATGAATTTGTTGCTACGTCTTTCTAATGCATGAAAATCTAAAAGGGTTAAAGGTATCGAAATACTTAGGTAATGTAGCAACTAGAGTTTGTCTCTCAGGAGAAGCAATAATTAGAATGCCCCCCTTCCATGGTATGGAACTGCGCCACCATCCCAAGGAACCATAACTGATTGCACTACGTCTGGGGCACATGCCCCGCTTGCCCTCTCTAGTTGCGGCCCTGGCAGCAGATATAAATCATGAAATCGCAGACCGTTTTTATGTTCTCTTAAACTGCGTCGCATTTGAATTCGCGCAGTTTCTGTCAAGTCAAGTGAGTTGGGCACGATCATGGATTGTCTCTTTGCTACTGACATTCAAAAACCAAAATTAGGTTCATTAAAATATAAATGAGGAACTGACTTCAGCCTATGACAGGTCCGCAACTAAAGGAAGGGGCAAGCAGGGACGAGCACCGGGAGACGTGCTACAGGGAATACCAAAATCAGTTATGGTTTCGCGCGATGGGGGCGCGGTTTTATGGAAGGGGGGCACACTAATTAAGGTTTGCCCCTGCTGACATAAACTCTAATTGCGGCATTGCCTGTGAAAATGACCTCTTTTTGTCCACTATTCAGAGCATCAGGTCCTTTTTTTCTAATGGTGTACTTTTAATTTCAAACAAGTTCAAAATGACTGCTCCTTGATTTTTGCGGTTCTGCGAAATTGTCTAGCTTGCCCATTCTCCAGTCGGCCGTCCTCCCTGTTGGGTTGAAAAGCATTTGTGATTCTATTCTTTTCTTGATTTTTGTAGAAATTTTTATTTATTTATTTATTTATTTTTAGAATCTGATAATAATGTGGATTATAAATGCATGATCTGTGTTCAAAATCATAACTTTGCCCCTGACTTTTTAAACTAGGGGTGCAAAATTTTACAACTGCAGGGGCAATTGCCCTCCCCTTGCCCCTCTCAGATTACGCCTATGCATGAAACATATATAGAGTATAGAGAATAATATTTCAGGGATCTTATCCCTATTTTATTAAACTGATATATATATATATATACTAGCTGCGTGCCCGTTCTTCGCACGGTAGGAAACGAAAAATTTCCTCACATGTGTACTTCGAATTAATTCCAGTGATGTGGAATCTAGAAAAAGCAAAATTACTTCACTCTTGACTTAAAATTTGCGTCATATATGTAATAACCTGAGATCATTGCAATATGACACACACACACACACACACACAAAAAAAAAAAAAAAAAAATCAGCGTCATTCGGTATCAAAAAAGTGAAAACTGACCGTTTGCAGTGAACTTCTCACTTTCAAAATGTCTTATTTCCACAGACATGCTGTCTTTTAGGTTCACGTTTTAGCGTTGAATACCTCAGACACTACATGAAATGGACATTTTTTTTTAATTTTAAAAATACGTCACCCTCTCTTGCAACCCTTTACAAAAAGAAATGAGATAAGAGATAAGACTGCGCTATTTATAAAGGCTTTAAAATTGTTTTTCTAGATTATGCAGTTTAATCTTTCTTCTCACAAATACATCCAGTATTTATAAAAGGAAATCGAGCCAAGCAAAGAAATCGTCTGCTCGCGGGACCCGTTTTTATTTATTTTTTTCAACTGGTAATTTTAATCATTGTTACTGTATCCATGACAACCAAACCGCAAGATATCAAACCGAAATTTATAAGCAGGTGTACTGAAATGAAAATCCTTCTTTACTTAAAAATTCGTAAAAATTCTCCTAATTTATATTTTCCCTCCGTTCTTCTTTTAAAAGTGGGCGAATTGTGTGCTCCGTCTTTTGCCGAAATATAAAAAAGTTATGACAGATAGAATTCAAGATGCAGCAGTTTTAAAAATATTTTACGAAAGTCAGCGTCAAATTTAATTTTATTTGAAAAATTCCCAAAAATCTGCAAATTATGTTACACAGTCCGAACAAACAATTTTTAAAAGAAAATTTTCTCCTCTATACGATGATGTAACTATCGTTTTCTTGCGAGTGCAATTACCGGCATTATTATGTATTACGCAAGAAAAATCGCTAAAAATCGGACAAAACATAAAATAAAACATTTTGTAATTCGAATTTCAAAAATTGCTTCGAGGTGTGTCGAGACCCGTCTTGGAGAATTTCCGTACAAAATTTGGTAGGTCTACGATCATCCGTTTCGGAGCTACGCGACACGCAGACAGACAAACTAACGGACAGTTTACACATTGTTTTATTTAAATAGATATATATGACATTCGGATTCACTCCCCCCCCCCCCCCCCCAAAAAAAAAAAAAAAAAATTCTGGTTATACTACTGTTCCAAAGCATAATTTCTTCGTCAGTAGAATGGAATTTTTAAACATATACTTGAACATTTTATTTTCCTTATTTGTAGGGATTATAGATTAGAAACTATATTGAGTGTGCTAAAATTAGAATTTACGTAACCTGGGGCCAGGGCCTGATTACTGAAAAGGCTCGGGAACTTGAGCTTCCCCTCAGAATTTGAAGGGGGCCTGAAAATGACTGAAAAACTGCTATAAAAATTGAAAATTTTGTTTTTAAATGACCTTTCGAGTTATTGTAAACATTTTTAATGAAGAGAAGTGGTCCTTTTCAGAAGTCTTGATACTACATGTCGAAACATTTCAAAATTGGTTGTTTGCGATGTCTTTGCCTGGGACATCTGCTGCAGTTGAGAGTTTTTTTGCTATTATGGCGAATATTTGGCCGGCAGAAAGGGGCAGACTTAATATGTAATGTTAAAAATCTTCTAAATATCAAAATTAATTCTCAACTTCTGTGTTGTGATTTTTATGATGTCTTCAAAACAAACAAAGAATTTCTGAAAAATGCCATTCTAATGAAAAATAGGACTAAATTAATAAAGTTTAATGCTCCAGTAAGGTAATGTTTTTAATTATTTGTTAATGTTTAAAGTAATTTCAAAAATACTGTAAACTTTCGTGTCAATGAATTAAACTACTATGAAGATCAATGAATAAAATATTTTTATTAAAGGAAATCATTAGAACTAATTAAATCAATGAAATTTATTTTTTATGAATAAAATATTTTTATGAAAGAAAATCATTATAACTTTACTTTTCCCAAACAAAAAGGGGATGGGGGCCTGAAATGGGACTGAGCTTCCCCTCACTTCAGATGTTAATCGGGCCCTGCCTGGGGCAAACCTTAATTTAGCAACCCCCTCCCCCCCGAATAGCACGACGCCCGGAGCCCCATTTGCCTTCCCCTTGAGTTTTAGGTTTTCTTCCAATAATATTTCTTTTTTCAATAACATTTATACTAAATTCCATTATATGTCTTATATGCGAGAATTATTTATGCGAGGACATTTTGTTCTTGTTTGTGCCATGAGTTTTGGAAGGTTTTCTTCCAAAGACGCTATTTTAAAACTGTGTTTAAATCTTATATATAATAAAATCCGAGAGTAAACATTGTATGTAGCTAGGTTTGTAGGTAGGTTTGTGACCACCAATCTTTTTGCGCCCGTCGCTCGATCGCATTGCGCCGAGACGGTTGGTTGCAGACCTACCGAATTTTGCATACGGCTTCACTAGGATAGATCCTAACACGCCTCGGAGCGATTTTTTCGAAATTCGAATTAGAAAAGGTTTTATTTTATGTTTTGTCCGATTTTTAGCGATTTTTCTTGCATAATACGTAATAACACCGGTCATTGCACTCGCAGTAAAACGATGTTTGCATCATGGGACAGAGGAGAAAATTTTCTTTCGAAAACAGTTTGTTTTGACTATGTAACATATTTTGCCGATTTTTGGGGAATTTTTAAAAATAATTTCTCTTTTGACGAAGTTTGCGTAAAATAATTTTAAAACCGTTGCATCCTTTAATTCTATCCGTCATAACTTTTTTATATTGTGGCTAAAGACGGAGCATACAATTCGCCCACTTTTAAAAGAAGAACGGAGGAAAAAAATAAATTAGGAGATTTTTTACGAATTTTTATGTAAAGAAGGATTTTTATTTAAAAAAAGCTGCTTCAAGATTTCGGTATGATATCTTCCGCTATGGTTGTCTTGGGAACAGTAACAATGAATAAAATTGCCAGTTGAAAAAATAAATAAAATTACTTTAAAATAACTGAATTTTCGCATGCGAAATATACGTCATTTTCGTGTAACGAGTTTAAAACCCCCTTTCGAAACTCAATCAGAATAATGGAGTCACACGCACCTACGAAATAATTCCATGTTTTATACTACGTTGCCAGAAAAAGAAATGAATGCTGTTTTTTAAACAATGAATTACCCAGCATTATTTTCGATTGAGTTTTTAAACGGGACACATTTTCGAATTGCAAGAAATATTTTGCGGAGCTAAATACGTCAATCTGACAAGAATTGTGCATAAAAATGTATGGAAAGCTGTTTTAATGGCAACGATAAAGTGAAACGATTATCGTTTATGCTAATGCGTAAATTGCAAAGAATCGCCAAACAATAAAAGACTACATTCGTAGCAAATATCTAAACCGTTTCTTTAAATTAAGCATTAAAGATGGAAAAACGAAAATATATTGGTATCAGTAAAAGAAAGTATAAGTAATAGTTAGTAGATATGCTAGGGCAATATTGATCAAAGCACAATATACTGCATTAATAAATACTTCGTGAAACTATTCGTTTCTATTCGTTTTTCAACAGCCGTCTTACATCACAGCTAACTAAACATTAAATAATTTTAAGTCGCGTTAATATATCCCGCGGTACTTTCCACAGAAAACACAGTATCTGAACTTTTTTTTTCTTGGAGATTCTGTTTTGTCACAAGTAGTTATGGTCACATTTTAGGAAAATTTTCTCCTCTTGCTTTGCGAAGAGCGGGTACACAACTATTTAATTATAAAATAAACGGTTCTCCACATCATGTAGTATCTAAGGTATTAATGGCATAACTTAAATCTAAAATGAGTATGATGCAGAAATGAGACATTTTGAAAATTAGGAATTTTCACTGCAAACCGTAACGCTTTTTTCTTTCTGTCCGTGAATGACACCAACACAGTTTTTTCCGTCATGATATTAACAATGATCACAGGTCAGTACTTATACTAACTTTACGAATAACTAATGAGTAGTTTTACGCCAAGAGTCAAGTCATTTTGTTTATTTTTAGATTCCAAACCATTGGAATCAATTCGAATTATACATGTAAGAAATATTTTCGTTCCCTGCCGTGCGGAGAACGGGCACGCAGCTAGTTGTATATTAAATTTTAATGTATGTCATCTATGAATGTATTATGTGATAATTCATTATCGGAAATTCGAATGGAGTCACTGCAGATTCTCATTTTTAAACGTAATAGGTTTTTTCTAAATAATTATGAGATTCCAGTTTAATTTGACGAGAGATTTTGGTCAGGTCTGAAGAGGATATAAAATTAATTATTTCGATCGAAAATGAATGGAACGATGCACTGCTTTACATCTGGATGTGGTAGTGGATATGCCAAAGCCAGGAAAAGGAATGAATAACTTGAGAAGGATATTACAATATTTTTCTACTCAAGCACGCAAACGTAGCATAATAGCCCATGTACGCAGCAAACACAGCATATTAATTTTAAATGATAGGTTTGTTGCTTCAGACTCAGACAGATAAATTTCTTGCATCTGTAAGGAAGGGGAGAGAGGAAAAAAAATAAGGTGTAAAACTCTTTTTATGGTTAATAAAATTGATTAAATGTGACATTGAAATTCAATGGAATAGATGAAAGTTATTTGGATAGTCCAGAATTATTTCAATAATTGAAAGATCCTAATGGAAAAATAAATTTGTGAAGTATAAGTAACTGGTAATTTCTCAACATTGCTGAAAAGTGTATTTAGATAAATACGTGTGTTTATTGAATTGTTATTATTATTATTTTAAATAGTTCTTAAGAAACTTTTTGTGGTACTGAAAAAAGACTGTATGTCCATTTTCTGTATCGTGTTTTTTTTTTTTTTTTAACCCATTTATGCCTAGTGTCCCCCCTTTTTTTGAGGACGGCATTTTCTCTATCAGTCGAAAACGTTATTTATTTTTCCTAGCCTTTATTCACGGGTATTGAACCTCAACTCCACAAAATAGTTTAACAAAGTAGGATGTTGACATTTCAATTTTTATGCATAATGATTTTAAAAGAAACCATCCCTTGTTCAACAAGTTGATATCAAAAAATTGTCTATTATTGTTGGTATTAGCAAAAATCGAAGAAAGTCGAAAAAGTAGCTGGCCACAAATGAGGAATCTATAGTTTAAGAAAAGGCAGGAAACACATAAAAATTTTTAGCTTCTTTCTACCAAGAACATTTCTGTCGAGAACTGAGCTAATATGACATCGTTCGCATCTAAAATTTAAAAGATATGGAATATATATTTCATTTTTATGTGTTTAAATTATCGAATTGATGTCACATCATTCTTAGCTAAGTATGTGGAGAAAGCAAAGTTTTATTACTATAATATCTATATAAATAAAACAAAGGTTAAAATGTCTGTCAGTTTCTCTGTGTCTCGCGTAACTCCGAGACGGGTGATTGTAGACCTACCAAATTTGGTATGGAAATTCTCCAGGACCGTTTCCGACATACCTCGAAGCAATTTTTCGAAATACGAATTATTTTAGGAGATATCGATAAAAAACGTGTCGCAAAAGGCTAATTTTTGCTCTCCGCCATTTCTTAATTGTAACCCCGCAGTGGAAAAAGCGACGATTAAGCATATCTAGGTTGCCATATTTGGCATGTTTATTAAATGATTCAGACTCCTGAAGTAAAAATAAAAGAATAATGATTTTTTTTGTTTAGATTATTTGTAAGGATGTTTTTTAATAAAAATATCGTGTGTATGTGAGATCAGAGCAGGAATGAAATGTTTTATACTCAAAAGAAAAATATGATTTGGAAATTTTCCGAGACTAAAACGTTCAAATTTTTAATTTGGCGAAAAATAAAATGGTTCATATGCGATTTTGAGAAGATGTGATTCTAGCGCTTGGCGCAATTTATCGTCATTTTAACCGTCTGATACTTAGATAATAGGGAGTTTGTGCAGTCCCAGTTTCACTCACGGTATCGCTAACGTTAAATGACATTGCGTGTTAACGTTAAATGACATAAAGCGCATGCGCACGCATAAAATGCGAAACATGGTTGGTCAAAATACTCCGTATAGCGGATAGCGTTAGCGTTAGCGTAGGAAGAAACGGTATGCACAAACTTAAAAACTTAAAACGGACACAAATTGTATCATTTTTTCAAAAAAATGTAAGAAAGCATTAAATAAAGTACTATTTTCTCCTTAGATAAGTTTTATATTTCATTTTAAATAAGGAATATGTGCCAGACTTGTTTATATTACGCATTATAGCAATTATCTTATAATAGTAAATAAAACTCTTGAGAGCGGCCACCCCTCCGAGCGGCCAAATATTCTCGGTACGGTGGGTGGCCGCTCAGAGAGGTTTCACTTATATATATATATATATATATAAACTATAAATTCGGTCTTTGAGCTTCGTCAAGGGAGACCCCCCTGAACCCCCCTAATTTTTTAGTTTCATTATTGCCATATTAAAACGATATTAATGGACTATGTCATTTTATCTCTCACCCCTTTTTCTTTTTCTTATATTCTTCCTTTACATTTATTTCATCGACTGGAAGTAGGAGGGTTTCCTGGTCTTTCCTTGGAAATGCAAAAGTGGGTCGATGATAACTGAAGTAACTTATATAATTTTTAGTATCTATCTTAACACACCAAAAATTTTGCTTTTCGTTATTGGATATTGTTGAGAGAGCTTTAGGCGCGTAGGGTTGCTGTATTTCGCATGGTAACTCTATTGGCGAGTCATCCGAGTGGATAAGAATCCATGCTGTTAGGCTTATGTTTAAAATTATTCTTTTTTCCACTTTCACATTCGGTAGCCCAGTGCTCGATGCGTTTATACCTTTTACAAGTTATTCTTGATGTATCCTTAATTTTATGAGTCGGCTGGCCTGAGTATTTTCCATAATTTTTATTTTTAGACGCATGTTTTCGAGGAGCAGCCACGAAAGCACCTGAGTCTTCCGCTTGTCTATCATCGTTACGCCTGGCATTTGATTCTGAGTATTTCTGGCTTCGGAAGTTCATCTCTAGATTCCATAGCACATCGGAAATTGTTGAAAGTAGAAGGGAGGCTATATTACAGCATTACAGTCAGCAAGTCGTCGTCTATTTAGATATCCATTTCTGGAAGTCTGTCCACTATGTCGAAGAATTTTCTCAAATGGTCGTGAATTCCATTAGACGAGTCGGGTATTTTATATTAAATTAAAGATTTCATCACGTAGCTTTACGAGCAGGTCCTTTAGACTGATAGATTTCTCCCAGTTTTTTCAAGACATCTGATGAAGTGTCACAATTTTTTATTTGTTCGAGTTCAGATGGCGATTTACATAGAATTATATCTGCTTTTGCTTTTTCGTCCATTTGGAGACCCACGTATCGAACTCTTCTTGCGATTTTTCGTCATTTTCCAAAACTTCAGGTTTAGGCTTTGAACCTGATGCATAAATCCAGGCATCATTCTTTATTAAAAGCGCTTTCATTTGCATTTTCCATGTTTCGTAATTATCTTTATTCAGCGTTTCAATTCGCCAAGTTCCAGTCGCCGTTTTGAGGATGAATGATGCAGCCTTGAAATGAACGTTAAAAATCAGCAGATAAATAAATTAATCCATCTGGTGTCCATAACCTTTTAGAAATGTTAGCAGAGTTATGGCACAAACATAGTAAACGTGGGATTTTAACATAACATATTATTAGAACGGAAGAAACAGGCACATCACATAACAAGGTAACATCAAGAAGGGAAAAAGTATATTTGTTTGTGTTTGTGGGATTACGGCAGATTAGCTACGCGTGGGCTCTAGGCCTATGGGTGGGGTGCACTCCGTGGAGGTCTTTCTAAGGGGTCTTAATCCGTATTTACGCTAAGTGAAAAAGGTATAGAAGAAGTAAAAAGAATGCGTGCGCAAGCACAGCTACAGTTAAATAGATAAGTGTTTATTGAGGGATACAGAATTCAGGAGGATAAGACATATATAAAAAAATAAACAATTCATTACTCAACAATTTATTCTTACTTTTATGTCGCATTTTTGGGACACATTTTTCGGACAATTTTCAATAAAGGGGGCGAGAGATAAAATGACGTAGTCATTAATAAATCATAAAATATTTCTTCTATAACAATGGAAAAAATACTGTACTTAAACGGATGAAATTTGAGATAAGTTATTTTTAACTCTTGAAAACAATAAGTAAATAGTGCAAAAATATAATTAATAAAATATATAAAAGGGATTACTTTTTTCCCCTTTTATAAAACCAACTCCAGAGCCACTGGTACCACTGGGGACCGAATCAGCTTTTAGCGGTAGAGTCTGTGTGTACGTCCAAAACAAAGTTCATTGGAAGGATTGGAAATTGCAAATCTATGTGTTCACTACAAAAAAAAAAAAAAAAAAAAAAAAACTCCACAGCCACTGGACATTAGCAGGACTTGACTGTCAAGAAACATTTGACGGTCAAAAACTGAAGCGGCCGACTTTGATTTTCAAAGGGTTTTTCCAATAAGTAAGAAGAGGCATCATTTTTAATTTAAACAAAACTACATTTTCCCCCTCAAAACGCAACTATAATGGATGTCTTCTCCTTAACGAATTCCTGACAAAAAAACCAAATGATCAGTACATTGTAGTATTTTCTCCAGACTAATATTCAATCTTTATTTAAAATTTACCGATTTGACACAAAAATTACGAAAACTACTTACCTGTACTCATACACAAAACAAGTTAATATTTCACTGCAAGATACGGATATTCGGCTGGTAAAATTCATTTAACTTAACCAAACTTGACACACAGACATTTACCTATTTAGCTTAGCTCTTTGTAATCCATTCTTTGCAGCTCATTCAATAATCCCTCCAACCCTCTTGGACATCTCCCGAGTTCTTTGTCGGTATTTTCCCCCCAACCAGGTAGCGAAAGATTAACAACAGCCTTGAAATATATAACATCATGTTACATACAAAAATTTTTAAAGCTCCCTTCTCTCACAAAGTCGATATGCTTGCGGAAAAAACTGGTCCTAGTCTATTTAAGTGAACACAGATGTGGCTGATTTTTGAGTTAACGGGAGATAAAGGGGCCGCGTTCGGCATTTAAATCACTCCAATTTTTCACAGAATCTTAATGGTCATTTAGTGATGACATGTTCTTAAGTTTAGTTTGTAGGTCCAAAAAAAAAAAAAAAAAAAAAAAAAAAAAACGATCATTTTATGCCTTGTTAAAAAGCCTCTTCTCTTGCGAGGTTTGAAATACATTACAATGAAACTGATTGCACTGCACATTTTCTATTTTCTATAACCTCTCTTCCCGTGGCACTTTATTTAATGTTAGCAGCCTGTTAAATTTACAGCATTCTGAGCTCAATGTTCGTGTTTTTCCTCGACTCGGACAGAAAATTTAAAATTTTTAAGAGTCCAGTACGTTATTTTTATTTATTTATTTATTTTATTTTATCTTTTATTTTTATTTTTATTTATTTATTTATTTGGGGGGGGGGTGGTATTGTAAATATGCTTAGAAAAGTAATGTGGAAAAAGATATTTAATAATTTGAGGAGCTGGAACGACTTTTAGCGTGATTTCATTAACCAAAAGCTCGGCATATGCGGGAGACAGGGGTCGATACAAACAAAAATTGGGTCCGTTTTGTGGCTCTTTCACAAAATTACAATCGATTTAAATGGAACCCCGTCACAAAAATACAGTCGATTAAAAATGTCCTTCATTGGTATTTTACCCTACATTTTAATGTGTTTCATCAATTAACAGAAAGAAAAAGTGACTTTTATTAAAATTTGGTTTGAAAATTCACAAAAATAAGTGCTGAAATTCACAAAATTAAGCATTGAAATTCACAAAAATATGCAGTTTTTACAAAAATTGGACCCTGGAAAATATTCCTGGACCGACCCCTGATAAATTATGTAAGGTTTTGAGTTGAAGACGTTTTCACGAAAAAAAAAAAAAAAAAGGGAGGGGTATATAAATTAGGTGAATGCACATATACTATGTACTAAAGAAACTAATATTTTGAGATATTATCTTAGCTAGACTTTTTTGAAATGCTAGAAAATAGAATTATATGCACACATGGGCGCCCATAAGGGGGGCAAGGTTACGCCTTGATTACGCCCCAGATTACGCCTTGCCCCCACTAAAGTTCTAGATTAATATCTCATGATGTTAACAATGGCAAAAACAGAACTAAAAAAGTTTGAAATTTGCCCCCCCTCTAGAATTTTTTTTGAAGTTTGCCCCCCCCCCCTCTAGGAAAATTACTATGGGTGCCCATGTATGCACATCAGCAGATCGTTATAAACAATAGCTGTGAAGGTTCCCCTTCTGTGTCGAACATTGCTTCTCAGTATTGCTGGGAGCAACGCTGTTAGCAGGAAGTAATGAGGTGATTTGTTGCTATATTTTTCTAATGCATGAAAATCTAAAAGAGTTAAAGGTATCGAAATACTGACTTAGATAGTACTGCAACTAGAGTTTATCTCTCACGACTAACCAAATAGAACGGCCTCCTCCCATGGAACCGTATAACTTATTTCGGAGCCCTCTACCAAGTCTGGGGCACGTGCCCCTAGTTTCCCCTGGCAGCAGATATAAATAATAAAATCGCAGACGGTTTCTTGTTCTCTTAAACTGCGTCGCATTTGAATACGCAATTAGTCGTCTGTCAAGTAAGTTGTGCACGATCACACGATCACGTTGTTGTCTCTCTGCTACTGACCTTCAAACACCAAAATTAGGTTCACTAAAATATAAATGAGAAACTGGCCCCAATCTGTGACAGGGCGGCAACTGAAGGGGGGATAAGCGGAGACAAGCACCGGGAGACATTCTAAAAGGAATGCCAAAATCAGTTATAGTTTCTTGGGATGGGGCGCGGCTCCATGCGAGGGGGCACACGACCATGGACGCCCATAAGGGGGGGGCAAGGTAGGGAACTTGCCCCCCCTAAAGTTCTAGGTTAATGTCACATGATGTTAACAAATGGCAAAAACAGAACTAAATTTGTTAAAAGTTTAAAATTTGCCCCCCCCTCTAGAAAATATTTTTGAAGTTTGCCCCCTTGGAAAATACTATGGGTGCCCATGCACACGACACTAATTATGGTTTGCCCCGGATGACATAAACTCTAATTGCGTCATCGCCTGTGAAAATGACCTCTTTTTGCTCACTTTTTACAGCAACAGGTCTTTTTTTCTAACGCTGAACAATTGATTTCAGACAAGTTTTAAATCGCTGCCCCTTGATTTTTGCTTTCCTGAGAAATTATCTAGCTTGGTCATTTGGTAGAATCTGCCATCGTTCCTGTTGGGTTGAAAAGCTTCTGTGACTCTATTCTTTTGTTGATTTTTGCAGGGGATTTTTTTTCTTTTTTTTTTTTTTTTAGAATCTGATAGTATATTTGGGTTCTAAATGCATGATTTGTGTTCAAAATCATAACTTTGCCCCCTGACTTTTTAGACTAGGGGGGCAACTTTTACAACTTCAGGGGCAATTGCCCCCCCTTGCCCCCCCCAGATTACGCCTATGTCCCCAATGAATACACCTGCATAAGTTTTTGAAACTTTCATTCAGTTAGAATTGTGCATTTTTCTGCGCAGCTTTTTCCCATCTATTTCTAATGTATTATCTCCAGAAAACGGACGCTAGAAATATCAATTTTAATTGTATTTAATCACACTCATGAATAATGATATACTTTCCAACTTAATGGAATAAGAAAAGAAAATACGGAAGACCCATGTATCGTAATACACTTTTATTATATAGCACTTTAGTGCGTATTTAAAAGCTGAACGTGTTTCAGATTTTCTTACTTTTTTTTTCTTCTTTCCGTTTTTTGATAAAGGCCAATATATGCAGAAGCTCTTAAGTAATACAGGACAAAAAAAAAAAAAAAAAAAAAAAAAAAAAAAAAAAAAAATTGTACCCTTCTGTAGGTTTTTATCATTTAACCATCTTAATTTTGTAACCAGGGGCAGCCTGACACGGTAAGCATTGCTTCTTGGCGGCGGCTTCGAAGGGGCGTCATTTCGAACTCAAAAACTAAGTAGAGCATAAAGGGGGGCTTCTTTTTTTACATTAGAAGGGGGCGCCACTCTCCCTAGAGCCGCCCCTGTTTGTAACCACCTTAATTTTAAATTCCATTCAGAAGAGAGATTTCAGTGCCAAGGAAGCCGGTGAGGAACAAGATTCTCTCCGAACAAGATTTATTAAAATGGAGAACCAAGTGGTCGCCGGAGGCGGCCAGTGTATACATATATTATCTTTTTTTTTAGAAATATGAGCATTTGCTTAATGAAATTTCATCTTAAATAAATAAAATTCCACTCGTAGAATATTAAAATCGAAAAAAGAGGTTATTTTCCACTGCAAATAATAGATCACGCCATCATCGATAGGCATATATTTGGCAATAGTCACAGGAAATATTTTTTAATTTTTAGCTGAATGCTACCTAGTATATTTCTGTCAAGACCCGAGCCGTCACTTTTCGCATGCAGTTTTAGGGCGAGATTCAAGTGAAACACAATTCGAACGTTTTCCGCGTCGAACAGGGGAAACTTCGAAATATATCAATGTTTCTTATTCAACTGAAACAAAACAATCGTGCTTTGATCACGTGACAGTGCGATAGGTTTGTTCATTGGAAGCATTCTGGGGACTGAACTAGAAACTGGGGACTGAAAAACGTTCGATTCGAACTCGATCGCGCGCGTTTCACTTGAATCTCGCTCTTAAAGGAGGAATTTATTTAAATTAACTATTTATTTATTAAATTAATCAAGTAAATACATCCATTTGATTAAGATATAGAGAAAGCAGTATTATTATTAGCACATATTTATATATATTAATTATCATTTTTTATTTATTTAAATAATAGTGATACCAATAGCTTCTTGAAATTTCAGCTTAAATAAATAAATCCCGCTTAGAAAAGCTTAAAATAGGAAAACGATGTTGTTTTTCGTTGCCATCAATAGATGGCGCAATGAATGATAGTCATAGATTCGGCAATTGTCATACTACGTAGCTCGTGGCTGACGAAATAGAGAGGCTCCGGTGGTCACGATTACTTTTGAAGTCACCCGACTCTGAGAGAGTGAGGATCTGCTCTTTTGATACACTTGCGCTTACTCAGAGAAATACACACACTCACAAATAATGCTTTAAAACAATTTGATTGTAGACTTAATTTTGATAGAAATTTCATACTTTTAAAGATTTAAGATTATCTAATCTCACTACTCACATGAACACTTCTTTTTCAATTACTTGAGTATATCCCCACACTACATTCTAGAATATATCCCCACATTACTTAATTTGTTGATTGTCCCAATTTTATAAAAAAAAAAATATTTTTGATAAAAGTTGCTATAAATACAAAATAACTTAAGTATTTTTTTCAAAAAATAAATAAACAAAGAAGTAAAGAAAAAAATAGATTAAAAAAATTACCTTTTCTTATTCTATAAAAAAACCAATTACTTACATATTCTTCACTTTAAGTACTAATACCCATAGGAACTTGATAAAAATAAAATGTAACCTTATCAGATAAAACATTTTTTTTTCTTAAATCAAGTTTTCAATATAAATAAATTTAAGAAGCATATCAGCAATGACTCAGCAATAAGAATCTCTGAATCTATTTCTAATGAAGTACATAAATTATTTTTAAGTACAAATAAACTAATCCAACGTTTATATGACTAAATAAATAATAGACGCTATTAATATCTTTTAGAAGGATACTACAAAGTTAATACAAGCAAATTTTAAAAACATTGATAAATACGAAACAGACATACTTTTTGTATGCCTATTAACGCTATGATCACGCTATGAGACACTTTCACTAATTTTCCAGAGATAATTAAATGTTATTACATTCCTTCTTGAAAGCGCATATAAATAATATTGTTACGAATTATCGGGGCAACCCGCTGTTTTAGGGCTCAAAATAGTTTAAACTTCGTATTCTACGTGCCAAATAGTTAAATTTTGCTTTTTGTTGCATCAAAATCGGTCAACTAGAACGCGAGATACGGAGTTTCAGGTTTCCGTATTGGTTTCTATAGCAGTTTCTAGAAATCTCTTGAAATATTGGTCCTAGGCCTTCGGTAACTCCACTTTTGGTTAGGGATTTATTTTTGGAAGCAAATTTAGCGATATTTCGCCAAAATCCGCCAAGCTTGGCGACATTTTGGTCATTTGGAGCGATTTTTCCCAATGGGGATTGTAAAGTTGGTTCTTCGGCATTAAATCATTATCTAATAGCTTTATGATTCAGCTGTATTCCTATGACGTAATCAAAATTCGCGCTTTGAGGGAACCTTCGGGAAATTTCTAGTAGCTTCTGCGTTATCTATAAAAGGGAAGCTGGTTGCCCAGTTCAGTCAGTGTTCGTGAGCTCTCATCGAGTAAGTTTGCTGCGTTACGCTTTGTATTGACGCTATAGAAGCGATATTTTAGCTTGCTTTTCGAAGCTGATTTTTAACCTGCTGCTATGTATAAACTCTTCATTGCGTCTTGAGGGACTGTTAGTGCCATCCCTCGTTTCCACTGAATTTTGCTTGTGGAAGTGTTTTATTTTGTGTGAGAATTACAGCATTTATGAAAGCTTCGGTACTGAGTGGACTGTTACAAACGAGCTATTGGCCGTTAGTGCCTGTGAATTTTGTACAGCTGATTGTTCGACGAAGTTCTAGAAGCAATAAAGTTTGTGTTCCATCCTGACAAGTGGACTCTTCTCGAACTTTCTACACCAACTGGACTTTAGAACGACGAAACCAGGAAACAGAGTATTTTGCAACAATATTAAAATTTTAGTTTATTAAAGAACATTTGGTTCATATGCGTAATGTAATGTAAATTATGCTACTCTAGTAATTTCCATTTTTAATCAATCATCAACAAAAAATCTAGAAAGATAATTTCAGATAATTTTTAGAGAAGCAAAATTTATGACCCATATTTAAACCTTGGTAATATTTCAATAGCTTGCTCTGAATTGCATTTTTGAAAAAGTATTTTTTCTAAGAAGTTTGAAGAATCAATACAATTACTTTTTAAAACTTTATCAGCATTACACATTTTAACATTATTAATAAACGTGTTATAAGTCAAATATTCAAAAACAACAATAAAGTCATAAACATATGACGGATTATCATTAAAATTTACAAAACAAATAGTTACTTTAGTGTTATCCTTTATGTACAACTATTGTTTCTGATAATTATCCATTTCTTCAGGGCAATCACAAATGTAATGAATACTGGATAATGTATTTCTCTTCAAATTAGAGGTGTGATCCTCGAAACTAGTTGTCTGCAACTATTGCTACTGTTTGTTAAATATTTGGGAGTATTCGGAAAAATGCTAAGAGCAGCATTTTCAGAAAGTTCTGTTATTTAATTTGGATACTCTTTCATCTTACCTTTGTAGGTTACCTTGTCAACCAGACCCGGACTAGCCAGGTCGGCCAGTCCGGGTCTGGTTGACCGGAGCCCCCGAAATGAACATACTACTTTAATTAGAGTAATTTTGATAGATATATCAGAGTAATTGGATTATTTATTTCCAACATTATTATTTTCTTACATCTTTACGCAGTGGCGCAGCGGAGGACCCCAGGAACCCCAGAGCTCGAGTAGACCCCCGAAGAGTCAGGGGCTCCAAAAGCTCTAAAAAAATATGGTTTTTAGGCACGTAAGACTAAATTCCAAATATTGCATATTCTAATACACTATTCCCTCTAAATTGATCACTAAGCGGTCCCTTTTCAGTCTCTTGCCGTGGGCCCCCAAAGGAGCCAGTCCGGGCCTATTGTCAACGCGAATAATTTCACTTTCGTGGAAATGTTTAAAGCATATTGAGGTCGACTTCAAAAGTGTTAATTCGGTAGGAATGGCTCTTAGCCATTTTTTTTTTTTAGTTCTGGACCTTTTGGTAAAGAATGTATTGACAGCCTCTGTAATTCGACAGACATCCATAAACACTGTAGATACGAGGCAATTTCAAAGTAGATGAATGTTTTAAATGAACACAGCTTTCAAATGTAAATTGTAGAAAACACAAAAAAATAACACCTTTTTCTAACAAATAATAGTACACAGAACGAGAAACTTATGATGCCCAAAGATTAAAAACATTTTTTTCCCAAATGGCGGGCCTCTGCCTTGGAAACATTGCCCACTACTAAGGCCGGAGCTGTTGGTCACTTTTTATGGGAGCACCTAGTAAGTGGATCAACGTTGCCCCTATGAAGGGACGTACAAAATGACACCCACGCTCAGTCGGGGATCGAACCCCGACCGCCGGGAGTTGAACCCGAAACCGTAGTACGGTGCTTTAAGATTAAAAACATACGAAAAAACATAACTGAGACTACAAACATAACACTGTGCATTTCAATTCACGAACAGATTTCCGTCGAGCAACTACCGCGATTACACACTGCAGATCCGAAGAATTTTCAAAATAGATGAATGTTTTAAATGAACACAGCTTTCAAATGCAAATTGTAGAAAACACAATTAAATAGCATCTTTTTTTTTTTTAACAAATAATAATACACAGCACAACAAAGTTTCTATGCCAAAGATTAAAAACATAAACTTTGTACATTTCAGAACAGATTTGTAAAGCAACTGCCGCGATTGAAAATTCGAATTTCACCTGCACAGGGTCACGTGATATTTCACCACCGGAGTCAGGCTATTTCGTCAGCCACGATGTAGTTGGCTCGATTTGAAAGTACGCCGACGTTCCTCCTTTCCGAGTTTCATTCGCTAGACCAGGGATGGGCAAACTTTTTCGGTCGCGGGCCAAAAATCGAAAAAAGTTTGGCGGGCCAAGATAAATTTTTCTAAAATTTCAAGAACAATATACAAGTATTACAATTTAAATATGTTAATGAGATAAATGAAATTGCGATTTCATTTTTAAAAGTTGAAAATATAACTTTTATTGAGGTTCGAAGTGAGATGCACTGATTCTAAGGAGCGAGGCTAAATGTTCATCTGTCAGTCTACTTCTGAAAGAATTCTCTCTAAGGTTCATAGTTGAAAACACTTGTTCTCATATATAAGATGAAGCAAACATAGCACTGATTTTCTGGGCGTGAGATATTAAATTTGGGAAACCTTTCTTTCGATAATAATTACTAAAGCTCTGGCATATTTAGAAACAACTGCTTGAGATGATTGTTAGATTGCAATTCAATTAATTCAACCTGCCAATCTGACCTTACTGCTTTACAATTTACGTTGAAAGGCATGGTCGAAATATCCAATTCTGTTTGAATGGTACTGAAATCTTGAAATCTGCGTTCGAACTCAAAATGCGCTTTTTCAAGCCATCTTCATAATTCTTAATATGGATATATAATATATAAATATATATATTCTTTCTATTTCCGTCGGAACGGCTAAGTAAAATTCCACCCGCGGGCCGGATGAAACCTTCTGGCGGGCCGTAGTTTGCCCATCCCTGGGCTAGACGCTCCACAGCACATCAGGCTACCAACACACTTTATGACGTCACAGTGGTTGGGCCACTATGCTGTCGGTAAATTGCTCACAGGGTGCAAGGGTGGATCCAGAAACTTTTTTCGGAGGGGGGCGCAAATCATGAATACTCATTTTATCTAGTGTAAAGCCCACATGTGTCACTTGAAATGGTAGACGGGCCGAAGTCTGGAAAGTGTGAAGGTCCCTGGTTCGGGTCCCATCGCGCGTCCGTCAACCTAACAGTTCGGAGTTTACCGCGGTTTTCTCCGAAACTTAGCGTAAATACCGGGTCAGGACCCCTTAGAAAGACCCCTTACGGTGGGCACCCCCCCCTTGTTTTGTCCTTCTGACGAGGATTTATAAGTGGGTTTCGAGCCAAGCACACAAATCCGATATACATGTTCACAACGACAGCAACAAACAAAAATAAAAACTAATCACAAGAATCGGCATAAATGTAAATAAGTTATTTATATCCGTTAAAATTTTACAATTTAGCCACGGCGACTAATGAAGTCGAAAAAAACACAAAACTGATTTTTGATATTTGAGTAAGCAGTGGCCCATCCAGGATTTTAGTTTGACCGGGGGGGGGGGATACAAGTATTGCTGAACTCGTTTATAATATCTTCGTTATTACATGAAAACTTTTTTATAAAAGAGTAAAACAAAAGTAAAAATATTCTGTTTGACTGGCCATGGAATATTAGCTCACTATTGAGGTTACTCATTTATAGTGTATCATAAATGATTATCTGCTGTCTTTTCATTGACGTTATAACCGAGTTCAACTGTATATAATGTACTGTTTGAAAGTAAAAATTTAATTTACCAATTATTTTGTAAAAAATACTTTCAAAATATTTCTAAGACAATTTTTAAAAATAAAATACTTTAACTCATTAAGTGCAAATCTCTATTTTTCATAGATTTTCACTAGGATTTCTTAACCTTTAGAAGAGGGGGGGGGAGGGTTAGCCTCCTATAGCCCCCTCCGTGGGTCCGCCTATGTCCATAAGGATTCTCTAGCATTTTTACTCACCATCAAATTCTATTGCAGGGAAAATTTGCAAAAAAGTTAATTCTATTAGAGGGGGGGGGGTAGATTGTTGTCTACGTCTCTAGTTAATGCATATACAATAAATGATAAAAAACATTTTCAACTGAAAAAAATTAAACAGACAAGAATGTCTAACTAGTAATGCAACGGCACGCTTATTTATTAGAATAATAAATTACCCAAGTAATACGATTTCAGATTAAAATAATTTATGAATAACACATGAATATTAATTCACAAAACATGCATTATATCCTCTTTTTTGTAGAACTTCAAAATAAATTATATAAGTGTACAACCAACTTTGCGTTCAGAACTAAACGTTCTAATTCCATAATTATTTCCATTAAAGGAAAAGGCGCAATTTTCAAAATATCATTACCCACATCTAAATCACTCTGTCATTAAATCACTATGTCAAAACTATAACAAAATTGTGTTTAATAATAAAATAAAATAACATCTAAATAATAAACGTCTTGTTTCTAACGCTTCCGGGATCGACTCAATTCCCTGGTGCATTTGTCGCCATGTTGAAATTTTGATAAAAACGACATTTTTATCGCTAACTAAAATGAAAACTTTTTATACAGTTCGTAAGATCTCTAAAAAATTAACCTTTTTTTTTAACTTGCAGCTACTTTCAACCTTTCAACTCCAAATATCTAGCGAGATATCACGCCTTGAAAAAGTAAAGAGAAGCGATTCATTCCTTGATTCTTTGAAAAAATATCACGGAACATAATTTCTCGTGTAGATCGATTAGATGACAGAAAGAAAAAGCGCAGCAAATTGTTTGGTGGCGACATCTATGAATTATATTAAAAATACAATGACCATAAGCATATTTCTGCTTTACCTAAGAAAAAGTGTAATACCAAATTCATGTATAATTAATTAAGTATTCAGTAAATTACTTCTAATTTAATTACAAATTATATGAATCATTCAATAAAAGTACAAAAATTTAGTATTCAAAAGGATTAAATAATTTTGCAATTGCGCAAAATGATTTCGAGGCCATATTTTAACTAACCAAATTTATTAATTTACTATAGTAAAAAACTATATAAAACCATTCATTATAATTTATATTTTACTAATTTCTGATTAATTTTATTTATTTAAGTACAAATGCATAATCGAGCAAAAGTTTTATTGTTACAAAGAAAAATATTTTTAAAGTAACAATACACTGCAGCATGAATATAGTAATAAATATCTCCATAGGTTATTTTTCTCTTCAACGGTAATCTCCCCAGCCGCCCCCTCAAAGAGATTTTGCTACTAACAATTGTATTTATTAAAGTATCGATTTTAAAAGAAAAAGTTAGTTATAGAATTATTTTAGTATGTTGCAAATTTCGGTCGTGAAAAGGCCGTGTGCCGTAGGTTGCACAAGCCAGTCGCGAAGCGCGCGCGTGCTCTAGGTCGCACATTTTGGCCGCGAAGCGGCCATCTACGGCCAAACTGGTCGCCGAACGCGGCTAGTTTAAAATATTTGTAATCCCAAATCGAACAACGCAAATGTAATATTAAACTGCTCCGAGGTTGCTAGAGGGCATTAGAAACAACAACAACAACAACAACAACAGTACATTAAAAAACAGCTTTGATGCAATGCATGAGGAACCTAAAATAGTTCAATAGGTTACAATTATATAGCATAGATTACAATTGCTTCTAAACTGTTTTAGAAGTAGCTGTAGCCGGTATACAACAGCCCACTGAGCATAGCTGCTAATTCGGTGCAAGGTTACGAGTACGAATGTTTTATTTCATGCAAAAATATGAAAGCGGATTTGTTGTTTCATATTTAAATCTTTATGTCCGAAAAAGAAATTTTTCCATTGAAGGCTCTGATTGAATTTTTCAGATAACTAATTTTTAATTTGCAAAATTAAAATAAACACGGAGGATTAAATGGCTTTTCTCCCTCATTTTTCAGTATTTTAGTGTCAATCGCACACACGGAGAAATCACCGGCACGGTGGAACAATAGAACAGAAATCCGTTCGAATTTGGACCTTCCAGTGACGTTATAACCGAGTTCAACGTTTAGCAGTAGCAACTCAACCGAACATTTTAACCTAACAATAAGCATTATTTGCACACTTATGGGAAAAAAATAAAAAATAAAAAATGAATCCATGGCAGAATATGCAACAACATTTTACTTCAAATCCTTGTTACATAAATAACGGATTTCTCACTGGAACTGACTTCTGAACTTGAAATAAGAGTCAATGGCAGTAAACGTTGCTTGAATTGGGAGATTTACAGAGTAATATTTTCTTCATGGCTTTATGCATTTTAAGGATTATGGCCTCGCAAATATATAACGCAATTCTTACATATATTTTTTTCTCGACTTTTTTTCTTATTGCATTTTGACTACTAAATCAGGAAGGCATTGTATTCGTCTGACGAAATCCTTTATTTTACATGTCTTCATAAATATTCGTTAAAAATCCGTATTCACTGGAACATAGCAGGCAGAACATCGCCAAATATGCTTTTCTCAGGTGATGATTTAATGTAAGAATGTAGTACTATGACTATAAATAAAGCCGAAAAGCGTTTATGATTTTGGTTTGTTTGACAGCTCTCTTTGTTCTTTATATTTATTGATTCACATGAAAATTTACATATGTTATTGTGGTGTACTATAGCTTCGAGTCTATTGAAAAGTAGAATGACTCGAGACGAGACGAGACTTCTCGCGCTTTTGCTAGGTGAGACAGCAAGACGAGATCTCCAGGTACGAGGCAAGACGAGAACTCCAGTTGCGAGAGGAGAGTCTCCTCTCGCAACCCCGTCGTCTCGTTTATGTATGGAAATTTTATTATATTTGAAACGGATTAACACGTCAAAAATGCACTTTTAACAATGACTGAGCATGTTTGTTGTTTCTAATGCCCTCTGACAATCGCGGAGAGGTGCCAGATCTTCCAAAGAGGACGCCGATGGGCGAAAGGGAGCAGTTTCCATTTTAATGAGCCCCAGTGGAAGTAAGACCGACTTAGCTCGGAAGATTCCTAATTTAGAACGAATTCCAGATGACAGACCTTGCACTGGATCGACACCCCCAGAGGTATCGTTTGAACATGTAAGACATTAGGGCCACGAACAGATTTTACGTGTCCGAGCCCCATTAACTTACACGGTTCCACAGCAGAGAGAGTGGTTTCCACCCTCCCAAGCACTGACCAAGATCGGCGCCATTTCAATTTCGGTATGTTTCGGTCGTCTGCCCTGTATCGTCGTGTATGTATTGAAATTCTGTATGTATTTCTAGAATGCAAACACACACACACATACACACACACAGAGACAGACATAATTCTTCTTTTTCCACGAAAAAAAAAAGGCAAAACTAAAACTCTCTTGCCACGGAACACTTTAAAAAGAATTTTACCTTCAATTTGTACGTCGGAAATAATTTGTCCATCAAAATCAGCTATTATGAGCTTGCACTAATCGAAAAGGTATTTTTCAGTGAGGTAATAATATATTTATATATATATACCACGGATATGCAATGCAATATGTTCCAGGAAAATCCTCCATAAAAAATACAGTAAATATTTATAAATGCGGATATAGCAAGTGTCAGAAATTAGGATTAAGTGTATGGTTTCAAAGTTTAGACTTTCAGTCTTTCCGTCACATTTGCTGTTCATGGATGGCTGCGGAAAACTGCAAGCCTCTAGATCAAACCGGAATAAAGGATAAGAGCCTTAACTAACTTTTGAAAGTGGAGCTATTACGGAAAATGTCTCCATTGAAGTGTCAGTTTCTAACGCCTTTTCGACCATGTTAAAACTTGTGCAATGGTTTCGCTCAATCATGATGGCCGCTGTCCCCCAGTTAGCACGCAATGTTTTTAGAACGGCATACGTACGTTTATCACGTTGCGAATATTCCAGCCGAGTGACAAAAACGTGATATTTGGGGAGCAATAACGTTATATTAATAAATTAATGAAGTTGTTTGAAAACTGAGTGTGCTTGAAACTTAGCAGCCTGAAAATAATATTTAATTACGAAATCGTACATTCTTAAACAAATAGATTAAACAGTCACTTCTAGGGAGTTGAAAAGCAACTACCGTCTAAAAGAGATAGTATTTAGTCTTCCGCAGAATATGCAGTTGGAGTTTGACACGCATCAATAAAATGAATATTGACTAGTCTCAAAATGTTTTGGTTAAAAAGAATCATTTATTTAAATCTCGGGTTTATATCGGTTCCTACGAGCCCTCGTTAAAACAACGGTTCCCAACCTTTTTTCTATCGCGTACCCCTTGTTTAGATTTTTCTTTTATTAGTACCCCTTTAGACGACCCTCCATCCATCTATAATGCAGAGCCCACATGCAAACAAGCTTTTTTTTTTCTTTTTTTTTTCATTAATCTTAACTTATAAGGAGACGGCAAGGCTGCATTAAAGTAACATATTAAAATGAGTCTTCTGATTATTTTTATAGTCTAAAATTATACAACTTTATGTATTTTCAGTTAAACTATTTTCGTGATTTCCGCCTTTACAGACAATCTTTTCACTAACTTCCAAGTCCTTTATGCACCCCCAAGAGTATGTGTATCCCAGGTTGGGAACCGCTGCAAGATTGATTTCAAAGCTCACACGAAAGAGGTTTGGTAGACGATACACAATACTTGATTAACCTTTAAGTGTTTGCAAATATTGCTGCTTTATTACAAAATTTACCCAAACATTTCTGAGCGTAATAATCAGAGGCCTAATCAACCCGGTTTCTAATAGACACAGCTCAAAACGGAAGTTTGATGGGATAGGTGTAGAGTCAGAGGGGCACGGGGTACACGTGCCTCAAGTTGTTAAGTTTTCTCCGTTAGTGGAAAACCACTGAAAAATCCTAGGTTCTGACAAATATAGGTTTTTGCCATAGTGGCAAAAATAGGAACAACATTAGTTTTTAAATCTGGGTTGGTGAATTTGAATAAAGTAGGTTAAATAGCATGGAAATTAAATTAAACGAGAGAAAAGTAGTTATATGATTTTTTTTTTTCTCACTTCAAGTTTGACTTCACCATTTTTTAATCAATATTTATTTTTGAACACTTCAACAAGGTTGACTATTGTATGTAAAGTATTTCGACAAATATATCCCCTCAAGACACCTTAAAATGATCCCCTTAAAAATGATAATAATAACAATGAAGTGCTTGCAAGACTTTAAAATTTAATCAAATTAAAAAAAAATCTTACATTTATTGTTTCAGTCGTATCAGTGATAATCCTGTTATTAAATTTTATTCTCTTCTCTTAAGACCTTTTTGAAGAATGCAAGAACAAACATTTACACAATTTTCAAAAAATCTCAAAAACTATGAAATATTTAAAACAATTTTGGCATGTAGAGTCGAAATTAATTTGCCGTCTAACATAATTCCAAATTTCATTCTATTCAATTGCCATTTTTTACGAATGTAACAAACATTTGCACAATTTTCACAAAATTTCTAAATCTATAAAAAAATGTTGAAGTATGACACCTATAGTTTAAGTGAACACCTACGATGCTGCTAAATTTTATTTCTTTTGCTTTACTGCCTTTTGTGTGATGGACAAATAAATATTTAAACATTTAAAAAAAAATTAAAAAAAAATCGCAAAATCTCGGAATCTTTGAAAAATTTTCAAAAACTTCGTCACCTATATTATAAGTTGTTTCACCAACATATTACTAAATTTAATTTATTTGTTTAGGTCGTTATTGCATGATGCGTGAACAAAAATTTTACATTTTGAATAAATTTTCGCAAAATCTCAAAATTTAATAAATTTTTACAAATTTCGACGGCTACAGTTTACATTTAGTAACTACCTATCGTGTCACCAAATTTCATTTCATCTGGTGGTGACTCAAATGAAATTATAGGAGTCGAATAATAAAAAAAAAATAGATTTTGAGAAAATTATTTCAGAATGCATAAATATTTGTTCGCACATCACCCGATCACAAGTAAAGGGAATGAAATGAAATTTGATGACATGATAATTGGTCCTTCAAAAAAAAAAAAAAAAAAAAAGTACTGTAATCGTAAAAGTTAAAAAAAAATTGATTAGATTTTGAGATTTTGTAAAAATCGTTTCAAAATGTATAAATATTTCTTGCGCATCACGTATTAACGACTAAACCGAATGAAATGTAATTTGGTTATACATAAAAGGTAGTTACTCAACTTCAACTACAGGTGTCAAATTTCTTAAAATTTGATTAAATTTTGAGATTTTGCAAAAATTTATTAAAAATGCGAAAATACTTATCCATCATATACAAACCACTGAAGTGAATGAAATAAAATTTAGTATCGTCACAGGTGGTCATTTATAAACTAAGGCTTCGAAGTTCTTCAAATTTTTTTTTTTTTTTTTTTTTTTTTTGAGTTTGAGATTTTGTGCTAAATCTAAGTACATGTTTGTTCAATTCCAGAAAAATAGCAACGGAATAGAAGGAAATTTTGGATTATGTTAGACGACAAGTTAATTTAAATTATAGATGCCAAAATTGCCAAAATAAATATTTCATAAGTTTGAGATTTCGTAAATATCGCATAGATGTTTGTTCTCTCGTTCCTCAAAAATGCCTTAAGAGAATAGAACAAAATTTAGTATTGTGATCAGCAATGACTGAAGCAATAAATGCAGGATTAAAAAAAAAAGTTGAGCAAATTTTTAAACTTTAAAAAATGTTTATTTGCATTTTTAGATTTTGTGAAAATTGTGCAAAATTTTCTTAAGGCATAATGTTAAAATATCTACAGTGAATCAAACAAAATTTAATTACAGGTTAGAAATAACTTCTTGACATGAAAAACTCATTCAACCAAAATATAGTTTTGAAAATAAAAAATTTTCTCTGTTGTCAATTTCACCCAGCCTTTTATTACTGTCTATAACCTATACTCTTTTAACAATACGCAGAAGTTATAACTTTGCTTTCTATCAGTGGCGTATTTAAGGGGAGTGCTGAGGGGGGTCCAGGGCCCCTCTCGTAAATTTACAACAATTATCAAAGAAATGCTATTTTAAAACATAGTAAGGTCAATAAAAATGAGATTTAAGCAAACCAACTTTAGAACGCTATAAGCCCTATTATTATTTAGTGAAGATGCTTTATCCGCTTTTGAATGACACAGGTAAAAATAAAGTTTATAATTTCTCTAGTACTTTAAAAACAGTTGAAAGGTCTTAAAGTTTACAAACAACTTTCGTTCAGATAATGTCCCCCTCTTCCAACCACACACACACATAAACAAACAAGCAAAGATTGATTGAAAGATTGAAAGACACAGTTTATCGAGATCTATAGCTCTTTTATAGCTGTCAGCTCAGTTGTTCCAATGTACAATTTACAGCGCAAGAACGGGCACTGTTACATCCACACCCAAAGCCGGAAGTCGAACCCGGGCCCAAAGGATGGTCGTAGGGCGCGCTTACTCACTACACCGCCTGGGCGGCACAAACAAGCAAACAACAAACCAACCAACCAACCAACCAACCAAACAAACAAAAATACTAGATCGCCTCCTCCCCCGGAATGTAAACCTATATATGCTACTGCTTTCTATACTCTTTCTAATATACTGATTCAATTCTTTGTACTTCTACAATGCTGACGAAAATTCGGAAATTTGCATTACATACCAACAAGTCAACGACGGGTACATCGGCTAGTACTAGATGAGTAATTTAATTTTCGTCGTTCCCCCCCCCCCCCCCCAGTTTTCGCCACTGGAAAATTGCTTAACCCTGTTCAAAACATACCTGATTTAAAACATTTGGTCTGAAATTTTAGAACAATTTCCTACTTCTACTCTTCATTTCGATATGTTTCTCCCCTCCTCCCAATTTTCAGTCATATTACGCATATTGATGGGGGCAGGGTATAAAACAGGAAGGAAGGGCTAAAAGCCAGAGGCTGAAGAGAAGGTTGTTCGACACCAGCATTGAAATGCTGGCGAAGGAGAGAGAACTTAAGAGTCGTCTTTTACAGATGTACTCATTCAAATCTCTGAAACAACTGCTAAATATCAACACCTTCCAGTTCTGGAAAGACTGATCTGCGATTGATAATTTTCGATGCAATGAAAGCAGTGCATTTCCAGTGGAATTCCCAAACATCGCATCTAGAAGATATACCTTTTACCTTTACCGTCCAGAAAAAAAGTCGTACGTCCCACCAGTGGCTCAGCGCATAGCGCTCTGAACTGGGAGACGGAAGGTGCCGGGTTCGAAATCAGGTCACGCGTACCTAACCCTTCGCAGTTTTCCTTGGTTTGCTCCGAAACTTAGCGTAAATAGGGGTTCGGATCCCTTAGAAACCCCCCCACGGAGGGCACCCCATCTTTCGGCTTAAGAGCCCTTGTGTAACTAATCGGCTGTAATCCCACAACAGCAAACAACAAAAAAGTCGAACTTTTTTTAAAAGGAAGAAAAATAAAGTAAAATCTGAAACGCTTTCATATTTTAAATACTCACTAAAGTGCCATATATTAAAAGCGTACCATAATCCATGCTTCGTATCTAATTTTCTTCCTGCTGTATTAAGCTGGAAAGTGTGTCATTATGCATAAGTGCGCCGTATTTTTCGTCCTCATTCCATAAAACATTTCTTTGGAATCGAAATCTATACTAAACCGCCTACTAAAACTGTTTGCAATCTTCGACAGGCATATTCTAACTATACTTCTCCTTTGTAATAAATTCTAGGGTTTGTTTAGTTTCTCGCAAAATATAGAAGATATCACCAAGTTCAGCTTATTGGATTTATTTTTTTGGAGCTGAACTTGACAATAAATCATCAAAATCTGCAAACCTTTTTGAGTTTTAAAATTTTAACCTCCCCTACCTTCCAGCTATCTGGGAAACATATTGGGAAACGCACCGCAAACGGTTCGATCCAAATCATGTCTAAAAATTATGTCGACAGACATACCGGCATGAGCAAAATAACACTCTAGTGCTAAAAAAAAAAAAAGATTACGTTCTGTCAACAATGTTGGACAACTTTTAACCGACACAACGTGAGCTCCTAACATTTTAGTAAGACAAGAAGACATCCAACGTGAAAGCCTATCGTCCAATTCGGTAACGATTGTTATGCAACAACCAGTGAGTCGATCCAGTGAAAGCAGTGCGCTTGCTTTCACCATTGTCCAAAGCTGCTGTTGTTCAGGGTTGAGACGTTTATAGTCAAAATATTGAATTATCAAATGTGTAATCGTGCCAGGACGCTTAGTTAAATGATCCGAACGTGAATGGTGGCGGAGTCAAATCGTTCGGGCAGTGTTTTCATTTGTATAATAATGTTGCAGAACATTCTACTAGTTTCCTGATTTCGTCGTTCTAAAGTCCAGTTGGTGTAGAAAGTTCTAGAAAAGAGTCCACTTGTCAGGATAGAACACAAAATTTATTGCTTCTAGAACTTTGTAGAACAATCAGCTATACAAAATTCACAGGCACTAACGGCCAGTAGCTCGTTTATAACAGTCCGCTCAGTATCGAAGCTTTCACAAATGCTGTAATTCTCACACAAAATAAAACATTTCCACAGGCAAAATTCAGTGGAAATATAGAAGGGATATCGTACACTATCCCTCAAGACTCAGCAAGAAAGAATTTACACACAGAACTTAAAAACGAAGTTTCATAAAGAACCGAAGACACCGCTTCTATAGCGTCAATACACAGCCTTAAGCTTTGGCAGAACGGCATCTGCTTCGCTCTCAGGCTACAGCAATACTGACCCAAACTGGTGGAGTCTGCTGCTTTTATAGTCTTCGACAAACAGCGTAGAAGGTTCCAGAGAGATATATCCGTGGAAATTACTAGAAGGGACTCGATTATGATTACGTAATAAAAGAGAAATATTAGGCTATTATGCGTGTTAATACAGAAAAACCATCTTTACAAGATCCATAGGGAAAATCTTGCCAAATGACCAAAATCTCGACGTTTGGAGAAATATCGCCAAATTTGGTGCCAAAAATAAGTCCCCTAAAGTGAGGTTGCCAAAGGCCTAGGACCAATATTTCTCGAGATTTCTAGAAAATTCTATTCAAACCAATGCGGAAACCCAAAACTCCATATCACGCTTTCTAGTTGACCGAGTTTGATTCAACAAAAAACAAAATTTAGCTATTTGACGCGTAGAAAACGAATTTTAAACTATTTTAATACCCAGCACAGTAGGTTACCCCACAAATTCGTAACAATATGATTGCGTGTAATAATATGATCGTGAATTATCGTTCATTTTTAAGCCAATAGCTAATCTCTTTAATTCGATATTATTCTAACGCATTCTGTATAGAAAATGTTTGCAGAGAACACTTGTATGAGATAAAACTATTTGAAAGATGCCGACGATTTGAGTTGCGTTAAAATTAATTCAGCCTCTTCAGTTGCGATTTTTTTTTTTTAAATTGCTGGTATTTGCAAAGTATTATAATTTATGAGGAAAGATAAACCCCCTCTTCATTTTTAATTTGAATCGGAACAAAGATGTGTTTTCAAGTTAGCTGTATTTAGTATTTTTACTAAAAATAATTTATGATTAAAGAAGTGCGACCATGCTTCAATTAATAATCAAAATCTGCAATGCATTTTACACGATGTTAAAGTTTTAGCTGCGAAATTTCGATAGGGGTGTAAGCTTATTAAATCGCTCCTACATGAGCAAAAAAGATATCAATATGAATTTTTCTGTCTCAACAATTTTTGTACCTTTTAAAATGAAAGAAAGCATGAAAAAATATTTTTATTTTAATTAGTTTATAACAAAGAGAAAGCCACATGTGGGCTATTTGCTTAAGGGAAAGAGATGCCTTGGGTGGAGGACATTTTAAGGATTTCCAACACGTTCTCGTGTTACACCTGGATAAAAGTGCCCCCCAAATCCCAAACGAATAGATCAACAGCTGCACAGTAGGCTAGAACCGTAATCCTACACATCAGCAATCTTCCAATGTTGAATGGTTTATCCATTAGGGAATGCAATCCCGCACTGTTTTCGTCTTCGCGGGATTGCGGGATTGAGATTTGTTGATCCCGCGGGATCCCGCAATCCCTCGGGATTAATGTTTCATTCAACTGAAAATTGCTTTCGATGGAGAAAAGTAGGAAAAAGTCAGATTGTAAGCTCCATGAAGTTTAACTTGAATAATAATACTTTATCTTATTTGATAATTAATACAGTATGTTACATAAATGGGAAAATTATAGTCAAGATATTCATACTAATATGCTAAGCTATTTCTTAGTTGCTAAAGAAGAATGAAAAAAAAAGACAACGTAAAGAGGCACTCGTCTTCATCTAATTTTGATAGAGAATATACAAAAGCGCTTAACAATTTTTTTTGCTTTGTATGAAACCCTGAAGGAGCCATCCATTTTTTAGTGGTTAACTGAAGTTCACCTTTAAAGATATCACTAGCATGGGCAGCCATATGATTGTTAATGAAGGGGGAAGACAAGTCAAGGGTTCTGTCCCAGAAAGATACAATATTGAGTGTTGAAGCACTTCTGCGCTATACCAGTACGTAAATCATAACAATATGGGAGCTAGGGGGGACTAAGGCGCTACCTGCCAATAGGTATGAGCGTCCAAGATCACTGGTTCTTATTGTTTATCTTATACAAAAATTTTTGGCCAGTTGATGATCGTGAAAGAGGCGTGAAATTGTAAGAAAAATAATTTATTTTTCAGTTTCAATCCCGCGGGATTACGGTCTTAATCCCGCGGGACTAGTCCCGCAAATATTTGCGCGGAATCCCGCTGGATCCCGTTCCCGCGGGATCGGGATTGCATTCCCTATTATCCATTCGGCCACCGGTCAACTCTATTGTAGCTAGCACACTCTCTTTTTATTTCAATCTCTCAATTTTTGTCTTTCTGTTAAACTTCTAAGATTCATTACAAACAAACAAAAACTGATTTTAAAAAGTGTGGCTTGCATGAAAAGGATTAGAGGAATTTCGGATTTTTCTTTTTTTAATCTGGAACTTGCCTTTATATCATGTATACCAATAAAGAGAATTGCTCTACAGAACAGATAAAACTTAAAAAGACGGTCATATATGTATATATATATATATATATTTTAAACTGAGTATGCATCCTGTCTGTCCAGATAAAAAGTGCTAATAATGCACCGGTTTAAACAAGGTTAGCCATTTTTGAAATCAGAGGGAATAGTTATACTACAACACAATAGACTATATTAGCAAGTCAGGAAGCATGAAAAGGAGCTATACATTGTGGATAAAGAAATAAAATTACAAAGTTAAATTCAAGCATGTGCTATCGTAGCGTATCGGAACTTCTCAGTGTCTTTTATGCAAATTGGACAAGCGCTTATTTAAATATGGCAAACCTGACACAAAGAGCAGTAAAATGTGTAATTGTTTGTGTATAGAGACAGATATGAAAGAGTTGATTTTACGATAATGTTGCTGAAAAGAATCAGTGACCTTGCTTTTAAATAGACCTTTCGTTCGAAAAAAAGAAAACAACAACAACAACAGGAACGATTATTTAATGTTATAATGACAGCAGATACAATGTGCATTTCAGTACGGAGTAATTTTAATATAACAGTCAATTTGCAATTTCCGATCTGCCCACAAAAATGGCCTAACGCAAAAATTCAGTGAATAAAAATAGCTGATTAGTATTATTTTTTTTCGTCTGGCTGGTAGAACATTCCTTTATGAAAAATTAGTTGACAGTAGAACGTGTCTGAAACATTTAAAAAAAATAATAGGTAGAATTTTGTACAACCAAAATTCTGCGGGTAGTTATAATTCATTATTTTACTTTGAAGAAAACTGCTGCTGATCATCTGAAAGATATCGCATTCTTCAGGAAGCATAGCTGCAACATGTTCCATCGAATGCAGCTTAAAAAAATGATTTTGATGCTAAAGAGATAGGTTGGGCATGGTTTAAAAAAATCATCCAAGGTTTAAAAAAATTAAAAAAATGAAAGCACCAAATTGCAACTATTGTTGGATGAGGATTCATACCTAGCGCATGTACAGCTAACTATCAGAAGAAATAGGAGTTGCGCAGCAAACAAAATAGAGTATTTTTAAGTTTTTCTATTTAAATTAATATTTTTTTCCAATGAAAAAGCTCGAAATTTAACCAATATACCTAGCATACAAGGTATGTTTGAATTTTAGCACAAAATAACAAGGATGGTATGGCATGACTAAAGAAACATTGTTTGACTGTAGGATGTATTCTAGCATATGCAGTATCCATGTACAAATTAGCAAATATTTTCAAGAAAGTGTTATAGAATTAAATCTTTTTGTTGGCTTTAGTAAACAATCTATGTATTCTCCAAACATAAGCCATTGGAAATAAAGTAAGGTTAACAGTTATCAATTATAGTCAATATTTTCGATAGAAAAAACTTCTACAGGGGATAGATGAATAAAATGATCCCCCCTACCCCCCCTTTTATAAATTCTTAGTGAATGATGTATAGGATAACTTATAAAAATTGAAGACGAATATTGTAAAAATCCGGAAATATATCGATGAGTTTATGAGTTTCCATTTCTTTCATCTAAAAGTAACGGGACAATATCAGTGGCAGATACAGATTTTTTTTTTTTTTTTTGAAAAGAGGTTAAGTTTAAAGGGAAAAAAAAAGCTTATTTGGCTTAAACAACATGTAGAATACAGCAAAATATTGTGCTGATGTAATGTAATTTTTTATGTGCGTGTGTGTGTGTGTGGCTAATTTATATAAAAAAAGCTTATTTGACTTAAAATCAAAATAGTAACAATAAGCAATATCGTTTTATTTTTAGGGTTGGGGTGAGAGTAGTGGAGATCCCTAACCCTTCCTGCTGTAGATCTGCCACTGGCCCATCCTACGTCCCTGGACCGTGCACTGTTGCATGATTTTGAACCGTCTGAATTCCTTCTACCACCCTTAGCAACTACGCCAAATATTTTGTAGCACCCTGTATAATGAGTCTATTGATAGACACTTCGAGTTTTATGGAATTGAATATTGAATATTTTTCAGAGATCGAGAGAGAGAGCGCTGACCGGCTCCAATCTGTCAAATACCGCCACCAACGGAAAAGGTCAAGTTTATTGTTTTTTCTTTCTTTTCCCCCTCCCAAAAAGATTATTGTGTTGTTCTCTTCGATTGATAAGCAGATGTACGGGCTATACCACCAAAGAGACGAAACTGTTTGATAAATTGGTCCAATTTTATGGAAATGAACTTCGTATTCGCATATATACAGGGCGTGGGCCCCGCACAGAGCAGAACCTTGTTTCGGGAAGCTAATGAGCGGTAACGCCAACATCATCTTGGGCCTTTTTTATTGTTTTATTTTTTTATTTTTTGGTTAGGTACGGCATGTGAGTATCACTCTTTCTCTTCCTGTTTTTGTTTGTGCCCATTGTGATACGGACAAGCGGAGAAAGTGTCTTTTCTTTCTTTATCCCATTCTTCTAGAGAAAAGAGTGAACAAAGATCCTGTCACTTCCTCCTTATAGCCAATGCAATCTTCCTGCTGCGTCGGTTTTTAAAAACTGATACCGGGGGTAATATTTCATATTTGTCTTCGAGGCTCAGGGGAAACATTTTTCTTTTTTTCTTCTTTCCAGTTATTGGTGATTTGTGGTAGATGGGATGCAAAGAGGTTGGGTATTCTAGTTAGATGTTGAGGTATTACTGGATATGTAAAGGTTAGCCCCCCTTCTTGAGGGTGAACCACAAAGCATAAGGGTATGGGGGTGGTAATGGTTTTACCAAAGGCAATTACTGAGAAATAATTCCGATAAAGGAAATGATATTGTAAAGAGAACAAAGCTATTGGGATTTTGAGTCCAGCTTGTCATGGTTATTTGCTAGAATGGGAGTGTTCTACATTTTTATTACATCTTAATTGCTACGGGAAGGAAAATTTTGCTGGGATCCAACATTAACGGATAATGTCAAAGGAAAACAAGGCTGACTCGTTGAATTTTTGTTCTTGAGAGTGAAGAAGTCGGTATTTCCAAAGCATAAGGGAGGTTTTATTGTGTTTAATGGTTTTTTTCAAGTACAATGGTAAGGGTACACAGATTCACTTGGCAAATGGCAGATTATGATCCCCGACCATGAGGAATACGTTTAATTTTAGAATAGGAATATTCTGAGCATTGATTACCTCAACTTTGAAAATTTTTACAGGGTCAGTACTACCATAGAGAGGCAATAGGTGCTGAGAGTGTCCTAGTGTCTTTTCCGAAGAAAGTTAAGATGGCAGTGTTGCGGGGAAAGAAAATTAAATAATTTGGCTATTTATCGCGATCTGTTTTGCAGAAATCAAGTATTTATTTTTACTTTCCGAACATGTACCATGTAAGGAAAGTATTGTAATCATGAAAAAATTCGACTTCGAGATTTTGGTGTATTTACACGTTTTGAAGTCTTCTGAATTCATTTATGCTATTTTTACGAGATATCTGTATGTATGTGTGTGTGTGTTTGTGTGTATGGGAGTGAACACGATAGCTCCTAAACGGGGCATTCGATTGAGCTCCAATTGGGTATATATGTTTTAAACTGCCATCTTAAGACCGGTATTGATTTTGGTGTGTATAGGATTTACAGTTTTACTACAGGGCTACGACAAAGATTTCTTTTACATTATGGCCTATGGGGAGAAATTCTTGAAAGTGCGCAAGCATTTAAACGGCGCTTTCGATTGAGCTTCAATTTGGTATATATGTTTGAATTATTCATCTATTAAAATTGATTTAAATGCTATGTAATTATCTTAATCGTAAGTGTTCGGAAAGTCGAGAGGAGTCACTCCAGATTTTTCTATAAAGCAAAACCAGAGATGAATGAAATAATGAAATAGCTTTTGCAGTCCTAATTCCATAAGTCATATATGACTTATGTGGTTGTTTTAGTTTAGGGTTGCTCTCTGCACCTATTCCTCCTCTGTTGTCAGTACGTTAATTGAACTTCTTTCGACAATGGATCTTGCGGAAAGGTAATTACAGCTTTATTCCAATAACTAGCTGTGTCCGGCAGTTCCACTTGGGACCCAAACATTTCTGTTTCAAATACACGATGAGTACATACAAGACCAAGTGCAGGGCTAATTATTCGTTGACAATTTATATTTCCATCTTCCGTTTCATTGCTTTGAATTCAATGAAATATATTCCATAAGATAGTCCTATGTTGCAGGGAAAGAGTTTTTAAAGGGTGATAGATCATCGACACAAGTATGAAATCGTAACTTCTTATTTTTGTGGCGAAGGCGATAACTAAGAAGCAATTTTTCGAAATTTACTACTGAAGAGGGAGGCAAAACACGTTTTATGAGTTCTTTCCATAATTCAATAATAACAATAGTAAACAAATAAGTAAAAAAAATACAAATTCCATAACATGATGCTCGTTTTAAAATGTTACTGAAACTTAATTTCAAAATTTTTCAGAAACCACCCAAATTAGTTTTATATACGCTGTTAATAAAAATTTTCAACTTTTCTCCATAAAATGGTACTAAATTTAATAGCAACTTTAGATGAGGGACATTCATTGTTATTTGGTCTCTCACCTGATCAAACAAACCAAACTATTATGCAACATTTTTCCGTAGAAAAATTGTACATTATCGTAAAATAATGAATTGCATTAAACCTATCAGTGAAAATAAACATTGTGTTTTAACTGTAAATTTTAATAGTCCTTTAGTATGTAAATTTATTTACATAAAGAGCATATGGAATGCAACAAAGCTTTGAAGCTATTCAGAAATATTAAACCATACGGCATGTGAAGCTAATTCTTATGATCTTTTATTAGCATCTAACACAAGAATAAACGAGCATCAAAAGTAGATAAGCATCTACGCTATAAGCCATAAAAATTATCTCCTAAAGTACTTAAAATATTATGGCTCCTCTTATTTTCTAAGGTTCACATAATTTACATCACATTTTAATCTCTTTTCACGACATGGTAAAATGAACTATGTCACTGTGCAAGATAAAGTTTTCAACGACCTTTAAGGAATACTTCGGAATTTATATTAGTCGAGTGTAAAAACTTTTATCTTAGCAGGTCTTCATTTCAACTTGTCTTTAATACATCTTCCTCGCTTGAAATGCGATGATAACTTAGATGCGTATCTCGGGATCTCTTCCCATTTCAAACAGCGTAACACTGATTTTTATCTCTAAAACAACCTATTTGTTTTGGACTTAATTGAGTTAAACAGCGATAGAAATACAGCTCTAAGCGGAGAAAGGTAAATGAAACGTTAACACGTAGAGTAAGGGAATGGAATATTTTTTTAAAATATCATAACTAATAGTTTATGTGATATAGATATATCATTTTTTAATGTATATCTATGTAAACGGTTGATCTTCGCAATGACTTCGTCTTTTCCAAAAGAATGGCAGTCCGGGTTAAATTGGATCTTTATTATTTTTTATACTTTGTTGGAGAAGGACCGGCGACCTATCAACAAACTCCTTGCGTGTTTTCTAGGCAATTACAATATCGAAAGTCCCCGTAAATTTCTCGCTTCTGACCTACATATCCCCTAGTTTCCTAACTTGTCGCTAGGCGCAAAGGGTGTTACCCTTTCTCTAATTGGTTCTTTAAAGTGATGTCATTTACTAACTTAGCTGAAGGATTTTAGGATGGTCGACAGGAAACCGCAAATGCCTGCAAATTTTGCTTAATTTGCACTTTTGATTCTTAAGTGCTCCCAAAAATTTGTCTCTGGAAGTACTATTTGTCTGGCTGAGAAACAAACCTTACAGTGAAAGTACTCTGTTTCACAGAGATTAAAGATGGTTTTTCAGATGACTCTAAATTAAATTAATTAAATTGTAAAAGGCTATTTTATTATTACATATACGTATATATTTTCATGATTCAACAAACATATAGTTCGTGTAATTTTAACGAAATAAAAAAAATTTTTTTTTTAAAAAATAATGCAAATACTAAACTGCTTAAAACAAAAATCACAACTACCTGTGATAGATAATCGAAAACATTCAGAATATTTTTTTCCGAAACTATACTAAGCCTTTTTAAAAACAGCCACCCTGTAAGAGTAATGAAAAATTCAGAAAAAAAAAAAGTTAAACACGTTATTTTGCAAAAGTCTTACAGGTTGATCCTCCGTGGAAAAAACATAGTACCCCTTTGTGAAGAGACATAATAAGATTTTCGAGTCGGCGGTGCAACTGGAATTTTAACCCTTGCTGCACTTGCGAAGGTAGTTTGCCGATAGTCGGTCTGACGAAGTCGGTTCTGTAACTTAACGAAGCCAGACGGTATCGGGTGGAGAAGAAGTCGAAAATAAGAGTGTTTGGTATTCGAAAACGGGAGAGCCATCGGAATACACGATACTCGGAATACACAGAAAAGGTACTGTTTCCTCTTATCCAATGGGGAACCTCTTATCCTCATGGTAGACGAATTGTCATCAAAGAGCAGCTAAGTAGGAGGGTTATTTGCAAACGAAACCTACATGCCTAACGAAAAACATGCCCTATTTCAGTGAATTATGATCAGTTCACACCTGCCTCAAAATTTTGGCGGTGAATTGCATTCTGTGAATAACATTTATAATTCTGGGTACAGTTCTGATTGCCTATATGATCACGCTCAACTCACTTTGTAAAGTATGAAAACAAAATTCAAGATTCCATTTAACGAATTCTACTTTTTATAACCATTTTTATTTCTGGTTCTTGATTTGTGAGTCATCCCTTGGCCTCACTAAAAAGGTTAAAAATTTGCATTACTTCACGAAAAAGCAGTCTTAATTTAATAATGTTCCAGGAAAAAATAAACATGATTCATGGTTTCAGTGACGAACAATTACATGCGATTCAATTTATGTGAT
Organism: Cheiracanthium punctorium; assembly: GCA_038373885.1. Taxonomy (NCBI): domain Eukaryota; kingdom Metazoa; phylum Arthropoda; class Arachnida; order Araneae; family Cheiracanthiidae; genus Cheiracanthium; species Cheiracanthium punctorium. The sequence goes on along the minus strand of JAWZYV010016091.1, from coordinate 1,219,712 downwards.
ATAATCGAAGTGAATTACGGGTGGCTACTTTTGTGGAATCTCACATAATTGTTATTCCGCATTCAAACAGTCATTTAACAAATGCGGCAGTTAGTAGCTGAAATTTTTTAAGGCTACTGGCGCTTGACCACTGTTCAAGGCTCATATCAAAAGAAAAGAAATAAAAGAGAAAGAATTGCATTAAAAAGTAGACAAAAGGGTGCAAGACGGTCCACGGGGCAAGGGTGTCCACGCTCTGCTAAGCCTAACATGGCGGAAAGATGAACGATAAACGACATCGAATGTTGGGGGGGGGAGGCAGGGGTATTTCCCTGTCTCGTTGAACCTCGGAACTATTTTTCATTTCCTTCTAGATGAAAGAGCACACTGACCGATCGTCTGACTGACTTTTTGACTGATGGTATCGCCATTTTTTCCGAAAGAAGGAAGGCAGCCAAGGAGATACGATGGCTGAATGGATCTACAGACTAGGTTATTATGCACTGAAGATTTTCTCTTTCGCGTGAAAGAAACTTTAATTATTCACATTATTTGAAAAAAAATCCCGGTGGAATGGAATGTGCAGAAACTGCATTTGTCAGAGTGTGAAAATACGCAAGGTTGCTGTAAGAGAGATGCTATGAATACAAAAGAGGTCTAAGAATGTAATAATGAGTCAGCAGTGTACTATGACATCTCAGATGGTCAAATATGTTCTGGTACTTCAAAATTACGAAATAATAACTTTATAGCACCCACTTTACGATAAAATTAGCTGAATGTTAGTAGTTTTGACTAGATAGCTAATCGTTTTGATTTGATATTGCATTTTCTATGCTATTGCTTTTTTAATCTTAGAAATCGTGGTATTAATTCTTTTTTCAATTCGATTTCAAACTCCCCATGCTGGAAAAACGTCCAAGTGCTTACGATGAACACTTAATCAATGTAGCTCATATAGGAGCAAGGGACGCAATATTTGAGAGCATTCTGAAAATTTTATATATTTCAATCTAAGTTACTGTTATATATTTTATATTAAAGAGGTTTGGAAACCTGATATGAGCCCCCCATCTAAAGCTACTCGTATGGTCGGCCATGATGTTCTAAGGTAAAACATCCGAAGATTGTACATTAACGATTTCCGTAAAAAGTACGTAGGAGTCCAACTGTGGAGATATATATTAGTTTCAGAGTTACATTCCGCTCATCTGAAAATTATACAACATAGGAAGGTGCATTAAGAGAGATTTTACAAACCAAAGTAAACCCCACGAAAAGAGAGGGTGGACAGGACACTTTAGACCCATTGGCATAAATTGGTACGTAACATCGGGAGGGGGGGCAAAATATTTTCTATTGTCGAAAATATTTTCATATAGGTGATATCTGAATTGTCTGAGGGATCTTCTTTTTTTATTGGGGGGGGGGACTGCTTTATCTCGCTCTTAGTAAGTTACGCTTATGCCTAGACTCGTAGAAATAAGGGGTGCCGTAAGTGTCCTAATAAGTGTGTTTATTACTTTTTAATTTTTGAATAAAAAAAGGCATCTGTGGTATATAGTCAATGTTGTGTTAGTTTGAGAATATTTGTAACCCTTCAGGATGTATTTTTTGTCGAAAGACTCCTCAACTAGATAAAGTTTAAAAAAGGTTCTTGAATCGCATATGAAAAAGATCTCGTTGACTTGGTCAGGCCAAACACAGATTCAATCAATGCCGAAACATTTAATTTTCATAAAATAATAAAAACATTTCGCAAAAAAGCTTATATTAATTATCTGCTAAAAATATTCTATCATCCATTCTTTTCTTTTTAAATGTCCAAGCATGAGCGAAGGTATTGTAAATGTTATAATACCCCCCTCCCTTTTCACTAATTTTTGAAAGGAAAATTATTAATAAACTTTTTCCAAGCCATCTCATACTTTTATTATCTATAGAGAGAGAGAACACGCGAATAAAAACTTCATTACACCTCTAAAATTTATTTCTAGAGACTCGAAAGGACATTAATTTAAGATGATAATGAGTAGAATTTTATTAAAAAATACAACAGCAAGTATAAAGCTTCTGCTTCAATAATACAAGTATGTTATTTCAAACGTTTTGTCTACAACAAATTCACTAGAACAAGCTCCCAAATGTAAAAATGTAAAACTTTGCACCGAAAATTGATTTTAAGGGATCTAAATGCTCTTGACATTACAAATTTGAAGAAAATGAAGGTTTTAAAATTTTTATATTAAAATCGCCTCTGCATCGACTCACTTAGCAAAATTTCCGAGCCACAAATTAGAACTTTATGCATGTACTTACTTACTTTTCAGTCAAAAGCTACACACTCACTGATTAAATGTACAGTAATAAAATTCATGATTTAATTACTGTGCACTGTACTCTATGTGTTCGCTTTAGAAAATATTAGGTTGTAACGAAAGTTTTCCGCCACTCCAAGTACTGCCTGCACAAGCAGTTTGCGTTGGTATCTTTGCCAATATTTTGTAAAGCGATTTTTGTTATTTGAAAGAAAAGACTTGTTTTAGAGCACTGTGTTGTGAAATCTGTAAAACAATATCGTTATGATTAAGTATAAGGTGTCTGAAATGGAACTATCACGCTACCAGATTGATCCATCATTTACTCTGTTCTGTCTCAAAAAGTCTCAGCTACAGAATGACACTGAATTATGTGTACAGCTTAAGGTACTACTGTTGTATCATATGACACTCTGAAGATTTGGTACCGAAAGTTCAAAAACGAGGACTAGGATATTAAAGAAGCAGAGCGCTCTGGTCATCCTACTGATGCTGATGAGGCCCGCCTACCAGAATTTGTGGAAGAAGATAAAATATTCATCCCCTCGAGAGCTAGCTAAAAGAATCAGACTTTAGTGCCATGTCCATTAGTCGCGCTAAGCATCGCATAAACTTGGCATATAAGGCCAATAGCTGGGTACCGCGTGAGCTGACTCAAGCAAATCTGGCGGAAAACTTTCGTTACAACCTGATAATTTCATGAAATAAAACGTGTTTTTCAAATTTTCTTATTAGATTACTACTGACAATGTATGAAAAACTGAAGCAAAAAATAAAACATGTTACTTTAAAATAAATAACTCGATAAAAATACTTTAAAATAAATAAAGAAAGAAAAGAAAAAAAATAGTAATTTAAAATTATAGAAATGTAATGTCTTTAAAACAAAAAGTTTTTATTTATATTTTTTTAAACTATAAAAATTTTCTTTAATAGTAATTAAAAACTATTTTTTAAAAGTCTATCCAATTTCTTTAAATGGAGATGGCGTATACTCTTAAAAGGTTATCAAATATCTTTATAATGGAATGCTTAACAGTCCCTAAACATAATCAAGTTGTTCGATTAGGAAATATTCTTAAAAATCATTCTAACCGTGCAATTCATCTATTTATTGCTAGTTGGCATCTAAAATAGCATTATAAAATCGTTAGCAAATTGGTGGATCACAATCAGCTAGCATGCCCGATGTTTTAGAATCTTACAATCTAGCAGTCTGGGCAGTTTCAAACCGATAGTAACGTCCCTGCCTTCAATAGTTCCGTCTGTACTAAACCACGATTTCAGATTCTATTACATCAAATTTAGTGTACATTTTTTGTGCTAAACGTGGCTGTGGGAAACATGAACTGATCAATATGATACAGTGTTATATTCCATGTGATGGAATTATTTTTTACCGCTTATTTAAAGGTGATGCTCGGTTGCTCCAGTATCTTCCTGAAAACTTAGGTGTGGTTGCATTAGAAAATTATTTATACGAAGTTAATGGCCGATCTTAGACAATGGAGGGATATAAAGGTATATATATAAGATCGCTTTTTCCTTCTTCTTTTCATTTCATGCAAGTTGCTTGATCGCCGTGCCATTAAATCTATTATTAACTCGCATATTTTACTCTTTATTTTATTTCTTTATTTTTTTAAATTTTTGCACCGAAAGCGGAATAATTGCAGATAACGGTAAAATATTACATTTGAGCTCGGCAACAATGTTTTGTTTAATTAATTACATAAAATTAAAATTAAAAAAAAGTTGGAGCTATTTCAATCAATTTTGGCTAATTCAACTAAATATTTTGTAGGAGCTATTTTGATACAGCAATTTTGTTGAATCATCAAAATTTTCGGTTATCCAACAAAATTTTGTCGAATTCAACTAAACACTTTGCTGCTTCAGCTAAATTTTTTAGTCATAAAAACGCCATATAAATTTTTGTTGAACCAAACAAAACTTTATTGATACTAATTTAATCTGGGAAGTTTGTTAACAGAAGAAAAAATTTGATTAATTCAATAAAATATTTGTTGATTCAGCAAAATTGTTTATTTAGAATTATGCACACTGAATTTTTCATGAACCAACAAAATTTTATCGAATTCAACAAAACATTACTTTTTCGGTACATTTACAGCACTGTTACATTAATTTAATTTAATTTTCAATTTAAAAGTTCTTAAATTCCACTTACACCACTTACTTGTCAAACACAACTGATATTAGATATTTTAAATTTAATTGTTCCATTTTAATTCATTGTGGAAATTAGCAGTACTGAGAAAATATAAATATGTAGAAATTAAAATATTAGTTCTATCTGTCAATTAAATCTATTATATAAATGTGAATGTTTGTTTGTTTGTCCGGAAACTCCTCCCACACCGTTCAACCAATCGGCTTGAAATTTTGCACATACATATTAAACGACATAGAATAATCCGTAATCGACATTAAAAATCTGAAAATTCAATCGTTCCACGATTTTTTGATAATTTTCACCTTCAGAAAGCGTTTCCAGTTTCCGATTGTCTAAAATAGTGATTATGTGATATACCATCTCTATGCTGGCTATAGACATAAATGTAAAAAAAAGTAGCATATTATAAATGAAATGACGTCATTTTGATGTCGCGAGTTTAGAAATGCATTAGAATTTTAATATTGTGTAATAGAGTGATCATGTGAGATACCATCTATATCCTGTCGATTGACATAACTGTAAACAAAGTGACATATCATAAATGAAATGACGTCATTTTGATGTCACAAAGCTTTGAAAAGATATTACACCACGAGAGAAATAATAAACTCTTAGATTATCATATGCTGTAGAAAAGTGAAATAACGTGAGGTTTTTTTTCCCACTAATACATCTTAAATAATGCAAGTGAGAATGACGCCATTTTGACGTCATGAGTTTAAAAAAAATTAGAAATCTAATTAGGTTAAGAGGCTTTGACGTAAAAACTTACTATTATAAAAATTCAAAAGTATTTTGTTTAATGCATGAGTTACCCTTGGCGATTTTTGAACACTATGATTTTTCAGCAACCATAATAATGAAAGGAAAGTTGCATTTTTTAAAATTGTAGAAAATTCAAAAGCCGCCACAAGGTGGAAAATACTTAATTAAAATAATACATAGCATTCGCTATCGGTCTGATGACGGCCGTCGCATGTATTCCAAAAAACTGCGCAAAATGTCGCCAAGTTTTGACGACTTTTGGCGGTACATATATTAGATAAAGCTCTGTTGCAAGTGAGAGTTTTTCAACGTCTTAAGTTTCAATATTACTTCGTTTGAGAACTACTGTGCGAAATAACCAGACTCAACTACCCGGGTCAGAACGTGATGTCATAAATCAAAAAGTACGTAAAATTATGAAACCCTGCAGCACAGTTTAACCCGTCCTATTCGCAATCTGAGCGATTTTAAATAGCTCCTCGAGATTACACAGTTTGATTTTTTTCACGAGACTGGAAAATTTAAATCTTTAGATTGGAAAGAGCTTGGGTATTTTCCACCACGACGTGATGAAATATTTTGGAGGGCTACGCCAATCTGACAAGAATTATGCACAAAAATATATGGAGAGCTGTTTTAATGGCAATCATTATATTAAAAAAAATGTTTATCGTTTATGTTAATGCATAAATTTCAATTAATCACCAAAGAGCTGTTTCTTTAAATTGAGCATCAAAGAGGGAGAAACGAAGATAGATAATATTAATATAAGTAATAGATAGTATAAGTAATAGGTAGTATTAGTAGATTTGTTAGGTTAATATGGATTAACGCGCAGTGTACCACGTTAATAAATATTTAGTGAAATTAGAAGTGTTCTATTCATCATTTTTCAACGGTCGTCTTACAACTAACTAAACTATAATCCTACGTTGCGCTAATATATCCCGCGATAGTTTCAACAGAAGTGACTACCTGAACTTTTTTTTTTTTTTAGTTTTTTTTTTTTTACGATCATATTTTAGGAAAATATTCCTTTCCTACCGCGAGGAGAACGAGCACGCCACGAGTACTTAATAAAAAGTGATAGGGAGAGATGAAGAGGCAGAATATGAGCAGAGGATGCGCATGCGCAGTCGGCTGTCACTCAAGTGGCTTAATTACAGCGTCATCTCCACTTGTTTTATATAAATCGATCCCCGCGATTAATTTTTTAGAAAACATCCCACCAAAAATAAATGCTTACTAGGAAATGTACGGCATGAATATTTTCTTGCATAAGGGATTCATAATGTACACAATGAAACAGCGGTACATATGATATACTTGTGTCGAGAAGTGCTTTATAATCGAGTGCAGCAATTCCCAACCGATTGGGAGCAATTTGCAATGTGAGTTGTGGGGCTGTTAAAAAAACTTTATCACAATAACATTATTTTATAGAAAAGGAGACTAAATGCTCATTGCTAAAGAATTCAAAACTGTACGTATGCTGAGGAATGTGCCTGTGTTGGGAAGGGGTGTGATAGTAAATTATCCTTTATCGCAGGAGAACAGTGTTAAAAAGTGGGGACCCGCAGCTCTAGTGTATACAAGATTCGCCAGGTAGATGCATACACACTTTGAACTGTCGTATAAAGCTTATTCCTTTCGGCAAGATTAAATTTCGGGTAAAAAAATCAATATGCATAGATAGTATAGTTTTCAGCACGTTTTCAGATCTTCCCAGACAGCACATAAGCTTAAATCAAGCTTGACATTTCTTTGAATTTGACGTATTAATACAAGCTTGACAGTTCAACTCATTTTAAGCTGGCGGCAAGCTTGCAGGAGTCAAGTTGAATTATCAAGCTTAAATACAGTTTGATTTTTCCTTTCGAAAGCGAGCGTTGATGGCGCCATCTGTGAAAGAGAATGGACAATAATTGTCTTAGCGTTTCTCAAATTTGCTCAATAAAGAAAAGTTTGTAAAAGTTGTGTTTTATTTTATTATAACACAAAACCTGCACATTCGAACACGCAAGGGGAAGGAATGAATGAGATAAGCCAATCTGAAGTGCACCACGAGGGGAGGTTTAGTTTTATTTACATCTAATTAACATTAGTAATTCTATTAACTAATTAATTAGCCCTAAAAATAAATTTTAATATAATTAACACGATTTAGTTAGTTAATATACTTCACTTTATGGGTGGTAGAATGAGGCGTAATCGGGCCTCCACAAAATAATTAATCAGTCATAAATGTACTTGACCATAGAATTAAAAAAAAGATTCTATATTTCCAAATATGGAAATTCTTCAAAATAAAATACAATTATACTACGAAATTGATTTCAAAATCAGTCATTTGTCTCGATTTTGGCCAGCAGTATTGCTCAACGATGAGTGTTGCGATATTGAAAGTTTTAAAACGTGTCCTGCTTTTAAGTTTATATTATGCTTATTTCCCTATTAGTAGAGTCTATAAATCACACATAACATTATTTAAATTTTGATTCTTCCCATGGAAAAATAAAAGAAACTTATCAGCATCGTCCATACTTATCGATCTGGCGTGACAACAGTCACTTCAAACTTTAGTCATAGCTGCCCGAGGCATAATGGCCGAACGGTTAGCACGCGGGCCTTCCAGCCTAAAGTTATCGAACCCAGCCGCCGACGTTTGATGGAACAAATTAAAATAACTTAAAATTTCAGCATAGAGGGGGAAAATGCACGGAAAAATAAAGCATATGGGGCGCGGGCGCCCCGTGTATTTAGAAAAATGTTTTTAGGAAATTTTTTTAAGCTTGAAATTAAGCTTGCTATGTCAAGCTTGATTCAAGCTTGCTATGTCAAGCTTAATGCAAGCTGGGCAAATGTAAACTAGAACACTTGATTCAAGCTTGCATTAAGCTTACACGCTTGAAATTTTCAAGCTTAATTCAAGTTTATTGACTTGATAAATCAAGCTTGCGGCAAGTTTGATGCAAGTTTGCTGAAAGGTTACTACTCTGGGTTACTACACTCGATTTTCTCTCATGAGGCACAGTAAAAGATGAGGACGCAATTTGATAAGACGATCAAGCAGTATGCGCAGAAATCCTATTGGACACTTGGGATATGAAGTGCTGAATTGTCGTGACTCGTACTTAGAAATGCATCGATGTTGAAGGCCACCATTTTGAATATTAACCGCTTTTAGAGAATTTAGTTTGACAAGAAAGTACGCTTATTTTTTAAATTGGACCATAGCTTTACTTTTCACAGAAATTTGGAAACTAAATTTCCTACGACGGTTCATACATTTTCTGACTCATTCAGTGAGTATGGGTGAAGCATGCCTTTTTTTCTTCAATAACAGATACGAGTCTGCCTTTTGTTTTACAGACTGTGACCATTCTAGCGACATCAGCGTATGACTGTGGCTCAAAAATAAAACTCAACTTCCATAACTTTCTAATTTCAACTACCTATTCGTCATGCCGTCCAAAAATGTATAATTCCGAGCACTTGACAAGCGTGTAGTTATCTATGAGATAAATGGAGCGTTATATTCTTCTTTTTATTCCACCTTTTTACATATTTTTTTCGTCAATATAAAGACATAAATTATTTTCAGGAGAACGAAACACGACTTTTCTGACGTCGCTCATTATTTATCTATTTATTTATTTTAAAAGAGTAACAATAATAAATTCATAACAGGTGCCGAGGACGGAATTGGCCGATTTTCCCTATACATTATTCACGAGTTTATTTTTACACATAGCTGTGTGTATGAATGAATCTCCGTCCAGCAGACTGATTCGTTTGACTGACAAATCTGAAGATTAATCAACCAGACACGTAAAAAGCGATTGACACGTGTTCAGCTGAACTGGCGGGATTAATCGCAAGGTTGATCTCGACGGCGGACGGGATGGAACTTTTCCCCTCAGCTTCTAATTTTGAGTTCCGTTACTAATAATAATTATTAGTTAAGCCAAGCAGTTGCTTAATTAATAAAATAGTGTCATTGCTGAATTTTTTTTTATTACTCGGAAATTTGTATTTTTGTTAACAAAATTGAAACAATCAAGCCTCTTTCTGAGAATCTGCAATAGGTGGACAAATTAAAAGAGACACTTCTCAAATTTTTGTTTCGTCTAAGTTTAAAGGAATAAGTTTGTTTTAATAAGATGTTTTACTCTCTTTTTTCAGCTAGTGTCATTATCATTGTTTTTTATTAGCGTCAACACTGCGCCGTCGTACGCGTGTGCTAGTGGCCATCTGAAGCTCACATCTGAGAGCTCACTACCAAGTAGGCGCTTTCGAAGGAACCGATCACCAACAAGTGGCAGTTAATTGAAACTCAAATCAGAGAAAGCACGCTCAGAAAAATTCCTCTTTATACGCTTATTTATCCGTTATTTCAACGAATAATTTTCGTACTCTATGGAAATGTAATATTTCCGTGGATTCTTCTTAAGGATAATCCGAAATGCCCGAAATCTGAAGAGGAAAAAAATTCGTTGAATCTGAAGAAGTTTCTTCAACTGACGGCAGAAAAAAAAGGAACGGATGTTCGTCAAATAACGGAGATATTCCAGCAGCATTTCTGTTAGAAAAATTTCTGTGAATTAAAGAAATAATTTTTGAGAGTGCGTCTTAATACCCTAATTTGTTTCCCGTTTTTGAACAAATTTCTGTAGTCCTTGGAAACGTTATATTTCCATGAATTCTTCCTGAAAATCTAAAGAAGAGGAAAAATTTTCGTTGTATTACAGATGTTTCTTCAATTGACAGGAGAAAAAAGAAACGGATAGTCGGGAAATAACGGAAAAATTTCGGTAGCACTGCTGACAGTAAAATTTCCGTGACTTGAGGTAATAATTTTTGACAATGCGGTATTATAACCACTGCATTCCAGCAACATTCAAAAATATGTGTACTGAGCATGTCCCGAATAAAGGCTGTGACCGCATCAAAGAGAGATACTACCACCAAATACTAAGATTATTTTCAGAAGATTGTCCTTTAATGTGAATATCACTTTTACACAAAAAATAAGATATATCTAGGTAATATGTTGTTTTTATGATATAAACTGAATATTCTCATTAATAAAAACACCCATCAAACCTGAGGGTTTTTACTCAAAAAAGTAACTCATATATCTCAACAATATGAGGACTTTCTTTAGTAATTTGCCAATCTACTGTATGCCTTCTCCATCTTTGGATATCTTTTCGAAATTTTGTTTCTTGCTACAAATCTATATGAAAGAGTTTTTTAAAAAGCTTCTTCTTACTTAATATCTGGTAAAGTGACGTTGACACCACAATGTGTCACATAGATCGCTGTCACCTTGTGACCAATATTAATTACACTTAGAAGACACAGTTGGCCGTTACCGCGGCGCGTCACCATGATGGATGGACTTTCTGTGACGCTCTTACTCGTAATGTCACTGAAAAGTCACCATTCTATTTTCAATAACTTAGATTGTGACTTCAGGATGATGTCATATTGTGCTGTTTCCACGAAAGGATATTTGACAGTCGAAGCGACGTCACAATAAATGTCATCTTTGATTTCCTAATGATTAGCATCCACCTTAATTCGCTTATGACTAGCATCAAATTCGAGAGTGGCCTCTGATATAAGCGAAACCTTTCAAGATTCGAATTAATTTTTCAGCCTTTTGATATTTGCTAAACTGTTTAATTAGTAATGCATTGGTAAATAAGACTGTATTGGAAAGTGTTTTATAATCGAGAAGTTCTGCATGATTCCCTCTCACCCCTCTTTTCACAATATTCGGAACAGTTCCATCAAATGGATTAGTGCACTTTCCAATAGTACCAATTGTGGCCCAACCATGGCCGAGTGGATAAAACACTAAAAATGGTAGATGGCTGAAGTGAGAAGGTTCCACGTTCGAGCATACCCCGCAGTTGGCTGCCTAACGGTCCGGAGTTTTGGGAGGTTTTCACCAAATGTAAAATGAATACACGTTAGAATCCCTTAAAAAGTTCTCCCCTCATTTTAGATAGATGCCCCTCGCGCAGGCTTACCATAATACAAAATAAATCGGAACTTACTGTAGATTTCTAAAATATCTCCCACTAAAATCACACAGGAAAAAAAAAAAGAATTCCAACTCATACTATGCTTTGCTAAAAACCAATCAAACGGGCATCTCCATGTAGTCTTCTCTAGAATAAAACCTGCGTTTAAATCACCTTATGAAAATGTAGAGCTTTCAATATTTTTTAAAATCCTTTTTAGCGTGAAAGTTTGCTGAAACAAAAGTTGAATGGAGGCCCGATCATCAAAGAGGCCGCTGGCGTGACGTCATTGAGCCGAGACCAACCAGGTGAAGCCACCGGTATCGAAAAAGGCAGTGGACTGAGAACATGACCGGGCCTGATGTGTTCCAGCAGTGTTCACCAAGAAGGAACTAAGTCTTGTTAGAAGGAATCGGAATCACTGGACTTGCTCTATGGAGGCAGAGGCAAAATTTCCTTCCTAGGTACCGAATTGAAGATTTCGGAAATATGTGTATTAATTTCCAGATTATTCGCACCAGGACCAGTTCCGGATATTGGGCTGCTTGTGAGAAATTTTTATACGGCCGGTCGTGTGCAGTTATTACGGTGTTTATTCGCGTTTTTTTGCCGCACTTTTTTTTGGCCAATTTTTCGTGGTGAAAGTCTACGTGCGACTATTATTAGGGGGGGGGGGATCTACTACTTAGTATTGTACATTCTAATGCTAAAACATTACTGGTATTATAATAAAATTACTAACTTAGAAAACGTATCCAGATTACGTGCCGTATATTAAATGATCTTTTGGTCAGTTGCACACAAAAAATAGGTATTTTTCTTTTTATAGTAATATTTTTATAGACATACAAAAGGTCAAATACATGACTGCCACTTTTATGGGGGAAAATATTTTGACGATATTTTGTGCTCCACAACTGGGGTGCGACTATTACGCGAGGGCGATTGTTACGAGAATAAACACGGTATTCGACCACTCCAATCCAATAAATAAAACAAGAAAGGTGAATCATGCTAACCATTATTACAACGCATCGACACTTTCGAACTTTCGACAGTTATGCACACAGCTTCGACACATCGACACTTTCGACACTTCGAAACGACACTTTCGAACACAGCTATGTTTTTTGTGCTAAATTTGGCGATGTACCGATTTATAGCTATCATTCGTGGTAACTTAGATCGTCAAACTTGGGGAGACTGTGCAGTAAAGCAAAAAAGCTGCATCATCATCAATGTAATTTTGCAAGTCCCTGTAAATGAATGAAAAATATTATTTCTATCCTTTAAATGAAGACTAAGCTATTATAAATATTTATATACTTATCTTATTTTACAATTAATGGATTAATGTCTCTAAACTGCCGTAGACCGTAATGTAGTGCAACTTGTTGGCGTGCTCCTGTAAGAGAGCTATAAATGCTACATAAACTATTTTCTATGAAGAGCATTAATTTGTGATTCTTAAAAACATAAATCAATTTTGTTTTGTTTGAAATAGATGAATGTCTTTAAAATGTGCTTTAAACAATGACTCTTTATAGGGTGTAATGTATCGCAATTCTTTTGAGTGCTCTTGTAAAAAAACTATAAATGTTGCATACACCCTTTTCAATAGGGCACATGGGCACCTACGGCACTGCCCCAGTTACGGCATCGCGTGGGTCGAGTAATTTTTGCGTCATAATAATAAAACTAAGCTTGATCTTTAACGCAATATATTAGACTCGTGAAAGTAGTTTCTTATCATTCACGTTTATACTCTTGCCGGGGAAGCTTTCTGGAGCTGAAAATTGGCCAAAACCACTAAAATCGGGGAAGGGAGGTCGATTTTCTGTATTTTAAAGTCACATATGCCATTTTCCACTTTGTCTTCCATATCTGTACGAAATTTCAAGCCATTGGGTTGACCGATGTGGAGATGCAAGCGTTTGTTAAGTAAAGCTCCTTCAATTTGTCGGAGTAATGGCGGTAAAAGATTGTTTTGAAATGGTACAACTCGGAACCGTTAGTTACATCTCTTTGATGCTAATTATGAACTGGGACATGAAGAAAATTACCGGAATATTAATGTTAAATTGGGATAGCCGATGACCTCAGTAAATGTAAATGAAATATACAGGGAGAAATATCAAGACTTTATAAGATGTACTCGTATAAACATCGTACTGTAAATATCCGAACACATTTTATGCTGTACTAATATAACCTTTTACGGTTTCAAAGAATGTTCAAAGGTTTGGTAATAGTACTTATTCGGAGTATTTCGCAAGTTTTGAATAAAATTTTAAAATGTTAGAAAAGTTGGAATTTCCAAGGTTCAAAATAACTATTCCAAGACACTCAAAACCCTTAAAAGTCAATTCTATGAAAAAGGTTTTTAACTTTAAATTTCCTCGCCAGGGCCGCTGTGGAACCGTGTGCGCTAATGGGAGCTGGTGTACCTAAAATCTGTTTGTGGCTCCAATGGCCTCCATGTTCAAACGATACCTCAGGGAGTGCCGATTTCAGGTGTTAGATCTCTCATCTGGAACTGTTTCAAAATTAGGAGACCACTCATAGGGGGCAATGTGGGTTTGCTTAACAGGCGCCCTATAATGGAATGACTAACATTTGCGACCAACATCTCGTAGCAGTCAAGTTTCCAGTAGGCCGCTGATCCCAGCATTAGGGAAAAACAAAAACAAAAAAACCCGCTTATATTTCTCTATTTTGGGTGCTCACAAACTGATTCAAAACAGCAGCTCTTTGAATACAATGCATTCTTCAGTGTTTCAAAAAAGGGCTTAATGCAGTTGCTTAAGCTTAAGAGGTTATTTTGTAGCCACTGTTTCTGATGAATTACAAGCATCTTCAAATTCCTAATACTTCCAATAATAATTCTTCAAGCCTAAATTTGAATGGCAGACACTGTGTTAAGTAATTTTATTACTTTGACGCTATTTAAATTCCATGTCATTGGATGATAAAAAAGGATTACAGAAAGATTAAAAAATTGCTTTGTGTAAATGCAAGCAGATTTTAATTTGCCGAATGACAAGATTAAAGAGAATGAAAAAGGCTAACGTGCATTACAGGGGAATAAACAGAGTAAAACGTGTAATTTTTAATTTCCCATGATGTCATGTATGCTGAGTTTTAATGCAGTCTTGCTCATTCCATTATGAACAAAACATTTGTGCTTTACTTTACTCCTTTGCATTAGTCAGTTTAAAAGGAAATGAGCAGTGAAGGTATGAGGCAAAAAACTTTATGTGAGTATTCTCGGACATTCAGGAGGACTTACTATGATTCGTACATAATAGAATTTTTAAAGAATTTGGATTATATATTTAGTCATAATGACGTTATAGCCGATATGTCATTATGAGCAAGGTTGTTTTTTAGAGATTAAATCCAAACTACTTATTGCAATAAAAAGAAAAAAAAGTATCTGTATGACGTAAAGCCTACTTTTTTTTTACGGAAAATGATAAAAATAAGAATGAGAGAGAGAAACGATAAACACTTATAACCAGGGACTCATTTACGGCAGGGGAATTCGGGACAGGTAGTTCTAGGCCTCATTTTTTAGAGGCTCCTAAAATTCTCTACTTACTGTAAAATATCTCCTGCAGTTGTGTTTCAAACACTATAAAGGACTGGTTTCTACCGGACAATTAAAGTAAAATGTCTGATTACCAAAATAAATCCATGGGAAAATTTTTACTGAATCAATTTACATTTGTTTTCTTATTTATAAAGATAGTTGCAACTTATGTAAAAATATATCCAGTACTTTCTTGATAATCCGGCGATCGGTTAGTCCGGCACTTTCAGTAATTCGGCGCTCTCGGAAAACACATGTTATATTGTGTTCCACATATTGTGAAGCACAAGAGCACGTCCGCTCTTGTGCTTCCCTCCCTCTTTCGTCATTGTTTTCTAGTTTTCCTAATGTATTTATTCAGTGTACTTCAATGTCGACCAAACGAAAGCACACGACTTTAAGTTTTTGTCAAAAACAAGAAGTCTTGATAATCCAGACCTTTTGGACAATCCGGCGCGATTGTCTGGTCCCCACCGAAGAACCATTACATTATGACCACCTACTGAATAATACGTTGCGCCTCCTTTGGCCTTCAAAACAGCTGCGACTCGCCTGGGCATGGATGCCACGAGTTCTTGGTAGATACTGGAAACAGGTTGTACCAAATATTTAAGCAACGGCTACACTAAGTCGAGGTATGGGAACATGGTGGTGCTTGAGCTCTGAGGTGCCGGAGACAGGGGAGCAGCTGTTCTCCTAGAAGACAGCGTACCCTAACACGGCCATCGACACAAAGGAGGATTCATCCTACCAGGCAGCTCTCTTCTATATATCTGTGGTCCAGTCTCGATGTTCCCGTGCCAACTATAGGCGTAGTTGACAATGACGCTTGGTAAGCAGAGACACACGAGTAGGACGTCTGCTCTGCAGTCCCATATCCAACAGTTTCCGCTGAATTGTGAGTTCAGAAAAACTTGTACTTGGACCTGTATTGTACTGGGCTGTCAGCTGAGCCACTGTCTGCCGCCGATTTTTCAGTACTAGGCGGGACAGTCTCCGGCGTCTTCTTTCTTGGAGGATGCGTGGACGCCTTACATCTTGGTTTCTATTTCTGGTTTCACCGTCATTAATCCGCTTTTTATAAATACTAATGTCGGCAGATCGTGAACAACCGACCAGTCGTGCAGTTTCGGAGATTCTCGTTTCGAGTCTTCGGGCAATTACAGTCTGGCCTCTATCCAATTCGCTTAGATCAACAGCCTTTCCCATCACTCACAAAAGTAAGTGCAAGAATGATTCCTTACCTTCTCCAGCAACAGTTAAATACCATTTTCACTTAATTACGAGCTCTCCGTGTCATCCAGACAATCTAATTTTAAAATGTGTAGGTAGTCATAATGTAAAGGTTCTTCGCTGTACGTCGGATTATGAAGATTGTACTGTAATTTTAAAAGCACATTGTAAGATAACTAATGACAATTTTATTTTCTTTTTTTTCATATTCCTACTGAACAGGGTAGACTGCCGAAATGTGTTGGTCTCGGGTTCGAACCCAAACCTCGGCTGCCGATCTAACGATCTGGAGTTTTGAGCGGCTTTATCCAGATGTAATATGAATATTCATTGAAACTATTCATTGGAAACACTTGAAAAATCCTCCGCCCAAGTCAGTCCCCTCGTAGGCATTTGCCCCTTGTGTAGGCTTGCCGGGTAGGGTAACACAAACACCAAACATCAATATTCTCTTTCGTTATGAGATTATGTACAGAAAAACTAACCTTATGTTAGCATATTTTGTAAATGCTATAAGTCAGTTAAGTTTACAATCCTAGCGCATTGCATTTTCTCCCGACTAGCCCTGAGAATAAGCTCTAAGAATGGTTCAAAACTCTTCTATGCCCTACTGTGTCAAACATAATAGTCAGTAATTCATTTCTGGGAATAAAAAGAAAGACAAAAATTTTTCTTTCTGTGAGGTGTCAAAAATCGGCCATAATTCATCCCTTGATATGTAATCTTTCATCTAGAGTGTTATCTTTCATTGGTCAGAGTCACGATGGACGATTACCTAATTTTTTTTTTCTTTTACTTTCGCCTGGGTCTTCTCAAATTGCTCTCCCCTTTCTTTGATAGAGGATGTAATATCGATCGGGCCTTCAGTTAACGCTTCAGCCGGATTTCCAAAACAAGATGTTAACATTGACGGCACGTACGTTGCTATCTGATAGTGCAGACATGCCTATGTTGTTTCTCGTGTCAGCATGTTCATTTTTACGAGTATTTCCCAGCGATAATGTTGAAAAGCCGTTTGATTTCTGTTTTGACCTGTCTGTCCGTACTTTAACTGCCCCATACATGTACAGATGTTATTCCAGGGAATTTATATATGAGGGGCTTACAACCATAGTGGGCCAAGTCCGTATTTTTTAAAAATGGAGATAGTTCATTTGGATTAACCTAAAAACATGTTCTACACACTACCATAGTGAATCAAGTGATTAAAACGTTTTCTTTCCCAAATTTGGTATTTATGACTTGGCAGTTTAATGCCACTATGCTAAATGTGCAACTTCAAACCTTCATTTCTTCAATATAGTTTGGTTGGGACAATTTAATGCCAATGCTACAATGTGCAACTTCAAACCTTCATTTCTTCAATTTAGTTTAGATGGATTTGGTTCACTCTAGTTGTGACTCCTCATATGTTATTGATATGTACTGAAAGGAGGACCCTGTTCAAAATGGTATTTGCAGTATTAATGCTGTATCCTAGAAATACTGTAAAATATCTTCTTTTACTGTAGTAAAGGAAAATAGGATGGGATAGGATACTAGTAATTATTTTTTAAAGATACCTTGTTTTTAATTTTTGATTCTTCCGCGTGATGGAGCAGACTGCATCATACAGTGGAGGGTGGACACGAATTGAATTCAAGAGTAGAAAAGGGAGGTTTCTTTTAAAGTTTGAGACAATTGTTTTAAATCAAAAGATTTTCAGATAAAGTTGGGGTAGAGGCACCTGCCTGTTGCTATGAGTTTGCGCGAACAAAAAGGTTATTTTACAACGCCAAAATTGAATAACTTCTAATATTTTCAATGTAGGCTTTTAGTATCATTTATTGTAACTAACATAAATTCTATTTAATGCTTTGTACAAGCAAAAACATAAATTTTGAGCAACAGCAGTTGAGTTAGAACAAAACGCAGCAGATATTCAATAGTAAATTCTATCAATAATCAATTTTATTGAAATGTTGTGCAAAAGGCAGCATGCGACATTTTGATTCAGAGATGCCGGAAGAATCGAGAGAAAACAAGACGACAGGGAGAGAATTAAGCTACGTTTTACGTTGTAACAGAAAACTAGTTTCTGTTACAACGTTATACTGTTTAAACCACAAGAAACTGACTTCCATCACTGACCAAGAAGACTTTATTGCAATGGAGCTGCCCTCTTTAAAGGTCGTTGGTAGGACTTAGGCATATTTTTCATTTCATGTGGACTTCTTAAAATATAATGTTGTATAAAATCTGTATTATAAATGTACACAATAAATCTTAGTTACATGAATAACATACTGCCAGTTAACACATTTTGTTATAATGACTTTGAAAACGATACTTAAATTTTAGCTCTTAAAAACATGTCCCATCCCACCTTAACAAAAAGGAAGGAAGAGACTTTACCTTCCGACAACGGGGGAAAAGTCACATTAGCAAAGAAAAAAGTGATTGATATGTAGAACCATTTTGTTACTTTATCCAGATTCCTTTTTAAAATATTATCTCTTCTACATGGATGAAATTTTTATTATAAAAAAAAGACCTTCAAAGGAGCACGTTTTTTAAGTGTTTCTACTCCTGCCTTAATTTAGCCAAGGTTCACGATTACAGTGATATGTATGCTATTTGAGTTTGTATACTATGAGTTATAGAAAAAAAAAATAAATGCTATTATTTAATATTAAAATTTAAAAAATCCATTTGATTAAGATATAGCACGTCCAAATTTCTTTAAATTTACATATTCAGCTATTTAGCGAAAGCTGGATTTGGAAGTAACTGAACCCTCACATTCTTGTAAGTGCCTGTGCAAAGCGGGAGATTTAAGGAGAAAGAGATAATTATATATGCGTGTACACATAACCGTATCCGCTGAATTTAAAGAAAGAATATTCGGAATATCACAATTATGCACAGATGTTTGAAAAAGCATGATCCGTTTCATATTTATTTTCGCGCATTTAAAATTTAAAGGACCGAGCACATCCGCATATGTTTTGTATCCTCATCCATTTTTACACGGGTTTCTATGAAGCATAAAACACATTTTTATAAAAGTTACTAAAAAAAGTATTATCTAGTACATTTTTTTCTTTTTTCATACATAAATAATTTTGTAAAACGTAAAACATTCCTTAGAAACTGAGGTGGGGACATCTAAAGATTTAATGATCTTTTGCCAGACATTTTGCATATAATTAAGTAAATTTTCAGAAGAACAAACAATACCAAAGATACTTTCAATATCATAGTTTGTTTAATGTGCTTTTAAAATTTATTTAATAAATTTCTTTATGTTTATTAAATGCTTATGACTAAGATTATTGCTTATGATTGATTCAGTTCTTCAATTTGTTTGCAATAGCTTGATTTTGCTTAAGATTCATTCAGTTCTTGAATTTGTTTGCAATAGCTTGATTTTGCTTAAGATTAATTCATTAAATTCATGTACAGAGAGGGCTAACGATGTACTGTGCACATCGTTAAGCCATTTTCCGTTGCCAGGATAGGCAACTGTGATGTGTTAAGTCTGTATCGTACACATCACAGTTGCCGAATGGGATAGATGCCGCACTGCCATTCCGGTATGTATGCCGCAGTTTCTTTTATACGGGATGCTGCTTTCAGTGAAATTTTAATTTATCTCTCCGTCTTCTATGTTTTATATTACTGAATTTATGTTACTGGAGTATATTTGCTGAATTTCATTAAGTGTTATTAACTTTTTTAAAAACTTTTATTTTGCACAGACTCACCAAGTTGGACATGTTATTAGTCATTAATTGTAATTGTAATAATTTTTCGTTTTAACGTTCTGGATGAAATGAAATATTGCTCTTAAAAACCAGATACCTTTTAAATTGGTTTACAGACTTTATTAGAAACACCCACATTTTATAAAAGAATAAAACAAAGTAAAAAAAAAAAGAATAAAACAATGTTAAAATAAAATAAAATAAAATAAAACCTGTTTTACTCTTTTTTGTCCCTTTCAGATACACTGATGTTACGTCGTTGATGAAATAACAATTAAAATTCAAACTAAAAAAATAAGTACTTAATTTTAGTAGTGAACTAAGATGGCAGAGTCATACTGATTTAAATTTACTGATACGTCTCTTTCACTCATTTAGTTTATTTTCGTTATTAAATAGGTAATCATAGTCCAGATAGGAATATTTATTTTAATATTTTTTATTTATTATTTCATTAAGTTCTTACGACAGGCTCTAAATTATGATCCACAAGAGCGGCGTCTCAACCGCAGCGCAACGTTTTAGAGAAAAAAAAAATAATTCTTGTTTTATTTTGTTTTAGTTGCAGTATACATGTTTTATATTCTACATTAAATAGCACAGCTTGATTCATTTTATTGTATGCGCACCCTGGGATTTTTTTACATGAATTCACAAAAATTTGCGGCATAAGTCCGGGAATTATTCTACATAAATGTTATAGTATTAATAAATTACAAGAAATAAATCTTTCTTCAGCGAATGGTTACTTTGTTATTTATATACTTACGATTCATTGGATTCCACTGAACACAGTGTTTACGTATTGATTACTTTATATAAAAGTAGACCTTTCTGACTGCCGTTTTTCGAAAAAATTATTTTTGTATTTTTAAAACATGAACAATTACTATTTCAAAAATATAGACATTTTAACTCTGAAAGCAAGCATAACTAGAAAAACTTTAGCACTTTGAATTTTTAGAAGCAGTTACGTATTAATCATAAACTAGAACCTAAATATTTTTAATAAGTTTATGAAAATTGATCACAAGCTTTTGCACGGGGAAAATTTATTAATTTTACTTAAAAAATGCTGTTTTTGAACCTGTTTTCTGTTTTTAAGGGAAAAGAAGAATATGAGCGAAAAGTCCCCTGTTAATAAAAATTGTATTCAAATAACTAAATATATTTACATTATAGTCAATATTTTAATAAATCTCAAAGCTTGTTCGGAAATTTAACTCCTTAACAGTGCCAAGCATTTCAGAAAATTGTATAGAAAATCAGGATTTTTTTCTGTTTATTTATTTATCTTTTTTTGAATATACTATACGAATGTAAAAATTATTATTTTGTAAGAAAAAGTGATTAAATTTAAAAATATTAATTTAGTTGAATTTATTTTGAATTATTCAAACACAGCGTCATCTGAAATGTCTTTTTCGTAATCGCTTTCGATATATTCATATATTTTAATAAAAATGTCCGTTTCTGAGACTGACTGATGAACCTAAAATATTCGGCTCGACGCATGTTCTAAAAGTTTTGACATCGGAAAAAAATGAAGGATCAATATGACAAATAAAAAAAATAAATAAATAAATAAATAAATAAGTACATTATAAAAGACTATATATATATATATATATATATATATACATATATATATATATATATATATAGTCTTTATATATATATATAGATATATATAGATTATATATATATATATATATATATATATATATATATATATATATATATATATATATATATATAGTATATAAACTGAGTTCGGGCATTTCAAATACTGAATTTTCTGTAATGTGTTTCACGTATTTCCTATGTTAGGCTTCATAAAAGAACAGTCACGCCTATAAAGCAACCCATCATAATAGCTAGAATTTATTGGATTACATTTTTTCTAAAATGAAAATGCACAATATCATTAGAGTACTATCAAATTCAAATGCCAGGAAAGTTTTAGTGAATTTAAAATTAAGAAAATCTATAATTATTCATTTATCCAAAATAATAATCCCCATAAACGTGACACGGTGAAGTTACCTTGATTTTTTTTGAAGTTTTTTTAAGTACTATCTTTAAAAATGACTGGCCGAGAAAGTAGTTTGAGCATGTTTGCCATGAAAATTAACTAAACTTGTGTTGTAAAATGTTCTTTTCCCTATTTTTAAAAATATTTCTCAATATATTAAGTAAAATGCTCTAGTACACACTACAATGTTTTAAAAAATTAATTTCGATTCTTGTAAGATAATATTATAGACAGAAGTACTGTAGTTAAATGATCTTAGTGTGTACATTTTTAATAACATAAGATGTTACATTTTATAATATTTGTGTTAATTAAAATGAAGACTGATTTAATTAAGAATAGGTAATTATTTTTGTTTAATTCAAGGCGTGTCTATTTAAATTTTTTATTTATTCAATACCAAAATATAAATAAATAATCAGGAAACTGCTTCGAGTATTGTCGATAGCCTTTTTTATTTTATCGTCTTTTTATCCATAAAGAAAGAACGTATATATCCTAATAGAAGAATGTAGATTCTATCTCACTGCATATCGGATGGATACGTTTTTCGTTCAGTTATGAATTGCTGAATATTTTTCTTTAGAACAGAATATTAGGAGATCGAAAAATAAAACTTTTGGGTATTTCGTTATGAAATGTCTCAACAATAAATTACACTGGTCAACAAGATTTTTGGGTCTGACTTCTACATGTTAAATTTTAGTTTCTCCTACAACAAAACTAAGGAAAATAATTTTTTTTAAAAACTGAAAGTTTGCTTTTGGAGAAATTAAAGCAATTTTTCAATTTTTGTCAAAAATCACTGATTTATATATATATATTTTTATAATTTCACTCTAAATTATGATTAGAAAAGTTTTTGTTGGATATAAAAGTCTTTTTTATTCAAGATTTGTGATAAAATAACATATAAATGTAAAATAATAAGAAGTTAATCTCTAAAAGTGAATATTTTTCGAATTTCTTTTATGTTCGTATGAGCAAATAATAATACAAACAAATAATAATACTACAAATAATACTAGAAATAATACTACAAGCAATACTACAGAGTTACAAATAATAATACTTTACTTTCGGGTTAATCAAAGTGCTGCCATCTTTCGTTTATGAAATAAATTAAAATATACTTATCGACGTAAATCAGACAAAAGAAAACTTTAAGAACTAAAAATGAAAATGTAAGTGTTTTTCAATGTCTAGAATCAGAATTTAAGCATGAGAACTGACCTCCCCCCCCCTCACAAAAAAAAAAAATGTTGACGGGTGTTATTGTAAATTATGAGGTGTACTGGAAAGCATTGTCCTTCTTACGTATGTCAATATTTTGCGAAGTCAAAACTGTTGAAGCTAATAATAATTTTTTGGCGAGAGTGTGAGTTTTTTAGTGTAGGTACTAGTTTGGAGAGCATTTTCCAAAATCATTAACTTAAGGGGGATAGGGTGCCAAAACGTTTTTTTCACATATTCTGCGTGATCTCAAACGAAAAGAAAGAGATGTCCATAAAATTCTTGCTGTAAAACGCAACACTCACGAATACCTAAAAATCGATTTCAGAACATTTAGAATAAAGTCGTCCAAGGAAGGTAGACGTAAAAAAAGGGGGAGGATGGCCATTTTTCTTGAAAGAAAAAAAATATATAAATATTATCGATAAAATTCTCTAAAATTTAACAAATATGAGTCCTATACTCAGGCACAGTTTTTTTTAATTCAACTAGGAGCCAAGGCCCCCAGACTCGCTACGCTCGCTTTTCATATGAGGCATTCGGCCCCTAATCAGGCTTATTCGTAAAAAAGACATAATTTCAACAGACAAAACCCGAAGATTGGATCAGATAGAATGTTACTGATCTACACATTGTTTGGTTCTTGCATGTTCATTGGTACATAAAAATTTAAATTCACACTACAGTAGACCCACTCCCCCTCATAACACGGAAGATATTTTGTTATGGGAATCCGTGTTGTACGGGTCCTGAGATATACTCCTCCTGGAGTGCGGACTCCGCTTATAATCGCTGGAAAAATTATTTGCACTCCTCAGAAACAATGATAGTTACTGTTGCCATTCAAAAGTTATATTAATTAGGAGCTAAAGCGTAATAAAATCAGAACATCTGTTTCAGCTGTATTTTTAATAATGTAAAACCTATTGGACACCTTGCGAATTTGCCACCCATGGCGATTTTTCATTATTTGGCGACTTGCGTACATGTAAAGTTAATAAAAGCTACGGAACAGATAGGATAGCTCCACCAATGGCGACTTTTCCTTATTGGGCGATTTACACATGCTCACAACCTATAATTACTGTTCATGTAAGGTTACCGGAAAACCATTATCCATATTTTCATTTACATAATCTTTTGCAGATTGGCGTACTTAGCAGCACGAATTATACCATCTCGTCGCGCTAACAAATATCCAAAGTGTACTATAACTGCTATAATGGCATAGTTAACGCCGCCAAATATTTCTACTGGTAGCAAATAATCCAGCTGGACCGAACCGGCTTTAAAATAATCTGCATTTTAATTATTTTTCATTTTCAAGATATTAGTTATTCTGTTCTGGAAAAACGAATAATTACTAATTCTAAATTCCTGTTGTCTAAGGGAACTTACTGTTTGAAAATTGTCAACTTTGTGTAACACATTTTGAGTTACTTATTTCATATAGTTTTTATTTTGGCGTAAAATGGGCGTAATTCTAACTCATGTTTGTAAATTTCACGCTATTCTAGATACTTGGAAACGCTTTGTTGCAAAGGAATGAATGATTTTATGCCAAATCTGGCAACCATTCTGTTTATTTTTTCAGTTTTTTATTAATATCTTCTAAAATAATTCGATTTTCGAAATTTAAGTCAGCTTAGCAGGTTCCTCGGAATTTTTCGAATCTGTGGGCACCTTAGTCGAAACTCAAAACCCCACGGTTTAGGAGGAGATAGGCTTACAAGCTTTGACAGCGCCAGCGCCAGCGGCCTTTACTTTTTTTTAGAATAGAGAGATACTTTCTGAAACTTTATTTGTTTGAATTTTATGCAGAAAAGGACATTACTTTTCCTGTACACCTAATATTCATTTGGAACAGTCTATTGAGACATTATAATTTGGAACAGTCTATTCCAAATTATATATTTTTAAAATAATTATAGCTAAATAATTCCTCTGGGAATAATTTAATGTTGCCATAGACCATTAATAAAGGAAATAATTATATGATATAGCAATTCGTCCAAAATGAATTCAAACCAATGAGAAAGGAATATTAATTAGGGCCTCAGCAGAAATTAAGTGCAAATAACAAAAACCGCTATGAGTAAGCTTTCAATTTCCAAAGGTTAATATTACAAGAATTTTAAATTTTATTTTGACTCAGGATAAAAGCACAATATATGTTACTTTCATCACAGTAATCTTATATCACGCGTAATATACTCAATGAAAAAACACATGAAAGTTCGAAAAATAATATACGATGAAAGGTTTTATGTAAACCTATGAGTTAAGCTTAATTTTTATACAGAAAGTATACTATCTTAAGGATAAACATTTTGATTGCTAAGTAAAGATTAAAAAAATTATTATAACATATTTATTATTTTACATTCAATACGAAATCAAAAATTTAAATTAATTGTTAATTTCTTATGTGTTACCATGTCAAAACAGATTGTTTGCGGCATATTTTCCCTTAATCTTTGCAATACAGTCGCTAAAGAACTAGTAAAAGCAAATTTACTGTATTAATTTTGTTAGTTTTCCTAAAGACCCCATCAAGAAAGAAAAAGCTAAATAGAAATGTTAGTGATTGTGCCTCGTTTTATTTGGGTTTTAGTTTTTTTTCCAGAACAAATTATCTGCAAAATCAAAATTTGGAAATATGACTAATTAATTACTTACTGTAATAATTTTAATTTAAGAGGTTAAAAAAAGTTTAAATTCGAAAACCTTTAAAAAATAAAAAATGTCAATAAATGGTTAAAAGCTGCACAGATGGTGTAGTGGCTTAAGAAACATTTTATCACACCTTGGGTCCGGGTTCGATTCCCGAATTGGGCTTGGATGTTAAATTGTTTATCTCTTCATAGGAGGTAACGTTAGCCGGGTGCCCCCGTAATAAAATGGCTAATAATTCGGGCCTTAGTAGTGGCGAATGCTTGATGAGTAAGTGCCCGCTGTTGAAAAATACATAAACGATTAAAAAAAATCAACATTTTACCATTCATAAAGGAATGTAAATTTTCTAAAAGAATCGCTTTGATTTTATCTGTGAAAAGTATACAGAAAGCTCTTGCAAAATACTTACAATGTAACACTTCTTTCCTTCTTCATAATATGAAGAAACTTCATTTAGTGTAAATTATTTCCGAAACTACTGTATTAAGCTCAGGTCATTGATTTTGAAAACATTTTTCAGTGAGTCAAAAATAGAATTAAGGAATAAACTTACGATTTTATGAAAGTTATTTCATGAACCTTCCATGTTGCGCCACTGTGAAAAAAATTAAAGATTTTATGTTTCGACAACGTGTCAAATAAACATAAAAGTAAAATGCGAAGAAAGCTCAACTGACACTTTCTTTGCTTGGGGAGAAAAGCAAAACTTTACGCTTATTTTATGCCTAAAAAAAAAGGAAAGTCCTTAAAAAAATGGCAAGAACGGAAGTGCAGCGACGGATGAAGTGCCGAGATAATTTTCGACCACCATGTTTTTTATGGGGTATAAATTAAAGGTTAAAAGGTCCGTTCAGCAAAAAGCAAACGAAGGCCAAACGAAGATCCGCTCTAAGTAGAAAAAGAATTTGAGATATCGCTTTATTTTTTTATTCCTTTTCTTCTTCTTGTAGTTTTTCTTCTTTAAAAAAATGGTGACAGTATCAGTTATGGCAAAATCTAAAAACACCTCTCTTGTTGTTGCCTCACACTTTTTCACTGATGCTCGTTCTTAAGTACCTCGGCAGAAAGACTTTATGATCTGTTTCACAATTGCATCCATCTTCAAACAACTTTCGGAATCGGAACATTTGATTGGTTAATTTTCACTCTCTGAGCCACAAACATGTAAAACTCCTGTTCGCTGAGCTCCAGTTTTTAAGGCAATGCACCTGCTTTTTCAGTTGATAGCTGAATAGTTATGCTATTTGATGAAAATGCTCAAATAGCATAACTATTTTTTAAGCTTCATGGTGGTACAGATAGCTAATCTTTTTTAATTATGGATGCTCCTGACAAAATTTATTGCTTCGAATAGGCCGAGTTTAGTAGAGTAATCAGAATTTTTCAAACGGAAAAGGACGTTCCATTTTGCTTCGCTTTTAATCATGAATCTAAATTTTTCTGGAGGTTCCGGTCCTGCGAGTTGAAGGGTCTGCTTAGATCTAAATTCTACCCTGCAAAGAAAACAAAAAAGAAAATTGTTACGTAATCCAAATACAGACATACCGGTGTTGTTCTACAGGAATAATGCTGTAAAGAGATCAGGAATATTATGCATGTTTACGTGTGAAATGTGCTCATGGTTTTCAATGTGAAGGGTTGTGTAAACTGGCTCGCAGTTGGACGGGACTTTGAGGTAAGACAAGGCTAATACTGCGCTGTCACACCACCAAGAAAAATATTTCATGGTGTTGAATAACTTTTAAAAGACTCCTCATCTGATTCCTCATGATGAACGGATCATAGTCTTTTGTTTGCTGTACACTATAGACCAAACTGCTTTTCTAAATGTCAAAGTTAAATCAAAGCCTAATCAGAACTAATAAATTATCAGGTTGTAACGAAAGTTTTCCGCCATATCTGCCTGAAAAACTAACTTCTAACTCCTTAGATACCTATACCTGTTTTTGAACTTTCGGTACCAAACCTCTACCGTGTCACATGATACAACAATAGTACTTAAAGCTGTACTCATAATTCGTTGATATTCTGTAGCTGACTTTTTGAAACAGAGCTGGAAGTAAATGATGGTTCTAATCCTCTAGAGTGATAGTTCCATTTGAGACACCTTGTTCTTAATGATAACTATATTTTTTACAGATTTCACAACACAGTGTCATAAAGCAAGTCTCTTTCTTTCAAATGCCAGAAATCATTTGACAAAATATGAGCCAATACGCTAACACGAACTGTGTGCTTCTGATGTTTGCGGTGGCGGGAAACTTTTGTTACAACCTAATAAAATACGATTAGTATAAAATACGATTAAAGTTAATTGGTAAATCCTGAAGATGATAACTCCCAAATCTCTTAAGGGCAATCATTCAGCGCATGATATTCAGTACATATAATTATAATTGGATAACTTGTAACTGATAGTAATACGGGCACTAATTATTTTGGACTTAGGTTTCTTTTCTCACTTTCCCGTCAGTGTAGCCCTTTAGCAGATAAAGAAAGTGGACCCTCTGTAACACCGAAGCTTACGTCTTGTACTATATTCCATACATGCGTGCTATTTACGAAGTTCTTTGTTGATTTTAATCACCATTTAATTGATCGGAGGTTAATTATTTTAAAGTGTAAATTTAACCCGAACGCCTGAACTGTTTCCGACGATGTTACTTTCTATAACCAGAGTCTCAGACATCACTTTTTTATCACACGATGCTATTTCGTGATTAAACAAACACGTTACCTGCTGACACTTGAGAAAAAAACACGAAAGATAAATCGCGCTAAACGCATAGATTAGAAAACACTTTCCAATACATATAGATCTTTTTTTGAGGCCGCCAAATTTCGCAATGTATTGTCGTCAGAGTTCACGTGGGAATAACCTAAAAAAGAAAAAAAAACCACTGTATATTATTATTAACGCAATTTTCCAAAACCTTGTAAAATAACTTTAGATGTTATTTCCCTCCTGCTCACGAAGAGAAAGTTGTTATAAACGTTCATATGCTTATTGCATTGTGCTTGAAATCGATGAATGTCTAAACTGTTCTAGACCGTAAGTATTAAAATTCTTCTGAGTGGCTCCTGTAGTTCACTACAGGGTGGGCAAAATGAAACCGGCCTAAAAATATTTAATGATACATTATGTATAGGGGAAAGGGGGCCACAGTGGAAAGATCGATATTTTTCCTGTGATTCAAAAGCTCAAAAATTAGAACGATGTACCCTGTATAATAATTTACAAAGTTATGTAATAAAAGGTACATAATTTTATGGTATCAATTAAAAATTTCAAGAGATTCAAACTAAATAAATACAAAGTTTATATTTTTACACTCCCCTGTACAAAAAATTTCCAGTTAGCGAATGGTGCCCCATACACTAATGAAATAATATACAAAATTCGAGCATTTTATTTTACGAAGTACCGGAGATATGAAAATAAATATATACTGACTTATACTACTTTTCAATAGCTCTTGAAGTAAAAAAAAATTGTGTCGAGGATGATCGCATTTCAGGGTTAAAAAATTACCAAAGAAAAAAATGATTGTATTACATAATACTTTAGCTGTAATTGGTATTTTGATATTATGTAGCCCTTCTACAACTTTGTTCAAACATATCTCTGAGCCGAAGGGCTGAAACTGTGCACATCACCTAATTAATGTATAGAGCACATTTTACTTAGTGCGATATTTTGCTTTTTTTGTATATGCTGAGGCATAAAATTTAATTTGTGTAATTATTTAGATATAAACCATTAAAAATTTTAATCGATACCATAATATTGTGTACTTTCTTATGCAACTTTGTAATTTGTTGAGTATATTTATGATCAAAAGTCCAGGTCGATGTTTTGGGGACATCCTGTGTATATATTTAATGTACATTTATAATTAAAAAGAATTTCAATGAAGGCTTATCTGTCAGTCCCTGCCCAAACAAAATATTGGGGTTACTTGTTCCCTATTCCCCAAGAGTGGTAATGCCTATGGTGATAAGCACCATTTTTGTCCGTATAGCGAATTCGAAAAGGACAGTATTGCCGGAAGGTTTCTCTTACAAAAAGCGCGCGCCGATCCTCCCAAGTTCCCTTTCATCATTATTCCTTGCTCCGCGTGCTCCATTTCGACTGCGCATGCGCCCGAACTTTCACGCTTGAAGCGAGCGACTTTTTCCGAAACGTTTGTTTTGGATTTTCCGAACGCAAAACGCGTGGGAGCTTTGAACTGAGCGCATGTCGGAGAAATTTTTTCCGGTTCCGTTTGTGCGCGATTGTTTTTGTGTATTTTAAATAGGATATTTTATTATTTTTACTGTGTGTGTGCGTGTGGATATGTGAGCTACAATTTTGTGGTACGCAGGATTGTTTTAATTTTTGGTGACTGGACAGTGGTTAAAAATGTTGTGAGAAATTCCAAGCTGGATTTCCCCCCACATCCCCATCTATTTTTAGTTTCCGTATTGTATAAATTGGATTAAAATTTTGACAGCATGTAAGAAAGGTAAGTCTTTATTTTAAATTGTTTTATTATTTTTATAGTTTTATTTTGTTTTATTTGTTGGTCTTGAAAATGCTAAGATGATGGTTTGAATTGATTTATACAATGTCTAAATTTTTATTGACTATGCCGATCAGTATCATAGTTATTTTATTTTTACAGATCAACAATCTTTTAGAACTAATGATTTTATGTGGGAAAAAAATATACTATATTCGCTTCAATGGTTTTACAGTGAAAATATTTATTATATTATATTGGTATTAATGATGATTTTACATAATTTCATTTTATTATACTATGCTCATATTAATTATTTCATATGGAAAAATACTTATTATAATATTAGTGTTCGTTCTTCGTATTTTTTATTTTATGGAAACAATATTTAATGATTATACATATTATTGATTATAAAATCATATAATCATATATTGATTATATGATTTTATAACAACAAAACTGCTTATAATAATAGATTAAAACTGATGATTTTATGTAGAAAATTATTTACTATCATAATTAAAAAAATAAATTAATATTAATAATACTGATTGAACAAAATACAAGAATTAAACTAAATGAATAAAGTTAAAAAAAACTACAATTTGTAATACTAACTATATAACCACGGTACATAAATGGGATATAATTTTACACTTTTGTACGATTTTAGGTTCCTTAGCGTTTGGGCTTGTGAGAGAGCTCCATGAATTTTTCTTGGAATGGGATTCACCAGAACACGCTTTCAAAAGGGAGAAGGGAATGAATACCCCTTCATTCCGTGCGCCATTGGCTAAACTTATTGAAACGAAAAAAAACTTCTGTTCTCTTAAAAAATGTTCATTTTTAAAGCTACTTTTTAACATATTTGTGCCGAACAATGAGGTTCATTTGAGGTTTATATATATATGTACCTCAGAGTACACACACACACATATATGTATATGTGTGTGTGTGAGTACTAATTTTCGGCACATTTAAATTTTTTAGAAATTTTTTGTTTTGATAGTAACAATGCTTAAAAGTTTTAGTCTTTAAACAGGGTTGTATTCTCACAAATTAAAAAAAACATGATTGATGTAAATAATGAATATATATTTACGGTTTTTCTTTCAATGGGTAAAAAATTTCATCAAAAGTGAATACTCATTGCATTAACAGTGATTCGCCTTTTCTTTAAACACTAAAACACTTAAAAAATTAACGACACACTCTGTTGATATTATTATTATTATTATTATTATTATACATTATTATTATTTTGATGATGGTGAAAGGCTTTAGAGCCTTCATTTTTAAATAAGGCTTCATAAAGTGTGTAAAAAATGAGTTTATAAATTAGGAAGTATGTACTGATATGAACCATGAAGTCCATGAATATACATTACCAAATATCTCTTTCAAAGGGACAAACATTGCATGAAAACGATTAAGTTTAAAGGGTACCACCCTCTGAACTATTTCTCGGATTTCTCATTAAGTAACGCCGACCGTGAAGCTAGCAGTGCAAACACTCCATCTCAAATAAAAAATTTCAACCGTTTCTTTTTTTTTCTATTTCCCTTCCCTTTTTTAAACCATTGAAAGAACACCGAGTATTTCACGACAAAATTGTTAAGCAATCACAGTTCCTCTGAAACAGAAACTTATTTTCTGTTGCAGTTGTGTGTGCTTGCTTCAAGCTAAAAAAATATCTATATAATGGATGAAACGCAATGACCACAAGAACAATAGGAGAAAACGGTTTCTTTTCTAACATTAAACTGTATGTGGAAAAAATTGCACAAGAAGCGTTGTTGCATCAAAGTGACATATGCAAGTCACCGACTTGGGACATTTCCTCTTTTGACCAAGATGTCGAGAACAGATATAATTCAATAATTTACTTCATATAACAAACCTGTGTGGGAGGTGTGTTAGAGGATATTCTTCCAGTGTGAATATCAATGCGAAAGGCATATTCATACGGAGAGGCTTCAAATTATCTTGTTCTATTGTCGTCATCAGTGTGTTCAATAATATGAATTATTTTGGCACTTTGATATCCATTGTTATGATAAAATTACAAAATACATATATTCAACCTTTCATACAAGTGGAAGGTATAAAATTACACATGCATTTATACTCATTTTAAACCAGCTAGTAACAGAACAACTAATTTTTGTAAATCACCACTGCAGATTTTTATAAATAACTCTCCTGCTATAACAATAATTATTATAACGTTTTTGAAAAAATTTCAATCCTATCATACACTCTGGCTATAACATTAATCAAAGTCTCCTAACATTATTAAATTGACTCTTGTATTTTCACGACATCAAAAAAAAAAAAAATTAAGAATGATTATTCAAAAATTGTATTTTAAAATTTAGTAAATTTTCGTTTTAAGTAAGACACATACTTTAAAAATAGACAATCAATTTTCACTTTGATATACTTCATATCTGCATAAACGCCATTTATTACTACAGTAGTATAGTATTTTTTATGTAGTTGTAATGAAAATAATTCAAGCTAACTTGCTCATAATTAAATTTTACTAGTTACATTTTCAATATTTCATTTTATTAAATCTAATTAAAACAATATTTCATTTAAACAGAGTCAAATATTAAAATGCAAACTTAAAATAATTTTCGTAAAAGTAAACAATATTTTATTTAACAGCCATTTAAAAATTAAGAAATTCCTTTCTTTTTAAGAAAAAATGTTAAATTAAGTTTTCATAATATCCTAAAAATGTATTGCTTGAAAGAGGAAAGGAAAGAGTGATTTAATTTTTCTCAATATGGCTTTTATTTCTTTTCACAATGGAAAAATTCAATTCGGAACGAAATATATTAGACAAGTTATATTTATTTTTCGTACATTGAAAATTAATTTTTGTTATTATTAAATAGAGATGTTTTCTCAAATATAGATAAATAGCTAATATTAATACAGAATTATAAATATTCATGAAAAGATTTGTAATAGATTTGTAAAAGATTTGTAAATGTTAATAAGAAGATAATGTAATTTTCAACTACATTCATATGTAAAAAAAGATAAAAAAAAGAAAAAGAAAATAGACCGTTCAAGGTAATATATATGTTTGCATTAAGAAGTAGAAAAATGTGTTTATTTGTAGTGGTCTTTAATTTTTAAAATTTTTTTTTTATTTCTGAAACACTTACCAAATATAATAAACAATAAATCGATGTAAAATAATTTAAATAAATAATGTTTATACTGTAAATATTTATACTGTACAATAATTTGTAATAATTTGTTAATTCAGTATGAATAAACTGAATTAATCATATCTTCATAAATACGAGATCGTTTTTTTTAACGTAATTATTAAAACAAGCTTTTGACAGATTTTATTTATCTTCATACCAAATGAGTAAATCTACCACGTGAATAGTTTAGAATTAACAAGTGACTAGAGTGACTGCTTAACAAGTGAATAGAGAGAAATAAATATTCATTTACCAGACTAAGTCAGAGTAAATCTACCAGTAAAGAATTTACCTTAAAAATGTATGATTTTATGTATGGTGAAAAGCATTTTTAAAACTAGTCATTCTCTTATGAAAACGCTTTGTGGAAATGAAATTTGTTTCAACACACGATTTCGTTAAAAAACTTCTAGAACATTATTTCATAGATCACACGTTGTTAAAAATATTGCATTGGTTTTCAAACGCAATTAAATTAAAGCCGTAAAGAACAGGATAAATAGTTAGGTGTGAAAGACATGACCATAATATTAAAACTCTTGAAATTTATCATTCGAAAGTACAAGGCAGCATAATGTATCGAGCGGCGTTGATTTGCATAACATAACAGAAAAAAATAATCAATCAAACATTTTCTTCCGATAACCTCTCACTTCTTCCCCATAACGGGCATAAAATTCATTTCCAATTCTTCGTTGGTTTCTTTATAGTGATAGAGGAAGCTGAATTAGGAAGGAAGGACTGGCAACGCTGACAGGCTCGCTCCGAGTTGAGTGGATTGAACTGTGACGGTAAATAATGCTCAGAAACCTTCCCCTGGAATACTAACGATACTGAAAGGGCAAGAAAGCGAGAAAGTTTTTAAATCGGGGTGTAAAATGCCGGAAATATCCATCAGACCGTCTTCGAAAGCCCAATGTATGCAAATAGAACGCAGATTACTGTTAACATGGCAGTAATATTTTTTCTCTTCCTTCACACATTATACTAACGCTACATATCCAATGCAAAGTCAGGTGTTGAAATCCGATGTGCCAGAAATAAATTTATAACTTTGTATCACTATTGGTTGCTACGCTAGCTTTGTGTTTGTTCTAAATTTGGTAAACAAGTTAAGTAAAAAGTTTTAAGTGTATTAAAAAATAAAAACTTTCCAAATATCTTTAATATTTTGATGATTCAATCATATACGTAGACAAATATTTTTAAAATTTTACAATAATGAGAACTTTTAAAAAATCAATTAATTTTTTTTGTTGTAATATTCGACTACAATTAATTTTAGAATACAAAAGAATGGATGCTGAAGCCTATCTAGTGTTCTAAGCATCCATTAGAGATTTATTTTTACTTTCCGAACATGTACCATGTAAGGAAAGTATTGTAATCATGAAAAAATTCGACTTCGAGATTTTGGTGTATTGACACGTTTTGAGGTCTTCTGAATTCATTTATGCTATTTTTACGAGATGTATGTATGTATGTGTGTGTGTGTGTGTGAGTGTGGTAGTGTGTGAGTGAGTGACACATAGCTCCTAAACGGGGCATTCGATTGAGCTCCAATTGGGTATATATGTTTTAAACCGCCATCTTAAGACCGGTATTGATTTTGGTGTGTATAGGACTTATAGTTTTTCTACGGGGCTACGACAAAGATTTCTTTTACATTATGGCCTATGGGGGAAAATTCTCGAAAGTGCACTAACGTTTAAACGGTACATTGGATTGAGCTAAAACTGGGTATATATATTATCAACCACCATCGTAAGACCGGTATTGATCTTGATGTGTATCGGACTTATAGTTTTTCTATAGGGCTTTTCTATAAACCACCATCGTAAGACCGGAAAGATTTCTTTTACATTATGGCCTATGGAGGGAAATTCTTGAAAGTGCGCTAGCTTTTAAACGGTACATTCGATTGAGCTCAAATTGGGTATATATATTATAAACCACCATCATAAGTTGTTGTTGTTGTTGTGTGTGATTATGGCAACGCTACACAAGGGCGATCTGCCAATGGGTGGGTGCCTTGATAGGAGGACTTTCTAAGGGGTTCTAACGCGTATTCACGCCACCATCATAAGACCAATATTGATTTTGGTGTATATGGGACTTACAGTTTTTCTACAGGGCTACGACAAAGATTTCTTTTGCATTATGTCCTATGGGGGCAAATTCTTGAAAGTGCACTAGCGTTTAAAAGGTACATTCGATTGAGCTCAAATTGGGTATATATGTGGTATATATGTTATAAACCACCATCGTAAGACCGGCATTGATTTTGGTGCGTATAGGGCTTTTCTACAGGGTTACGACAAAGGCATCTTTTGCATTAGGACATATGCGGAGAAATTCTTGAAAGTGCGCTAGCGTTTAAACGGCGCATTCGATTGAGCTTCAATTTTCTATATATGTTTGAATTATTCATCGATTAAAATTTATTTAAAGGCTTGGTAATGATCTTAATCGTAAGTGTTCGGAATGTCGAGTGGAGTCACTCCAGATTTTTTAAAATATGGGATTAAGAAATGAGTTACGTTTGTGATATTTTGTAAAGAAAATCGTTGTGCATCAGCTCATATGTGACATGGGACCTAGAAATAAACATAGAAAATCAAGACCATATCAGAGATGAGCTTTGCGTTTAAGGAATTAAATCAGTATAAATATACTTATAGCATTTGGATTAAATAATAATTAATCAATTAATCAATTTGCATATTAAACTGAATTATTTTAATACATTTATATTGTTTTAATTGTTGCTCAGCTTCATTTAACCTAATTTATGTACATTTTTTTTGAATGTGAGATTGCATTCATCAACTACCATGTGAAATAGATATGCTTGCCTAATTAGTTCATGTCATGCGTATAGAAGAATCCAATGCTTACATGCTCAAACAAGTTACAAAATAAAAATTAATCAGCGGCATAAATTGCCATTCTGCATAGGTTTTCATTTAAAAATTATAATTTTAAAAGGGCTGGTAATCAAAAGGTTTACATTTCATGCACAACATTAGCCATACTTTTAGATCAAATAAAATTTCAATTCAGGACTAAAAATCTTTGTGCTGAGTTTAAGTTTTAAAAGCGTGAATAAATGATTTAATTCTATATAATCTATTTAAATCAACTTAATCTTTTCTCGAAATTAACTAAATTAAAAATAAGGGCAAGTTTGCTTTCAATGAAGATAACTTTTTTTTTTTTTTAACTTTGATAAAGTTATGGTACATTAAAAATATATTTTACTAAATTATTAATTAAATGTAAAAATAAATTCGTGAAAATTGTACATAAAAGTAATAAAAAACCGTACACAATTTTCTATAGTTAATAAATTCTTCCTGTACATCAGCAATACATTCACCATCTGAAATATTAGTAACAAAGCAAATATTTTTTTATCACTCTTACGAGTATGCTCTATAAAAATCATTTATTTTGTTTGACCAGTGCTTTTGGATGTTTTGTTGATAAATTATAATCTTTTTAATTGGAAACAAATTCCGTTATTTTTAAAACACATTTTTAATACAATTACTTGTTTCCGGGTATCGGAAGGATTTATACAAAACCATCGCATGCAGCCATATTTGTTAGGAAAAGATTCATGCGGGCCTTACATTACCGGTAGTAATTGGTAGGAAGTGGCTGAGATGCAATAGGAATCTGCTGTAATATTTATCTAAATGTTATTCACCCACATAATTGTATTTTTATCGTTCTATTTTTTTTTACGGTGAAGGCTAAAAACCTCATAATGATCGTTTCCGTCAATATGACGGGATGGAACAGCGATCTGTGTTTCTCGAATTCGTGATATATTAGGACGTTACGAACAGAGTAAAATGATCATCATTTATATTGTCCGGTAACGTTCTTCCTTTTCCTTCCTTCCTATCTTTAAGTTTTATTTTTGCTGAAACCTCATAATACAAATCTCTACGATATATCATATTATTACGACTGAATAGTTTCTCGGTTTATGACTTTTGTCATTGTCAATCAGTGGTCAAAACTTTAAAAGTTCAATATCTCTGTGAGTGTTAAATTTACACGTGTGCGGTTTTTCGTATATTACTTTTCGGATAGGACCTTATTTTTCATGGAGGAGTGCTTTGTAAAAAGGGTCACCCTAAAGATTCCCCCCCCCCCTATTTTATTGAATGTGAGACATCTAAAATAAATGCATGGCATGAAAAGGAGATGCATGTGATTGAAAAGTTTCTGTAATTGGAAGTTTGAAGTATTATGCTAAAGCCAATATGAAATGCATAATGGAAAATCCTACCCCCCCCCCTGATCGAACAGTTTAAACCACCTTGAATAAATGTGATCGTGACCACCCTAAAAATCTTATATACATTACATTATTGTATGCATTTTTTAACAATTTGCAACAGAGTGGAAAAGTGTTTGTGGTTTCGATTTGTATATCTGTTCATCAGATTAAATATGCATCGATTACTGAGCAATTTATTTATTTTATTTCTAAGCACTGCGCCATGCACCCTTTGAAAAATGGTGTATGTAGCATTCACTGTTCCTTTACAGGAACACCCAAAGCAATTTCAATACATTTCACTCTATGGGCAATCAGAACTCCACTATAGCTGAGTTGATAAAGACACAGAACATGGTATATAGATAAAGTGTGAAGGTCTCGGATTCGGGCCTATCACGCTGCCATCGATCTAACGGTTTGGAGGTTTGGGCATTTTTTTTCAGGTATAACGTGAATACGTGTTAGAACCCCTAGAACAATAAGTCCTCCTTAGGCAGATAGCCCTCAAGTAGTTTTGCCTTCATGCAATATGGGCAGGCATTGTTTAAAGAGTATTTAGATGAGATCTATTTCAAAGAAAACAAAATTGATATATGTTGTTAAGGATTGCAAAATAATGTTCTCTGTCAAAAACATTGCATTTAGCTTTTACAGTTTTTTACAGGAGTGCTTAAAAGAATTCCAATATATTACAGTCTATGGCAGTTTAGACACACTGATCCATTTCAAGCAAAATACATTAAGAATATAGACGTTTATAACATTTAATCCTCATTCAAAAGATAGAAATAAAATTTAAAGTTCTTCTGTAGGGTCTCACAAAATTTACTTTAATAGTGATATGAAACTTTTTTTTCAGGTTTCTGATCCTGAAATCCCGACAAGTTTGGTGTAAAAAAGAAAATAGTTATTTTGGAAAGTGTTTAACAATCGATTTATTTGACATGATTTATCTTTCTTAATTATTTATTTGTTATTAAAGTAGAAAAAGTCTACTAAATGCATTTTTAAACAATGACTGTCCATAGCTTTAATGTGTTGAAAGATGTTTGAGTCTCTGTGCAGAAAAATTATGCCGTTTACACACTTTCAGCACGGTGCAATATCCGTAGTATTAACATAATTACATATAGGAAAAATCAATTAATTTTTTCAGCAAGAAAAATACAGACAGACAGTAAACTGAAAGCATAAGTACTTTTAGAGTTTGTAGGAACGTGTTAAAATTGATTTATTATTAGGCATGATCACTTATATTATTACTGTTATTATCATTATAACTAGAGTGTTAATAATAACAATAATAATGATTTCATTCACGCTGTATTTTTCTGTCAACATTTACTATGGACATAATCTGGGGACGTCGGCAGGTTTCAATTGCATTTTTCAGTAGAGTTGCCAGATAGTGGGGTAGGGGTGGGGGAGTAAAATGTTGAAATTCGCCAAGGTTTTGTTTTTTTTGATGATTTCTCACCAAATTTGGAGCCAAAAAATAAGTCTCTAAAGCTGAAACTGTCTTGGCGATATCTTCCATATTTGGCAAGAAATTAGAAAACCGTACAGTTTATTACAGAGGAAAAATATAGTTAGAGGGTCATTCTCATATAATATTAAATTTTATGTCCCTGGTTAAAAAATGTCAGTTGAGCATGTTAGTCATAGATGTTTAAATTTTGTTTCAAAAATTCTTTACTAGTACTACACTGGGCACGAGTTTAAATATAAAAAAAAGGTAAATTTTCAATATTTAAAAAAAATGATTTGCAAATGCCATTATCAAGGTGTGTACTCAGCTTCAGACTTTATTGTCGGAATCTTTCTTTTAAAGAATTTTAAAAAAAATGAAAAGAAAAATAACAATTATCTATAGGTCATAGTCTCTCTCTATTTTCATCTCCCTATTTTCAATATATGAGGAACTTTGGAATTTTGGAGGGAAACACCCCCCATTAATAATGCTTATTTAAGGTTTGTCCCTAGAAGTAACTGTCATTACCAAGGTAAGTAATATGTTTTTCTGTAGTTGTCCACTAAAGACGTTATTGAACTGTTAAAAGAACAGGACCAAATATTTTTACAAACAGACTATGTTTGTTTTAGTTTAAGTAAACCGACATTGTTCTATTTCGTTGTTGTTTTTTTGCAAATTTATAGCAAGTGCATTTATTATGAGTCACACATTACCAAGTTCATTATTACTGAAGTACGTAATTAATAAACTTAAATTGTTTGTAAGATTTATAAAGAGCTTTTGTACTAATTCCAAAGTAAATTTTGCATTAGCTTTTAGTTGTTATAATTTAACCTTAAATAGGCTTAACTTTAAAAACTGTCATTACCAAGGCTTTCCGAAACATGAAAATGCCTTTTAAGCGGGCAGTTTCAAAGTAAGGGATGTTTAGATTTAAAAAAATGCATTAATATTCCTTAGTTGATATTGTGAGCATTTTATTACATGGAATAATTAGCTTGTACAATTATAAGTAATATATAATTAAGTAAAATGCCATTACCACATTTCTGTCTGTCATTATCATGTTTCAATGAAAAATTTGAATATTTTATTAAAACCAGACATGTAGGCAAAATTTTCTCGTGGCTGAGAAGTTTAAAGAGAAAAGAAGCCACAAAAGATTTCCTTTTTTTTTTTTTTTTTTTTTTGAGTCTGTCACTCTACTTTCGGGAAATCTGAACCCCTAACTCCCACCCCTTGTCTCCCCTACTGATTGAAGCTATAATTAGATGCAAATTATCTCTGATGGTAATTTTCTCCGTGATAGCAGACATAAATAACTGCATTAACATAAAGAAATTAGGAATTAAAACAATTTTTTTTTCTAAATCAAAATTGCACTTTTCCTGAGAATGACCCTAGAATATGCCAGGCGAAGATTAATTAGATCCAGTTATTTCAACCATGATCGTGAAATATCATAGTTGAAATAACTAGAATTATACTGAAGTGGACTTAATCTGATTTTGTCTATAGTGTCATACAAATAAATTTTAGGAGTCGATTTTAATACAGATTAAATTAAGAAATGTTTAATGGAACAAGAAAAACAAAAACAACACACTCATGGATTATGATAAACTTTATAAAAATTATTTATAAAGGTGAAGTATGGTTAGAATATGCTTGGCGAAGATTGTAAAACAGTTTAGTAGGCGAATTCAATATAGATTTCGATTCCAAAAAAGTGTTTAATAGAACAAGGAAGAAAAATATGGCTCACCCATGCATAATAATGCACCTTCCAACTTAATGGAATAAGGAAGAAAAACAAAGATGACGCATGGATTATGATACTTTTTTGATATTTTAGTGCGCATTTAAAATTTGAAAGTATTTCAGATTAAAAAAAAATTGTGGAAGAATTTGTGTGTGAATTTACGTATAAAACAGCTTTAATAAAAACACAGAGGATATAATTTAATCAAAATTCTATTTAAAAGTGTTGTTTAGGCGATTGTCAAAACATATTGGGTTTTGTTCTTTGACAATTTATTAGAAGAATTTTTCCGTAAAATCTTAATAGCAGCAATAAAAGACCCATCATTGAAAGGTAACATTAGGGTGGGCCAATCATCTTCGTACTATTAATCTAAACCTGGCCTTCTGCCTAAGATAATCATTAAATGTTTTTGCATCACGCATGATCGTGAAATATCATGGCTGAAATAACTGGAATTATACTGAAGAGGACTTAATCTGATTTTATCTATAGTATCATGCAAATGCGTTTTTAAAACATATTTTTTAACAATAATAATTCGTATTTTATGCGAGAAAGATTATGAATCTCACCATGATCACCAGATAAATCACTATAATTACCAAATGAAAATACTGTGATCACTTAAGTTTTTTATGTAGATTCTGCAGTTGAAGAATGAATAAGTACTTTCTTGTGTGGACAAAACATTCTAAGAGACATTTATATTAGTATTTTGCATTCATAACAGAATACTTCATTTTGTATTTGATGCTTATATTCTGTCTGCAGTGAAAATAACATTAGATTAACTACAAAATATTTTTTGTTGAAATGAATAAAAATTTCAGAAGGTGTTCTCAAGTGTCTCATATGCTTTTTTTAATAATAACTTTTCTATGTTTACTCCAATTTTAGCAGCTTAAATACTATTGTTTTTCTTATTATTACCATGAGATATTTTTAGAAGTTTTTTTTTTTTTACTTCTGACTCTTGTGTTGCAAGGTTACTTTTTAAAAGTGTGATAATCCCAAATAATATAAAAAAGTAAATCAATATTTTTTGCAGAATTCATTAAAAACTAAAATGTAAATTATAAACATTTAATAAGCAATTCGAAATTTACTGTAAATATTACATTGCCAAATAAAGCAAATTTTAGTTTATTTATTTCATGTTTAGCTGAAATTACTCCAATTTTTTAAAAAATAAACGCAGCATCAGAAACCCATTTTAATATTTAAAAAGAAGTTACATTGAAAATTTAATTGACTAAGTTGTAATCAGTAATAGTTTTAAAAAGTAACATTACATTTTGATAACTTAAGATTTTTAAATGTTCATTTTTTTACTATATCAAGAATAAATATAACATGTACATAGTTATCTTTATAAATCACGACTATTAGCCTATTTGTAAATTAAGCGACAGCTTATTTCAGCAGGTATCTCTTGAATGATTTATATATATATAAAACTGATAAATAGGGTTTTTCAATAATAATCGTAAACGTTTTTATGTTTAAAAATGTGCACTGCTTTCTTTGTTTTTTCGTTTAAATAATCGGATAAAGCATTCTTAAAAAATTTCTTAACACTCTAAAGGTACACTGCCAGTTTAAACTTAAAAAGGCCAGTTTTGCAATTTGGATCATTTAAAAAAAATACATTGTAAATTCATACATTTTATGTTGCAGTAATTTGTTAATTTGCGGAGATTATTAACGTATATTGAACATATTACAGTTACCTATTTGGGGTGCATGAGTAATCATTT
The DNA here is from genome assembly GCA_038373885.1 of Cheiracanthium punctorium. Lineage (NCBI taxonomy): Eukaryota > Metazoa > Arthropoda > Arachnida > Araneae > Cheiracanthiidae > Cheiracanthium > Cheiracanthium punctorium. The sequence continues at coordinate 1,176,872 of JAWZYV010016091.1, read as the reverse complement.
TTAATTAAAAGCTTTCAAAAAACGTTACCTAATAATATTTTTTAAAATGATATTCTTCGTATAAATTTTAATGCAACGGAATGAAAGGCATTCAATATTTAAAATTTCGTTTTTATGACTGTTTTTTTAAATCCGAAAACTGTGCTTTTGTTTTGTGAAAATAAATATCATTGAAAAGCCTTCCCCTTCTGTGCTCAGTGTTATTTCCCAGCTGTCCCTTTGCTTGGGAGTGATGGCACAAGCTGAAAGCTCGGCCCAAGCAGAGCATTCAAAAAGCCACGTTTTGGAACAAAAGAGAAATCTTCCCCCGATGAGTCTTTTCGATGATTAGAGCAAAAAAAACAAAAAAACAAAAAAAAAACACCTGAATTCAAGAATAAACAAAATAATAAATGGGGAAAAAAAAAATAATCCCTTTCTGGTAAAATGTTTCTCTACTCTTACCTACCACCCTTGAAAAATTTCATGAAAATTTATGACTGGCGTACAATTTTTAGAGAACACATACATGTTCACTGAATTGGAGAGAATTAAAGTATAAACTCGTGGGCGATCCAGGGTACTTAGCACCATGCTTATCGTATTTATTATATATTAATGCCATAGTTCTATCTATAAATACTTTCTTTGATAGTTCAAAAGTGGGTTCATTTTCAGTGCACATATCTGACTGACTGGATTCTACCGCTAATAAGCACTCATTAAAATATCCCAAATTTGAGTATTTTATTGGCGTTTATTTCAGACATTTTAATAGTGGCTACAGCTTTTATGAGAAAAGGCACTTGTAAATATTTCAAATACTACGCTCCAACGGGAGTTCAATAAAATGCTTAAGTGACATCGTTTTGATATCTTTTAGTTATGCAATTCGCTCTAACAATTCTACAATAACATAACTTGTGTTAGAAAATGGTATATTGTTCGTACGTTTCGTATGATTTACTTCACTTGTTATAGATGATGAAGTTTTGAGGTAAAGTTGAGAATAAAACGAACCATAAGTTTAATTCTTCATTAACGTGTATTCACGAGTAAACAGCTTGCCCCAATCCTTGTTCTTTTCATTGTCTTCCATGCAAAGTAGTCATCATAATTTTAACGATGTCGAAATGAAAGCGCTTAACTTTCAGTCAAAACCGAACTATAATTATGAACTGAAAAAGTTTTATTGTACCTTTTATGCGATCAGCAGAAACTGTTATTATTTGCTGAAAAAAAGAACAATGATACTTAATTACGCTTTTCTCTACTGTATTAAAAATACTGTATTTTTCTCATTGTAATAAATGTGAAAAAGAAAAACCTTTGGCGTACTTTTTAAAACTACTCTTTAAAAAGCTTCTTATGTATGTATCGGTCATTAATAAAGCAGTATGTTTTGAATTTAATCATCATGTGTTTACCCTTATTTACCATTGTATTTAAAGTAACGAATGTGATTTTTTTTACCAATTATCAGTAACCTAGAAAGCAAATGAAATGGTGGAGGTACTACACCCTGTGATCAAGCATTTAAAAAGAAATTAAAGAACAGTTATGGATTTTAATGAGCTCACCCAGTTGGTTAATGATCTTTTTTTGTAGTTGCTAAGTGTTTTTATGCGCACGTGTATTTAGTAGAATAAGGTTCTTAAATATTTTTACGATGTCGTGGAGAGAATTTCTCCAAATGATATCACTAGCTTCTGAGAATCCTTGGAAACTGGAGTGAAGAAAATAACAGAGTAATTAGGTTATTTAAATTGATTATTAAAATGATGTTTTAAGAAAAGGGTATTTTTATTATTTTTACCTTTCGTCGGGAGAATTTCTTTGAATAATATCATTAGCTTCTAAGAGACCTTGGAATATTAAGTGAAAAAAGTAAGAGAGTAAAAAATTATTTAAATTATGTTTAAGAAAAGGAAGCAATACAAAGAGCGAAAGAATTTTTAGTTGCATAATGATTGCAGTTTTTGGAAATACTTATTTTTATTTTATAGAGCATCATATTGATCGTGTAAAAAAATCGAGGAGGACATGTTATCCAGAAATCCGAATTACATATCAATCTGGGAAAACAACATTAATATTTTGATGAACAAAGAAAAATGCCGACAAAAATTTTGTTGATTGAATTAAACTATTTGGTTAAAGCAGAGCCAACCAAATTTTTACTCAATTTGTTTTAGTCAATCTGACTCAAGGCAGACCCTTTAGCATATAAACCAATATTTATGACTATGCATCTTTAAAAAAAAATCTTGAAATCTATTTCTCCTTTCTTAGCAATTTCATGGCTCATTTCTGCGCTTCAAATGCTACTTTTTTAACCTAAGAAAATTGTCGTGAGCCATCACATGCAGCATGAATGCATTAAAAAAATAAAATGGTAGAATAGCAAATCCTTATAACACATATACCCAAATTTGTAACAATGTCCGCATCCTCAGTAAATATTCTACATAACCATTTCTCTGGCGATTTTATAGATCATTTCCTCATATATAATGCTACGAAACCAAAGAACTTCAGCCATTTCCAAATTACTTGCATTAGCTTTCTGACCTCTTCCCTGAATTATCTATATGAAGAGCGGCATGAAATTTGAAGATGACGCTGGAGTTAGACAACATATTGCACTAAAAAACAACACTAATAGTAAAAAAATAAATAAATAAAACAATAATGTTTCTTTAAAGCTAGCATTTGTCTGTGAAGTTACATTTTTAGTTACGCTTTCGTGCGCACTGTTCGCATTACGTTCGGTCAGTTAAACATTTGCATCCGGGCTCTAATTTAAATTCAAGTTGCTGACACGCCAAGTACAGACGTTTTTTCTTGCTACTGTGCAGTGTCACGATTTGTTTCTTTGCTTTCAGTTGAGAGAGTTCAGTTTGGTCTGCGAAAAGCTGTAACAAATTTTGAAATTTCTCCAACATATTTTATGGATGCACTATGAATGCTATTTCCTTTTAGACATTCCTAATTTCTTCATTCTAAAAAAGTGATACAACGCCCCATGTCTGCAATTTGTCATGTTCGAAGTTAATATTGCCTTAAGGCTACGAATTTTTTTTTTTTAAATTTTCAAACCGTTAACATTAAATTTCAGTGTTATTAGAAATATTAATTTTTAACAGTTTGAATTTACGATTGAAAGAAACAGAAAGTGAGGGCTTTCTGTACTCCTTCATGGAGGCTCTTTCACCCGATTAATGGAATATATATTTCGCACGTTAGCAACCTTTTCAAGACCGCGTTTTCCTTCTTTAGAGTTACATGTGGTAAATTTCTTATTTTTCGTCTTTTCTTATCGTTTTAGACATTCCTTATATCTTAATGATAAAAAAGGGATACAACGCGACCTGTCCGCAATTTGCCATATCTGAAGTTAATACGAGTAACTTCTTTAGCAATTTTTCAAGTTTGAAATTATTATCACTCTGGCGCTACTAATAATAAAAAATAAAATTAAAAAAGCAATAGTATATAGTCTGTTAAAACGTTTACAAGAGAATAATTAATTCTTAACACTTCGTTCGTATATGTGTCGTTTTTTTCATCTAGCAAACACTCTTTCTGTGATGCTTGTAGATTTAAGAGATTTTTCGGTTTATATTAGTCAAATTCTGAAAACCAATTAAGACGGTAGATCCATTGTAGATTATTTTTTTCCTTATGAGAATAGGGAGGAAAGAGTTAAATTTAATAATAATAATAATAATAATAATAAATTTTCCCATCAGTGAAGTGACCCACAATTATGAAGTCGCGCCTGGTTATTATTTTTAAGAGTCAAATTTTTTAAAACTTATATAAAGGAACATATTAGTGTCTCATAATTGTGCAAGAGAAAAAATATATTTTATAATATAACACATTTTTGACGCAGCTGGCTGTGCACGCAGAACCAGCTGTATCAAGAAAGTATCTCTAGATCTGTGGCACGCGATGAACGATTCGATCGACCGCCATCTTGCTGGTAGTTAAATCGATCTATATAAATGGCTGCCCTTTAATCAGCATTGGACAGTCTATTCAGTTGTTCTTCTATATCAATGCTTTTCTGTCGTATTCATTTTTCAGAAGATGCCAGTGCTGTCAAAAATAATCCTGACAATTTTACAAGTAATTGACAATTTTTTACGGAAAATCATGTGCTAAAAAGTAAAGGATTCTCGTGTAACTATGTCACCCTCAAGTATTTTTACAGAAATCAAATTTATTCTTCGTGATTGACACAGTCAAAACGTCAGAGTTTTGTGTCCTCACGTCGAGGACACCGCGCGTTAAAGGGTGAACTATCAACAAAAGGGCGGTCGACCGACTAGGCCATCTGGCGTCACAGAGCTAAAGAAGTTTTTTGGCACAGCTGGCTGCGCTGCACATTTTCAGAATTGGGAACATTTAACCATACTTTTTTTTTTTTTGCGACTAGCAGTGAAAGCGCTGAAATAAGATGGTTTCACGGCGCAACCACCGAACGCCGAAGGGTTAACAGCCTTAGGTGAAGAACTTCAATGTTATAAAAATGTAGCCATGATGTTGTTCGCTTGCTCAAACACCTGCCAATTAAGTTACCTACGTGAACGAGAACAGCTACAGATATCGGAATACATTTGCATAAGTATGCAAATTTGCAGGACTAATTAAAGCGTCTGACGCAGAGTGAGTTATTCATTCCATGCCCAAACTAGTCAGGCTGCTATGGTGTGGTGCCCCGTGGCGAATGATTTATTAATATCTTAGATATTCATCCTGCATTAATAATGCTATCGATATTTATAATTGGATTCATTCTGTCTCTCTTGATCTTTGAATGACAAGTACAATGGTCGGTCATTATTTTTGATTGCTTCCTCTTATGACCATCTAAGTCAAACGATGCGACTAAATGGGAAGCAACGAGAGCTGTTCGTTTGAGGCTGTAATGAAACGATCACAACACACGTACGAGGTTGATACTTTGATGTTCAGACAGTTCAAACAAACAGTCGCGCTCCGATGGTCAAATCTAAACATTTGCATTCGGGTGACGCTTTGTTAAAAAAAAAGTCTTGTTCCAGAAACGCCCATTGGCATCACTTATTAAAGCAAAAGCACACGTGACGTCCTTTGTTGTGGCGGTGGCACAATGCAGCATGGCGACTCTGCGTTATTCTTCAATAACGGGTGAAGCACGCTTACAGAATTAATTGAAGTAAAAAAAAGAAAGGGGGATGGGGGAGGAAACAAGGCATTGACACCGTATTCCAGCTACTTGTAATTCGTCTTTTGTGAAATGTTATGCTTTTGTATCCAAAATTTGTTCCGTTACATTCTGATTGGGATTAACAATGTTTCATTGTGAAAAAGCTCACACAAAAGGCAGAAGCGAGCATTAGAATGTATAATGAGCTTCGAATTCATAATTCACTTGTTACGGATTTTTAGTCTTTCTTTTCGAGTTAAAACTCGTAAGAATTTGACTCTTTTAATATAGAGAGTACTATTGCCGAAATAATTATACCGCTCCAAGAAAGAATTGAAAGTATTAGCTTGATGTATTGTTCCTTTTTGTGTCCGTTGATTGAGGTATTGTAGTACTTCTTTACTATAATACTTTACATTTCTTTGAAGAAGTGCTCTGAATTTCGACCCCATAAACAAATCCTTATGAATTCTGATCGTGCTTTCGCATGTATTGTTCGTCGTTTTTCCACAATTATACATAGATTTTAACATATCCGATGCAACCATTCGTCTAGTTTAAACAAGAGATATAAATCATGCCAAATGCATCGATTACAAAAGACTTTCCAACAGAGCTGTTTTTTATTTTCCCGCGCCACATTCGAAGATCAGTTGATATGTGGTGATCCACCGTTGTCTAACTTGGCAAAATTTTAGGTATGACTTTAGAAGAGCTGGTGCAATTTTGTAAGACCCTGCAAGAGAACTTTAAAAGATCTTTCCATCTATTATACGAAGAGTAAGCTGTTAGTGGGTTCGATAAATTACGTGACGATCAAAAAGTTGGGGGAGGGTTTAAACCAGATATGACAGTTTGTGACAAGCAGGTAGGGAGGGGTCAACAATTCTATGACGCCACGCTTATGTCACAATGAATTTTCCAATTTTAGAGTTACTTGTTACGGCTTGTGTATTAGTTGAAACATTTCCGCTATTATAGTAGATTTATATACAAAAGGCGTAAATCCCAAACTCCAGAATAATTCCGGCCGGTGCATCATCCTAATACGCAAAGAAAATCAGCAAAGACAGAACTTTGACTACAGCTGATCTTCTTCAACATTGCTAAAAATGCAAGGCAACTGTATTGTTTGACCATGTGAAAGAGCCATAAACATTGCATGCGTTATTTTAGACGTAAAACAATCTTTTATAAACGTCGCTGATATATACATTAATTTTGTTGTACAGTGAAACCTTCGAAAGTTGGACACTTGCGGTTCCCTCAAAATGCTGTCCAATCAGAATTGTCCAAATTAGAGGGGTATGTATCAATATTATGGCCACGTGCCACTCGTTAGAAAAGTGTTTAAATTAGGTGTTCAAGTTATGAAGGTGTCTGATTCCGAAGATTTCGTTGCGCTTGTCCTACTTATCACCAGAGGTGATACAACATTCATTTGTGTTCAAGGCAATGCGTTCAGTAAAGTCGTATTCGCACCTGCTTTACGTTCCGATAAATGCTCGTCGCTTAAAAGGACTCAGCACCCGCAACAACATGAAAATTTGATCAAAATATCGATTTTGAGATTTACATAGTAAAACAGAGTCTACATACAATGAAATACATCTTACTAAATTTATGAGCCATATTTCAATTACAACGCCACCTTACAACTGTTTTTAAGGACTCTTGCTCTCAATAACTTATGACTGAATGAAATCTTTATTCCTATTTACCTCAGTTTATTTATTTATTTATTTATTAGAAATTTTATCACTTAAATGTTAATCCTAAGTCAGATGTTGATAAAATTGTTTGACAACTTTTCTATAAGAACCTTGTACGACAAATGAGAGATTTAAGCATCCGATTATTCATACATTAAAAAAAAAAAGAAAGAAAAAATTAAATGTGGCACTAAAATGATTTTTTACACTTTTTCGTGAATACTTATAGTTTTTTTTCTCTCTCAGAAACTAATGCCGTTACTTTCAATATTTTATTCCCTCCCCCTCTGTCAGGCAAGCCTATTGAAAAATGAAACAAAAACGTGTCGACCCAAATCGGTCTACAAAATTATGTCAACAGAAAAACCCCAAGTAAACGAAATAGCCCTGTAATGCTAAAAAAGGAGTAGCATTTTAAAATAGTAACAAAATTGTTGTTTTTTTACAAAATAGGTTAATTGTGTTAACATTCACAAAATAACAAACCAACTTTTTTTTTTAAAAATTTAGTAACAGTCGAATTTCCTTATAACGAGCGCGAAGGGACCACGATATTTGCTCGTCATAACCGAGTGTTTGTAAAAAACGGGTATGAGAAATAGTCATAAATATTCATGCATACTTACATCATTACTGATTTTCTTTTTCTGTACTGTACAAAACAAGTTGGTCAATTTGTTTTGACTGTCTTATTGCCTTTTACTTGTACTTTTATCCGTTGTAGAAGTCTTATCGACTTAAAAACATGGTCAGTTGCACTCTCAGATTCGAAAACAGTTTCGAGTTTTTCTGAACACTCTAAAGCCAGAGTATGAGGTTGAAATTAAGAATATTCATAGCTATATCTTCGTCCCTTTCATGAATTGAGATGTTAAAGGCATTTTTCCAAGAAAGGGTTAGCTGATCTGGAGAAGTGAAGGTCAATAGAAATTTTATGAATATGCAAAAATATTCCTTGTTATAACCGGAGTTTAGTCGTTAACCGAGAGTTACGTTCCCATAGACTGAATATTGTAGCAACCCAATATTTTCGATTTCCTCGTTAAATATGGGTTCACGTTAAATCAGGGATCGTTATAAACGAGTTTAACTTTACTAATAACATTAATAATAAATGTTTGAGGTGACGAATCCCCTTAAATTATTATCGCTGAAACTTATTAAATAGAAAACATCAAATATTATCGAACTTATCACGAGAGGCCAGAATTATACAACGCTCATTTGTGTACGAGGCAAATGTGTGAGTGCAAAAGCCGCATTCGGACCTGCACGGCGTTTCAATAAATGCCCGCAGCTTAACGGTGTTATTCGAAAAAATCATGCGATTTTGGTACATAATTACAAATAAACTAATTATGCCAGGCACTTCAAAATTTTGAAACTGTCTCTTTACAAGCTGTATTACATACTGCGAAGACAGGCCAATCTGTATCAGTTTCAATACTTTGAGAAAAAATTCTTAAAAATCGGAAATTTTCGCAAAGCGTGTCACTCTTCGAAAAATCTTGCAGCTCAGATCCATGTTTAAGAATTTTTTCTGAAAATTTCACAAAAGCCACAGCGTTTTCGCTTATCGTAGTGTGTAAAACGGCTTATGAAGAACCATCTGGAATTTTTTGGAGACCATGGTGCTATTAGTTTATTTCAATTTGTGTACCAAGACTCAAAACAGAGTTCTTTTTTTTCGAAGAACAGCCTTAAAGCTTGTGTGTAGCTGTCGACTGTGACGAACAGAAACAGTTGTAGAAATGAAATGTTTCGTGCTTAGGAACTGGGCTTTCGTAAGCAAAAAGGCCTTCTTGACCGCTCCGCTCTAGTAAGTCCGAGTCTGTGGCCACTTTCGCACGCACACTCACCAAAAGACCAGGGTGCCTTTTCCTTTCGCAGGTACCTTCGATGTGCACCGGTGGCTTGGGCCACACAAGTTGGTTAACCCTTTAACGGACGGCCATTTTTATCGCATAGGTAATGCGGATCAATTAAATGACTAATAGAGTGGTGGCCAAATTGTGGACACTTTTGGAAATGTTTAGGTGTTCTAACTTTGTATGCTTACAGAAAGTGCCACTTTCACAAAATGCAAACATATGTCATTTGAAAAAAATTTAATACTGATTTCAATTCAAAAAACTAAATATAAATATGTGCAATAGAATAAAAGTCGTAATTAATTTAATCTTAAAAATAAATACAGTGATGAAGTGGATTGTAATTTCTAACTTACCAGGTGAACCACTGCTGTTTTTCTGAGCTTAAAACTCTCGTCAACTCAATGAAACATCGATTGAAGCTGTAATAAGACATTAAGGCCAGCCTATAAATTGGTGATAACTCACTGCAATCTTCAATATCTGATATATCTCGATAATTATTGCCGTTTAATTTCTTTTGTATTGCAAATATTTTCATTTTGTTTTTTGTATTGAAATCGGTATTAAATTATCTTTGAAATCATGTAAAAGCGTTTCTATTTTGTGAAACATAACACTTTTTATACGCATACCAACTCAGAAAACAAACAAACAAACAAAAAAAAAAAAAACAGTTTTCAAAATTGTCCACAATTTTGGCCACCACTCTATATTGTATTAAGTGTACCGGAAAGTAATGTTCTTTTTTTTTACATAGAAATCAAACAAATAAATTTTCAACAAGTATTTAATTACTTATGTAATTAAATTCTTGTTAAAAATTAGCAAATTGATACAACCTGTGCCTAAGCATAAGACTCATATTTGTTAAATTTTAAAGCGAGAATTTTATTAATGACTATGTCATTTTATCTCTCACCCCCTTTATTGAAATTTGTCCGAAAAATGTGTCCCAAAAATGCGACATAATTTTCGTAAGCTGTAGAATACGCATCAGCTTTAATCTATTGTTACAATGTTCCGTAAAGCTGTAGAATATGCACCACATGTATTTTTCTATAAATAGGTCACAATCATAAAAATTTCAATATGGCAATAATGAAACTAAAAAATTAGGGGTGTTAAGGGGGGGGGTCTTCACGCCTACCCGTCTTTTAGGATTATATTAGAAATGTTTGGAAAATTTTTAAGTATTCGTGGGTGTTGTATTTAACACCAAGAATTTTACGGATATCTCTTTTCTTCTTTGAGATCACGCGGGATATGTGAAATTCACGTCTTGACGCCCTGTCTCCCATAAGTTACAAATGTTGGAAAATGCTCTCCAATTTAGCACTTACGCTGTGAAACATATCTGCCAAACTTCGTATTATTCGCTTCACTAGTTTTAGCTAAGGCAAAATACTGACCAACGAAAAAATGGCATTAACTTTCCGGTTCACTTTTAATAAATTGTATTAAAAGTGCTGGAAATGAATGTCGTTTTTTTACATTAAATTCAAAGAAATAAAATTTCAACAAGTTTTTAAATTACAAACTTTGCTTTTTTTAAAATAAATATAGCGAAAGTTATGTTTTAGAAGAAATATAGAATTTATAGAATATTAAATAAAGTCGAACCTGTCTATCTCAAAACTCAAGTGAAAGGAAAAAATTCGAGATAAACAGTTTTCAAGTAACAGGGGTTTTAAATTTGGTCAGTAAAAAAAAATCCGTTTTAATTGCTTTTGCTGTAAAAAATACAGTGGTATGATCGCAGATTAATTATACGTTCATCCTAGGGGCGTTGATAAGATTGGGGGGGGTTAGGGGGGTCATAACCCCCCATGAGGAATTTTTTGCCGTACAAAATGTATATTCTTCACTACATTATCCCACACACGTATACATATATATGAGTTGCAGTAGTCGTAACCCCCCCCCCCCATGAAAAATTTCTGGCTACGCCCCTGGTTCATCCAAAACATTTTCTATTATATATTCGCACCTTTAACAATAAAAAGAGTCTTTCGACAACTTCTGATGTCTTTTTTTTGCATCCATTAGCTTCCTATGGTTAATACGATCTGCAAATCCCTCGTGACTAACATTTTCACCATATCAAGGCTGTTCTTTTTTGAAATCATGCAACTTTTGAACAGCTTTATAAAATTTATTGCGCTTGAGAGTCGGAAAAATTTAGAATGTCTCTTTAATAGTCGTACTGTGAACTGTTGCAAAGAATGAACATTTAGGATTTACGAAACACTCAGGAAAAAATGCTAAACATTCGGAATTTGGCAATATTTTCCTACACAGGTAACTCCTCGGCCTTTTTGAAGGCAATTTTTGGTGCCTATGAATTTTTTCTGAAAGCTGCGTGAGACATACAGCTTTACTGTTAGTGTTAATCGTCCATTATTCATTGGGGGAAGAAGCTCTGTTAATTTTTTCGAATGTTTAATTTCATTAGCTTGTTTTTAAAGTTGTTCAAAAGTCGTGCGATGACAATCTCTCTTCAGGGGAAGAATCCTTATAAAGTTATTGAGAGTTCTACTACTTTCTCTGCTTCTTTTGTTGCCTCTTTAGGTGCATAGGTACGCAACTTTTGTTTCTGAAGAAATTGTGAGACTTTTGTGCAAAAATCCAATCGCAATTTACACTATCCGAAATTAGAGCTACAGAGGCTTTGAAGGAAATTTTTTTGCGACAAACATGGAAAAATACAATGAATTTCGATATTAAATGTAGGGAATCTCCTTAATATATAGATGTAGAGATTTACAAGATAAACAGGTAGACTGTATAGAAGTATTTTACCTATATATATATATTTATGCAAAATTTCAAGCCGATCGCTCCAACGGTGTGGATTTGTATACGACATAAACAAACAGATTTTCACTTTTATTTTTACGATACAACCCTACAACAGACACATAATACAAAAATTTCGTTGAGTTTAACAAAATTTTGTTTGGAGCTATTTTAACCGAATAATTTTATTGGATCAACAAAATATTTCATTAGTAAACAAACTCTTTCGCAACAGAATTATTTCGTTAATTCAACAACTATTTCAATATGCCAACAAACCGTTTCGTTAAATCAGCAAAACTGTTTCGGTAAATCAACAAAAATCTTATTGTTTCAATGAAATATTTATGAAAATTTTGAGGATTCAACAAAATTATTCAGTTAAATGATTAAAATAAAGTCAATAAAATCTTTCAGTCTTCGTCAAACCTTTTTTTACAGTGTAATCAAAATACAAATTGTTTGCAAAGAAATTATGTACAGTTTACTGTTAAAAAAAAATTGTTACTTTCTTCAGAAGAACAAGAATCTTCAAGGATCACAGGAAATTTGATGTTGAAGAACAGTGTCTAACATCCTAGATGATTTATGCCATAGGTTTGAGGATCAGGTAGAAAATATTCATGGCATCCCTATGCTGGCCTCTTAAAGGTATCAGGTCAATTAAGAAGCTCCCTTTTAAAACCTCTTTTTTTCTGGAAAGAAACACATCTTATAAGTGATAATGAATTTTGTTCCCTCTAGCATCTGACGTATCACTGGACATCTTCAGTTTATTTCTGACAGGTAATTAAACCTGCATGATAAATGTTTTCAAAATTTCCTTCTTTTTGCATTGAACTTGCATAGGATACGTCAAATAACTTTTACCTTTTGATATTATGAAGACAGATGTGTGTTTGATTGTTTCAAGTGGAAGTTACATCAAAATCGCGTATAAATCGCTTCTGAACTGTTTTCGGAGGTCACTTTGGCTTTAATCAAACAAGTATAATTGTTGTTATTCGAAGAAAGGAAAAAAAAAAAAAGAGAAAACAAAATAAATTCTGTCGATATAAATAATTTCCTTATGTTTTGTAATGTAATGATTCGTTTAGATTTTTGTAATGCCGTGAATCAATGGCTTACACAGGCTTCCTTTAACGGGAGATATGACGCAATGTTAAAAGGTTCTGTGTTAAAAAATCTTTGGCAAGGGGAGAGAGGAGGGTTCAATTCCCAACCCATCTCCTTGCGTGCTCCAGTCCGCTGAATGATACTATATGGAAGCCTTGTACAGTACATTTCATTAGATAAAGGATATTCATAAGTACAAATCGTTTCTATTTTTCTATTTTTTTTTCCAGGAACAGTAACCCATTACCTTAAGCATCTGGGTTTGATTCTGATCTGTAATCTATTACTTCTTAACATGCAGATGTTTGTGTGATTATGGCAACGCTATGCTTGGACGATCTGCCAAGGATGAGGGGTGACTTGGCAGGAGGACTTTTTAAGTGGTTCTAACGCGTATTCACGTTACAGCGGAAGCAAACCTACCAAAACTCCAGAACTTTAGATCGACAACCGAGAGATGGGATCCAAACCCGGGACCTTCCCACTTCGGCCGTCTACCATTTTCAGTGACATAACCACTGTGAGGCACTTAACATGCAGAATAACCTTAACATCAAGGCACCCCTAACAGGGTGCATCCTTTATTTATTGCTAGTAATGTTTTCATGTCGATATTTTAAGAATAGAACTTAAACTATTTTAATCATCTCAGGTCCTCTAAAAATTAGGTGCTTCGGCCGCGGCCTGATTGGCCTGACTATATAGAATATAATCGTGGATAGGGATAGACGCGAGACGAAAATTAGGCGTTTCGTGTCTCGCGAAATAGCCTTAAAACTTTGTCTCGTCTCGCAAAATTCCTATATCATAATGTTAAAAATGTATGTCTCGTCTCACAAAAAAAAAAAGCTGTAAATCTCTGTCTCGTCTCTCATAAAATCGTCTCGCGTCCATTCCTAATCGTGGAATGGGTTAATTTTGACTGTTACATTAACATTTTAAATTTTATTGTATTTTAATTACAGACTAAGTAACCGATATATTTTACTAACATAATTCTCCTTTGTTTCTCTTCGTTTTATTTTGTAGAAAAAACACCTTTACCCTTTACAAAGTATAATTGATGATTAAAAACGTGGATAAAAGTAATTAGACATCCGCCTTCTGCACCATTACGGGACCCGGCTATTCTTTCCACACTGCATGTGAGGTCCCAAATTTATTGACAAGGCACGTTTTTGCGTGGAGGCCTGCCACAATTGCTCTCAAAATAAAGTAAAAAAAAAATCAAAATAAACTAAATTTGTTTGAAGAATGGGACAGGTCTCTCCCTCAACCATTGTGGTTGGAAGCCCTCTATAACGGATGGCACAATGACCCTCTTTTCACGTGAAAGTGAAAGTGCTGGAAAATATCGGGCTTTGTTTATTGTTTATTTGATTTCATTGTTTATGTTGTGTTCTTTCTTTTTTTTCTTCTCCTGTAAACTACCGAATGGTCGTGTCCGGAAAAACAATTCAACTCAACTTTCAAAATCACTTTCGATGATTGATTCCTTTTCAAGGTTACGCCGTGTAACAACAGTATGCCAGTTCCTCGCTGCTTCTGCTTGAAGGTGTTGTGATTTTCGTTCTTTAAACTTCCAGACAGCTGAAGGCCTGGAGATTTTTTTTTCTTTTTAATTAAATTCATGCAGGCAGGGTGAGGAGAGGTCATTAAATTAATGAACGATTCCGAAGCGAGGGGTGGGAGAAACGTGGTAGGTATTAATCGGGTCAAGTCCCTCCTTGTTAACACTTTCTGATGCAGTTTTGCAATTTTGTACCCTGAACTGATGAATCAAAATACAAGTATCGGTATCATAAGAGTTTAAAAAAAAAGTTTTTAAAAAATGCGACATCAGAGGGCGCTTTCTCTGCAAGACGTTTTTTATGTACATAAAAACCAATATTCTTGCAATAAAATAATTTTTATTTGCATTAATAAGACCTACACTCAATACATTTCTCCTTTGTCAACATCTCATAAATAATTAATTTCATATACTATTTTAAACATTGCAGTTACAGTAGTACCATTGTCGCCACTTAATTTGTCAAATTCGACACTGCAATGAAAACTGGAGTCATTTCTAGCGTTCTTAGAGTCTCCAAATAAGAATACATAAATGTGAAATAGAACATGTTTGCTGGCGCTTTAAAATAGGTGTACTTTTAATGCTGTTCTAGCTATTTTTCGATGTATTTCCTTCAGATGTGAGTTAACATATTCAGCACCTTAGCAGAGGCAGCGACGCCTAATGTTAGAAAAATCGGAATAGTTATGAGAGCTTTTGTCTCGAAGATGAAACGTGTCCTTGAATATTATTCCATGCTCAAGGACTTTAATCCAGTCTCTTTGGGGAAGCAATCACAGAACGGTTTTCGATGGAGAAAAACTGGCTTTACAAATTCAAGGACAAACTATTGAATATTATTCAGCCATCCCCCCCCCCCCACACACACACACCATTCTGAAAACATTTATCCAATAATTTTACGATCCAAAATTTTCTCTAATGCAGTTAGAAGAACGATTGTTCCATTGTAATTAATGCTGTTCGAATTGTATTAGAGAAATTTCGGAAATGGAAATGTGGGTTACGGCCAATTATCTACTTTAAGGATCTAGGCCGGGGTGGGACTGCCCTCCGTGGTTATCTTTCTAAGGGGTCCTATCCCGTATTTACGCGAAGTTTCGGAGAAAACCGCTGAAAACTCCACCATTCCGGTGATCATTTTCACGGAGAGACTGGAGAAGAGGCTCAAAATTCAGAATATAAACAGAGTGGATAACAAAAAATAAATAAATAAAAATTCAAACGTTATACTTTAAAACACGAAATCACGTGCTCTACTTTATATTGTACCAACAGTACAGTTTGCCTCTGCAACATTATCCCTTTGGTTCTCTCGCTGCTTTATCAATTTTACACTCGAATTAAAATATACGCGAAAAATATTTCAGCGTACGTGAAATATTCTACAATTTGTTAATTTGTAAATTATCCTTTATAAAATATCGGTATCAATTTATAAACCAAACGGATTAATAAACGAATGACACCTTGAATACTGGTGGAAAGGCGTACTGAATACTTATTAACGACGAAAGACATCCAATTTTAAAACATCCTTCCAACATCTGTAGGAAATATTAAAAAAAATCAGATCGTTAGTTACTTTAGTTTGCCGCTAAAAACGTGCCAGTTCAGTTAAGACCTCCCGTGAAGAATGGAACAAACCGGATCTCATAGTGAGTAACTTTTAATTACTTTCGCTCGATGTTATTAAACCTTAATACTGATTTAGCAAGTGAGAATATTTTAACAAAATGACGATGTAACGAAAAGTACCCCTTTTTTATGACTGGTTATGCCAAAGCGTAATAAAGATATTATAAAATTTTAAATGCTATGGTAATTAATACTTAGTATTATAGTCCAGTTTTTAAAGCAGTTTGATTGTTAATTTAGAAAGAAAGAAAAAGTATTTTGTCAGTAAATTTTGACAGTACATAAAAAGTGGAAAGATCTATGCCTTATAATAAGCCAAAATAAATAAATAGGTAAAATGAAATAAAAAACAATACTTTTGCATTTGCATTAAATTATTTCTTGCATTTTGTAATCGCAATCTTGCATTTCGTAATTGTTTGAGAGGATTAAAATAAAAAAAAAAACATAACTTGATTATTTTAAAACTAGTTATTTGATATCATGAAGTTTTATTAGGATAATAAAAGTCTAAAAACAGAAATTTTGAGTTATAGTTAAATTAGGTGGATTAAAAATACAGTTGATGTCCGTAAAGTCAATGAATAGACCAGATTGTTTACGAAGCTATAACAGAGTGAGGTTATAAGCCACTTTTTGTTCAATAATATTTTCTTTCCGCGATATAATTGGAATATCACTCTCAACGAAATCACAAATAACCAATTTTACCTGTATTAAAAAAGTTTATAATTTTCATTAGCATGATAACACTAAATTTATATTATTTTGATTATATAAAACTACAGTGGTACTTGCTAAAGTGACGGACTTTGTAAAAAAGACCAACTGCCTATAGAGAACATTTTTGTAAAACTTTACAACCATCGATTGCACTTTACCGCCTTCGTAAAGAGACCACCTTTATGTGACCAGGGTAGTTACATTAGGCCCGAGGGTAGTTACATTAGGCAGGTTTCACTGATTATGATTTGTAACGACTGTTGACAGTATATGATTTTGTAAAGAAGCCAACAGATTTTTTTTTTTTTTTTCGTAGGGAGAAGTTTTGCAAAGATTTTGTACACATATTTCAGTTCATAAGATGGGGTGGAGAAACTAGCGGAAATATTTATAACTGATGCCAAAAACTTAGTTTCTTGTAAGCGATATAAATGAAATGTGTATTATCTATTGAAACACTAATATTTAAACTGAATTAGTAAAATTATTTTGTAGATTTGCAATTTTCTGTGAAAATCGAACAAATGGAATTAGTCGTACAGTGTATTCATTAATTCGAATTCGGTTCATTCAAACTAATCCAAAGGTCCCCGGAAAACTTGTATTGAAATTAATCTTAAAATTAATTCGAACTAAATTTTTATCATCTCGGTTAATTCAAACTAAACATTTGACAAAAAAAAAAAAGCATTCTTTTTCCTCGTTTAACGGAGAAAATACACTGTATTTATTATTTTGTGCGCTAAAGACACCTGCATATCTTTTTTATGTAAAACTATGTTCTTAGAATTTCAGAAAAAACAGTCTTAAATCGTATTTTCTCTTAAGAAAGGATAATTCGAACTTTTTACTGAGAACCTTTGAGTTCGAATTGACGAGCTTCTATTTTATTTAAATTAAAAAAAGAGCTTAAAATTTAAAAAAGAATTGCTTGAACTGCAAAAAAATTTGTTCTGTTCAAAAAAATATTTTTCTAACGATCTTTTAATGGAATCATTTGTTGAGTCAAAAAATAATTTGTGGATATTTCGTTGATTTAATGAAAAATTTTGTTGATCGAACAAAAATATTCCGATAAGATAGCTCAAACCATACTTTTGTTGAATCGATTTCTTTCGTGCGATTTGCCAGGATGTAATGAGCAGCAGCTGAATTACTTCCAGAAAATGTTTAGAGATGTGTAGAATAAATAGACTTTCTATATGAATAGTGCAGAAAATTAGATAAGAACTATACACGTATACTAAAACACGGTTTATTAGTATCTAATCCTGATTAATGACAGGATTTAAATCGGAAGCTGCCACAGTTATCAATGGAAAATATATTGTCTCACCGTAACAGGTATTATAT
Organism: Cheiracanthium punctorium; assembly: GCA_038373885.1. NCBI lineage: Eukaryota > Metazoa > Arthropoda > Arachnida > Araneae > Cheiracanthiidae > Cheiracanthium > Cheiracanthium punctorium. The sequence goes on along the minus strand of JAWZYV010016091.1, from coordinate 1,158,908 downwards.
TTCATGCAATTAAGATAATCAAATAATATAAGTGCGCGGGTAATTGCAGTTTGATTAGACAAATTAGTAAGTCTTTTATTGTGTAATAGCATTAAGGCGTGGAGATAAAATATATTCTTTAGACAGCTGATGTGGACAATTGCAATGAGAGAAACGTGTGCTGCATTATCGTCTTGGGTAAATGCATGTTTATCACACTGACCATTGCAATCTAATTCAATTCATTGTATTTATTGTACAGTTAGAAAAAAGTAAATGTAGGAGATATTGTCGAAAAAAAAAAAGAAAAACTGTTTAGATTTTTATGTGTATTGTTTGATTGATATTTTCTATCATTCTGCATACGCTTAACCTTTTTTTTAAGGAGTTATATAAGCATATTTATTTTTTATACTTTTGAAAGCACTCAGTGTGAAATTTTACAGCTCTCTCTTAGTGACTGAGAACTGCGGCGTAATTTAGCTGCATTATTAGAAAGATAAATATGAAAAAAATGTTGAAAATGGTTCCTTAAAATTCTATTTAAACTGTGTATTATTCAATCTTTTAAAAGCCATGATGGAGCTAAAAATATTCGAAGAGACCTATGCCAGGAAGCACGATGAGCAATGAAGGGTCTTTGCAGCGATCGAGTTGAACAGATTATGCAAATAAAACACTAAAATACTTATACTCATCACTTTTTTTAGAGCCTGAATCTATCAGAATCGGTTTGTTTGCTGTTGTAAAATGCATACATACTTTTTTCGACTGTGAGTATTCTTTTATAAACTTCTCTAATTCATATTCATTTTGCTTTTTAAAATGTATGGAAAACTTCCGAATTCACTTTAAACCTCTTATGATTTCCTATAGATCTTAACATTAACTCAGTATTGGAATGCCTAAACTAGTGGTCTTCAGTTTTTTCTGATTCCGTTAACAATTTCGAAAGTTAACTTTTTTTTGTCAATTCCTTTCGTCACAAGTTGGGAAAAAACAAATATTCACAATTATACCGTGAAAAGAGCGGTGATTATAATATGCGAAACAGTGTAAATTTAGAATACACAGAGGAAAACCTTTATTAAAGCTAACATACTGTGAAACTTAGACTGGAGTGCAAGGTTGAAGCAACGCTAGACACAGACGGGAAGTTACACCATTGCGACTCACCAGCTATGGTAAAGTGGCTAAACTGGGACTTCAATCTACCCGCATTAATAGCTAACTACAGTGGGTATCTTAGCCTCATTTTTCTAGGCATCGTATCTCGATGGAGACTTCAATTTTCCTCTGTAGTCGTTTAGCTCCCAACTTTTTGCTTCCAGTCGTTGAACAGCAATGTTTCATAATTTCGACGTCTAAAAAGGATATATTTTATCTCCACTGACCTACAGGCAAGAAGTCTCGAAATCAAGTACTACCTCCTACATTTTTAGGGACAATTAAGTGGTCATTTTTCATCAAGGTGAAATTTTATTGGTCCCAGGTTCCAAACAGCAAAAGATAATTGTTACCCACCAGCCGCCTGCGGTTTTACTCAAAAGAAAAACAAAACTTCTTTCACGTTTTTTGTCATCCATTTTTATATGCTGACACATGAAGATTTTAACCGATGGAGAGAGAGTTGACCTCCTGGGTTCAATGATGGGGTTAAACTTAGCGTGTGAGAACTGTTTCATTTGTTTATTTTTTTAGACGCTCAGAGGATGACTTGATTTAACCAACTTCAATGTCAAGGCAAGCTTTTAGTGGCATGCTTGTCAAGAATGACAGCACTTCATGATTATCCTCAAAAAGGACTCTGCAATTCGTAATACTTATTCTATGTAAAGATATTAGAAGCTATCACTTTCTTCACAACCCTACCCAGATGAAGTTACATAATCGAAGCCAGCGTAACATAACCACAACATAACCAGACGTGTTCGTTTTTACGTAATGGAGGCACGATATTCAATCCCTCCTTTCATTAACTGACGCTCCATCACAATTGTCTATCACCGGATCACTTTCCACTTTGTGATTAATGACAATCTCAGAAAGAATTCCTATTTAGAGACTTCTTGGGGCGCACCTTTTACATCTATCCATCACATCACGGCACGGGGCGGTGTCTTTTGAGGCTGTCACTTTTACAGAAGCAGCGTCTCAATCACTCCGGGGAAAATTCGATCATTCCCTCTGCTAATAGGCTGTCCAAGTGATATTCCGATTAAAGGAGATGGAAATAAAAAGAAAAATGTGGTTTGAGGCTGTTCTGTTAATTTCTTCTTCTGTTCCTCGAGTTCTTTAATGGCATGATGTGGACATTTTGCTGTGGGGGTTGATAGCTTCTTTCTTCTCTTTTCTGTCCTTGTGATCTTTCGGATGTAAATTCGATTTGATTGCTTGAAATCCGTGAGAACCAATCTTATTAGCATGGAGAGTGCTGCCTTTGAACAAAACAGGTCATTCAGGTGAATAAGCACTTTGCAGAACTCCTTCTGTTTAAATAGATGAGCGAATTGCCACCAACTAAGATATACAGACTGTACACAAGATGCATTCAAGAATTTTTTCTGTAATTTAGTTTAAAAATGTCCTCCAGTGCGTTTGCCTTGCTTGGTAAAAGCGTAAATTCAACAGAGGAATATACCAACTTGGAATCTGAAAAAAAAGAAACATTTATTCCCAATTTTTTGAAAATTTGTTGACTACGAGTCATTTCTTTACTTACATTCGCTATGTTTTCATGTAAAGTGTCACCTCGTGGACATCTTCGAACCCCTCTCCCCCCTTTTTTTATTCATTACTTGATCACATCTTGTATATAGTCTGTATCAGCTGATTGCAATCCGCTCATCTATTTCAGTTTCAGGATGCTATGTATGTTGGGAGATCGATTTTAGCCCATCTATATTGAAACCTTTAAACAAGGCTTACTTATGTTAAAGACTAATTTTTCAGAATTGTTTTTTGACATTCTCTACTGTAGTGTATCATTTCTAGAAAGAACCATTTTAGTGATTTACCGTCGGTACATCAGTTTGACGCGATGTGGTTGAGCCGTGAAACCATCTTATTTCAGCGCTTTCACAGCTAGTAGTATAAAAATCTGTATGCCAGAAAATAAAAATCTGTATGCCATAAAAATCTGTATGCCATCTGTACCGCAGCCAGCTGTATCAAAGTTCTTTAGCTCTGTGGCGCCAGATGGGCGATATGATCGTCCGCCATGTTCTCGGTAGTTACATGGATCGATGAATAAGGCTGCACTTTTCCACCGCTGGGCAGTCTATCCAGTTGGTCTTCTATAGCGATACGAAAATGCTCGCCCTTCAAACGGTTAAGTAGGCGTCCATGTTTAAATTTCACTGTGCATAAATTTGAGAAAGATAACTTCGTATGAAAAACAAAATTTTTTTTTCTTTTCGTCAACTCTGTTGAAAATGTATTTTTTAAATATTTTGATATATTTAACACAGTTTCCTACCTAATCGTAATTAGTTTTCCAAGTTTGATTGGAGAAATAAAAATTCAAATAGATTCGGCAGCAAGTTAGTTAAATTCGTTGTTCTTAGTTTGTTTAAATTCACATGAGTTTTTTTTTATGAGGGATGATTGCTTTATTTTCTAGTGCCTGAAGGGATTATTCTCAGCTTACCTTAATCTCAAATTTTCCGTATTATTTTATTTTTGACGCAAATTATTTTGCGTCAAATTATTTTGTTATTGCGCCAGTGCTTGTTTGACTAGATTTGACATTTAATGTCCTTTTGACCAATTTGAAATTGGTGAAATCGATTGAAAATGGTGAGTACGAAAAAGAAATCCTTCTGACCTTTTGCATGTATAAATTCTATTTGATTACTTTAAATCCGTGATAGTCAATCTTATTAACATAATGTGTGCTTTTCCTTTGGATAAAACAAGTCAGGGAACCAGGTGCACAAGTAAAAGATTTTTCAGTTCGATTAGTTTGGCTTTGATGTCTTGGTAAATCGACAAAAGTAATCTAATAATTTTTCTTTTGAGGTTTAGTTTGAGTTTTGCGTTTTGACTCCCCGCCACGCCAAGGCATACTGGAATACACCTTATGCACTCGAAAAAAGGAGGCGAGTTAATAGTTATTCCATAAGAGCAAAATGGCAGTCAGATATACACTCTTTTCAAATGTAACTTTGTTCAATCCCCGTAGGAATGAATTAAAAAATATGATTCCGTTTAACTTAATTTTTGGGGGTAAAAAGTCAATATTCACTTTATGTAGGAGTGAATTTTCAATTTCTTTCCGAATACTTACTATTTCAAAGATTTTATATGCTTCGACTCCCATTCACTCAGTTGAAAGGAACCATTCACTGACTTCATTTGAAAATGTGAAAGGGCATTAGAATTTTTATTATCTATTTGGAGCATATTCACTTTACAAAATTAACAGTTTTCTGAGTTTCTGTGAATTTCATTAAATTCTTTAAAAATTAGCCGATACATTAGTGATTTAAGTTCCCTACCTTCTTTTTTAAAGGATAAATAAATCATATAAGTACTTAAACGTATATTGTTATAACCCATTAAAAAATGTAAAGTGACAGACATAGATGAAACATGTGCTACAAAATGATCTTCTCAGGTGATGTAAAATGTCCGCCCTTTCTCAGCTGCAAGAAAGCAAGGAGCCACCATCCATATAGATTGGAAGGTTAGAACTTCTAACCTTTTGCAACTTTCTATGGAGCTTTATACAGATCAGGAAAGGTAGACCTTTTATTCCACACTTGTCTGTAACACACCTGGTCGTACTGTGGTATGTTTTATATTTGTCATTTTAAAAGTATTTGGATTGCTTCGTACCAGTTTTTTTCCCAAGTGTTCTTGTTAAACCTATGCCGTACCGAATTGTTTAAAACAATCTCTTCATAAGCTTTACTGCGAATTAATAGAAACACGCTTTTATTGCTTTTGTTTGATAATTTTCCACCTTTAAAAATATGAAATATGATAATCATTCGAGTAACTACCATGCGATAAAAAAGTTTACCTCCTTTGTTCACGACCCAGATCAAGTTGTTCAGGGTGTGAGCATACGGGCTACCACCCGAGCGTGAACTTTTAACTACCATATACCACTGAAAAAGATCGTCATAATTAAAAGGTGATATAGTTTAATTAAATTAACAAAGAGCGATTCGTTTCAGGAAAGTTAAGGAGCTAAAGGACCGTGTCGTTTCCTATTCCCCCTTTTTTTGTTGTTATTGAAAATGTTTGGTACTTTACAATTGTTATGTAGTATTACTTAAAGCAACTACCAGCAAATATTCTTTCGCACAAAAAAATAAAAAACATAGTTTGGTGCTAGATATTTGACGACAGAAAAGAAAGGGAAAAAAAAAACACACATGAAAACGCCAACGAGAAGTATTGTCATTCTAAACATTTGCCCTGCAGTGAAGTATCAAACTATTACAATAAAATTATGAACTTGTGACAGTTTGCTTGCGACTTTTTGCAACAAATTTTACAGAGTGTTTCAAAAGTCTCTAGACAATTTTTTCCGGAGAGTGTTTTTATTAGTGAACTTCTCAGCACAAATACTAAATGCAGTTGCTTTGTAAGTCTAACATAGGCTCTACCTTTCTTGGGGTGCGCGAAAGACACCTGCAAACCTATGCGTTGTTATTTGTGCTGATGCATCAATCATTCGTTGTTTTAGTTAGGCATTCAATTTTTAAGTCGGTAAGTTTGTCAATGTTTCTAGCTGTTCAATTGTGTGAGTCATCACTAAGTACACTTTTGACTTCATGAACCCCCACACAAAAAAGTTTGAGGCTGTTAAGTCAGAAAAACACGGAGCTCATAGTTTGCTTGAAGTGTAATCGACCCACTTGTCGGGGAATTGCTCATAGAGGCAGTCTCAAACGATTTCGGTGAAATACGGTAGTATACTGTCTTGCTGAAAAACAATTGTAATCTTTATCCCATCAGTTTCTAACTGGGTTGCAAAGAAAATCGCAGCATATCAAAATAAATGTAATTGTTGGCTCCAAAATTATAAAAGTTAAATATACGTTAGTTGAGTTATTCCAATCCACACGTTCCTTTTAATAGTGTTCCTTTTCCACTTGCTTATTTGAGGAGGATGCTGGTCTGCCCGAAATCTGAATTTATTTCCACTCAAACTGCTACAGCTATGAAAAGTGTATTCATCTCTTACGCTATTCTTATCGTTACGATATTACTCGTACTTCACATTTCAAAAGAAAATATTTTATCCATGAAAATCTCAAAGAGACTTCATACTTAAGCACTTTACTTTTGATCCTCATAAATACTATCTTTAATAAACTAGATCCTCATAACAAATTACACATCTTAAGCATAGCTGGATTTTTCTTATGCTCTAATATAGTAATGTTGAATGATAATAAAAAAATAAATAAACCAGAAAGCGTTTTAAAGCTTCATCGCTAGCGTACATTGTTAGTATTATCATTATTTTGCGAAGGGAAATCATTAGACGAGTAAACTAATTTTTCATCTTTTGTAAAATAATTTTTAATTTCTAAGTAAGATAACTTTTATTTTCATTTTCATTTACTCGAGACTTGTTTAGATATAATATTCCACTGCTGTATCTATCCTAAAAAATGTAAATCGCAAACTGATACACCTTTCTGACTCATTTAATGATTAACCCCTGCACACAATTTTAACCCTCCAACTATTTTATTTAATAATGATGATGATTAAGCCTTGCACAACTTTTACTTATTTATTTATTTATATTTACTGTTCCGTTAGGTGTTTATGTAAACATCAGTGAAATAAAAATGCTAATAATTATTGTATTTAATAAAAAGTTTATGGTTTACTGACTAAATAAACAAATAATAGAAGGTTTAAAAAAATGATGTCTAGTCTATCGGATCACGGGACTGTCCCATTTAAAAGCTCCAACAGCAGTAATCCAGTCTTACTTATAATTCTATTAGTCACGAAAACTAATGGTGCTTGCACGTCGAAAGGATTTATGACTCATCGGAAAAGCCACTTTAATTGATTTCACGTCATTAAACTTCGTGACAGAATGTGCGAAACCACACACACACTAACGAAGATCTTTTTAATTTTATTTAGCTACTTATTTTTACAGAGAAGATTATGCCAAGCTTCAAGGGGAAAAGGCTTGTAAAAAAGGAACCATAGAAATCATTTCACAAAAGCATAGAAACATAGTCGAAAAATGTTGTTTGCTAATTGTATCTAAATATTATATAAAAAACTAATTATTAATTATTGCTATTTTCTTTTTGAAAAAAAAAATACGGTGGATGATTATAAATATTAATTAGATTTCTATTGATGCAGTAAAATAAATTCTGAGAATAAATCTGCTTTTCTTAAAATTGAGCCAGGTTACTAGATTAGTATTTTACGTACTTTTATGATTATGAAATAAATGGTGTAAGAGGGCAGAGTTCATAATCGCACTTTCTACCAAGAAAGTGTTTATTTTGGTTTCATTAATACAACCCTTTAATGGAAGGTTGCCCAACCTTTTGCATATTATGAGACAAATTTTTTTTTCACCACTTCAAATCCACCTACAGCTCAAGCATTTTAAAAAAATTCTCATGAGATTGAAATTGCTGTTCTGAGGCAGACGAAAAAAAGTCTGGAAATAATTTTTTTTAATAGCATTTAGGGAAGAAAAAGATTCTTAAAGAGTTCATGATAAATCTGGGTATAATTCTTTTGTTTTGTAAAGATTAATTTAATAATGTATTTTCAGAAATAGAAAAACTTTTCCTCTCCCCCCCCATCCCTGAATAAATAAATAAATATATAATACGTAGACAGATATAAAATGATAACAAAGTAGTCGAGTATTAATTAGAAATAATCTCATGAAATATTGGTAAAGTGATCAGATTATAATTATATACGTTTTTAAATCCCGATTTAGTGAAAAAATAAAAAACTGATTTTTTTTTTCAAATGAGGATACATAATATATTTTATTTACTTTTTAAAAAAAAAATTGATATGGCAAAACCACAACTACTAAAGCCTTTTGAATTGAATTGCATGAACTCTTATCAAAACCTAAATCTTACTTTCTAATACGCATACACTGATTAACACTCCAAACCTGTTTAAAAACCAATCCGCTTTGGTTTAATTCGTATGAATTCCGTGAAAGAAAACTCCCCATAAAACTTGTCTGAATTATTTGCGGGGGAAAATAAAAGGGAAAAAAGAAAGAAACAAGATTTATGCAAATACCGACCCGTTAAATCTAACTTTGCGATTCGTTTATATCTCTCGTTTCTTTATGGCATTACGAAACGGTTATTTTTGTCAGTGCACTAACATGAATGTTAAATCCTCGCAAACACCTGTATTATTATTAATTCTGTTCTTGTTTGAGAAAACTCTTAACCTCCCTTTTTTTCTTTTGCATACTCAACTGACTGGACTTTCAAGTTGCTTTCCCGTGTCTTTGTTTTATTTTAGTTTGCCGAGTTGGAGAGAACCTCTTAATATTACATTACGAGTTTAAAAATAAGTCTTCGTTAATCTCTGTTAAACTAGTTGTTTTAATTGAGTTCATGTCTTTATGCAATAGAAAAAATCAGTTTGATAATAAATGGCAGTAAGTACAAGTGGAGATCTTTTTAATTTAACAAACTTGAATTAAAACTTTAGTCGAATAAATTGAGTCACTTATAAAAATATGATTTGATACTTAAGTTTAGTCTATTAGTCTACATATAGTCTTAACAGTATTGCATAATTTTGTTTTGCTTTGATTAGAACTTAACATCACAAATTACTCCAAAGAACTGCTTCCCTGAAATCGTAGTTTATTGGAGCTTTTGGCTTGCTGTAGGAGTATTAATAAGCATAAAAGCATACAAATCATTTTAAGCAGTGATTATAAGTATTAATAAATCTAAGTTAAATTTATCATTCGAATGGTTTTACGATGGTAGGAAACTCAACAGTTTAGTTATACGAAAATGACGAAGTGGGTTAAATAAAAGTTAAAATAGTTCAATAAGGTGGAAAAACAAATATAACACTTTCTTCAGCCAAATCATTAACTATCACGTCAATAACAATATTCAAAACGCAATGTCAATTGTATTGCTCTGCTTTCTGTATCGTCAGCTTATTTTCAACTCCCTATTCATAGACTTCCAAGCAGGACGTGACGCATGTCATATAGGTAGTGAAGCGATATTTCTCGATTTTCCTCGTAACTTCTTTCCTAATAAAGATACAGCCAAAATTCCATTATTTTCGGGAACTCGCTTTTGGTCACCAAATTCGGTAAATCCGTCGCCAAGTCTGCAAAGCGGCCGCCAAGGTCAAGGAGTCATACACTTATTTCATTTGCAAGAATGTCTGTACAACTCTGTTTCCAGCAACACACATTAATGCAGGAAAACAACATAACAATTTTGTTACAGTATGATTTCGATTTTGCGGACCCCTATGAAAGCCCCGATTTTTTTAATCTCTCATAAAGAGCTTCCCGACTATGAAAGCTCCCCGACTTTTTTAATTCTCTCATAAACTTTTATATAGTTCTTATTGGACAAGGCTTGAGATGTAGTAATGCTAAATGTAAACAGCAACATGTGGCCGTACAGACCATTACATATTAGGAGGCCGGGGAGTAATATCGTTTTTTCGCCTCGTGTGTCAATATTTCGTCTAGTGAAAACTACTGAGGCTAATAATGCGAAACTGAACATGTATGTGATTTCTTTTAAATTAGTGATAGATTAGACAGCATTTTTCGAAATTCGTAACCTATGGGGAATTGGGGGCGAAAACTCTCCTATAAATCGTGATCTCAAAGAAAGAAAGAAAAAAAAAAAGAGACATCCATGAAATTCTTTTTGTAAAATACAACACTTGCGAGTAACTAAAAATCAATTCCAGGACATTTTTAATATGGTCTTTTAAGGAAGGTAGACGCCCCTTCCCCCCTTTTAAGCGTATGTTTCTTAAAAGAAAGAAAAATCTCTAAAATTCTTCCTTTAAAAATTAACAAATATGAACCCTATGTGTAGACGCAGCTTGTTTGTCATTAAAAATTTGTTGAAAATTTATTTGTTTGAATGTAATGTAAAGCAAAAGACACAGCTTTCCAGTCCCCCTAATATTATCACTACTTTTTGTTCTCCTGTAAAAGAACTGTAAATGCTACATATATTATTTTCAGTTGAAAGCATGCTTTCACAAATTTCACTAATGTGGATTACTTTGCTTTGGTTAAAATGGAAAAGCGACACTAACATATTTTTCAAGCACCTACTGCCAAATGCCCATAATGTACGTTGGTAGTTTAAAAAGTAAGGTAACAAGAGCTGTCAAGGGGGCATATATTCACCTAGCGAATGAAATTCCACATCTAGGTATAACTGACGACCACAGCAATGAAATTTCATTCGATGGCCACGTGATGCCGCGTGGCGGCTACAGCGTTTCCTATGGAAGGCATAGGGCCTCTCTATCGTCCGGATCTTACTCTCGGTGATTTTCCGGCAGTTGAAGTGCCTCGCAAGGCGTTATTTCCGCAGCTCAGGACACCGTCGTTAATTGGATCAGCAATCAGACACCTGATTTCTTCAACGCCAGTTGTGATAGATTGGTATAAAGGCGGAAGAAATGCTTTGATGCCCATGAGGCTATGTTCAAAAGTAATCTGTACCCACTACCTTGTTGCGTCTGTACATCGCTTGGATTTCGTGAATAAATTTTTGGTTAAAGGATGTGTTACCTTACGTTTTGTACCGCCCTCGTACAATTTTGTGTACAATACTCCTTCCCCTAAAATTGTTGGTTTTGAAAATATCAGCCTATACCGTTTAAGCGGATCCGCTTTAAGGTGCCGTATGCAAGAGTCCACTATTCTGCCCATTATCATATTCAGTTTCTTTGCAACGAGTCTTTATATTTATACACTCCTATTTTCTAATTACCTCAATTTTCATCGCAGTGGAACGAAACTTCACAGGTGGGATAATTGAGATTTAAGAAATCATTAAGCGAATAAAACAAGATGGTTTGTAGTAGAAATTTGAAAGCTAAGCCAAAAGTAAATACGTTAGCCCCTCAAAATTTAAAATTTATAAAGAAAGAAAACGTTACATCATAAACATATGTCTAATCTTTTCGTTAAAATTAAAACTCAATACTTAGATTTTTATTTATTTATTTTTAGGAGGAGAGGAGATTGTTATTTTAATTTTTGTGCTGCCTTGTACAGAATATATGAATGCTGTGTATAAAACAACATTTCAGCTGGGAACATGCTGTATTCAAGCATGTTTACGGCAGTTAGAACATTGACACACAAACAATAAATAGTTTCCACTTTTATTGTTTGTGGAGATTAGAGCTAAAAATTAATGCTAGAGCGTTGATAAAATCTGCTAGTGAATGTGCGTTTCTCTTTTTTACCTCTTTCACTCTAGTGAACTCTAAGGTAAGCATAGAATATCAAACAGGCAATAACCGCTGCATGTAGCTTTCAACGATAAATATTCAGTTTTTACTTCAAAACAGTGATTATGAGATAAAATCCATACAGAAATACCCATAGAGAATACCCATTTGCATACATTTATTTTCTAAATATAAATTTTGCAGGATTTATCAAGCGTTTAGTGCCATTCATTGAAGGATAATTATATTCCAAAGTATTCGAATTTAGAAAGTCTTTCTGTTCGATTTCCATTCATTAAATTCGATATCGTTCACGCGATCACCTTGTATCCGCCGTAAATCTGTGCACGTGTAAAGATGTGCGTGTGTTTAGCATCTAGTGTTACACTAATGCAGGCTAAACAAAGCGTAAAAAATTTGATTGCAGTTTTTGTTTAACTTGGTGTTCAAGGAGCATTATGGAATACGTTTGTTATATATTTAGAATAGTTATGATCAGCATCTACAAAAGTTAAAACAGTTCTTTACTTTGATTATGCACTGATTATTATGAGCTTAGTTGACTTGGTTGTATGAGTTTTGTTTTAATGAATTTTTATTTAGCTATGCGAAAATTGAATATTTTGTTTCTCTGAATGTACGAGTTTTATTCACTGAATTTTTAACTGATTGTTTGAAAACTGATTATACGAGCTTTATTTAATGGATTTTTATTTCATAGGGAATTTCTGACTATACGAAAGCTAAACACTTAGTTGCTTTGATTATACAAGTTTATGTAATGATTTTTAAAAATAAAAATATGAATTGACTTTTGCAAAATGCATCAAATTGAATTCTGCTGTACGTAGTTTATACGAGGTGATCTAAAAATATCTTGGGAAATTGCAAAAGCCAGTAATAAAAACCAAGAAGATTTGGAATAACATAGCAATGCAGGGAACTAAAATGTTATTTATGGATACCAGCAAATCTCTTTAACCCTTTTCCAATGCTGAAAAAAGGGCAGCCGTTGCCATCGCTCGACTTAATTACCAGCAAGATGGCGGACGATCGAACCGTTCATCGCGTGCCACAGATCTAGAGACCCTTTTTTGACGACAGCTGGCTGTGCGGCACAGCTGTCGTCAAAAAAGGGTCTCTAGATCTGTGGCACGCGATGAGCGTTTCGATCGTCCGCCATCTTGCTGGTAGTTAAGTCGAGCGATGGCAACGGCAGCCCTTTTTTCAGCATTGGGCAATCTATCCAGCTGTTCTAGCATTCTTCCATTTTTCAGCAGATGTCAGTGCTGTTAAAAATGATCGTGACCATTTTTTTACGGTAAATGACGTGCAAAAAAGGAAAGGATTCTCGTGGAGCTATGTCACCCGCAACTATTTTTATAGAAATCTAATCTATTCTTCGTGACTGGCAACAGTCAAAGCGTCAGAGTTTGGTGTTCCCAGAGCGGGAACACTGCGCGTTAAAGGGTTAATTTATGAGAGCAAGCATTTAGTATTAACATCAAAGAACGGTAAACCAAGGAAACAAAACCTGCTTCTCACTAATTGCAAGATTCTTGCCGAAGAACTCCGAGAAGAGAAAGCTGCAATTCAAATTTTAAACGAATAAATAATAATGATAAACAGACAAAAATAGAACTTGCGATTGTCACACACGACTTCGCTATCTGTAAAATCGCCGGGGGTTCGACTGGGAGAAAAGTAGGCGAGAAAAGAAAGAAACTAACAGGGCAAAATCTCATTTGTTAGAAATAGGACATCACTCTATATCTGAAAATGTTCCGCTGTGTGTAGGAAACGAGAAAGCAAGAAAGCTAACAAAAACTTGCTGTCCTCGATAAGTTTATAAGAGAAGTGTAGAAAGGTTCGAAAAGGTTGTGACCCACTTTCGACTGGTCTACCTTTTTTTATTTTGTCTTATTTACATGGTTAAACCCGAAGTAAATCACTGTTCGAAATGTTTCACGTGTTCACTATTCGGGGAGTGTACTATCCACTCAGTAACCGCAATGTGCGATTTATGCAATACGATTTCTGTAGTTCTTATTTTAGGATTCATTAACTTTGACCCTCCAGAACGGGTTCTGGTGAGATAAGTTAGCACCATGAATGAGGAAGAACTCTATGGGAATAAGCATTTCATTTAATGCTTTTGCTTGTCGCTATTTTCATTGCTGTTGCGAAAAAATTCGCATTAGCACATTGTGACATAATTATGTTAAAAGAAGTCACAAATAAACAAAAATAAGTAAATAAGTAAATAAATAAATAAATAAATAAATAAAACAAAAAAACTGATTGTCCTTTAAATGAACCTCGTAAGAATAGAAGTGTTAAACAACTGGGTAAAGTTGAACAGGCGTTAGATTAAAATTGTGATAATACGCTGCGCCATAAATAGGATTTGTTTCTTTGCTCACAAAAATTCTTTGGTATTCAAATTTAGAAAACAGAAGTTCTCTGTAAATCACATCTATATTTTCTTCATTAACTTTAATTGATCTCAATTATCAGTGGTGGATCCGGAAAAAAAAAACACTTCTAGATGGGGTACAAAATATTTTTGTCTCCTTTTTCTCATAAATTCATTTACATTTACAAAATAAGCCAGTTTTCTATGGTGTAAACTTAGTACGTCTGTGGGAGGGGGGTTCGTGCCACTATGTACCCCCTCTGGATCCGCCAATGCGAAATATGAGGATTAATATTCAAACCACAGTAAAAATTGTAAAATTTAAAGAGAATTTTTATAAGCTCATACTAGTGAGCTCTACAAATCGAATTGGAATGATGACGAAGCGAGATATATCTCTCGTGAGGGAGTGGGGTAAAAGTATAACATTAAAATTATTAAAAATGTAATAATAAAAGTGTTATAGTAAACAAAAAAATTGCTAATAGCACGTATACACGAAAAAAAAGCTCAGTACGTATAGCTCATACTTTTTAACATTAAAATGATTAAAAAACAATCTGGAGAGATATAGTAAGCAAAAATAAATGTCATAAAATGTTTACATGAAAAATAGCTCAGTACGCATAGCTTGTACTTCTTAACATTAAAATTATATTTAAAAAAAGTCTTGTGTTCTGGTAAAAAAAAAGTATTTATAAAACGCTTACGTAACAAGAATAGCTCGGTACATATATCTCATACTTTTGAACGTTAAAATCACCGAAAAATCTGGTGTCATAACAAGCAAAAATAAAGAACTTTGCATATAAAACACTTACAGTGCTGTCAAAAAGTCCTAAACTCACCCAGTTTTTTGCCTAATTTTTGTGGTTGACTTTTTGTTATGAAATTATCGTAATATCTTAAGTATTGTTAGTGATTCTAAATGGTTTTTAACACTTTCCAACGAGCCTGAAGTTTATGATTTCAGTTTGTCTGTCTGCACGTCCGTACTATAATTGCCATACACGTGAATCAATTACTACGGACTTTATATATGTCACTTCTATGTACTGTACCACGAACCCTATTGAAAATGGTTTATGTTGGATTTGTAGCTCTTTTACAGGAGCACCCAAAAGAATTCAATACATTATGCTCCATGACGAGTCATTCTTTAAAGCATATTTTAGAGATATTCGGCTATTTTAAATGAAACAAAATTGGTATATGTTATTAAGGATTACAAAATAAAGTTCGCCATCGAAAATTTTATTTATTTATTTATTTATTATTATTTTTTTAACAGTTCTTTAACAGGAACATCCAAAACAATGACTGCCTATAGAGCGTAAAAATTGATTTCATTTTTGTGCTCCTGTAAAAGAGTTATGAATCCTAAATACACCATTTTAAGTGTGGTACATAGGAATGACATTTATGAATTTTGAAGTAATTGATCAATATTTACACGTATTATAGAATAGTTTTTATATTATAATTTTACGAACTACAGATTTAAATGAACATTACTTTGCTGAAAGTTATTCATTTAATCCACTTGCCTACAGGTAAAAAAAAAAGCTCTGGTTGGAAGGAAGATATATTTTTTACTTACAGCAAGCCGCTACTTCAATATTTAACTTTCTAATACCTTTGTTCAGTCAACTTCAGCTTCACAAATGCATTTTCCCAACTTATTTCTTAGACAATTACATCAACCACCCCGCCCCCTTATCTTTGCACATATTTTATTCTAAGTAAACTGACTTCACCTTAGACCCTAGGCTTTTAGTTGCCGACCAGCCCCTTCTTCCTATTTGACATGCTGCCATAGCACACTAAGAATAAAAATAAAAATAAATCCAGAAAATTTATGAATTATGCGCCTTCTTATTATTACTGCAACAATGATGGGGGAAATTGCGTTCCTAAACTCATTCAGGTAAAGGGGTTCACGGTAGCTTTGTGATTTGCATGTGTTCAAATAACCCCTGATTTAAATCGTGACTTCCAAGTTTTATTCTAATTTTTATTCTTGAACTGAAAGCAACTGTTATGAAATGAACAAAAGAGAAAGAAAAAACTTCAGCATTATAAAACGAGCCAAAAAAAAAAAAAAAAAAAAAACCTTAATGGGTTGTTCATCTCCCACTTTTTTTTTCTTTTAATGAGCTGATGAATTGTAAAATTATGCAAATGAACTATACAATGTAATTATATTTTTTAAGATGATAAATCAAATTATCCGTGTGTTAGAAAACCTCATAGGGCTAACTTTAAAAGCACCAGAAAACAATAGTTCTTGCCATTTATTATTTCTCTCTATATGTAATATCAGTTACTTCTCTTATAAGCTTTTCTCTAAGAAATTGCAGGCATTATAGCATTTATTTCTTGATATTCTTTTCGGAAGTTTTCTAATAAGAGGTCTAATAATTAAATTTAATCTTCTAAATCATGCCAATTTTAAACAAGTTTTATAATTAGCTACTGTACAGTTAATTATGATTTTGGGGCAAAAAGTGGAATTTTACTGTAATTCTTTGTTTTTCTTTATTTTTATTTTTTAAAAATGGGCAAGCAGTTCCCGATTAGACATTCACCACCACAACGGACCGAAGATTCTGGTTATTCTATTCATATTCTATTATGGGGGGGGGAGACCCAGTGGGCGGAAAACTCTACCTCTATCAAGGGATAGACAAGCTGACACTCAAACCCAAGCCGGCAACCGAACTTTGACTCAAGCACCACCTCCTAGATATAGAAGACCTGAGAATAGAAAGTTTTACGTCATTACTAGGTCCGCTAAAATGACGTCATTACACATTTATTTTCACCAAGTAAAACAATTCAAAGTTTGTGGTGAATTTACTCCCGCACAAAACAATTTAATGATTTAAGAGAGAAAATTTAATTTTACGACAAAGAGAAAATTTTAACTATCACTAATTATATAATATGATATAGAAATAGATCATAATAAATAATTTTTTATCAGAAAGGTATTTTAATTTTATCGTTAACTTAAGATAGTGTCTAAAATTTGTAATAATAATTTTATCAGAAGTATTTTAACTTAAGATAGTGTCTAAAATTTGTATCATTCACCAGAAATTTTAAATAGTTCTACTTTGTGAAACGAAATCTGTGACGACGTCATCTTAGAAGACCTAGTGATGACGTAAAAGCTTCTGTTCGCAGGCCTTCTATATCTAGGAGGTGATGGCTCAAGGCACGATAGAATGGTCCTTTAGCCACTACACCACCTGGGTGGATCATTGTAATTTTAATAAAATAATTCCTTCATTTGACATGCTTAAATCACTTTTAGCTGATTTTTTTTCCTTTGTGTAAATGTACAGCTGCGGGAAAAAAAAAGTCCCACTTGTACTTTTTTCAACCGTCGATCGTCGTACAGCAAAGTTACAGATACCAATCGTTTTCGATTGACGTACACTTTAATTTGCTATGCATAAAAATTACATAAGGGGCCATCCACATATTAAAATTCACACCAACTTTTTCCCCCCCAATAGCAACCCCTAGATTTCACTTCATATTTCAAAAATTTAGCTCATTTTAACCCCGGATACCCATTTTCAATAAATTTGAACCGAAAATGGGTGAGTTATGAGCACCCAAAATCCCCCTCCCCCTATGTTAAAATATTTTTTCATACTTTAAATCATATCTCATATAATATTGATAATAAGAAGCTGATTTTTATTCGTACTATTAGAAGTAAACGACCAAAACATAATTCACTATTATTATGATTTTTTAATAAAATATTAATATGAATTATGAATTATTAAATTAATATTCAAAAAAATTATGAATAGCGACCTATCCAAATTTCGATGGAAATAGATGCAGAAAATAATATTACATGGCTGTGCAAAATTTCAAATTTTTACGTTCAGTAGTTTAATTTATATTAAATAAAATGCGTTATTTTCATGAGTTAAGGGACCATATATAAATTTATTAAGTGACAATTTTTTGAAAACTGCTTAAAATAATCGTAAATTAGATTTGTTTTGCGCAAAAACACAGTAAAAGATAGCGATATTAAAAAAAAATCAAATTTTGAAACATATAAATTAGAGGTTTTTAGAGTTTGATGGTGATTCTACAAAGCTTTTATTGTTGCGTCCGCTATCATATCCCCCAAAATAAAATATTTTCCAGGTATAGAATTAGATGCAGTAGATGCATATGTCTTCTAATACAACATTCTATTTCTGAAAGACTGACATCCTCAACATTCCAGGCATGAATTTGACCCTTTTTAATATTGGAAACATTAGGTCTTTGGACTTCCCCATATTTTCGCAAACATTTAAAAAACATTCAAAATCACGTTTTCCTGTCTAAAATTTCATCTGACAATAAATTAAAGTACCACCAAAAGTCTTATAGGAATATTGCTCATTGTAGACAATAATAGTAAATGTAGAAAGTGAAATAACAAACACAGAGAAATTATTTGCTCAGCAAAAAAAATAACTGCGTTTTTTACATGAAATTCAAATAAATAAATTTTCAATCATGAAACCGTTCTTCTAGTTCGACCGTAGCTGGGTAACATTCATGTTTGCAATCAGAAGAGCAGAGAACAGCCTCTCCCTCCTGCCAACATTTCACCTGTCTAAGAGAACCATGAAGGGAAATAATAACAATATCAAAATTAGAAAGATTTTCAAAATCGTGAGCAGTCGTTTTGCATTTTCCCTTTAAGTCTTGAGTACGAGCCAAGGAAGTTATGAATTCACGGGTCATTTGGACCTCTGACTAAACATTCTACTTTCTACCCTTGATATTCTCAGTACAAAAAACTTTAAGAGAGGTGGTAACAATATTTTCCTTGAAAATAACATTTCTTTCTTTTAACTCTCTCGAGCGAAATGAATGGAAGGCGAAAAGTTCGGAACCTACAAATAGCGCTTTTCAATTTGTAGAAAGTCCCTTAAAAACGCGCAAAAAATAACTCGCAATATCTCCGGAAATTATCGTAGAAAATTGGTGAAAATTTATATTTAGGGTAATTTGACGGTTTTCTTTCGTTTAATAAAATCAAAATACAGTGTTGCCATTGAGAAAAACGAAGTTGATGCATAATTAAATATGAAGACGGTCCCCTATGCAAATTAAATTAATAGTAAATTAAAGTATGCATTATTTGAAAACGAATGGTGTATATAACTTTGCTGTACGACGAACGATGCCGAAATAAAGAGCAAGTGGGACTTTTTTTTTCCGCAGCTGTACATACTGTAGGAAATCCTGCATTTATTACACAGCCATTAAATACTATTAGGGGGACAAGAAACTAATGTTGTTTTTGCTTATGTGAATAGTTCGCCTAGCCGAAATTACAGAAGCTAATAATAAGAAATGTGGCATGCATGTGAGGTACGTAACGAAGTGACATACGAGAACGAAGGTGTTGGATAAGAGAAGGTTTTTAAAAATTAGGAACTCATGGAGGTCGGGTATTGAGTCAAAAAGTACAATCCATTTGCTAAACACAGTTTCTTTGTAATTAAAAACTTGTTAAAAATTATTTGTTTCTATTTAATTAAAGAAAAGTATTAGTTTCAGGTACACCTATCAAAAAAGTAAGGATTATTTTTCTGAAATAAGTACTTTATTTTTTAGTCTGAATTATCTGTTTGACTTAATCAAAAATCCATTTACGTTTATCTTCTTAGAAATTCATTAGAATGTATTGAGTTTCATTTTGAAATGTGTTCCAAAACAAGCAATTTATTAGTACATTTTTTTTTTGAGGAATTTCGCTGATTAATGTAATAACATTTTCCTAGTTAGACAATTTTTTGGGTAATTCTCTTAAATAAGAGTGTATGCTTCTAAGTAATTTACAGTTTTTATTTTTATCAAAGTGTATTAATATATTGTGCAATTTATGGATGTACGTATTGAGCGTAAATCAAGCTTGCCTCAATCGAAAAAATTTGTATTATTTATTTCCGAAACAGGGGCTTTTCACTTCATATGATATCTATAATTTTTAATTATTTTACTTAATTTTATCCATTAATTTACATTTTATGATTATTTTAAATACTTGCCCTTATTCATTTACATTTTATAATTATTTTAATTAAACTTTATATCAAAAGTAAAGGAATTTTAATTAGCATTTTATGTAGCCAATTAAAATTTTTAGTAACCAAAAAACAAAGTTAAATTATCGCATACAATTAAAAATAAATGAATTTTAAAAAAGTTAATTCATTACCCACTTGAAGTTTGAATACATAACTTCGGTTTTTAATTAGCTGAGATATCCAGCACTGGCATAAATTTCTATTATACTTAACCCCGGCTTTTAATTATCTAACTGAGATATTCAGCACTGGCATAAATTTCCATTATCACTAATGTGAACGCTGAATTCAATCGAGGAAGTTTGTCCGCCCAAAAAACCACCTTGCATTTTAGTTCAATGCCTACCGGATGCTTTAGTAGGTCGGTTTCTTTTATGGTTTTAGGTCACCTTTTGAGAGTGATTATCATTCGTTGTTCATATGGTGAATTTATTTTACCTTGCGAAATTCAGTTTCATTAACGCCTTAATACATGGAAATTATCTTCCGAACAAGTACCGTTGTTAACCCTTTAAGCGTCTTGGGACGAGCGTCAAATAATGTCATGTTTTACGTTGCTATTAATTTCGGACTGTGGTTTCGTAAGGAAGAAAGGTAATGGTCATAAGACTGACGTTCTTTGCATTGGTCTTTGAATACCTTCTTCATTGGTCTTTGAATGCCCTCTGCATTGGTCTTTGAATACCTTTTTGATCATTTCGCCCTTGTAAGATTTGAACGGAGAGGTTTAAATAGGAGGTAACGGGGACTCATGATTTAAAAGGGGATGAACCTAGGGAAAATTCTGCATAATCTGATGAATTTAAGAAAATTTAAGAATTATTTTGATCAAAATTAATTTTTTAACTAAAATATAACATATTAAAATGTAACGAATTTTGATAAAAGGAATTTTGGAGTTCAAAAATCACAGTCCCACAGCAGTCAGGTTGTCAGCCTATCGAGCGCTGACCAACGTCAGAGCTAAAGTAATATAAACTTCTTAAAACAATACACATAAAAGGTACTTATCAATAATGTGTTATTACTGTGGTACTTAACAATTTGACGAGCAGTGGTGCGCCGTGAAACCACCTTATTTCAGCGCATTCATTTCCAGTCGCATTAAAATATGGTTAAATGGTCCCAACGCTGAAAAAGTGAAGTTGTTGCCATCCATTCATTTAACTGCCAACAACATGGTGGTCGATCGAATAGCCCATCTGGCGTCACAGGGCTGAAGACGTTTACAGACAGCTGGCTATGTAGCCACGCATCTAGCTGTGTCAGAAACTTCTTTAGCTCCGTGGCGCCAGATATGCGATGGCGATTCGATCGACTGCCATGTTGTTGGTAGTTAAATGGATCGGTGGCAACGGTAGCCCTTTTCCAGTGTTGGACAGTCTATCCAGTTGGCCTTCTATAATAATCTGAAAATGCTTGCACTTCTAAGGGTTAAAAACGTTTCTTTTCTGTGTTTTTTTTTGTTCAAGGTCGGAGCTGCTTCACTTTCAGTGTTCTGATTGGAACCGTCGATTTTCAACCGACTGTGCCATTTACGGTCATGGCTCCCACATTCGATTAAAAGGCCTGGACCCAGGATCAGAGATGCCTCCATCCTTCTTTTTTCTCCAGCCGTGTTCTGCATTAAAACTGCACTGTTGTTCTTTACCCACAGTCTTTTCAGAATGTAATTCAACCTGAAAATATAGGGAATACTTGTGATAACTCCTTTATTAAGTCCGAAATGAACTTTATTTACAAAATTATGTTACTTAAAAATGACAAACTGACAAGAGTTAAGTACCGTATGAGTGTATTCAGTTTCATACTAAAAGAGCTAATTTTTAGGATTACTAGTAATGGTTACATTTGACTTATCTTATTTAAAACAAAACCTTAAACATGATAAAATTTCCATCCAGTCACGTCCCATCTCCCACCTACAGCCCGGTCCCGGGGGCAATTGTCCATCTTGTCCCCCCTTTCTCGGCGGTCCTGGCAGGAAGAAAGGATGGAGATAATACGCACACAAACTCACACAATTCACGCTATGACAAATTTACTAAACTTTTATGCTAAAAAAGGTTTATTATAAATATGTTATTTTAATGTGGATAAGGTACAATTAGGGAAAGAGTGTTCTAAAATTTTGTTGGATAAAAAATATATTTCAAATATTTTCTCTAGTTTGTACTTTTTATAGTAATTAAAAATTGAAGCTGCGTAAGCAATCGCCCCCAGGGGGTCCATGTTTACGGGTACATTTGCTATATTTGTGTCTTAATACCAAACAAACGATTAGCAAACAAAACTTTCCAGAGAAAGTTTTTTTCTTTCTTTTTTTTTTATCTTTGCCGAAAACTTTGCAAGTGAAAAATAAGGGAAAAAAAAGGTGAGGAGGTGGAGGAAAACCGCAGAAAGGACCGGGTATCCTCGCGCAGGATGGAAAATCGTCGATGCAATGAGTCGTGTCCACTCCTACTCAGAACGCCGAAACGAATCCACCATCATGGTCCGAGGGGTTTTGCCATCTATCTTGCAGCATGCAGCCTTTGCCACATGACTCGCCGGAAAAAGTACTCATCCACTGAGCATTCACCAACCAAACACATTTCCGATGGACGTCTGGTGGATTTAGCTTGGCAGACTCTACACCGATGTGTGAAAACTCAGAAACTGCAAAATCTTTTCGCTTGGGACGAAATCTTTTTTCGTCGCACATCCCTCAATGGGAAACTTCACCCTGGACAGAATATTTATTGATATGATTTTCTTTTCATTACATGCAGACGAGAGCTTCAAACATCACTATTTACACATGCGCAGATCGTTATACCTCCTGGCAAAGAAACTGATGTGGGCTTATTTGAGACTACTTTTTTTTACTAGTATGATATTTATTCTTTATTTTGTTCCATGCTCTGTAACTTTATCAAATAGGACGTACTTTTTGCTTTAAAGATTTCTCACCTTGACAACGTCATCTACATTATGATGCCATTCTTATAGGCAAGAATTTATCACCTTCGGTGTCTATCACGTTTTAATTCCGATCATGCATTCTTTGAAGAAAGCTATTTATTTGGCTGTGTATACTATCACTTTTAAAAGTTTTTTCCATTACGAAATGCTCTGTATACTCGGATGACGTTTTCTACCGGGACCTAATTTTTGCGTTTACAATATCGACTGGAAAACGCCACCTAAACTATGAAGTCAGTATTTTTATGTTGGTATAATATACTTGATACCGTTACAAGTATGAAAGCATTTATAGTTTTAAAAAAATCACATTATCTTTATTAACTAAGTTATTTGATCATACTATATGCAGCTGGATCTCGTTATCCCGATTTTCTGGAGCCACCAAAAAGCATACCAAGATGAAGGCCTGAAAAGAGTTATAGATCTCCATAAACTCTATCTCCCAAATCTCTTTCAAAACCGTTGATTATAGATGCTCACTTTCGCTAGCAAAAATGTTTTAAATAAAATATAGGGTACTGTGGGATTTCGTTATCGTGCCACCAGGTTTTTATCAGCCCGGTTAGCACGACAGTTTTTCAAAGTCTCGATTTTGTGTTAATGATTGATTTTGTGCACATACAGTTCCGGTTTTAGCGATATTCCACTTATAATGAAACTTTTTTGAGGTCCAGCTCGTCTTTTAACCCTTTAACGCGTAGTGTTCATGCTCTGGCAACACCAAACTCTGACATTTTGACTGTTGCCAGTCACGAAAAATAGATTTGATTTCTATAAAAATAACTGCGGGTGATATAGCTCCACGCGAATCTTTTACTTTTTAGCACGTCCACACTGTGCCGCACAGCCAGCTGCCGTCGAAAAAGGGTCCCGCCATCTTGCTGGTAGTTAAGTCAAGCGATGGCAACGGCTGCCCTTTTTTCAGCATTGGGAAAGAGTTGCGCCTCAAAGGGTTAAGCTGACGGAATTGCGTTATGTCTAAGCACTTATTCTATCTAAAGAAGTAATGAGATCGTTTGGAAGGTGTTTTACAATCCGGTGTAAGTTTTCTTTTTCAAGAGTTACTTGTTTGAACGACCGGCTGACTTTCCCACCGACTGTTCTTTGTTATGCCAGAAATTAACGAAGAATAATCAATTGAGTGAAATGGCCGTATGAAGAGGAAGATGGTCACTATGTGAAATTGTTAATCATGCGAAACCATTAATCAGTGCTCGAAAGGTTTAGATTTCTGTTATAGTAAAGTAAAATCTTCAGATACGAAATATTCAAGCATTTCAAACGAAATCATTGTTTATTTTACTCAAACTTAACTTGCTTAAAGAGGATTTTGGATTCTCAAAACAGTAATGAACTGTTTATTTTAATCTAACCACGATTAAGTTAGAAATTATGGGAAAATGTTTAGCTTAGGTAAACTTTTAAGGACACTACTTCATTTTGTAGCATAACCTTGTCAGTTGAAAATGTTCGTAATGAATTTTAAGCAAACAACTTGAAATACATTAGGAGATTAAAAAATAGATGAAATTAATTTTAGCCTCTGTATCAGATTTTGAATCAGTTAGAAAAGCTGGTCAAAGAAAAATTAATACTAAATACTCTTATCATAAGTAATAAAAAGTAGTTTAAAAATAATTTCCCGTCGAAGCGAACCTAAAAAAAAAAAAAAAAAAAAAAAAAAAAAAAAAAAAAAAAATGTGTGTGCTCATGTATCATAATGTCCAGGGAAACTCTACGCTCTCAGTAGATAACATATAACCTCATTAATATAAATTTCCCTGTGCTCAAACAAAACTAACGTTTCGAAAATATACTTTAAATTGTTTCTACACATACATTTTCATGTACAAAAATTTTTATGTATGCTCTTGTAAGGCAACTGTAAATTCCGTATGTATCATTTTGAATTGGATAACACTTCTATTTAACTAACAGTCTTGCCAAATTTTCTTTGCGAAAAGTCACTAAACTCAGCTTAAAAAACACGCAAAAATTTCACAAAAGTCACAGCTTGTTTTAATTAAACAAAAATGTATTTAGCTATTGCGTATCTAAAACTGTGGTTATTTAAAGCTAGAAAGATGAAACATTTTAACAACATCGATTACGTTGTTCATTTCTAACCCTAATACCACATTTATTATACATCCTTACTATACATAAATTTAATTAATTGGAGTTAATTCTTAGTTAATAGTAATTTGGCTTTAACTGTCGATTTAAAGTGGTGACTGAGCTAATTTTTAAGGGTACTTATCCCAGAGATCTTGATACCAAATTTTGCGTTTGACACTATGATAGCGGACAGCTACATTGAAAAAGAAATTTGAAATACCAATCGAACCATCATTAAGCTACGTTTTATACCTGCAGACAAATGCCTCATCGCATCATCATCAAGCTTTGATGCCTGTGTTTCTTTTCTAAAAAACCACTGACCGGCTTTTAAAAGCTTTTTCTAAAAAATCGTCATGTCAACAAGAAAAATCACTAATACCAAACCAGGAAATGTATCTCTTAAAAAGTTGCTTAAATTTAGCGACAGACTCCGAAAGTTTACAAAGAAAAGAGAGAGAGGTGATTTTGGAGTTATAATTTAGTCGTATTTATAACGCAAATAACCCTGTATTGGAAAGTTTTTTTTTATAATCGATGTGTTTGTCATCATTTAGGTAGCTTTCTTGTTCTATATCCCTTAAAAACCATATAACAAAGAGATAGCTATAACTGTCATTTCCCAGAAAAAATAAATGTAGTTACAGAGCTCGACAGTCGGTACGAATGTGATTAAATGCATAGCCAAACTAACGATCTTTGAAAATCGTTCCAAACCGTGGATTTATATTATTGCCGTTCACAGAATGATTACAAGTTTGCCGATTTTTGCATGAAAAACCTTGTGATACGTCCTGTACCATCAATAAAAAAAGCAAACATACTTTTATGGATAGGTTAAAAGACACATGGCTTTGCACGCGAAATGACAATTGGCAGATTCTTTTTTTTTCCCTTGTTTTTAATATAAACATGAAATATCGTGAGAATTTCGTTTGACAGATACTCGCGTTTGTATCGAAGTTTAAACAGTTAAAAGATATACTAAGAGCTTTTAATTTTTTTGTTTGTTTGTTTGCTAAGTAGAAATAAATTGCTAAGAGTTTAATGATCTTATTTGTTAAGTAAATGTGGACTGTTTTCTGAGTTCATGAATCTTTATAAAAGTATTTTTCTTCAATTTATTTAGTTTTCTTTTTCACATTAATAGGAAAAATTAAGGTCTATTCCTTACAATATATGAATACATTTCTTAATAAATTTAAACTGGGAATAAACGTATAATGAAATTTCCAAGTGAAATTTATATCCCAAACCATGAGTACAATTTGAATTTATTTTCAAGATTTTACTCACATTTTCCTGACTTATTAGAGTGCAAGATAAGCCGGTTTCATGTGTAAAGTGTTACTCTTTATAAAAAGTGGATCATGAAGTGCATAATAACATCTCTCAACATTTCTTTTGAATTATATACTTTTTTGAGTGGATGTACTTGTCCGTCGCCATTTTCTAATGCAATAAAAATTGTACG
Source organism: Cheiracanthium punctorium (assembly GCA_038373885.1). Taxonomy (NCBI): domain Eukaryota; kingdom Metazoa; phylum Arthropoda; class Arachnida; order Araneae; family Cheiracanthiidae; genus Cheiracanthium; species Cheiracanthium punctorium. The sequence goes on along the minus strand of JAWZYV010016091.1, from coordinate 1,132,384 downwards.
CATATTAATAGTATAAGTAGTATTCAGTATACAAAAAAAAATACTGATGAAATATATGTTTTATCATTTTTGATTTTTTGAAAAATTAATCTGGTTTAAATATGGATTGCACTATCCCGATATTTTCATTAAACAAGAAATAATAAAAAACACAGCGTTTTAAATGAAACGAAACTATTTAAATTTGTTGTAATATATTAGAAATTTTATTTTCTTATGTTTGAGTTGCTCTGCAGATGAATAACTTTTCGTTATTGCAAGATGCTTTTAAACACACGCAAAAATACATATTTGAGCATAATGCAACATAGCATTCTTTCATTATTATGGTAGCCGTTTTTTTCAACCCTATGTCAAAGGAAATCTGAGACTGTTACAATGTCCCACTGTAATACTTATTTTCAATGTCACCGTGTTTTATTTTAAGATAATTGTTTGCATTGTTTACATGCTTACTTTATTCAAAAACCTACAAAACTGATTAAAGCCAAAGAAAATCTGACTTAGTGGAAAGGCGGCACATACCTGCATCCGCGGATGCGTTAAGAGTGACACAGCATGGCATGACATTAAGACAGTTCTTGACACTCTTCCGTCAGGCATCTCCATTTAGAACTATTCTTTTTTCCCGACTTTTTCGAGGAAAAAAAAAAAGCTGCAATCAGAGCTTGAAACTGTTACCGGACACAAAAGATAGCTGTTTAATCGATGATGCTGTACAAAATACTATCTTCTATCGGAACTGTTTTTATCTCAACTGTCAAGAAAAAGAAAGAAAAAAATCGCGTACCTATGTGATGTGACCCACGACAGCTACTTCAAACTAACAAAAAATAGTAAATAAACAAGAAAATTGAATCAAACCGAACGCATCAGTTCTACAACAACTTGCAAATTCAATTTCATTTTTTAAATGTCTTTCTGCATAACAAATGATTATCTTGTTTGCTTTTTTTCAAATAAAGACGCGACAGTAGAGGAATATACTATATTTTTTAAGAGGAATATATAATATTTATAAGATGAATATTTATATTCTTCTAGTGCTTTCCAAAGAAGTTGAAAAGTGTTTATGATTTCGGTTTGACTGTCTGTCCACTCGTTCCTCACTCTAACTGCCGAAAATATGTAACGATTGCTGCTAAATTTACGTTATTCCTACGTACTTTATCATGTATCTTATTGAAAATGATGTATGTAGCATTTGCAGGTCTTTTAAAGGAACACTTTAAAGAATTCCAATACATCAAGCCCTATGGACAGCCATTCTTTAAAGCGTATTTTAGAGACATTTCTCTATTTCAAACAAAACAAAGTTAATATATGCTGTTAAGGATTATAAGATAACACTCTACATTGAAAATAGTGTATGTATAACTTTTATAATTCTTCTACAGGAGCTGTCATAAGAAATCCCATGCATTACGGTCTATGTCAATTTAGAGGCACGCGAATCCATTTCTAGCACAGTACAATAAGCATATAAAAATTTATAATGGTTACTTTTCATTTAAAGAATAGAAATAATATTTAACGCATTCATCACACGATTCCTTTTCTGTGATATCTCTGCACAATAGAAAACTCGATTCAAAAATACCTAGTGTGTATGTCGTTACGGGTAAAATTCTTTTTTTCAGGATTTCGCAGAATTACATTAATGCTAATGTACCAAATAACCGCCAAGTTTGGCCCAAAAAGACTGCTGTGCTGGAAAGTGTTTTATAATCGATGCATTTGACATGATTCATCTTTCTTGTGCCTTATATGGCTTCTTGGCTTGTGTTTTTCAGTGCGCCGCTGTGATCCTGGGATTGCATAGGCGCAATGATGGGTCATTATTTTATAAGCAGCAATATACATGAATGAAGTTCCCCTATTCAGAGAAGTGAAATATTCCGAGAGTCCCTATTCAGAGAAGTGATGCTCTCGTTATTACTGTGAAATTAGTGGTTAGAATGCTACCACATTTGCAGGAAACGTTAATGAGAAAGAATAAATATCTGCGAGGACAAAAATTAGCTCATAAAATTGCAACTAGGTGGCGTTTCACAGCATTTTAGCCTCGAATGAAACTGACAATAAACCATTCTCAAGAAAAGTGAAGAGATTGTGAAGCAGCTGTTTCATACCTGTGTTCGGTGGGAGATTCTGAAAATCGTCACCTATATTATTGTAAACCACCTGGTCATGATTTTTTGAACTATATATTTTTTTTTCATGCGAATCTCACTCCTATGGCTTCGTTAAGGTTTCCTGAGAATTTGGTAGCTTTCTGACCAGCAGGGGAAGTTTAATTAAGGACACCCTGTATATATCTTTCTGTTTTTTTTTTTTTTTTTTTTAATAGATGAATATATTAAATCATATTTTAAACACTGGTTGCTCAGACATCCTAATGTATTCAAAAATTTTTTTGTTCTCAGAGCTAAAAGCATTATAAGTAATGCCATGTGCACCATTTCCAGTGGGGTATATAATAAAGACATATTTATACTTGCGGATCAGTTATTGCATATTTAAAGCAATTAAAGCACGGCCAGGCACACAAATCGAAATTATATTCAGATTTTAACTTAGACGAAAAGTGTTAAAAAAAGTGGCATATCTGTGTGATGTGACTCAAGGCAGGCAGTCGGAACAACAAATAAATGGAAAAGAAAAAAGAGAAAAAAAGTTGCACTTTCGAGGTTTTCTTTACACCCGGCTGTTAACCAAATAGAAGAAGAATCAAGCAAAGAAAAGAAGGCATCCTTCATTTTTCTGAATTTGTTTTTCTTCGTCAGTGAATAGAATTCCAGTGGGTAAAGAAAAAAGATCGTGTGCTACCGTTATGGCTTCGCACCCACCTAACAGTTTAACGATAAAAATAACCCTTCATGCGGAACCAAGGCTCCACTGGCCGTAAGTCTGACCTTTCCCCCACTACCCGGAAGCCGCCTTGCTTCACGATATTAGTTTCAACCAACCATTTGTACGGCTGGCTTGTCCACTGTTCCTGAAATGGGATTGTCCAGTAAGTGATATCTCCCCGCGATGAAGTGTGTTTATTCGGATTCACGAAAATGAAATCGTGTTATTGTTTGCAGAAGAGGAAATTGTAACAAGGTGTGCAATTTGGAGTCCATCAGGATTACACGGAAGGCGTGAGAGATCTTCTGTAAAATGAAGGAGGAAGCTTAAAATCAAACATATTTACAAAAAGACAATAACGGAATATGGGGGTTGTGCTTTACAGTGGTATATACAAAATTATATTTTGAAACTGCTTTATTTAAAAAAAAGGAATATCAGATATTTGCTAAAGTAATATCAGACACATTGCAAGAAGGTAGTGTTGGGTATCTTCATTATCCAACACTAACTTCTTGCAATGTCTTTTTTGGTTTTCAAATGTACTTAATAAGTGAAATACTTAAATGAAACACTGAGGAAAATTAGTTCTCGAAGCAAATGTCTTTGAAAATATTTGATGAAGCACTAAATATTCAGGTACTGGAAGAATATTCAGAAACAAGTACTGGAGTCCAACAACGTATATAGCCATTCGAATGCCCCTTTCTATGCTAAACTTTTCTTGTTAGAGTTCATGCTGCCTCTCCCGCTGTAGATTCTGCTCTATTTTTCTGAACTTTTAAGAAGGGCCTTTTTAGCTTCTTCTTTGTCGACCCACCGATGGGACGAATTTCTTGTTGCAACTTCCCAAGATGTAGCGGTTCCTAGAAAGGCGGTGAAGCACATGATAGGAAGCCGTCAATATCATGAAATAGAAAAATGAGAAATTGTGGACGCTTTGGATCAGCTGACAAATATTTCTAAAAATATAACTATGCTGTTCAAAACTCTAAGCTGACATCAGATTTTTCATTCAAAACATCTGCTTTTAATTTGTCATGAGCTAAGTTTTAGCAGTACGCTTGTACTTTAGTTATTCACTTTAGTACTTTAGTATTAACTGTTTTTTAGTTTTTAAAAATTTCTTTGAAAGAATAATGAGCAATTATGCATAAATATTTATCACATTTTTTACTTATTGTAAAAACGACTTTTTAGACTTACTGAAATTTTTTTTTTTTTTATGATGATCTCTCTTTTACTCCAAAAACTTTATTTAAATGTACACAGATATGTTCGTCACGTAGGTTCAAAGATTTTAATTCCAATGTCAAACAACAAAACAACAAAAACAACAACAACAAAAAAAAGAAAATATTTTGGCATATATTTTACAGTTGAAAAGTTTGGGATTCGGTCAGTTTTCAATTCGCTTTTCAACTTAAATTGCTGTTAGATTTCAAAGCAAATTACGATATATGCAAACGTGATATTAGTTGGCGCGCATATCTTCTGGAAAAAAAAACCCAAATTCAAATTCAGATTTTTAAACTCTCTAAATCATTGCTGTGTAACATCGAAATATGATCCTAAAGCAACACATTTTCTAATATACCACTCACAAACTCCACAGGATGTACTTAAAAAGGAATCCTTCTCAGTATTGCATATCATAATTGATATTGTATGATGTGGCCATCAGAAGTAATTTCGATCCTAAATTCAATCAAGGAAAAAAAAAAACAGGGTGTGAGAGCACGAAATGAAGTATATCCTACACTCACTGGACCATATACAATGCTAGATTTACCGTTGAAATTTTCTTGAAAGAATAAAGCTGAAAAAAAGAAATGGCTTTGGAAATAAAATATCAGAAATCCCTCGGCAAATTGCTGAAATGCCAAGCCGCCCCGTTGCAGTTCGTGACATAAAGGAATAGTAACATTGAAAAGAATGGAAATGTAAAAAGTTTCAGGAAAAAAAAATGGCATCTAACGGTCACGCCGTTTTTGGGATTAAGTTTATTCAAGCTGCTTGAAAATGTACCTCCAAAATAACATCTAAGGACCATTATTTGTTTTTGTTCAACCTTCTTTCGGGTGTTGCTTTGGTTAATGCTATTAGTGGTAGAACATACTTGTTTTTCGCTCGGTCAAGTCATTGAGATTTTTTTCTATTGTATAACGGCTGTAAGAATGGAAATGTTGAAGACTGACGCAGAACTTGCTGAAAAACATTGCTGCGTTTTATTCTACTCAGATGGCAAATGAAAAAAAAATCTTTTTGATTATGCACCAAAATACACTTCAAGTATAAATATGTATATTAGGATGCATCGGAAGGTACAGGGAAAAACTTTTGTTCGCAATCAATTTTGGCCTAGGGTGGAAAAGTTATGCGTATTCAGTAATTTAGTTTACATGTTAATTTTTATTAAAATTCATCAACATCTTGAGGTACCCCAAGAGTCTGAAATTTAGTTTAAAATTGAAATTTTATGAAACTTAAAAAAAATTAATAATATTTGAAATTTCTTGTGGCGCAGGGTCATAAAGTTGTGAGAGTACATTAGTTTATACATATATTTTTATTTAATTATATTCATATCTTCGTGTGCCGGAAGCGCCAAAGAAAAATAGTTAAAAATTGACAATTTTACAAAAATGTATTAAAAATCGTAAAATAAATACTTTCTTATAAATTTGCAAGAGTACTCAGATAATAAAGTTAAACGTTTCTGGAATGTAGAAAAAGTATCTATATGAAAACTAAAGGCGGTAGGAGTATTTTTTGCAGGTGCTCCAAATAATAAAACTGTTTTGATTTTTGCATATTTGATTAAGTTGATATGCTAAAGGCAACAAGTAAACTGAAAACCAACGCATGTATTTGATAAAAATAAACCTTAAAGTACTAATATATAATAAAAATATGATATAATTATCACTTGAGAAAACTATTTCAATCTAAACTGTGATTTTGAATCAAAGATTTCATTATGTTCCTCGATTTGAGCCTACATCTTATAAATCCGGTCTTTCTTTCTTCTCCACAAAAAGGAGATGCAGCCTCTGTTACCAGTTTCACAGAGTACCCGGTTCCTTGTGTGTGGCATGAGAAGCTAGATAAATAAGGAAATTTTGCTGAAGTAATCTCCTTCGACAGGAATGTTTTCAAATCTTTATCGGAGATGTCTTTTAAAATTGGAGGCTTGTTAGTAACATTCCAAAAAATTAAATACGTATAATCAGCTGCTTGCATGTTTATTACTATGGTATAAAAAAATTTCTCACAAATGAAGTATTCTCATTCTCTTTTCAGGCAGAACCCTACAGTAAGATAATTTACGAATACTATTTCATATCATCATATTATCACATAACATAGCTATAAGCAAATTCCCTATCTGAAAACATCCATTTCTTTGGATGACAGCGTCAACAGTTTTTCTTTGGTGATCCGGCATCTTGAGTACATAATTAGCTTCCGCAGGTATCTAGAACATTCGATGCCCGATGGCTTTTCTTTAATGTGGAACCCCATTGAACCGTATACCTTCATAATAAATGTAACTAAATTTAACTTTTCGGAAGGTTCTTCAGTTGCCACATTAAGACGAAGGATACCGTTTGCGTTTGTCAACCACCAAGAATCACCACAGATACTGGTTGAATGGCAGCTAAATCATGACTGAATTCTTCTGAAGACACGGCTAACATATCCAACAAATATCGTTCATTTGTACTCAAAATATTCCTATTGACATCTCTAAATGGATTTCTCACGATCTTACAGAATTCAGTTACAGTTGAGGGAAATAGCCTAATTCTGTAATTTTGCATTCGAGAGCGCCTAAAGAGAATGCTTAAAAAAGCTTTTTTTTATGGAAAAAAAACTTCTGGCCATTCGGCAAATTATGCCACCCAAGCCATTACATATGCATATATATATATATATATATATATTCTTTATAAAAAATTGATTTTTGGGGGCAAGTGGGCGCCTGAAGGAGATGTTTAAAAAAGAAATTTTTATTAAAAAAAGTTCTCACCTCACCATTTGGCACATTTTGCCATGCAGGCCGTCATGAAAATTTAAAAAAAAAAATTTCGATCCACCCTAATGTATATCTTACCGTACCTGTTTTTTATGATCCATTATGCTCACTATAATTATTTTAATTTTAAGAGTGTTGATTTTAGTGTTTGGAATGTATGCACTTGAAAGACACAACTGAATACACTCTCCAGAATCTCGCTGCCAACAATTAACAGAAATAGGAAACTCCAGTTTGTAGATATTTTAAAAAGCTAAAATTTCTGCAAATGGATTCAATTTCTCTATAAAGGGTTATTGTTAGGTCTTGTCTAGCTGTAGATTTTCGTCACCTGTGTCTATTATTATTTGGCTGACGTATCTAGTAAATTAAGGGGGAAAAACTTAAGTATAGTAAAGTTAAATTTTTATTTAATAAAAAGTGGAAAATATAATATTAAAAAACGCCCTTCCGTTTTACAAGAAGTAAGTTTGATGAGCTTTATTGATCGAAAATTGAACTATCAGATTATGCATATCAATATATAAGGACTAGGGTGGTCACAAGAAATCAACTTTCGAATTTTTTGGGGGCACTCCCCCAAAAGTTGCCAATAGGCTTAAAAATGAGATTGGTAAAGTTTCAGCTCATTTGCATAATATTAACCCGTGCCGCATTGAGGTTAAAGTTTTGAAAAATCGCGTTTTTTCTCAAAAAGCAGTTTTTCCATCATAAAATGGATAAAATCGAATCTAGGAACATAATGTTGGTCTCGTTTCATAAGAAAACTTAATGCCTTGATGAGCTATACATCACTTTTATGTAAAAACTTAGATTTAACCCTCCAAGCGGTTGTGATGTCAAATCCCGTCCACTTTATTCCAGTTTTGAATGCAATTCATCTATAATATTAATCATTTATAACACTGTGATATCATAAATATGTTTGATATTAACGCTTGTATGTAGTTTAGGAGCCTTTTTTTTTAAATAATTGCAAATCTTCCTATTAAAATTTTTATTTTTTTATAATTTAAAAAGTGCATGAAAATTTTACCGTGAAAACAACTTTAGATTATTTGCCCATTTCCAAAACGCTCAGGGGGTACATTCGGATCATATCTAGTCCTGAAAAAAGCATATATCTATGCTTTTTTCAGGACTAGATATGATCTGAATCCTAAAAGTTGGCTTTTTTATGATAATTCAAAAAATTCTATTTCGCCTTTCCTCCTTTTGTTTTTCTTTATTTTTTGTGTATAAAATAAAGGTTTTATTTTTGAAAAAATCTGAAATTTAAAAAGAAAATGAAATTTAAGTAAAAGAATTAACAGAAAATAAGGTCAAAGAAGGTATAAAATTGAGAACGACTAACGTATTTGATTATTAAACTTATGTATCTAAAAACAAGCACATTATAAAAAAAATAAATTATTAATGTTTACAATTTTTTGTTTAACAGTGGCAAGGCTTAGATAATGTGACTTTCGAAGAATCTGGAAAAGTTTTTCTACATTCGAATACTACCTATAGTAAAAACTGCTTTTGTTCTTCATCCTCGGTTAAACAGGAATTGAATCCTTTGGTTAATTTTTCTCCCCTTTCAAGTGAGTCATTAAAAACCTTAAAAGCTTTGTTTTTTCTTTTTATTTCAAATAATACTGATTTTCATACCATACATCGGGATCAGTATTCAAAAATTGCATATTAAAATTAAATCTCTTAAAAAAAATTACTGTTAGAGATGAAATAAAAAAAATCAACTTCTTTGTCCAATAAATGATCCACTTCGTTGAAACATTGTTCCTCTTACATCTTTATCATCATCATCATCAGTTTTTTTTTCAAGTGCAATTAATTTTACAGCCACGCCTATTTTGACTTTTTTTTTTCCATGTTGTCTTCAAAAAATGAAAATGAAACTTGCTCCAAGTTAAGATACCAAAGATGGCCTATCATTTTATAGATCTTTGTTTGCAGACTCTTTATTAAATTTTTAGTATTGAACATGCGATTCTAATAATTTTAAGTCTTGATTGGGGTTAAAGTCTGAGTGGTAGTGTTGAACCATGCTTTTACATTATTTATTATAAATAAACAAATTTATTTAATAGCTCCTTTTTCTAAATCTATTAATGAGACCTGATGTCTGAGAAGAAGTATTTTGAGATAATAAATTGCCTTAGACATCCACCTGGCATAATGAACAGCACCAAATACTCTGAAAGAAATGTCAATTTGGGGAGACTCCTATAAAAATTAAATAATGTTGGATTAATTCTTTAGTTATCCCTGCTATTATTCTACAGTTAGTTATTATTCCACAGTTATCCCTGAGCTGTTGATTTCTTAAATGTTCTCCAAGAAAATTTGAAATTTCTTCGAAATTCTGTATTTTTTATGTAATAGTTTCATCTTCGATAGCAGTTTTGTACTTTGTCTTGTCTAACTTAGACCACCCAATCTGAATTTTTTTTTTAATTATCTGGATGAAGAGAAGTAGCTTTGCCCACTTTTCAATCAAAACAGATTTTAGAATGATTTCTAAAATATGGTGGCGACAAGGTAAATATAGATGATTTCGATCCTGTCTTTGCTGCAGCAAAAAATGCACGTTCCCCTAAGGCAACCAGTGGTATCAAAAAACATTGCCTGAATTTTACCAACTGCCTCCCATTCTTCAAATGCTGTAAGTACAGTTTTTGCCTGAGAGTTATTCTCACATTATTTTCAAGCTGAGGAACTCCTATTAACTGTTCTTCATCGCCACAGCTAATGAAAATCGTTTTTCTCTCTACAATTTCTTTATTCAAAATATGAGGAAGCATTTTTCTATCCGAGTGAACAACAGCACTCTCTAAATCAGAACTTTGAAATCTGCTTTTGATGAGATCAATTCTTGGTTTTCGAAATTCTTGTCTTCGGAGTCTTATTGCACATCAAGGGTCCTGCACCGGAAAGATACTATGTATTAGTGTTAAACCACGTGAAATGAAAATCATAACGATCATATGGGAGCTAGGGGAGGCATAGCCTCTCCTTGCCAAAACGTATGGGCACACATGTCCGTTCTAAAAGTAAATAATAACAGGTAACAAACATAGCATTTTAATAAAGTGAATTTAAGAGGTTTGACTTAGATGTGCTTCAACTGAAATAAAACCTTTTGAAGCGCAGAAATGCAAACTAAATAAATAAAAATATTTCATGAATTGTAGTTTAAGTTATAAAAATTCTTGATTTATTTTTTGTTTATTGATGCAAATGATACAAGAAACGGTCAAAAGTATTTAAAATTCTTAATTTATGTTTTTTCACTAATTTTACAAAAATGTAGATTTTGGTGCTACGACTCAGAAACTGACCAAAAAACACTGAATGTCATTAAATATTGGTTTTGTTGAGTGTAAAAGTAGGAAACAACAACACTTTTTATGAAATAAAACATGAACCAGGTTTGTAGAGCAAATAGTTTATACTAAATGAAGGAAAAACTATATATTTTTGGCAAAAATCGTATTTTTTCGAGAATTCAACCTCGATGCGGCACGTGTTAATATTATGCAATTGAGCTAAAACTTTACCGATCGCATTTTCTAGTCAATTGGCAACTTTTAGGGAGGTGCCCGAAAAAATAACATTAAAAAAATTTTTCCCCATATAACTTGTGACCACCCTAATAAGGACTTACAATTCTTAATATATAACAGTAACTGAAGTCTTCCAAAATGAAATCGGTGAGATTGAATAATAAACTTAAAAATGCATATAATTTGTATTCAGTAATGCAGTAAAAGTATTACGTATTCAATAGAATAAAAGCATTTATAATTTTGCCGATTTTTCTGCCGTACTTGTGTGGTGCACACTTTGCACATACGACAGAACTGATCCTGTGCTTAGTTATTATTTGATAGGAGATCCTTAATTCTTATTTGCATATTTGAAATCTGTCGATGGGTTTAAAAGTGCAGCAAGTCATTCAGTTATGTTTTAAAACTGCGATGTGAGACTACCTATAAGACGCAACGATTTATGCAGTGGGACAAATGAAGTCGGACTGGATCAGTAATAATAAGCAAAAGCAATACTGAATGTTTTGTGGCATACTTCTGGTAAAAGATATTTAAAAAAAATCACTTAGAAAATCATCGATCATTTATAGGTGGCTTCCAGAATTAGATCTGATAAGGGGGGTTGGGTTTTTAAAAAATTCAAAACAAAGCATTATCGTTAAAACGAAACAAACTAGCGCAATTACCAAATATTAAGCTTCCTAAGCTCACATAAAATCCATCCCCAAATTAAAAAGCTGCATATATTTTACATGCTACGAAAGAGCTTTCATCGCCGCTTCATGGGTCGTTGTTTTTCTATTAGAAATTTCGGTAAAAGCTTTATTTATATGCTCAGTTTATTTTTATCGCCACCGCCGTGTTCTTTGCAGCGCGTGAAGTGAACGATGTGAAAAGTGGGAGATTTGCTCAAAGATTCACGTTTTTGCTATAAAAATTACTCATGCGTTTAGGAGATCACTCTTCTTTGTAGAAAACCGACGTCGTCGTGAAGGAAAAAATATTATTATTATTATTATTTTCTGTAGAGTTATTTAAGTGGGTGATTTACCATTTTAGAGAAAAAAAGCAGACAAGCAGCGTTTTCACTGCTCCGAAATATTTATCTAATGGACCTTTCTTGTAGGGTTACTGGCACTGCAGACAAGGGAGGCAGATAAATTAGAATATACAGGAGTGAAATGCTTTACTACATTATGCAATTTTGTCCACCGGTAAGTTTTTAATTTCTTGAAATGCGCAGGTGATTAGCCATATACAGGGATGTTGTATGGGTCACAATGTGATAAAATTTTGAAAACAGAGACTTCAGATCACGCGCTCGTGATTTATTAAAAAGAAATTATTAGTACAAGAAGTTGCCGATAGATGGCTCTGCAGATCAACAAGACGTTCTACAGATGTTCTATATTTGTGCCGTGATTCTCAATAACTCTTTCCATTCGTAAAGCAGTGTGTTCCACAGCGGAACGCAGTGAGTCCACATTAATTCCACGAAAATTCCGAATAATTGCGTATTTCAGATGTGCCAAGGTTGCTGGGTGTTCTCGGTACACCTGATCCTTTAAGAATCCCCATAACCAAAAGACGCACGGTGTAAGATCAGGCGAGCGAGGAGGCCAAGCTGTTGGGAAACAGCTGCTGATCCCGCGTGCTTCGGTGAAAGTTGCCCGTACCTGTTGAACGCCACGAGCAATATGGGGAGGTGCACCATCCTGCATAAATATCGTGCTCTGGAGGCGGCCATGTATGTTGCTGCAGTTCAGGGATCACAAATGTTTGCAACATGTTCTGATAGCGTTTACCTCTGACAGAGCAGGTTTCGAACCCTCTTGGTGTCACCTCTTCAAAAAAAAAATACGGCCCAGTTACGAATGTTGAGGTGAAACCGCATCATACCGTAACCTTTGCAGGGTGCAAGGGCACTTGATGGATTGCTCGCGGGTTTTCACTTCCCCAAATGCGGCAGTTGTGCGTAGTCACTTGACCATTCAGGTGAAAATGGGCCTCATCTGTCCAAAGGATGTTCCATGGCCAAGCAACATCGACTTCCATTCTGGCAAGGAATTGCAGCGCAAATATTTCCCGAACTGCAGGGTCCCCGTCGGACAGCTGATGAAGACTATATTTTTTGTAAGGAAAATAACCCAGGAATCGACGCATTACACGCCAGACGGTCGAACAGGGCATATCAACAGCACGAGAAATAGTTGGCATACTGACAACACCATGTGGCAATTGGCTAGTGGCGTCTACGACCGCCATAGCAACGTCTTGTACGACAGAATCCACAACATGTCGTCCTCTACCTGGTAAAATTCCCAGTTGTCCGGTTCTTTCGAACTTCTTCATCATGTCTCCTAAAGCGCGGGGTATCATTGGTCCGGCGTAAGTTCTTCAGCCGTCGGAATGCTCTTATCGCAGCACAAGAGTTCTCGTCATTCTGGTAGAAAAGTTTCACTAACTGAGCTTTGTCTTTCAAAGTCGCCATTGGCCATCAGCGAGCTGGAAACAACTGCCTGTGCAGCCCCTGTCTTCCACTTTTGTAGGGCTCGTCTTTTGGATACGTTGCGCAGAAGCTTTATTTTTGCAAATCACGTTGGTGCAATATGCAAATTACTAGTGTTACAGTGACACCTATCGGCAACTTCTTGTACTAATATTATTTTTTAAATAAATCACGAGCGCGTGATCTGAAGTGTCTGTTTTCAAAATTTCATCACATTATGACCCATACAACATTCTGCATAGGTCTCTGAGTTGGGGAAGTTTAATTTGGACAACCCTGTACATTCAAATCAATATATACTAAACAGTCTGAAAACCGGTTAAGCGAAAAATACTTTTCATTACTTTCTAACAAAGTGTTTATCTGTCTATCTCTCTGTGCTCTGGCTGTCGTAAATATGCGTTCACTTCCACAAATTTAGAGATATATAATATGTCGTATTTCCACAAAGTTTATATACTTAAAATTTCAGGGCTAAAACATTCAGAAATTGAGAAGGGACAGTTTCTTACATTTCAATAGTTCACACTGATTTTAGATTTTTTCTTTTTAAACTATATATTTTACATCCGATATTTGCTTTGTACTAATATGTTGAATTAACGGATTGAGACCTCTTGAGAGTGAAATGGATTTCTTTTTTTTTGTGTGTGTGTATCAGTCTAAGGAAATAAATAATAACTAGGTAGGGTAATTCCGGGAGAGATGGACCACGTTTTTTCTTCGTTCTCTAAAAGCCCTATATATATATATATATATACATATTTTACTTTCCACAGTACATACATGCAGTGTATGATATTTCTTACAAAAATCATAATGCAGAAGATCATATTTGTACAGGAAATCTCATCCGGCTGAGATGGACCACCATAAAATAATGAAAAAGCTGTACACATGTAGTAAATTTATAAATATATATATATTTATTTTCATTACACAAAAATTAAAATTAACTTAATTGCAATTAAATTAATTTTAATTAATTTATTAAATTTACATGAATTACTGTGACATTTAATATAGTATATGATTTTTTTAATGAAATTGTTTTTATGTGCTATGACTTAATTTTGACACAAAACCTGATCCATCTTTGACGCCTAGAAGTGGTCCATCTCTCACGATCGTCCGGACAACAAGTACAACCCACCCTGCATTCTGGATTTCAAGTCGCCATTTTAGGTTCTTTGGAAGCCTATGCATGTTCCCCGATATTACATCATCAAAACTATCTAGATCACATATAAAATAAAACTTTTAATTGTAGAATTGTAAACATATGAAAAAATTATTTGACTCATCCACACCAGCAATGATAACTAGCTGAAAAATTATTATGTTTTTTGAGTAGCAAATAGTAGCACGCCTTACAAAATCTCTAAGTGTCTCACTGAGATAGTTACGCCATGTATGGAGAGGCGCATTCACTAAATATTTGGCTGGTCCGTCTATCCCGGAATTACCCAAATAAAGCTCCATTATACTATCAAATTAAGTATTCAAGCACATTTTTAAGGACTACGTAAACACACACACACACACACACACACACACACACATATATATATATATATATTTCATGTAGAACACAGCTTAATCAAGTAATTTACAGCGAAATAAAAACTATGGATTATTTAATGCATATATACGTAAGTCTTCAATGATTATGCCTTACTTATTAATAAATCTTAAATATATATGTATAACTGTACGCTCAGCAGGTTTTAAATATTCTAACCTTTTTTAATAATGGTAAAATAGCACTTAAAAATAATATTAAATTAATAAATTATGATTAAGTATTAATTCATTATAAATAATATTAAATAAATTATATTCCTGCTCACTTTTTCTTCTTCTTTTTTCTTTCTCTAGTTCTTTTATTTTTACAAGTTCCGATCAGGCTGGCGGACCGACCAACCCTTATACTTTTTATTCTGCACTTTTGACGCGTGCAGAAAGGTAGGTATGGCAGCAAAAAATAACGCCCCTATACTGATACTTTTAAACAGACTCGCTGCAATGCACGTTTCATGTGCAACATTGTAGAAAATTGCGCTAAACCTTAACAATTAGTTATCAAGGGTCTAACTGCATGTTACCGTCCCCTAACTAGTCACGTTCGAATAGCAGACACAATGGGAACTTGTATTTCTTCTAATTTCCAAGTCCTTTTAGTACAACGTCATTGACAAGTTCAGATATTAGACCATATACTGTGGCCTTCCCCCCCCCCTCCTCATGATTTCGAACACGTTCGTTTGTGCAAATGATTATTTATTGATGGTTATATGGACTTAAAACATGCAACAACTAAATAGAAAATAAAAGAAAATGTATGCGTATAAACTAATGAAATGATTTTTCACAATAGCATGATGGTTTAAACAGGTTCTACTTGTTGCGATCTTTGTTTAGGAAAATAATAACCCTCATAAAATTGCTAAGAACATTTCTGAGGAAACGTTTTTCATAACAGTTACGTTATTGTCCTGAATAGGAACTAAGTAGTGACTGGGTTTCTCTTCTTTTGATTTATTTATTTATTCATTCATTATTGTTTTTTTTCATTTGACTAGAATTCTGCGTGAAGGAATTATATAATTCTACAGTTATAGCGTTTCCGGAAAAGTCAGTCTCTAAGTGCCTATTAAAAAGGAATAACAATTCTTAAAAGTTTGTTCATTGGGGGAAAAAAATAGAAGTTGGAACATGTGATAATTGATAAAAACTGTGTTTGCAGCTTATTGTATAAACAATAAAGAGAAAACTTCTAAAAACTGTTTCTGAAAATCCTAGAATAAAAAAGAAGAGGGCACAGTGAGAAAAAGTTATCTAAAATAAAAAAATAAATAAATAAAATGAATGAATAAAAAGTGAATATCTCTTAAGTAAATGTTTGCATGAAGGAATCGCATAATTCTACGGTTAAAAAATTTCCTTAAAAATATTTCTCCAGCAGTCTTCTAATAATGTATATATAAAAATATTTCCCATTCCTTTATAAAAAAAAAAAAAAAAAAAAAAAAAAGGGAGAGGAGAGAGAGAGAGGAGATTGAATGTGCGATGACTGATTACCAAAATTTACATGTTATCGAAATACTTTTAAAAATAAGAGAATATTAAAATGAAATATTTTTGTCTCTCAACTGGAATTCTGTATGAAGAAATTGCATATTCTACAGTAAAAGCTGAAAAATCTCTCCCTAGCCATTTGGGAAAAAAACAATGGCATATTTCCCTAAAAGCTTTTTCATTTAAAAAGGTATCAAACATGCAGCTGATAATAAAAGTTTGAATATCGTTTTAATCATTTACTCTATTTATCCCACAATGAAAACTAGTATAAATTACTGACACTTTACAGAATAGCTGAAAAGCATTTAATACATTGGTCAATCTGTAAATGCCTCTGAATTTTAATTGCTAAAAATATGCTTTAATTGCTTCGAAATTTATATGACTTCTCTACTAAAACTGCTAACGTGGAAATGATACTTGTTTGTCAGAGAATCATAAAATAATTTAAATGTACTAAAAACTACGGTATTTATTTAAATAGAAGTTTAATAACGTTATATGTACAATCAGTATTCATGACAATCCAAAACAGGTATGGACAACCTTTGAAAAGTTGTGGGCCAAACTTTAGGATGTTAGCGAAGTCGCGGGCCGGCCAAACTTGCGGATTTTAGCGAAGTGGCGGGCCGTATAATTGGGATTTATATGGGATATTGAATGGTTTATACGGAGTTTTCAAATGTTCAGCGGGCCGGATCAAAAGCCGTGGCGGGCCACATCTGGCCCGCGTGCCGGCGGATGTCCATATGTGATCTAAAAGATTAACCCCAGTTTGTCGATTTGTTTGTCTGTAATATTTTGTATTTCTGCTCTTTTGTCAAATATTTATGAATATTCATAAAATTTTCTTATAAAAATCTTTCCTATTAAGTAAGCTGCTAATAGAAGTTTTGACCCTTTTATAGGGGCATGCAAATAAATTTCTAAGAACAATTTATGAATTTGATACTTTTTTGAGTGATTTTGCCTCATTTTCTCTATTCTCTATGCGGTAATTTGAGTGCAAGAAATGAGTTAGAGTTGGGAAGTGTTTTATAGTGTATACGCTCAGCATGAATTATCTGTCTGGTCGATTTTGTTTGCATTCCCTTATTATTGTTTGCATCTGCATTTTCGTTTATGGCCAGGTTTTGTTTCTGCAGTGATGCTGCATTATTTCCTTTAATTATTCGTTACACAGTTTCTAATGATTCTGTCATACTTTTTATAATCATTCGCTGCGCAATAATACTAATGCAAGTACGGTAGACCCACTGCTTCCCTCATAACACGGTAGAAGCGTTCCGTGTTATACGAATTCTTATTGTACATTATCAGCATCTTCAGTGTTAGCAGGTAAAAAAGAAACATCTGTCTCTTTTTTTATGGTGGTGTACGAGTCTTTTTTTAACGTCTTAAAGGAAAAAGATCGCAATTTTTCCTGGTTTAAGAATCAGTATTATATAAACCCGCGTTGTAGGGGGGTCTACCTCAAGGGATTTGTGTTGAAAGGTGTATGATAATGCAGTCGTTGGCATAATTTATATTTCTTGCTGATACTGTTTGCATTTACGTCTTTGAACCCGAAAAAGCAACACGTCTAAAAAGGGAACGTTTGTTTTTCTCAAATTTCGCACTTCCATCAAAATTGTATCAAAAAGACACAATACAAAGCATTTCTCAATGCATAATTGCATTAGCACTGCATACACTCAGGAAGAGCTATGCACAATCATTTCATAGACCCGCATAGATCTTCTGATTTGATACGCTGTTCAAAAATAAACGCAATTATAAAAGACTGGACCGAAAATGTACGCAATTACACACACAAAAAAGGGGCTTTAATTCATTCAAATACAAACTTAAGATAATGAAGCAACATTTTAGCAACCTGGTCACGTGCAGGGTTAAGTTGTTGACAGCGATAATTTTCGCGTACCTGTTGCGTTCTTCAAAACATGAATCATAATAAGCAAAACTGTTTATTATTACACATTGATGAAAGAATGCTATTCTTAACACGTTTTCACCAAGCTCTTAATATACTTTTACTGCTCTAGGTACGCTTTCCTTCATTCATTCGCTGGTTCATTATTCAGCTTATCTTCCCTTTTTTTAGAGGGAATTTTTAATTACTTCCTGGTGCCATTGTATTTTTTTTTCATGAAACATTGAGAACATTCATTTGTACTAATATTCACAGGTTAGTTTTACGATGTTACATGTACTTTTCGGCTTTGTGATTCTTTCAAAAGGAATAATTATTACTTTTTCCCTATTAAATTCAATCGACGCATATTTTTGTCCAAGGGCTTAGTTTAAAGCATAAAACGGTAAACCTCTTTCAATCGTGCTTTTCTAATGTCTGAATAAAATCGACATTAGGCGAGGTTAATGTGTTTTATCCGTTCTGTAACTCTCTTAAACGTTCTCTATACAGGGTGCGCGTACGCAGAATTTTCCAGAAAGGTGCCATTTGTCATTTTTGTCATGGTTAGTTAAAAAAAACACAGAGAACTGTTTAAGAACATCAGAATAAAGAACTATATAACCACTTAGATCCGAGTAAAACTGTTAAAATTAATAAAGAATTTCGTAAATAGCACTCATGAATAAATAAGATGGACACGAGGCGAAAATAAGCCTGCCTCGTCTCACAAAGTAGCTGAAAAGCTTTGTCTCGTCTCCCAAAATTCCTACAGTATAATGATAAAAACGCCAGTCTCGCCTCGGTTATTAACTGTGTATTAACAAAATTGAGGCAGATTGAGGTTGAAAATGTTACACATTTTATTCATAAGCTGCATTTAATATTATTAATACTAACACAAACCTGTACGCTTATTTTTATTTTAGAATTTTCTTTCATAACACCCCCTCCCCCCCCAAAAAAAAAAATAAACTTTTAATAATTGTTGTTGAAGAGAAATTATATAAATTTCTCAAACTTGGACAGTAATTTTAAGCTACAATTCATACTTTATCCGTACGAGACAAGATAGATTTACAGTTGTTTTTCGAGACGAGTCAGAAGTACTTATCGTTACTATATATGGATTTTGCGAGGCGAGACAACGCTTTTCAGCTGTAGTCTCGCGTTCATCCCTAGGACGTGATCGCGTCCCCCATTTACTTATTTATTTAATTTTTTTGCTAACGCCAGTCTGTGGATGTAAAGGTTAGGAAACACTGGTCTAAAATGCATTTTCAAAGACTCAGAAATGACTAGAAACAACTCAGACGACTCAAAAGTGAATTTCATAAGGTTTAATTTAATCTTTCTTTAAATCTCTGCCATTATCCGCACATTTCCGTTGTCCCATAACCGACCTTAAACCTTAACAGGAAAAGTTTATTTCATTCTGGAGAATCGTATGCAATTCGCATCGTGCCGGACACCTGCATACGATTGTATACTGCTGCTATTTTGCAACGCAATTTGTCACAACAGAAGGTCAAAGAATTTTTCGCGTTGCACTCGAGAGAGGTTCACAAGGTTTCTTGAGCATTGCCGTGGAGACATACACGTAATAGGAAACGTTGCCACACATTGCATAAGAAAAAGTAAAATCGTTCGTTTATTTTCCGTATTCATTGTGGGATTTGATGTAAAAAGACTCACGCGAGTACAGTTCGGTCATTTAAGAACTATGCGTTTGCTTCTTTGCATTTTGTGAATTCTTGAAAGTGTAAGCAATCATTGTTTTACATAGTGGTTGAGGTCAAATGCTTTGGAATTTACGTTAAGTCTGTTCTTTTAAGAAATCACGAAGAGTTTAAAAAAAATACAATCACGCCACTCAGAAAATTTAAAAGGTCCTTTCACTAGCTGTAAGCATTTTATAAATGGTTAAAGGACTACCCCACAAATGTCGTCACGCTTGGACTGAAGAGAGGGGGGTGACATTACAGATTTAGTTAAAATAAAATACGCATATTAGATTTTGAAGTTATTTTGAGACTACCAAAATTTGAGCGTATTTCTTTAGTCGTGGCTAAGACAATTTTAATGTCTTATTTTTTATATTACTCATATTTCTCTTTTTATGGAAAAGTCATTCAAGGTGCACTTTGGTCCCTATATGTTTGTGCCTAGGGGAGGGGGGGGAGGACAAGTCACGGATCCTGCCCCAGGAAAATACTATATTTTAGTGTCGAACCATTTCCATTACGTAACTATTATACCAGTACGTAAATAACTAAGATATTATATATTTTTCCTGGGAGCTGGGATGGGTGTGTGGCCCCTATCTGCCCATATGCATGTGGGCCCATGAAACTAGCTTAAGAATAGGGCAGCATTAGAAATTTTCACTTAAAAGAAAATCTCTTCCCATTGTATTCGGTTTTTCCTGTAAACCTTAATCTTAGCGCGTACTAAAATGTAAGCACACAAATGATTGCTATTGTTACGTTCGCAAATATCTGTATGTTATTCAATCGCTGTCTAAATAGTACCTCATAACAAGGACGCTTCTGTTATTTCACTTTAAGAAGGGGGAACTGCAAATATGGTACAGCTTGATTATAGTGACCAGTATTTAGAGACAACTCATACCGTCAAAATTCTTTGTACCATTCAAATACTCATCTATAGCACTGAAAATCGCTTAAAAAATCGCTCTTAAAGCATAATAAGTAGCCTGGTCATTCCAAGTTTTTTTACGTAACAGAGTTCAACTGCAATTGTCCTATTTTGGGTCTTTACTTTATACTGAACTTTTTTTTCTATTATAGAAACTACTTTCGGAATAATTAAGACAACTTTTAACATGCAATATTTTTAATCATTAAATCAGTGAGTATCCATATTTTCTGTAAAGTTTTAGTTTTATTTCTTCAACTTTTGGAGGGGATCTTAACCTTCCCTGAAGTGTAAGTTTTCTGTATTTGAAAGAATCTGATGCGGACAACACATGACTTCCTTGCCCGTCTATTAAATCAAAAATATTCTTCAGCACTTCATCTAAACTTATTTTGTTTGAAAGAGATAAAAGACTGCACTAATACTAAGGTTTATCGATTTCTAGCCAAATATTTCCGATATCGCCAAGCTGGGTTTAATTTGAAAGATTAGGTTTTGACACTTAATTTGGCGATATATCGCCTTAAGCCAACAAGCTTGGGATAGTTTGCGAGATTTTGTGGGTAGCAAAAGTAGTAATTGACCACAGACTTTCAATGAATTGAATGTATCCATGCACCTTGAGCGATACGGGCATAACTCTAACCCAAGGTGAGTTAAAATGATCAATTTACGGAACCTATCTTCACTGTCCTTACTGCATGGAGTGAACTCCATGCCAATTAGAATTAAATTAACAATATCTTTTAGACACCCCTACCCCACCTTTTCTGAGAGTCCTGAGAGTGGCCAGGAGGTGCACAGATATTTTTCTTTAACATAATATTTTCCTAGGTTAACAAAAATTAGCTGTGAGTTCGTTTCTTATGATTCAAGATGATTCACAGCATAGAGCTTCTTTTTTTCTGAACGGGAAAAATATATTTATGTGACAGAGCGTCACATGTGATACTTTGTAACAAAAGACCGGGCTTATAAAATTAGAAAACAAAAAGTTTGTTCCTTAGAATTTCTTATTAATCTTAATGAACTTAGATAGATTTTCTAAACTATTTATTTTTTTTAGTAATTTCTGTAAAAGATCCAGAAGTTTTTGACGAATCATGTTCAGATTCACTTCACTATTACTTCAACACTTCTTCTAAAGTGGTTAATAACAGACACGGAGACAACGTTTCTGACCCCACATTGCTATGTGATTTTGAATCATCTTAGTTCCCCAAACCACCCTCAAAAGTTGTGTACGATATTTTGGAACACCCTTACATAACTGTAAAAAATGTGTAACTATTAAAGATACCCCTGTATAAATGGGAAAGATTAATTTATAGAAGCATAAAAAATTACTTCAGACTTTAACATTTGAAGGGAAAAACAAAACCCAAAAACCTGTCAAAGCATAAAACACTGAAGAATTTTTGAGAGGGAAAAACGAAAAATTCCTTCATACACCAAGAAAATAATCTCATACAAAACAATAAATCATAGGTCAAATCTCCGCCATGCAAATCGCTGCTTTTACCCTTTAATTCCAACAATGAACGGCAAACCTGACTCACAGAAGATGAAGGTAAAAAGCGAAAGCAGAAATGCCAAAAAACCCTGGAAAAGTGACTTGACAAACGACGTGTGTACTGACTTTTCTCCATTCTTCATCTTAAATATGGATTAACGACACCGATTACAGTAGTTTTCCCTTTCGGTAGTTGGCCGAGGGGTTGGTTTGGTTCTTTTTTTTAAAGAGTCTCTGGCTTGTTATATCAATAATGACGGTCGAAGTTCGCAGCGAAGCGCAACACAGGGCAATCACTTGCCATTTGTCACCGAAGTCAACGTGATGATCCCGGATGCAATCATTCGGTGTTTTAAGATTAGAAATCTCTCCGTGGAACAACAACAACAAAAAAAGACCCATTTGAGAATTTTTTTTTTTTTAAATGTGAAAGGAATCTCTCATCCTAAGGGAATCTGTGATTTTTAGAAGGGTTGTTTCTTATTGATATACGAGTCGACGATTCACGTATTGTCAGTAGGACGCGATTTTTTTGGGTAAAAAAGGCACATTTGAGAAAATGTTTAAATGTGAAAGGAATCTCTCATTCTAAGGGAATGTGTGATTTTTAGAAGGATTGTTTCTTATTTGAGTCGATGATTGACGTATTGTCAGTAGGACGTGATTTTTTTTTTTTTGGGGGGGGAAGAGCATTTCAGAAAAATTTTCAATTATAACAGTTTTTCTCATCGTAAGGCAATCTGTGATTTTTAGAAGGGTTGTTTCTTTGATGTACAAATCGATGATTCACATATTGTCAGCAGTACGTGCATTTTGAAAAAAAAAGAAATAAATTAGTAGAATTTCAATTTTTTAAAAACTTTTCATGGCATTGAGTAAAATTCAAGAACACCAGTTCTATCTTTTTTAAATTATTATCATTTTTTTTAGTGAATGATTCAATAACGCTAACGCATCCCCTATGGAATATTTGACGGGAAGTCGAAGATTGAATTAAACATGGAAAAGGTTAATTCACTGTATTTGATCGAAGTTTCATTCGAATTAATTGATCGAGTTTTAGGTACAACTACTTAAAATAGTAGCTCTAGAAAATGACAATCAGGAAAAAATTAACTTTAAAGGAATTTGCTTTAAAAATAAAAATATATTAAATCATGGTGGTGTTGCGAAAAGTTACGTATTTAGTAGGACAAACGATCCAGGCGAAGGGCTACTCCAGCCTGAATTTTCGGAAGGGGCCCATTGAACTTTTTAGATAGGTCTATATATTGTTCAAAATGCAAACTGAACGCATAAAATCTGAAGTATGCGAATCTAAGGTTACAAAACAAAATTTCGGAGGATGGGCCCCCCTCATTGGAGCCGCCCTTGATCCAGGCTAAGTACTTAAAAAGGTGGGAACTGATGAAGCCAAGTTGATGAGAACACAAGTCTTCAGCCACCAAGTAAATGACATTAGCGGTATTAGCGTCATTTTCATAGTATTTGATATAAAGTGAATATAAGAACAGAAAAAAAATTATGCCAAGTACTTTAAAATTTTAGACTCTTTCTTTACAAGCTGTACCATCCTACTGAAACGATAAAACTGCATCAATTACAAAATTTTTCAAAAAAATTCTTAATCAAAAATTTTTGTAGGATGTGTCGGGTCATTTTTTGAAAATTTTCGCTATGTAAATTCCATGTTTAAGAATTTTTCTGAAAATCTTTTAAAAGACACCGTGTTTTCATTTAATTAAGCGTGCATTCCAATTATAAAGAATCCTTAATTTTTTCGAGTTCCTGGTGCAATTAGTTTATTTTAATTGACCGTGAGCAGGTTTTTATCTTCGACATACACCCTTAATTATTTTATAATTTAGTATTTTGAAAGCATCTTAGTTAAATAAATTTGTTTTTCTATTAATTTCACTTGAATGATACTACAGTTTATGTTATTTTAGAAAGTCAAATCGGTGAACACAATTTATTTTAGCTAGTCTGCTTATATCCCGTTTTGACTAACTCTAAAATGTCAGCTTCTTTTGATGAAATGTCATTTTTTTTCAAAAATGTATTACATGAATTTTAATAGAACAATTACTTTCTTTGTTAGATGAAAAGCAACACAGCTAAAACTTATTGTCTAAATTGTTTAACAGGCTGGTACTTGTAGACATCTAAGTGAAGAAAAGGATTTTTTCCCTACTAATAATTGCGTTACAATAAGACAATTTATTCTAATTATTAGAACATAATATCGATTTTACTACTTGGTTCATTAACTTCAGTGCCCTTACATCCTGTCTAGTTAACTCCACCTGTTCGCAAACCCTTCAGAGCAGTTCTTAGTTCATAAGGTACGAATGCACAAAAAAGTAAATAAAAAAAAGTCTCCATAAAGCGCATTTTTTCAAAGAAAACAATAGATATTAATCCTTCTTGTTACGCTACGAACATCGGTAATTTATTTATTTCCTTAAACGTGAACCATTGATAGCTTTGTAGAGATTATCTGTTTATGTAGATATCACATCATGCGTGGAAGAGAAAGTCGTTGTGTACAATTTATACGTCAGAGGGCATTTACTTCGTTTCTGTAATAATTGCAGTACATGCGTAGCATTGATGATCACATGACATTTTTTCTTACTTTTTCTTTACTTGTAAATAATATGATTTTTCGAATGTTTGGATAATTCTCGTGCGGAAAAATATAGCTCACTCCGTAAAATATCAGTAATTTTGACAGATAACATCTTTTATTTTTTAAATAACTTTGCACTTATTGATATTTAGTTCATGACCTCGTCATCTATCAGTATTACTAAATTCCAGAATAATTCAACCGAATAGTAAAGAATTATATTGTTTTAAATTTTGGCGAGCGTCTCTATTGCATATTTTGTAATGAATTATTTTATTCAAGATTTTTTTACACGTTTAAATAAAGAGTAATATTGTTATTGAGTCTTCATTCTTTTTCGCCTGTCTGTTCACTTGCCTGTTTAAATGTCGTATTTACGACATTTAAAATCTAATCGGATTGCTATAAATCTTATGTGCCATAAATCTTTACATATACAGGGTTCGTTCAAGATAGTGTATGAAGCATTTGTTTTTTCTATTCAGGAGTATGGAATAGAAAGTAATTTTAATTCTTAAGGTCTAAGGTTGGTTGGTTTTCGGTTAAGGCAAAGCTACACGAGGGATATCTGTCTAAGGGAAGGATTCCTTGGGCAGAAGTTTTTTTTATTAACAACTGGATATAGACAGATTCATGCATAGTAATTGTTTTCAGGCAATTCTTTGGAAAATCAACGAATGTCAGATATGTCTCTTGAACATATCATTATCTTCAAAATCTCCATCGATTGTATCTGGATGGATAGCATTTGATTTCTTGGGTGACGAACGTAAAATATTCACAAGCCTTATTCTAACGGATATCATATGAATTTTTAATGTCAACACACGTAAAATCTCCATTGGCTGTACTCGGACTGATATAATTTAAATTCAACCTCTAAAATCCCCATCGGTTGTCTGGGTGGATACCGTTTGATTTCTGTGGTAACGGGTGTAAAATCTTCATCAACACTATTTGAATGAATATCATATGAATTTTATGAGAACACATCTAACATCCTCATCAACTGAATTTCAATGGATATCTTTCGAATTTTATGGCAACATATCGAATCTATTCAGCAATAGTGTCTTAACCTAAATAAAAAAAAATCCTTTTTTTTGCATTATTACGACCAATTAAAACTCTTTTACATGTATTAACCTAACTAAATAGACTTAAGCTTTCAAAAAGTGACACTTAAAACGTGCAGTAAGAGTACACATTGCTATAGCAGTTGGGAACAATTTTATGAGTTTTCTGCAAAAACCACTAGTAGACTATTGTTGACGAGGTAACTATTACGACATGCAAAATCTTTATTGGCCCTAATTCGGATGAATACCATTTAAATTCTGAATTATTTTAAACAGACATTTTTTTAAACTACATATACTTGGCATTTTAATGCATATTTAAAATTTGGAAGTATTTCAGTTTTTTTTTTCTCCGACTACTACGTAAGCCGAGTATCGTCGTCGAAACCTTTTAAGCTACTTTCTCCCGGATGCAAAGGTTAATCTCTGCGTTCAGCGACGATGCACGAAAAGACTTGTTTTTTTACTAAGTGGATAAATTTTTCTCTGTCACGAGTTATTTATTTATTTATTTATTTTGTGTGTGTGCCTGCCTGCCTTGTCCTCTATAATTCTTCTTTAATAGCTCGGAAAAAGACTTTCTCAAATTCGGCTCTTCTTCATGAAAACAGACAATCTGACGTAAGATTTAAATCGTTCCTACGCGTCGTTATTTTATTTCTTTATTTTGAGCGTTAAATACGTTGAGGTATGCGAACGCACTCACACGGCCAATTTCGAGGTGTGTGTGTGTGTGTTGTGTGTGTGGGGGGGGGGTGTTTTGTTGAGAAAAGCAGTCTGTGTAAGGGAAGGATAAAAAATCTCTGCAGCTTAAACGTTTGATTTCGAACGTAACTTACTCAGTGGTGGCTCCTCCATTTGAGTCCACGAGCACGTGAAAAAAACCAAAGAAAAAAACTAAAAATTAAACACATTAACAAATTAAATTTTAAAAATTGAACACTTCTAAATTTTTTGTGAATTTAAAACGTGAGTTTTACTCCCCCCCCTATTATTCAATAAGCTTATTATAGCTAACGCACTGTATCGTAGGTTACTACAGCACAGTGTTTCCTCGAACGCTCTTACGATCGGAGAAATGCCCTTCTGAACCGCTCTCTGAGAACAGAAACGGAGACAGTTGTGGGAGAAATAAGGAGCTGCTACTACCATTCCGTTCGCACATTTTCAGTGTGCCCACAGACCATTTTTTGACGGTTATCTCTTTCGGATCCTCCCTTTATTATTATGTTTGGTTAGTCAATTCATTTTCTTATTACTTTTTTATTTTTATCATTTTTCACAACAATATTTTTTACAAACTAGTGTAAATAATTAATATGGGACTAAAAGAAGTGTTTTGGAGCTAAAGCAATTATATTTTTCAATATATCCTTTGAAAAATGTTGAAATAAATTAATCAAGACAGCAGCTTGTTAAAACTTATCTTGGTGACGAAATCTAAGACCAACGATTATTATTTTTCTTTCAGTTACCTGCATCGTTTTCCTTTAACTGCTGACTACACAAATATATTTAAACTTGTGAGGTGCGTCGTATCTTCATATTTATTTTTTGAAATTTATTTTGTGAATCTCCATTTTAATAACCCACGAGCCGCCACTGAACTCACAATAGCTCTAGCCAATAAAAGTTTTCAGTGAAATATGATATGAGATTAGAAACATCCAAAATGCCGGTATTAAGAATGAATTGTAAAGAATAACAATTCCATCAAAACGCAAATACAATAACATAACTTATTTCTGATAGTCTGTTCTTCTTCAGCAGCAAAATCACCAATTCACAGGCAGTGACGAAATTGAGAACACAGGTAAATTCAAGAGAGAACAAATAGTTAGCTGCTATTCCGCAAAAAAAAAAAGAATAAATAAATAAAAAATAATAATGTTCTAAGAAAACTAGTTTTAACCCTTTGAGGCGCAACCCTTTCCCAATGCTGAAAAAAGGGCAGCCGTTGCCATCGCTCGACTTAACTACCAGCAAGATGGCGGACGATCGCACAGCCAGATGCGTCAAAAAAGGGTCTCTAGATCTGTGGCACGCGATGAACGTTTCGATCGTCCGCCATCTTGCTGGTAGTTAAGTCGAGTGATGGCAACCGCTGCCCTTTTTCAGCATTGGACAATCTATCCAGCTGTTTTCGCATTCTTCCATTTTTCAGCAGATGTCAGTGCTGTTAAAAAGAATCGTGACCATTTTTTACGGGAAATGACGTGCTAAAATGTAAAGGATTCTCGTGGAGCTATGTCACCAACTATTTTTATAGAAATCAAATTTATTCTTCGTGACTGGCAACAGTCAAAACGTCAGAGTTGGGTGTTCCCAGAGCGGGAACACTGCGCCTTAAAGGGTTAAAGTTTGCCTGATGTTGTCAAGGCATCATACTGAAACAAAAGTAGAAAATTACGTGAAAATCACCTTGAAGGCGAAAAGTATAAATTTGTGGTGACAATCGATTAGGCATGAGGTTATATTGAAGTGGTTGAAACTGCTGTAAAAAGAAATGTTCTATTGCTCAACTGACAAAAATGATGGAATGAAATGTCTTCATCAGAAAATCTCCCAAAGGGATAAATGTTAGTCCCAGGATTTTGTTGCAACGCAATAATAAAAATGATAAAAAGTCTCACGTGAAGTAAAAATCAATTCATGCTACTATCTGAAAAATATTTTAGAACCGATATTGATAAAGAAATCACAGACTTCCTTACAGGAAAACGTAATAAAAGTTGAGGTTCATATGAGCAAAGTTTCTCGATCAACTGCCTAAAGAAAATCAACACCATTTAATGATACACCTGTAAAATAATCAAACGCTTTTTCAATGAACTTTAGGAATTTTGATTCATTAAAACGAGCATTAGGAAAATCACATTTATGATGCAGTTCATCTCATATTTTTAAGTAATTGCTATTCCATTTTCTATTCTAAATTAATACTTATATCATTTTTTAAACTCCCAATTTTCATGTTCAAGCTCTTACTCCTGTTTTAAAATCTGCTACTTTGTCTTTCCGCTCTTGGTATTTTAAGTATGCGCCACATTCGCTTTTTATTCTGTATGTGTTGTAATCTCCCTAAGTTTTTTTTTTTTTATGGTTTAACGCAAAGGAAAATCAGGTGCCAAACTCAGGTCAGGCTCAATATTTTTAGACTTTTATATAGTTGGGAAGTGAGTTCAAAAATTATTTCTATTAATTTCTTCGTACCTTTCTACGGCGACACATTCAATAGTGCTGGTCATAACCGTTTTATTCGGTAGCCGTTAAAAGCCACTGTTAATGGTCCCGCCAACTTAGATTCAGGAGCTCTATTTCTTCTCCCTCACCATACTCTTCGACTTTAACCCTTTAACGCGTAGTGTTCCCGCTCTGGGAACACCAAACTCTGACGCTTTGACTGTTGCCAGTCACGGATAATAGATTGGATTTCTACAAAAATAGTTGCGGGTGACATAGCTCCACGAGAATCCTTTACTTTTTAGCACGTCATTTCCCGTAAAAGAATTGCCACGATTATTTTTAATAGCACTGGCATCTGCTGAAAAATGGAAGAATGCGAGAACAGCTCGATAGATTGCCCAATGCGGGAAAAAGGGCAGCCGCTGCCATCGCTCGACTTAACTACCAGCAAGATGGCGGACGATCGAAACAGCTGTCGTCAAAAAAGGGTCTTTAGATCTGTGGCACGCGATGAACGTTTTGATCGTCCGCCATCTTGCTGGTAGTTAAGTCGAGCGATGGCAACGGCTGCCCTTTATCCAGCATTGGGAAAGGGTTGCGCCTCAATGGGTTAAAAACGGCCTGACGTTGCTAGGAAATGTGTACTCTCATAGAAAATTTGAGCTAGAACTATTGCTTAAAAACGTAGCTATAAGATGGAAGAGGCTGAAAAAACAAACAAACGAGATCGCTGAAAAAAACAAACAAACGACATTTATACATAAAAATTGACTACCATCGTCGTTCCCATACAGTGTGAACGACCTTCTATACTTCACATACCTGTATAATCTTCCACAAATATGTATCTAAAATGTATTACAATTGAGTAAAAAAAGTTACTGTCATAGAATATAATATGAGAGGAAAAAAAATCTTCATAAATTGTGAAATACAAGTGTGGAAATTCTATACGGATTAATTTTCGAGAAAATTACCGTTCGCTACGGTTGTCATCAGCAGTCGGCATCTTTGAAGTCTCAGAAAATCCTTCTATTCACTTTTGGTGTTGGACAATGACAGATATGGAGGGGGGAAGGAACTATAAGAAAAATGAAATTCCGAGTGAGATAGTAGCTTCTTCTTTTATTTTTAATTATTCATAATCCATATTTCGTAAATTTTACTGTCACAAAAAAGCGATAGTGAAGGAATAATCATATACTTATTATTATTATTATCATTTTTTTTTTTTTTCATGCTAAGTAATTCTATCATGTTGCGTCTAAAATACGAAAACGACAGCGCGAGATCAAGTCGTCAACGCTGTTTGGAGTAAATTAAAAACGAAACAATTTGTATTTTTATTTTCTATTTAGTTTTTTTCGTACTGGATTTGTATATTATTTCTTGCCCCATTATTTCATTAATAATAGGGAGCTCATTTGTTGGCCGAATAATGATATCATTATAAAATAATTTTGAGAGCTTTCATGTGAGTTTTCAATATCCTCACAACAGTTGAAAACTAAATTTTAGACAATATTGTATCAATTTATTACCTATCATTTAATTATTCATGTTAACTGTTACTTTACTGATAATGAGACACCTTGAATATTATTTTCTCTGAGCAGCCTGGAACCAAAAGTTTTATTTTCTGAGTTTTGTTAAAAACCTACTACTCATAAAGTTTTATGCGTAAAAACATTACACACATTATTATTAAGTAACGTAGGAGCCAAATGAAAATGCTTTTAAAAATGCATTACTATGTTTTAAAAATATTTTCATTCAGCTTTAAATGTGTCGTCAATAAAACTATAAAGAAATAAAAATTTCTATTCATTTTTATGCTTAATTCTGACATTTACTGGCACATTGGGAGTGTTACGAAAACTCGTTAGTTACACTTTCTAAATTATTCAGCGATTTAAATAATTTTAATGTAACTATAAGCTCTCGCGGACAAGGGAATAAGAAAGGTTTTTTCCCAAACATAATTCCGAGTAAAAGCTGTGACGCAAATTTAAGAAAAGTTCTAACTTGTCCAATGGGAATCGCTGAGACAAACATGGACGTTTACAGATATAAGTTGTGAACAACGGCATAGAAAAAATCGTAACATGTTTATCTTTACGACAAAGAGCGCCAAAAGACTAACTTTTCTTTAAGTATACGATTAAAAATTATACTGTTTGGAAGTGTTTTGTAATATATGATTCAGCATGATTTATCTTGTTTGTAATTTTTCAAGCTAATATCAGTATAATTTGTTAAAACTTTTCTGAAAAAAGTCACAAGTAAAACTGTTGCTCAATGAATGATAATAATAAAACAGGTCTCGGACTCACAAAGGTAGAGAGCCACTGATCTAATGAACTCCGCCGTCATTAGTGAAAAGTAACAAAACTACAGGCCTACAGGCAACAAGCGCATCAACCAACAGAAAAGGGATATTTTAATTCCGATCCCAGTATATGAATAAGATACACACTCCAGTATATAACGCACAAAAGTACTTAACGATGTGAAGCAGTCGCTCTCTCAGAACGATGTTCGATTAATTGTTAATACGCCCCTACCACCCTCGTAGCGATAAAAATACAGAAATATTATCAGGAAAGGGCATCGGAAATGTATGCATCACAAAGCATCAGGTGAATTCCCTCTCTCCGTGAAGCACTAGTCATAGGCGGTTTCAATTCCCACCACCTTTTGTCTCTGCTCCGAGTGTTTACGGGTAATGTTTACCTTTCACAGTGATTTATGCCCATCATTCCTGTTAAAATTGTGAATGATTATATACCACCTACCGATGTAACACATCGGTGGGTACATACGATTCTTTTTTGCTTTTCTCGTTTCTCCTTTGTTCGAAAATTGGTGTTTGGTCTTCTTCACCCTTTCCTTCTTCTTCTACGTTTTTTTTTTTTTTTTTTTTTTTAAACTTTTATAAAGATGAATGGTCAATAGTTGTTCTATATTTGTAGCCATTATTTTTTTTTTAATTTTGTTACACCTCATTTGGTCGTTATGCATTCTATTTTTGATTTCGTTCTCTGTAAAAGATTCGATTTAGGTCTTCTTTCTAGAGCAGTGGTTTTTCTAAGTGGGATACTTGTACGCCAGAAGAAGTACTCAAAGTGATAATTCGGGGTAGGCTAAAAGAGTAAGCATACCCGATCTCAATTATTTTTTATTCTCAATCTTTTTTATTTTATCAATCTTTATCAATCTTATTCTCAATCTTTTTTATTCTCGATTTCAATTATTTTCTATTATACTTTATCTTCAATTATTCAACTCCTTCTCAGATATTTTTTTGACATCGTCCAGAAAGACATACCTTATGTCGAATAAAACGAATTCGTTCGACATTTTCCCCCCATCTCTTGTGACTTCTAATACGACAAGTTAAAGTATCTTCTTTGACAGCCGTCTGAAAACATTTCGTTCCATCTGAAAAATCTGTCCGATTGACTTGACAAATCTGTCTTTAAATGTGACAAAAAACACTAAAATGTATTTGCAACATCTTCTATAGCCAAGAAACCACGATTCGGTATTCTGGAATAAGCAATGTTATTCAGTGATTTTCGAAAAAGAATACCTAAATGTTATTTTATTTCTTCTATAGGAAGCATTGGGATTTTCTTTGTCTGTTTATAAAGATCCAAAGTAGTGCTTAGAAATTTTCCTTTACAATTAATCAAAGTCAGACGATATACCCATTATATCTAATCGCATGAACTGTAAGATGCATTAGGAGATATATTGTGAAGCAATTTTGTTCATAACATTAACATTCCATTATTATAATGAGTGCAATATTTTAAAACAGACCATTACTTTCTATTTGCAAGTTCACTGACATTGTAGACATTTAGTAATAAATTTTGAAAATACCGCAAATAATTTTCATTGCTGTAAAAATAAAATGTAATTAAATCATGTTTCATCATTCAAATTTTATTATTTTATAAAGACTCAAAATACTGTTTATGAAATGTCATTTATAATTTAAAATATAAATTCGACCAAATGCTAAACATTATTTGATAGTGACCACTTAATGGAATTTACGCCAGGTGGAAGAAAAATAATTCAAAACAGATACATATAACGCAACAAATGATTTGTTAATAACATCAGTTATAAAGAATAAACGGCATTTTTTCTTTTGACTTTCAAGGCTGGAGAACATCAAGGAATAAATTTTAGACGCACCTAAGAAGTTTTCTTACAATGTAAGATATGCTTTACTAATTCTTAGTTATTGCCTCTATGTGTCCAAAAGTAGAAAACAACAAATACAGTACACTTCCAATCTGCATGGGTGGCGACCAAGGATTCCACAGATTATAGAATTTTGCAAATTTCGGTCATTTCTTTGTTGGCATCTAAATAATGAATTCTTTACTGTAAATTATCGTCAAACAGACAAATAAAGATCATAAAAGCCCCCCCCCCTCCACCTCTTTTAGAGATAAGAAAACTTACAATTATACTTGCCAGTTTGATTTAGCAGCCTCTTAATGAGTTCTGTTTTGTGCTTTTGCCCATAACGAATTTTTTTCTAGAATTATTATGACCAATAATACTGAATTTAAATGAGATCCCATGTCTCACGAAGCATTAGTATATCATGGGGAATTTTCAACAAATGATTATTTTAATTATGGATATATATAGGTTGATAGTACATCAGAGAACTCCTTAGTCTGTCTATTCCACTTTCAATAAAACAACCGGTATGAAGAATAGAAACTTCCAATACGATACTTCCAATATCAACCATAATTTGTATTTGTTGCTATTCCATAAGATAAAACATCTAGAAAACAACTTGTACAAAGAGTGAAATTGAA
Organism: Cheiracanthium punctorium; assembly: GCA_038373885.1. NCBI lineage: Eukaryota > Metazoa > Arthropoda > Arachnida > Araneae > Cheiracanthiidae > Cheiracanthium > Cheiracanthium punctorium. The sequence goes on along the minus strand of JAWZYV010016091.1, from coordinate 1,098,518 downwards.
CCATTTCAGTAACAATCTCAAAATCGTCAAGCAAGCTGGTATTTTTAATAAGTTAGGATTTTACTAGAACATCCCTACCAGCAATTTTGCTTGGGTTACCATCGGCCACGTAGCCGGCTGATGATGGCCCGAGCAAAATTGCTAGTAGGGATTATATTCTTTCGGAGAACAGCCAATCGTTTTATATAAAAAATTTATCTGCTTAAAATAAGTACTATACGGTCAGTTGTTCTTGAATTCGAATAAATCTCTGCAATTACACACACACGTAATACATTTCTTCTTCCCTGAAAAGGTAATAAACAATAAAGATACAAATAAATAGATAAATTATAAAAAAGTTACAAAATGTCCCCCAAAAGATAGTAACGTGTTTTAATTCTTTATCCGTTAAAGATAAGTGGACAGTGTTATTTGAAAAAATATTTAAAATAAGGTTGGATAGAAGACTGTGTTAAGAAAAAAATTCTTCTAGTTAATATTCAGTAAATAATTAAAGCGTGTTACCATCATTTTGCGATATCCTGTACTTATCTAATTGGTATGATTTTGATTTCTTTTTTCTTTACTTTAAATAAAAACGTGAGCAATGTTAAATTAACTTTATATAGATGACATATACACAGTTCGTCTGTTTAAGTCCGTTCTCACCTGAATAATTCCTGACCGACAGGAGCTATAGTCATAAAAGTGGGATCTACGTGTAGTAAAGTTGCCATGGGGTGCATAAGGAAACCGATTACAGCTCCACCTGGGGACTAAAATTGAAAAAAAAAACGGAAAGATTTTAGCTTTCTTATCTGAAAAATGGAACAAGATACGCGAAAAAAGTCAGTTACAAAGTTGTTCAGTATCATCGATTTAGTAAGAAACGACACCTTAATTTGTACATGATGCTCATTAATTCTCAGAATAATGATACGGATGGAAGGTATAAAACGCACATTTGGTTGGAAAACTGCACTGACTTGACATTAAGCTCATTTATCCTTAATGCTTAAAGTGTTTTCCATGTGCAGTAATGCACATCGGGACGCTGGTTAAAATTCCCCCTGCAAGTTGTGCAATGTGGCTGATGACACGCTATAGGAAGAGCATCTGCAATACGTTTTTACGTCTTGCATTTTATTCCTTCAATTTTGAACATTAATGTGCTCAAGATGTTTTATCTTAATTAATCGGTGATGCTGAACAACTTAGTAACTGACTTTCCCCTGTATTTTGTACCGTTTTTGAGATAAGAAAGCTAATTCTAAATATAGCCACCAGGCGGCCCTGTAAAGGGTTTCTTAGAGTAGTGCATGGCAACTTTAGTGTACCGAAACCCCACTTTCATGACTGTAGCTCTCACCGCTCTGAAGTTATTGGGGGTGACAACGGACTTTTGTGAGCCCACTGTATATGGTGATGTTTCAACAATTATAGCTGTGCAAAATATTCTTCGGTGTAGCACAAGAATTAACACTAATACATCTGCAACATAACCTTGCAATCTTCGTGAATGCACCATAAATAGTCACCTGTTCACTGGTAAATGCGGAAGTAGAAAATCTTCTACATTGTTCTTGTTTTAAAACGAAAGTTCTTGTGAAATACATTCACAGTGTCTGTTCATGACCTGTTCAAAATCACTTGACTGTCTAATTAACCCGCTCTTCTTTAAAAATTATTGAAAAGGCCAGTTTCATGCGGCGAAGGCACTAAAATAACGGGGCCATAAAAATTCTTTGTTCAGTGGCATTCCTCTGTGTGTGTATTTTTCCGTGCTTGCTCTTCCCAATGGATCCCGCGGTGAGGAGGTTTCTTTTCGGAACACCATTTTTTGACCTCGCAACTTGTTGAAGCCCCGTCTTCGACAAAAGACGGGACTCGAGATGGTCGGGGGCGGACTTGTGTGTTTCATGTAAGGTTAATGGACCCATTTTCTTGCAAAACTTTCTTCTACTATATATATATTGAACAGGAAAGGGAAAAGGATCATAAGTGGCGAATGGATCAAGCTATTAAGCCTTTTGTGTCGAGGTGCTAAGTGGAAGACATTGGAGTAGAAGTGGTTATTTACTCACACATTTGATGCAATCACTGCTGATAGTTGTGTAAGAAATAGTCTCTGGTTAGTGTAACTCCCTGGAGTGCTTACGACGATAAAGATTTTTAGCACTTCTCTTCGAAACTGAAACTTTCCTATAAATTAGGTTTTTCGCTTAGGTAGGTAACTGCCATTCATAAACATGCTTGAATTTCAAGGGTATTTAGTATCTATACGCATTCACAAAAGCATGTCTAATAATTAATTTTCAGATTAAAGCAAAGAACTCTATATATTAAGAAATATGGACACTAATTGTTTGTAAGTAGGTTTTAAAAACTTTTACAATTCACTTTAACTTTTGTTACATTTTAAACGAAAATACATTGAATTTAGCTTGTTTTGTTGCAAAATGCTGGTGACTTTATCTTATCTTGTTTCTCTGTCTGCTCTCTAAATTTCCTTAAATACAGGGTGATCATAAATAAACTTCCTCGATGTATGAACCTCTAGCCGTTCCGATGAGCCAATCCAGATGAGATTTCAGCTACAGTTATTCAGAGTCATACGTTTGAGATTGCGATTGTTTAAAACAATAGAGGTCTTACGGTTACAGTTACAGTGAATTTTTTTTTTAAAAATCATAAAAGGCATTCAAACTATACATGTACGACGAAAATTAGTGGCGTAAAACATTTTCAAAGAAGAGCATTGTAATAAACCAACGACAGTTTATGAAAGTCGAGAGAAGTTGTTTTTATTGGAATTAAGAGTTTTCAGGTGCCCTACTCTTAAACATTTCTACTGTCTATTCCTGTAAATGAATACGAATTGTGTAAATGCATTTTCTCTCAGTGATGACTTTGGTTCTTTACATTGCTCTTCTTTGCAAATGTTTTACGCCTCCAATTTTCGTCATACGTGTATCGTTGAAACACCATTTATGATTTTGTGCGGGAAAAAAAGTGAGCTTTGCCATTCGAAACTTTCGAAATGTTTTTTCTGTAACTGTAACCGTAAGAGCTCGATTCTTTTAAACAATCCCAATCAAACGGAATTGCGGCTACAGATCCATACAGGGAAGTATTTTAATGACTGCCTTGTATGTATGGATCGTAACAAAATTTATTTGGATTTACTATAGTACATTTCCTGCGCAAATGACATGGTTATTTGTACTTGGCACATAAGGTAATATTAGAATGAAATGCTTTAAGAACGTTTTCTTATTCGTTTTAATTACTCAGTATTCAGTAATAAAAAGGCAAATTTAACATCGTTACAGTAAGTGTTCATAAACGAAGAGAATGGTATAACTTCTGTTTGTTTTTTTTTAATAAAAAGAAAAATAAGAAAAGGTATAGTTAAAATTGAATCAAGAATTTCCGTTTAGCCGGCCTCGGACCGATTATCAAAACCTGATAAAATATCGAAACGAAATCGGTGAGATATGGAAAATCTGAGACAAATATAATTTTTTACTGCTGTTTTAGCTGTTGATCATTGATGAAAATGCTTGATTACATGAGTTCTAAGTATGAATAAAAATTTGTCTGTTGTAGATCATCAAAAGTTTTCTACAGTGTTTCCATGAAAGGCTGATCAGAAAATGAGCATTGAGCAGTCATAGCTACTAGGGTATTTATTATTTTATAAATTGATTACTAAAATTTCAGCAACAAAATAATAATTATTATGACATTATTTTTTGTGGGTATTGATAATAATCCTTTAAAAGCTCGATCTCATAAACTTTTGAAAATAAAAATGACTTTCCTAGTGCAAGATATATGATGTAACCTCTTGGAAGCAACTCGTTTTCTTGGCTTAGAGCTACTATTGCTTCCACAGGACTGTACTTCCATACATGTTTTTGTTACATATCATAATTTGACAATGTTTTGTTAAAAAGCTTTGTTAAAAAGAATTTCTTGTTCAGGTATCTGACCATTTTAACAGTTTTTTAAGAGTTTTGAGTTCCAAATATCAATGTGGGTGCTCCATTGTTATAAGTTAGTGTGCAGACTATTGTCTTAACGGAGAAAGAACAAAGATGAATTTTGAATAAGAGCTAAACATAAGAAGTTGCAATATATAATTTTTATCCAGCTGAATACTACAATCTAGGTGAATGAGAAAAATTTGAAGAAAAAAAATTGAAAAGAAATAAGAAATTTAATAAAATTTAATATGAAAATTAAAAAAATCCAAAATTTTAATTTTATTTATTGCTTGATTCCCTTGTCCCCTTTGCTGTTTGAAAATGTGTTTTAAATATTGCTTTCTTTAGTGCAATCTAAACGTCGGCGGTACATTAAGATGTCAAATCCAAATTTCAGTAATTCATCCCTACGGGCCAACTGCTAACATGCCTGTCTTCGTGTGCGGCCCTTTAGTTTTTTCTTATCCAGTTTCAAGTAATATTTTTTATGCCTTTTTACCATGGAAAAGTATTAACGATGTCTTTTTTTCTTTTTCCCCTGAGGACTTTTTTGTGAGCTACTCCCTCGCAATAAAAAGACAGCTCCTGTCCGATGTCGGGCAGTACAGTACAAAGTGTATCATTACCATCGAGGTTTTCGGCGTTTCCCTTTCACAAGACCACAAAAGAGGATGAGTCGGATACAAGTAATAACAGACTAGTCCTCCCCAGCCACTCTTCGAGTGCATTTTAAGTGCGCGACCAGGAAGAAAAAGCTGTTGAGAAGGCAAGCTGTTACCGGCTTTAACGTCGACGCAAATTACGAGACGAGACGTTTTCCTCGGTTAAGTTTAGCTTTATTCGAAAGTGGTAAAAACCAGTGGCGTAACCTCTGGGCTAGATAGGCTAGTTGCGCAGCTCGACGAATATAAGTACACCTCCAAAAAGTATCGAGCAGAGAAATTCTATTTAGATTGCGAATAATATTGCGTTTTGAAAACGCAACTGACGAATATGGAATCATATTATACATAGCTATCGTATCTATGATAATAATTTTAATATACGAACGACGTAGAAATTTCTCTTGCCGAATATTTTTTGGAGGGTCATTGTACACGCCAATGAAGTTCTTTTTCATCTTTGAAATGGGGAAAGTGTGAAACACAGAGAAGAGTATATGCAAATTAAACATTTTATTAACATTTGATATGCTCAGAACAACATTGCAACGGCATTTGCGTTAGGAATTGTGCATTGGAAATTCCTCGCTCTCATATGCTATTTCCTTCCTCTGACGTCATTGACTCAGAATTTTACACGAAACGGCTAGATTTTTCTTGTTTTTTCTAATGAACGAACTTTATTGAAAAGCGTTAGGACTAAAAATGCAAATTTTATACGAACTTCTAATTCTTCCTTTATTTTTAAAGTTGTGACATTCGTGCATAGTGTAGAGTTACATATTTTATGCTTGTTAAAACATTTTGACAAGCACACATTTTTAAAATTACAAAAACCACAGTGAACGAACTTCATTGACGTTGACTATATATATATATATATATTTCTAATGGCCGGTTCAATTGCCGACTAGGCATGACCACTACGAGATCTGAGAATGTTGACCATTTCATTATGGGGCGCTTAGAAGGCAGGCCAACTTTGCACCTTATGAGTGGTCCTCTAATTCAGAAAAATTCCAGGTGAGGCAAAATCTAGACCTACCACCCGAATCGGCACCCCCAGAACTATCGTTTGAACATGAAGGACATTGGAGTCATGAAAAAATTCCACGCGCAACAGTTCCCATTGCCGTACACGGTCCCACAGCAGTCCAGCCGAGAGAGGATGTCACCCTGATCTGGGAATCGAGCTCAGCAACTAGGCTACGGCAGCTCGACGAATGTGGTTGCACTTTTGTTAATACGATTTTTATGGTTTCCATAGAAGTATTAGCCTAATATTCTTGATCTCACCACATTTCAAACATTCCAATAAGAAGAAACAAGATATCTGAAGAGAAATCTAACAATTTCATTTAGTTTAGATGAGTTCCTTGTTGAACATTGGAATGAGTTGCCCACGTTTAGAACCCAGCATAATCCATTCATAAAAACCCAATATCTAATATGTTTACTGTATAAAAATAAATGTATCTAATAACTAATCTATCTGACATTCGAGGGTGTGAAACGAATTTCCTATATTGTATAACATTCAGTTAATAGGGGTGGGAATGAATCATACAATATTAAATGTGACATACTGATGTGCAACATATCAGTACTGACCTTCAGGACTCATCAGTACTGAGTAATAATACATTCAGTACTGACCTTCCTTAATGCGTGATTGGTGGAATGTTTCGCAGCTGAGGAAGCGTGGACCTTTAGTACTATCTGTAACGATCGTTCTGTGGTACACTTTTTATTAAAGTGTGTTATTTTACAATGTTTAAATTATTTTAATGAAAAAAAATACTATCTCTGAAACTCATACTGAGTTACAATGCAGCCTGCGTAATGGGCTTTTGGGATTAACATAACTGGTTACCTTATAAAAGTGGCAAAGTGAGGTGGTCATAAAGAGATAATTTTAAAAAATGGATATTATACAGAAAGGTGGTCTCTTTACCAAGCATAGACTTTTTTAATTAAATTTAATTAACCTTAAAAACCAATGTTAGTGTATTAACGCCAGACTGTCAATTTTCAAAGAACAGTAGTAAAAGAAACGCCCTGATAAATGAACGTTACGACGCGTTACCCTTCACTGGAGTGAATCTGCATGCATATCAGTGCTCGGTTATTGCAACTACTGACAAATTAATTACACGTGTGTTTAAATACGATTGTCATACCTATAGACGTACGGGGATATAATTATCAAATATGTTTTTTTTTCCTATTGAAAATATATTTGACGAGTAAGGGGTTAATAAAGATTGATTATGTCGAATGCATGGGTTAGAAAACACTTTCCGCTATGAAAATAATTAGAAACTTTATGACTTACATAAAAAGGTACTCAGTAGTATTTTTAGCTCCTTTTGTTGCAGATACGCGAAGGCAGTGATTTCCTTTCTGTGTCCATCGTTGTTCCCATGTTGGGTCATTGAATGATAGCTAACAACTCCTGTTAAACAAAATGCTTTTTCAGACCGTATTCCAATCTCAGCCATATTACGTTGCTCTTAAAACTTATTTTCTGATTCAGTAATCAAAGAGCATGAGAAATATGTTTCTAAGCAGGGACTTTTCAAATTTTCTATTGCCTCCCATTGTTTCAATTCTAACTGTGTGCTCTCCTCGGTCTTTGTCCCATTTTGATTTCTTGGAAGGTTTTTTCATTACTCAAGTTCGTTCATGAAGCGTTTAGTAAACTGCGGTTCTTTTATTCTGCGGCACGAAAATCGCCTCCGCGCACACAACAGCCGGCAATTGAAGGCCGGTCAAGTGGGGTACATTTTGGCCGAGCTGGATTGCGCCTCATTCTACCACGCGAATTCCGAGAGTTCAAACCCAGCTCTCCCTACAATTCCTTTTATTCATTGGGCTTAAAAACAGTTGTTTGTTGTAGAAATTGTTTACTTTCTTCCTATCTCTTCTTCATTTAATTTTTTTTTGTGTGTGTGTTTCGCTGTATTCACAGTTTATAGATATACTAGCTGCGTACCCGTTCTCCGCACGGTAGGGAACAAAGCTTTTTCTGACATGTATAATTCGAATTGATTCCAGTAATGTGGAATCTAAAAATAAACAAAATGATTTGACTCTTGGCGTAAAGTTACTCATTATACTAACTTTACGAATAACTAAATACTGATCTGAGAACATTGTTAATATTATGAAACAAAAAACTGTGTCGGTGTCATTGGCGATCAGACAAAGAAAAGCGTGACGGTTCCTAAAAATTTCTAACTTTCAAAATGTCTCATTTCTACATCATACTCTTTTTTAGATTTAAGTTATACCATTAATACCTTAGATACTACATGATGTGAAGAACCGTTTTTTTTTATAATTAAATAGTTATGTGTACCCGCTCTTCGCAAGGCAAGAAGAGAACATTTTCCTAAAATGTTATCATAACTACTTGTGACAAACAGAATCTCCAAGAAAAAAAAAGTTCAGGTACAGAATTTTCTGTTGAAATTACCGCGGGATATATTAACGCGACGTAGAATTATTTAATGTTTAGTTAGCTGTGACGTAAGATGGCTGTTGAAAAACGAAAAGAAACGAAAAGTTTCACGAAATATTTATTAACGCGGTATATTGTGCTTTGATCAATATTGCCCTAGCATATCTAATAACTATTACTAAGAGTATCCTTTACTGATACCAATATATTTTCGTTTTTCCATCTTTAATGTTTAATTTAAAGAAACGGTTTAGATATTTGCCACTAATGTAGTTTTTTATTCTTTGGTGATTCTTTGCAATTTACGCATTAGTATAAACGATAATCATTTCACTTTCTGGCTGCCATTAAAACAGCTCTCCATACATTCTTATGCATAACTCTTGTCAGATTGGCGTATTTAGCACGTAAAATATTTCCTGCGATTCGAAAACGTGTCCCGTTTAAAAATTATATCGAAAATAATGCTGGATAATTCATCGTTGAAAAAACAGCATTCAATTCTTTTTCTGGCAACGTATTATAAAATAGGGAATAATTTCGTGCGTGGCGTATGTTTTGTTTGTGAGCCTGTAATTTTGATTGAGTTTCGAAAGGGGTTTTAATGTCGTGAAATCTAAGTCATTTTGATCTAACATGTGGAAACTCAGTTATTTTAAAGTCATTTTATTTATGTTTTTCAAATGGCAATTTTATTCATTGTTACTGTTTCCCAGACAACCATAGCGGAAGATATCATACCGAAATCTTGAAACAGCTTTTATTAAATTCAAAATCCTTCTTTACATAAAAATTCGTAAAAAATCTCCTAATTTATATTTTTCCTCCGTTCTTCTTTTAAAAGTGGGCGAAATATATGCTCCATCTTTCGCCGAAATATAAAAAAGTTATGACAGATAGAATGAAAGATGCAACAGTTTTAAAATTACTTTTACGCAAATGTCGTCAAAAGAGAAATTCTTTTTAAAAATTCCCCAAAATCGGCAAAATATGTTACATAGTTAAAACAAACTGTTTTCGAAAGAAAATTTTCTCCTCTATCCGATGATGCAAATATCGTTTTATTGCGAGTGCAATGACCGGCGTTATTACGTATTATGCAAGAAAAATCGCTAAAAATCGGACAAAACATAAAATAAAACATTTCTAATTCGAATTTCGAAAAAATCGCTCCGAGGCGTGTTAGTGAAGCCGTATGCAAAATTCGGTAGGTCTGCGACCAACCGTCTCGGCGCAATGCGATCGAGAGACGCGCGCAAAAAGATCGGAGGTCACAAACCTACCTACAAACCTAGCTACATACAATGTTTACTCTCGGATTTTATTATATATAAGATAAACTGTGTTGTTTATGCCTTTGTTATTTCTTTTTTTAATTATTTTATGTTTCTATTTTTTATCATTTTATTTTGTTCTATTCATTTAATTTTTATATCTGATTTACTATCCTGCTGTTTTTTTACTTCTCCCCCCCCGTCGTACATCTTTTATTCTCTATGGTTTCTTACTTTTCCCTTCTTCTGAATGGCAGCCGACAATTTTCAATTTTATTATTATTATCTTTTGAATTACTCTCTATAATATTACTTACCGGATTACTTACCGGCAACTTACCGGAACATTTTTGCTACTATCACCTGAAACAATCATATTGATAAGAATATGTTTTATGTGTTCTACATCACAAAGTTGTTGGTTAATAATTTTACCTTTTAACACCATTTTTCTTATTGAGTGTTTTTATTACTTTCCGATTTCCTCCGCGCAATGCATGTATGCTGTCGTACATGCGGCATGTGTGTCATGGTTCCACTGCAATGGAGCGAATTCGACGCATCGCGCCGCAACCACTTTCGAATCCATTGAGCCCATCTCGTGCGTGAAAACGCACAGGTGAGGTAAATGCGTCAGGGTCACCAACCTCGGCGGAGGACCCTGGCGATCACTTTTCGCTTTACACTGATCTCCGTTGATTATTTCTCTTTCATGAAACTCTTCTTCGGAACTTTCTTTTGCAATGATCTCTCCGGAAATTTGTGGCATTATGAGTAGGACACCGCACACTGGCGGATTTTTTAAAAAACTTTTTGATCAAAACCTGTGGATGGATTTAAACATTTAAAAAGCTAAAGAAATCGAAAAAAAAATCACATGATTGATGTACGATAATAATTGCTTTGAGTCATCTGTTAAATAATCCTCATCACCCCAAAATTTTTTTACTTTGCCGACAATTTTCCATTTTTTTATTATTATCTTTTGAATTAGTCTCTATAATATTCAATTAACTATCAAAGATATATGAGGACATTCTCAGAAGGTGAACCTAAAATAAACTTAAAAAAATATGTTTTCATTATATTTAATTTTTGTTAATTATCTAATAACTAAAGAAACTACAATTAACATAGACATTAAGATGCGAGGAGGAACTTTATTATAATCTTCATAAAGTAGTTTGAATCTAATGAATTTGTAACTTTTTCAAGTCAACCATTTCAACCATTTTCAAGTCACTAAAGTCAACCATTACATGAAATTTAACTCGAAGACTTGTTTTATTTTGGTTTTTGCAAAAAGAACAAAAGAAAATAATGGCTACATATTAAATACACCAATATATACCCCCTGGTTCACAATCCCTTATAAAAGTCGCACCAAACACTTATAAAATACGAGAACTTTTCTTTTTACTAACTCCCAATTTAAACAATAATCAGCTGTAATTCGGGGGATGACAAATTTTTCAATAGTAGATGACCGTTGAAACATTCGACTCAAATATTATGCAGGCTGTCATTCATTGGATTCAAGAAACCAATCAGAATCGAAAAAATAAGTCACCCGACTGTCATGGCTGACTTCGTAAATTGGAGTTTTATCCGTGAATATTTGAAAATCCGCCTGTGTGCGCCTCCGTGTATAATTCGATCGGATTAAAGAATTTGGAATTAAAAACTTTGTATATAAAACTTTAAAAAATAGGTACTCTCTTGTTTTATAAAGTTTTTAGTTATTTTTACCTTTTAACACGACTTTTTTATTGAATTTTCTTGTCAAAAGACAAGAAAAGAGTGTCTTTTCAGAAACTTGTCGGTATACAATCTTGATAATCCGACACATGTGTAACCAAACAACTGCCAGATTATCGAAAAAGTCTGACAGACTTAAAGTCATGTGCTTTCGTTTGGTCGACATCGTAGTAAACCAGATAAATACTGTAGAAGAACGGGCATGCTTGTTTACATCCGCAGTGGTCGACGGTCCAGAAGACAATATGACATGATTTTCCCAAGAGCGTCGGATTATTGAACGTGCCGGACTAACCAACTGCTGGTTTATCAAGAGCATACTGCATTGGGAATGTTATTCTTAACTCTTTTAGAACCTGAATCGACAACTGAGAACGCGAAAATTACCTATACTGTTGTACAGAATGGATGTCGTCATTTGTGCCACATAAAGAAATACCAATTTTCCACGAAAATTTAACTATCAGGATTTTTTCATTACATATTTTTCTTATTTAAAAATGTAATCTCTACTATCAAAAAATTGTGCAATTCAAATAGAAATTATTTATTGAGATCTTAAAAGGTCGACTTGTTTCAGAAGTCTCAGCAAAACTTGCAGGACATTGATCCGTGTCAAAAAGACCAGCGATCTTTCATATATAAGTAGTATCTTAAAAATACCTAAAATTTAATAGAAATCTATACAAGACAGAAAAACCGCTCCAAACGCATGCATTTTGAGCAGTTAGGAAAGCAAAAGAAAACTCTCAGGGATAACTTAGGAACAGAAAGGAAATTTTTGCATTGGCATGACGATGCAGCGATGGGTAATTGGACAGAATAAAAGCATTGGAAATTATACTTTTTAATTATTTTTTTTTTTGATAGGTGATCATTAAAACTTGTCGGACAGTGCGTCTTATCAAAAAAGACATACGATCTCTCCTGAAACTGATATTAAATATATGTACAGGGTGTCCAGTGCTAACAGTGCCCAACGGCTAATCCCTGAACTGTTGGTCAGAGAGGTGTACTTACAGTTGCAAAAAAAGGTTGCAAAATTTTTTAAATGTATTACACCAGAAATACTTAAAAAAAAATTTAAAAAATATGCCCTTGAAAATTACAGAATTTAAATTTTTCCACAGCCCAGCGATCCTACCAGTTATATTTTCGACCTTTTTTTATTTTCTTGCTTGGTTTCTTGAAAAATAAAGCGTATGAAAAAGAATAACAAGTCCATCCAAATTACTAAATCGTACATGTGTAGCATGCACATATGTTACACCGAATATGTAACTCAAAGTACAGGAAGTCTTCTACATCGGGGTAAATTTGCATTGCAACCGAAGGAAGTTACATCGAGCAAATATTACTCTAACACGATTTGTAGTATTATTATTTTTTCTAAAATCCATATAATTATCATTTAAAAATATGTTTTATTTCCTAATTCAATGTTTAGTTATGTATTTTATTCCCTTGTTCTTCTACTTTATCTCATTTAACAACAGTTAAAAGAATTTTTCTTACAAAAATTAATAATCAATACAAGCTATATTTTTATGCTTATTTTATTTGTTACACATAGTTAAACCTTTAATATTGTCTAGTGCAATCTATATTTATGAAACAGTTAATGAATTAACTAATAAATATTACAGCGCTAAAAACTGTGCATTAATATCTCACAAATCCATTTTCTATAAAACCCTATTTCGCAGCTTGAAAAGCGGTTTAACTTTAAATAGTTGTAACTCTGTGAATTTCGGTTGTATAAGGATGTTTTCTCCTTTGAATTTTGCACACGACAATTTGAAGTAGAAGAAAAAAATTCTGAAATATAACTGCTAGGACCGGGGAACCGTATAAAAATTTCAGTTTTGTAATTTTTTCAGGAATAAACTCTTCGACTTAAAATGTTCTCTGAGATAGGAGATTTTAAAATTTAAGCAATTTGGCAACTAGAAGTATACCTCTCTGACTAACAGTTAAAGAATCAGACATTGGTCACCGTAATCACTGGATAATGTGTATATAAAAAAATTAAGACAAATATATACCCTAAAGAAAAACATTGTAAACTGATTGATTTTGTTCCGTAAGTAAAAGAAAGCTCTGTCATAGTAGACAAATATCTATTTCAATGATGGCCATGGAAATTTTTAGCATTATGAATCGACTATGTTTTAAATTAAATTACGGTTGTTCTTTTTTTAAAAGAATTACAAGGGTCTTTTGAAAACTTTAAAAATGAACCAATACTGTTGAACTCTCGGAAAAAAGAAGTATACTGCTTTTTCTGAAACCATGTTGTGCTCGTTTATTTGTAGCAAACCTGTATGTATCATGAAACTTTCAGAAAATATTCTTTAGCATAACAGGAATAAATAGGAAGAAATATTGTAAAATGCAGTAAGGTGCAAGAGCACCAGTAGTTGACCACGATCCATTATTAGTTGACCACTTATATTTTTACAAGGTTACTACCTACATATAGATGTGACTATTGCGCTTTTCTAAATGTTTAAAAGTAAGTAGTCAACTACTGGTGCCCTTACCTTATTTTTAATATTTTTTCCTGATGTTCGATAACTCTTTTAGGTTGGTCATTTATAGAAGTGCATCATGATATAACTGGTGAGGAGACATAATTTGTTTCATGTGTATGTAAGCTTATGTAAGCTAGATTTCTTCTCCATAAAGAAAAAAGTTTTGTATAAGTACTGGTTTCTCATTATTTTGTTGTATTGTCAGCAAAACATTCCGAGCATAGAGCATGACTATGAGCACATTATGAGTATTACATGAGTATAACTGCTATGTATGTTGCATTTCATTTTAATAGGACAAAACTTCGTAAAAAGCGTAAGTAAAATACAAAAATTTTTAAAATTATAGTGTTAATAAAATAAAAATATCAAAAACAGTTCATATACTTTGAGAAGCTTAACCACTATAATAAACCCTCAAAAAAGTTTGAAATACCGAGGTTTTCGTTTGCTTATTTGAGTTCGTGTGCGTGTGTCATACATTTTTTATTGATTCATTAAATTTTTTACTTCGTGACCTAATTGACTTTTGAAATGGCTAATTAATTTACTGGGTGCTCCAATGAAGAAATTATGCTTGCTAAATACCCATTTTCAATTGGGTACATATACGACATTTATAAATTTCGAGGCAATCGAAGCACATTCAAGGCAACTAAAGCAAGAAGAAAACATCCAGCCAAAATCATCCACACTTTTTAAATTTGCTGGAAAGTGTTTCCACAGAACGAAAAAAAAAAAGCCTGCATTTTAGTGTCAGCAGGAATTTCCCAAGTTAAAACTCCACTCCATATTTGATTACATCATTGAAACGAATGCCAATTACTGTATGAAGCTAATAATCAGTGAAATTGCTCCCGAAAACGCTTGCACCAATGATACAATGCCATCCATCATGTACTACTATTTCCATTTTCTCTTTCCTGGCAGGGAAAGCGCATTATTCACGTGCCCAACAAACCAGAACTAATTTAATAGCTCTTGACAGCAGTTAATATTCCTTACACCAGCTGAGTTTTTATTTGAAACGCTTCCGCCTCTTTTGTTCCCGAAGAGCGCTAATGAAACGTACCGTGTTACCCTAAATAATTTCGTTTTTTAACACTATCCAACAAAGCTGAAGAACATTCGCGATTTAATTTTGTCATGGAGTTGCTTGTAAGAGAGGTGATTAAAATAAAAATCTAATGCGAACACTACACGACTTCCTTGTACGGCTATTAAATGCTAAACATACAGTGCAGTCTTGATAATTTGACATATTCGACATATATATCGCACTGCTTGTTTGCAATTCAATACTTTGTGAAAATTAATTTATTGAAAAAGAAGTTTATGTGAAAGAAGGACTTTACTTTTCGGTGCATATAATACTTAGAAAATTTTCATTACTTGAATCATTTCGTAAATTTGTTTTATATGTTGCCTACATAACTAATGCATATTCAATTCAATATGATTTTTTTCAAAACCTTTCATTCACCACCTTTAGAAAAAAAAAAAAAAGCTATAAACTAACTACTAACATTTAATTATTTTTATGATTTACATGTTAAGTATGCGTTGGCGACATAATATACTCATTTTATGGTATAGAAAGAAAAATAATCGGAAGTTTCTCTTTTCTTTGCATACGTAAACAAATAAAAATTTTCTCAAAAAAATTTGTGAAGAAAATAGTAACTTTTCTTACTTAATCCCGATTTTCATATCAAAAACAGTTTAAAAAAAAAGTCAAAGTATTTACTTTAATCGTTACTTGAATCATTCCCTCTTCACTTGTATCAATCTTGCGTTATTGTAACGTAGAAAAGAAAATAATAATTTTTACTTAAGTCGTTACTTAAGTCGTCTCACAACTGTATGAATATGTTATGTCTACAAACTACTATATTGATGAAAACTTCATTATATTTTTGAGTTATCGGTTGCCAGCATTTTTCAATTATTCTACGGTTTAATTAATTTTTTAAACATCTTTTTAAATAAATAATTTTCTTACTTATTGGAAAATCAGAAGTTTTTTTAATACAGTGATTTATTATATAAAAAGCAGTTTCCCAAAGAGGTTTCTTCTTTTACCTCTACACAGTATCTGTTATCAAACTGCTTTTTCTAGAGCAGCAGAAAAATCTGGTTAAAATAAGGCAAAAATAGAAAGAAAATGCACATAAGTACTGTGCACAATTAATATTCAGTAATGGGTTTTATATAACAAGCGATTACATTGGTGTAAATATTCAAGCATAATTTGTTCATTAGTAATAATTCTTATTTATATTCTAATAAGGCATTATTAAAACACTTGAACATATTTTTAATGTTCAGTCAAGTTTCAACCTTGTTAATTCATAGAAACTTATGTATAAGGACACTCAATATTCAAAATATTAATTCCTACAAATTACCTTTTAAAGCTAATGTTTTTCAATCAATTGCTTTTATTAATCAATTGCAAATGTAAATGCACAATCTAAAACTCTCTTTTCTGAAAATTACTTTGCGGTTATGCTATGCTAAGCATAAACTGCAGATCTGAAGAAAATGCTAAATTGGGTAATATTTTTAAACTTTCAAATTTTAATTCAACAAAAATTGAATTTCGAAAGCTTATTTTAAGATTAACATCTACTAATTCACCGTACTTGTAGTTATGCTGCTTATTTAAACTGTGAGGATTGCATAAGACTTTGAATATACGTTATGAATTAGATCAAATACATAAAAAAGCGTATTTAAAATAGACGGCTCATTCTATTTTTGCTAATGCGGGAAAAAAATTGTTTTTCACAGGATAGTTTTTTCCACGTTTTTTCCCCGTTGTTTAAGATTTTTAATGCAGTTTAAAAATGCATTAGAAATCTTAATTAGGTTACCAAACTTCGACAAAATATTACACCTCGAGCGAAATAGTAAACTTTTAGATTATCATATACTGTAGAAAAGTAAAATAGCGTGAGTTTTGTTTTTATTCTTTCACTAATTCATGTTTGATATCCCAAATGATAATGCTGCCATTTTGACGTCATCAGTTTAGAAAGGAGATTGAAATCTAATTAGGTTAAAAGTTTTTGAGATTAAAAATTACTATTATAGTATTTTGTTTAATGCGCGAGGTACCCTTGAAAATTTTTGAGCACTATGATTTTTCAGCGACCATGATAACGAAAGAAAACGTGCATTTCTTAAAATCGTGGGGAAATTTTAAAGTCGCCTCAAGGGGAGAGATACTGATTAATATTATACATAGTATTCGCTATCCGCTTGACGACGGTCGTCGTATGCGCGCAAACATCGCGCAAAACGCCGGAAAGTTTTGTCGACTTTTAGTGGTTTAAATACACATATTTTTCTCCGAATACTAGCGACTTAACAAACTCTTGCACAAAAGTTAAATCATTAGCCAAATATCCTTGAAAAATGTTTGAAATACTGATTAGCTAGGAGTAACCCCAACATCTCAAATTAACTTAATAAGCTTTGATGCGAGTGAGAGTAAAATGAGCGAACTATTTTAAATATGTGCTCTTCTATTTAGCTTGATTACACAGATTGTCCTCATATTTAAACAATTTTGGTCGGTAACCACTCGAGAGATCAACGTTATTGTTAAACCAATCAGCTGGAAATCTTATACATTAAAGTCAATAATATATCAGCAGAGTATTTAGAATATGTATCGTGTACGAAAATGATATTGCGATTAAAATGTGAAATAATTTGCTCTTTCCATGGCGTTTGCAGAATCTTTCCAAATAATGGACTTAGATGTTCAAAGTTCTATTTATTTTATATTCATACATTTTCAGTTTAAGAGACCAAGATCTCTAGACGACTTCAGATTTTGCTTAAATATTGAATGACACTATGGCAACTATTGTGCCAAAAATAGAACATGAAATTGGGCTTTTATTTTAAGTTCAAATCGCAAGTGAGATCGACGTTAGTTTTATGTAACAAGTGTGGTATTGCATTAGGAGTTCAGTACATGTCATTTCAGTAACAGATCTTTCTCATAAGTCACGTCACGAACGTTTACATTTACAAAATTGCCACGATCGTCAAGGGAACATGGTGGCATAAAATCGTACCTTATGCACCAAATATTTTATGTGGGTTTTTAATATTTATGATATCAACAATATTTCAAGACTTTTTTGTTAGATAAGATATGAGTAAGGTCTTCTGCACTAATGCAATGTTTACGCTGTAGGAACTGCATGATAAAAAAAAAAAAAAAAAAAAAACCAGTTGCCCAAGTCATGTAATGTTATTTCTGAGATATATATCACAGCTATAAATTAAATCTAAAAAACAGTACTATATGATGTGGGAATAAGGCCTTTTGAAAGTTAAGAGTTTCGTCTGTATGCCGGCAAGTTCTTCCTTTTTCAACCCCAAGTAACACTAACGTAAGTTTTTGTATCATCATGCTGCAATTATACATGTGATGACGATTTTTTGACACAATTCAAATAATTTTTCCCTTTTTAAGATTCCGCAACTCGAATTATAATAATTATATATGTAAAAAATATTTATTTCCTGCCGTGCGAAGAACGGGCACGCAACTAGTATATAATAATAATAATAAAAGTTAATTTATACACATGATTATAGAAATATATTAGAAAATAAAAGTGTATATTATGTCTTATTAAATAAAATTGCAATAGGAGATTAGTGAAATGTGGAGGTCCAGGCTTCTGGCTTCTCGCAGTGCTGTCGATCTGGAGTTTTGGTCGATTTTCTCCAGAAAAAAAGTGAATACGCGTTAAAACCCTTTAAAAATGTCTTTCGCCCAAGGCATCCCCCCTTCAGCAGACAGCCCTTGTGTAGCTTTGCCTTAACCAAAAACAAACAAACAAACATTAAATAAATTTGAAAGTGCTTTAATGAAATTATTTCGTGACAATTTTAAACCAGTTTCTGAATCAATATTTTCTTCTTTCGCAGGCTGACTGAACCACTCTTTATTTAAATCATGGAGACTTTTCAAGAAGATTTCTAAGGTAAGTTCCAATTTTTTAACAGTTCTGATGTTTGGATGCATTTGTCCATTCCATAATTCATTCTTGTAAGTGAGTGGGCTGTTATCGACGTTTACTGAGAATATGTAGTCCTCCAAATCTATCCATCTCTTGTTCTCACGGAAGAAAATCTCATTTTTTTTTCTAAAGTCCGGACAAGAAATTTCCAAAGAGGGCTTAACCCGCGGGTGAAAAATGAATAATAACAAGAATCTATTACATCCATCTACCAACCCATATGCTACTGTGAAGGACCGAAATTGGAGAATGTCGACACATACCAAATACGTCGGCGAAAGACAAAATATTTGCTTACATTCTAGTACGTTTGGAAAATTACCGGTGTATGTCGACAAGCACAGATATGCTCTGGCATACACCCGAAAGGGAAGCCGAGGTCAACAGAAAGGCAAAAACGAGCAAAATATTTTTACTCTGTTGGGGGAGTTTACTTCCCCATGAATCCTAATGGCGTGGTTATAGAAGAAAAATCCTCTATGCAGGCGCGTAGCCAGGAAAATTTTTCGGGGGGGGGGATATGCGCCTGGAAAAAATTTCGGGGGGGGGGGGATATGAACTTATATCTGTATAAATAGACGGAATTTCATCACTAATCCAAAAATTTCGGGGGGGGGGATATATCCCGATATCCCCCCCCCTGGCTACGCCCCTGCCTCTATGGTAAAAATGCCAAGTTCTTTATTGGCCAAACGTAAAAACTCCGAGATTAGTCCTGCAGTGAAAACAGCTCTACAGATTGACGAAGCCCATTCCTCACCGAGATTGAGCATTCCTCTCAGCAAGAGAGGCGAAAACGTTTCCTCACCGTTGTGACTTTTTATCACTCCTGAAATACGGAGAAAAGAATGCAAATTTCCAACATATTCAACATTTGCCATTAGTGCATGGTGAATGTCGACATTTGCCTGTGTAAGTGAGAAATAAAGACATTTATTAAATATTTCGGCACACAACAAGCGTCATATGAGTATTGACATTCACCGATGAAAATCAACATTCTCCAAATTCGAAACTTTCGCGGTAACGCGTACATTACATACGTAATGGTGAAAGTAATAAAAACGTGTTAATAACGATAATTATAAATCTGTGTCTACTACTGATTCTTTCATGGAATTAGTTCTTCAACCACGTGCTCTTGTTTACAACCGTGTTTTATCCCCATTTTTATCAAAATTCGTATCTCCTCAGATCATTCGTAAATCGTCAAATCGATTTTTTATTTATTTTTTAAACCTTCGACTACCGAAATGTGAAACCCAAACTTCCCGAATCGCTGAGTGCGTAACTAATGTGATCTGCAATAAATAAATAAATAAACAACGGGCCCTTAACCAGGAAGTCAGCGGCGAAGGTAAATTAATGATCGTTAAGTATGTGAAAAGAATGAACTCCCGACGGGGGGGAAACGAAATGGCTAAGCGTGACCGCAGAGCTAATTCATTAGAAATGGCTTCGAATTGTTTGGTGTGTCTTCTAATTTTTTTTTTTCTTTCTCTTGCATATGAAAGTGATTAACACTGTTAGCGATGAATCTTGCTCCTCTTTCCCCCTTCCCAATTAGACAAGTGTAACAAAAGGATTCTGTAAGCCTCAAACACAAAGTTGAAGAGCTAAGTTTGTTAGTTTTTGTGGTTTATTTTAGGAGCCGCAGTATTGAATGCACACAACGTGACTAGCCTTAAAATATGATTAGAGTATAAGATATACAAAATGAAACAAAATAAAAAGGACTTTGTTTAAAAGATGCATACAGGGAAATTTCATTGATGCAGCATAAACTTCACTGTCGCTAATTTAACCGAATGCCGCCCAGGTGGTGTAGTGGCTAAAGAACCATTCTATCACACTTTGGATCCGGGTTCGATTTTGGGTTGGGTGTTACATTGTTTGTTCCTTCATAGGGGGTAACACTGGGTGCCCTCATAATGTAATGGCCAGTAGTTCGGGCCTTAGTAATAACAAAGTTTTGTGGCAGCAAATACTCGCCCATTAGACAATGATAAATAACAATAATAATAATTAACCAAATATTTCAGTCGAACCAACAAATTTTGGTTGGGTCATCGAAACATTTTGGTTAAAATATTGTCAATCAAATCATTTTGTAGTCAAAAAGTTATTATTATTTTTTTAGTTTAATATGAATTTAGCTTAAAATGTTTCATATGCATCAGTACCTACTTTTACATATTTTTCAATAATATATGAAGAGTCCACGGGAAGAACGATGAGAGTCCACTTTTCGTCAGTGTTGAGGTTTTTGCTGCATTCTGATGTTCATTAGTAGCACTATTAATATCCGAACCCATAAGGGGAAAGAACGATGAGAATACACTGAAAAAATAGCACAATAATACAGTAGGGTGGTCACAAGAAATTAACTTTCGAATTTTTGGGGCGGCACCCCCCAAAAAGTTGCCAATAGTCTCAAAAATGAGATTGGTAAAGTTTCAGCTCATTTGCATAATATTAACCAGTGCCGCATGGAGGTTAAAGTTTAGAAAAATCGCGGTTTTTTTCGCAAAAAAGCAGTCTTTCCAAGGGCGGATCCAGAAACTTTTTTCGGAGGGCCCGCAAATGTTGAATATTCATTTTATCTAGTGTAAAGCCCACTTAATATTGTTGAAAGCCCCATTTATCTAGTGTAAATATATTTTTCTCGGAGGGGGCACGCGCCCACTGCG
This sequence comes from Cheiracanthium punctorium, assembly GCA_038373885.1. Taxonomy (NCBI): domain Eukaryota; kingdom Metazoa; phylum Arthropoda; class Arachnida; order Araneae; family Cheiracanthiidae; genus Cheiracanthium; species Cheiracanthium punctorium. Next base: position 1,077,118 of record JAWZYV010016091.1, on the reverse strand, counting down.
CCCTCCCCCTGGATCCGCCTTTGAGTCTTTCCATCATAAAATGGATAAAAGTGAGCCTAGAAACATGATGTTGTTCTCGTTTCAGAAGAAAACTTCCCGCCTTGATGAGTCACACATCACTTTTATGTAAAAACTTACAGATTTAACCCTCCAAGCGGTTGTGATGTCAATTTCCGTCCACTTTATTCCAGTTTTCACTGCAATACATCTATAATAATAATCATTTCTAACACTGAGATATCATAAAATATGTATGATATTAAAGCTTGTATGTAATTTCGAAGCCTTTTTTTAAACAATTGCAAATCTGTTAAAAAATTATTATTTTTTTAAATTTAAAAATTGCATGAAAATTTTACCGTGAAAACAATTTTAGATTATTTGCCCATTTCCAAAACGCTCAGATGGTAGCATTCGGATCATATCTAGTCCTAAAAGTTGGCTTTTTTATGAAAGTTCAAAAAAATTATATTTCGTCTTTCCTACTTTGGTTTTTCTTCGTTTTCTTTCTTTTTTGTGTACAAAATAAAGGTTGTAATTTAAAAAATCTGAAATTAAAAGAAAAATGAAATTTAAGTAAAAGAACTAACAGAAAATAATAAGGTCAAAGAAGGCATAAAATTGAGAACGACTAACGTTTAGATATATTTGATTATTAAAGTTATGTATCTAAGAGGAAGCACATTATAAAGAAAATAAATTATTATTGTTTACAATTTTTTGTTAAAGTGGCAAGGCTCAGATAATGTTTCTTTCGAAGAGTCTGGAAAAGTTTTTCTACATTCGGATACTACCTATAGTAAAAACTGCTTTTGTTTTTCATCCTCAGTTAAACAGGAATTGAATCCTGGGACTAATTTTACTCCCCTTTCATCTGAGTCATTAAAAACCTTAAAAGCTTTCAGCTTTTTTTCTTTCAAATAATACTGATTTTCACACCATACATCGGGATCAGTATTCAAAAAAATTGTATATTAAAATTAAATCTCTTTAAAAAAATTACTGTTCGTGATGAAATAAAAAAGTTAACTTCTTTGTTCAATAAATGATCCACTTCGTTGAAACATTGTTGCTCTTACATCTTCATCATCATCATTTTTTTAAATGCAATTAATTTTACAGCCATGCTTATTTTGACTTATTTTGCCCAAGTGCCATCAAAAAATGAAATGCAACTTGCTCCAAGTTAAGATACCAAAGATGGCTTATCATTTTATAGATCTTTGTTTGCAGCTCTCTTCAGTATTGAAATAATTTTAAGTCTTGATTGGGACTAAAGTCTGAGTGGGAGTGTTGAACCATGCCTTTACATAAATATTTATTATAAATAAACAAATGTCACAGCTCCTTTTTATAAATCTGTTAATGAGACCTGATGTCTGAAAAGAAGTATTTTGAGACAATAAATTGCCTTAGACATCCGCCTGGCATAATGAACAGCACCAGGTACTCTGAAAGAAATGTCTATTTGGGGAGACTCCTATAAAAATTAAACGATGTTGGGTTAATTCTTTATAGTTATCCCTAAGCTGTTGATTTCTTAAATGTTCTTCAAGAAAAATTCGAAATTTCTTCCAAGTTTTGCGTTCTTTATGTAATAGTTTCATCTTCAATAGCTGTTTTGTACTTTATCTTGTATAGTACTTACTATACAAGACTCCAACTTAGACCACCCAATCTGAAATTTTTATAATATATCTGAAAAGATATCTGAATGAAGACAGTAGCTTCGCCCACTTAGCAATCAAAACAGATTTTAGGATGATTTCTAAAATATGATGGCGACAAGGTAAATATAGAAGATTTCGATCCAGTAATTGCTGCAGCAAGAAATGCACGTTCCCTTAAGGCAACAAGTGGTATCAAAACACATTGAATTTTACCAACTGCCTCCCTTTCTTCAACTGCTGTAAATACAGCTTTTGCCTAAGAGTTATTCTCATATTATTTTCAAGCTGAGGAACTCCTATTAACTGTTCTTCATCGAAACAGCTAATTAAAATCGCTATTCTCTCTACATTTTCTTTATTCAAAATATGAGGAAGCATTTTTCCATACCAGTGAACAACAATACCCTCTAAATCAGAATTTTAAAATCTGCTTATGATGAGATCAATTCTTTGTTTTCGAAATTCTTGTCTTCGGAGTCTTATTGCACGTCAAGGGTCCTGCACCGGAAAGATATTATGTGTTAGTATTGAACCACTTTTACGTTATACCAGTATGTAAATCATAACGATGACATGGGAGCTAGGGGTGGCATAGCCCTTCCTTGCCCATACATATGGACACCCATGTCCATTCTAAAATTAAATAATAACAGACAACAAAAATAGCATTGTAATAAAGAAAATTTGAGAGGTCTGTCTTAGATGTGCTTCAACTGAAATACAAATCAAGATCTTTCTTCTGAAGCACAGAAATGCATACCAAATAAATAGAAATATTTCACGAATAGTAGTTTAAGTTTTGAAAATTCTTGATTTATTTTTTGTTTTTTTTTATGCAAATAATACAAAAGTCGGTCAAAATTACTTAAAATTCTTAATTTGTCCTTTTTTCACTAATTTTACAAAAATGCAGATTTCGGTTGTACGATTCACAAACTTACCTAAGAAACACTGAATGTCATTAAATATTGGTTTTGTTGAGAGTAAAAGTTCAAAGCAGGAACATTTTTTGTGAAATAAAAACAAAAACCAGGTCTGTAGAGCAAATAGTTTATACTAAATGAAAGAAAAATATATAGATTTTTTTGGGAAAAATAGATATTTTTGGGAAAAATAGCAATTTTTCAAGAATTCGACCTCGATGCGGCACGGGTTAATATTATGCAATTGAGCTAAAACTTTGCCCATCTCATTTTCTAGTCAATTGGCAACTTTTAGTGGGGTGCCCCTAAAAATAACATTAAAAAATTTTTCCCCATATAACTTGTGACCACCCTAATAATACAGTTTACTGGGGAAGAACGTGGAAAGTCCCGTGCGCCTTTCGATTTTTTGGAAAATCAGCTGTATTGGACTCTCATCGTTCTTCCCATGCACTCTTCATATCTTTATCACAGTTTTAATAAATTTTGAATAAAACAGAATTCTACAAAGTATCAATAAATCATTAATATTAATGATTTCTTCATACCCGAAGTTTAATGATTTTCTCTCTTTTCTTTCTTTTTTTCTCTCTCTCTCTTGAATTTCTAAATGTAAGGTCGTTTATTGAAATTCCAAGCGGCACCATGCAATGAAAAAAGCGATGTTTTTCAACTATATTGGAAACGAACAAATTCGGGGAAAAAAAAAAACAATTTGATTATAAAACGTTTTTCAACAGGGCTTTTTTCTTGTCACTAAAATTTGCTAATGTGTCGTTCCCAAACTTAATTTTGGACACGATTCAATTTCACGAGATACTGTAAAAAAACTTTAAAAGTTAATTCCCTTCTTTACATGAAGAGTAAGCTGTTATGAATGACTATAAACTTATGGTATTGTGCTTAAAATGGATGCATTTCTCTAAACTGCCATAGACCGTAACATATTGGAATTTCTTTGGGTGATTCTGTTTAAGAGACGTAAATGCTGTCTGTATAGACTATTTTAAACCGATGACATTATTTTTGTAAACATTAAAACTTATAATAGTTTTGTTTCGTTTGAAAGAGCTGATGAATGTCTCCCTAGACAGCACATAAGCTTAAATCAAGCTTGACATTTCTTTGAATTTGATGTATTAATACAAGCTTGACAGTTCAATTCATTTTAAGCCTGCAGCAAGCTTGAGAATTCAATTTGAACTGTCAACCTTGAATACAACTTGATTACAGCTTGAAAAGGAAGCTTTCGGTGGTGGCGCCATCTGTCGCTGGTCATTAAATAAAGAAAAGTTCGTAAAAGTTGTGTTTTATTTTATTATCACACAAAACCTGGACATTAGAACACGCAAGGGGAAGGAATGAATGGGATAAGCCCCTCTGAAGTGTAACACGAGGGGGGTTTTAGTTTTATTTACATCTAATTAACATTGGTTACCATTAACTAATTAATTAGCCCTAAAATAAATTTTAATATAATTAACACAATTTAGTTAGTTAAGACTCATAGATCAATAAAAAAGAAGTTAGGAGTTTTTGAAAACGTATGATATGGCCATATATATATGCTTATCACAAAATGTCCATTAGTTAACATTTTTTATTTCGTGATGAAGTAAAGAAAATTTCGAACTTTTTGGTGTATCAAGAAAATATTTTGGAGTGAGAAACTTTGCTCTCATGCCTCGTAATTGCCATTCCTGGAATTTGCGCACCCATACGCTAATAATACAAACGGACTAAAAAAAATATTAAAATCACTTTTAAATACATAGTCTTGTTCTAAATAAGTATAAATAAATAGGTAATTTTTAAATCAATTTTAGTATTCTTTAAAAATGTTTATTTTTATGTCGGGAAAATGCAACAGCAATTAAAAATAAATTAAAATGCTTGTGATAGTAATATGGGGCCCCCAAAATAACCTCTTGCCCCGGGGCCCCGACCACTTATGATCAGGCTCTGGCCGCCACAAAAAAATTTATCATCAGTCATAAATGTACTTGACCATAGAATAAAAAAAAAAGATTCTATATTTCCAAATATGGAAATTCTTCAAAATAAAATACAATTATACTACGAAATTGATTTCAAATTCAGTCGTTTGTCTCATTCGACACAATATGAGTGTTGCGATATTGCAATATATATTGTAAGTTTTAAAACGTGTGCTGCTGTTAAGTTTATATTATGTTTATTTCCCCATTAGTAGAGTCTCTAAATCACACATAACATTATTTTAATTTTGATGCATCCCATGGAAAAATACAGGAAACAGTTCAACATATCGGCTACTAGATCTCGCCAGAAAACGGCGTGAACAGTCACTTCAAACTTTAGTCATATCAGCCCAACTCAGGTTGGCCAAGTGGTTATGACGCTGTCCTCCCAACCCAAAGATACCGTGTTCGATCCTAGCCCCGGACATTTGATGGTAACAGATTAAGAAAACTTGAAATTTCAGTGTAGAGGGGAAAATGCGTGGAAAAATAAAATATGTGGGGCGCGTTCGCCGACTGGCGCCTCGTCTATTTAGGAATTTTTTTTTTTGGGGGGGAAATTTTTTAAGCTTGAAATTAAACTTGCTATGTCAAGCTTAATGCAAGCTGGGAAAGTGTAAACTAGAACACTTGATTCAAGCTTGCATTAAGGTTACACGCTTGAAACTTTCAAGATTAATTCAAGTTTATTGACTCGATAAATCAAGCTTGCTGTGCTGTCTGGGCCAAAGCACACTAGAAGCAATGTCTTTCGAAGGAGCATAATGTATTGGAGTTCTTTTGTGTGTTCTTGTAAAAGAACTTTACATGGTGTGTAAACCACTTTGATAGCGTAGATGGTACAGTACATGGCACTGAATAAATTTCGTAGTGATCGATACATATTTGAAGCAATTAAAGCCCGTGCAGGCGGAGAAGACGAAATCATTAACACTTTTCATAAGCATATATTCCATAACACTTTAACTTGAAAGTGTTAAAAATAGTTAAAAGCAGTTTCAAGGTCATTGTGACTGCACAAATGCTTTTAAAGATCAGACGAGAAATCGAGAACGAACTTTATGTACTCCAAGAAACTAATGGGACTCAGGCTCAAGCGTGTTAGAGTTTGAGTTGCTAAATTTGAAGAAATATAAATTATAATCCAGTATGTCCTTTTGCTAAGTATAAAGTAAATTAGAATTTAACAAATCCTTTTGCTGAATTCAAAAGTAAATCACAATTTAATAAATCATAAGTAAAGTAAATAAAGTATTACAAATTATAATCCAGTATGTCTTTTTTCTAAATTTAAAGAAAATTTTATTTAATAAGTCCTTTTTCTAAGTTCAAAGTAAATTACAATTTAATTAATATTTTTTTTTCTAAATTCAAAGTATATTTTAATTTAATAAGTCCTTTTGCTATGTTCGAAAGAAATTATAATTTAACAAGTTTTTTTTTTTTATAAATTCGAAAGTGAATTATAATTTAATGAATTCTTCTGCTAAATTTAAAGTAAATGATAAATAAATAAATCTTTTAGTGAAATTCAAAGTAATTTACAATTTAATAAGTCATAATTCAGTAATTCTGTATCTTCTTTTGAATTATTTGTAACAAATAATTATCATCTAAATAATATACGGACATTTTGCATATTCAAGAATTTAGCAATTATACACTGATGTCCGTTACCTCCAGGTAAACACTATCACTCCAAAGATCATTAAACCCTAATACAAGAGTCGAGGCACTTAACCCTTCTTTCCTCAAATACGTCACGAAGCGCAGGTGAGCACTAAGCAACCTCGTGAGCAGAACTTTTAAAAGTGCATGCAGTTCTCCATCTGTTAAGATAAACAACATCTTACACATGCGATTCGATCTATTTACGGAATTAATAGGCAAATTGCCATCTTCCCTTTCTCCATGAAAGGTTAATAATGAAAATCATGAATTCCTTAAACGTGAATCGGACGGGGCGGTGAAAAAAAACAAAACAGTGTCGAAAATGTAGGAAATGTTAACAAGATTTAATTTAATCTGTTTAGTTTTCCCAGAGAGTTCAACGGTCTTTATTGTACCTAATTGAAATTCCCTGTTTACGGACAGAAATATTTGACAGTTCAAAGCGATTTCATTTCACTTGGGAATGCACTTTGTTCATTGTTTATTTCTTTTATCGTGAATTTAAAAGCGAATTCAATGAAAATACGTTAAAAAATAAATTATAAAATTGGCGTAGCTATAGAATTCCACTTAGGTATCTGGTTTGTAAAACTTGCAGTTTATACACTGGTTGCAAAATAGAATTTTTAAAAGGGTAAGTTTTACATTTGCTTAATGTACTGTTTTTTTCTTTGATTTTAGTTTAAAGTTTTATTCAAACTTTAAAGCAGATATTTATAGTGTAGATCATTTATTTTTTTCTATATATTAAGTATTAATGATCTCATGGTAGTCACATATCGTTTAACCCAACAGATGAAATGTTTACAGAAATTTCGCTGAAAATACAGCTGAAATTTATTGATTGTGAATAGATTACATTTTAGATATAATTATAGTTTGCTATATTTTATTTTAATGTATATATATATAATCACAGTCTAATTCAAGAATTATGAATTCATTAGGTTCTGAAAAAATATGCGTAAATAGATCCTTAAATTTAATTGTACCTAAAATTATTATTACTACGTAGAAAAATCACTAACTGTAAAACAAATTACAAAATGCAAATTTTATCTGGATGTTCTTAAAATGTGCTCTCAATTTTATAAGTGTTTCATAGGAAACGTGAAGCAGAAAAAAAGGACGATGTACGTACTAAAAATCACCTAAACAATATTTCGACGCATTAATTATTTAAAACCAATTATTTGTTATCTCCAGCGACGTGGATTTTATTATGTTTTCAGCATAAATTTTTCATTATTTTGGTGTAATGACAGCAAAAGTTTTGTTTTGGAATTGGTATCATCCGGAATTGTTACATAAGGGACATTATTTTAAAAGTAATTGTACTGCTTCATATCAGATTAAATCAATGCATTAATGCTTATCAATGCATATGTAACAAAACCAATAATAACACTAAGTATACATCGCTAAATACAAGAGACAAAAAAAAAAAAAAAAGATTAACCCACTTACGAAACTAGCAGTTACTTTTTAACCAAATAAAATTTAACTTATACTCAAATAATTTCTTGAGTGGGAGTAGTTAATGTCCAAGCATGAGCAGTTTAGATGCTAGTTGCTGTAAAACAGCTGGTACTCAATCAAGCATGTTTTACAGAAATTGAGAAATCTTCGTTCTACTTACGGGCTACACATATTCTTCCCACATCTCAAAGCGAGAAACTTTTAAACTCTTTCTAGATTAATTTACTCATCCCATAAAGATCCGCTCCATTTAGGGATCTTTTGAGAGTAAATGTCTTTTGAATGCTGTAGTAAATCATATGCGCAGAATGCGTTAGAATACTTATTTCAAGGTCATCGTCATCGAACAATTGCTTCGAATCGAGCACGTAGCAAAACATCGTTTGTGTCGTATATGGTCTTCCCACGATAAATTGGAATTTAGGTTGCTGTAAGTAGGCAGATCTTAGATTGATATTTACTTCAAGGGAAATTTTGGTAAAAGTTGTTCTAGTTCGCAATGTCCTTTCAAATATTATGGTTGAAAATTCATTCTTTGAAGTCAGAGGTATTCTTCAGTTTTCCGTTTAAGGCTTTGTTTTTTTTTTACTGCCTTGAACGAAGTATTGTAATGCGAAAAATTTCGGTATTGAGATTTTTACTTACATCCTCGAAGTAGTTTTAAAGTGACATCTGTATATACCTATGGACGTTTGCATTTATCTGACTTGATTCAAAAACCATTGTCCATAGAATGCTGAAATTAAAAAAAAACATTTATACATTATTTTAATTTGCGGTTACATTTATGTAGTCTGATCAACCGTTTAGATGATATACTTTAAAACCATAATAAAATATAACGTATAAAATGAAAAGTTAACAAATTCAAATGTTTCAAAAGCATGATTCCCAAAGATAAATATGAGGCACCTCCTTTGTTTATGCCTTGAGCTATTTTTATTTCTTTTTTTTTTCTTTGCTATTTTTATTGCATGTTTCATAAACTCTATACGATCCATATCTGTTTATCTTATTAAAAATTATTACAGTGTTGTCCTTTAGAAACTTAATTGATTTAGAAACTTAATTTAGAAACACTTTTATTGACCGTGGGGCTCTTCCTTCCTCAAAACTTAAAAAATAGTGATTAAAATTAGGTATGAAATTTACAGAGTGATCTTTATTTAAAAAATTCTGAAGGACTAGTAAAATCATTCGATAAATCGCAGTTTTCCCCGTCAGAAAGAGAATAAATGAACACGTTCTTTCAAGAACAACATATCTTTCTCACGAACAAGATATTTAATGTATCCATTATTCTTCAGTGTAATCAGATTACACTTTTCAAGTCGGAACAAGGTAAGGTAATGAAAGCCACTCTGTCGATATAAATTCGTCTAAAATATAATGTCCAGGAAAGTTCGTGGCAAGTTGGAGAATATTTGACAAAAGATATGTTACTCTGCACCAGAGCCGGCTCCAAAGTATTCGGCACCCTGTGCAAAATTAAAGAGATAAAAAAAAAGTCGTGTGGTACTACTAACGGTAGATGGTACATTGTTGTTTTATGCACACTGTCTTCTAGGTGACGCCTTTGCGCGATTGCTGCAAAGTGCCACCGAACAGGCTGCACATCCCTGGAATCAGCCTTCCTCTGTTGTTTCGGTCATCCCATGCAATCTGCTTGCAAAGACTTTCTGTTACGATAAACTCTAAATGGAACAGACACCAAGAATTTGTGCGTAAAGGTGGTTGTTCCGTTTTTCTGTTGGAAGAACGTTTTTTCACCTTCGAATCCGCTTGCCGTTGATTTACCATTCCTCTAACTGTCGCTTCCGTATGCAGAGGTGGCTGTTTTTACACGGACCACGCCTCATGGGATGTTGACAAAAATTTTGTGGATGTGGGAGGGATTTTTTTTTTTTTCTTCTTCTTCTTCCTTTCTTGTGCTGCAGCTTCGTTCACGTGACCCTAAATTCATTAGCATCCAGCAACAAGCATCAACCTTGAGCAACTTTGCTCTGTTCTTCACTTTTTCAAGGGTGCTTCCTCGAAGAGCTGCTGTCAGCACGGAAAGTTGTGCTCGAAGTTGTGAAGGTGAGTGTTGAGTGTAGATTCGGTGGTAGCTGACTGCGATTTGGCAAAACTGTGGGAGAGTGGGGACGGAGGGGGGGGGGGGGATAGTGGTAAACATTCAATTTTCTCCAATCACGTGATTATGTCTCACCCCCATGGGCATTCTCTTTCTTTTAATACTCCTTGGTTAATACTTACTAGTTCTATTAATATCAAGTTTGGAAATTTAGTTTCCTTTTGTATATAAAAATTCAGGATGTAAATACATATCTGTAGATTATTATATATTTATAAATTTAATTAACTATGATGAATTTTGAAATGTATAAAAAAAATAAAAATTAAAAAAATGGAAAATGTGATTAAAAAAATACAAATTCTAACAAGTATTTAACAGCGCTAACAGAACACACACATATGTATGAAATTTTAACAACATTATATGAGCGACGTAATTTCTATGAGTAAAAAAATACAATGGTGATCATATATTAATTTTTCCCCATATTTTAATTCACGTTTTAAGTTTTAGCCATTCCAGCAGCCAATGAAATAAATGATTATCACAAATTTTATGTTTGTAACCTTAATTTTATGATCCCATTGTATTTTTTTACTAATAGAAATTACGTCGCTCATATAATGTTGATAAAATTTCACTCATATGTGTGTGTGTTCTGTTAGCGCCGTTAAATACTTGTTAGAATTTGTATTTTTTAATCACATTTTCAACTTTTTTCATTTTTAAATTTTTTTGTTTAGTAAATTTCACAAATTTTATCTATTCAAATGCCAACTGAGAATTTAGCCATTGCATAAAAATAGAATGCACTGCATTTAGATGTTCACTGGAATATTGCACTGTTTAGTTTTAAGAATTATTTTTATAAGCACTGGAAATTTCTCAAACCATAACTAACGCAACAAAACCAATAAAATTAGACAAAATAAATTATTATTCAACTTTATTTTTTTAAACACATCACTGATATGTGTCATTTATTTTGAGATTTTTGTAGCACTGTTCTTGTTCTTAATAATTTAAAAAAATATTTTTCATATATGAATTTTAATTATGCTTTTATATTAATAATAATGCTAGTAATATATGCAGTGTTATTAATATTTTAGTTAGATAATCATTTATATTAGTTTTTAATAATTACTTTAACTAATTAAATGTATCTAATAAATATTACACGAGAAGAATGCATTTAAAACTCAAATCCTTTATTTGACATATGCATATATTTAAAAATGAATTGATGTTTTTTATTATCTAATTAAATTTTTGAGGCTGTTCCCGTTCAGATGAATAAGATTCAATTTTTTAAAACTACTCTCAAAATTTTAACAACTTTCTTGTATAACTTTAACTAAAACTCCCATAGTATTTTATGCATGTTATACTTAAGGATATTTTCAATTTTTTAAACTCTTGGAGAATTTATTTTCCTTAAAAATACATATTCGTTATGAAAATAATTCTAATGATAACGATAAATTTAAATTTAAAAAACTAAAATATTTTTCAGTTGAGTGAAATTATTGATAATAATTTACCCTTAAAGTGTCAAATAAATAAATAAGTAAAATTTAATAAAAAATGCATAGATTTTTAAAATCGCAGTTTGGTGTAATAATTTTAGGGTGACTGTGACAGTATCGTTTTTGTAGTGATTTTTGTGAAAAATAAGTGAATTGTTATATTCGTTTCCAAAACCAATAACGAAATAACATTTTTTCCCTGTGTAAACTTTAAATTATATTCGTATGAAAGTAATAAAAGTTACCAAAATTGTTAAATATTTTACACAATTACTGAAAGTGTTACAAAATTTTTACTCACAAGCCGTTTTAAATCATTTTCGAAATATTTTGAAGTTTAAAAACATACTTATTCTTCCTAAATTCAAAACCGATAAAGATTCTACTATAACTGAAAAAAAAAATTAAAAATATGGAGCAATATTGTTTTAATTTTTTCACCTTAAAACTATCAAATTTCACCGCACGCATTTTGATAATGGAACACTTGCATTAGTTTGCTAAGGTTTAATAATTAGTTTGTTTATTAAGTAATACAGACTGTCTAGATAAATTACGAAAAAAAAATTTCGCTAAACAATTTAAAGTACATTATATGAGAAATATAACACCACCATTCAAACTCAGAGAGAAAAAAAAAAAAAAAAAAAAAATCATCCTACTTCCTCTTCTCCCCTTTTTCCTTCCCTTCCAGAATGATCGTCAGAGGCAAAGCAACTTATGCTGCCATCTGTCGACGAATGCATGAACTATATCAAAAATTCATTTTGTTTCGTTTTCTCCTTTCATTTACTGCTTTAATTCGTTAATACTATTGTAGAACATTGTTTTAAAAATTACAATGTTTCGTGAAAATTATTTTATTTAAATCTGAAAGTAAAATTCGTGGAATAATTGTATTTAATTCCAGTTCCACCAAAGTATTATTTGAAAAAATTTCTATGTAAAATTATTTTACATAATATATTATCTTTATATAATTTTGAGATAAAAACCTCATAATAGTAGTTGTTAGGTCACGAAATAAGAAGTAAAATAATTGTTCGAAATAATCTTAAACGTTTAATGGTCGTAAGCTTCAAACACCTGGCTGGCCAAAAAAAATCCGCTGAACTAAAGCATTGATTATTTTTACTTGTTTTATATAATACTCAGAAATAAATTTGTTTAATTAGTAATTTATATAAACTAAAATACCAGTCTAAAATTTTTACTGGATCTCTACTGAATAGTGATTACAAAATTCTTACTGGCTGGTAAAAATTTAGGTTCACACGTCACAATGACGAGTTATTTAAATTGTTGCTTCATTCTTTATTATGGATGTAGCTTGTAGATTCTTCTAAGTGGCTGGTAAAAAATAAGTCTTAGCACCATGACAGTAGAAAATTGTCTCTTTAAAGAGGATTAATTTCAATAGATTAAAATCGAGTCAATTTATTAAATTTTATAAATATTAACGAGTACTGTATATATTATTAATATTATAATAATTATTAATACTTTTAATCAGGAAAACAAAGGTAGAAAAATTATTACAATTTGGAAAAGTTGTCTTCATTTTAACAGATTCTTCGGGTAGTTAACAACATTTTAACTGGATGGGAGTTAAAGAGGGATTAAGCCCTTCCTAGAAATCCAGATTTTCTGCAGCAGAATAGATGGAGTAGTGACAAACTCGAGAAAGTAAAAAATCATTGCAAAAACGACAAAATTCTAAATTGACTGGGTAACAAAATACCCACAAATATTCACATAAGATATTTATCAGCTCTTACAGTAGTGACAGCAAGCATATGACAACCGAAAAGATTTTGGGTGACACGCATTCATAGGACATTTTAAAAGCCGTCGATGGAAGAGAAAATTTTTTCATTTAAAAAAAATCTCAGTGTGACATGATAACAGAATTAAACTAGGCTATTCCCAAATTTTGAAAAAAAAATCCCAAATTTTCCTGTTTTCAAAAGATATACTATCACTGCTTTAAAGTGCTTTAAAATGTTACGTACAAATAGTTTTACCAATCTGAAATACTATGAAAGTCATTTTACTCCAACTTAAAATAACTGTGTTCGTTAGTGAATCTCTAAAATGGTGCATCTTTTGTAAGCATAAATTCCATCGGAATTATTTGAATAAAAAGAAAACGTGTGACTTTACGTGTATTCCTACATGTAAATTTTTTTTAAACAAGAACTGAAATAAAAATAGTGGGAATTTATTTTAATTTATACTTATTTTGTTGTGAATTCAACATTGGAACATTCCTAAAGCCAATTTTTTTGATTTTCTTACTTTTAAAAATTAAATTTAAATACAAATTTCATCGATTAATTATTCTGACTTTTTGAAGATTATTAACACCAACAGCGAAATCTTGAAGCTAATTGAATCTTGGGCTAAATGACATTTTTATCAAATAACGTTTCAATATCAAAGAATGACTTTTATTTTGCGTTTAAAATACATGATTATTTTAACATCATTTTTCATTCCTTCGTGTTTTTAGATGTTATCTGCTGTTGTTGCTTCATAAGTTTTTTTACTCTCATGTTTTAGATTAAGAAAAAATAGCCACTGCGTGATATCATTTTTATAAATTTATTTTTAGTTCGAACGAGTAATATACCATATCTACATTTCATTATCAAATAAACCTTCTGACGTGTTGTAAACAAAGGATGAACTGACAATTACTTTTAAAAAAACCACGATTAACCAATTTGTCAGTGTTCGAACTTATTGGCAAACAAAAACTCTTTCATAACGTTCATTTTTATTGACTTATCAAAGGTTGAGGTGATGTTTAAAACGATAATACTTTTTGTTTTTCGAGTGGATTGATAAATGAAGAGATAAATAATAATGCCAAGAGCATTGAGAATTGGCGTGATAAAGATGTGAAAAGTTTACTTTCATTTTGTAGCTACAGTAAGCAAAAGTGTTGTTTCTGCTGAGATGCTGAAACGGATACTAGATAAATTTTTATTTTTTATTTAAATATCAGTGAAATGGGCACGTATGCTAGTGTTTCTGCTACCCGAATGAAAAGTAAAAATAAATAAATTTTAATTAATGTAAATAATTAATAAAATAAAGGTTTCCATAATTATATTTATTTATTCTTGATTGCTTGATGTTACTATTTGTATGTAAACTATTTTTTAGCAAAATAATTTGAAGTATGTAAAAGATTTCTGCTTGGTTAATCGTACCTATTTGGTTTGTAATGAAAAAGAATTGTTAAATACGTTTATATCGTATTAAAGTAACTAAATGTGTACGTGGTTTAGTACCGTATTAGCCCGAATATAACGTGATGTTTTTTGACTGATCACTGCCTGTAAAAACCTGACTCGCGCTAAATTCGAGGCCTAAATATAGGATTTTTCTAATTATTTTGATAAAAATTTTGAGTTGTATGGAACGGTATGTTTAACACAACTCTTCATCTTTTGTAAAATCAACAAATTTCTCCTTGATACTGTTACATGATAGTTTAAATATTCAGCTTATAAAAAGTATTATTTATATTCTCATAAACCTAATCTTTAAAAAGTATTTTAAAAGATTAGGTTTATGAGAATAAACCTAATCTTTTAAAATATAATAAATGTATAGTAATAAATGTGTAGTAGTTAGTTTTAATTAGTAGTGGATGTAGTTTAGAAAATATGGTTTAGAATATAGCGTATTTAGAGTATTGCAGTTAAAAAAATATAAAATTGAAGTGCAAACAATTTTACAATTAACACTATTAAAACTATTAATACTGAGCGCCTCCAGTTATCGGCTAGAGCCAGAGCTTAAAGTGTAGGATTTTTAAAAGGTGTGAGATGTTAACAGTCTGATTGAGCTTTTATGGATATCTGTAATGTGATTTTATCTAGATGATATGATTTTTTGAGATTGTCTAAAAGAGATCGTTTAGAACAGGTAAAGGTAACCTTTGAAAAGTTGAGGGCCAAACTTTAGGATGCTAGCTAAATCGAGTGCCGTATAATTGGGATTTATATGGGATTTTGAATGGTTTATATGGGTTTTGTTATGTTCCTCATGCCGGATCAAAAGACGGGAATGGCCACATCCATCCCACAGGCCAGAGGCTGGCCACCGGGATGGATGTAGTTTAGAAAATGTGGTTTAGAATATAGGGCGTATTGCAGTTAAAAAAAATATAAAATTGAAGTGCAAACAATTTTACAATTTTATACAGGGGTATTTGAAATGTACGTTTTTCAGGATTACCTACCTACTGTTACGTGACGTGTGCACTGAATTCTATTTCATTCGAACTGCTTCTTTGTAGTACATTGGATTATTTCACTTATGAACCATAATTTTAATGTCATTTGGTGTATATCCGTTCGTATTCATTTATACAGAATCAGACGTTCCTTCTCTGTATTTGTTTGTTTAACCAGACGATAATTATCAACGTCACCTAAATATATATTAAAGAAATTGCTGTGCAAGTGGGTTTCATCAACCATTTCTCCTTTTTGCATTCTTTCGCCAATCTTTGTACCATTTGATTTCTGGAAGTAAATTTCCTTACACTTATTGTATCCACGCAATTATATCTTTTGGCAATTAAGGTGTATTTATCACGAACTATCCTGAAAGTTTTAAGTAGTATAGAGAGCTATTTTTCCTTGATAATAGATGTCATCCTAATTTATTTTTTAAATTATTAAAGTTTTCAGAAATTTTTCCGAGGGCTTTCCCATTTTTTGTCTCAAATCCAGCTTTCAAGTTTTCGTTCCAATCACTGCAAAGATGTAAAGGTAATTAGTATTAGCTTCTGGTCCAGCGTAGAACTTTAATCAAAATCAATGCTTAGTCTCAGCGGCAATTCAAGAATGCACACAAAGAACGAACGCAAAGAATCAGCCAGGGACTCAGAAATTTTCACTGTAGATTCTTTAATGGAATCTTTCGTAGATTCATCACGATGAAAGTGAAAAAGTTAAAACTGGGTTCAAAACAACCAACCATTCTTCTTACGTACGTTTAAGTACCTCAACTTTAACAACTTACGTATGCAAATGCACTCTACTTGGACCTTTCAGAGTACTAGCTCATAAGCAGACAGAGTGTGTATTTTTTCGAGTCCACACCTGATTAGTAAAAGTTCCGGTTTCAAACACAAGTCTAATTGTTCGTTTTCCATTTGTCTTTTTTTTTTTCGCTTAACAATTCGCCAGAAGAGAAAACAGGACCGGCTCTCTTTTGTTTCCCGCTCGCTAAACTGACATATTGAATTTCATTCATTGATTATTACGACCAGAGCATTTTTATTTACTGTTCTGTTGCGACGGACGCTTTGGAAACAGGTTCTGGAAGGCTTTTACTCCGTAAGGTACCGTTTGAAGACAGGTCTGTCTATTAAATTTGATTGTTCTGGTCCACTTTCCCTTTGTTGGTGGTTGTTCTTTGCTTTTATTATTTTAAGAAAGGAATCGGAAGAGAAAGTGACTAAGGCTGCACGGAGGGATATTCCATAACACACGTGGCAAAATATCAAAATTATCTATTTTGCCTCAGTAGGGAAAAACTGCAATAAATGCCGACGAAGAAGGATTAGTTTAGCAAGTGATATGAAAATCTGTATAAGGAATTGAAAAAAAATCCAAGTTTTACATAGCCTCTAGTGTGTGATGTTTTAAAACTGTTTTATTCAGTTTATTCATACAGATATACAAAGGAGCTCATGGAAGGGGGCAAGAAAGGGGAGATAGGAACCCCTACCTACTCTTACTGTTAGTATAGCAATCATTTTATGGTATATTTAAAGGTTTTGTGTTATTTTAATAAAGTGTTTCGAATCCCCGCAATCCAACCCCCCTTTCAAAATGCTCGTTCAAAATGCCTTTCAAAATGCTCGCAAGGCTATATCCAAGCGCTTTTGCTTGGATATAGCCTTGCTCTGTAGGTTACAGTCCTTCCTCAACCCCTGCATAAAATATAATACTATGGATAGCGGATATTAAAAATAATTTAAATACACTGATTGGTATCAGTAAAAGAAATCAAAAGAATTCAAACAAAATGCAATTGAATCTGACGCTATTTTTCAAAGTATTTACTTCAAACCATATGTAAATATTTTGAGTTGCATACGTGAAGTGATACCATATATTAGCACATTATAAAAAGTAGATGACCAGCGAACATTAGAAAGTAGGTAGATTTTGAGCAGATTTAGTTAATTTGAAAATTCCTCTTGATCATTTTTCGAGCCCATTCCTGGAATAAATTCCTAAGAACATCCTTATCTGTAGGAGCCTATGTAAACGCCAGATAGCATTTCAAATTATCTTCTGATCACGCCAATCTCTGTATCCGATGCCAATTCGAGACTCTGGAATTGGTTAAAAACTCGGAAAACTGAATTCCTGTTGAAATACCTCACTAACACAATTCACACCAGGAACTAAAGAGATTTATACGGCAGACAGTAGCACAGGAAACGCCGCACTATTGGGTGATTCCAACAAACGTCACTGTAATGAAATAGGGGTAAAAAATTTGTGCATATGTGCAGGACTACAGGCTTCTGAATAGAAAGAAGATTGAATTATGTAACAAAGAGAACGAAGTAAGAAAGTGTAATTTCAGAGCTTGCTGAAACGAACTTCCTCCGGCTCTCAACAACCTGCGTAGAAATGATATAAAAATTTATCAGCAGCCTAAAGTTGTTGTCGATTTTGCATGGCAATGGATTGCAATAGAGGTTTATATTAAGTTTATAGTAGGTATTATACACTCATGTCCATAAATTAAGGATAATGAAGTTCAGGCAAAGAAAGTGAAAGAAGCAAAACAAATTTGACTTATTTGTAAAGTCTATTTATTAAACAAAAAGTAAAGAGCAAAAAAGATGCTATATGTTTGACATAATTAATAAAAATTGCAAGTTTTACTCCCTTGACCAAATTTCAAAAAAGAACCTATTTACAAAAAACAGTATAACATGGTTAGTAGGATGGTTAATACGGAGTATGTCTCCCGGACGATGCAATACAGGCCTGACAACGCCTAGGCATGCTGAGTATCAAATGATCAATCTGATCTTGGGGAATATTACACCACTCATCAAGCAATGCACTCCAAAGTTCCGGTAGACAGGTGGGAGGGGGTTGACGGGCTGCAATTCGTCGGCCAAGCATATCCCACACATGCTCTATTGGATTCAAGTCCGGTGAGTATGCTGGCCAATGCATACGGGTGATATCCTCCGATTGAAGGCATTCGTCTACAATGTTTGCACGGTGAGGACGGGCGTTGTCATCCATAAACACAAATTCAGCACCCATGGCGCCCCGCAACAAACGTACATGTTGTTCCAGAATGACATCCCGATAGATGTGGCCTGTCATCGTTACACTCTGAACATGCAGGTCAGTTCTGGAACCAAGAATAATTCCTCCCCAAACGAGCCATCCTGCACCACCGTAACGGTGTCTTTCAATGGTGTTCTCTTGGTGGTAACGGGTACCTGGCGCTCTCCAGATGAATGTCCGGCGAGAATCAGACTCCAAACTAAACCTGGACTCGTCGGAAAACATCACACAAGACCACTGTTGCGGTGTCCACGATGCATGCTCTCTACTCCAGGTTAATCGCAGGCGACAGTGAGTTGCGGTAAGTGGAACACATCTGACAGGCCTACGAGCATATAGACCAATGTGCCCTAAGCGTCTGTACACGGTCTGCCTTGAAACTGTCGTACCGGTAGCTGAAGAGAGCTGACGAGACAGGTCTGATGCTGTACTCCGTCTGTTTCTTTTGGCAGTAACTGCCAAATAGCGGTCCTCATTCGGCGTTGTAACTCGGGGGCGACCTGTGCTGTAACGTCTACTCACATTACCATCATCTTGGAATCGTTGCCAAAGCCTGGAGATGACACTCTGGGCGATTCCAAGTTCCTCGGATACTTCCAGCTGGGTACGTCCACATTCCAGTCGTCCGATAATTCTGCCACGTAAAACATCATCCAAATGCTTCCTTTGTGCCATAACTATGCGGTTTTTGCACTGAAAGGCTTTCACAGCGCTTGTGAACAATTTTACTTCTTTGCCACCATTCCTATTATACCCCTCTCTTACACTTTCGTCATTGTGACGTACCATCCACGCCATCTGGTGGTTTCCTGTAATTTGCATATTCTTCTTCAAGATGTGTGTGATCATTCCACAGGTGAAATTTTTATTTTAGAGATCAATTTCTGTGTGATTCTGAATTATCCTTAATTTATGGACATGAGTGTAGTTATTATCCATGTGTTATACTCCTCAAGGTGTGTTTAAGTCAGTTAAAGTTCTAAAAATTGAGTTTTTTCCCCCGATATCCTAGCATAATTTGTTGGCTTTTAAAACCCTGTGACAAGATCTTTTGTTTTTAAGCCTTAAGAATAAAACCAGTTGTAAGGTCACAAAATCCAAAGCCACTTTCACTCACTGTATGTCTATTTATTTAAAAAAAAAGTATACGCCTTCCTTTAATATTCACCGTAGACTTACCTCCTCTGTGTAACTCCTAAGAGACTATTATTGCTTTTATTTTTCATTTATTTTTGCAAGTAAGCCTGTAGACAGTGCATTTTTCGACAAACGGCAAAAGTTGTTTGCCCTCGAAACCACTACCTACAGCTGCTAAGTGGGTAGTGAAGGGTTGGGCAACGTCAACCTCCTTTTGACTTAGAAGGCGTCTAGCGTGGGCCAGCAGAGCTAAATTGTGTGGTGGCTCGTGTACATTGGCCTTGGATGTTTATTTTGTTTCTTCTTTATGCTTTTCTTATCATTATACCTCTTGATCAAATCTGCAGGACGTTTTGGGATGTCGCCTTCTTGCAGAGATTTCTAGGAGGTGGTTGTAAAGCAATCCATCTGTCAAACTACTTCACGTTAACTGCACCGACTTCACTTGAAAAACCTAGAGGTTGGTACCCGTCCTTGATGGAATATTTTCCGTCGATGGCATTGGTCAGCATTTTGTCATGATATTTAGGCATATTCACTGTCACAACGGGGCAATCTTTCTGGATATTTCTCGGAGGAGGAGCTTTAGCCCCACTGAAGGGATCTATTTCCTATTCTTGCAATAGAAAATCTAATTTTTCTAGAGAGTATTAAAATCTTCATATCCTACTCTAAATCCTACCCAGCTATGTAAATAGCATATCAGTTTAAAAAAAAAGATGAGAAAAGTGAAAGCACAAAGATTTGTTTTAGAACTGTAACACTTCATTTAAGTTTTATACATAATGAGTGTTTTTTTAATCACTATTCCTGTAACTGAAATTTACAGGACTTCTAGAAAAATCGTCTTTGACTTGTTCCTTGCAGAAAAACCTATATGATTTCTGAAAAACTATTCTGTTTTGAGACAAGCAATTTTGAATTCACTAGCTCAGTTTTATGTCAATCTTTGCTGAATCACAAGCATAATATTTTTGGCAACAGCATTAGAAAACATTTTACTACACTATAAGAAATACCTGTAATTTTACCATATTTATTGCTGTAAAATAATATAGCGTAAGTGCTGCAGCTGTGGAATAGAGCACTGTGTGTTGTAAATTCACTCACGAAATGGCTTTTGACTGACAAGCCAATCACAAACAACTTTGTACAACAAATTGACACAGTTTTTACATCACACTTCGTCGGGGTTACGTTTACCCACACGTTGTGCTGTAATCTAGGAAAATATTTTTCGCAGTGTAGAATAAAGAAATTTACTAATGAATGTTAATATTTTATTTTAACATTTTTTCCATTGTGGTTTAGATATAAATGAACTAATTTCTTAAATTTTCAGCACTTCCGAAAACTCAAAGCTGCATAGCTCTCATAGTATTCAAAAACAAATTGTATGATACAAGGTAATCATTATTATTATTATTATTATTTTGGCGGTCTTTGAAATGACAAGTCTCCAAAATATCGTCAGAAAATAACAGAAGGTGCGATTTTGACCTAGCCAAAGATATAAATAAGTTCATTTTTTTAAACTTCAAAAAGAAAACGAAATTTAACGCGCACGGATACGTATTTGCACGTTTATTTCTTCTTTGAATTCCCTCATTATTCATGGAATGTCAGAAAGCAAGTAACTGACGTTCATAGATTTAGTGAGATATTTTAGTGTTGCTGTTAAATTTGTTTTATTCATTTAATACAAAAGTGCATGTAAAAACAAGGAATATGTGTTTCAAGATGCTACCATTTGGCATGATTTATTATTTTTGCTTTGCCAAAATTGTAGCGACAACCCTTAAGTTGTCAACAAATGCAGAAAGAACCGCTTTCTCTCTTTCAATGCCTTCAGCTGCAGGTATTAAACATCCCAACTTTAACCACTCCTTTATGTACTTCAAGATGGAATCAGTTACTTAAAAATTCCTGTCTTGAACGTGGGCGCTTCTTGCTGTGAAGAAAAGATAAGTCAGGGCGGTGAGCGACCTTGGGGTGGAAAAAAAATACAGGCGACCTTGTGTGGAGACGAAAACTAAACTGCTGGAGAAAGCTGATGCGCTTTCTTCTGTTGTTGGGATGTCCAATATGACGACAGCAAGGTCTCTCTTGAACACACAATTCAGAGGAACGGAAACATATGGTATTTTAAATCCGATTGTTCCATCACCTTTGTATCTGTAACACTGAGATACTTTCGGGAACAATGCTAAGAGCTCTTTGGAAGGCAGATTGCCATATTTTGCATTCATTCATTTATTTTAGATGATGGATGCAGATATTTTATGAATGGGCAATTAATATGCAGTTGTGCTAAAATAAAAATAATCTTTCGTAAACAAGAATAAATAAGCATTAATTTTAGTAAATGTCCTTTTGTTGCAGTTTGCTTAAAACAAAGTATGGATTTCTTTAAGATACCTCACATATTTTGCTGCAGCTTTAAAGTGTTCGAACTTTCCTTAGATATTACATATTAGGTAGACTTTTCTAAATAATTTTTTCTTAGAGTTGTTTTTAATCCACATATTTTTTATGTAATTAAAATTTATTAAAATCCGTAACGAGTGTATAATTTTTTCTACAGACTGGTCATCCTGTTTCATTTTTTTTTTAATTCGAACTCAAGTTTAACCTGTACACTCGCATTGCTGCAAAGAATCAACGGATAAAATTTCCTTTGTGAATAGCGGAGTATTCCAACTGCTGGACTTTTGGATTCTTAAGATATGCGGCAATGATGAGAGGGAACAAGTTAAAATTTTGGTCAAATTATGGGTTAAACTGAATTACAGTACCTCCTCGTAGATTTGCCCAGGGTTGATAAATTTTCCAATTTATTGTAAAAACTCCAGGGCAGTGGAAGCAACCGGACGAAAGGAACCCAATTAAAATCCATTGAATTTGAATAAAGTTAATATCATGATGTGATAAAATTGTATCCCAACATTTCATCAAAAACTAAAAGTATTTTTAAAATTAATCGTTGCAAAAATTTTTGCCCATTAATCTTAACAAGTTCATAAATAACTACACAAAACACATCAAGAATAATAAAAAAAAATGATTAAATTTAATAAAGAATAAAAATATTAGTTGTTCAGCAGTAACTACATGCATTATGTATGAATGCAAAAATAAAAAAAGCATTGAAAAAGAAAACATGCATACATTGTGTATGAAAGCAGAAATAAATAAATAAATAAATAAATAATTCGTTGAAGTTTCAGTCCGTCTAAAATCTTTAATAATGTTGTTGTTGTGAACATGCATATCGGATTTATGTGCTTGGCCCGAATTCCGCTTATAAATCCTCGTCAGAAGGACAACACAAAGGGGGGGTGTCCTCCGAGGGGGGGGGGTCTTTCTAAATGGACCTAATCCGTATTTATGCCAAGTTTCGGAGAAAACCACGGACAACTCCGAACGGTTAGGTCGACGGACGCGCGATGGGACCCGAACACGGGACCTTCACACGTCGCCCGTCTACCATTTCCAGTGACATAACCATTGTGCCATGGTGAAGGCTTTAATAATGTAACACTGTCAAATTAGTTAACTATTTCACATTTTTAAAGATTTACTAAAAATTTTAATATGAAATGATAATTATTTTATTTTTTTATTTGAAAAGCAATCATAAACCACTTACTTAATCCGTTTTCCTTCAAGATTTAACCCAAACTACAATTATTGAACTTGAAATTTACTATATTTCACCTCGATTTAAATGACAATAAATGACATACTTATCTAAACAGCAAAATATTAATGACTCTCATCATTGACAATACATTGGAACGACAATCATTTTTGTTCTAAAATGCTTAAAGCTTGTAGCAAAACTTATTGTCCAAACAAAGCTTCACAGGTTGAGAACATAAACCAAAATTAAAAATTAGAACAATAATCAAAACTTTTTGGGGAAAAAAGGCAACAAGTGGATAAAATTGTATTGGTTAAAATAAAACGTGCTACTAGCGAACAAAATGATATTTTCTCCAGGACAATAAAGAATAAAAAAACTTTTGTGAATAAAATAATGCTTTGTACGGTATGATCCAAAATTAAAATTTAAAAAATAAGATAAATGGGCAAAATAATATTTTGTCTGGGACGACTTTCTCTAGAATCTAAATGACGGTGTTCTTTCCCGCAGGACGGAAACAGCCCAGCCTTGCGACTGTCTGAACTTAATATGCAGTTAAAACTACTTTATTCTTTTACCCTCTCCCAAGTCAATTAGACGAGTTTTGTGCAGAAAAGGATATGAAAAAGTGACCTTTAGTCTCCATTCTTTGTATTTGTTGACAACTTGCAAAACAAGTTCTAACGTAACTTATTAATGCAAATTAAACTTAAGATTTTGAAGTCCGTGGGATTATATGACAAGCATAAGCTTAATTAAAAGTAGTTCAAAGAGCAAAAATGAATTAAGTAATTATTGAAACAAGAGTGAAGTTAAGTAATTATTAGAGCAGTTTACGTTGTTTCTCCTCAGCAGAAAAAGAATTTTCGTCGCCCTTACTTCTAAGTTAAAGGTAAACCGAAATCATTAACACTTTTTCACTTTGAAAAGTGTTAAAAAACTTAGATTTAGACATCAAAATTTTATTGCTATTCTGATAGATTATGAAGTTGACATTGTTGATAAAACATTTTATCAAAAACAGAATACACACATGACTTTTCCGTAAAGTCTGAAAATTAGTGCTACTATTGTTACGAAAAGAGATACAGAGATGATTTATTTATTAATTGTTTTCCACATTAATTTAAAAGTTTCCTAATGACGGTTAATACAATATGTCATAAGAATTCAGCCATAATTAACTGTACCTGCAGTAATTTGCATAATAAATGTTAATCAGAAGTTGCTTCTCTGTTTTGCAGATACTGATTGTTCACTTAAAATAATGATTTATTGATAATATAAAAGAGTCGCATTAACATGTATTAAGGCAATTATCGACATTCAACAACAACAACAACAACAACAACAACAAAAAAATACGAGAGCAGATCTGTCCAACTTCTTGCGTTAATAACCATTTATTGTTTATACTTTTGTCTTCTTGAAAGAATATAGTTTTGTTAATTTTGTGGGAATTCTTAAACTTTAATAATTGTGGAACGGTCGTTCTCGAAAACTGCTATGATTTTAACCTTTCAGCATGTGTTTAATAAATTGTTTTTCTATAACTTTTAATTATCATTGGCAAGAAAGTTATTTTTATTTGCAAACTTCAATAAAACTAGTACACCTTTCGTATTGTAAATGTCGAAACTATCTTTAAAGCTTAAAAAAGGCAAATATTTAAACTGATGCCAGAAATTAAATTAAATTTTAAAATGTTCTTGAGCAGAAGCTAATTTTTATTAAAGTGAACTTTCACATGCTATACCATCTTGAAATTAAAATAATAATAAAGATTATTTTAAATAATAATACGATTATTTTAATAATAAAACTTATATACCTGCAAATCTGAGGTCGCTTTTGTAAAATTTAGACAAAATGTGTCCTGTTAAGCTACGTCTCCTGTAACAGTTCCTTGTAAATCCCGTAATTTTATATAAAATAAAATAACACAAATTAATAATAATGTATTTGAATCCCCTAGAAATCACTCGTTCATATATACACACACACTATATCAACCACTGGATTTTGAACTTCAAAAAATATTTTTAATGAAATATTTGAGGTGATGTGCTGAAACTTCGAGCATGTATATAACCTGTTTAATGTCTGACTTTTCAGTGGTGATTCCGTCATGAGTAAATTTACAGACTGGAAAAAAAATAAAAAATGAATCGAAAAAAATATAAAAGCTCGTTTGATCACTGCCATAAACTGGGAAAAATTATTTTCATTTTTACAAAAAGTCTAACTGCTGTAAACAATGTTCGTATGAAATTTTGTAGATATAAAACTCGCATTCAAGAAAACATAAATACTTAAAAAATTTGAACATGTTTCGAAAGTTCTTTCATAACTTATTTTTAACAAAATTTACAAAACACACATTACAATTCATAATTGTATCATATTAAAAAATAACAATGAGAGACCAAGATAAACTAGAAATTTAAAAATTATCATAAAAAATGTTAAAAGGTCATGTTCAAAAGAAAGAAATTGTTGGTTTGCATTTTATACTCTGCAAAAAATGTTTCATTGATTTAACACAATTTTAATTGGTTCGATTTCAAAGAAATATTTTTGTTGAATCAACAAAATTTTTGTTAATTCAACGAAATATTTTGCTAATTTAACAAAAATTTTGTTAAACCCACAAAAGTATTCGGTTGAAATAGTGCCAACTAAATTTTTGAATAATTCAACAGAACGTTTTTTCCGTATATTAACTAAAAATAACTAATTCGTAATACATGTGAGCTTTAGATGACATAAAATACATGTGCATTGCAGTGAAAGTCGAATTCAAGTAAACGAATAAATGTCTTTTCCTTCTTTTAATTAATCTAACTTTGCTACTGTCTTTGATTTTCAGTTGCAGTTTAATGCATTTTAACATTAACCGTGCTTTAAAAGTATGAAATGTAATTAATTTCTTAAAAGAGTTATTTTAATACCTATATAAAAAGCTCTAAATACTATTTTTCAGCTTTAAGTTTGAAAAATATTCTATGATGCATTTGTGCTTTTGATAATATAAAATACAGTGTATTGCTGTGAAAGCTGAATTTAAGGAGCAGAAAAATATGTCTCATTCATTTAAATTAATCTGATTGCGCATGTCTTTTGCTTACCAATTGCAGTTTAATGTACCTTCATATGGAACGTAATTTAAGATTATAACAAAATAATCAATTGTTAAGGAAGAGTCATTGTAATCAGGAAACATCAACAGTGAATATTATCAGGTTGTAACGAAAGTTCTCCGCCAAATCTGCATGAGTCAGCTCATGCGGCACCCAGCGATTGAACTTGTGCATCAAGTTTATGTGATGCATAACGTGACTAATGGGCATGGCATTAATGTCTAATTCTTTAGCTAGCTCTCAAGTGGTTAAATACTGATCTTCTTCCACAAGTTCTCGCAAGTAGCCCTCATCAACATCAGTATGCCGGCCAGAACGCTCAGCTCCTTGAATGTCATAGGACTTATTTTTTAACTTTCAGTGCCAAACCTTCACAGTGCCATAGGATACAACAGTAAAATCTAAATTACACACGTAATTCTTTGACATTCTGTAGCTGACGTTTTGCAACAGAACTGGAAGTAAATGATGGTTTTAATCCAGTAACGCGATAGTTCCATTTCAGGCACCTTGTACTTAATGATAACGATATTTTTTAACAACACAGTGTTCTAAAGCAAGTCTCTTTCTTTCAAATGACAAAAATTATTTGAAGAAATATGAGCGAACACACCAACGTGAACTGTTTGCAGACGATGTTTGTGGTGGCGGGAAACTTTCGTTACTACCCAATATTTTAAAACTTTAAAGGTAACGAGCATTTTCTTATATAGATATGCCTTTGATGACATAAAATACAGGTGTATTGTGGGAAAACTTAAATTTTAGTGAACAAAAAAATATATCTCACTTAGTTAAATTACTCTAAGAGTGTAATATATCTCTTATGTCTTCACTTCCCAGTAGTAGTTCAATGTAATTCAATACCATAATCATGCTTTAAAAGTATAAAAAGCAATTTTTAATTTTTATTTTTAGCACTTTCCAACAGGATTGAAAAGTACTTAGGATTTCAGTTCGCCTGTCTGTCCCTCTGTCGCTCCGTCCTTGCTCTAACTGTCATAAATGTGCATCGATTGCTGCGAAATTTAGATGTTTTCTTAAGAACTGTACCATGTACCCTATTGAAAATTGTGCGCGTAACATTATAGTTCTTTTAAAAGAGCACCCACAAGTATTCCAATGCCTTACGCTCCATGGGCAGTCATTCTTTAAAGCATATTTTAGAGATATTTGGCTATTTCAAACAAAACAAAATTGATTATTAAAGATTACTAAACAAAGCTATCCATCGAAAATAGTGTCTACATCACTTACAGTTCATGGGCATTCAAAAGAATCCTATTGCATTACGAACAATAGCAGTTTAACGACATTAATCTATTTCAAGCATAATAAGTATATAAAGGATTATACCTAATTTTACCATTTAAAGAATTTAAATGACTATTAAAGCTCTTCTACAGGGTTTTTCAAAATTACATTGCTTGTGATGTATAGCTGTCTTGAAGTTATCTCCAAAATCTCGCCAAATTTGGTAATTTTTTTGCAATCGATGCGTTTGGCATGATTTATCTTTCTCGTTTTAAATATTATTGTGATTAGTTACTGTAAGCTCTAAATAACATTCTTAAGCTTTAAAATTCAGTGCCTGTGTGCTTTTAATAATGTAAATTGCGGATGTATTCTGGTGAAACTGAATTTAAGTGATTGGAAAAAATAAGTCTTCTGGCCATTCAGGGGATTAAATGACTGATAAAGAGGAAAATTTCTATGTAGTTCAATCCTTTTGAATACATTTTTAATAATTTAATAGCAGGTTGGCTTTTCTATTTGATTGCCAACTGTTCTTGTTGTTCAATCAAGTCTGGGAATCTGACATGCCGGACCAGACACAATCTTGCTAATCAAAGACTTTTCACCTACAATGACATTTCTAGTTTTTACACCTACTTACAAGTGAAACTTGTTCTTTTGCGGATTATGCAAGGGAAAGATGTGTGTGTGTGTGTGTGTGGGGGGGGGGGGGTAGGTGCATTAGTTACTGCTTCTTAAAACTCGAGTTCAACGCTTCTTTTAATCATCCCACGAATTTTACCCCGGCTGTCTCTGAAGTCTGTGCAATTTTGGCTCGAGTGATAAACCTGAAAGAGATCAGTAAAAAGTGGAATTATAACTCAAGTACACAAGAACTGTCTATAAATGAATTTTCTGAAAAAAAAAATCATCTCTGCTGTGTCAGTGGAATTTATTTCTTATGAATGTATGAATGTTGTCCCAGAGAGATTTGCTGGATGTTAAACGAATCATATTGAATCAAAATTCAGACCAGAGACTTCAGATCATGCGCTTCATATTTATTAAATAAAAAAATCTGATGTGTCCAACACATGACTTCCTTGCACGTCTATTAGAACAAAAATATTTTCGACGCACTTCCTCTAAACTTATTTGTTTGAAAGAGATAAAATATCAATAATAGTAAGATTTAGCGATTTCTATCCAAATATTTCGATATCGCCAAGCTGAGTTCAATTTGAAAGATTTCCTTCTGACACTTTATTTGGCGATATTTCACCAAAAGCCGACAAACTCGAGATAGTCTGCGAGATTTTGGGGATAGCCAAAGTAGTCATTGACCACAGGCTTTCAATGAATTGAATGCATTCATACACCTCAATGTATTTAAAGTCATTTGGCAAACCCTGTAAATAAATTCTCAGTCGATTGCTGTCAAAAAAGATATTGAAAACAGTTAGATATTACAATAGTTCTAAATACAAAAGTTCAAAATTCTACGGGTTAAAGTTTTACAGTTATACAAAATACGAAATAATTTTTGGCGCCTAATTTGGCGATATTTCGGCGAAACTCGTCAATTTCTACGACATTTGGCGAGATTTTAAGCATGAACCAAACAATGCCAGATTATCGCCAAATATGGCGATATTTCGCCAAAACTCGCCAAGAACGATAACAAATGGCGATACTTTGGGCATGGACCAAATAACTGAATATCGCCAAATTTGGCGATATTTCGCCAAAACTCGCCAAGGCCGAGGACAGACGGCGAGATTTTGGGCATGTACCAAACAATGACCGTCTACAGTTGTATCATATTGAAGATGTCCATAGACATTAAAGTACTGAAATTCTTTTCGGTGGTTCAGTAAATAAACTCTCTAGTAGATTGGAACCAAAAATCGAGATGCACATCTAGATGTTACAACAATCTTATATATGAAATTTCATAATATTTTTTGAGATTTGAGAGTTAAATATGCACACACGTACACCAAAAGTCGCCAAGCTTGGCGACTTTTGGATAGTTCTTGAGGGAGTCACGTGACCGTGGTCGGACCATTACCTAACTTATGTGGTAGGACGGCATTGTGCTTGAAATGGATGAATGCCCCTAAAATTGCCATTGACCGTAATGTATTGGAAATCTTTTGAGTGTTCCTGTAGCTGAACTATAAATGATAAAGACACTTTTTTTAATGGAGAAATTCATTTTCTAACTCTTTACAGCATATATCACTTCTGTGTCGTTTGAAATAGCCCAATACCTCTAAAAAACGCTTTGATGAATTTTGGGCCCATAGAGCGTAATGTATTTAGAATCTTTTGGGCGGTTCTGTAGATAAACTTCCAGTCGAATGGAACCGAAAGGGGAGGTGCACAACTAGATGTTACAATGTTCCTAAATATAAAGTTTCAACATTCTACGCCTAATAGTTTTTGAGATATGCGAGTTTAATGAATTTCGGCCCATTGAGCGTAATGTATTTCGAATGTTTTGGGCAGTCCGGTAGATAAACTATCGAGTCGAATGGAACCAAAAGGGGAGGTGCACAACTAGATGTTACAAATATCCAAAATATGAAGTTTCGACATTCTACGCTTAATAGCTTTTGAGTTAGGCGAGTTTAATGAATTTCGGCCCATAGAGCGTAATGTATTTCGAATCTTTTGGGCGGTCCTGTAGATAAACTATCCATTCGATTGTCACCAAAAGGGGAGGTGCACAACTAGATCATAGAACAATCCTAAATATCAAATCTCAACATTCTACGACCAATAGTTTTTGAGATATGCGAGTTACATACATACGTATGTACGTACGTACAGACGGCATGGAAAAACTGGCCACAATAGACTCGCCGATGGTCAAAATGAGTTGCAGACGCATTAATATGATCGTGCATGATAGCCTACGATGAGATGCATCGAAAAAAGTTTTTAAATTAAATTTAGAGGTAGTCAAAATCGGTTTTTATGTCGAAATTTGGCACCCAGAATTTTTCGGGATCACATTACTTCCTTATACTACGTACAAGGAAGTAAAAATAGTGCTATAAATATCCAGTAGGTGGTGCTTACCATATGTATATTAACGTTCTTCATCTTTTCTGTATAAATACATACATACATATATACATATATATATATATATATTTCAAATAAATTCAGAAATTGGGGTTATCAAATTTATAAGTCGTGGAACAGAGATAGGAAAATTTTCTAATGAATTTTAGCGCTTGCCTGAGGGAAAACTAAATGGTTTTACCGCAGCAACTCTGAACATTAATAAGTTGTCGATAAATGGCGTTGCAACACAAGTGAAATCTCATTTGCATCTACATAAATGACGAGTATTATAAAAGACAGACCCTGCCCAGGCTTGCGTTTAAAATCGCTGTTGCACAATACCAACCTTTAAAAATCCTTAATCTGGCTGAGAGCTAAAGCTCGAGATTGAAGATTTTTGATACTATCAAATAGGTCCACCAAGATGAATTCAGAATTTTGGCACCTCTAAAAAACTGCAGTATCCGCCAAATTCGAGGAAAAAATTAGAATTTCGTGCATTTCGCTGCGGACTGTTTTGCAGTCATAAAAGCTTATGGAGAATTACGACAAAAGTATAGAACTTCTGTGGAAC
Organism: Cheiracanthium punctorium; assembly: GCA_038373885.1. Classification (NCBI taxonomy): domain Eukaryota; kingdom Metazoa; phylum Arthropoda; class Arachnida; order Araneae; family Cheiracanthiidae; genus Cheiracanthium; species Cheiracanthium punctorium. The sequence continues at coordinate 1,045,612 of JAWZYV010016091.1, read as the reverse complement.
ATTGTGACATTTTCTTAAAAATTTAAAAAAATAAGTTCATTTTTTAAATCGTTGTTGTCCTGATTCAATATATAAATGACTCGAACAGTGCCCTGCACAGTTTTCCGTTTTTGTGTTACATTATTTGAAAGTTTAATTTCTACAAATCTGAGAAAAAAATCTCAAAAAAAAATCTTCCGTTATTATAATTTTTTTTAAATTATTGTTTTCAGTGGTATCTATTTTATTATTATTCGTGTATTTGACTATTCATTGTAATAGGGAATTATAGCTGAATTTCGAATAAATAAAAAGTTATTTTTTTACAACTGCACGACACTGGCACATATAGTTTTGATTGGGCTGTCGCCAAATTTTCTAACTCTGGGTTTGTTTGTTTTTTTAAGCACTAGGGTGCTATTTCATTCACGCTCAGATTTTTGTCTACGCGACTTTGTAGACAACATTGGCGGTTTTACGGGGGGGGGGGGGGTAATTACCCCTCCCAGGATTTCTAAAACGAAAGTGAAAAATAATTCTGCATGGGGAATTCACTGGGTGAAATAAACAAATAATACTATCTACATGGCAAACATAGGAACTCTTCGAATATAACAATAATTTTGATCGAGGGGGGGGGGGGAAGGAAAGGCAAGGTTATTATTTTCGGTATTTACATCATTAATTAAACATTTATTTCACATTTGATGATTAATTAAAGGAAGATGTCCTGACTGACTGACGATCATTGCCCAGCCAAATCTACTGGAGGTACAGACACGAAATTTTAGGAGCTTGTAGCTTTTGTGCCCGGCGTCATTTAAGAAGCGATTTTTAAAAATTCGAGCCCAGACGGGGATGGCGGCCCAAAACGTTCTTTTCACGTTTCCCTTCATAACTCAGTGTTAAAAAGAGATAGCCATACAATTCTTGCTTTAAAATGTAACAACACAAATACCTAAAAGTTGTTTTCAGGGTTTTTTAGAATTCGCACCCAAACGGGCGTCGCGGTCGAAACGTTCTTTAACATTCTTTTCACGTTTCCCTTCATATCTCAGAGGAAAAAACAGACAACCGTAAAAATCTTGCTTTAAAATATAACTAACACAGAAATCTATAAGTTGTTTTCAGGGTATTTTAGAATTCTCACCCAAACAGGCGCAAGGGGCCGAAATATTATTTTCACACTTCTCTTGATATATGAGAGGAAAAATAGAGATAGCTTTAAAATTCTTTCTTAAAGGTATAGGGAATACAAATGCTTAAAATTCCTTTTCTGGGTTCTTCAGAATGCGCATGAAAAGGAGGATAAGGGGCCAAAACGTTATTTTCGAATTTGCCATCATATCTCAAAAGGAAATAAAGATATTCATAAAATTCTTCCTTTAGAATGTAGCGAACAAGGATGCCTAAAAATCAGTTTCAGGGTGTTTTAGAATTCGCACCCAAGTGGGTGTAAGGAGCCAAAACGTTCTTTGACGTTCTTTTCACATTTCCCTTCATATGTCAGAGGAAGAAGAGATAGCCTAAAATTCTTACTTAAAAATATAGTGAACACAAATGCCTTAAAATTATTTTCAGGTTTTTTAGAATTCGCATCGCAACGGGGATAAGGGGGTCAAAGGTTCGCACTCAAGCGGGTGTAAGGAGCCGAAACGTTCCTTTCACATTTCCTTTCAAAAGTCAGAGGAAGAAGAGATAGCCTAAAATTCTCGCTTAAAAATATAGTGAACACAAATACCTTAAAATTGTTTTCAGGTTTTTTTTAGAATTCGCATCATAACGCGGATAAGGGGGTCAAAATGTTGTTTACAAATTTTCCATCATATCTCAAAGGGAAAAAGAGAGAGCCACAAAATTCTTGCTTTAAAATGTAGCTAACACGAATGCATAACAATCATTTTCAGAGTTTTTTAGAGTTAGAGTTCAAATTGTTGTAAGGGGCTAAAACGTTATTTTCATATTTGTCTTCATATATCTAAGGAAAATGAAGATAGCCATAAAAATCTTGCATTAAAATGTAGCGAATACAAATTCATAAAAATCTTTTTCAAATGTTTTAAAAAATCGGCCATTGTAAAGGGTAAGTTGACAAAAAAAAAGGTGTTTTTTAAATAATATTTAGCTCTTGGGTGCTGTTAATTTCAGGACAAAGATTTTTGTCTACCTGGTGAAAGGGCAAATCAAGTTTAAAGGGTTGCCAGATTAAACAAGAAAAATCCCCAAGGTTTTGATGATGTATCACGAAAATTGGCATAAAAGAAATAAGTCCCCGAAGCGATATCTTCCATCTTTGTCGAGTATCCCACCAGTGGGCAAGCGCATAACGCGCTGCGCTGGGTGACGGAAGATGCCTGGTTCAAAACCAGGTGCGTCCGCCGACTTAACCGTTCGGAATTTTCCGTGGTTTCCTCCGGAACTTAGCGTAAATACAGGTTAGGACCCCTTAGAATGACCCCCACGGAGGGCACCCCGCCTAGAGCCCACGTGTTGGTAATCGGCGGTAATCCCACAACACAACAAAACACAACCATCTTTGTCGAGAAATTGCCTAACCCTATTGTTTATTTAATGGGAATATTGGTGTCTATATTCGAGTAAATAAAGGCGAAGTATAGTTAGAATATGCGTGGCGGGGATTAGGCGATTTTAACATAGATTTCAAATCTGAAGAACTAGAGGACAAATTCGCGGGAAATATGATGCACATTCCAAACAGTATTTTAAAAAAATCAAGTATAGTTAGACTATGCCTGAAGAATTTTCTAAAACAATTTTTGTAGGCGATTAAATATATAACCAAAATTTGTTTGATATTTATTTACTTATTTTCATTTGTTGTTGTTGTTGTCGTGTCCATGGATAGACGACACTATCCATTGAAAGAGGGTGTCATTGCCCCCGAGGGGGTTGGACTTCTACTTGTTGGTCCCTAATTTTGAACCGATTCCTGATGAGGGACCAACCACCACCTGAAATCGGCACCCCCAGAGGTATTGTTTAACAACTTGGAGCCACGACGGATTTTACGTGCACCAGCTCCCATTAGCGTACACGGTTCCACTGCGGACGAGCCGAAAGGGAGATGACCCCCCCAAGCACTGGCTTTGCCGGATGCTGCTTCACTTGCCGTGTTCTTGTGGGAGCGGACTTTAGAGCCAGACCACTTCGGGACTATTTTCATTTGTATTTGTTTGTTTTGACAATATCCATTCCGTGCGAAGAACAGCTGCTTCAGCTAGTTTACATATATGAAGTGTATTGTACAGTCAAAAGGACCCCCTTTCCATTGTGCTCCCCCCAGTAGTCAATCCTTCTCTGACACACTGAGTTTATTTAAAATTATAAAATATCATTACCCCTCCCAGACTGCAACTCTAGAACCGCCCTTGGTAGACACGATTTGTTGAACTATCACGGCGAAGATCTTTTCAAATGTGTTTTCCAGTTCACGCGGAGGTGGGAAGGGGGGGGGGGATTAAAATCTTGAAAGTCGCACAAGTTTTCCAATTTTTTATAATGGATTGCCCCGTTTGCTCAAAAAAAAAAAAAAAACCTTCGAAACCGAACCAAGCTTATCGGTATCTTCCGAATTTGGCTAGAAACAAGGAAAGTATAGTTAGAATTAGGGATGCAACGGATATCCGGCAAACATACTGCATCCGGCCTATCCGGCCAATATGCCAGATAATTGACAGTAGCCGGATATTACAAATATGTGGCAGTACATCCGGCCTAAAATTATATACAGAGAAATATATAAACATAATAAATGAATAAATTTAAAAACTGCAATAATAAAAAAATGCCAAAAAACAAAGTTTTGTGAAAATATTTTGTTTCTAATGCTTTTTAGAATGTACTTTTATCATGTATAGAAAATGGGGGTGGGGGGAGAGTACTTCTATCCATTTTTTAAGATTGGAGTAAATTACTACCGGAAGAAATTATTGTACAAAAACACTGTTTTTCAATCTTTGTAAGAATTCGGTTACCTTTTTTTCCACCATCAATTGACCTTGCTTATGAGAATAGTGTACTAGCTGTAGTACTGCTGGCTGGTGAGAAAATACCACTCCCCCTAATTCTGATAAAGTAAGGAAATTTGTTGCATTGATTTTCTAACAGTTGAATGGAGATGTCTTTCTTTCAAGAACTGATCTTTTAAGATATTTATTTAACTCTTGAGAGAGAACATCCATGACATTGTTATTTGCATGACTTTAATTGCAGAAAAACTGGTACTAAATTCATGGAAACAATCCCATAAGGATGTCTGATTTTTGAATTAAAGGATTTCAAACTAATGAGAAAATTTAAAGAAAAAAGTAATAGCTCAATGATCTAAGAAAACTAGTGAAAAAAAGAAAACATACTGCTGCCGGATATCCGGATATCCTGCTGAAAGTTTGGCCGGATATTCGGTATCCGGTATCCGTCCAAATTGATATCCGTTGCATCACTAGTTAGAATATGCCTAGCAAAGATTGTAAAATAGTGTTAGTAGGCGATTTTAATATAGATTTGAATTCCAAATATCCGTTTTATGGAACAAGTAAGACAAATATAGCACACTCAAGGCTTATGATGCCCATTCCAAACAGTATTTAAAATGGTGAAGTATTTTTGGAATATGCTTGGCGAAGATTTTGAAACAGTTTCAATAGGCGATTTTAAGATGGATTCCGATTCAAGGATGAGTTTTATGGAACAAGAAAGAATTGATTCCTATTTTAACGCCCCCACTCTCGCCAACCTAAATAATCGCAGCATTTTGGTGAGCTTTGCAGTCATGGGTCTCTAGGAGTTATGCACAAGTTTCAACGCTCCCAAAAGAACTAGATGAAAACTAAAGTGAACAAATTAGCGATAAACGCACTAGTTAAGGAATTTGAAGGCACTTCATTATTAAAACTACTTTAATTAGCAACCCAAAATAATTAAATGTACAACAACATGTAAGTTGTTCCAAATCGTCATTTTAATTCTAAATTACGGTTGCCACATAAACACAAAAAAATTGTCCTGGTATCTACATATGTTTAATTATCGTCACTTTGGCGAGAGTCTGGAATTAAAGTAGAAATCAACCCGAGAAAGTAAAACACGGCATATTCATGGATTATGATCTAAATATTATTTTTATGGTGAAGTACAGTTGGAATATGATTAAAGGAAATTATGAAACAGCTCTAGTAGGCGATTTTAAGATAGATTTCGATTCCACAGATGGGTTTTACGGAACAAGGGAGAAAAATACTGTACACTCAAGAATAATGATCACTTTCAAACTTAATGGAATAGGGGAGGAAAATAGGGAAGACGCATGGTTTATGATACACCTTTAATATATAGCACTTCAGTGCGTATTTAAAATCTGAAAGTGTTTCAGATTTTCTTACTTTTTCTTTTCTAAGAGTAATTTTAGTACATGGTGTATGATATATGTAAGTTTATATAAGTTTTCGCTGAGAACGCAATTCTAATTCAAAGTGCCAGTACTTTGAATTGCATTCACAGAAAAACTTACCGAACAAAAGTGTACAACAATCCATTCGTTATTAAGAGTTAAGTGTTAAACTAGCAACAAACATCATTTCCACCTCACTTGTTCCCTTAAGTATTTAAAATTAGAATTTTTTCACCCATAAATTAATTTTGATTCTGGATAATCTGGATCAAAGATAAATATAAATAAGATAAATAAATTTTATAGTTTTTATATTTATCTTTTATTTTAAGTCGCTCACTTAAAAAAAAATACATTTATTCATTCCTTTTATTGACAAAGCAAAATTTAAAAAAATATATCCTTAAAAAGTCAACTTTATAAACATAACTATGGACAGAGGAGGTTTAAAATCTTTATTAAAGGTAAAAATTTTCCAACACTTTTAGATACAGCTAAAATAAACTATCCATCACTGTTTAGGAGAATCAAAAGCTTATTTAAACAAGTTGATTATGCTTAGTGAATAAATTGATTTGGAACTAATATGCTTGAATTGATCTTGTTTCATCGATAGAGATCTTACTTCAGTATAACATAAAACTAAACTTTATTCTTTAATGTTTAGTGAATTCTTATAACTAACAACTTTGCATGATCGTGGTATCGTTTCACTCTGTTGGTTATACTTCGTTAGTGCTAAAATAACAACGAACAGTTCCGTGAGAAAGCCATACGATTCATCGAACTCTCGAAAAAAAGATAAACCATGCTAAATGCATTATGGATTTCTGACACGCTTTCGTACAGGATCTAATATGTATTGCTGCTTAACGAATGGTTGTTGTTGTCGTTGTTACCCCCCAAGAGGTACGGCAACGTACCCTCTTGGTTGCTCCTCCCCCCCCCCCATATTTGCTAAGGCGTTGCAGCAGTTATTTTTCTTTTGTGATTCTCGTTGATTTTCAGCTTAACTCTTTGCCACCTCTATGGTCCATTGTATACACATTAACACCGTCACCTCCGATAAACAAGGCCCGCGCACTGAAAACGGGAAGTGGCAAGATGGCGCATTCCGTAGTCCCAATCAAGAGTGTAACTTCGCTGGAAGCAAGATTTAAACTTTTGTTTTCTATCTAATGTTTACCAAGAATATTGCTTTATTCACAAGTTTACATTTAGTTTTGGACATCATGTGTTTTATTGTGAATTTTTGATTTGGTAGAACATTTACTTTAATCACATTTCTATCTAAACATTAATTAAATTCAATATTAATTTTTAGTGAATTTGAAAGGGTGAACTTCTTCCCATGGAAATAACAAAGCGTCTGGGGATTTTGCAAGTGCAATGATTCTGCAAATTTTATGAATGCACGCAATAAAAATTATTTTGTATGAACTTAAATATAATATGATTGTTTCCTTTAAAAACATGTTTTCATTGGTACATGTATGATTTTCCTACACCTTAATGTCACCCACACCACTGTGAATACCACTATGTACGATTAATTTAATCTGAATAATAAGTACGTCTCTAAAATTTCTCTACCCAAATACAATAGAAATTTGCAATTTGACTTCTTAATTTTAACGCAGATCATTTAGATTGTGTTTTGTTTGTAAATTTCTGAGGATTTTTATTGCAATATGTTCAACAAGTATTTTGATTATATATTAGCATGAGGATTAATTTTATTACATGTGGACAGGAACTATACAAAACAAAATTTAAATGTGGCAGATTAAAGCCATAATAAAATTTTATGAAGATTATAAAATTTTAAATTAATTGAAAACAAATGTATTAAAAGACATTCATCGTAACATTTCAGAAATTTTCGCTATCGTTATTAAGAGACGCAAGACTCGCTTTCTTTGACCGATGTTGCTTCCCAGAATGGTCCTTTGACCATAGACTAATAGAAGAAATCAGATTCTGCTTGTAAAAGAAAAAAAAAACCCTATTAATTCATATTCTTTTAAATAAGGTGTATGGATATTCCATAACAACATATATGAATTTCCTAGAAATCGATGCTTATTGACGAGAATTAGAACATGATATGACAGAAGAGCGGATAGACAGACAAAAAAATAAATAAATAATTCTAAAAACTTAAATATTCATGTATAGTTCGTTACATCGTGAGTCAGACCAAGCAATCGGGAACGATTCTACTCTCCAAAAGCTTCGTACGCAGAAATGGATTTTTTGTGAAGTTTCATTTTTAGTAAATTTTCAGTTTTTGTGACGTTCTCTATTCCCGATTCAAGCTTTTTGTTTTGTTTTTAAGAAAGAGTAACTGCGAAGCACTTTCGCAAAATTCAATATTATTTCTCAAGAAACAGTAAATAAATAGGACAGCTATAAGCCTCCCTCACCTGTGCGTGGAAGTTCCTCCGATAAACAAAGAAATAAGAATTTTTTTTAAGTCCAAGTACTTTTTTAAATGAAAAAAAAAAATTCACAACTTGCTCAAGCACCTTTTTATGGATAAAATCCTCAAGTTCAATACCCTAACAAATCTAACAATACTTATCAAAATAATTCAGTTAACTGTCTGAATGCACACTGAAAAAACTATTTTGTGCAATTCAACAAAATTTGTTGGTACTATTTTAACCAAAAATGTTTGTTGAATCAACGAAAATTTCTCTGATTGAACAAAATAACCCTTAACTCAGCAGAAAAATATTACTTTCGAAATATTTTAACTAAATTATTTAGTTAAAACAGCAAGAACAAAATTTTGTTGAACACAGCAAAAACTTCGTTGATTAAACAAAATATTGGTTAATATATTGGTTGATTCAATGAAACTCAAAAAATATATGTTAATGAATTATTTAGTTCAACAGAGCCAAAGAAATTTTTTTGAATTTTGCAAAAATTCCGTTAGTTAAAGGAAATATTGGTTAATTTGACAAGATACCTTTAAAAAGTATTGTAATTAAATAATTTAGTTAATAATCTGCTAGCAAATTTTTGTCGAACTTAAGAAAATACCTTTCTCCGCACATATTGGAGAATTTATAAAATGGAAATACTCGCTTAGGTATGAAACAAACTTCTTTCTTATTCCGAGCAAAAATAAAATCTCCGGTGAGTGTTTGTATACAAACAAACAGAGATGGGTTAAGAATCAACACCGTATCCCACATCATTACCCTTTTTTTTCTGGAAGCAGTCTTTCTTAACGGTATACCACGTGTTTCGATCAGATCAAATATTTCCCAGCATCATTTGGAGACTCCGTTATTCACCCCAGCATTAAGGTGACCCACTCCGTTACCTTTTTCTCACTGAGAGCGGAATTTCTCGATATGCTGTGAATCTTCATTAACACTGGGAATTCATTTAAGCATGAACTCGGAACTCTAGTGTTTTTTCTTTTCAATCCCCAAAATACAAATATCTTCCTGAATTCCTGAAGTTTTACTCTGCTCAAAAATATGATTCTGGTATGTGGTTTATGCGATTTTAGTACATAAATACAAATAAATTGATCGAAATTTTGCAAAAAGTGCCACTATTTGAAAACTTTTGCTATACAATTCTCTATTTAACATTCTACTTAACTACATTAATTTACCATAGGTAATGACGCACCCGTTTTGTAATTTGTTCCGAACCAGTTCTAATTAGTCCTGAAAATTTCACATTGAAATTTCTTGTAAATATTGTTCAAATATAACAATGGGCAGTGCATAATGGCGAGTTTTTTTAATTTAATTCACCAACTTTTATTATTAACAGTTAAAAAAGGAAAATAATTGCATTTGATTTTAGTCATGTAATTCTTAATTAGTGTAAAAACGAACGGAAATTTTTCTAGAATAATGAAGGCAATTTTTTTTCTTGAGAGCACCGCTAATTTTGAAAAACCCAAAATGAACACTAAGCACACCAAAGTAGTATATGTGGGTGGAACCTAATTGGTACTCAAAAATGAGAGGCTTACGTCGACCTATAAGTTTTAGAGTCTATAAAATCCATTATTTCGAAAACCACGTAAGTTATGATTTTCCCCATTTAAGTACGGCTTTAATATATTTATTTTGTTAAAAAACTATAAAATTATCTTTTTTCCTCTACAGTTAATTGTATATTTATAAAAAAAAAAAATTAAAAATACAATTATTTTACTGGATATGTATAAAAAATAAATGACTAGCCAACTTTCATCTGAAGACGACACAATTCTTTGGTACAAATCAATTCTTTTGTTGAATATCTCTTATTGAAGATAAATTAATCAACCAATTTAAAGCTGTAAACTACTTTTTGGTTATATTTACTGCCTAAGATCGCAAGCTCTAAGGTATTTCATTGATTACTTATGCTTTTCTATTTAAAAAAAAACTTTGTAATGTGTGTCTTGTGCATTAAAGTAATATACTTAATAAGTTGAAATACACTGGACCATATAATTTGCTTTATTTTTCTGAATCTAGTCTATAAAATTTTCGTTTTTTCTCATGCGTTGAAATTTAGATGAACTTACTTTTTAAAAATACGCCGAACACACTCATACACGAAATGATAATAATAATAATAATAAATTAAATAAATAAATAAATGCTTAATTAATTAATTAAATTAAGTTAACTTAAAATAAATAAATATTTAAAATAAAAAATATTTAAAACAAATTATTAGACAATTTATATTTGTTTAACGGAATCTACATCCGATTACCCCCAAGATAAGAAATATATGCCTTGTGAGATGATTTGCATCATTTCACAACTTATTCTTTTCCCGAACAGGTAAAATTTTTGACGACCTAGTAATTATTATAAAAATGCATTGTAAGAGGAATAAACAATATATAAATGCCATAGTCTACCTTTTTTTAAACGTGCAATAGGAAACAGCAACATTAATTTATTTGTTTAACAGGAAATTAATATATAACATCCGAAAATGACGAAAAATTACCGCCATTTGTTATTTCCGGATCACCTTGAACGTCTCTCTGAAAAGAAATCAATTAAACGTGACCTCAAACATGCAAATTAAATTCATGCGTGTTTTTTATTTCCTTTCTTTGATTTACTCATCGACTGTATAACTTAGTTGACAGCGTTTATTAGGTAAGATACCTCTTCGCATTCCATGTCATGGGTGCAACTCTTGCATTCGAGCTCTCTGGGGGATTTCTATTAAAGGACCTGATTAACTGCGTGATACTGCGAAGACGATACACTGAAAGTTATAAGCTCTGCAGGGGGGTTTCGTAGTTAAAGGGTTTACCCATCGGTAGGTCGTTTCGAGGTCAGAAAGGTAGAGGCTTGTTTCCTTCCAGGCTTGCTCTGGAATCTTCTTCTGACACGGTGGGGCCGATTTTGCAGTTTTAAAAAACAAGTAAAAGAGGATTTTTTAAAAAAGTAATTTGTTTCACATCTAAAGCTGATATGTATTTCATTTAATTATTCAAATATGAAGTCTTTATTGTACAGCGGAACATGTTTATAGACAGCCCAGATTGAATGAGAATCTGGATTTAACGAGAAAATCGGAAATACTTGGTAGTATAATGATTTTTCTTCTCTTTTTCAATGAGCGGACACTTGCCGGTTAGACATTGTCCGCTACAACTACCCGAAAGTATTGTGGCCATTTTATTATGGGGGACCTTAGTGGGCGGCCAGCACCAAGGGACGGACAAGTTAACATCCATTGACATGCCAGGATTTGAACCCGGACCCAACGCGTGATAGAATGGTTATTAAACCACTACACCACCTGCTCGGCGGTAGTATAATGGTAAAGTCTATTGGAGCATAACTGGCTTTTAACGAGTAGACCACCGTTATACCGAGAAATATTCTTGTGATTTTTAATATTTCCACGGATTTCCAGTTCAGTTAATCAGTCCTATCTCGGAAAAATTCCATCAAAATTCTAAAGAGATGATGATAATGACGAATTTGGAGGGTTCCAACCTGAACTCTCTCCTCCCGAACATATTCAAATGGGCTAGTGAGGTGGCTTTTGAGTGAGCAGAAAACATCAAACAGTTTTCAAAGCCAGGTGTGCCTGACGATGATTTTCAGGCCACGCGTTTTCTCCTAAGCACATTTCCCCCCCCCTTTATAATGGCAGGTCAAGTGGATTACTGTAGGCTTGACCGGTACGAGGGCCGCAGATGTTCGTCATTTCATCATAGGGGTGTCTGTTAGGCAGGCAAACGCTTTTTCCTGTCAATGGTCTAATAATTTTGAACCAATTCTAGATGAGAGACCAAGCACCAGTATTGGCATCCCCAAAAGACATTTAAGACACATGGGCTACATTGGAGCCAGGGCAGATTTTACGTGCACTAGCTCTCTTTAGCATATACGATTCTACAGCAGCCAGCCGAGAGAGGTTTTCACCCTCCCAACTACGGGCCAAGCCGGTGCTGCTTCACTTTCACCGTTTTTATGGAAACGGAGCTTAGCGATACTAGGCCCCTGCGGGACTTCTAAGAACAATAGCACAAGAAAAAGACAATGAGACAGTTCAAAGCAAACTTAGCAATTTATTTGATATCGTATAGAAGCAAAAAATAAATTAAGCAATATAGTAACTTTATGCATGAATTTTTCACGGACCCGCTTTTTACGAGGACTCGGTTATAACGGGGAAATAGTATGGTCCCTTCGCACTCGCTACAAGCAAGTTCGACTGTACCTGAATAAGAATTTTTAAAAGCTTTCTGTATGTATCTGAACAAGATTGTTTAAAAGCTCTCTAAAAAGATACGTGAATGAATACAATTTGCAGAAATTAGAAAATTGACTAAAGTTCATCCTCAAAATAAGCTTATAAGATACTTACCTTTATTTTAAGCTGAAATAAATGTGAATGAGACCTAACAATTTCCGGACGGCTGTCGAGTTTTGTTGTTGTTACTTCTCATACGATAACTACTATTGTGCAAATTATCCTGGAGGACAGCGGATTTTTCGATGTTAAGCTTTTTTACATGTCTTTAAAATCACATTCCGTTCCAAATTAAATATTTCTGCATGATGAAGGCGCATATGCGCGCTGTTTTTTTTTTTTTTTTTGTGTGTGTGTGTGGTAAATTTCCGTTGAACACGTATACGAAGTGCTCGTCCGGAAAGGGTTAAATTGAAAAATGAAATGAAAAATCGAAAATTTTACTTTATTAAATTTTGCTAAAATTATATGAGTATATGCAAATTGTGAAAGGGCGTGCGAAAGAGAAATTTATAGAAAGCAAATAAAATAAAAGGAGAAGAAAATGTATACGTGTAGTATTTGTGAATGTTTTAATATTGAAGTAATAGGGATGTTAATACGTTTTAGTTTTGTAAAAGGCACATATATGTTTGACGGCAGGCTGCCCACATTGAATAGTGGCTAAAGCGCCATTGTACCGCACCGCGGGTACGGGATTAATTCCCGTTACGGGCTTGGGTGTCATTTCCACGGTTCGTACATGTATTACGTGCCACCATAATAAATAACCCAATATTACGGCAAATTGACAGAGCCTGACTAGGGCATTCGGAGGCCCTAGGCCAAGCACTCATTGGCAGCTTCTATACAGTCATACCTTTGTTGATACATATTGTCACAGAGTACACATTCTCGTTTTAAATAAAGAAGGGGCCCCCTTGTTCAATAAATTTTTAACTTAAAGTCCATAAAATTCAAATGCTCAGAAGCTATGCTTCAGATGAGGTCGCGTCCCTCTGAATGCTCCGTTGGATCTTAACATGGCATTTCTGCCATCCCTGAATACAGTGTAAACAAGCACTTTATCACAGCGGACTGCGCATTGTAAAATTGCATTTTATTTATTGTCATTTATCTTTTTGTGGTATTTTTTTAAAGCTTAAAACTATTTTAATCATTTTGGGGCCTCCAAAACTCGGGGGCCCAAGGCCGAGGCCTAGTTAGCCTGTGTGGTAATCAGGGCTCGAAAATTGACTGAAGAGATTAATTTTCATTTGTGTGTGTGTTTCAATAATTTCATTATAGCGCAAAATAATAGCTTGTTCCGCAATATAAACTGAAACAAAAGGATTATGCTGCACAAATAAAAGATGAACTGGCAAAATAATAAATTTTTGAAACAGCGTGATTTAACAAGTGTAAAATAAACTAATGACTATAATACGAATATTTAACAGCCATTCTCTGATTATTATTATATCCAGTTATTGTTATAACTAGCGATATATTGTTATAACTACAAATACTTATCGATTTTGATACTTCATCATTTATTCCTAAAACGATACTGCGAATTGTGAAGTCTCAAATATCTGTTTTATTTTATTTATTTATTTATTTATTTTTAAAAAGAAAAAGAAAAAATGTCCTCTTTCGTTTTTTCTTTATTTTTCTTTTTAATTGTGCACAGATTTTATTATTTATATATATATATATTGTAGCATTTGTTGAATTATGCAGCAAAATAAAATTTTACAACACATCGAAATTTTTATTAAAATGGACTCAAATAATTATGACATAAACTTATTATAGAATGACAAAAAATATTTCCGTTCAGATAACTAGGAGTGAAAAAAAAAAACACCCAAAAGATTAAAAAGGATATTTAAAGCTGATATATTAAGAAGTACCGAGATCAGTGCTCGTAAGTATAAATTAAACTTAAATATTCATTTAGTAAAGTACGTAAAATTTCGAGTACATATTTCGGAAAAGAAAACTTTAATTTAAAGTTTAATTAAAGAACTTAGTGATATTTTAATTAAATAATATTTGAAGATTAATTAAATTTCATTAAATATATACAATTGAAAATAGGAAATTCATGTAATTCTAAATACATAAGGTGAAGAAAAGAACAGTTTCGCTGCACAGACGAATATAAAATCTGAAAAATAAATAAATAAATAAAACAAAAAATTAACTATGCTAAGTTTATCTCTTTGCCTTTATTTTTAGTCAAGCTAATATATCTTTGTTTCAACTTTTAATTAATTAATTTTTATTTTTTAAAATTTTATCTAAATCTCTTCAGTGAAGGTATTTCCCCCCAGGTTTTCGTAAGGTGAAAATGAGGTTAAAAAAAACATTTATATTTAAAATAGAGGTCAATTTTTACTCTTATGGCATTGGAGACTTAACTAATTAGGATGCTGAAGCATAATACCTATTGGAGTTCATCCCGACAAGAAACCACTGGATTCGCTGATATGAAGCAAAATAAACAAAAATGTAGAAAACTTGAGCTTGCACTGTCGCACTGTCACCCCCCCCCCCCGCCGCAACTGAGGGGAAAAGAACATCTGGGGGGCTATGCGGGAAAAGTACACTTCACGGCTGTGCAATTGTTGCAGAAAGGTATGTTTCAGAAGTTCAATTAAAAATTTTTATAATTTCCTTCATTGTTAGTACAATCGCACAGTAGATATAAAATTCGTACATTGTTCGAAAAAAATCGTACAAGTTTGCAGTTATTCAAACGCAAAATTATGTTTTGACTAATCATTTCGAGAACGGTATTTGATAAATTTACTTAAATGGGGTTACTTTATTGGCACTTAAGCTATTTGATCATCTTTTACTTTTAGAGATGGTTCAGTATGGCTTTATTGTTAAGGCAAAGCCACACAAGGGTTATGTGCCAAAAAGGGAAGAAGCCTTGAACGGAGGACTTTTTATGGGGTTCTAAAGCGTCTTCTCGTTCAGTCTGAAGAAAACCACCCAGTACTCCAGACCGTTAGATAGGCAGGCGTGCAGTAGGCCAGAACTCTGAGCCGTTAGACTTCAGCCATCTATCAGTGCTCAGTATTATATCCATTGTGCCACTGGCTAGCCATGTGAGATGATATAGCTAATCAAAAGCACGAAATAATAGGAAAATTCCATGTTGAAGAAGTTTCCCAAACGTACCTCACAAACGGCACGAAACATACAAATAAATAATAAATAAAATAAAAATTCGAAACTTTCACCATCCTACCGTTTATGGCGACAAACAAACTCATAAAAAAATAAAGAAGAGGGAGAAGAAAGAAGAAACTCCGCAAAAGAGAGCGTACCGCCTCAGTTGAAAAACTGTATATATTCATTCAATCCACGCATTTCTGTCGACCCCTGTGACGTCACGCCAAGAAAACCAGATGATCGTTTCATCCCCTCCGTTTTTACTTCAGTAGTTGAGAGCGAGCGTGAAGTGAACAGGTATTCTCTTAGGAGAGCGGTCACAGCGGAGAAAAGCCCTGCCTGCGCTCACACCTGACACACAACTTATGGATTTTAATATGATGAAGTAGAGCTCGGGATGATCGGAAGACTGCCGGCATAGCGGTATGCTCTGATTTTTATTTATTTATTTATATTGTGGGAGAATAATTTTTAAATTAGCTACAAGCTCGTTAAATTTTGCTAGTTTATTAGGTCAATATTTGGATGAGAAGGTTTTAATTATTTCTTTGTGATACAGTGTGTATATATATATATATTAACAAAATACATTTAGTTAATAAAGTAGTTTTGCTAATTTGTCATGTCAGCATTTCGGGTGAAGAGGATATGATATTTATTTATTTATCATTTTAATTAATTTTATTTAGTTTTAATTTATTCATTTAGATAACTGAATTACTGTGCTAATGTTTCAAGCCAATATTTCGGTTAAGAAGAACATTTTACTGTATATATAATTATACTGCGGTTTTTTAAATTTAATTACATTAATTTAGTTAGTTGGTAAAATAGTTTTGCTGGTTTTGTATATGAATATTTCGGGTTAGAGAAATGTACTGGGATATTTATTATAGTGCAAAGACGTGGTGACATACTTTAATTGAATAGTAACTTCAATTTTCGTAAATATATAATAATCAGAAATTAATGTATAATTGATAAAATTTAATGAAAATTCCATTAATTGCTTTCATTTAATTATGTAATTAAATTGCTTTACTAGTTCTGACATTGTGGAGCAACTTATTTTATAGTTATTTATTCCACGACATGGATTTAAATTTGTTTATTTTCACTTTTTCTCTCTATTTTTCGTCTTTTCTTCCTCTTTTTATTTATTTATTTATTTATTTTTTCTAAACACAGTATTGGTCATTCGGCTTGATCAGATTTTAATCAGAAATAAAAGAAGAAACAAAATACAACCAAAACCAAAAAATGCATAAGGTTTTTTTTTTTCGATCTGTACTATAAATTTCCTAAAGTCAATAAATCGATAAAAGGTATAAAGTTTTCATGGAGAATTGTTCTAGCATTGCATCGTAGAATTTCTGAAGATCAATTTATTTGGTGCGAAGACAAACAAAACATTCTAATGTTTTCTTACGCGAGTAACTTTCATTCCAGAATAATTTACTTATTCTTTTTTTTTAAATCCAGATTAATGGCATGAATTATAAAAAAAAGTAAGAATTTGAAGAGAAATGAATTATAAAAAAAGCAAACAACGCAAGAATTGAAGTATGCATCCAATTAATATGTTACAAATAAGTTTCTTTTTCTTTCTCTTTTGATAGTTGTCACCTCTGTTTTTATTTAACCATTTATTCAACTTGCTGTATTTCTACGTATTTCTTTCTTGTACAAAATTTGTTTTCGAATTTTGACTTTCTTCCTGCCATCCGATCCAACTGAAATTTTGTATGTGTGACACTCAGAACTACTACTGCTTTTTTTTTTTTTCCAGTAACCTTAGTAGTTTTTCATTGATATCTTTTATTTCATAAACCATGTTTTTTTTTTTTTTTTCATTCCGCATCAGCCAGCTCTCGTCAAATTACTAACTGGTTATGTCTGACCTATGGGGGGAGTGTATAAGACACCGAGAAGGCCCAAATTTCTGGTTTACCACGCGGGCCTTTGTCTAACGGTCTGGAGTTTTAGGCTGCCGATAGTGTGGTTTAGTATTAATGGTGCTGTTACTATCTCGAGCAGTAGATAAGACATTGAACGTAGCAGATGGCCGAAGTGTGAAGTTCCCGAGTTCGGGCTTACTGCACGGCTGTCGATGTAATGTTCTGGAGTCTTGGTCGGTTTTCTTTCGTGAATACACGTTAAAAAAATGTTAACCGCTCAAGGCATCTATTCCCCTCACCTTAGACAGATATTAGTCATGCAACTAGACCTTAACCCACACAACCCATCAACTACCGATTAGACATTTTTCTACTTTTATATCATTGAAAAGTTCTTCCTTTTCTGCAAAAGGTGAAATCAATTCGATTCTCAACCATAGCTTATTATAATTAATATTCTTTTGAGAAAATGTTATACTGCATTCACATTTCTTCGGTATTCTACGTATGAGTATGCGAAATTTGCCTTATATAAAAGCCAGGGCCGTCTTATCCAATAATCACAATAGCATTGTCGGCAGTGTCGAGTATACCATTAATTTCAACACGGAACACTTTGAACAGATTTTACGTGCACCAGCTCCCTTCAGCATTACCCCATCCCACAACAGTCGAGTCGAGAGAGGTTGTCACCCTCCCAAGCGCTGACCGGAGCCAAAGCTGGTTTACTTTCGGTGTTCTAATAGAAACCGAGCTTTCGCGAACTGGTCCACTGCAGGCGCGGTCCATTGTTATCAGAGGTTCTTTGGCAAATGTTTCTCAATTTCTCCGAAAATTGATAACATTTTGTATTATATATTGCATAGCATGGGCTCCACGTGAGATGAAAAATATGTTAAATTTAGTGACAAAATCCCTAAAATGGAAACACTGTTTAAGTCAGGTTTTGTGTAGCGACAGCCACAAGAACAACAACAGCAACATCAATAAGTCATTTAAATGCTGCTTAAAGAACTGAATTAAACATGCCGCTCGCGTTCACAAGTGTGTAAGGCCCCTCCCATTCAATATCAGAGATACATAATTAAGTTTGTGACGCCTGTCTATTTCATATGTCAAACAAGTCGACGTGTAACGCGAAGAATACACACCACTCATTACTTGAAAAACATAAAAAGTGATATCATCGGTTTCTTTTCAAAATTTGACGGACAAGTCAAGACTTTTTCCTGCTCGATTCATTCCGCTTATGATGAAGAGAGGCAGATCCTTAATTTTTTCTCACTGTTCGTAATGCCGGAGAAATATAACATTCAGCTTGGGATGATTTAACTATTTTCGTTTATTTCTGACAATGGTTGGCGCAGAAAAATTTTATGCCCTTCTTTAATGTGTAATGTGTTTAAAAAATGTGTCTATATAGAGTGAAGGAGGAATTGATATGGATGCACCATGTATAAAGCTGTATTTTCTTGTCAGAAAGAAAATCAATCAATTTTTCCGATTGAATTTTACTTAATCTAGTGAAGTCTAATTTGACAGAACATTAGTCTGTTGAATTATATTTCTGAAATAGTTATTTATGTATTTAAAATTTTGAATTTCCTTTGCACACAATAAATTATTAAATTACGATTAAAGAATTATTAAATAATTAAAACAACAAATTATTTTAATTACTAATAATAAATGATAATAAATTACATATTATAAATTATTAAAATATTAAGTTATCAATCAATCAATTCTTTAATCAATAATTTAAGCATTGAAAAAGCATTATTGCGAACTTTCAAAGGCAATTTTATCGGCACCAAATGCTGGCCTTTTTCCAGAGGTTTCAATGTACATAAATATTCATTAAAATTCATCAAATTAAAAATAAAGTATGCTCCGTTTGAAGGGTGTATATGCAAAACTCCCACTATCCACTTTTGAAATTCTTAGAAAAATGCAGGGAAAAGAAATCGGACCCCCCATTATGAATAAACATTATGATATATTGACACTTTTTTTGTGTGTGATATTATTTCTTGGCATAACAACTACTTGCACATTGTCCTAAACTTAAAATAGTTCTGGTAAAACTGGAATTTAAATTTAAATATGGAAAACGTATGTTTTGCGGCATATTTTTATACGTAATGTTGGTTAAACGAAAATAGTTAAGAATTTAAAATAAAAAGAACAACATAAAATAAATAAATAAATATCTGAACATTAGTTTTCATTACGTTATTTTGGAGGGTAATAGACAACAAAAATCAGCACTTAAAAAACATTTACTAAAAAGGTTACTTGGTAATTCTTTAAAAACATCGGCAGATGTAAAGAAAACTACTATCACTTGATCCTTTGCAAGCTTCTCTGCCTGGTTGAATCTAGAGAGTGTGGGTTTTGCTGCAGAACAGTTGTTAGATAATGTGATTTATACATCAGAATAAAAATTTAAGCATTTTTTTCAGCCTCATATGTATATTATAGATTAAATCACTATTGCAGTCCGATTCTCTTTAAAAAGACGAACATGGTGATATGAATAACTCAATACCTTAAAAAAAATAGATTATTTGACTTTTGCATTGACTCCCTTTTTATATTATTATTAACAGTTTAACTATTAAAATATTAGGTCATTAATTATTCATTTAATTAAATATTAAAATGTACATTTGATCAACAGTCTAAATAGAACATTATTGCATACCTCTAAATATTGGTCATGTCTTAAAATGGACATTTCTTAACAGAGCCAACTGTTAATCGTTACTCGGATGTGTCATTGTGCATAAACATTCATGATTTATTTTATATATTCATTTTAAATATTCATACACCATACATTAGATGGTATTAAAGATTTTTGCATGTTGATTCCACATTTTTTAAAGTAGAATTTGTGAAGTTAAGCAACTACATATCCAGAAGCTTACAACACTGCATAGAGTTATTTTTTTTACCTGAAAATGAACATTCTTTAAATAAAATAATTAGAAGAAAAGTGACCTGAATCAGGTGAAGGCCAAAGGTATATGAAAGAAAAAAAAGGCTTAGTTATTGTGTGAGATTTTCAAGGTTAGCTAGTAAAGATGAGAAGGGCTTTTTCAAAAGGATATTTGATCGCAATTTACAAAATTTGTTTTACTGTTAAATTGCGAGGATGATTGTACATGCCAAATTTGTAGATGTTGGAGAAGCTTTGTAAGTTCATTTCTGAGCAGAATCTAGGACAGGAATTCTCAGTCGTTTTACTTCGACCCCTCACCCTTTAAATTCAAACAAATATTATTCTCTGGTTTTTATATTCCTTAAAAATTTGTAAAAGGAGTGCACCTGGATCTCGTTTGCATTGCAAGTTTAGGATGCTCTTTTACGACTTGCAAATGATTACTACAATGCAGTCATTATTCAACATAAATATCTTAACTTTTGGGAAAAAACTTGAGTCATTTTGTATTTCACATATGACGGTTTTTACATATTATGACGTACGTTTCACTTGATCTGTTCAAAAAAGCAAACCGTTTATTAGCAGATCCAATATTAAGTGGAAGTTTCTTCTGAACGGAGGTATTTGTGGTCCCGTAAATTCGTAATTCTCTGAATGCAACCGATATCCAACAAACACCTGTTTTCGTTGAGAAAATATTTGTCTTTGTCAAGTCCGCTTAAAATAGGTTTTGTGTATTATTACGTACTAGGACTAAATGGACTAACTGATAGAAATATAAAGCATTGCATAAGTTAAGAGAAATTGAAAAATTAAAAGAGAGAAAGAGAGCGAGAGAGAGAAGATGGGAAATAAAATGCATTGCAAAAAAGTTACTTAGCAATAATGAAAGAAACAAAATGACAGAGAGATTCTAGATTAATACCATAATTAATAGGATAAAACTGACCACTGGTCAGGATATACTATCAATAACAGCCCAATTATCAATAAAAGCCGCTAATTCCTAACTTTTGGCCTTGTAAAAATTTTCAGCTACCAAGATCTGTTTTTTTTTATTCCCTTCTTCTATTTTAAAGAAAAAGTTCTAAATTTAATTTTTTAGTGCAACAGTGAGCCTTTGAGCTTGGGCTCCTTTAGCTTGGGATTTCATCGCAATGCAGGAGCTTACGGCACGCCCCTAATAATGACTGCGACCATACAAACATAAAATAATTTGAAACATACCTTGATCTCAACTATTAAAATATTTTAAGAAGTTTATTTATGTGTGCACCTCTAGGTACCTCATTACCACTAAATGTAACTCTCTAGTTTTCATCGTATTGGTGTAGTAAAGATAAATTTATTAATACTTTAAAATTTGTAAATTTCGTTGATTTTACGGGTGCAAATCTTAGTATTAAAATACATTTCGAAACAGTTCTTATCTTAAATTTCTAAGATATGTTGATTTACCTTTTAAAAACTGCACATATTAAATTCACGAAAATTATTTTAAATAGTTGTTCAGCTGGGAGTAAAATCTAAATACATTTCATATATTGGTAATATCGATAATGGTATTTTTAAGACAAGCTGATTTGTATCCTTAAAGCATCCGACACTACGATTACATATTGATGTAAAACCTTCTTGACCAACGAAAACATTTATTTATTTATTTCTCCTAATGACGCGGCGCTAGGCAATATCAGGCCTTGGCCGACTAGTAAGGCCACTTTGTTATGGAGTCACCTAATAGGTGGACCAACGTTGCCTCCTATGGAGGAATGGACGAAGAGACACCCAATCCACTGGGAATCGAACCTGGACCGGTGTTGTGGTAAAATGGTTCTTTAGCCACTTCACAACCCGAGCGGCTACACATTACATATATATTGTTCATAGCAATAGTTCTATTTGTATGGTAAACTGATTAATAGCTTAAAGTCATCAGGTATTACATCTTCAAATTGATCTAAAATCTTGGACAACGAACATATTACATCTGTTTATATTGGTCATATCAATAGAAATCATTTTAGGATAAGATGATTTAGTAAAAACATCAGATACCACATCTTCATATTGGTGCAAAATCACCTTGATTAAAGAACATAGCATATATTTGATCATATCAGTAATGGTGCTTTTAAGGTGAGCTGATTAATATGTTAAAGCAACATTTGAGCATCAGTTATTACAACTTCACATTGGTGGAAAATCTTCTCTGCTAACGAGTACATTATACATCGTGATCATATCAGTAATTATATATTTAAGACAGGCTGATTAATATCTTTACAATATCGGATATTCACGACATGCAACTTATCACGAAATTACTATAGCTATCACCTATCTCAGTGTTTCCCCCCAAAATTAAGGTAACATTTGAACAAGGCTGAAACTTTTCGCTATGGAAATAGAACCCCTGAACCATTTCGTGCTTACTATACACAGTTTATTAGTGGTAAATTGAATAAAAGTGGAGGCATAAAAATCAAAATACTTCATTATTATTCTAATCAGAATTAGAAAACTCGAAATCGAAATTCGTTGAGAGATTGATACTAACCTATAACTTCAATAAAATTGAACAATTAAAATAATCTTGAATGGTGCCTAATGTCATAAAATTTTCATATTATAGTCCACGAAACTAATTAAGATAAATGTTTTATTTCTTTATAATTACCGTAATTTTACTTCTATTTGTATAAGGTAATCGTTTATTTTAAGATCCCGGGCTAACATTTTCAGTGCTTGCTTATCACGAATGTTCAGTAATAGACCTGTGATACTATTCTTTTGTTCATCTAGTTTAATTGTATTAAGCTCTAACCTATTATCTCCGAGATTGCTTCAAGTAAGAGCGAGAGTATTTTATTTGTCCCAAAATTACCTTGTTAAGATTCATTATAAAAGTGAATTCGATTAGCATTTTAATAGTTTCCTGTGAATAATGATTGATTTTGTATTCAAATAACAATTTGATGCTTTTGTACTTACTTTTATCCTCATGCTTTTTTTTTTAAATAAATTGTCTTGTTGCTGTTTTAGAACTGTTAAATTGATTAATCGAAATGTTAAAGCTAAAGAATGAATGTTTTTCAAGAAAATATCAACTATTACTGTCCGTTTCTCGTTAAATATATTCTATGAAATAATATACTTGTTGAATTATCCTTTACAACTAAGCTGATTACAGCATATTACAATTGCAAAGTGGTAAAGTGCTTATTTTTTGAATATTTTATCGTTTAAATAATCTCTTTTAGTTAAACATTACACTTATTTACATAATTTCTTATCATTTACAAGAAGAAAATTGATAAATTTTCTCTTTTTATGGGATTATTTTTAAATAAATTATTTTTAGCGAATTATGTTTTTAGCCAACTCATATAAGCTGTTTCCTTAGTATGATAAATGCTGCCATTATCTTTCCAAACATAAATTTATATGCATATATGATATAACCTTTTCAATTTTTATTTTCTAAAATATGCACTCTCTAAATATATGCTATAAGAGAATGCTGTCCGCCGGAAGTAGCCTGTTTAAAGTTATAGCTCTTTTATACGGGCAAACAAACAAACTCTCTTAGATTTAGATTCTAGGATCAGGGATTAGAATACATACTTTGTGCCTCATTCGCTTTAATCTGTTTGCTCCCATCGTTGTAAAAACATGGAAGCAGCATTTTTCACTATCAGGCACACAGGGATACAATGGGCGAATTCAAAGACACACCACGAAGAAGAAGGGGAATCACTGCCATCATGTGATAGCTTTCGGAAACTTAAATAATTTCACTGATGACAATAACGCAACAACGGGAGCGAACAGATTATCCGTTTATTTCGCAGTAGTAAGTGCTTAAAAAATACAATATTTTATGTAATTGATGCATTATGTATGGCATCTATTAGGGATGTAGCCAGAAAAAAATTTAGGGGGGTGCCCAAAAATTAAGGGGTGCTTAATAATGGACACTATTAGCTAAAATAATTTTGACGGAAAGCTATTTAAGATTATAGCTTTATTTTAATGATTTCAGGGGTAGGGTGGTTAGATCATGGCCTAGTTAGTCTTTTCAGTAATCAGATCCTGCTTGTATCTATCCAAATTGTGTTCTTCATTCAATGCCTGTCTTCGGCCAATTTGACGAGGAGCCTTCCAGTACCGCATACAGATATCAGATGGTAGAAGGTGAAGAGATGGGCAGTTGAACGAATGCCGACCTTCCATCCTGGAAAACATCATTAGCATCTATTCGAAATGTGCATCTGGGCGCAATTCGAATTCAGACGTTAACAATGGAGCAAAATTCAACGGTAAACAATGGGGTTGGAAAAGTTTATACAAAAAATGATCTTGACTTGTTTTGCCTGTCGTCTGCCTAACTAATTTAGAACTCCACAACAATCGGAACTGAACAAAAGATCTCAAGTACCGCTTGTGGACAAATTATTAAAATTTTAAAAACGTTACTTTAAGTATTTGACGAAATCACTTTTGAGTATGTAGTCTGTTTCAAGTAACTGTCTTGAAAGGGAAATTCCGACCAAGAAAACAAAAATAAACACGCGAAAGAGGCAAGAAAGAGTCAGGCAAAGATGTTCGACGACTGTTCGAATGTCGGTCAGCAAAAGTTGCACGAAAGTTAACTTTCCTCGATGAAAGTTGAAAGTCTGCTGAAAAAATGGTGTCAAAAGAGGCTCACAGGCTTAACAGACA
The DNA here is from genome assembly GCA_038373885.1 of Cheiracanthium punctorium. NCBI lineage: Eukaryota > Metazoa > Arthropoda > Arachnida > Araneae > Cheiracanthiidae > Cheiracanthium > Cheiracanthium punctorium. Next base: position 1,020,726 of record JAWZYV010016091.1, on the reverse strand, counting down.
CGTAAAATTCTTGTCGACACCCATTTGAGGCTTCTAAACTCTCCGAATCTGCGCTCTTTTGAAATTGAATATTTCGAAACAATTGTGCTTATCTGCGTTGTGTTCATTTGGTAAATTTCAAATGTATGTTTTAAGTGTTTCATTCAGCTATACATTTTAAACCACCATAAGTATATGTGGGTCGTAATATGCACGTCACAAGTAAAGGGATCATCAAATAATACACCAAAAATTCGATAAGTCGTGAGCAAAAGGTTTCTAGAAATTAAAGTTCAGAAATATCTTTATATGTATGTGAAATTTATTTTTAAATAATTTACAGAACTTTTTTTAAAATTACTTACTGAAAATCTTAAATCTTTTAAGTAATTTTATGAAATCTTATGCAATAATGATCATTCCTTTTATCTTTTTAAAAGAATAAAATGAACATTCATTTAAGTTGGTATAGTGAGTATTTTCGAATTACGTTAAAATGCTAAAAATCGCGCTTAAAATGGCCATTTTACCTAAAAAATCCTCGGTGTTTTAATAAAAGTAACTTTTAAAATTCAGTTAACAATCAATATTTAAAAGAGAAAATGAACTAAGATTTTTTAAAATTTCAAAATTTATTATTTTTATTTGAATTCTAATTATATATGCTTATTCTTAATTTTCATTTTTTATTATATGATTTGAGTTGAATGCCAAGCTGCAATGAAATAATTATTAAACAAAATTCTTAAGGAAAAAAAGTTAAAGATTTTTGTGTTTCCCTAATTATTTTAGCTGGTAAGCTCTAATAACATAATCACCATAAATGTTAGTCGATCAACTTGATCAAAAAATGGGCATAAATATGCAAACATATGCCTTCATTTACCTTTATTTTCTTACGATGTAAAACACATTTTATTTTACTTTCAAGCTCTTTGATTTATTGCGGACAGAATTGCTTTGCAAGTGAGCCAAGTCAAACACATGAACGAGCAACCGCTCAGAGCAATAATTTGGTTGGTAATTTCCTACAAATTAGGCAAGAATTACTCTCCCTCAAAATGATTCAGTACAATTCTTCTGAACTTCGTAAATACGGCGATACTGCTTTTCAATGAGACATAATTACAAAGCTTTCGATTGCAATTTCAGAATTTTGAAACAGTTCTAATTGCTTTTAGCTGAGTGATCTCGTAATAGAGACATTAATATAATTCTTTTAGTCAATTAGTCTTTTCTTTTATTCTTTAGTGCTGCTGCTATTTCTGTCTGTCACTCTGGGATGGAATTGGCAAAATTCACTACCTATCTCTTCGGATATAGTACATAAAGTCCCGTTGACATCACGATTACGTCTCTACGTGTCTTAAATGTCGCTGTCACCTTTTTATTAATGTATAATGTTGACTAGTAATCATAGTTTGGAGCCTAAGTTTGCGGCTGTTTGCTAGTGACTTCATTTTGCTTGCAACTAGGGCTACAATTTGTGGGGACCTGGGGACAAAACTTGCTACAAGTGTCGTGCTGAGTGGATTTCAAATTCAGTTATGACTCCATGGGGAATGCCCTAACTCAGGTTTGCTCTGGGTGACGTAAACTCTAGTTACCTGTGACCGTGGCAGTGACATTTTATTCTTAGAAGAATTATTCTTAATCATAGCTTGGTATCAGAAAAATTAGCATTAAAGTATACGATATACCTCATATTTTAATATTCCTCTCCAGGTATTTTAGTACGGCTTTAAATTGTTGGCCATGTTAATACAGATCTGACAGATTATAGATATCCTTTTTAACATTAAAACTGATCTTTAGATTTGATTGTCATATTTACGTTCGACATTTCACAAATATAGACAGATTTTTTTTTCTGTGATTGGGGGGGTTACGCGTGTCAGCAGATGCGAATAATAACAATAATGGAAATAAATTAAAAAAGAAAGCCTAAAATAAAATAAAACATTTTTTTTTCTCAAGGTAATCCGCTGTCCTAATATAACTGATTTATGTGAATTGGTATGAGGTGATTTTTCCCTTACATAGTTGACAGTTGTAATTCATGTTCATTAGGATACAGAAGTTAAATAATCTGAAAAAAGAACTGAATCCCATAATTACATTTTGAAGTCGTCTGTCACTTTTCAGCATTGTTTGTCTGAAAACCCTCGCAGAATAATATAAAAATAAATTCCTCAAAATAAATATCACTAGCCTAGCTAATTCTATACATTACATGTTTAAAGTTCTCCTCTCGCAACTACTTGCCAGCTTAAGTCACCATTTTCTAACCATCCATCAACCAAATAAATAACAAGCACCAAAAAGAAAAAAAAAATCCTTCCCTTCACTTTCAAAATCTTCAACCACCTGAGTGTTAATCCGTACTTTGCAAACAGTTTCCGTAAAAGGTAACGTTATTATACGCCCTCAAAAAAAGCCACATCCTGACCCACTTCACACAAATTGTGACTCGAAGATTTTTTTCTCTTTCTCCCATTCCAAACTCACTCACTCTCTCTCTCTCTCTTAACTTCTCAACTGGACTCCAGTCCTTGAGGCCGAAAATCATATAACAGCCAATGTCCTTGGAGGAGTTGATTCCAAGCCCTAATTGCATACATCAGAACTGGTCCAGCGTCTTTGAGGAATCAGAAAAAGAAAAGGAAAAAGAAACACCAAGCTGACTTTTACCATCTATTTTCTACCGCCAAAGTAACGTGTTTCCACTCAGTTATTTCATACCTCATAATTTGATACCCCTGGAAGAAAGAAAAAATGTATAGAATATAAAAAAGAAAAGTTTGTTTTATACGCTCGCGAAAGAGATTTGTGTAAATATCTAATAACAGAGAACCAATGCTTACCTACGTAGTATGAAAGTTTTATAAATGGCTCTATTCCACAACCTGAGAAAAAAAATGTTTTATTTTATTTTAGGCTTTATTTTTTTAATTTATTTCCATTATTGTTATTATTCGCATCTGCTGATTCTTTTTCTTTCTTTTATTTTTAACTATACAAAAATTTACTCCGATAGTGTCAGCTTCTACTTTTTGGAACGTAGATTCTTACGTTATATAAAACCACTATATTATACTCGTGTAACAGTTTCAGGTAATCAAATTAGTTTTAAATGATTATTATTTAATAAAAGGTCTACACAGGGCCGGCCCTAACAGTTTTGCCGCCCCGGACAAAAATATAAAATGCCGCCCCCCCCCATAGTAAAATTACTGTTAAAAGAAATAAATTGCTCACAGATACTGTTTTCATGCCTATAAAACTGGAATAGCTCTTTAAACATAACACAGCATGAGAAAAACCATATTCATTTAAAACCACACATTAAGCTAAAAACCAAAAGAAATAGAGAAAAATCAAGTTTTTTTTTTTTTTTTTAATGACTTTTAATTTGGCAGAATTCCTGACTTTTTCTTTTAAATCAATTTTTCAACTAATTCATGTTCGATAGCCAAAGTAGTTAAATTATTTAACCTATCTGGAAGAGTTGTGGAACATAAGAAATTTTTAGTTAACTTTATTTTTGAGAAACTCTTATCTGCTCTTGCCACAATTATCGGCAAAGAAAGCGAAAGAAAATCTAGAGTTGAAATTAGCTTTAAAATTTCAATTGGGCTTTCCTTTTTGCCCAATAAGGCCGTTAAAGACACTATTTCATTTACTAGATCAAGCGCATTTATATTCACTGATTCTCCATCGGTCAACATTAACTACAATTGTTTACACTAAAAACAGTGTTATACTGTGTTACAATGATTAACTAGCACTTTTTAGGAGTACCTTTTAACTCATATATGTTGTGCAAAAATTTAAAATAATTACATTGGGTACTTATTAAATGAAATCTGCACTCTAAGGTATTAATCGCTTTGTTTACTGTAAAAAATAAAACTATCTTGAATTTTAATTTAGGATCTTTCACCAGATCATCTCGGGCTTGGCAATCAAAATTAATATGTTACGTGGCTGCGTAAACTGAGTATTAGCCAGAATACTATCTCGTCGGTCAGTTCTCTTGCATAACAGAACATTTTATTTAAAATCGCATCCAATCGAAGATCTTTTCAAAAAATCTTTACAGTTTCTTAAGAGTTCTAGAGCAGGTGGTATCGTTGTCTTTTGACTGCAATAGCTTTCTTAATGGATTCACTCAATTGATGATTTTGTACCAAATAATAATAGAGCATAGGAGCACGAAGTGTTTGAGAGAGTTAAATAATCCTGAAGCCAAATCACTGGAACAAAAACTTAAAATCCTTTCATCAATTTTAAAGGTAGCCTCATTGGAATTAGATTAGCCAATACCTTTATACCTTACCAAGAATGCGATTTGTTCGATATTTTTGGCATCAGGAATGCAATCTAGAAATATGGGATAGTATTTGGTTTGCTGAATTTCATTAACAATTTGAATCCAACTGGAAACCTTGTGAGAAATCTATGCAATATGTGTAAATATTTGTTTGCATATCACATATAAACAATTGAAGCGAATGAAATGAAATTTATAGCAACCCTAAAAGTGGCAACTTAATTTAAACTACAGGTGCTAAAATATTTTAAGATTTAAAACTGTTGTTTGAAAACTGTGTGTAAATGTATGTTCGCCCTTTGTTAAAAAATGACTCAATGGAATAGAATGAAATTTGTAATTATATTGAATGTTAAGTTAATTGAAACAATAGATACCAAAATTGTTTTAAATAATTCATAGACTTTGAGATTTTGTAAAAATCGCTTAAAAAGTTTCCTCTGGCATCCACCAAAAACGGATTAAGAGAAAAGAATGAAATTAGGTTATATGATGGGTAACAATACATCATCGAAATTTTTAAAAGATTTGAATAAATTGAAAGGATTTGTAAAAGTTGAATTGTATTTTTTCTTTTCTTTTTTTAGGGGGGGGGGAGAGAATGGGAAGGTGTCACTTTAAGGCGTCTGGAGTTAATACAATGGGTGGCTGTTCGACTTAAACAAATCACGTCGATTTCTTTTTTTATATTATTATTATATATATTAAAATTAAATATATAGTATTAAAATTTCTAAAGTTAATAGAACAAAATTCAGTTACTATCGAGGAGTTAAATAACATTGTTTGAATTCTTTCTAATTAAAGATATCTGTATATTATTTTTTGAAAATTTTGTGTGACCACTTCGTGAAAGCAACTAGTGGTTAGACAAAAGGGAATGAAATGAAATTTTGTTAAAGGCGGTAGTAAATTCAAATTACAGGTTTTTAATTTTCTACAATTTTGAATTATTTTTGAGGTATGGCTAAAGTGACCACTTATTTTTTCCTTCAAAACGGGACATCTACTACTTTTATGGCAATAGTGTGTTTTTTTTCTCCCTCAAAACGGGACATCTACTATTTTTAAGGTAATAATGTAGGGAGACTGAATTTCAGGTCTGGGTATCTTTTAGTGGTTAAGAAAACGCGCAAAAAAGCTTCTGTTAATGTTAAATTAAAAAAAAAGAAGAAAAAAAACTTTGCTAAAACACACATATGCTATAAAAACTAGTGCAAGACGTACATTTCGGGTGGTTCAAGGGGTAGGCCCTTCCTCGACTTAAATTCCTTCCACACAAGGCAGGAAGGTAGGAAACTGAGATGTAAACAAAAGGACACACAGAAAAAAGGAAATTGTCATTCGGAAGGAAAAAATTCCTTAGAAAACCAGAGTGAAAAGGGAAAATAAAATGGAGATCGAGGGGAGGGGGAAGCAAAAGAGAAGCATGACTTTAAAAAAGAAATAGAAATTAAATAAATTGAAATAGTTGATAAAAAAGAGCATTAAAAGAACAGACACAAAAACAATACTCCCCCCATCGTTTTCTTTGCGTCCCGAGAGGGGAGGGAGAAAGGTTAGGGTTTTTTTTTTTTTTTTTTTTTTTTTTTTTTTTTCAGACACTGCCGTTGGATGATTTTAGATTTTTAGAAGCCTTTATTGAAATCGTTACCGTGGGTTGCTCTCTTTCTAAAAACGGGACATTACGGTGTCCCGAAGCTGTGCTTGGGGACAACGGGACAAGCCACCTTAAAACGGGACGTATGGTCACCTTAGGTATGGCGTAAACTTTGATAAAGTTTTTCGCGCATCAAGTAAAATCATCAAAATATAATTCAATCAGACGTTACAGTGTTAAATATTGGCTACTTGCTATTACAAAGCATTTTCCAGATATTCTCTTTTCAGTTTAATATTCATTACTAGCATCTTCTTTTGCACATTTAAATGACTTTTTGATGTAGGAAGCTCATCCACTAAAAGAAAACGTTAATTTTGAATGTAAAATATTTTCTCTATTGACAGTTTGTCTCAGTAATTTGTTACTCTCTAATCTGTAATCTTTGAACAATACACAAGAGTTATAACTTTGCTTTTTATATTTCTGCCAGTATGCTAATTTCATTTTTTGTACTCCTACAATGCAAACGAAATTTCACGCGGTTAGTAAAAACCAATCAATGACCGATGGGTACATCAGCTAGTAAAGTTTAGAATGATTCTTCGTTATAGAAAACCACTATATTATACTCGTGTAACAGTTTCAGGTAATCAAATTACTTTTAAATGATTATTATTTAATAAAAGGTCTACAATAGTAGGAAGATAGTAGCAGATGGAAAATGAAAGTCAATTGAGTAGCCAAAATATATGCCTTTTAGAATTTAGTTAATAGTTGAATTATTAATTTTATTTGTATTAAACAAGGTGATTTAAAAAGATTCTTCATAATTACACAGATTCTTCATAATTAAGGGTCAGAAACGTCGTCACTGGTTAATAATCGCTTCACAAAATAAATTTAAAGTTTTATTTAAGTTTGACACTACTTTGATATTTCTGACAATACATTAGTAGGAACATATTTGCAAATAGATTCCTTATATTGAATCATCTTAGTTCCTCCTACCCCCTTTACGATTTTATCAGTAAATTCTGAAATACAATGTAATTAATTATTGTTATATAAGCACCTTTAGCCTGACTCTCCATAGTTTCACAAGTTTCTCTGACTTAATATCAGACTGCTGACAAGTTATTCAGTGAATTGTATTTTTTTAGCTGAGAAATCAAACACCACGTCCTTCGTGACATACTTGTATAAGTGAATTTCCTAGATAAATAAAGTAACTACGTTCAGGTTATGATATTTCGAACTATATGGTCCATCTTCAGAAACAAAATACTGATGATTTGCCTACAAGACCGAAGCATGTCTGGTCTTACCTGCCACTACATCGTTTTAAATATCATTAGCTTTATAATGGCATTAACTTCAATTCAGACTAACAGTCTCGGATTCTGACAGAAATACATCAAGAGCGAAAAATTCCTCAAATTTGGAAATTCATTGATTCTGAATCTGATTTTGCTGGTAATAGCCCTGAGTGAATTCCAAGCACATCAGAATACAGTATCAGTATCGAAATAATACCGCAAGTGCTTTCGCAAAGTGATCCCGCATGTTTTCAGAAAGTGTATTTCCATCATCCAAATCGGGAATGATGGGATGATGGATGCCTTTTAAAATCGTGTGGGATCTCTTTGCAAGTGCATCCTTGCAAGGTGCGAAATCTTACCATGTATTTATATTGGATTCCGATTCTAATGTGTTGGGAATATTTCCCACCCCTGTAGTAGGGAAATGTTCCCAATAAATCGAATTCCGACAATTTGAGGAATTCCGTCGATATTGCGACTGTGTGAAGAAGAAACGCACTCTGATACAGAGCAAAATACAGTGTGAAATTAATTCCCCCTTTCACACCATTTGTAGAATCAATCCGGGTACTGGGATCGGATGATCTGGGAATCCTCCCCAAACAGCATCTATAAAATATCGTTTAAACTAAATTTTAAAATTTTCTAGATGAATATCTGGAATTCATTGCAAATTTTTCAGTTTGACTTACAACACAACAATCAAATTTGTATTTCAAATGACCCGATGACACCGCTAATATTGAGTTCAAACACATTTAACTAGGAACATTGTACAATATTAGTCTTTCCTGATTTAACATTCATTTGATTATTTCGTAAAAGATTTTCCTAAGAAAGCAAACTTTTCATGTCATTGTACTTAGTTAAAAAAATTCCATCAATTCTTTTACTTCTGTTTCATCTTTATTTAAGATAAATATGTTAAAATATAATGTTTACACAGAATTATCTCTATTACCAGTAACTATCTTGATTTAACGCTTTTAAAGCAATTTTGTTAATGAAAGATTTATTATAAAAGTCTAATTGTATCAGCAGGAAAGTATTGCCTGTTTACGTGGAAAACTTCGAAATGGCTTTTTTTTTCTGTAACGCTATGTACAAGTTGACAAAGCGTTTTAACATTACCTTGTGTATTTCTATGCATGTCACGCAAGAATTCTAAATTTCCTCAAAAGACTTTTCACCCATTGCGGTCTATCATGACTAGGAGATAACCTTCTTAGATGGGTTAGATTAAAACGACTCATGTCGTTTTTAACCGCTTGTTTAAATTCAGACAAGTTCATTTTTTAATTTAAATTTTACTACCTCTAAGGACGGAATGCAGTATATTTTTAAGGACATAATTCTGAAATTCAGCCTCGTTCACGAGGCTGCGTTTTAGAAAGCGTCACACGTTTGGCCGAAATTTAAATGCTGCTGGGATCGAGGAGAGGCACTATTTGACGGCATCTGGCAAATATGATGCTTTCACCCCGCTCACTTTCAGCTAAGAATAAAACAATACATTTGAGTTTGTTGATGTTGCGCTTTGAGCGTCAACTGATCGCGCATCCTTCTGAGCAGATTCTTTCATTACATTTCTATTACATTCTAGTAGCTTAAACTTAGTTTAAGCTTTTGATTGTATCAAATAATAATAAAAAAAGAAAACCTGTGTTTGTGGCATCTACTAGAATTATGTTTATCCACTTCAAACATAATGCATAATCAAAATCGAAAACATTTGTACGTAACAATTTCAGTTCGTTACAATCACCCGACAAGTAGTATATAATGTTCTTTGTTTGAAATCTTATTTTTCCCCCATGCTAGAAGTTTGTTTATGTCACGCAAAACAAAATTTGCTGTATTCTTTCTATATTCGTCGAAATGCTTTAAAGATCATCTCCTACTACATTTCGAAAAAAATGATAAATTTGGCTGTAATAGAAATTTATTTATTTTGTAATGATTGGTTATTTTGATGTAGTTTCTCTAGTATTACAGTAGTGAAATTTTGACATTTGTCCATGATAAACATTAGAGTCGATGTTACAATCATTGTAATGCCAGTGTATTTCGATTCACTGCGATGTGGTTGCTTATGTCTACTGTCCTTTGCGACATTGCGGAGTGTTTGTGTGTTTGTGTTGCGGTATCTGCCTGCAGGGGGTGAGTGCCTAGAGCAGATTACTTTTTAAAGGGTTTTAACACGTATTTACGTTACATCTGGAGAAAATCTACCCCGTTTGGTTGGTTTGGCTAAAACCCCAAAAACCAGACCGTTTCATTGACTGCAGAGAGGCAGGCCCGAACACAGGACTTCCGCACTTCAGTCGGCTACAGTGCCTTATCCACTCAGCCATAATGTGGCCGTTACTTTGCGGAGACTTTACCACAGGTGAAGAAACGTGTGTGCGTCACGTAATGATCACTACCAGAGCATTGTGACACCTACCTAAATACAATAAAATTTCAGAAAAATTGTGAATAGAAAAAATGAGAAAAAAAAAAGGAGTTTCCAGTAATGCAATGCGTAAGTCTTGCATAGTCGCTGGAATAAAATCAGTGAGAAGATTTTGGCCGCCCATGTTCGGTGCACAACTATGACAGAATATGACAGAATCGGTGCAAATACAACAGATCCGGTCCTGTAAATTAAAATTCCAGAAATATCTGGAGAACTTCAGAGGCTCCATGAGTAAAACACCGTTCTGTGTTTTATTGGGATATCAGAGTTTTATAGTTTTTTCTTTTACTACTAAACCAAATAAATCTGCGGTCTTAGCATCTTACAATTTCAGTCGTAATCTCCAAGCAAGACCACAAAGCGCGGTCTGCGGTATAGACGACCATGAAAGCCAATCGATTCTGAAATACGAGATTATTAGTACAGAATAATTTCTATGGCATTCTTTCACCCTTCTTTTTCTTTTTCACACCGTTTCGGCGTCGCTAATTCACTCCTTTGAGCTCGTTAATACAGATACAATGCTATTTCTATCGTGCCGGGTTCAAGCAGTACCCCTGAATGTTTCACATTCCAAATCGTGTAACAGCCAACCCAAATCACACAATAACAGCGTTTAGGATACGGTTTTTCTGATCTAACGCTCCAACTGATTATATCCCCTCCCTACAAGAATAAAACAAAAAATATGCAATCAACCAATTGAAGAAGAGAAGAAATCACGTCTCTCTTTCTCTTTTTTACAAGTGTACAATCATACTAATCTGTTCGGCTAATAGCATTAGGCCTGCAGACTGTCATTAAAGAAGAGTAAATTCTGCGTTTTTTTTTTCTTTCTTTATTTTGTTTTCAACTCTAACATCGTTATTAACGGATATTCGTTAAGTCACCGCTTGTATTACGGATTCGTCTTTTTTAACACACTGCATTTTTCAGATTAGGCGAGAATCGTTTATTTATTTATTTATTTCTATTCTTTCCATATTTAATATCTCTGAGGTGAGTGCGCATAAAACTTTTTTTTTTTCCCTTTCCAATATACCGTTCTGCTCTCGTAGTATTGCCAAAAGTTCAGCTTTATCCCATGCCGCCTGTACTGTTTGACACGTAATTAGCTCCGCCTGACCAAGCCTTGTAGAGAGAAACCTTAACTTTGATGTCTTCGGTTACGATGCGAGAGAAAATGAGCATCAAGCTCCCTAATATAAATTTATTTAAGATTGCTGTGTGTTCAAATTCAGTGAGAAAAATTAATCACGATTAACCACTAAAAAACTGTAACGGTTAACGTTTAACGATTGAAAATTTAAGTCAACGATATCGTTAGTCGTGATTATTGACTGAAATGTTTCAATATTCAATCGTTAGTCGTCATTAATTTTTCCTGAACGCTGCTCAAAATGTTCAAATTTTTGTTATTTTTTTCACTATACAAAATCCAGGAACATTCCTTGGAAATAATGGAAAAGTTATACCCACAAATATCATATAGAAAGTAAACATTCCCATCTGACTGCTTATTTTAACCCGTTCTTCTAAGAATTTTGATCTCACGATCCGCTTAAAAAACACGTAATCACTTAAAAATGAACTACACTGTAAAAAAGAAACCAGAAACGTTCCTTGGAAATAATGGGCAGCTGAGATGCCCTAGAATTCCAAGGTACGTTACATGAAAATACCAGGAACTTTACTCAAAATTAGTGGAACTTTCTTGAGTGGTTCAGTAAAGATCCTGATATTTCATGTAACGTTCCTTGGAAAACTAAGCACCTCAGGTGCCCATTATTTCCAAGGAAAGTTACTTTTTTTTACAGTGTTTTATTATGTAATAGCAAAAACATCATGGGCGCCGGCAGCATAGGGCAAGGGGGGGGGCAATGCCCCCCTGGATTTTTGTATGCAATGTTTTTCCTTGCTTTTTTGCTCTTTCCAACATAGTAACCATACAATGAAGTAGTCTTTGCCCCACCCCTGCCTGGGAAATATTCTGCCGGCACCCATGAACAACACAATTTGACTATTCCTCAATTGCACAGATCCTCAGTTAGACAATAAATAAATAAATAAATGATAATAGTTTGTTCAGGTTTTGTAAGGAGATATGAAAAAACAGTTAGCAAAAAGTTTTCCCATTCAACTCATATTCTTTTTACAGAACGGAAGAACATTTCCTAGCCAGAAAGCTACACGAATAATGTAAGCAGACAACATAATTCAAAAGAGAAAAATCTAACGTGTTTTTTTTTATGCATAAACCTTTTACTCTCGTCTGCCCGTTCCTGGGGTATCGATTTTTAAGTTCGATTAAAAACGAAGAAACAAAAAGGAATTATAGTGGAAAGGAGACACGATAAAACCCAGTGAATAAACACATTAAAAGTATACTGTGTACTTTTTGTTTATCCTGTTACATTTGTAACACCCTTGCAATTTTGCTTTCAATAAGAGGTTTACTATCGTATTAGATTTAAATTCATGAAATTTTCTTGGTGTATCATTTCTTGTTCAGTACCATATTTGTCAACTGCATTTTTGTCAATCTTCTTTCATTTTTAAATTACTATATCTAAATATATGCTTTGTATTTATACTAATAATATACAATATACTATACATAATATATACAATATACTAATATATACAATATGTACAATATACTATACATAATATTAAAACTTCAAATAAAAACCACACCCTTTTTCGATTTTTCAAATCTAAATTAGCAAAGGCAAAGAAATTTATATCTTGGTAACGGGTAGACAGTTGTAAATGATTTATACACCAACTAACGCGTTTGATTTTCCATTGCTGCTAATTTAGGTTTTCTCCATTAATACAAAAAGGTGTATTTACTTCTGCTAAGACTTAGCTAAAAATCTGACTTTATTAGGTATTATTGTTTGTACAACCATTCAGAAAAGCATACAAAACGCAGATATCTTAAGATATATTATGAATAATGAAAAACATTTCGAAAACCGTACTAATGGATAGACATTCGTGAAATGGTATTTCAGTTTAAATGGTTTATTGGTTAAGACCTATGATATGATTACTGTGATATGATTAAATCCATGTATGGAATGCGAGTTACACTTGAATATTTTCTTAAGGACATAATTTATTAAGGAATGAATATTGAGAACCAACATAGAAACAATAAAAGACATAATTGTGCCATGGGTAGTGACACAATTGCCAAACATTACATTATTCAAACCGAACTTTCACAATCTAATTTGGGATCAAATATTAATTCTACTTCAGAAGTCATTTTAGGATATATCTGTACGTGATCGACACGATAGCAAACTGATAACCAACTACACAAACCACCACCTACGTTTTAGCCTTTAAAGACTGTTAGCATTGTACTTCGTATCGGTAGTCAACATGCAAAAAACTCGCTGTAACAATTTATTCATTCTCATTCTCATGCTGACCCTCAACTCTTGTTAATTGCGAACCTGGATGTTAAAAAGACTGTTCGATCCCTTGTTCAATATACACTCATGTCCATAAATTAAGGATAATTCAGAATCACACAGAAATTGATCTCTAAAATAAAAATTTCACTTGTGGAATGATCACACACATCTTGAAGAAGAATATGCAAATTACAGGAAACCACCAGATGGCGTGGATGGTACGTCACAATGACGAGAGTGTAAGAGAGGGGTATATAAGGAATGGTGGCAAACAAGTAAAATTGTTCACAAGCGCTGTGAAAGCCTTTCAGTGGAAAAACCGCTTAGTTATGGCACAAAGGAGGCATTTGGATGATGTTTTACGTGGCAGAATTATCGGACGACTGGAATGTGGACGTACCCAGCTGGAAGTATCCGAGGAACTTGGAATCGCCCAGAGTGTCATCTCCAGGCTTTGGCAACGATTCCAAGATGATGGTAATGTGAGTAGACGTTACAGCACAGGTCGCCCCCGAGTTACAACGCCGAATGAGGACCGCTATTTGGCAGTTACTGCCAAAAGACACAGACGGAGTACAGCATCAGACCTGTCTCGTCAGCTCTCTTCAGCTACCGGTACGACAGTTTCAAGGCAGACCGTGTACAGACGCTTAGGGCACATTGGTCTATATACTCGTAGGCCTGTCAGATGTGTTCCACTTACCGCAACTCACTGTCGCCTGCGATTAACCTGGAGTAGAGAGCATGCATTGTGGACACCGCAACAGTGGTCTTGTGTGATGTTTTCCGACGAGTCCAGGTTTAGTTTGGAGTCTGATTCTCGCCGGACATTCATCTGGAGAGCGCCAGGTACCCGTTACCACCAAGAGAACACCATTGAAAGACACCGTTACGGTGGTGCAGGATGGCTCGTTTGGGGAGGAATTATTCTTGGTTCCAGAACTGACCTGCATGTTCAGAGTGTAACGATGACAGGCCACATCTATCGGGATGTCATTCTGGAACAACATGTACGTTTGTTTCGGGGCGCCATGGGTGCTGAATTTGTGTTTATGGATGACAACGCCCGTCCTCACCGTGCAAACATTGTAGACGAATGCCTTCAATCGGAGGATATCACCCGTATGCATTGGCCAGCATACTCACCGGACTTGAATCCAATAGAGCATGTGTGGGATATGCTTGGCCGACGAATTGCAGCCCGTCAACCCCCTCCCACGTGTCTACCGGAACTTCGGAGTGCATTGCTTGATGAGTGGTGTAATATTCCCCAAGATCAGATTGATCATTTGATACTCAGCATGCCTAGGCGTTGTCAGGCCTGTATTGCATCGTCCGGGAGACATACTCCGTATTAACCATCCTACTAACCATGTTATACTGTTTTTTGTAAATAGGTTCTTTTTTTAAATTTGGTCAAGGGAGTAAAACTTGCAATTTTTATTAATTATGTCAAACATATAGCATCTTTTTTGCTCTTTACTTTTTGTTTAATAAATAGACTTTACAAATAAGTCAAATTTGTTTTGCTTCTTTCCCTTTCTTTGCCTGAACTTCATTATCCTTAATTTATGGACATGAGTGTATCTTCATTTCGGATAAAAGTGCACATTTTCATTCTTGACCATAAAACTGTGTCTTTCCGAATCCTCACTGTGCTCTTTGTAGTGACCACGTCATTATCGATGGCCACCATGTTTCTTAGTGCAAAGCTCTTCATGAGCCTAACTTGGTCGAATGGTATTGGGAGGCAAGAAGTCAAAGGAGACAACAACTTTGTTTTTTGTTTCTCGTTCTTTGTTCATGTTTATCTGTTCCTCTTATTCTATCTGCCACTGGGGAAAAAATCTTGATCAGCTAAGCAAAGCTAACTCATAAAATTTGCCAAGTATTGGGACTGTCACTTATTGAGACTGATAATAAGATTTAAAAAATTTTGTTTATCTAAATACTTAAAGACTTTCCATTGCTTAGGGCATCCTCTCATTAACAACACTTCAACAGCACTAACAAGATTAATTCATTAGCTTCAGGCGAATATGCGTCTAAGTATCAACTTAAATCTATTTTATGCTTTTCAACAAATGAATCGGTGAGTGCAGAAACCACCTCAGTCACAAAAAGGAAATTATTTTCAGGAGAGAGAAAAAACTTCATAACTCCTCCATATTTTCAAATACACTGCTGGCCATCGTAAATGCAACACCCTGAAGGAAGCATGCAAATAATATGAAATTTACAACATGCATTAGCTGAGGTGAGATATGCAAATGATTAGAATTTCAGCGCAGACGCACATCAAGCGCGCCTGTGGCGCCACCTCAAAGCGCTATTTAAGGCTTGGAGATTTCGACGGTTTCAAGTACAGCAATTGTGTTTTTCTTGCTTTTTTTCAAAAAAACGATAAATTATGCCTCGTAGGAAACAACGATCATCTTTTGATCAAGTATCCGAGTTTGACAGAGGAAGGATAGTGGCATACCGAGATTGTGGGTTATCTTTCAGGGAAATCGGTCGTCGTATTGGACGAAACCAAACAACTGTGATGCGGATATGTGATCGTTGGGTGCAGGAGGGTACGACGGACAGACGTGATCGACCGCATCGACCTCAGTGCACCACGTCACGTGATGACAGGCAGATTGTACGCATGGCAGTGACGGACCGCTCAGTCACATCACGAACCATATCACAGCAGATTCAGTCTGTAACGCATCATAACGTACCATTCGACGTCGTTTACAGCAGAATGGTCTGTCCGCAAGACGTCCGTTGCTTTGTCTACCTCTGACGCGGAACCACAGACGTCTCCGCCGCCAATGGTGCGATGAAAGAAGGATGTGGACGACAGAATGGAATGAAATTCTCTTTACTGACGAGTCACGCTTCTGTATGCAACACCACGACGGTCGGATTCGAGTCTGGAGACACCGTGGAGAGAGGATGCTGAACAGCTGCATTATGCACCGTCACACTGGTCCTGCACCGGGTATTATGGTATGGGGCGGTATCGGATATCTCTCTCGCACTCCTCTAGTACGCATTGCCGGTACTTTAACCAGCCAGCGCTACATCTCCGAGGTGTTGGAGCCAGTTGTCCTTTCTTACCTTCAGGGCTTGCCAACAGCCATATTTCAGCAGGATAATGCACGGCCACACGTGGCACGCATTGTCCAAGGGTTCTTCGTCAATCACCAGATTGAATTGCTTCCCTGGCCGGCGCGCTCTCCGGATCTTTCGCCGATAGAAAACATGTGGTCCATGGTTGCTCAACGACTGACCCAGAGTTCATCCCCAGCTGTCACACCAGATCAACTTTGGCAACGTGTGGAAGCTGCTTGGTCTGCTGTACCCCAAGAACACATTCAAAGTCTCTTTGAATCAATGCCGAGGCGTGTGGCAGCTGTGATCTCCAACAACGGCGGCTACTCTGGGTACTGATTTTGGCAGGAACCACGCTTCATAGAATGCTGTAAATTTAATCATTTGTTACTTGGTCAACATGTTATCTACACAATAAATTTTGTTGTGATATCTCTTGTTTTTCTTGGTGTTGCAATTTGGGTGGCCAGCAGTGTATTTAAACTTATTTTTTTCCTCTGTCATAACATGCATTTATGTTTCTGTCATGCAAATATTACCTAATTTATGAAGTTTTATGAAGTTTTTTCTCTCTCCTGAAAAAAATTTCCTTTTTGTGACTGAGGTGGTTTCTGCACTCACCGATTCAAATAGTGATAGACGTCATCGATTCAAATAGTGATAGACATCATCTAATAACATTTATTTTAAGACTTTTATATATATATATATTCGTAGAAAACCCTTTTTCATTACCAGCAGTGTGTACCAAGTGGATTTAAATTTCAACTAAAAATATTATTTTAAAATATGAATAAAAAATATACGTATAATAAAAAGTATATAATATACATATATTCTACTTCTTAATATATATAATAATAATAAATATATTTCTTAATTTTTTTAACCTAATCTCTGCATTAAGTTAAATATTTTATCAATATTAACATAAGGTAAAGTGCCAAAAAGGAAATTTTCAGAATTTTCTGAATTCATCCGATCACAGTTAACCCTTTGAGGCGCAACCCTTTCCCTGGCTGTGCCCGGCACAGCCAGCTGTCGTCAAAAAAGGGTCTCTAGATCTCTGGCACGCGATGAACACGCGATCTGTGGCACGCGATCTGTGGCGCGAATCGTCCGCCATCTTGCTGGTAGTTAAGTCGAGCGATGGCAACGGCTGCCCTCTTTTCAGCATTGAACAATCTATCCAGCTGTTCTCGCATTCTTCCCTTTTTCAGCAGATGTCAGTGCTGTTAAAAATAATCATGACAATTTCTTTACGGGAAATGACGTGCTAAAAAGTAAAGGATTCTCGTGTAGCTATGCCACCCGCAACTATTTTATAGAAATCGAATCTATTCTTCGTGACTCCCAGCAGTCAAAACGTCAGAGTTTGGTGTTCCCAGAGCGGGAACACTGCGCGTTAAAGCGTTAAAATGACCCGTGGTTCAAAGAGAACGAGCTGTTACTCGCCATTTGCTAGTACTTTGAAGGTCGTTTTTAGCACGATCGATGCAAAATACGGTACAAATAATGATCAAACAGCTTTCTATTTTTGATTTATGCAAATAAATACCTGTATAAGCGTCGAAGTGAATGTCCTTGAAATATTTTGAAGTACGTTAAGCATTCAAATTACTATTTTTAAAAAAGTCATGACCTAAATTTACACACAGATCCAGAAATTTTACTTACTTTTTAAGTATATACTACAAGTTATTCTCTAAAAGATCTATGCATCGATTGAATAAATATAAAATAACTGCGATTTAACTGTCTAATAAGTAAGAAAACCACAGAAATATTAAATGCTTTATCGTCAGATACGCAATTTATGGCCTTTTTTACAATGCTTTTTTGCTATTCCTACTTATTCTTTAATAAAACACAATATTTCCTTTTCTTTCATGTGTAGGTTTTCAGCATTCTTGCTGTTTTCAATTAATTCAATTTTAATTCAATTTTTAAATAAACCAGCTTATCGTTGTTTAACCCTTTAAAGCGCAGTGATCCCGCTCTGGGAACACCAAACTCTGACGTTTTGACTGCTGCCAGTCACGAAGAATTGATTTGATTTCTATAAAAATAGTTGCGGGTGACCTAGCTCCACGAGAATCTTTTACTTTTTAGCACGTCATTTCCCGTAAAAAAATGGTCGCGTTTCTTTTTAACAGCACTGACATCTGCTGAAAAATGGAAGAATTCGAAGAACAGCTGGATAGGTTGCCCAATGCTGAAAAAAGGGCAGCCGTCGCCATCGCTCGACTTAACTACGAGCAAGATGGCGGACGATCGAAACGTTCATCGCGTGCCACAGATCTAGAGACCGTTTTTTGACGCAGCTGGCGGTGCCGGGCACACCCAGCTGCCTCAAAAAACTGCGCTTCAAAGGGTTAGGATGGTTCATTTAAATCGAGATTCAAAAGTGATTAAAACTTTGAATCAGGATCAGTGCGCACTTACTTCTTTCATTTTTAAAATGTTCATGCAATTATTCAGCAGCTCTCTAAATAGCCATTCAGTAATCTCAGGTCTTTGATAGTGCGGCCATTGATTACACCGGTCAACACGATTTTTGGGTCTGACTTCTGCTTGTTAAATTTTAGTTTCTCCTACGCCACAACTAAGGAAAATATTTTTTTTAAATGAAAGTTTGCTTTTGTAGAAATTAAAGCAATTTTTCAATTTTTTGGCAAAAATCACTGATTTTTATATTTTTTTTTAATAATTCCACTCTAAATTATGATCAGAAAAGTTTTTGCTGGATATAAAAGTCTTTTTTATTCAAGATTTGTGATAAAAAATAACATATAAATGTAAAATAATAAGAAATTAATGTCTAAAAGTGAATATTTTTCGTATTTCTTTTATGTTTGTATGAGCAAATAATAATACAAACAAATAATAATCTTACAAATAATACTACAAGCAATACTACAGAGTTACAAATAGTAATACAGTTTACTTTCGGGTTAATCAAAGTGCTGCCATCTTTTGTTTATGAAATAAATTAAAATATACTTATCGACGTAAATCAGACCAAAGCAAACTTTAAGAACTAAAAATGGAAATTTAAGTGTTTTTCAATGTCTAGAATCAGAATTTAAGCATGAGAACAGAAACCCAAAGATTTTTTTTTTTTTTTTTTTTTTTTTTGACCGGTGTAATAAACAGAAATCGCAATTCCACCATCTTTGGTGCTTTAGCAGAGTACAACTACGAATTTTCAGTAATACACAACGGCAAAAACAAAATTCGTCTTAACAAAATTCGTCTGAAAGTGAATTTCTTAGATGAACGAGTTCGTTTTATCGAGGTTTAGTTGTAATTGAAACCTGCTATCAAAATGACCCTGGAATGCATTGAAGCTGTGCACTTTCTTCTTTTATTTTTAAAATTCTCATGCTATTATTTAGCAGCTCTCTGAATAGCCATTCATTAATCTTAGGTTTTCGACCGCGAACGGCGATCGAGGACAAACAGAAAAATCGCCGATTCCACCGAATAACTAGCTCACTTTTGATAGATGCTCCTTATAACAGAATCCAGTTATATCAGATAAGGGCATACCGTATAGAATGATTCAGGTTGAAAGTTAAACGGCGCTCTTTCCTATCAGTGGTGAGGGGGGAATCTTCAAAGGTGACGCTATTGAAAATGACCTGTGAAAGGATTTTAGGATAAAATCGTGTTCAAAAACAGGAGATTAACCGATAAAAACCTGCAAAATAGAGAACATTCGAGAGAAAGAGAAAACAAGTAAATAAAAAACAAATTATCCCGGAAAAAGCCCGGGAGCTGTAAGAAGATGCTGCGGCAGAAGAACTAATTTTTCTTATCTTCTTCACCGGTCCGCTAATTCTTTTCAAGCAAGTTTTTTGATGTTTCGCATTGTTATTATTTTACACTCTATTTTTAATCTTTTGTTGGAAATTTCCGTTTGATTAGTTTCGAGATCGCTTGTTTCCGATGCGCTTAGGGTATTATTACTATGTGCTAGGTATTTTTCTTAAAATTACGCTATTCTTTTCTTTTTCATCAAAAGATCCGTTAGAAATACTGCATGAAGTTTTGCTGGGATCATGATAGAACCAAACGGTAAAGCATCGCTGTTAGAACGCAAAATGTAAATGTAACAATTTGTGGGGCTTCCCGCATGCTTACCCCTCAAAAACATTTATTGGGATCAAAATTTTCAAAAATACTAGTTTTTTTTCATTAAAAAAATTGAAAATTCTTGATATTTATAAATAAAATACATATTTAACCATTTATATTTTTAAGTCGAGAATTAAACTGCCTTCCAAAGATATCGAAAACAAAGCACTCAAGTATTATCTAAGTTTATCAGTTTATCGGTAAATAAAATGAAATGCATGCATTAATTATTTAACTTTATTACTTATGCATTAATTATTTAACAGATAATAAACATAGAAATCGTGTTTTTGCACATTTTGATTAGTCATTAGTTAGAGCATATATGGTATCGTGAAATAAGCTGTGTTTGCGTTTAAAAATTTGATTGTAAATGTAATTTAATCTCAACTTTTCATATTTTAAAAATACTTTTAACAATATGGAAAATATACGAATACTGACCAAGTGACAAAATATTGTTATTTTGAGTGTTTTTCTGCATAATATTTTAAACTATAAATAAATATAAATTTTTATTAAAATCTCATAAATCTTGACTGCCTGTGTAGAAAATATTTCCTGCATGTTATTTAAAAATCACATTGTTAAACGTCATTAACCAAAAATTAAAGCTTTAATATGCTTTGACTCGTTTTAAATTTTAATACAGCATAATGAAAGTGGAACAAGTAAAACATTTACAATCTTATTTAGTTCTCAGAAGGCGTTAACATGCGGCCTTCAAGATAGATCATTTAATGAAAATAATGCAACATTAATTCTACAATTTAAAATTTACGATTTAGTGATAGAACGATAATCAAATGGAATTACACAATATGTGATTTAGTTTAACACTCAGTATGTTTTCATTTTGGGGAATACTCATTCATGACAAATAAATAAACAAAAACTTATTTATTTCACGAGTCAAGGTTTAATAGTTAATAGATTGTAAATGTTTGGTTTTTCCTTTTATTCATTTATCTTTTATTCGCAGTATGATTTAAAATCTAACTTTTCGAATTTCAATCTAGACAGAAAGCCTAGACAATGATAGTTTTTTTTTTCTTTTTTTTTTACGTGTGTCATTCTCACATAACATTAAATTTTATATACCTGTCTAAAAAACTCCAGTTAAGCATAGTCAGTCATACATTTTAAAAATTGGTTTCAAGAATTCCTTACAAGCTCTGCACTGGGCACTAGTTTAAATATAAAAAAAGTAAAATATCAATATTTAAAAAAAAGAATGAAATAAAGTTGTAAATGTGTCATTACCAAGGTTTGTCCTCAGCTTTATTGTTTGAATCTTTATTTTAAAGAATTAAAAAACAACTTTAAAAGAAATATAACAATTATCTAAATATAAGTCATAGTCTCTCCCTATTTTCAAAATATGTGGAGCTTAGGCATTTTGGGGGAAAAACTATTAATAATTCTTATTTAAGGCTTGCCTCTAGAAGTAACTGTCATTACCAAGGTGCTTAATATTTTTTTTCTATAGTTGTTCACTAAAAGGAAATTATTGAATTGTTAAAAGAACAGGGCCAAATATTTTTACAAACAGACTGTGTCTGTTTTAGTTCAAGTATACAAACATTATTTTATTTTGCTGTTTTTTTCCAATTTTACAGCGAGTGCATTTATTATGTGTCATTGCCAAGTTCATTATTACTGAAGTACGTAATTAATAAACTTAAATTGGTTGTAAGATAAGATTTGTAAAAAACTTTGGGATTACTTTCAAAGTAAATATTGCATTAGATTTTAATTTTTATAATTAAACCTTAAATAGGCTTAACTTTAAAAAATATCATTACCAAGGTGATCGTTACAAAGACTTTCTGAAAACATGAAAATGTCTTTTAAGGACAGAGTTTTAAAGTAAGGGATCATTTCAGACTTTTTAAAAATACCCATTACTATTCCTTAGTTGATATTGTGAGTATTTTAAATACATGCACTAATTTAGGCTTGTATAATTAAGTGTTATTATGTTCATAAATGTCATTACCACACTCCTGTCTGTCATTACCATGTTTCAATGACAAAATTGAACATTCAATTAAAATTAGTTATGTAACCAGAATTATTCTCTCGGATGGAAAGTTTAAAGGGGGAAAAAGGTCAAAATAGAAGGGTTAAAATAGCGTTTTTTTTTTTTTTTTTTTTTTTTTGTGTGTGTGTGTGTGTGTGTGTGTGTGTGTATGCGAATCTGTCACTCATCGGAAAATCTGAACCTCTAACCCTCACCCCTTGGCTACCCAACTCATTAAAGCTATAATTAAAGCTAAAGATGCTGGTAATTTTCTCCATGATACAGACATAAATAACTGCATTAACATAAAGAAATGTGAAATTAAAACAATTTTTTATGATTTTTTTAAAATAAAAATTTCTTGTTTCCTGATAATTACCCACATAAATGTTCACACTTTCTCTAGTTTTCAGAAAGAATTTATTTTATAATTTTATGAATCGTTAAAACTGTTTCTAGTCTTTAAATTTGCTTTTAATTTAATAAAATTAGGTTTAAAATTTATTACGTTTGCAAATACTAAAAATAAAGACTGCCTACAAACAATAATCGGGAAAACAACTTCAACAGTACCAATAAACAATAACAAGCTCAATTTTTTTACTGTTTAAATTAATAAAGAACTTGCGTTATAAATACGCAGATACAAAAATTTGTACGGACTTTAAGCAGTTCTCTCACTTTCCTACCTGTGTGGATATTGAAACTCTTTACGTTCTGAACCATTTTTTATGTGTGTTTATTACAAAGATCTTTATTACTTTAGTACGAATACTTATTCTAATTTCATAGGGAATATGATTTTATACACTAAATATGTCACTGTTAATATAACGATCGAAAATCGGACAAAATTGCAATCCTGATTTTAAAGAGAAGTTTTTTAAATAGTTAATATGTTCCTCATAAAGTATGACTATTTTTTAACTATCACCAATTTGACTTCAATCTATTTTAGCACTGTAAAAAGCATAAAAAAATAAAATAAATTAAATTGTTTAATCGCATTGTGGTGACATTTTGCTCTTTTTAACAGGTTCATTTTCGCTTTTCAATAACAGAACAGGCACTGAAAGGGTTAAATATTGATTTTTTTAAAAATTTCTCTGCAAATTAGCTAATTGTAACTTTAAAACATTTCTTTTTTCTATGACAAAAGTTTCTAGAATTTGTTTTCTAAAGTCAGTGTTTTCATTTTAGGGTATTTGTCTTAAGTATTAAACTGCGCGTTATTTTATTGTACTAATTTTATTGTACTATTGTAATAATTGTACTAATTGTACTAATTATTGTACTAACTGTATTGGCTAATACATATTTTACTTTGCGAATAGTGCCATTTGTAGTGATTTTTATCATAGATTTACGGTCATTTTAGATGAATTTTTTGAGGCATTTTTCAAAATATTTCTGAAAACTTTTAAACCATATTTCTGTTTTACTTGGGTTCTTCGATAATTCATAAGTTGCAATTATCGATTAATCGATAATGCATCGAGTTGCAACGATTAATCAGTTTCGTATGCAGTAAGTATTAAGCATGGTAATCAATACTTTTAGAATATTTGTCTTTCTAATTTTAAATGAACGTTGATTTAGATGTATAAAAGTTAATTTTATTTTTAGGAACACTATTTTAAAATTTTAATATTTTAAGAAAATTTGGCTACTTTTTAAACTGAATTTTGCAATTTTGGTGAAAGACTATTTGGTAACATCGGCTGAAGTTCTTATTGAATGATTTCTTTATCTAATCTTTTGACTACCTACAGAATAGCTTCAAATGTAGCAGTTTAGAGCTCATGTTTGTATCATAATAAGGCTCTTTAAGGCTCAAACACGTGTGTTCCCCCTCCCCCTCCCGACGCCCTACCTTAGGATCAGCATTAGCAGTTCACTTCAACTAGTCTATATAATTTTTTTATTTTTTTTTACTTTGACAAAAGATTTGCGGCAATTGTTTCCACTTCCGTATTCTTAACTAGGAAAACATCTCTTGTGAAGATCTCTTTCTTTTTTGGAGACTTAGCTAAAGGAAGAGATAAGAATCCGTTGGAAATATTAGATTATAATCCTGTTAGCTGAAGAGACCTGGAGATATGGGAAAATAGTGTGACATAATGGTCAGCATATTACCGTTGCAAATTTTGTGGATGATGAGGATTGATAGAGTAGCTGTGTTCCCTGAATGCTATATTTTGCACTCACTGTATTCGTGATCCAGAAATTCAGGTTTTAGTAATTGAGGTAGCTGTTACTAACTGCGCTCTAAGACGAAAATCCATAAGTTATCTGTTGATAACTCTATTTCCCTAATTTCAAGGAATATAGTGATGGGGGAAAAAAAGAAAAGAAAGAGGTGTGGAATCACGAAAAAGCATACTGATGCATTTAGTAGCCGACATGTATGAAAATATTTTATTTTGCTCTCAATTTGCGTGGTTGGGAGGTTGAGATTTTAGCAATGGAAGTAAATGTTTCTAGATTCAGAGCAGAAAGAAAATCCATAAACGTACAATATTACATTATTATAATATATTATTTGAATAACTTTTTAAAATAACTTCATTTTTACTTAACCGTTTGCCATTCCTTTCATTTCTTTTTTTTTTTTTCGCACAAACAGAAAAGCAAACGGAAATAATAATGAATTTTTTTGCAGAGCTCATTTTTACTTTCTTGGAACCATTACAAGAAGCTTCCTCAAAAATTTCCATTTCAGTACATCAGTTTTAAATGAACATGAAATACTCCAGCATATATTTTTTGAACTTCGTTTCAAGGACAGTTACATTGTGTCTTGTGACAATAACCTCGATCGATTAATATTCCTAAACGTTTATAACTCGAATCGTTTTCTGCCTCACTGAAGATTATTTCTGCAATTGCATTTTCTCCCAATACAATGTGACACTGACCTCGTATCAAATGGCATTTTTTACGTGTTTGGCATCAGTTAATTTTACCAGTTTTGCTTGCATAACCCATGTTCTTCAGCCATTTATGCATGAGATTGCTGGTTGTAATTATTAGATGCATTTTTTTAATTAAAGGATGTTACATCTGTGCCGTTATGTCAAATAAAAACTTTCGTAACTGCTACGTAATGACAAAAACATCCTTTAATGTGTTTCACTTGTTACAAGTGAATATCATATGGAAGTGGAAAACATTATTTGGGTTAATGAAATGAAAATTGTGGTGTGATGTGACACTGACCTTATAAATATATCATGTTTCTGTGGCTTTTATTTCTGTGATTAATGGTTCATCTATGATGGAATCATCGCTAACCGCTTCAATAACCCATAGTCTTCATCCATCTATGCATGAAATGCAATTATCAAATACGTTTAATTAAAAAGATGTTACATCTGTCGTTGTCTCTTATAAAAATTGTTATAACTACTTTGGAATAGCGTAAACATCGTTCAGCATGTTTCACTTAACTTGTATAGTAATAATAAACGTTATTTGGGTTAATTAAATGACAGTTTGTGCTTTTATGTGACACTGCACTTACCTTACCTGTTAATTTCAATAATTTTTTTAATATTCTCAGCATGTGGGGCGTTTATCAGTTTGTTTCAGTGAACTGTGGTCATTGATACCTCATATATGGTAGAATCATTGCTTTAATAAAGACTATCACAGTTACTCAAATATGTTTATTATAAAACATCACACTGTTTCTTTTACGATTTTTTAAAAATAATAATCTATATTAAATAAGAATGAATGTGTGCATGCATGTGTATTACGTTCAACGCTTACTTATAAACGACTTGATTCATCGATTTGGAATTTCGTACATATGCGCAAACAAGCGCACAGGAGAATAACACAGGCTGCATTAGATATCTGAAAATCCACCCGTTCACCAATTTTTTGTGATTTTTTGCTATTTTCAGCTGTAGAAATAGATTTTTCGATATCTGTTTCATGTCCGTCAGCGCAAAAAGTTAGTCATCTGTGTGATAAAATTAGGTATTGTAAGTGAAATTGACGCCATTTTAATGTCAGGAATTAAAAAATTCTATAGAAATCCAATTATGGCCGTAAGTTACGACGTAAAAATATTGTCACTGGTGAAATGATTTCTCAAATTCTCATTTTAAATTTGTTGTAATTTCTTAGTGAAAAAAAAGGCCTCAAGACTAGTTTTTTTCCTCTGAAGTTCAAAAGAACGTCTGTTAAAAGATGGAATGCTGAAACTTTCACGTTTTATTTTCCTTCCGTTGGACACCGTTTTTTTTAAATCTAGCAATTAGAAACTTTTTTTTTTTCATATTAGCATGAAGCCAGGAAGGCATGGATTAATATTTAATGTTACATACCACGCAAGTAAAGGAGATAAAATGCAAAATATCTAAAATAATTATTTTTTAAGTTCCACCAGTCATTTAATGTTCTGTTTTTTAGAACTAGAGTGCTTTCAGACTGGTATTTTGTCTATGTGTGCTGTACATTACGAGTAACTTCCAAGTAATGTTTATAAAGGTGAAGTTCCATTATGGTGCACTTTCCAACATAATGGAACAAGGAAAGCAGATACAGACGATACATAGATTATGATACACTCTCCAACATAATTTAACAAGCTAGAAAAATAGGAGTGACACATAGATTATGATGCATTTTCTACCCTAATGGGGAAAAAAAAAGACAAATAGGGCCGACAAATGGATAATGAAGCACTTTCCAACATAGTGTAGTGAACCAAGGAAGGGCCCACGAATATATTGTGATGCTTTTCCATGATAAGGAAACGAAAAAGGCAAATAGGGTCGACATATAAATTATGATACTCTTTGAATATAAGCGTATTGATTGAATGCTTATTTGAAATGTTAAAGTGTTTCAAATCTTTAAAAAAAATTATTATTATTTTATTTTTCTTATAGTGTAAGAATGGCAGAAATGACTTCAGTTTTCATCAGACTGATAAATTTAACATTTTAAAAGGCGACAACAGATTCTGATATTACGATATATGTGATATTAAAAACAGAATATGAAATTCAATATTAATTTTAAGTAAAGTTGAAATCTATTGAGTCTCTTTTTCATTAATACAAATACTAATTATTTTACAGACAAAAGATTTTTTAAATCTTAAAATCCCCTGCAGAAAAAGCACCTTCTGATGTCAGATTACTTGAAACTTTTTAAAAACTATTATGATACATACCCATCTCTTAATTTTGATCCATGCGTGAAGCTTTCAGCTACCCATATACTGCTTCAGCTATCCTAAGAAGCAAACTACTGCAAAGTTCCACAAAGAAAAGTGAATTTTACTATTCATTTTATTGTAGGTTAACTATAAGGTGTTAATGTATCGTTAGGAGGGAAACAATGAAGCTGCTCCTATCGAGTAAATTATTTTCAAACACGAGTGTTAGAAATAAACTTGTTTCTTCCTGTACGAAGAACGGGTACATGAGCTAGTAATACATAAATGAATAAATAAGAGGAGTGCATCGTCCTAGTTGTGCAGCAATGTTAAATTAATTTCAAATTTGTTTCCAAGCATTCAGCAGTGTTATAATACTTCCCTAATGAAAATCATCATTTCCCCTAATAATATTAAGAAACGCACTCAAGTGTGCTGTATGTTTCATACTTAAACACCACCTTCAACGGAGTGTGAAATTTCACACACAAAAAAATTCTAGTAGGCATCTATAATTAACTAATTTATTCAAGACTTTTCACGTACTTTCAATTAAACTGTACCATTTTTTTTAAACACTTTCTCATATCTGTCAAAATCTGACCTATTTCCTTTGAGCCGCAAAACAGAACTCCAGTAACAATTACAACTTTAGTTCAGTAACTCGTTAAGAGCAGGGAAAAGTTATATTAACCTGTCCCACTTTCGACGGTTCTCGTTTGCATTCATGGGCATTGTGAACGAAGTGCCATTGAAGTACCCGAACACGTCCCTGCGTGGCTGAAACTATAAACATAAAAAATTAACCGTTGATCGTTTGATAAAACGATCTTTTTGTTTATCAAACAACACCTTTGCATAAAAGTTATGCTACCTATAAATATAGTGAAGTTATTCTTAGGATATATTGTCCGATATTTTTAATTACTCTTGTGTCGTAATAAAACCCCGACACTTTTTGACAAAATACAATACTACCTGTCTATTTCATGTATGCTTGGTCAAAACCAGGAAATTTTCAGAAATCAACAGTACTTTTGTACAGAAAATGTATTTAATTTTCACATAATATTTTTAAACAATCTTCTCTGTAGTTTAAGAAAGGATAGAACGTTATATCAGATTGCCCCACTTTCTGTCAAATGCTTTTGCATTCATGGCATTTTAAATGAAGTGCTATTAAAATATACAAACACGTTCGAAAGCGGATAAATTTAAAAGAAGAGTATCTATAAACCGTTTGAGATTTTTCAAACCAATCAATACCTTAGCGAAAAAAATTCTGTCCATAATCATAATAAAATTACAAGTTGCATAAGAGATTTTTAAATGCTTTGGAATCGTATAAAATTGCAGATTATGTTGATTGGACATAGTATCAGCAACGTTTTTGAATTAAAAAAAATCACAATTTGCTAAAACGGTTTATAAAGCTTTGTAGCAAAATTTTAAAGTCCCTGAATGGTAAAGCAATATTTTAAAAATTATACTCTTATATTCTATGTACCAATGTTCTCATTTATGGCCTCTCATAACGACAAAATATTCTGTATCGTTATCCTTCGCCCATAGAACAGAAACACGCTTATAACGTCATTCGGTTTTAGCGTCATAAATAACTAAACAGAAGTTCGCTTACAGAATACATTTTATCTACAGATTCGATACAGAATATATTTTTGGGGAGGGGCTAATTTTGACATAAACAACATGTACAATAAAGCAAAATGTTACACTAAAGGAATCTTAAGGGAAGTTTGCTTTTATATTTTCTATATTTATTTATTTATTTATTTAATTTGTAGAACACTTCCAAATTCAATTATTTTTTAAATCTTAGGGTACATACAGTTATTCGATATTCTTTTATTAAAGAATTCCTTTTAACATTCGAAGAATTTTCCTCCTAGATAACTTCTAGTTTACGTAATTATCCGACTGACAGTCAATGAAAAGTTTTAAAAAACGGTGTTCTAAATTCGTCCAGTTCAGTTTCCTTTCTGAAAAAAAGAGTACAAATACGTGATAGTCACTGAAGGGCATGTTCATCTTTTACTAAACGAAAAAATAAATTAATTAGTTATGCCCTTGGCACGCAAATATAGCTTCCCCCTGTTCTATTTTTATTTTTGAATTTCTTGAAATGCTGCTATACCTGTTTCATAAATATTGCGTACACCACATTGACGTTCGAAATTTAAATGTAGGTAGAGTGGAGGCCCGGTATTTCGAATTATTCAAAAGTTAACTGAAAAAGGTTAGCTGTGAATAAATGAAGGAAACAGAGTTACCTAATATTAATTAAATACTGTAATAATATAATTAATTTAATAATAATATAATTAAATACTGTATTGAAGCGCATAAAAGGCAACGAAAATTTACTTCCACCTTAAAATAAATCAAAATGTGTTTGTTCAGCAGAAAGAAGAAAAAATTTAATGAAAACAATGTCAACTACACTTTTGTGGAAAACTATAACACTGACTCTTGTTTTTGCTTATTCAGATAGCTTTTCGATTAAAAGAAAACATTTCGGTTCATTTTCTTGGGGTCGATCTAATTAAATAAGTTTTTAAAAGTTCATTATGGTTATATTCTCTACCCAGTTGCATAAAGATTCATTCTTCTTCAGTTTTAATTCCTTTTGACGAATTCACATCAAGATTTCCAGCTAATCTGGACAAATATAAGAACTTAGACATGATTTATTTTTACATCAAACATTATAATCCTTATATTGCTTCAGCTAAATATGGGGAGAGAAAAAAAACTAATATTTAGGCCGAGTTAACGAAACATTTTTAACAATAACAAGAATATTCAACAAAAATGTGGTGTTAATAGGTATATTAATTTAAAACTTTATCAAATACGGTTAAAAAATTAATTAAACACACATAAAAAATATACTTACCAATACAGTTGTTTCGGGTGTACAAAAGAAATCCATACTTCTTCAGTTGAAAAAAAAAAAATATGCTATCCTCACAGGCAGAAAAGTTAAAGCTCTAATCTTTCTAACTATACTAAACAGTTTTTGCCTGTGTGGATGGCAGAACATTTCTGCAGTTGAAGAAGTGTGGACCTTTTGCAGGACCTGAAACGGCCATATTAGTTAGTATCTTATTTTGCGTGCTATTTTAACAAAGTTTTTAATTAATTTTTAACACTAATTAAATTTTCGGTAGTTTTTGATTACTCGAATTTAACGAACATCCACAGCATGTATATATATGGTGATTCCTTATTATATCAACAAACTCAGAGGGTATTAGTGAGGGTTACTCAGAAGGGCTCAGGTGAAGCATCAATCAACATAGCAACTCCGTCTGATCGCTAATCGTTTTAAAGTTATTGCGGATAGAATGGAAAAATCTCTGAATCCTTCAATATCGCTTATTTATTTACTAAAAAATCTACTCAAAAGGGAAGACATACTATTAAGAAAGAAAGAGGGAAATCCTTCAAAGAAACATAATTTCCAGCTTATTTATTACATAGAAACCAAATGTGCTTTATGCCTATAAATAAAAATGCATATATCCACACATTTGATGCATATTAATATGGTTCACAATGAACAACTAAACTCAGGAGGGCATAGAATGGGCGGAGACTGATTTTCAAAGAACGTGAAATTCAAATATTATGCTAAGCATTTGGCTTTACTAAAACAACTACTGTGGTTCATTGTTAGCTTAATTTAAAGTTATTGGAATGGACTAGTTTTCAGTAAATTGTGTCTATTGCTGAGACGGTGTTTTCAGAATTGTCGATTAAATAGTTTGGAAAATGATTTTGCTTTTTCACTGTTTCAGAGCTTGCAACTCGTCTTTAAATTAAAATATTGTACACATTTTTATGTTTTTTTATTGTATTTTTTTTCGTCCTTTCATAATATGTCCTTCTTTTTGTGTAAATTGTTTAGAAAATTCACAAATGTACGATATTGAAGGTGTCAGAGATTTTTTATTGTATCTGGAATAACTTCAAAACGGTTAGAAATCGAACAGGGTTCCTTGGTATCACCCTGTAAATTTTTTAACTAAATCTATTATCAATGTATGTTACTGAAAAAGATAACGTTTTAGGGAAATAATAATTGTAGGCGTAGAATCAAAGTTAAATTTAAGTTATATTTTACTGGGAACTTCAAAAATGTCATTTTTTCCTTTCTCTTTTACAGGAAGTCGCAGTCTACATCACGGTCCCAAAAGAAATGTTACTAAGCAAAGTCCTCTACTGAAAGGTACTGAAAATTACATTTTAAAGAAAAACAGTTTTAAAATGATTTGCCATGTTCTTAAAATTACATCGTGCTTTTTGTTCCATTAGAATTAAAAACAATATGCGAGCTGTATTTCAAATTATTAAAATGATGAGTGAAGCATACAGAATGAGGAAATGGAATTTCTCTCTCGCATAAAGGCTTATTTATTTATTGACAACCATCAAACAAAAATCCGAATTTCGGGTGGAACCAGGACCCACAGCCCACTCTCTGGCTACGTCATTGTGATAAGTGTTTAACGTCATGGTACGAACACAATACTGTGTATATTGGAGTTACTGGGTAATTCGTATCTCGTATTTAAATAAAATGTGAGATGTATTATTAAAATGCATTTTTTAAAATTTAAATATCAATAAATTCTCTGTTTTAAATTTGGATTACCTGTAATTAAAAAAAATTCCTGTTGCATTCATTGAAATTTGAAAAAAAAAAATTAAAACATAATTCTCCTGAATGCGATTTCCCCAGACAGACATCAAAATAGGGTCAGAAAACTGTTTTTTAAATCAGTCTAACACGTTCTCTTGAAGTTGTTAAAGCTCAATATGAAAATTATAGACGTCCTATCATATTTTATCATGAAATTCAATTAGCATTTATCTTTGATACAACAATGTTAC
The DNA here is from genome assembly GCA_038373885.1 of Cheiracanthium punctorium. Classification (NCBI taxonomy): domain Eukaryota; kingdom Metazoa; phylum Arthropoda; class Arachnida; order Araneae; family Cheiracanthiidae; genus Cheiracanthium; species Cheiracanthium punctorium. Next base: position 988,245 of record JAWZYV010016091.1, on the reverse strand, counting down.
GTTTCAACAGATTGTTTGTATTAGAATTTATATCTGATAAAATGTGACAGAAAGAAAGACTGCAGGGTAAAACACTTTACATTTATGAAATGTAATCTAAAAGTTGATTTATCGTTTATACTGATAAAAACATGCTTAATTCTTATTTATCTGCTTCTGTTTATCGGTAAAGAATAACACAGTGGGAATAAGAATTTTAATTGAGAATGAATAATAACTAAATACACGTATAATAATAGTTTTTATGTGTTTTCTTTTATTGTTGTATTTTCTTCTTTACACGTCAATTTCAAGCATAAATTTTCATATGAGTATGATTTTGGAAATGACCTTTTGGTCTTTATGACTCATTCTAAAAACTTAATAATGAGATTCTTACACTGCTTTATTCGTTTTGCTTTTGAAACATATTTTAAGTATTTTTTTAAGTTTCTTTAGTTTAGTCCTCTTTCTTTAGTTCCCCTAGCAGCAATCTTTCCTCGGGCTTTACCATGCCTATGATCGGTGCATCGGCTATTCATCGCCTGATCATTACTGATCATCCTTAATTTTTCGTATGTTCATCTTTTCCCGATGATCGATTCTTTACACTGAGATCTGATAGGCGCTTTCAAGATTGCGAAAGGTAAAGCGAGCAAACAGGTTTATATCGGTCTTTCTACCAAAAAAGATCTTTTTTTGGTATTAAAAAGGAAAATTCATTAATTCATCTTTCCTAATCAATTTGTATTTTTTTCTCGTTTTTAATTTTTTTCATATTTTATTGCTTGAGAGTTTTTAAATGTTTAAATTATTTGTGACACACTCATGTATGACAGACTATAGTTAGACTGGCGTGTTAGCGCTGACTTATCAAACTTTGTAAATATTAATTTCCTGATAGCTCATTTTGAAATGATACCAGTATGGTTACTCTATTTGCTTTCGAAAAATGGATGAAAACTGTCAGTGTTTCTGAAAATTTGTAATAAACTTTTTATTAATAAATTTTTATAACGATAAACTTTAACGAAACATTCTTTATACTTTTCGCAAACATGAATAGTTTTTATGAAGATTTCTAGTCGTATCACTACGAACCAAAACACTGATACGGGTCTTCATAAAGACTTAACGTATTAAACCGAATATAAAGCGATATATTTTGACTGAATATTTCCCGTGAAAAGTCGGAACATATAAACCGATTTCATTTCTTCTTCTTTTTTTTTTTTTTTTTTTTTTTTGCATTTTTATTGTCACCCAAATTCGTAACTTTTCCGCGGTATTAGGAATTGAATAAAAAGAATTTTTTTTTTTTCGACTCACGCTACTACACACATGCGCATTACATGTTTCGCCCCAAACAGATAAAGCGGCATCAGGCGTTGTCGGAGAAATTTGTGACGTTTTGAAAGTTACATGAAATTATGTATATCCTCCAGTTTTAAATAGTAATCATCTCAAAAAGAAAAAAAAATCTGAAGCACTTTCATATCTTAATTACCCACTGCAGTGCTGTATTTGAAGAGCGTATCATAATCCATGCGTCGCCCCTATTTTTCTGCTTTATTAAGTTGTGAAGTGTATCATTATTCATGAGTGTGCCGTTCTTTTCTTCCTTGATCCGTAAAGCACTTCTCTACACCACCAATCTTCACACAATTCTCCACACACACCACCAATCGATAAACTCGCCTACTAAAACTCTTCGTCAGGAATATTCTAACTATGAATATTTTTATAAAATACAGTTCGGAATGTGCATCACAATCCATAAGTGTGCAATGTTTCTTCTTTCTTGCTCCATAAAACATTTTTCAGAATTAAAATCTATATTAAAATCGCCTACCAAAAGTGTCTTGCGATCTTCGTCTGGTATAGTCTAACTGTACTTCTACTTTGTAACGTTTTCTAGTTCCTAACAAAATATAGAAGATATCACCAAAATAGTTTTGGTTTTGGGGACTTATTTTTTAACTTCAAACTTGGCAATAACGCATGAAAATTTGCAAACCTTCGCGACTTTCAAAATTTTACTCCCCCCCTGCATTATTTGGCAACCCTATTAAAAATAAGTGCCGACTCAAATCCGTCCACACAAATATGTTGCCAGAAAAACCCGGCGTGAATGAAATACCACTCTAGTGCTAAATATGTGTATATATGTATATCCCAGACAGCACAGCAAACTTGCAGCAAGCTTGATTTATCAAGTCAATAAATTTGAATTAAGCTTGAAAATTTCAAGCGTGTAAGCTTAATGCAAGCTTAAATCAAGTGTTCAAGTTTACACTTGCCCAACTTGCATTAAGCTTGACATAGCAAGCTTAATTTCAAGCTTAAAAAATGTTCCCAAAAAAAAAAAAAATTCCTAAATACACGGGGCGCCCGTCCCACATATTTTATTTTTCCCCTCTACGCTGAAATTTCAAGTTATTTGCAGTTTCTATCAAGCGTCCGCGGATGGAATCGAACTCGGGACCTAAGGTTTGAGAAGACAGTGTGCTATTCATTCAGCCAATCTGACTCACGCTAATATGACTAACGTTTGAAGTGACTGTTATGGTTGTCACGCCATTTTCTGGCGAGATTGATCAGTGGCCAATGCCCTGTTTCTTTCATTTTTCCATGGGTTGAATCAAAATTAAAATAATGTTATGTGTGATTTATAGACTCTACTAATAGGGAAATAAGCATAATATAAACTTAAAAGCAGCACACGTTTTAAAACTTTCAATATCACGACACTCATGTTGGGCAATATTGGCCAAAATCGAGACAAACGACTAATTTTGAAATCAATTTCGTAGTATAATTGTATTTTATTTTGAAGAATTTCCATATTTGGAAATATAGAATCTTTTTTTTTAATTCTATGGTCAAGTACACTTATGACTGATGATAAATTATTTGTTATGTGGATGTGACTTTCCAAATCAAGCAGTAATCAAGTTGTATTCAAGCTTGACAGTTCAAATGACTTCTCCAAGCTTGCTGCAAGCTTAAAATGAATTGAACTGTCAAGCTTGTATTATTACGTCAAATTCAAAGAAATGTCAAGCTTGATTTAAGCTTATGTACTGTCTGGGATACAAGTATGCCATAAAATCAGCTTCAAATTCGCTCTTTTACGCAAGAGAAAAACCCAGAAAAATCGCGGATCTAGAAATCCTAAAACGGGTTAAAAACAATAGAAAAAGACTTCCTATTTATGAGATCGTCCATGGACAACATACAGAGAGCTAAAAAGACCAAGTCTTCACACTCATGCTTAATAATCCATTTCAAGATGATTGTCGGATGATCACAGCACATTTTACGAACATAAAAAGACTGAGCCATTTTCTGCTCCGAGCTTTTGTTTAGGGAAGACCTTTTCGGGACCCCGTGCCATTTCTTTAAATCACGGGGATGGACTTCTGAGTCAAACGCCGTTGGCATTTCAGGGTTAATGTCTGAATTTCTGTCCAGAGAGAGAGAATTCTGTCCGCAGCTCGCCACTACGCACGGCAGGCAAACAAAAGAAGTTGCTGAATAATTTATGAAGAATCCTTTTGTGTCAGGGTATAGTGCAGGAGAGAGAGACAGAGAGGGAAAGTTATGGAATTTACCTCCCAAATCGTGTCTCCGGAAGACTTTGGAATGCTATTCATGATGATTTAGGAAATTTCGAATATGTATTATTATTTTTATTTTTTTCCCACTCGACTCAGGTATTAATATGAAAAGAAAGATAGTGAGCACTAATTTATTCTCTTAGAGGTATATTAAATATTGTTTCTAGTTTAAAACTTTCTAGCAAATTTTAACAGCGTGCCGCCCGGGTTGTGTAGGGGCTCGAGAACTTTTCTATCATTTCTCGGGTCCGGGATCGATTCCCGGATTAGGCTTGGGTGTTATTTCGTCTGTCGCTTCATAGGAGATAATGTCTATTAGGTGCCTGCATAATAAAGAGACCAGTACTTCGGGCTTTGTAGTGGCGAATAACTGTTAATCAAGTGGCCCGCCCTTAGGGGGATGGGGGTGGATTTAACAGTGTTTGTGATTTCACTATGTCTGTCTGCCAGATCGTACTGTAACTGCAGTAAATATGCATTGATTACTAGGAAATTTATATATAATATTCCTATGTACTGTACGATGCACTCTGATAATGTAGCATGTATAATTCTCTTTTAGGAGTAGCCAAAAGACTCCCAATACATTAGGCTCATGGGCAGCCGTTATTCAAGGCGTATTTTTAGAGATATTCGTCTGTTTCAATCAAAACGAATTGACATATGTCATAAAGGATTACAACAAACGGTCTTTATCGAAAATACTTTATACATCATTTATAGTTCTTCTACAGGAGCACTCAAAAGAATTCTAATTCATTACGGCCTGTGGCAGTCTGGCGAGATTTATCCATTTCAAGCACAACTTAAAAAGTATATAAACGTTTGTAATGGTGTTCCACAGTGGCCCAGTCGCTATTCTCCGTTCTCATAAGAACACGGAAAATGAAACAGCAGATCTGGTGCACGTAAAATCTGTTCGTGTCTCCGATGTCCTTTATGTTCAAACGATACCTCTGGGAGTCCCGATTTCAGGTGCTAGGTCTCTTACCTGTAATGGGTTCAAAATTAAACCACTCATAGTGGGGCACCTTGGTCTGCCTAATAGGCGACCCCATAATGAAATGACCAACAATGTGTGGCCCTTGTAGCGGTTAAGCCTCCAGTACGACACTGATGCGGCTATTAGAAAGAAAAACATTTTTAAGGGTTTACTCTTCATTTAAAGAGTGGAAATGATATATGCAATACTTTTACAGGGCCCCGCAAAACTATATTAGTGCTTTTTCTTCCGAGGTTATCTCCATAATCTCGAGAAGTTTCTCGATGATGCATAGCCAAATTTGGCACAGAAAAAACTGTTGTATTGGGTAATGTTTTATAATCAATGATTTTGTTATGATTTATCTTATTTTCAAATAATTTGGAAAGCATTTATTATTTGAACTGTCTGTCTGCCTGTCACAAAGAATCAAAAATCACTGAGAAATTTATTTGTGTTTTTATTATACTTTTTGCCATGTATGGTACTGAAAAAGACGTTTATAGCATTAATAATTTTTTAGAGATGCCGAAAAAGATTTTTAATACATCATGGTCTATGGGCAATTATTGCGTAAAGTAAGACGCAACGACTAATGGCAACTATTGCGTAAAGTAAGACTTTCCTCATTTTTTGAAATGAAGATTCAAAAAATAAGTGCATGTACTGCTTAAATTTAAGATTAAAGTATTCTGAGCTATTATAAGATGACAAATTACTTAGAAATGAATAAATACATTTTGCTTATTTCTAAGTACCTCGTTTTCACAATGCAAGCTTTGATGTAGTTCTTTTCAAAATAAAATTTTTAGTATTACCTTTACTGAAAGTATTGTATTTCAACTTCAAATAAGTTTAAATGCATCAAAAATCTGTATAATCAAATAGACTTGCAAAAAAGTCATGTGGTGTTTCACTTCAGATTTTTAAACATACAAAAATGTTTACTTATAATTAATAAATGGGCAATAAAACCCTTTTAATCATTGTTATCATTCGAGTGTTGAGAAAAATTTAATCGACATTAGCGATTGACATTTAATCACAATGAACGATTGACGATTGAAAATTTTTAATCAGTAATCACAATTAATGATATCGTTAGTCGCAATTACTAAAAACTATCAATTGTTAATCGTTAGTTTTCAATCGATAATGGTGATTAATTTTTTTCTCAATACTGTATTATTCCAACAAAAGGCTTGTTTAATTTTTCGCTAATTCAAGTTAATTATTTGGTCAAAACTACGACATCTGAATTTTCGTTAAATTAACAAAATTTTATTCCATTCAACAAAATATTTTTTCCCCTTTCCGTAGCAGGAGCCCAGGTCTTTGACACAGGCCCTCGACGTAGGTGTTTCCAAGAGAAAACCCTTAATGCCATTGTATCGTGCGTAAATAGAATTTTCAAGAACAATCGCCCAGCGGAATATTAAACGATCATCGTACCTTGTTAAAAAGGTCCTCAATTCACTGGAAATGGGACATTGAGGATGCTGCCTGACCGTTAGTGAGCATCAGCCAGTAGCCACAAAACTACTGCTGTATCTTGGAAGACAGCCGGACGTTTAATTTCGCCTTCTATTATACACCGGAGGGCGGTTTATGGAAGCCGGCTTTTGTTTCGTGCAGCTTCCACTTTCGTTTTCTGCCACTCTTAACGGCTGCAGTTCTTTAACGGTACGCCAGTGTAATGAGAAAGTGAATAAAAGAACTCTCCCCCCCCCCTTTTCCTCCTGCCTTCAATTTCGTGAGCCTAAAGTCTTCATTTTTATGATGTTCCAGAGGGCAAAGTTCGACAGATCAAGAGATGAAGCAGTTCTTTTGTTTTTTCCAGTGGTGGTCTGCAGGCGGGCGACTAGATTGTTACTTGAACCTGTTTCTATCGTTTTGATTATCTCAGAAACTGAGTTATGGAGTGACATCGCGGTATATGGATGGACACATATACTCTTGATATCAGATGAAAATATAGAGGTGGTGAAACAGAGCAGGATGTAGGCAATTTCGAGGTTTGCCATTGGAACGGAACAAAGTGCAATTTGTTTAAACGTAGTATTAACATTTACATATACGAGCGTTCCTCCGTAACGGTCCTACATCTAAAGAAAAAAAAATTCCAACTTCATCGTAAGTTATAGTATTATTTCTTTAGAAAACTAACTGGATGAATATCCAGGTGAAGTAAACTGAACTAAATGGGATTTCTTTCACGGAAGTCAAAAGCGTGAATTCATAAATTGAAAATTGCTTGCGATTCATAAACTCTGCTACGCGAAATTTACGATATATGAAAGAAAATTTGCAATTTTTGAGATTCTTTGAGAGCGACGTTACATTTCTTCGCGTTCAAACATCAGTCACATCATAAATGTGACTAACGTAAAAGCACGCTTTCTGTGATGTCTCTTCCTGTCAAACATGCGGCCTTGCAAAGTGACATCATATTGTTTAGTTCCAATGTCGCATTACTACACGACAAACATGTGAAGTTGCAGAGAGACATTGTAGTGCTTAGTTCCAATGTATCGTTACTATGGGACAAACATGTGGCGTTGCAGAGTGACACCGTAGTGTTTAGTTTCAATGTCACATCACTATGTAAAAAACATGTGACGTTGCAGAGTGACGTAGCCGTGTAATTACTCACCAAGGGTTTTTCACCATGTCACGTGCCTCCCTCAAGAATTACGCCAAAAGTCGCCAAGCTTGGCGACCTTTGGCGTAATTCTTGAGGGAGGCACGTGACCGTCGTTGGACCATTACCTAACTATATGGTAGAAAGGTATTGTACTTGAAATGGATGAATGTCCCTAAAACTGCCATTGACCGTAAAGTGTGGGAAATCTTTTGAGTGTTCCTGTAGCAGCTCTATAAATGAAAGAGACACTTTTTTCAATGGAAAAGTTCATTTTGTAACCCATAACAGCATATATCACTTGTGAGTCGTTTGAACTAGTCTAATACCTCAAAAATATGCTTTAATGAATTTCTGCCCATAGAGCGTAATGTATTGAAATTCTTTTGGGCGGCCCTGTAGATAAACTATCCAGTCGAATGGGACCGAAATGGCGAGTGCACAACTAGATGTTACAATAATCCTGAATATAAAGTTTCAACATTCTACGTCTAATAGTTTTTGAGATATGCGAGTTTAATGATATTCGGACAATAGAGCGTAATGTATTTCGAATCTTTTGGGCGGTCCTGTAGATATATTATCCAGTCGATTGGAACCAAAACTGTATTAACATCCAGTTTCATGCACTACAAGTTTAAAAAAAATGTATTTGAACTTGAGTGGATGAATAAAAAAGTATTTTATTAACGATTGAAAATTTTTGTACGATATAGGGAAAGTGTAAGCTAATAATAGGAATTGAAAAAGACAAAAGATATTAAGAATGGATGACAATTAATTATTTGACGATTATTCATGAAAAATTCCCATCATGCCAAAAATGACAGATAAAAATATTTGTTATTTTTTTAATTATAGTTTCAAAAATTAAAACTTAATAGAAAAATTTAAACATACTACTTTAAGTGTTGTTTAATTAATTTTTCCTTTAATTAATAAACTAATCTTCGAACTGTTTATAGGATCATTTTGTAGTCAGAAATGTACTTATTTTTTTTAATCGCCAAATTATAATGAATACTTCTGAAAGACTAAAACCAGTGCAACTCGTTAATATTTTACTTTGTTTTACATTTAGAGCAAGACTTTTTAATTTCCCTCAGTTAATGGGTTAAACTTTAATTATACAGCTATTGATTAAAGTAAATTTGTATTGTTTATTTTCCTTTTCAAATTTGATTAAAATCTAATTCCAATATCTTGGCGTCTTTCAGGAAGACCATGCTGGTGGCATTGGTGACTGCAATCATCCTTGAGTGTGTGAGTAATCATCTTTTTACCCTTTTTATCAATACAATGACTTTTATTTTCTGATCCAGCATTACTTTGAAAACGCATAACTACTACATCTTTCAATCTATAAATACGCATATTTTATTTTAATCTTTTATTTGCAGTTCTATTAAACAATGAGTCTACAATGCTAATATCTTTTTTATTTTTTTTTCAATAACCTTTGTGTCTTTGACTTTTGACAGATTCCATCAATTAATTGCATTACGGCAGTTTATGTTTAGCATCTGTAGGTGCACTGAACATTTGTTAGATGCTCTGTTTATGTCAAGCCGATGAAACCTGTGAACTTTGATAAGAGACTGTTCAGTGAATATTTTTATCGATACGCTTACTTATTTCTATTGTTCTTTTAAGTTGGTGATACTTCTCGCTTTGTAAACTTTCTTATCCTGAACTTAAAAATTAAATTGAAGTCCCCTAATTTACATAGATATGTCTTTTAATCAATAATTCCAATAATTTTGCAAGTTATGAATATTATATGAAAAAAGAAACACCATTAGACTAGAAAAAATTAACACTTTATCATCATAAGCTGCTGTACTGCGCACGTTTACTAACAGTAAGTCTATGTGAATTATAAAACTTCCGAAACCTTTCTGGAACAAACGGTATTTGGCTAAGCGTGGTGCACTTAAGTAAAGTTTTTGCAGTTATGAAGACTTTTTTTACTGAATGTTTCATGAGTTATGTAAGTTTATTTTAAGTTGAAGAGTTTGAAAAAAATGCTTCCGAGAAACAAAGTTCTTGCCTCTCTGATTTACTTTTAACATTTCAAAAGTTGTGGAACAAAGAGGAAAGTTGAGTCACAAAATTCTTTCTTATTCCCCAAAGAAGCTGTGTGAATAAAATTGCTTTAATTAGTATTTGAATAAATTAGTCCTTTAGTTTTGAACATAATTATTTTTTATTGTACAAGATCTTATATTAAATTATGTTATTTTTAGAAAATGTCATCAACTATGTTGGGACTTTTTTAATTATTCCAAAAAGGTTTGCTGCAATGAAATATGCCCACCTTCCTAATTTTAGCATATTATTTCATCACTTACTGCAGTGCTTTTCATAATTTCAATATTTGCAACATAATTTACAGTCATCATTGCAACCTCCCCCACCCCATACAATAACCATGTATTGAATGCAGTGTACTTTGACGCTAAAACTCTTATAAACCGTGTAAATTATCAGGATAAGTAGTACATATTTAATGAATTTGGCAACACCGATCCGCTGCATTGGCAACACCAAAATCGATGCTTCTCGATCACATCTGGCATTCTAGAGGACATGTGTGCAAACATCTTTCACGAAATTAATATTTTTTTTTAATATTTTTTTTATTTTCAGCATACTTACATCACACCCCCCGCCCACGTCGGGCTATCACACCTCCCTAGAAAGGCGCGCCCCACAGATTACGAATCGTTGACTTACTGATTAATACAGCCAATGTTCTTACAAGAAGAAACGATTACTAGAGCAAAAGTTCTGTCAAAGGAAAGCCTTTTCGAGTTTCTAGTGGTGTGGAGGCAAGAAGTTTATAAATTAAGACAGAACAGTCTACAGTTTGTACTAATAGCTACACGAACTTACACGAAAAAGAGGTTTCACTCGTCGCAGAGTAGGAAGGCACATGATCTTCAACTCTGACTCAAAATCTTTAAATTTAAAACATTTGTTTTGCAAATTAAGTGAAACTTCCCTCCTCTTGAATTCCGTATATGCCTCTTCAAAGTTTATGGTCATGGTACTCTTGTGGCTTCACTTCAACCAAATATTTCCTGCTTATTATTCATTCCTAATTATACATCCTGCGTTTGGAGAAAAAATAAACGATTTTTAGAACAAAGTTTTCTCTAACGTAGATCTCGTTGGATTTCTCAGTGGTAGTTAGAAATTAAGGCAAAAGATACTCTTATGGCTTCACTACAACAAAATATCTTCATTAAGTATGACTTAATCATTTGCTCTCTTTTAATTATACATCCACGTTTTTGGAGAAAAAAAATAAGCAATTTTTAGAGCAAAGTTTTCTCATACGTAGATCTCGTCGGATTTCTCAGTGGTAGTTAAAAATTAAGGCAAAACAGTTGAAGGAGCAATCATTTGAAGAAAGATTCGTTGCAATCAAATGTCCCCACCTTCGCATTTTCATTTCACAGTTCAGTCATTCACTCTCAGCTGAATTGGTAAGTCCGCCCCGTCGGATTCAATGACTCACAATGACACCAACTGAGGAATTCGGAAACTACCTTCCCATCCAAATTGGGTGGGCTTCGGCTTTTGGGAATGGTTATCCAGTGGGCAGGGAGCTGTGGGCCGTAAACAGCTGTCTTTGGCCAGGCCATGAAAGTTCACAGCCAGGAAAAAGAAAGCGAGAGAAAGTTTTGTTTGGTGGCTTCCTACGTAGTATAAAAGTTGCTGCTTATCACACCCATTCCGTTCGGGCCCACACGTTTCTGAAATAACCACTTTCTACTGGGACTGGATGGAATCTGAATTGACGTTTCGTCATGACCGCAAACGACAACGGAATAATATGATATGTGGTGATGCAATGCTGATTTTTTTTTAAGGAACAATTTACGTGGGATTGTTATTGTTTTAATGTTGCAAAGGGAGAAAAGGGATCCATATTAAAATACATACGAATAGTCTAATTAGTGAGATTCAGTTTATTTCTTCGTGCAGGGTAGAAATTCTTCGGAATTTTATATGTTGACATCAAGCAAATGCAGTCAATCATAGAATGAAATCGGAGATTCCTAGACATTTATGTCGTTATAATGGGTGTAATGTAATAAGCAGGGTTGGTTTTAGAGATTACGTACACTGAAAAAAGTATTCTGTTGATTCAAGAAAAAATCGGTTGCTGCAATATATGAACCGAATAATTTTGTGGGATCAGCGCACTATTTTGTTAAATGGTAAAAAATATTGTTGATTCAACTAAATAATTTCGTTATATTAGAGCCAACAGAATTTTGTTGCATTCAAAAAATATTTTTTCAATGTAAAAATTACATAATATAATCTACTTTTTTTAAAATGCCCTTTTTCTCCTTAAATTTCTACATTTAGTTCTCATGAAATGGGCTGCTTATTGAGAAAAAGTTTGTAATTTTTTATTAAGTTCAGCATAATTCTTCTACAGTAACTTTCATGCGACTCCCTTACAAAAAATTCCTAGTTAGTAAAATGTTCCCCATGCACTAATGCGATGCATGGGGAACATTCTGGGAGATCTGCAACTGTTCACCCTTCCATCATAAAACGTCTTATGTTTTTAAACAAAGCTGATCAGGGACGATACATGATCTTGGATGTAAATGTGTATTGCTAGAGCGCAAAAAACTATTTTCTTTCGCAATTTCTGCACGACTTTTAAAACGTGATCATCGAAGGTGATTTTTTCCTTTCGAGAGTCACTGAAAAGCGGTTTAAGTCAACATATATTTATCTTCACATCTCTGACACTTTTTAGAATATAATTATCAAATTTTGTACATTACCTCATTAGTGTATGGGGGCACATTTAGCTAATTGGCAGTTTTTTGAAAGGGGGGGGCGTATACAAAAAGTATGACTTTTTGAAAATTAACGAGAGAAATGTTTCTTATCCTAATATTTTTTCGTTCCTTATTTTGAACATTTTTGCAATTTGCATTGCTTTGCCCACGTGTCTCTTAATACATAAAGAAATAAAGCGCGTTACCACCTTTTTGGTACGGTGTATTTTCGAGGCTAGACATGCATGAATTAGGGAAAACGATTCGGAGACTCACTGTAACCGCAACCACGGTTGACTCAAGAAGTATGACTAGAAAATTGCTTGCCGAAAATGGCAACACGTAATGCAGCCATCATTAGAGAAGTGCTTAAAGGCTCGTAATTATCCCGTCCACAGGGGAGCACCTGCGTGTATAATCAATAATTAGACATCATATAAATATTAGATCGCATTCTACATCTGAACGTCTCACAACGTGAGTTAGAAAAATTATAAGTGTGTTACTTAGGTTTTATTACACACGGACTAATGCACTATTGTTACTGACATAGTTTTGTTCTAATGGTGCTAAATAACTCTAAAAACCTACTTATTATGTTTTGAAAAACTGCATACAAGTGTCATTTTCAAAAATTATTACAAATTATGTTCCTTGCATACAACAATATTCTGATTCCCTCTCTCATTCCAAATGAATTTACTGATAAACATGGATGTATCAGGTTGTAACGAAAGTTTTCCGCCATATCTGCTTGAAAAACTTACTTCTAACTCCTTCGATAACTGTCAGTGGTTAATTACTGATTTTTTTCCACAAGTTCTCGCAGGCTGGCCTCATCAAATTCAATAGACCAGCCAAAGATCTCTGCTTCTTGAATGTTATAGCCTTTGTTTTTGAACTTTCGGTACCAAACCTGCACAGTGTCACATGATACAACAATAGTACTTAAAGCTGTACACATAATTCGTTGATATTCTCTAGCTGACTTTTTGCAACAGAACTGGAAATAAATGATGGCTCTAACCCGCTAGAGTGATAGTTCCATTTGAAATACCTTGTATTTAATGATAACTATATTTTTTTACAAATTTCACAACACAGTGTTATAAAGTAAGTCTCTTTAGTACCAAAAATTGTTTGACAAAATATGAGCAAATACGCCGCTGCGTACTGTGTGCTGACGATGTTTGCGGTGGCGGGAAACTTTCGTTACAACCTAATACATTGATAAATCCTACCAAAAAGTAGTACCGTAAACTAATATTTGTACAGTAATAACCGCGATCAACCAATCATTAAAAAATAATAAGAATTTTTTATTTTCTTGTATGTATCGCCTGCATTAGAGAAAACTGTGCAAGGCATACGAAATTAAAAATTCCTTCAAGTTAAAAAAGTGATACATTAGCTTTAAGCTTTAGTATAAAAATCGAGTAAATTAGTAACATGTTCCTGCGATTTTTAATTTGAATAAATTAATAATACTTAAGCATTTAAAAACTTCGTGGTTACCCGAAATAATGTCATAAAAATGTTTGTTATGTTTTAGAAAATTAGGTTATCCTTAAGGTGCGAAGAATGCACGCACTGAGGTAGTTAGAGAGGTTGGTTAAATGAGACTCTTAGCGAGGAGCTGACGTCTCGATTGTTCCGAGGCTGAGCTAGGAAAAGCTAGTAAATAAATAAATAAATGTTAGCCCTTCCACTTATCTTGCCAGTTGCATGTACTTTAGTATGTATCTTGAGTTCATGTTTTGCATTTTACTCTATTTCTGCATCGTTGCACAATCACAATCACTTTTTACAGGACTTATGCTAAATCATTTGGCATAGGATTGCATTTTTCCGATTTTAGTAAAATTTTATCACTTCACAATAAAGCATTTTTTAAACAAGTAATTAATTTTTTTTTAATTTAACCTTCAAGAAATAGCAATTAAAAGAGTAAAATTGAATTATATTACCATAAATACCACAAAATCCGTGAAAAGTATGCATCAATGACAATACTATATAATTTGTGTGTGTGTGTGTGCAATTTTTTTTACCGATTTCCTGAAGAACGGTTTGTTTGTTGGAAAAACATATGAGACCACTTTGGATATTAAATGAATAGATTTTTTTTCAATTAACCTTGATCGGTTACACCGTTTCCAGAAAGTCGGTGAACATTCATAAAAAATGAAAATAAACATATGAATTGAACACTGAACTTCCTTCGTTTTTGAAATCAGTTAAAATCTAAATGCGCGTTACATCAGTCCAAAAATTCCATGATCGGAAAAATCAGCTCTCTTCTGAAATAATTGTGACATTTCTATGAAAATACCATAAGGCTTAACATGTTTACTTCCAGACCAAAAAGTATTAGCGAACAAGCCGAATTTCTTATGTAAAAATCACAAATAAAAATAATTTTTTAATGATAAATGATTTATGTAAGCAATAAAAAGTTCACATATATTTCTTTCAAAATGCATATTTTGCGAAACTTTAATTGGTTATTCACAAAACTGAAATGGGAAATTTAGCTTACACTCGTGACTATGACGCGCTGACATGTGAATGGTATTGTATAAGAAATAAACGAGTAATGCATTGTATAACAAATAATAATAAATAGCTTTCATGATTTTTCTTTTTAATAACTGCACAACAATAAGTATTTCATACATAAATTCAGAAATTCTTTGAACGAAAAAAAGCAATGTCTTTATAAGTGTCATTTCCGTGGAAACACCACTAGATTTGAATAATCCATTGCGTAACAAATAATAATAACAGATTTGATGATTTTTCTTTTAAATAACTGCACAACTAAATGTTTCATACATAAAATCAGAAATTCTTTGAACTAAAAAATCAATGAAGTTTTATGTAATCCCTGTGTCATTTTTGTCGAAACACCACGAGATTAGAATAAACTATTGCACAACACACAATACTAAATTGCTTTGATGAATTTTCTCTTTAAGTATGTCTAACTCGTCTGATTTTTTCCCCTTTCCCTCCAAAAGAGTATTTGGCCTTCAGCCTGAAAATCATTACTCCTGCAGAACACATCGAATAAATTTGCCTGTATGACATCGTTCCACGAAAAAGATATTTTTTCGAATTTATTACAGTGTTGTTCGGACCTTTTCCCCGCGAACTCAGACGATAAACGTCAAAATATTGGATGTTCTGTTAGAAAGAATTCGAGAATATTTCGAAGCTTCCTCTACAATTCTTTGAATTGAAATGAGTTATGCAGCTGTCGACAAATGCTTGTCAGTCTAAAGGAAAATTTATGTACTCAATTTACAGAACCTGTTTTTTAAAAAGAAAACATAACCATGGAAAGCTGAAGAGTATTCAGTTCTTAACACTTTCCGAAAAAGTTGAAAAATGCTTATGATTTCGGTTTGTCTGTGCATCTGTCCGTTCTCATTAACCCTTTGAGGCGCAACCCTTTCCCAATGCTGAAAAAATTGCAGCCGTTGCCATCGCTCGGCTGAACTACCAGAAAGATGGCGGACGATCGAAACGTTCATCGCGTGCCACAGATCTAGAGACGCTTTTTTGACGACAGCTGGCTGTGCAGGCACAGCCAGCTGTCGTCAAAAAAGGGTCGTAGTTAAGTCGAGCGATGGCAATGGCTGCCCTTTTTTCAGCATTGGGCAATCTATCCGGCTGTTCTCGCATTCTTCCATTTTTCAGCAGATGTCAGTGCTGTTTAAAAATAATCGTGACAATTTTTTTTTTTTTTTTTACGGGAAATGACGTGCTAAAAATTAAAGGATTCGCGTGGAGCTATGTCACCCGCAATTATTTTTATAGAAATCAAATCTATTGCTCGTGACTGGAAACAGTCAAAACGTCAGAGTTTGGTGTTTCCAGAACGGGAACACTGCGCGTTAAAGGGTTAAGCATCAATTGCTACAAAATTTATACCGTATTGGCCCGCATATAACGCTGTATTTTTTGACTGGTCATTTCCCGTTAAAAACTCTACTGGCTCTAGATATGAGGCTTAAATATAGAATTTTTCTAATTATCTTAATGAAAAATTTCAGGGTCGTGTTATATTTGAGCCAAAACGGTATATGGTACTGCTATAACGCTACACGTAGCTTGACCGCAAATCTTTAAGACACATAACACATTCATGAACCAGAACAGAGAATTTTCTTCAGGTTTTGAAGAAAAAGATTTAAAGAAAAAATTATTTACTAATTAAAGTTTGGAGGCAGGTTCCCCCTTTCCCGACGTTATGCCTATATGCTTTGGGCTCTGCTGTATACTCTATTAAAAAAGATGAGAATAAACTATTTCATTAACAGAGAAATCCAAAAATCTTCCAATACTATGAGAAGTCATTGTTTCAAGAGCATTTTGGAAATGTTTATCTATTTCTAACAAAATAATATGTGTAGCTTCATAATCTTAGTATAAGCTTTTAAATAAAAACTTTCCCTTTAAAACAGTTTAAGTAACTGATTGCTTTTTGGCAGGTTCAAGCGAGAGAACTGTTGTAGATTTAAGTTCTGAGTTAAAACAAAAATACACTTAGTCCAGTAGTAACTTATTATCTGTAACCTGTCCGTTCCAGTCTTGCAAAGCGCTTTGCCTCAGGAATTCATTTGAAGATCCATGCCGAAAAGCAACAATGAAGGCTGAAGGGGACTCACTGCTTCGTTGAACATTTGGAATGGGGCGAATTGGCTAATCATTCTATAAGCAGTAGTGTAATTTGCATTCAATCACATATGCCTATTAAACACAAATCAACATTCTTCTTGAAATCAACACATTTAAAAGTCTTGATACTATAATTTGTCTAAATATAACGTGATCGCGCATTTTATACTTCAGTAAGTAAATACTTAGCAAAAAAAAAAAGTACATTAAAAATTTAAATTACGCATTTGCTGTTTTAAAAAGTCAAAATATCATTTGTAAAGTACACTTTATGTGAAATGCCACTAATACAAAGTCATCGTTATGATTATGAAAGCAAACGGTACCATTAACAAGATCAAACAACACGATCGAAAATATTGAGAAACATTAACAAATGAATATGTTCATGTTCATATATTTTTCAAGAAAAGTTCCTATAAAAAGAACTTTTTTATCATGCCCTCACTTTTGATTTAGAATAATATACTTATATTAATTATAAGTTTATTTTAAGACTGTTTTCGCGTTTCATATGCAAAAACTGTTTTCTAAATAATGAATTACTTAAATATTATTAATGAAATAACATTCAAATTATTCTGTTTTTGTTTCATCACAACATAATTTTAAAGTTTATAGTATTTTATTTTTATTTTTTATGAATACATTTTTTATTGTTCTAGCAAGCAATTTAACTTGGCGGTTTTTGGATCATAATATAAGATACATATACATATACATGATATATACCCTTGTCAGGGGCGTAGCCAAGGGGGGGGGGTTAGGGGGCCATAAGAAATTTAAGGGTTAAAGTCATGAGAAATTTTTTGCCATACAAAATGTATATTCTTCACTGTCACACCCACGTATACATATATATGAGTTGTAGTAATCGTAACCCCCCCCCATGAAAAATTTCTGGCTACGCCCCTGACTCCTGTAATTTGGCGTCGTTATTTAAAGTTTCAGATTTTCTTCTTTTTTTCTTTTACCGAATATGGTCCTAAGAATTTTAAATAGCTTAAACACACATTAAAAACAAACCACTTTTAAATAATAAAATATATTTTTACTTTAGTCAAAATTGAAATAATTTAAAGTATGTCAATTATTATAGAACACTAGCTGAAGTACCCGTTCTTCGCACGGGAATGTATGGACTTTTTGATATTAATATTTGTTGTGATTACTATTTATTGTAATAAAGAGATATAGCAAAATGGATATCGCGTTATATTGTGTTCAATAATCATGCATACTGAATTCCAAGGCAATCGTTTTTACGGTGCAGAAGGCGATGCGGCGTAGCACAATCTAGTGGAGAGTTTTAGCAAAACGGATACGGCAAAAATATTCTTCGCATTCATATATCGATGTATACGAATTTTCATGACGATCGGCTGAATAGTCTTGAACTTCATGTGTTGACGCGACATCTAGTGTCAAGTTATAGGAAAATGGATCGTGCCAAACTCTTCCCCGTGTTCAAATATCTATGTATACCTATTTTCATAGCGATCATTTGCACAGTCAAGAAGTGATACACTGCAGGGCCATCTAGTGGTTAATTAAAGTAATGATTTGCTACAGCGCCGTCATGTGGCGAGTTATAGCAAAATGGATAACGCCAAAATATTCTCATTGTTCAAATAGCTATGTATACTGATTTTCATAGCCACCGTTTGAATGGTCAAAAATTTGGCCTGCTGCAGCGTCATCTAGTGGCGAGTTAAAATAAGAATGCATTGCAGTGCCATCTAGTGGTGAGTAACATCAAAAGTAACGCAGTTAGAATATATTCTTCGTTCTCAAATGTGTAAGTATAAAAAATTTTATGCCGATCGGTCGAACGGCAGAGAAGTTGATGCGTTGCAGCGCTATTTAGCGGTAAGTTACAGCAAATGGATAGTGAAAAATATTCTCCGTGTTCTAATATTCGCGTGTACCAAATTTCATCGAAATTGGTTGGACGATATTCGCATAGCAAACGGCTAAACGGAATAGAATTCGACGTTCTGCTGCGCCACCTACAGAAAAGTTAGAGGAAAACGGATAGCATAAAAACCTTCTCCATGATAAAAGACTTAGGTGAACCAAATTTCATGGCGATCGGTGAAACGGTGCTGGAGTTTTTCAACCTCCTACACACATACCAACATTCATTTTTATCTATAACCAGTCTTATTATACGTATATACCAGTCTCAAGTAAAATCCAGTTTCAAATCTAAGCCTCGCCAAAGTGCCAGTATACGCCATTTTGCAAGAGATTTTTCAGAAAATCATTCGAAGCATTGACTTAGCAGCAATCAAAATGGGAAATAGTTCGACCGCCAGGCATTTATTTGAAAAGTGGAATCCCTTAATATAGCCGCATTTTTTAAATTATCAACTATAACATGTTTTATTCATCGTTACCTACCTCGATGTACTAAATGCGAAGATTTCAATTTTCTGAAATTTGGCGGATTTCCCCCAAGTTAAATCAATGTACTCAATTGGCGAGAATTCTGAAGCTACATCGCTTGAAATGCCCTAATAACTGCATTATTTCTGCACGGATAGTTAAAATTTAATGCTGTATTCTAAGAAAACCTATACACTTGTTTTCAAAAATGCTATTCCCTTAAGCTCTCAGTAAATTGCGCCAAAAAGCCTAAAACTGTGCAAACCGCTAGAACTCACTCTCTAAAAATCGGCCTATGAGCCATTTTTTTTCGCCAAACTAAAAAAAAATTACATATTAGTCTCGGATATCTTCGATCCTCATTGTTTTGCGTATAAAACATTTCATTCCTGCTCTCATTTCTTATGCGCACACGATATTATAATTAAAAAAATAACCTAAAAAAATAAACTAAAAAAATCATTATTATTCTTTTATTTTTACTTTAAGAATTTAAAACATTTTATTCGGCAAAATCGCCACACATGGCAACCAAGATGCTTATTTCACACACTTTTTTCACTACAGGGGTTAATATTACGTAAAGCTTTCTGCGTGGAGAACATAAAAAAATCTCTTAAATTCCGGGAACGGAAATTAAGAGAACCATTCAAGAGGAAAACGTTTTTAAGTGGAGTTTCAAAGTTTTAAAGTGGACTATCATTTATTCTATATTATTTTACATATCTGTGTAAAATTTCAGGCTGACAGGTCCATTTTTGTGGAATTGTATATTACCCAAATCAACAAATTGACAAACAGAATTTCATTTTTATTTATAAGATAACATACGCTTCTTTTTAAAAATACCCTCTC
Source organism: Cheiracanthium punctorium (assembly GCA_038373885.1). NCBI lineage: Eukaryota > Metazoa > Arthropoda > Arachnida > Araneae > Cheiracanthiidae > Cheiracanthium > Cheiracanthium punctorium. Next base: position 968,286 of record JAWZYV010016091.1, on the reverse strand, counting down.
ATTAAATTGCGCCAAGCGCTAGAATCATAGAAAATCTGACACACTTTCAGATTTTTAAATACGTACTAAAGTGCTATATATAAAAAGAGTTATAATCCATGGGTCTTCCCTATTTTCGTTCCTTCTTTCATTAAGTTGGAAAGTGTATCATTATTCATGAGTGTGATTAAACAAAATTAAAATTGATATTTCTAACATCCTTTTTTCTGGATGTAATACATTAGATGCAGAAAAGCTGCTCAGAAAAATGCACAATTCCAACTGAATGAAAATTTCAAAAACTTATACGCAGGTGTATTCATAACCCAAATAGCAGACGATTAAATTATGATAAATAACGCCAAGCGTTAGAATCCTCCTCAAAATCGCGAGAATGCTGAAGATAGATCGCTTGAAATCCCTTAATAACTGCATTATTTTCGCACGGATCATTGAAATTTAACGCTGTATTCTAATAAAACCTTTGCACTTGTTTTCAAAAATCCGTTTCCTTAAGCTCTCAGTAAATTTCGCCAAGCCGGAAACTGTGCAAACCGCTAGAACTCACTTTCCCGGCATTTGAGCCATTTTATTTTTTCGCCAAACTAAAAAATTTTAACATATTAGCCTCAGAAATCTTCAATTCTTATTGTTTTGCGTATAAAACATTTCATTCCTGCTCCTATTTCCCATGCACACGATATTATAATTTAAAAAAATATAACCTTACGAATATAAACTAACAAAAAAAAATCATTATTATGCTTTTATTTTTACTTAATTACCGAATAAGAGAATTTAAACCGAATTACCGAATAAGAGAATTTAAAACATCTTATTCGGCAAAATCGCCACACATGGCAACCACGATCCTTATTTCACACTTTTTTCACTACAGGGGTTACAATTACGGAAAGCTTTTTGCGTGGAGAACATAAAAAATCTCTTCAATTCCGGGAACGGGTGGACTTTCAAAGTTTTAAAGTGGACTATGATTTATTCTATATTATTTTACATATCTGTGCAAAATTTCAGGCTGATAGGTCCATTTTTGTGGATTTGTATACAACTCAAATCCACAAACAAACAAACAAACAAACAGAATTTCATTTTTATTTATAAGATTTTTCTTGTATATTTAAGCATACGTTTTTTCAAATTTTAAGTCGCGCAATTTAAATAATTTACAATAGCTTACTTTATGAAAGTATAATGTAAAATAGTTGCTTTTAAAAAAAGCTTTAAGTCAGCGTAGCGTTAATTAGAAAAAAAAAAGATTTTAATAGACGTATTTCATTTGATGTCAGCAACAACAACAAAAAATATAAATATATAGTCGTTTTTTCGTAGGTTAATATCCCCCTTAGCTGAAATGTAACACGTACGTACACCTAAAAATCAATTTCAGGACATTTTGAAATTCACTCTCCGTGGATTGTGCGGTGATCACCCTCTCTTTTTTACATACATCGTTCTTGAAAGAAAGAACAGTTATCCATGAACTTCTCGCTTTTTAAAAATATAACAAATGTGAATTCATTGTTTGGACACAACTGATTTAACAACAAAACCTTTAAAAATTTGTTTGTTTTATTTTAATATTAAAAAGTGCTATTACATTTTGGTACACTTAAAGTTATACACGCGCTTTAAAATTAAAAGCAGTACTAAAAGAGTTCTTAATTATAGTTGCTGTCATATATTTTTATTTACAATGTTAAAATTTCTTGAGTTCAGTAGCCTGCACAGAATTATATGTCCACAACATTTTTTCTTCGGTTATTCACTCCATTCGAACAGCAATATCCCTAAAAATAAACGAATGCATAATCCTTTAGTTTTAATTAGATTACATTTCTGCATAACTGTCACATGCGATGAAAAAGTATTTCAACATCGTTGTAAGTTCCAGTATTACTCCGATTAGAAAACTAACCGAATGAACTAACCTGGATTTCTTTTACGGCATTCAAAAACGGAAATAAAGGAAAGTAAATTAAAGACGTAAATTAAAAACTGCATGAGAGTAATAAACTCTGCCACGCAATTTACGCCATAATCCCAATTTGTACTATTCTAGATAGTTCTTTGAGATTACAGAGTTTTATATTTTTCACGAGATTAAAATAAATGATTTTCTTCTGCTGAACGATGGGGGATTTAAATATTTAAATCAAGCCTTTCAGGCGAAGAAGCGAAGGTAGATAGAATAAGGAATAGATAGTATTGGATTAGTAACAGTAATATGGCTTAGTGCGCAAAATACCGTGTTAATAAACATTCTGTATATTAAGTTAAAAAATTTTATGAACTTATCATTATCCAACGGGCGTCGACAACTAAGTCATAAGTAATGCTATACGTTACGTTGATATATATACCACGATTGTTTCAACACAAAAGACGACCTGATATTTTTTAAAGCAAATATTGAAAAATATCCAGCTTCCTAAAAATTCTACGTACTCCTGACTAAAACTTGGAAACATTAATTGAAATATATGGATATCATTAGTTAGGTTCTCAACAACTGCTAACCATGACAAGCGTACGTCCTAACCACAACCACACTTGAACTTCGGCCCCAGCCTTTTAATGAGAATAACTTGAAATAATAGGTAATGTTACACACCTCAAAAGTAAAAAATAAATGAAAATGCGTGGTTTATTCTACTCTTCTTGAAAAGTGGATATAAATAAGACGCTGTGTATGAGTTATACTCAAAATATATTACCAATTCAGATTTTTTTTAATGTATTTGTCACTGATGTAGTGATAAATAGTGATAAATTCTAATTACAAGGAGTGTGATAAACTACTATGGTAGCATAATAATCTTTCGTTTTTATTTTCTTTTACGGAATAAGCATTGTTATCGCGAAAACTTTTTATATTAAAATTTTGACCATTTCTAAATTTACTTCGAAAAGTTTGTGCGAGGCGTCTCAGCGTACGTACGTATCAGCTTGGCGATATCTCTTAAATTGCCTAACCTTAATATGAGTGAAATAGCCTTCAATTTCAAAGTAAATAAGCTAGCATTAAGTGCATCAAAAATGTATGTTAATTAAAAGATGTACTAGGAAGTCATGTTGCGTCTACATGAGATTTTTTTTTTCTTTTCCATTTAAGAAAAATGTACTGACTGAAAAACAGAGTTTACAGTATTCATTAATTAATAGTTTGAACAATTTTATTCATAATGTTATAGGACAGTTATGATACTTGCTAGCCACCAATTACGAAGTTTAAGGATAGCAAAAATCTTTTCGTAATAACTGAAGTCGTGTTAACCGATAAAACAACAAAACTCAAACTTTATTTTGGAACTGTTTTCCTTCGTCTTGAAAGAAATTTCGTGTTAAGCGTTTTTATTTAACGAGATTTAACTGTAATATGTTTGAACAATTAAATGCTTAATTATTTTTATTGTTAATTTCCTTTATTTAATGTCTCATAATAGAGCGGGCATTCATCATCCTTTTTTAAGCCAAACTATTAATTTTGTCCTGCATAATGCCTAAGTTTATGAACATTTCATTATTTTCCATAATTAAAAGTACCCCAAAAACACAATTTTTTAAACACATATTGAATGTGTAAACTGTAACATTTTTTTAAAAATGACTCGCATGCAGTTTATTAGTTTTTTAATAGTAAAAACTATTCAAGGGTGCTTTTATTATTTCTTTTTTTTTTAATCTGTTCACGATCCAAAAACTCCATGAGCTTAAATGACCTTACTCAGATGGGGCAGTGAAAAATTTTGCGCAGCAAAAGACCTCGTGGGAAAGTGCTACCGAGGTAAACATGTATTGAGCCGCCTTCTTTCTAGTTTGTTGGTCAATAGAAAATAGCTTGTAGGGGAAAAAAATGAACTGAACAAAAAAAAATGTGTCTCTCCCTTTTTCTTCCCATCACCTGTCATCTTATTTCTTTTCAACAACCTTTCAGAATAATATGGGTATTTCGTTATGTTAAATATATAGAACCGAATACGTTGGAGTTATAGCAATTTATGGACTGCTGTGTTTATCATTATTTTCCCAATTTTTGGAGATTTCCAGTTGGTTTGAATTAGAATTTGAAGCACCCTACAGTACACATTAGTGTGATATTTCGGTATCAGCCTTTTACCGCACTTGTTAAGACGACTCGATCCAATAGGCATAAAATTTTACAAAAAAAATGAAACTAAACAGTAGAAAGAAAGCCACTGCACGAAGAATAAAAAAGAATATAGAGAGAAAGAGGAACAGGAAGAAGGGAAAAAAAACAGAGAAGAAAACACTACAAAGTTTTCTTTTTAAAAACCAGGGCGCTACACGCAACTAGCAAACATGGCGGCCAACCCCCTTTCAAGTTGGTACGTTCGTATTCTTTTATTGGCTCTTAAGTATGTCAATTATAGTAATTTATTTAATATTATAAAATTTTTAGTGGTCAGTTATAGCATTTTGATCAAGATTTACGTAACTTAATAGAAAAAAAGAAATAAAAATATCAGCTATATTTCACAGAAACTTCGCAAACACTTACATAAATGCCATTTAGGTATAACAGTTTACACGTGAGTAGAATTCTAATGTACATAAGTCAGGGCATAATGTTAAATTTTTTCCCAATCGTGGATCCATTGTAACATATAAGTTTTTATTATAATGAAAGAGCAAACACCAAAAAACTCATAACTCATAACTTTAAAAACTCTGTGGCTTTAATGGCTTTAAAGGTATACACTTATATTATAATGAGCATAGATAAAAATCAGCTCTAATTTTTCTTCGCTATCGTACTTCTGGATTGCAAATAGTCTTCTTTTATAGTTCACATGAACTAAATTTATTAATTGTATTCCTTAAAACTAGCCTGTTACAGAAAAACGATGTTTTCCAGTGAGTTTCCATGATAACCAGACAAAGCTAGATAATACAAGAATTCATTATGGTGAATAAGAAAATATTCTTAAACTGAAGATTTTTAAAACATATCTAACATATTTAGACAAATTATCGACATTATTAAGAAAAGTTGACCAGGAAAAAGAAAAAAATCGATTATTCAAATTGGCATTCGCCATTTGTACACTACAAATAGTCCCATTTTTCACAGGTTGTACATTGTACCCATTTTTCATTTGGTTCCGTATTTTTTAAACTGACCACGCGAACAATACGAATGTACGCTACATCTAAGGAAAATCACAGTCATGTTAGGTTACATCTTCTTCATGGCTTTAGATGTATAGGTTTTCTTTCACAACAATTTTTCTTATAGCAATAGTTTCCAGTACTTGTTTCTCGGGAGTGGTAGTGAAGGCAGAGCTTGCTCTCTTCCTTTTGGCACATTGCTTCTGTTTTTTTGTGTTTGAATTTCCCAAATAGGCAGATCCTTTCTGCGGAAAAGTAAGAATCATCCCAGTCCCCTACATCAGCGCTGGTATATGGATGTGTCAAGTCGAGTCATCCAAGAGATCGATTTTCAGTTCTCTTAGATGGTTGATCTGTTACTTCGAACGCAATAAACTCGGAGTCATCAAATCATTGAAATCATCTTAATAGCCATTTTATTGTAACTTGAAAACCAGCCGTGATATTCTTTGGTGTTGCAGCCAACGTAAGAACCATCGATTACAATCTCTGGATTATAAATTGTCATCTGAAGCCAGGGTGACTCTTCATCCATAAATCCATGGCAGAACTAGCATGCTTTTTGAATTTCAGAATCATTTTTAAAATCTGAAACTCCGTGTTTATACAAAGCCACACGGCGATATAACTAGAAAAGATAGAGCTTTGCGTATAGGGTCAAATGTGTTAGTATCATCTTCACGATTTTTGTTGCAATGGACGATATCATTACGACTAATAACCCCCTAAAAATAGCACTCCTCTCAGACTGATCTAAGAAATTATTTGTTGTTGTCGCATTCTCCCAGTATAATAAATGTAAGTATTTGGATATTATATTGGAAAAATGAGGGTAGAATATAAAAAAATGGAGTTGGCAGGCTTTTCCTCATTTATAGTAGCGTCTTTTGGCATTTCAAGACGTCTACTGATTGTGTTAAACACAGTGTTTATAGCCCTCTAACGGAAAGGCTTATTTTCCCCCGCATGCTTATATTTTACCTTCAGTTAACAAGAAATTTTGTGCAAAACACACCTTTCGAGTGTTTGTTAACTTGTCAACGGGTCTACTATTATACTAGAAAGATTATTTGGTTTTTTAAAAATTCATTTGAATGGCTTTAAAGGTATATACTTATATTATAATGAGCATGGATAAAAATCAGCTCTAATTTTTCTTCGCTATCGTACTTCTGAATTGCAAATGGCCTTTTTTTAGTTTATTTACTTGAAATTTGCATAAATTTAGGTTTTTCCCTCTGGTGTGTCGATTTGTCTCGTTAGCGATTACAAAAAGTGATAGTGAAACAAGCTTTTATTTTATTTTTTTAATTAGTCTTCTCAGAGCATACAGCCTGCAGTAACATGGTAGACATCCTTACAGACAACAATTCTGCGCTGCATATAATTATGCGTCCTTGATATGAAGGCTAACGTTAAGTAATGCTGCAAATTAATAGTGGGTCTTCATTAGTGCTTGTTTGTCGTCCAAAGCGCAGAAATCCATAGTAGTGATTAGCGTAATGTTCATCGCGTTTTATGGCTTCCAAAAGACTATGATTGCAAAGCATTTGTGTAGTTTTGTCATCGTTTTTAATATACTTCAATGAGGTTGTCATTTATTCATATACTGGATAAAAGTCTGTTTTAAATTATTCAGAATAAGACATAAGATAAAAACCGAATTGTATTGAGCAATTACAAGTTTGTTTGTAATATTACACATCAAAATGTGCAGATGGTATTCCATAGTAAAACCACTGTTATGAAATTGTAACAGTCAACTCCATCGGGCAATTAATTATTAAGCCTAAAAGATCACTGTATTCTATGTTATGACTAATGATTATTAAGAGAAACTGGTTTACTTTTATATCCGGATAATTTGATTTTCATTTCTTCTATGAACTTTTATGCATGTTCAATATTTAGTACAAGTCCACAAGTGTAATTTAAGAAATCCTTCATGCATTTTGCCTCTAAAGGTATTTTTAGATGTTCCTGTAGGAAAATCTTTGAAATCGGTTCATCAACTTTCGAATAACTTGAGAACGGCAACAAAAATTTCCAAGTTTAAGCATGTACGGTAAAACCATAGTGGTAAAATTGTAACAGTAAACTCCGACTCCTAATTATACAGAGATTGCTTGTATTAAGCCTTGACTAGCACGAAGAACTGGTTTACTTTTCGACCCGTATAGCTTAAATTTTGTTTCTTATATCAGCTTCTTTTCCCTTCTCTTTCTTTTTTATTCTTTTAGAAGCATACTATTCCAAGCAATAATCTAAAACAACAACAAAGTTTTGTGAAAATTTACTCAAATCCCTCTTCACAACTTCAGTACGAAAACTCTTATACATCTATGGAAAGCACAGTCATTTGAAAATCCATTAGATATCGAAGAAAGTTGCAGAAATGGTCTTCTATTGAATAAAGTAGCTTTCTCTGGCACAAAATATGATAAAAACCGATAGCATCTTGATATAGAGACGATATGATACTTCAGGTAATTCATCGCTAAGCAACAGATCTCGATTGCAGAATGGTATGCATATCGAATCTATATTCTAAACCATTCGGTTGTAGTATTTCTGAAAAATATGAAATGCCGGAACATGTATCAGATCTTTATTTTCTCGAAGACTATCTGTAAACAGAACGTTGAACCTACAGTTCAAGTATTGGAAAGGATCCTGTACCTTTTTCAACATATTTTGTTAAGAATTCTGCTATATTTTGTGACGGCATTACATTTAATAGTCAGCCAAAAGCACATTTTGAAAAATATATGTTCAAGTGAACATTGATGAGAATTTTTTTATTAAAAATTTGTGCTTCTTTGTTATTTTTACTTTTTGACATTTTTTAAATATTTATTAAAGTGCACTGCTCAAAACTGTGTATGTAGTTGTCAGGATTTATATTTTTTAGACTGTCAGTGATAGCGCAAAATGATGAAATATAACTTTTCTTCGTAAAATTTTGTTCCTTTAAAATGAAATTGAAAACTAAAACAAAAATTCAATGCAAATCTTTAAAAAAAATCTATCTAATATGCACAAAAAAGTGTTAGTTTTTTTTAAATGAAAAAAAAAAAACCTATTCTGAAATTGCGTTGTTACTTGACCTATCGATAAAATTTTAACTTACACAAGCATCCTAAAATTACTAGCATAGCTGACTATAAGACTGTATATTGCAGTACAAGTGTATACAAAAAACAGTCTAAATTACCTTAAAAAAAAGTAGAATTTAATATAGGTTGATGCAAGTGTGTGTTTACGTACGGACACAAACGCAAGCACTTTGGCAGTGGAGAAACTTCATAAATGTACTTTATTTTCATTTTCGAGCGTGTATTATGTAAGAAAAGTGTTGTAATCATGAAATTATTCTTCTTTGAAATTTTTATGTACTTACACGTTTGACTTCTAAATTAATTGATGCTAGTTTTACGGCGATGTATGTGCGTGTATGTGAGTTTGCACGATAGCTCCTACACGGTACATTCGATTGAACTCAAATTTGGTAAGACCATCCTCGCACGACCGGTGTTGATTTTGGTGTCTATGGAATGTATAGTTGATTCACAGGGCTAGAAAAAAGAAGTCATATACATTACAGTCTATGGACGGAAAATCTTGTAAGTGTGGTAGCGTCTGAACATTGTATTTGATTGAATTGAATTAAATTTATTTAAACGCTTGGTAAGGATCAAGTGTTCGGAAAGACAAGTAGGTACTATAGGGTACTACTTCAGGAACGGTCTACCTATTCGGTTTAAAGCCTGTTACAGTTCCTGAAGTGACCTACTGTCCTGATGAACCCCAGCAGAACAGCGGCTTTTATTAATTTTTACAGAATTTTACATCACGATTTCTTGAATTACAATGGATAATCTACATCAAATCAATAGAATATAAAAACGGTTAGTTTACAAATAATTCGCAATATTGTTCTTTTGTAACAAATCTGAGCATATATATGTCACACTTTTTTTTAAACAAAGACGAGTGGATCAGTCACCTTAAACTTTTCTATTTTACAGAAAAAAATAAATAAATAAATAAAGATTCTTCATTGAGAAAATAAAATTTGCTTCATCGTTTTTGATCACTAATTAATAGAAACCAATATCTTCAATATTTTGAAACAGCTAGAAATGTCTTTCAGAAACTGTATTGCACAATGTAATAAACAAATTCCTGCACTTTACACGAAATTTTTAAACTATTCTTAAACTGTATTTCAATATTTTTTTAACTTCGCTCATTTTAAAAAATATTGCATTTTAAAGAATTTTTTAATAACTGAATCATGTTTATCGCTAATTAAAGTGTTTGTTACAGCTTGTGAAAGGCGTTCTACAAATTTTCTAGTCCCTGACATAATTAGTTAATTTTAATTTATGGTAAAAAATTACATGATTTTTTACAAGTTCATTTTTTTAATGTAATGTATTATGACCAAACAATTCTTTGACTTTTTTACTTTTTCTAACTGTGCCCTTCAGTAAATAAATGCTGAACAAATATTAGAAAATTTTGAAGTCGTTTGAGTGCAAGGTGCCACAATGAAACTCTTGAAACAGCAGTGTTACCTTCTTCAGACATCGATATATCCTGGAGACACATCTCCTTTTAGCTTCTTCCCATGCCCTTTTGCTCCTTTTTTTCCCCTCTTAAATACTGAAACAGCTATTTTTTTTTCGGTATTTAACATAAGACAAAAGATAACACGGAAAAGAAAAGAACTTAAATTCTCTCTATCATCACAAGAAAGAGAAAAAAAAGAAGAAAAAGAACCGAAGAATGTTTACTTCTTTCGGTTCCTCTGGTATTTTTATCCCACTGAGTGGTTTTGTGGAATGTTCCAAAATCGAGCTCGGAAGAAACGGGCGTATTTAATTACAGAGGTGTCAGGACAATGGCCGATCTGCAAATTTTCGAATGTACCTCCGCCAAACCAACGTGATTTGCCATTTTATTTCTTCTTTCTTTTTTTTTCTTTAATGCAGTAATAAATGTTTAATGCAACATTTGAGATGCAATGGTCTTGAATGAGTTCTTTGTTTGGTTCTGCTGTACTTGCTTGAGCATTTTGTGTGATGCCTGTATCGGATTCGTTTACGATCCTTTCCAATAAAACTACGGGAATGAACCATTTTTGAAAAGAAAAGGAGACAGTTTTGCTTTATGTAGTGTGAATATCATTGGATAAAACCCCTTAGAATGTGATTTTAGAGAATGGGTGGTAGAATGAATTAAAAGAACAATTATAATGTATTGCTTTGCAAAAAAAATTAGAGATTGTTAATAGCAAATAAATAAATAAATGAAAGTTCGCACGCAATCTAGTATAATATAATACAGAGCACCATCATAAACCATGGCTCAATTTTTGGCTGTTCTATTTTTTAAATTAAAGTACGACTGTTATTACAACTATGTAATAACATGGGTATGACTATATAATACCGTGGTTACGACTGTGTAATTTCTTCCGATTATGTAAAACCAATGACTTGCAGTTTTCTACTACTAAATCATTTTTGCACACCCCCCCCAAAAAAAAAAGTTTGTTAATTTATTTTCTGTGAGAAGACAACTCATATCAGCTAGTGACCATACGTCCCGTTTTGAACGGGACAGTCCCGTTTTTAGGTGGCTTGTCCCGTTGTCCCAAAGCACAGATTTGGGACACCGTAATGTCCCGTTTTCAGAAAATGTCCCCGGCAATGTCCCGTTTTAGAAAGAGAGCAACGCACGGTAACGATTTCAATAAAAGTTCTAAAAATCTAAAATTATCCAACGGCAGTGTCTGTAAAAAAAAAAAAAAAAAGCAGCCTCCCTCCCTCCCCTCTCGAGACGCAAAGGAAACGCCGGTTTATTGTTTTTGTGTTTGTTCTTTTAATGTTCTTATTTTGTCAACTATTTCAATTCCTTTCTTTTTTTTTTTTTAAAGTCATGTTCCTATTTTGCTTATCCACCCCCCACCGATCTCCACTTTATTTTCCCTTTTCACTCTAGTTTTCTAAGAATTTTTTTTCTTGCGAATGACAGCTTCCTTTTTTCTGTGTGTCCTTTTGTTTACATTTCTCACTTTCCTACCTTCCTGCCTTGTGCCGGATGGTGTTTTTGAATTCAAAGAAGGGCCTACCTCTTGTACCACCCGAAACGTACGTTTTGCACGATTTTTTATAGTATACGTGTGTTTTAGCAAAGTTTTTTTTTAATTTTATTTTGAAATTAACATTAACACAAGCTTTTTTGCGCGTTTTTTAACAACTAAAAGATATCCAGTCCAGACCTTTAAATTCATTCTCCGTACACTATTACCTTAAAAACAGTAGATATCCCGTTTTGAGGAAGAAAATAAACACACTATTGCCAGAAAAGTAGTAGATGTCCCATTTTGAAGGAAAAAATATATGGTCACGTTACGGATTCAGAGCTTCTCGCGTCCTCCCTAGAGTTTCCTGCTGCAATTTATATCCCCCTAAATAGGTACTTTTGAATGTACTCTGTCTCTCGGAAACTGCTAGCTATCACCGAAAGAATGTTCAGAACGATGGATTGAGCACGCACGTGCACCCCTATGTGCATGGTAGACTTCAGTGGTAGGTCAAAGAGTATAGTAACAGTTAAGGTTTGAAAGACAATCAAATTAATTGAAAATCGTTTGACCTCTGGTGCACAGACTAGGGCTTGTATTGCTTCTGGCAAGTAGCACCAGAAATTCTCAATTCCTCTAAACCAAGCCGATTGCCAATTCTCCCTTTTTCTGTGGTTTTTCGAACTGCCGCTGTTTAGTAGTTAATTCATTATTTCTTTGGCAAGAAACGATGGTATACCATCATTACGAAGAAACGATTTAATTTTGCTTTCTTCACTTACACGCCCTTGTGTTCGAATGCGACTCAATTCACTCTTTCAACCAAGAAAAAAAAAGCAAAACAGAAAGGGAAAACCACTTTTACCACAGGAAGGAAAACATCAGCAATCGAAAAATGATTTGCACCGTGATGCCTGCCAACCCAGGGTATATATATTCATTGATAAGTTCACTCTCAAAAAAACTCATCAGTATACACAAATTTATCTCTCATTTTTCAACGAATAATTTCCTTACTCTATGGAAACGTAATATTTTCCTGAATTATTTTTACCGAAGTCTGAAGAAGAGGAAAAAAATTCGTGGAGTCTGAAGAAGTTTCTTCAATCCACAGGAGAAATACAGAAACGGATATTCGACAAATAACGGAGTTATTCCGACAGCACTGTTGCCGAAAAAACTTCCGTGAATTGAAGAAACAATTTTTGAGCGTGCGTCTTTGTACACTAATTTATTCCTTATTTTTCAACGAATAATTTCCGTATTCCTTGAAAACGCTGTATTTCCGAGAATCTTCCTCGGAAATCTGAAGAAAAAAAATTTCATTGAATCTGAAGAAGTTTCGTCACTTGACGGGAGAAAAAGAAACGGATGTTCGTCAAGTAACGGAGATATTCCAGCAGCACTACTGACAGTAAAATTTCCGTGGATTGAAGAAATAATTTTTGAGAGTTTCATTACATTTGGGGATAAACCTTCTGCAATGGGTTTAGTGGTATTTTCAGTGATTTTCAATTAGGGGCTTTTCCGATGCTTACTGTCTTCTGGGATATTATCTAAACACGTTTTAAACACGTTATTCGTGCTTAGAAAAACAATAGGAACTATCAAAATATATTAACCCATTTGTGCCCAGGTTTTTGTGAGACTGCCAATCTCCTTTTTTTGCTAATACAAGCAATAATAGATAAATTTCTGATGTCAACCTCTTGAACAAGAGACATAACTATGCATAAAACTATGCATAACTATGCATTTAACATAACTATGCATAAAAATTTAAATGTCACATCCTACTTGTTCATGTTAAAATATTTTGCGGAGTTGAGACTCAATACTCATGAATAAAGGCTAAGACAAAAAAAAAAAAAAAAAAAAAGTTTTCGACTGATAGCGGAAACGTCATCCCAATAAAGGGACATTAGGCATAAATGGGTTAAGATCATTTTTAAGACGTCGGACTGTACTCCTCTCAAAAAAGTATTCAAGTCAAAATTCCTACAGTAGTTTCGTATATTAAAAATTAATTATCATAAAATATGAATGTGGTTATGCATAATTAGAATTTTTCATATTTCTGTCGATTTTTGTATTTTTCAAAAACTAATGAAATATTTGTAAACCCTAACTAGGAAATTTCACTTATATTCGAACCCTTTTTTAAGAGGGTGTAGATAGAAAATACAGATAATCTCTCTCTCTCTCAGTACATCGATAGATATTTATGATTTATACAATTTAAGTTTAGTTGCCTGTTGTTAAAGTGAAAATATCAACGATACAGTACTCGATTATTAATTATGAATCGGTAGTAGTTTCGAATCAACATCGATTATCAATTTCGCCATCGATGTGCTTAAAAATTTTTATCTTTCTAACTGAAAAAAAAAAAAAAATCTTAAAGAATTTCAGACTTTAACTAGCACTAGAGCTCTATTTTTATTTTGAAAAAAATCCTGATACAACTTAGAAAACAGTTGTTAATCGTCCGTAGATTCAACATCTACTTCAGTAGGCAGGATCTCACGAAACTGTTTTGTACATTCGCTGTCTTTTTAAAGACTTTTCCCCGAGGCATTGATTTCTCATCTTCGGTTAGTTTCCTACTCGGCATGATATACCCCCCCCCTTTTTTTTAATGCGTAACAAACTGATATTCTAGGCACATTTTTTTATTTAAAACATTTTAAATGAAGAGAAGATATCAAAACAAAAACATGAAATTTTAAGAATATATTCTGTATATCTGTATAATCCAAAAACTAAAGTTACAGAATTCAAAAAGCCAAATGCTTTAAATAAATATCTTTTCTTAAATCTGAAAAGTATAACTCAAAAACCGTCACGCGTTTTGAAATTAATAGCACTCTAGTCCTAACAAATCCGATTACAGATATATAAACAATTAATCTTGTTTTTGTGGAAAGTTAATTAAAACATTTTATCGACGGTTTTAACTGAATTCAGAAACTTTTATCAAAGAACAATAATTGGCAGCACTGGTCGTTAAGACCACAACGCAACTTCCGTACACTTCCTAGTTTGCCCCGCGTATACCTAATATCTTTTGAAAAGGGAAAAGGAAACCGGCAATTTCAGCTCTGACAGACGCTGTATAAAAATACACGTTTTCTTAATTTTTCCGTCTGAGTGGCAGAATAATAGATTTATACGACCTGGATCATAAAGGAGCCATGTAATTACGGCAAATGCTAAGTAATAAAATTTCATTTCTGTTGGTTTTGAACACAAAGAGAAATCTTTCAATGGTCATTGTGACAGCTTTACCCGAAGCCTATTCAGCTTTTCTTGAATGGGGCGCCCCCGTCAATGAAGCATCGTAAAACCGATAAAACAGATTTGTTTGTTTGTTGAAAGATTCTGGAAGGAATTTCCGCGTGAATGGAAGTTGTTGTAATTATCCTGCCTTCATTGTAAAAACCAAATAAATAAAACTCAAATAATTATTTTTGAGGGAAATAAAATTGCTTCGCTTTTCAGCAAAATAAAGAAATATTGGAAGTTTTGTAAATAAAATAAAAATGTCCCATACCAAGGGATTTACCAGTAAAAATCGGTAATATTGTAGCAGACTGGTTACAAAACAGGTTTGACCAGGGAAGTAGCGAAAAACAATCGGGGAGGGGGGGGGGGGTAAAGGTGAAAAAAGTAGAATTTCTTACAAAAAGGCCCGATTATTGATATCCATTTAACAAATACCCAAAATTTGGGGGAATTCCCAGGTCCCCATGGTATCCCCCTGGATGCGTCCCTGGTTTTGATACACACATGGACAACCTCCCGTCTTCCTAGATTTGATCTTTCTTGCATTATTGTTAATTTTATGAGAATGTTTATTCTTAGTTTTACGTCTACCTGACCTGGAATTAAACAAACATCGAGGAATGCCTATGTCACTTACGAAGTTTATACATCAGTGTTAAGAGCAGCAAAAACGATTCTTACCCTAGTCCATATCATGATACACATATGTCCCGCAGTGATCTGGGCGCTAAACTCCGTTCCCATAAGAACACGGCAAGTGAAGCAGCATCCGGCTTGGCCAGTGCTTGGGAGGGTCTTTCCCCTCTCGGCTCGACTGCTGTGGAACCGTGTACGCTAATGGGAGCTGGTGCACCTAAAATCCGCCGTGGCTCCCATGTCCTCCAAGTTGTTAAACGATACCTCTGGGGATGCCGATTTCAGGGGGTTGGTCCCTCCTCTGGAATTGGTTAAAATTAGGGGACACCGGTCTAAGTCCGACTTCTTCCCACTGGGGCCCACTAAAAATGTAAGGCGCACCCCTCTGACCATCGCCTCCCTATCTGGGGGGATCTGGCACCGCATGTGATAGTCAGAGGGCATAATAGAAAAAAAAAAATGATACATATGATAGAATTTGTATTCAGTGAGATATTTATGTGAGGCATTTTTCCAAGTGGTGCGAAATACAAAATTGTGTCTTCTCCTTCCATACATGTAGCTAGAAAAGTTTTAAGAGGGATAAAACGATAGCGATAATATATGGACACTCTAATGACTTACAGGATGCTCCGAATCTCAGCAAAAATCTAAGGAGTGGTAGAGAGAGAACCAAGACGGTCTCTAGTAGCACAACTATTTCAAAAAACGTTTAAATTACGTTGGAAACACGTTTTTTGACGCTAAAAAACGTGTTTTAAACGTTTTATGGACTAATTGTGCTACTAGGGATTATGAATCGCATAACAATATGGGTTTGGAAAGGTCGTCCTTGTGTGCCTGTTAACAATCTTTTTGGAATAATAGTACACTTTCCGACCATGGTACGTCAAAATCTGGTGTATCTTTCACAGAAAGTATTTTATTAACGGTGTAGTTCGAAAAAATCATGTTATTTTGGTACATAAGTATACAAATAAACTAATTATGCTCTTCAAAATTTTGAAACTGTTTCTTTATAAGTTGTAGTACATATACAGAAATAAACGATAAACCAGTATCAGTTTCAAAACATTTAGAAAAAATTCTTAAAAATCGGAAATTTTGCAAAACGTGTCACTCTTAGAAAACTTTTGCAGCTCAGATCCATGTATAAGAATTTTTTCTGAAAATTTCAAAAAAGGCACGGCTTTTTCGCTTATTACAGTCTACAGCGTAGCTTATGATGAACCATCTTGAATTTTTTTGAGACCATGGTGCTATTAGTTTACTTAAATTTTTGTACCAAGACTAAAAACAGGATTTTTTTTTCTTCGAGCTACAGCCTTAAAATTGATTATTAACATGATTGATTACTTAAGTGAGAATTATACATTAACTAAAAGATTGATTATTATATTGATTATTAAACTGATTGTTAACAGGTAAATGAAAGCAGTATTTCCGACACCACATTGCTATATATTTTGAACAGTCTTGGTTCCCTCTACCAATTCTTAAATTTTTGCCAATGAGTTTCGGTGCACCCTTTATTCATACATGCAAGTATACATACCTATTATAAGGTATTTTGGCGCCCCTTTAGAGATGGCTCTCGCACCGTTCGTTCCAACCTAGGACCGGCTCTGCAACGTCTCATAAGTCTATTGGGAATCGAATTGAGTAAAGACCAACAAGAGCAGTTAGAAAAGTCGGGATATTTATAAGTGTCTACTAATCATTTAACTTGCAAGAAACTAAAAAATAAGAAAGAAAGAGTAACATTTTCAATATTTTTTAGGAAAATTGAAAGACTTCAAAATATCTAATGTGTTAGAAAAGTGATGATTACTCATTGTTGTCTCCCTTTTTTTTTAGCTCTTGGGACCCATTGTGTGTCAGGAGGGCAAACGAGATGACAGCCATGTGGAGAACGTCGTGCGGCAGGCCGTGGCTGATGAATTCAGCAGCGAAATTCTCACCAACAGAACAAGAGGTTTGTGTGCATTGCTGTATATTAATACTAACCGTCTGAACTCCTTTTTTATCTCAGCAGCTCCTTTGTAAAGTCTCACTCAACACTTTTTCCAAGTCCCAGCCAATAAATGTCGTGCACTCGTTTTAGACCCAAGATCCTCATATTTGTAACTTCCTCCGATTCATTTTAGATTACCCTATTTTTTCAGTTGAAGTAAATTTTAATTAAAGCGCTTACAAGAATTTGGGATCTGCTGGTCTAATCATAGTTCTGACTGAAATCGTTTGACCTTAGAATGACCGCGATAGTTGGTCGAAAGTGCTAGTCTACAGGATTTTTTAAGCATTTTTAATAAACCACTATAGAATTTTGTCCGTAATTATATTTTTATATATTTTAAACTGTACATATTTTCTTATAATATTTCATAATATTATTATTCTAATTTACTACGCTATTACTACTTATTGTTTATGGTTATGTGCTGAAAATTACTAAATATTTTTTAACTTCAATTTTTTAACGTTTTTAACCTGTTGCTATTTTAGTACTGTTTTTTGTATTTAAAAAAAGGTTTCATCCTCATGTTTCTACAGCTTCTAAATTTATATTTATTAAACATTACTGATTTTTCACTAGAATTTATATTTATATTTAAAATTTAATAAATTTCTAACAAAATATAATAATGCACCAAGCTGCATTATATTTTACTATTGATTTAGTTTATTAAACAAACTTGGCTTCACATTAATATTTTTTCTATTAACCCGGAATATCATATGTTAATATTCTTGTTTGGGCGAAACATTGGGCGCATTCGTAAACGACAAACTCGTTGCACGAGTTTCCGTAAGAAAACTGGAATGCGTTTGTTCCGTGCAGTTTAGTGCTATCAGTTTCTTTGCCTTTACGAACAACTTCAGTTTATTCATTTTCGTCGTCTAGGAGATGTGTTGTTTACAATATGCGTATGCTGTTATTTTTATCGAAAAGTTTTTAGTACATACGCAATATAAAATCAACAGGATTTGAAAAGAAAGAATATCCATCATTGAAGTGCACTGATCAAAATTTAGAAATTTCAACTTGCATTTTTTCAAAAGTATTTAGAAAGAGAAGTTAAAATTTACGGTTTAAGTCAACTTCAATCTCAACACTGAAATATACATTTTTGAATTTACTAAAATGGAAAATACAAGAAAATGATTACCTTTGAAAAATTATGTACCTTCGTTGCAGTTTCTAACGCATGCATGAATTTCCTCCTCAAAAAAATAATATTTGCAGCTTCAGCAAACGTAAAATACTTTTCATAACAGCATACTTTTCCATAACAACGGACGCCATTTGAAAACAAAAACACCGTGCAGCAAGAGTATCTTCTCAACAACTGAACGAACCTGCTCTGTGCTCAGTTTATTTAGTTTGAAACTAAACGCACTCAGTTTTGTATACGAACGCTCTAATTTTTAAACTGAGTGCACTCAATTTCCATTACGAACACCTTATATAGAAACTCGTTGCACGAGTGTAACTCGTTCAGCGTTTACGAATGCGGCCTTTGACAAAGTACCAGTTTGTTTAGTTGCACCAGTTTTATTGTGAAATCCTTAGACCAAAGCTATCGGGCATGTTCGTGGGATATCATGATGACACAACCTTAAGTCTATTGAAAATTGTTAAATTCTTCCACTAGATGGCAGCTCTTCACCAAACATATTTTATCGAAAGATTAAATATTCTAAATATAAGATACATTAAAAAATGTGCCATCTGAATACTTGATACTTTTTCTGTGTATACACAAAAACAGAATTAAACTAGGAGTTTCTCTCTATTCTAAAAAAAAGTAAAAGCCGCTGTCGTCGCTGCCGCCGCTGTCAAAGCTTGTTGGGCTAACTCCTCCTAAACCGTGGGGATTTAAGTTTCGACTAAGGTGCCCACAGATTCGAAAAATTCCGAGGAACCTGATAAGCTGACTTAAATTTCAAGAATCGAACTATTTTAGAAGATATTAATAAAAAACTGAAAAAATAAAACATAATGGTTGCCAGATTTGGCATAAAATCATTCATTATTTTTCAACAAAGCAATTCCAAGTAGGTAGAATTGCGTGAAATTGACAAACATAAAGTAGAATTACACCCATTTTACGCCAAATTAAAAAGTATATGAAATAAATAATTCAAAATGCATTACACAAAGTAGGCAGTTTTCAAATAGTAAGTACGCTTAGACAACAAGAGTTTAGAATTAGCGACTATTCGTTTTTTAAAACAGAATAACTAATTGCAACTGATTTCAAAAGGGTCATCTTGGCATTAGGAATGATCCGGCAAAATGATATCTTTCCAAGCAGGGAGAATCTTAACTTCGAATTCCAGAATGCTAGAATACAGTATCTTGAAAATGAAAAATATTTAAAATGCAGATTATTTTAAAGCCGGTTCGGTCCAGCTGGAGTATTTGCTACCAGTAGACATATTTGGTGGCGTTAACTATGCCATTATAGCAGTTGTAGTACACTTTGGATACACTTTGCAAGCGTGGCTAGATGATATAATTCATGGTGCTAAATACGCCCATTAGCATTAAGTATATGAAAATATTGATAACGGTTTTGCGGGAACCTTACATGAGTAGTAATCATAAGTTGTGAGTATGTGTAAATCGCCAAATAATGAAAAGTTGCCAGTGACAAGCTATCCTAGCTGTTTCGTAGTTTTTATCAAAGAAAACATATGAAGAACTGTTTTCTTAGAGCTAATTATACATATATGCAAATCGCCAAATAATGAAAAATCGCCATGGGTGGCAAATTCGCAAGGTGTCCAATAGGTTTTACATAATTAAAAATACAGCTGAAACAGATGTTCTAATTTTATTACGCTTTAGCTCCTAATTAATATAACTTTTGAATGGCAACATTAATTATCATCGTGTTTCTGAGGAGTGCAAATAATTTTTCCAGCGATTATACGCGGAGTCCGCACTCCAGATGGAGTATAGCCCAGGACCCGTACAACACGGATAGCTATAACAAAATATTGTTAGGGGGGGGGGGGGTTCTGTACTGTGAAGTTTAAATTTTTATGTACCAATGAATGAACATGCAAGAACCAAGCAATGTGTAGCTCAATAATATTCTATCTGATCCAATCTTTGGGTTTTGTCTGTTAAATTATGGCTTTCTTACGAATAAGCCTTATTAGGGGCCGAATGCCTCATACGGAAAGCGAGCGTAGCGAGTCTAGGGGCCTTGGCCCCTAGTTATGTAAAAAACAATAGTGTTAAACAGATTTTAACACGGGAGTCAATGGGAGAGTCCAAAGCTATCCGTCTCCCTTAAATTGATCTCTATCATCATTGAGAAGACAAGACGGCAAAAGAAGACTCTCCTTCTTTGACAATCAGTGTCGTTTCCCAGCATGGGTCTTTGAAGTGCGCGGTGTTTTGCTTGCACAATTGCTAAGTCGCAGAGGAACATTTGATGACCCAAGCTGGGAAGCAACATCGGTCAAAGAAATAGAATCTTCTCCGTTGTGTCTTTTCAGTGATGACTGCAAATAGGTGCAGATAGTCACAATTACGTTATCAAAGATATATTTGTGAAGCACTGATGTTTATTGTTAGAATTTTTTATTTGAATATCGCTGTGTGCTGTTAGATCTGATTAATGTTTCTTTTGGCATTCCCCTGCAGCTTATTTATCGTGCGCATCTGGTGAAATGGTCATCAAGGTCAACTTCTCGGAACCTTTTCGGGGAGTGACGTACACGGATTATGACAGGAGCGGGCCATGCAAATTTTATGGAGACGGCAGAAAGTACTATGAACTTCGCATACCCCTGAAAGGCTGTGGCACCAAGCAGGTAACTACAGAATATGATTACCCGACCGATATCCAGGGCGTATATGAGCGCTCATACCTGTGGGAAGGGAGGGACCATCGCCCTCCCCCTAGCTCGCAGAAAAAATATGTATTACCGTAATGACTTACATACTGATATTACATAGATGTAGTTTGATGTACTTCAACACTAAAATATAGTATCTTACTGGGGCAGGACCTCTGACTTGCACCCCCTCCCCCACAAACAATTATATGAGTGCCCATGATGGTGTACATGAATCATCCACTAGATAAATATTTGTTGTAAATAATTTCAGAATTTGGAGTAACTTTTCATCAAATATTAATGTTATGACATCTGCTGTCTTAGTTTCTCAATGACAAAGGGATGATCAGGTAAAATGGAAAATTTAGATAAAATTGTTTTATAGAAGGAAGGAAAGTGTTGCGAAAAGTGGGCTCGTTTTCTAAAAATGAAAGAGGGCGAAAATTAAAATAAAAGGCTGTCAGAAAAAATATTTTGTCCTTTGAATAAAAATGAAAAAAAAAATAGCTCCCTTAAAAGTTATCATTGTTCTTTTGCTAAATCATGTTAATACAGTTGGTCTTCAGTCAATTCAGGTTTTAGTTGGGCCTGACATGCGGTTTAAATGATTTGCAAGCTTGAGAATCGAAAATGGTGCTTTTCAGACTGTTTGATTGTCCCGCAGTGGCTTAGTCGCTTAGCTCCGTTCCCATAAGAACACGGAAAGCGAAGCAGCACCGGGTTCGCCAGTGCTTGGGAAGGTGAAAACCTTCTCAGCTGGACTGTTGTGGAAGCGTGTGCGCTACAGGGAGCGCGCTTTAGTGTACATGGTTGAGCCTTCTCTCGTGCTCAAATATCCACCATGTTCAAACGATTCCTCTGGGGGTGCCAATCTTGGTCCTAGGTCTCTCATCTGGAATTGGTTCAAAATTTGGAGACCACTCACAGAGGGTAACGTTGGTCTGTCTAATTAGGCGCCCCTATAAGGAAATGACCAATATCTGCGTATCTCGTAGCTCTCAAGCCTTCAGTAAGGCCGCTGACCTGGCAGTTAGAAAGAAAAAAGACTGTTTAATCTGAATTTTTAAGCCATGAAAAAGTGCCCAATAGTAAATGAGGCGTAAACGAGTTTGCCGAAAACAACTTGAGTAGTTTCAGGCTGAGACGAACTACACAGAAATTTTAGAACTTACTGTCATAATCATCCACTATAATCATCCATTTTGAATGCCCCGATACGTCCAAGTACGTACAAATAAAATAAAAATCTCCAAATATTTTTAATGATTCATGCACTGTTCAAATCAGGTATTTCGGGAGAATCACAGAAGATGAAAAGTAAAAATAATGTAAAATTTTTACTGTTTAATATTTGCAAGATGAAAAGGTAAGTATTACTTTTAATTAGAAAATCAGACCTTCCCCCCCATTCTCTTTTTTTTTTTTAATCAAAGACTATAATTTCCTGATTTTCGTCTTGCTTAAACGCTCTTTACTTTAAATTGGATCACATCCTCAAATCAATTTCATTCCATGCAAGTCCGATATTTTCAATAGCGTTTTGGATGTCGTAGCCTCACCATGGCACAGTGGTTGTGTTGCTGAAAAAGGTAGACGGCCGAAGTGTGACGGTTCCGGGTTCGGGTCCCATCGCGCGGCTGTCGATCTAACAGTCTGGTGTTTTGGTAGGTTTTCTCCAGATGTAACTTGGATACGCATTAGAACCCCTTAGAAAGTCCTCCTACAAAGGCACCCCCACATCTTTGGCAGATCGCTCTAACGTTCCGTTGTCATAATCACACAGATTGGATATTGTAATTTTTACAAAACGTAATTAGCGTTTAAACCAATTAAACAGTAGTACTAATTGAAATTTATCTTTCAAACTACAAACCGTACTTTAGCGGCGAGTGAAGCCGCACTAAGCAAGGCATTCCTGTACTTGATTAAAAAAAATAATGTTTCCTTCCCCCCCCCCCTCCGCCGACAAAATCCATGCTCCCTCAGAGAAAATTACTGTTTTTTACTGCTGTCAATACCCATCAATTTCGGGTGATCGAAATTGAAAAACAGCCTCATAATAACGGGAAACAACTTGCACGCGAGTTCCCTAATATGGTTTCAAGTTTTACCTTTTGCTTTCAAGGACGCACACTCATGATGGGTTAGAAGATACACGGGTGTGGCCAAGAACACTCTCTTATCATTTATCTTCCGCATCTAAGTTTTTCTAAATAACAGAGATACGAAAGAGATTTCTGAATGATTAACAATGATTAACTGAACTAAATTTCACGTTACCATCATGCTGATTTCATATTTCTTTTCCTTTTTTTTAGATAAAGCATTAATAGAAGTGTAGTAGCTCCCCTCTTTAATGTTATATTTGTTTTCAATGTTGTTTTAAAAATAATTATTAGAGATGATCAAGGAATACCAGGATAATCATTATTTATAGTTAAGTTTTTTTTTTTTTTTTTTTTAGAAATTAAAACTGTTGAGAATGATTGCTTTTCACAAGTATGATTAATGATTAAAAATTACTTAAAATCAGAAAACTGTTTTATTGAACATCTAAATGCTTAGTATAAAAAATCTAATGGGCCGAATGGTGTTAGAAATTTCCGATTAAATAACCATGATTTACTGAACTAAATTTATATTAGCACAAGTAGTTTTCATTTTAAGGTAAGAGTATCATACAGAGGGACTTTTTACTCTTAATGGGGAAAAGTTGAACAAAACCGCCTTCCAAAATTCTTTTTCTATTTGAATGATAAATTAATCATTTAGTTAGAAAAATAAATTAATTTTAATGTTAAAAGACTATATTTTGTAGATTAAATGAATTACTTTTTGGAAGGGGGTGGTATCAGTGCAATGGAACTTCGATTATCCAAAACTCTTCGTTAATCTAAATTGATTTTTAAGCAGTTTTTAATTTCTCCCTTTCCCTTTTTTCCCAAAACTCTCAGTTGACCGAATAACAGATGTAATTGGGCGTAATCTCAATATTGAAATGTCATTAACTATTCGAAAAATTTCGATTTTCCGAAAGAAATCGGTCCTAATTATTTTGGATAATCGAGGGCCAAATACATGGCTTTATGTACATTCAGGGGCCTTAAAAATAGTTTTAAAAAACTTTACAGGATATCCGCTATTTCGTTTTATATCCCGGCAAAAAAAAAAAAATCCTTTAAAATTTCAGATTTGTAAAATGAGTTTTAGTGATCGCTACCAAGATTTATTATTATTACTATTATTTTAATTTAAGAAAGTTTCCGAATTTAAATGAGCCTTACATCAAACTATAAAGAAATTAAAAATAACCAGTGACGCACGTTCTTCCTTTTACTTTCTCAATGATTGAGAGATGATCTGGTAAAATGGAAAATGTATATGAAATTATTTTGTAGAAGGAAGCAAAGTGTATATAATATAAATCTCATTTTAAAAAATGAAAAAACGAAGAATGAAAATAAAAAATTGCTATAAAAACAAATAGCTTGGCTTTTGAATGAAAATGAAGATAAAAGTAGCACACCTGAAAGTGATAATTATTCCTAAAACTAGGAAAATCAAAATTTTCGTTAAAAAAATCCTTTGTTTGTGCTACTTCACATTCTGCTATATATTTTCTGCTATCTATCTCTGCTCATCGTGAAGCATCTATCATTTTACTTTTCCCGTGTAATAAATGTTCTTTTGATTTCTGATTCTTTTCCTCTGAAATTCGGACTGTCAATAAAAAACTTTAAACAGCTTCATATAATGTAATGTAGATCTCTTTTAAAAAATTCCTATGAATCAAACCAGACTTGTTTCAAGTGAATGGTTTTCTTTCGTTTTTAAATTCGTTCCATTTCTTAAATATGTATTTAAAAAATGGAAAGGGAGAGATCATTAAACTTTTTGACTTTGATATTACAAATACTTATGAAACTTCTTCATTGCACATTTTTTAATTTTATTCTTTGATACTTTTATATTTTTGAGGTTTTCAAAAGATCAGTAAATGATTGCCCTCGGACGTGGAGGTTGACTGAAATGAACAGTTCACATTCCACACACGCATAAAAAAAAATACAGGAAAATTCCAAATTCTCTTTCTTTGCATAGTTTAAATTTTGCATTATAAATATATATTTATTTACTACGTAAACTGAATCGAACATTCATAGAGTATGATGTAATCCTCTGTAGCTCTGTAGAGTATTACTTCTCTTTTGGTAATTCTCTTAAAAAATAATACGATTGTAAGCTGTATTTTCTGCGAGATGAAACATAGTGAAATGCTTTTACCATCCAGTCTGAAATTTGGATTGTAATTATGCATAGTATATAATTACTGTTTATCATGTCTACAATATATTCAAAGTTAAAAATTAACAGACTTATCATAGTCTTTTAGTTTTAGAAAGATTTTTAGTTTTCTAACAAAATATAAAATAAATTTTATAAAATAGTGAGAAAATGAAAATTTAAAATCTGAAATCAGACATTTCAGGAGAATTACTTCCCTATATTATTTTTCAGAAAATAGACAAATATTTTTCTTATAAAGAAATTTGATAGGAACAAATTACTTATTTTTGTTTCACTCAATGTGAATTCATTTAATGCGGTATTTTAGAGTAAGTAATTAACACTACTATTCCTATGTTTCATTCGTTTATACATTATTTGAAAGACTTTTTAGAACACAAAAAGTACAAGAACCGTCCAAATTATAAAATCTATAGACACCTACAGTGTAATAATTACCTCTAATTTTACCACACATATTGCTGCAATATAATACAGCACTATGTGTTGTAAATGCACTAAAAATCACGTAATGATATTCATAAGCCAATCACGAAAAACTTATAGCAGTGATTGTATGGCAATTGATACAGTCTACATCACAACGTGTTGGCGTTACATATACACACGTTGTGCTGTAAAATGATATAGCACTGTGTATTGTAAATCCACAGCAAAGCATGTGGATAAACGTAACGTTAACATCACAGCGTGTTGACGTTACGTTTACCCACACGTTGAGCTGTAATAATTTTTTTCGGTGTAGCTGCAGCGTCTTTCACACATTTTATTTCTGGGATTGTAGCCAGATTACATTAACCTAAGTTTCCCCCATAAAAAATATTTGTGCGACTGTTTTACTATTTTAATCAAATGAAACTGGCCTAATTGTACTATGGACTAAGTAAATACTACTAATTTTCTCTGTTGCAGGATGAAATTTTGTCATTGGTAGAGAAGTAAAACATTCATTTTGTGTCATTTATATTATCAATCCAATGCGCTTACATGTTTTATGGAGCAAGTTTTTAAAAATGTATTCTTTCAGCTTATTCGAAGAATAGTGAAAATGGGCATATATATACCACCGTAATGTAAAGATGTCTTCAAAATAGCCAAGGAAATCTTATACCCTAAGCATAAGGTTATTATAAATCCAAAAAACATTCAGAATGTAAACCTCAATAACAGAGTATCAAATTAGCAGATATTCAGTTATCTTGCTGTCTAAATTAATTGAAATTGAGAAAAGCACCTTGTCGGTAATCAGTTTGTTTAAGTAATCATAATGGTACCACAAATATAGGTGCATGTTCATGTTAATTCCTTCCTAACTTATAAATGCTTATACATAACTTCCTAATTTATGGTATGAAAGAATTTTTAAAAAATATTATAGCTTAATGAATCCTTTCCAAGAACCTTTGAATTTACAAAAATTCCTATAAATTCGTAAAATTAAATTTCTCTTCATTTACGGCATGGTGCGATTAAAAATTGTTAGTAATTATTATTAAAGTAAAATAATTTATTTTTAAATTAAAAACAATTTTTAAAGCTCCGGTACGAAAACACACTAATGTTTCGGTATTTTTTTATATCAAAAGGTATCCCGAGACAACTTATGAAATGCATTACAAAATTTACGCCGCTGAAGACCAGATTTATGGACTGACTGTCAGTTGTTTTTTCAAATAGATATAACGTTCCAGAAATCGGCATGTAGCAGCAGTCCAGAAATTGAGAAAGCAAACTAACTGAAATGTAAGCAGGCCCATTAAAGTATCCTTCTCCTTCTTGCTATCGCAACCCGTTCTCTGTTATCACATGCGACTCGTCTGTCAGGTACTCTGCCCACGTGTGGTCTCCACGGCACACGCTCTGAATTTAAAGTGTCCATGGCTTTCGATAGCATTAACTCTTTTATTTTCTTTCTCAATTTCATTAATTTACTGTTCTAATGAAAAGAAGTTTTATATTTTGAAAAAAGTCCCCACGGTCGGAGGCGGTATCGTAGGGTCGCCCACGCCGGTTGCGGACCGGTTCTGGCCCCGATTGGGTTCAACAGCTGAATAACAAGGTCATCAGTGCTTGGACAACGCCTTTCGCTTTTTCCTTGCGATGTAACCGAATGCTTGTTTCGCTTCATGTGGACAAGCGAGAGCGTTCAGTTACACGGATGCCCATCCAAATTAGCTAATACACCCCAGGAAGTCATAAATTGCTGGCACGCCTGATGGTATGACCATCTTGGACTAGTGGTTGATTCATTAGCTGCTGTTTTCAATTTAGTCTGATTTAACAATTTTTTTTTCGGGGTCGCTGTTCAGATGTGCGGGGTTTTCAAATCATTGAGGGAGATGAAGACCAAGCTACAAACGTGCTTATATGTTACCTATATTTTATACTAGAATGAAGAACAGCTCAGAATTCAAGAGCTGCTAGCAGATAAGGTCATCACTAAATATATATAACTAAGGTCATCAGTTCTTGGACAACGCCTTTATCTTTTCACTGAACGACACAACTGTTCAATGTAACGGTGCTTCTTTCGTTTCATGGGAACAAGAGAGAGAATTCATTTAGACGACTGTCTATCTAAATTAAGCTAATACAACTTGGAAAATCATGAGTTCTTGGCACGCTTGATAATCTGACCATTCTGGTATGGTGTTAAACCGTCAATCGCTCTTCTCAATGTGCCTATGCACATTTTCTTTTCCTAGGATCTTCTTTCGAAAGCGTAGGATTTTTCAAATTACCCTAGTAGCAATAACCCATCGGTCGATGAGAGGCGCGTGAGTTTAATCAGAGGAAAACGAGCAATGGCCGATCTCGGCTTTTTACCCCAAAATGGGGAAACTTTATCGGTAACTGGTACAAAATGTCTTCTCAGGGGGCCATCAAACCGATCATCGTTTTCCGATGACTGTGATGAAATAAAGAAAAAAAAACGATAAACTGTTTAAAATATATTTGTTAATAAAAAATAAACTACTGGCAGTAACATTTTCAAAAAATGTCCGTTCTGTTTATTATTTTTTCGTTTTTTGGATGCTAACTTTCCATTTTTCTGACAAAAAAATTCTTCCTCCACCAGGCCCGAACCCTGAGCGTACTGAGTCACAGACTGACGCTCTACCCCAAGGCCTTCCAGACTTGTCATGTAGAAGAAAAACGTTGAAGTACCGGTTATTTTAGTCTCAGATTGGGACTTGGGGGGTAAAATTTTGACAAAGCGATTTTCAGCTATTATTAATAATAGTCAAATTATTCGATTGGTAAGAAATCAATTTCAATTTTTACCAATGTATGTAAGTAGCAACAGTATTCAAAATTAATAATTAAAAAACAATATTACAAATTGTGTAGGAATTTTAGAGTGATTTTAACTTTCATATTTCTTGGATAACTTTTAAAAATTAACTGATTTCTCTTCTTGCTGTTTACATTAATGAGGTTTCAAAAGAGTTGCTCATTTTAATGAATTTTCCGTTATTCTTATAATGCAGCTGACGCTCAAATAAATTTTCTTTTCTTTTTTTTTTTTAACACAGTTTTTTACAATTATTTGAATATTACAAACACTTACATTTTTTTTTTTGTAAATATTTCTTTTGAAATCCAAATTTTGTGGGAGGGGGTAAGGGGGGATCCCACCCTTACTCCCTCCCACAAAATTTGGATGCTAACTTTCCGTTTTTCTGAAAAAATCCCCCCCCCTGCTCCGTCCCGACCCCTATATAGGAAATTTGAATTAAATTATGCGATTAATTCAAGAATTGTTTACATTTTCCTTAGATTATGCAAAGACACATCAAAATTACGCAAATATTTACAGGAATTATAGTAAAATGTAGACCCCTGGGAGACCTGCAAAGCCCGATGACTATAGAGCCGCAGTTTCGGATAAAAATTTGTTTGTCGGTTTCCCATCGGCAAAATTGCTCATCTGGATCACCTCTATGCATGAATAAAAATTCATCTATTGCAGAAAATCAAAAGTGCTCTTGCCGATGTCTTACTTCGATGAGTTTGTGAGTTAACGATGACTGAATGAACGCCCATGCAGAAAACGAGCAGCCATTGCTATTAGGGTATTGAATAAGTTTGATCCTGAACTTACTTGCTGATTGCTTACTTGCTAATTCTGTTTTATGCTGGAAGAAAGGCCGCTCTCAACTCAAGTTGCTTTATTTTTCACACAGGGTGTGAGAATCAACCCTGAATAATTCCGAGACAGTTAAAAGCTTCTTCATAATTTTAAGCTGTCTCTTTTTAAGATTCAACCCAGTGAAAGTTACACAAGATAAAGTTAAAGCACTTTTCTTGTTTTTTTAACCATTTTATAATGGCTATTTTATTTATGAAAAACTGCTATAAATAAAATCTCGAAAGATAAATGGATGGTGTGCACATATGTGCCCATGGAGGAGGGGGGGGGGCAAGGTAGGGTACTTGCACCCCTTTCAGGAATTTCAGCATATTACCTTGTGACATAAATAATGCAATTTCCACCCCTATGCAAAATCAGAGCTCCCCATAAAAAATATAAAAAAATATGGGCGCCCATGGTTATTTTTACTTCATATGCATATTACCATTGTAAAATTTCTGGATGTTTGTTTTCTGTTTATGAAGTGATATCCATTCTATAAATCAATTTATTTATTTTTCATAAAATAAATCATATTAAAGAAAAACGAGTATTGAAGAAGTATCGTCTTATTCAGGTACACCTTTTTGAAAAACTATTCATGCAATAGTTTTAGTGCATTGCAGAAAATATAAAAAAAAATAAAGGCACCGAAGAAAGTTGCATTTCTTTTATGCCAACTTTTATTAAGACGTTTTAAAATATAACTGAATCTAAAATTCTTTGATTTTTCAAAAAAGGTGTGGGGGCAGTTATTTCTAATTTATTTTATTTTATTTTTTATATATATTACGTCTGCAAAATCTCTTTGAAGATTCGAATAATATCTTAGATTGCATTACATTATATCATAATCTTTTTTTCAAGATTTTTGTTATTATATATATGGTTTTTTTTTTTTCCAAGATTTTTGTAATATGTTTTTCCCCTTCAATTTCAGGAAGCACCTCGTGTTTTCATTAATAATATCATAGTACGCTTTCATCGTTCTTTAGAATTGGAAGAAGATGAGATAAAAACGATTATTTGCCGGTATCCACCACCTTTAGCTCCTGTTCCTCCACCAATTGTGGCGTAAGTCTCATTTATGATTTCTTTTTTTTTTCAGTTTTAATTTACAGTTTTAATGTGACTGTTTTGAATTAATGGAAATGAAAAATACATCCGATTAAAGATCATTACCATCAACTGCATACAATAAGTAAAAAAAATAAGTCTATAGCAGGGTCATTTGTGTATTTATTGCATTGATAACTGTAAGAAAGGGGAGACTATCTTTAAAAAATCCCTTTTTTTCCCTTCATGAAATAGCTCAACTGGTTGATAAAGTACAAAGTTATGAATGTACATACCCCCCCCCCGTCAAGAAAGCCTATCCTAGGTGACAAGAAGTGTCGACTAATTCCTTTTATGCCTTACTGTAACGTGCATGCGCTGGTTACTGAGGAGAAAGCATTCAGAGATCAAAACTTGGAAGCAACGATGGCACAGTAGGGGAATAACTGCCATCGTGTTTTATTTTATTTATTTATTTATTTATTTATTTATTTTAATGTTTGAGAACAATTTGACAATTCGCAAATA
Source organism: Cheiracanthium punctorium (assembly GCA_038373885.1). NCBI lineage: Eukaryota > Metazoa > Arthropoda > Arachnida > Araneae > Cheiracanthiidae > Cheiracanthium > Cheiracanthium punctorium. Next base: position 937,255 of record JAWZYV010016091.1, on the reverse strand, counting down.
ACAGTGTGTTTTTAGGTGTTTTACAATCGATACGTTTGGCTTGATTTATCTATCTTGATTGTACCTTTTCTAGTTATTTGTGCACTTATATATATTTTAAAATGGTACAGTCGATCTCGTTTAAAGTAATATATTTATATTTACTTACAGCCCTGTGCCGACAGTAGCTGAGCCAGTGATTGTCCCACCTAAACTGTCTGAAGTGGAACTGCTCCTCATAATATGCGCTCTCCTGTTTCTGACCCTTCTGCTGTTGGGGATCGGCATCGCTTATTATTGTCTTAAAAAGAGAAACATCAAGGTCATCAAGAAAAGGAAAGCTATATCCACTGCTCCCGGGTCAGAAATCACCAAACTCAGTGGATCGACGATGGGCACGCTTTCGATGTTCGATCCCATTCGCATACCCAGGGCTATTGCACAATCGACTTCTGGATCAGAAGCCGCACTACTAACTTCTTTGTCCTCTCAGAATGGGTCTGGTGATCACAGTGACACCATACCTTCGGATTACCCCAGTGAGTCACCTTCATCCGTGAATTCGGACGTTGAAGAGATAGACCACGGCCGTAGAATGATGATAAATGATGTTTCTACAATGAGAGGAGACCATTTCAGGTATGAGAACACGGCTTTCATACCGGATGAAGCCAGCAGCGTAGCCTCAGGCTATCCAGAAGATCAAGAAAAGGCTGCGAGCGTATCATCGGTTCCAATACAGCAAATCCTTAAACCCGTCGAGCCCCCAAGAAGAAGTTAAAACCCAAAACAGCGAGAGAGCAAGTTCTGTGCACGATCTCTGAAAGAGACGATGGTTCATTCCATCGAGAAAGTCTTCAAAAAACGTACGCAGCTGTAAAATCAATACCGAGTGAGTTAAATCCTCCCGTTAATTACACACAGACGTACGTGAGAGAGGCGCCCCCGAAACCGCCGTCGTCTTATGCATCTTCCTTGAAGGGTAGCATTCCAGACAACGACATATGGTCCCATTCGGAATATGAAAGTGATGTAGCTGTTATGCCTTATACTAGAAAGCCAAAGAGAGAAACGGCAACAGTTACAGACTTCTTCTTAAGTACGCAAACAACTAAGGACATTGAAGATGATTTGACTACCTTGAGGAAAACTACAACACTGCAGCATAAACCTCCTTCTCCTGAGCAACCGCCATATGAATCCGAAGTTGAAAATATAGAAGTGACAAAAGCTCTTGTTCCAAGAAAACCTAAAATTGTCGTTCAGAATATAGATGATGTGTATTTGACAACCACTACTGAAGTTCATGCTACAGAAACTGTCACAAAAACTACAAAAGATACAATAGCACAGCATGTGAGAACACCGCCTCAATCAACAGAGCCACCGTCTTCAACTGGAACACCTCCTAACTGGGATGTTACAATCAGGCATTATCCAAACCAGCCGATTGCAGATTACACAGAAACAGAAGATAAACTCTTTGAACGAAGGTGGGATACATACTCTGAAGTGAGCGAAAAATTTAGAGATGCAGAAAGCACTACTACCGAAATACCAGCTCAAAGACGTCGCCATCCTTCAGAACCTTCAAGGCCTACAACACCGAAAATCAATCCGTCTCCTTATTACAGTAGTACTATGTACAGAGTTTCAAAAACCATACCTCACCCAACGTATACAAGCATAATATACAAAGTTTTAGAACCACCTCCTGTTGAAGGCGTCGAACATTTAACTCCGACGATTAAAGAAAAATGGCGCACGGTTATAACAACAGATGAAACATTCCGTTATCTCGTTCAAGAAGCCACAACAGTTGAAGAATATATTCGAATAACAAAAGACTCGAGATATGAAAAAATGTTTGATACAAGAACATGGAATGTCATCATCCGAGCTTTAAGTACTCCGGATGATAGATATCCCCCAGTGCAAGCCGAACCCTCGGCTGACGTGCGAAATCCTCGATACAAGAAAAAGAACGAGTTCGAACCTCCTCGCAATAGACGCAGCTCGTTGCCACCGGTCACTGAATTCTCACTTGCGCGAGATGCCCCACCATCCATTTGTGGCAGCATCCGATCTAGAAGGACTTCACGGTCTGGCTCCATGCCTGACTATGATCTTAGGTCTATGACAGAAGTCGATGTCGATTTCGCCCACGCAGATCGTGAATCTCTGTGGAGTGTCGACACTGGGTACACCTACAGAACAACCAGGAGTCTTGCAGAAAGATCCACCTCAGAGTTCCTTGAAGAAGTGCCAACCATTGTAGCCGAACATCCACCAAACTACAGGGGAGTTCAGCAGCAGTCCCACTACTACGTCGAGCAGTCGGCGGCAGCAGGATTCGTCCAATCTCGTGATTCTTACCACAGAGAATCTCACGGAGATTTTTACGACGATGGCTATTCACGACGAGAGCCCTTGCCAACAGCTCTCGACAAACCAGCCAGACCTCGGTTCTTGGAGCGTTCGTCAACTGAATACTTTGAGGACATTCCCACCATGTCACTACCAGACTTAAGACAAACGACGACGGAATTCTCTTCCGTGAGTGAGCGACGAATGGACAATGTCGTTCGAGAGCTTCGCCAAAACGGAAAGTTTTCCCTATCAGAAGTCATAATCGATTCCCCAATCATGAGGGCTATTGACAGAGCCTCGAGCATTGGTGAGCGAGAAGAAATCAAGTCCGTAACAGAAACAGACGTTCTGGACTGGAAAAGATAAAAGCTTCTCAATTGAACATTTATGAACTATTAGCTTTTTCTCCTGATAAAGCAAAAACTTGTAAGAGAGCATAACACAGAGTGTGTGTGGAATAAACAGCTTGTATTAAATGTGCCAGATGTACATAAGATGACAGAACATATATTTTCCCAGCAGTACTTCTTGAGAGAATTTTGAGTAATTTTCTCTTAGAACATAAAGTTTTTAAAGTAAAAAGTATAACTTTACTGTTAGAAAAAATGTATAAAAAAAAATTATTATTTTGAAGGCGAGTACGTACACTTGGCACAGAAATGCTGTTTAAGTTTCTCTTGATAATATTCGTTGTATAAATGCATTATATATTAATTATTTATTTTAGAAATTCTTAAATTTTATACTCCTTAGAGTCAAAATAATCATCATTGTAACATTCCATGATTCATTGAAAATTTATTCTAAAAAACTCTGTGATTTGTTTCGTGAATACCGATTGATATTTTAATCTTTAAAATTTTAAACTGATAGCTTTCTGTTATGGTAATCTATGAATTTTCTTCTTAATTCTGAAAAAACAATTAACTACTGCAATCAGAATATTTTTAAAGGAATTCATTTAAACTATCCTTTTAAACGAAAATCAACGAATTTTATCGACAGAATATGTAGAGTTTAGAGGATTTGTGTGGGCCTTATTGGCAACACGGGAGTTCTTTTACGAACTGAATAACAGTGTTTTGAAGCTGGATGACTAAAAAAGGTGTAGGCTGTGCTAAACTAACCAATTACATCTAGTTGATAATGGAACACATTAGTTTTTGTAAAACGTTTGAAACGACTTTCGTGTCTACATTCTTTGTCGAGAATATGAATATTTAGAAACCTATGATATTAATGCATAAAATATTATTTAGGATGAAATTTACTCAAACATTTTTGTATTCTCACTATTCGACGCTGTAAACCTAATTTAATGTAACATAGTGATTTTGTTTTTTGATTTTTCTTTCTTTTCTTACCAACAGTTTTTCAGATATTGTTTTATTCAACTGCTTCATTGGAATCGATTGACTAGAGTAAATAATATAATAATTATTATTAAACTGAAATTAATAATCTCGTACGCACTTATGTTTACCAATGTATTGTTTAACAGAACTGGCGTATTGTTTAACAGAACTGGAATGGGAATGACCTGGCAGGCCAATTTTGTAGTTTTTTCTTTTATGATTTATGAAGAAATACTGAATTGGAACAAAAAATGCTGTTCGGGATATCTGTACAACGAACTTTAAAAACAGCTTTTCAAAATTTAAATGCCAGATGCAAATTAATTTTTGTGCCAACACAGAAAGCAAAATATTGCACCGAACAAAGTTGACCTCCTTTTAAAACTGAATGAAAAAACATATTTCTAAAAAGTTATCACAACTCTGAAAATTGTTATTCAATTTGCTACAGTTTAATTTAACATAGTAAATTATTCGATTTACCTACAATCATGTAATTTTCCTACTATTACCTTATGCAATCTGCATTTCTATGTTATTGTTCATCATACGGTTTTAATACGTTCATATTCTCTTTCCGTGATATTTTTGTACTTTTATGTTCTGTCACCGGCACTAAGTTTCTTATGTTTCAGAAATTATAATACATTTTCTATAATATATTTTACATTCCTGCTTCTGCGATCATTTTTTCAACATATTATTACGACATCCGCTCATCTAAATTACTTTAAGGTAGTTATTTGACTACATATGTTTCATTGTGAAGCCTTAGTTTTCATTGTGGTTGAATTTATGAGACAAAAATAAAGATTTTATTATCTCTTTCTAGTAAATTATTTTATAAAAATAAGTTACTAGAAGTCCTTTTATAAAAATATCGTTCACTGTAACCATTTAAAGTGCAGTCAGCATGATTACTTTGTTGCACCATTTCTATTTCTATACACTATACTATTAAAAATCCCTATAGACCAAATTTAAAAAATATTTATAAACTTAAGTAGGAAAGTGTTTCTTGTATTATAAAGTTGTATGTTGAAATACTAAGTTGTTACCTAAATACTGTCAACTTATTCGAACTAGGATACTTTTAAACAGCATTGCCACTTATATTTATTGAACCATACCTAACAAATTATTATTTTTTTATGTCTGTGCCCAAAATCTTAATTGGAGTTATAATACATAGATTTTATATGTTTTCGTGTGTGGAATGATTCAGTGTAGCTTTGTCAGTAGTGAAATATTTTAGTTTGTTGATTGTGGTTAATCAGGTAAGTCACAACTCGCAGGCAGCTATATATGTATGTATAAAATCAACCGTGTGACTTATCTGAGGTGTGTGTTGTTTAAAAATATCTGTACATATTTTAAGAAAAAATATTTCAAAATCGACATTTTGCTTTTTGTATTGAAAAAGAGTAAAAAACACCATCGGTTGCATATGCAAACAAATGATGCAATAATTTTTTTCACTTTTTTTGCCTTGTTTAGACCTTTATTTTCTAACGGCTGTAAAATATTTAATTGAAAATAAAATTACTTTTATACAGCTTTGATTAATTCATCGTGATTTTTTCTTTGAAAATCACTGTCACACTCCTTACTTAATCAGCTTATATCATGACTGCTTTGATTCTGTGAAATTAAGATTGTTTAAAATCGATATTTTTCTTTTGTATTTATTATGAAATGAAGAAAAATATGACGCAAGCATTAGTAGATCTTCAAAATTGGGTTCATTATTAAAGGATCGTGTCTCCTAAGAAATGAAGCATTCAAAATATTATTTAACTCCTTCAGTTTCGTTTGTGCTAATAATAAGCATCAGACTGATACATTTAAAGAATACAAAAAAGATATTTACTATAATGGTCATTTTAGTCTTACATAAAAATCTCAATATAACGAATTTCAGGGGACCGAAGGTAAATTCGTAATATTGAAGAATTCGTTAAAAGGAAATTTCATTAAAACTGGATTTGTATAATTTTCTTTGAATGGAAATCTTTTGTTCGTTAATCAGAAATATTCGTTATAGTGAAATTTAATTAAAACTGAAGTTGTATAGTATAGATATCTTTGAATAGAAACATTTTATTTGTTAATATGAAATAATCGTTATAGCGAGATTTTACTGTAACACTTTGTAGCTGAATGGCCTTTTATTACTTTCTGATGTTTCATTTTGTCTAGTCATTCCTATTAGGCTTTTTGGGCAGTGTGTGTGTGTCACGCTTATTTATATAATTTTTACTTTTGTATTACAAAGTTGTTTCAAACTGTTTATTTTAAACTATGCTGTTCGGCTGAGACCAATACTAATATATATAAAGAGATAACTTTTGTGTTAACATTGTGTAATTTTTAAATAAACTTTTTAGTTACTTGTAAACGCTTTGTGTTATTTCGTTTGTTGGTTTATTGAGTGTATTCGTTGCATGTTTTTATGCATAATTATTTCTGTATAAAATAATCATGCAAGTTGTTATCACAAACAATTATGAGGAAGAAGTTGTTGTAACATACAGGAAAGTGTCCACAAAAAGATTCCGTGATTTTAAAATTAAGTAACTAAAAGACAAAACCCGTTAGAAGAACGCAACAAAAAGTGCTTTCATTTGGAAAGCTGTAAAAATCTGATACAAAAGTTTCACAATTAGTTAGTTTACAATGTTCTTGTAATGTATCATGTTATATAACTAATTTGTACTACTTGTAATTATATTACTGTGGGACAACAACCTTCCACGATAAGTTACATGTGTAGTTTTGGTAGTAGTAGTACCTTTCTTTTCTAAACTCTTGAATTCGATCCCCTCCACACACACACACAAAACAAATAAAAAACTCGGTAGCACTATGCTTATGTTAGTGATTAATTTTCATTTGTAGAATAATTATTGAGTAGAAATTTCTGTTGAATGTAAAATGTCTAAAAATACTTTTGTTACCGACAAGTGACGCGCTAAGTCCCTATAGACGCACTGGTTCCCAATCTTTTACTCCTTGCGAACCCCTTCAAAGATCCGAAAGAAATTGGCGAATCCCTTTACCTCACGAACCTATGGGGGTTCAAAAACCAATGGTTAGGAAACAATGCACAGAGCATTTCCTCAAGCGTAGTATAACCACAAAGAAGAGACAAATACCTCTCTATGTATTTCTATGGAAGAAACCAAATGTTTAACAAAAAATAAAAAACAAGTACTTAACTCAAGCTGTTAGGTGGATTGTAAAGGTTGGAACCGAATGTACAGAAACGGTTAGCATTAATGAAAAATCAATAAAAACGAAGACCATTTCCATCCTTGAAAGTTAGCATGGCGAAGTCAGAACTCCTCTGAATTTGAAAACCATTACCTCAACAGAAGCATGCATCTATCTGCAAGAGGGAAAATGACCCCGCTCCTAAGAAGCCACTGAAGCCCAATAAAAACTTTTCTATTCTTGTTGTCTTCGAGAGGCGAAACAACATCGAGAATCCAGTGGGACAGCTCTGATTTTTGGAGAAAACAGCGTGGTTTATCCTTTAACCCTTTGAGGCGCAACCCTTTTCCAATGCTGAAAAAAGGACAGCCGTTGCCATCGCTCGACTTAACTACCAGCAAGATGTCGGACGATTGAAACGTTCATCGCGTGCCACAGATCTAGAGACCCTTTTTTTGACGACAGCTGACTGTGCTCGTCGATCCTCCTCTCTCACTCAAAATACGCAACGCTCGGCAGCAAAGCCAACGACAGGTAGCACTCCACTCAAAGAACACAAGTGGAAACAAAAAACAACGCGGAACACATTGTTCATTAGTCTTCGGCTGACTCTCTAAAGCGGAGTAGATTGACGATCGCATATGTTCGCGAAATGTGATGTCACAGCTGGGCTCTAGGCAGAAACAAACTTAATGTTAATTTCTTTAGGGTTTTCTAAAGTGAATGTGTACAGTCTCTGGAACTTTGGAAACTTTTGTGTTTTCTAACTTTGCTTACTTCTAGAAAATGTTTTATTTCATAAAATGCAAACTTTTATAGGTCATTTTAAAGAGAATTTAATACCGATTTCATTATAAAAATCAAAAATCAAGTATTTTCAATACAAAAAAAGTTATACTTACTTTAATGTGAAAAACAAACAGTGATGATTTGGATTTCTAACTTTCCTGTCCAATCTCTATTTTTTTTCGGGGAATCAGCCAAATTTTATTAATTGCAATGAGAAGCTGACATCATGTTTAAAGTTTGAACAAGTCATCATTGTGCTTTGTTCTATAGAAGGAAGACTGTTTTTTATGTAATCAAATTACAAGTAGGAATTTTCGTACAACTTTCTTAATATTTTGTAGGAACTTTTTTAAATATTTTTATTATTTAGTCAGAGCCTTATTATCGCATGGGCAAATCGGGAATTTGCCCAAGGCCCTCGGTACGAAAGAGCCCCCAATTTCAAATGTTGTTCTGAAATATTCTTTCATCAGTCAAAATTTTATGGAAAGGAAAACAAATTCCATAGATGGAGACCCCCCAAATTCATCAATTCCCGGGTTTCCTGTTGGTCATAATCGGGCACTGTATTTAGGAAAGAAACAATGACATCAAATAAAATAGTAGATTGGATACCTAAAAAAAGAAGTAATGTTATTGTGTTGTGAGAATGTGGTCCTTTCCTATCTTGAAATTTCAAGACAGATGGGTGGTTCAGTGGCTACATCTGGAGCCCGAAAGTTTTGTTTATGATATCAAGAGTAACATTTCAGTAAAAAACAAAACAGGAAACGGCCAAAAGAAGTGCATCACATGCGTTGATGTCAGAAGAGTAAAAAGACTATTTTTCCAAGATAGAATAATGTCGTCAGCAGCCATCAGAAGTGAACTAAATGATGCTGGTGTTTCTGCAAGTTCAAGAACAATCAGCAGAAGATTATCAGATACTAGCTGAAATACCCGTCCTTCGTACGGGAATAAATTGAAGTGAAGAAAATCGAAATTCCGTTATTTTATATTATTTCAGAAACTTTAAATAATTAATTCATCTAACAAAATAACATTGCGTTGCAATAAACTTTTACTTTTAAAACAATTTAAAAAGTTATTTGACTCATTATATCGCTTGCATGCAAGAAAAGAGACAAAACTAAGAAATAATAAAATTTTAAGGAGAGATAAGTCAGGGAGGGAAAAAAAAAAGGAAAAACTCCACCACAAAATTCAGATTTTCCTCAGATTTTTTGCAGATGATTTATAGGATAAAGTAACCACAAAACACAACTTTGAAAATTCTATGATAATTAAATACTGAGAAAATAATTATTATAATTTGAAAATTTCAGCATAAAATTCGCCAGTTTTTTTCTTATTTTCTTGAATAACGCCTTACCTATAAAATTTAATGAAGTGAAAATTTGTTTACAGGGGTAACTTTTCAAGCTGATTCTAAAAATGTAATAAAAATTTGAGTATCTTCTATAGATCTTGCATAAACATTTCATTTGCTAAGAAAGATCATGAATTTTATCGATATGTTTGATCGGGAACACATGTTTTAAAGTTTTATATGTTGTTAAGATGGTGCACCAACTACATTCCAAAAAATATCCTCTGATCTTTGATCTCAGGAGCTGAGAAAAAAAAATTAAATATTTTCATGTGATTTACACAATATATATCCTGCTAATATTTTAAATATGAAAAATTGCATGTTTGTGGATGAAATTTGGAATGAAGATAGTTTATATCCCTAGGATTAAATCATAGGCTACATTTCATGCATATAGCGTAAATAGTTCTTTTACCGAGACACTCAAAAAATTCTGATATATTATGTTCTATGGATATCTTTGAAATTTCTGAATAGATTCTAGAGATTTTTCCACCAATAGAAATCTACACTATCTATGAGAAACATAGGCTACAATTCATACAGCATAAATAGTACTTATATGGAGACACTCAAAAGAACTTTAATATCCTTTGTAGGCATCTCTGTAACTACTGAACCGATTCTAAAACTTCTTTTCACCGATATGAAACTACTATCCCTGTATAATATAGACAACCTTTCATGCATATATCATAAGTAGTTCTTTTGCAGGAAGACTCATAAGTATTACATTATGCTCTATGGGCATTGCTGTAACTATTGAAGATTATTCAATAGATTTTTTTCATTGATAGAAAGCTACGCTATTTCTGACAAATATAAGCTAAAATTCATGCACATAGCATAAATAGATACTTTGCACAAGACTCGAATAGATTTTTATAAATCTGCGTACAAAAATTTGCGAAGAAAACAATGTAAGTACGTCTAACTATAAAAGAATTATACAGTAAAACCCCAATATAAAATGTAACATCGATAATTTTGCACCATTTTCGTGAATCGGCTTTTCATGATTGAGTTTACACAGACTATCAGAAAATATTTATACATTACCATACTCGTAATTCTAATAATATTATAAGAAACGTATCAAAAATACTTACCTTAAACCACTTTGTTTTTTATTTTTCTATACGATAACCAACTTAACTGCAGACGATTTTATTCACCCATCCTAATATGCAGAAGATGTATCTTACTGAAAATTCAGATTCCGAAAATTCCATAATAAAAAACTACTTTAATATGTAACAGCTCACTATTTCAAATCGAGATATTAATTAGCAGACGATTTTAAATTCTCATGTTTCGTCTGAGCTAATGGATATGTGTTCGTAAAAGTCCTTTTTCTGTATTTACCGTGTTTATATTCACATAAATTTTTATATCCATGGTTCACGAACGCAAAATAAATAAATAAATAAAAGGGTTATTTCTATAGATATAGGAATTTCTAGATTGAGCATAACGAGAGAAAACTTATTGCCTCCAAATGGTAGCCATGATAGTGGCATGAGCATGCGCAGAATGGCAATAACTTAAATTATAATGGTGTTTTCAATCATTTTAGAACGATCTGTATTTTAAAAAGTACTCGTATCGAAATATTTTTCCTCGCTTATTTATTTTTCTGGAGTATTCCAACGAATGTTCTATTTTACATTGACGGCAGCCATGATAGTGGCAGAAATGGGGTGCGTTTTTGGCAACAAATTTCACACGATTAGGAACGGGGCCTTCGCAATTAGTAACGGGCCTGCGCGTGTATTTTGATGAGCCATCCAAAGAGGCCTACGGATGCTCGAGTCTTCACGTATACATCAGGCATTTCTTAAGTTTCCCAGTGCTTTCAAACGTTATTTAATGTAGTTTTAAGTAGTAATTGTGTTACTAATTCAAGTACGAACTCATGATTAATTTGTTTGCTATGATACATATTTACATAAAGAAAATAGATGCACATAATTTGAAGGATAAACAAAGTAGCGCTTACTCTCATGATTCACGATTGCTTATTTTAGTTTCACAAGTGGATATTTAGTATACTTTAAAATAACTAAATACACAAGACATTTTTATAATGAATATTTCATGAACGTAGTCGTATTTCCTACGTTATTTTAAACAATTCAACATTAATCTTTAACAAATGATGTATTAAAGCGCATTTCAGTGTTTTCGGGATATCCTGTATATTGGAGAAAATTGATAAAATACGCTCTATAGCGCGATCCCTGAATTAATTATTCTTCAATAAAGACATTTCATGTAGTATATATTATTCTTTTGTCGCTTTCTCAATCGAACTTAGGAATTGAGCAAGCATAATGAACGCTTGTACAAAATATTAACTACATTTGAAGTTTCTGTATAAACGGGCAAAAATCAATAATTTATAATTTACTGCATTTCTGCACTGTACCAGATGTAAGTCTTAATCACATAATCAAGGCATATATAACTGATAAATAACATTTTCAACTGGCAAAATTAAATTATCTAAATTGTATCACAACGTCATGCTTATTTAAAAGAATAAAAACTACTCAAGTAATACGATTTCTGATTAAAATAATTTATTTATAAATAACACATCAGTAATTATTCACTAAACATGATTTACATACATATATTTAGAATTTCTAAATACATTATAAGCGTTCACTTACCTTTACATTCAGAGCAAAATGTTCGAATTTTAGGATCAATTTTCATGAAAGAAAATGGCGCAAGATTCACAAAACGATTACCTACATCTAAAGTTCTTTAGTACGACAAAAGTATAAAAAAATTGTTTTAAAATAATTAAATAACATAACATTTATAATACTTAGAATAATAAAATAGAATACTGTGACTGGGGAAAACAGGCCTCAATGATAAACTCATTTTTAGGGATGGCAACTCATAAGCAGGCCCGTTGCTTAGCGATGGCCCCGATTAGGAACATTGGATCGGGGCCTTCGCTATTAGTAACGGGCCTGCGCGTGTATTTCGATGAGTCATAAAAAGAGGCCTACGGGTGCTCGCGTCTTCCCGTATACATCAAGCAATTTTAAAGCCTTCCGATGCTTTGAAACGTTATTTAATGTAGTTTTAAGTCATGATTGTGTTACTAATTCAAGTACGAACTCATTGACAGTTTCTTTACTATGATACACGTGGTCATTAAAGTAAATAGATGCATGTAATTTGAGGAAAAACAAAGTAGTGCTCACTCTCATGATTCATTATTTTAGCTTGATTTTTAATATAGATGAACAAATTAAGCTGACTTTTTAGTATACATTAAAGTAAACGAATACACAAATGATACAGACATTTTTATGCCTTTCTTTATACGGAATGTTTAAGTTTCACATTTTCAAAGCAGTTACAACCATTATTACTTTAAAATAAATTTAACTTATAGTTATTAAATTTTCATTTATTAAATATTGTTCGGATAATATATTAGCAGAATATATGACGAGGAGATGAAATAGAATTTAAAATATTTGATACTTACAAGTCCTGCTATACTATTTAATTTTTAATCTTTTGTAAGGCGTAGGTATCAGAAGAATGTTTGCTATAATTATAAGTACAACCTGTGCACTGCATGTCCTTGGTATTTACATGAAAAATAATGTAAATTAATTTAACGAGAAACATTTAGAATAAATTACACAATAAAGGGTGTCCCATAAATAGTAGTACGAACTTAAAGGGGAGATAAAATATATCAAAAGGATTGAGAATAACGTAACAGTGTATGATCAAACACATTTGTTAACTGTTTTTATTTTGGTTAGTTCAAATGAGTTTATTTATCGAAAATTTTACCATTCGAAATGAAAATGATTTACAATTTTTAGTATTAGTTCCATATATTTTTTCTTCTCCAAAGAAAAATAATAAATTTTAGAAAACCATACTAGGAAATACCACTAATATACCAACACCTCTTTTTTTAAGTTATTATTAACTGGTGATTGAAAACAAATGTTTTCGTCCCTGCATTGCTGTATATTAGGGTTGTAGCTTTAAAAAAAAATCTGCTCCACGGCCTTTGAATACAAATGAAGATAAAGTAACTGCTCTAGGACTCGAAAAATTTCAATATCCCTTTTCATAAGTTGCGCTAAACACTGTAGTAAATTAAAACCAAACGATCCCTGATTTAATTACTTTTTATTATAGCCATTATCTAAATAGAACTTTGAATTTCATCATAATGAACGCTTATACAAAATATTAACTTCAATTAAAGTTTCTACATAAACATGTGCAAAACTTAATAACATATGGTACAGTACTTCTGCATTGAAACCAATGTCACACATTTAATGCATTTATAATAAATGATAAATGACATTTTCAACTGAAAGAATTAAACAGATAAGAATGTCTAACTAGTATTACAACGCACGCTTATTTACTAGAATAATAAACTACCCAAGTTAAATGATTTCAGATTAAAATAATTTATAAATAACTCATGAATATTAATTCACAAAACATGCTTTATATCCTATAAATTTGTAGAATTTCTAAATAAGTTATACAAGCGTACACTTACCTTTACATTCAGAACTGAAAGTTCGAATTCTTTGTTGATTTATTTCCATAAAAAATATCGCAATCTTCAAAAAATCATTACCTACATCTAAATCACCTTGTCATTAAATCCCTATGACAAAACTATAACAAAATTCTTTTTTAATTATAAAATAAATTAACGTTTATAATCCCAAATCGCATACAATCGAACAGCGCAAATGTAAATATTAGGCCTCAATGTTTCACTCATTTCTTCCGGTGGCAACGAACAATCAGGCCCGGTTGCTAATAACGACGGCCCCGATTGGATGAGCAATCTAGTATTCCTAAATCTGCTGTTCTTTCTAGTCAATCTGAATATGACATCACAGTCTTTTAATGACTAAGTTTGAGAGCAATTTCAAACAATGTGACATCAAAATGATTTCGATCATATTTGGGATTTGAATTCGTAAGAACATCTTATGTTCTTAGGTGTTTATTTTTATTTTAGAAAAAAAAAGTCAATCTGTGTAATCCAACTAATCGAAAATTTAAAAAAATATAGTTTAAAACACCAAAAAACACGCTTTAGTGATAAATTGAACTAACTAAAAAGCGAAAAATAATTCTTAATATAGAAATAAACTAGCTGCGTGTCCGTTCTTCGCACGGTAGGAAACGAAAATTTTCCTTACATGTGTAATTCGAAATTATTCGTGATGTGGAATTAAAAAAAAAAGGAGCAAAATTATTTGACTCTTAATGTAAAGTTTGTGTCATGAGTACTAACCTGATATTGCAGTATAATGACTCAAAAAACTACGTCAGTGTCATTCACTATCAAAAAAGTGGAAAGCTTAATGATTTGCAGAGAACTCCTGGCTTTCAAAATGTCTTATTCAGGGTCGTAGCCAGAGGGGGGGATATCGGGATATATCGCCCCCGAAATTTTTGGATTAGTGATGAAATTCCGTCTATTTATGCATATATAAGTTCATATACCCCTCGAAAAAATTTCCAGGCTCATATCCCCTCGCCGAAAAATTTCCTGGCTACGCACCTGGTCTTATTTCTACATCATACTGTTTTTTAGGCTCAAGTTGTAGCATTAAATGCCTAAGTTACTACATGAAATGGAGCACCATTTATCTCTTTCCGATGTACCATATAAGGAAAGTATTGTAATCATGAAAAAATTCGACTTCGAGATTTTGGTGTATTGACACGTTTTGAGGTCTTCTGAATTCATTTATGCTATTTTCAAGAGATGTTTTTAAAATAGCTGCGCACCCGCTCTTCATACGGGAAGAAGGGAATATTTTACTACTAAAATCATATCTGCATGTGACAAAACAGAATTTCATTTTTAAAAAAGTTCAAGTAATCTCCTCTGTTGAAATTACTGCGGAATATATTAACGCAAATTAGAATTACTTTTCGTTTAGTTGGTTGTAAGACAACCGTTGAAACAGGACACTTTTAATTTCATATTATCTTTATTTAGCGATTTATTCATATTATCTTTACAAATCTAATAATACTACCTATTACGTACATTAATACTATCTATACTCGCTTCTCCCTCTTCAAGGCTCCCTTAAAAGAAACAGCTTAGATTATTTGGCCTCAATGGGATCTTGTGATTCTGTGGCGATTCTTTGCAATTTACGCATTAGCATAAATAATAATCATTTCACATAATGGTTGCCATTAAGGAAACTCTCCATATATATTTAATTTATACATAGTTTTATAAGATTGGCGTATTTAGCGCCGCAAACCATTTCATCTTACTGTGGGGAGAAAATATCCAAGGGGTGCCATTTTAAATATCCATGTATCTAATATAGCGATATCTTTTATATCCTCCATAGTCCTGTCGCCTGAAAAACATCAAACTGTGTAATCTCGAGGAGCTACTTATTCCCATTTTAATTGTGACAGGGCGTTAGAGTTGCAGAGTTTACAAATTTCACGCATTTTTTTTTAATTTATGACGTCACTGTTTGACTGTCGTAAAGGATACCCCGGTAGATTGAGGGAGTTAATTTCGATATTTCGCATAATTGTTTTCAAACGGTATCATTAAAACTTTGCGTTGGATCTTTATGGAGGAACGTAATTCAACGTTAAAATAAAACTATATTTGCAACCTGCATGCGTATGTTAGGCAACGCCTGCGCTAAATTAAATGCCAAAAATAAAAATAGTAAATAGAAAAATTTTAATATATCGCGCTTTGAAACGAACTTTGTAACTTTTAAAATGAACATTTTCAGCGCCGTGAAAACATTTCAATTTTTAAATAAGCACCGGATTAAAATACCACTTCTAATAATAATAATTGTGAATTTCTTAGTTTATTTCTACAGTAAATTTTAATCAAAATATCGTCTCCCTGTGTTGAAAATAGAGCTGGAATAAATGAGTTAAAATTATGGCGTAATTTTTACGTATCTTAAAGCATTTGACGTCATAGATCCTCACTTGCGAATTGAAATTCTGATATCCCATTTAAAAACTCGATTGGTTTAAAAAACCCTTTTTTTAATCCTTTCTGTGGCAACAACCGAACATAAATTCTCCTGCCGTGATCGCAATGAATGGCGTAAGATCGCGTTGATGCTATTAAATTCTAAACATTAGTCTGCATTAAAATTCGTAAAAAATCATCTAATTTACATAATTTTTTCGTTTTTATTTTAAAAGAGGGAGAAAAGAATGTTTCACGATTTGTCAAAATATCTAAAAGTTATGACGGATAGAATTCAAGATGCGACAGTTTTAAAATTATTTTACGAAAAAAAATCGCGAAGCAGATGTTTAGTAAAAAAATTCCTAAAAATCGGTAAATCATGTTACGTATTCAGAACAAACTGTTTTTAAAAGAAAATTTCTTCCTCTATCCGATGATACAAATGCCGTTTTGCTGCGAGCGTAATTTCCGCCGTTATTACGAATTAGGTGAGAAAAAATGCCAAAAATCGCATAAAACATAAAATTAAAAAAAATCTAGGTCGAATTTTGAAAAAATCGCTTCGAGGTGCACAACTACATATTTACATCTTCCCGAGTACCAAATTTGGTGTTTCTAGGTGTAGCCGTTTGACTGTAACGCTGCCGACAGACACACACACAGACAGACACCTTCTTTTATAATAAGTAGAGATTAAGAATTATTTTTCGCTTTTTAGTTAGTTCAATTTATCACTAAAGCGTGCTTTTTTTTTTTTTGGTTTTTTAAACTATATTTTTATTTTTCACTTTTTAGTTCGATTTGCTATAAAAGCGTGTTTTTTAGTTTTTTTTAAACAGTATGTATTTAAAATTTATTTTTAATTTTCGATGTCTCTCATAAGACACTAAGGAACACTAAGTTGGAAAGTACAAACTGTGAGATAATTTATTTTCACTGTGCACCAGTGGCGTAGCCAGGATTTTATTTCGGGGTGGGCTGGGTATCAAATTTAAAGCTAAAGTTCAATTGTAAGCTAAATATCATAATTGTAAGCTAAGTAAAGGGTCCCATTTCGGTGGGGGAGCAGCCCCCTGAGTCCCCCCCCCCTCTTGCTACGCCCCTGCTGTGCATTAAAGTATTAATCAACCTGCAGTTAAATGCTACCTTCCTCACTAAAAAGGAAAAATAGGTCTCTAATCAACAAATAAAAGCGTGTTAAAAAGAATGGCCTTAACATGTTCTTGTACTCAACTCTTCCATAATGTGATGGATCACGATATTTTGTAAAAATAAAAAAATTGCCGTGCCCAGAATTCGAACCTGGGTTATTGCGGCCACAATGCAATGTACTAACCATTATACGATCACGCATAGGCGGCTGGTACGGGGGGCAAGGGGGTCGAATGCCCCTCACTTCCAAAAGTAAAGGGGCCTCGCCCCCCTCCAATTTTCAAAGTTAACAATTCATCTAAAAATGATGGCAAAACACTCTATATGGAAACCGGGCAAGAGAAGGGGAGGGAAAGCGAACTTTGTCAGTGCAAGGTCTTTATATCAGTGGCGTAGCGACGGGGGGATGTCAGAACCCCCCCTAAAATTTAGCAGAGTTCTATTATTGACATCAAGAATGCGATATATAGTGTAGATTATCCGTTACATCAGTGCCTAAACCACCCTAAAATTTTTTCTGGCTACGCTACTGCTTTATATATAGATATAGATATAGATATAGATATAGATATATATATATATATATATATATATATATATATATATATATATATATATATATATATATATATACAGTGAAACCCTGGTTTAACGTTAGACGTATTTACCGTTTTCCCGCCTATAACATCATTTTCTATTGGTTCCAAATATCTTCCTATACTTGTAATGTTAAAAATGCCGTCAAGAACTTTAGATTTCCCGCATTTAACGGTTTTTCGGAGAAAGAAATTCGATGCGTTTTGTCTAAAACAAGTCACAGTAATTGTGATAGGAAGAAAATAGATCTTGACAGTAGCGGCAATGCGCATTTCTTTTCCTTTATTTGGATAAAAGGAGGGAAAATTATTCTTTATCTCCTCCAACTGCCAGAATGCCTTCATTCCCATAAAAACAGAGTGTAGCCTTCTAGGAATCCCCTTCCCCCCCCCCTACAGGTGTATTACTTTAAAATTTTGTCATTGCTACCTTCCTGTATTCTGGAATAGATACAATAGACCGCCTTCGGATTATTACAACAGGAAGCCTCTCACACTACTTTAAAAGGGAGGTTACATGGTGAAAGGGCGGACAGGCCATTTTCTGCCGTTTCGATGGGAACCAATAGCTATGAGTTTTTTTTGGGAGCTAAAGAGTTAAACTGCATGAATACAATTCATGGAAGGGATAATAAACGGCTTTCTACAGTATCTTTTAAGATTACATTTAATAAAAAGAAAGCATATTTATCTGACCATTTAGATAGGGATTTAATCGTAGGAGATTGTATATGAGTGTATGTGTGTGGGGGGGGGCGAATTAGAAATTTCCCGAAAGGAACTGTATAGTCTAGAATCGGCACTGTCCAGATGTAAGGATCTCGTGAACATTTCATTCCCATATGATAATTCGAAGCAGTAGGTTGACTGTGCGCGTGCTGCCTAAGTGTTTCTGATTCATGATCTTTATTTGATCTATATTCATATTTGTTTTTGAAATGTTAAAAGCAAAGCGGCTTAAAACCCAACCGACCATCACTTCATGTTTCCGTAAGATTACAGTTGCGGAAAATGCAGATCAAATTAAGCTTAGCAATTTAAAAGAAAATGAAAATGTGATGGTTTAAGTTTCAAGGAAACACAGGCTGATCATTTACCAACGTCAAGTCTCAGTGCAAATAACTTGGATTCAGAACTGAAGATAATGAGACACTTTAACTTCGGATCGTCATAAATACAGGAAAAATGAAATAAACGAAGGCCCACATCAGCCACTAGACTTTGAATATCCGATACATAAAATGAGGAAATTCCAAAAAAATTGGTTCGACCAATTTGCATGGTTAGAGTACTATGGAGAAGTGAACAGAGCATTTTGCTTCTTGATATGGATTAGATCTTGATATGGAAAAATTAAAGAGAGAAATGCAAATTTTTGAAAAAATGTACAAAAAATGCACCAACTCTTTGCCAGAAATATCCAGAGATAACAGAACGGAGGGAAAGATGCAATTTTATTGTTGAAAAGGAACTCTTTGATATATTTCCATACAAGGGAGGATTAAAGGGGGGGGCGGAGGGGGCGACCACCCCCCGAGAAAAGAGAAATTAATGTAAAAGATTCTATGTTACTTCCGTAAATTGCATGTATATGCCAATATTGCATAATATAATACCAAATAATTTATTAGGATGGATAATATAAGATCAAATAAATGAATTTATTAGTGACCTCCTCTCTCTCTGTGTTTGGAAGTTTGTCATTTTGAGACATCATTGATCGATTCAAGAATTTAAAGAAAGAAAGATTTGCTTAACAAGTAAGTGTTTTATATTCTTCTCATGTTATTATTTCATAAGAATTGAAATGGAACTTTGAATTAGAGACCTGCGCGGGCTTGAAAATAGAGTCCCGGCTCGGCCCGAGCCCGATGATTCTTGAATTTGTAGGCCATGCTCGGGCCCGTAACATTTGAACAAACATTACGGGCCGGCCCTTCATAGTTGAGGAGTAAAAATTCGAAAATTCCAGAAATTACAAAAATATAAAGACGACCAGATATATCGATAAATAAATATTTTTCAGACATTTTATATTAAGAAGTTATTAATATTAACTTTTTTGAGGGTTGCAGGAACTCGAAAAAAAATTAACACTAACACGAGTCCGGCCCGGCTCGTTAACAACATATTTATAAATCCCGTACCCGGAGCGGTCCGTGCAGGTCTCTACTTTGAATTAGAAGGGGGCAGTCTTCGGTGGTCATCCGTTCTGATTTTTGATCCTCGTTCTTTTAGAGAAGCTCATTTAATCAATAATGACATTAAAATTCAATTATAATCGGGCGATTTTACACCCCCCCCCAAAAAAAAATTAGCTTTAGGGGTGCCCTCTACTTACATACTCTCATCTCTTTTGACACCCCACTTTTTTGGTGCACCAGCCGCCTATGCGATCACAGTGAAAAAGGTTTCCACAGTGAAAAAGGTTTTTTTTAAGATTGCAATCTTTGGAAGTGTTCTACTTTCAATCAGGATAAGAAATGTGGAAACTATTTAATCCTGGCGATCCTGATCAAGATAGTGAGATAAACTTATAAAATTATTGTATTGTCACCGGTTCTTCATAAATGTACAAAGTTTAAATTAAATCTGACCGTTTAAAGTGTGCCAAATTTGAGTTCAAAGGAGTCGGTTACAAACATACATACAGGTGAAGCTAATAAATAAAAGCGTGTTAGAATCAGAATAATGGGATAAACTTATCAAATTATTGTATTGTCATCGATCCTTAATATATCTACAAAGTTTAAATTAAGTCTGACCGTTTAAAGTGGGTCAAAATCGAGCTCAAAGAAGTCGGTTACAAACATACAAGCATACAAACAAAAGCTTGTAAGAATCAGAATAAGCGTAAATAAAAGCGTGTTAGAATCAGAATAATGGGATAAACTTATCAAATTATTGTATTGTCATCGATCCTTAATATATCTACAAAGTTTAAATTAAGTCTGACCGTTTAAAATGGGTCAAAATCGAGCTCAAAGAAGTCGGTTACAAACATACAAGCATACAAACATACATACAGGTGAAGCTAATAAAAGCGTGTTAAAAAAATAAAAATTCACCGTTATTTCGTTCGTTATTTATTTTTTTACATCAAAGTGACGTAGATTTCGCTTGTAAATCTTACCGTGTTTACTAACACAGTTAGGTATCGGAAAGCTTTCTCCATGGAAAACATAAAAATTCTCTTAAACTCCGGGAACGGGTGGACTTTCAAAGTTTTAAAGTGAACTATCATTTATTCTAAATTATTTTACACATCCGTGCAAAATTTCAGGCTGATAGGTCCATTTTTGTGGATTTGTATACCGTCTAAACCCACAAACAGAATTTCATTTTTATTTATAAGGATTATTTTACACATCTGTGCAAAATTTCAGGCTGATAGGTCCATTTTTGTGGATTTGTATATGGTCTAAACCCACAAACAGAATTTCATTGTTATTTACAAGGATTGGACTAAATGGTAGAATTCCACGAAATAAAGATTATCTCAATTGACAGCCGCGCAAAAAAGACTGCAGTAGACAAAGAAACGCATTAATTGGACAGTTGATCAGTGGTCACAATTTATATGAAATGATGAAACTAAGATATTGTTAATCGGTAATGATGGGCGAAAATATGTAAGAAGTAGAATAGGAGAAGAGCTATATCCTGACTGCATTCAGGCAACAGTGAAGTGCCTGGTTAGTGTTATGATTTGGTCATGTATGTCAGCAGACGGTATTTGTCGCCATCATGTAACCGATGGGAAACTAAATGCAAAAAAAAACAACAAAAAAAAAAATACATTGACACTATTCTAGAACAAAAACTTCTAACTATCATCATGGATCTCTTTCCCAACAATGCTTCATTTATTTTTCAGCAGGACTCTGCTCCTTGTCACACAGCAAAAATATCGAAAGATTGGTTTACTACAAAAGGCATTGAACTGCTGTCATGGTCAAGAAATAGTCCTGACGTCAAACCTATTGAGAACATACGGCACCGTTCGAAAGCTCTGGTATGAATGATGCCCATCACATAAATGGGAGCTAATCGAGACTATAGTTGTTTCTTGGCATAATGTAACAACGAACGAAGAACTTAAGGCTCCCGTCAGCTCAATGGAACATGGATGTAAAGCTGTAAGAAAAAATAAAGGCTATCCAACCAAGTACTGGAGTCTCATAGCAATCATCAGTATCTGATGTATCTCGGTAATTATTGCCGCTCAACTTTTTTCGTATTAAAAATATTTGAATTTTTTTCTTGTACTGAAATCTGCATTAAATTCTTGTAAAACATAGCATTTTGTAAATAGCATACAAAATTAAGAAACATAAAAATTTCCAAAAGAATCCAGAATTTTAGCCACCACTGTAAATATTAGATCAAGATAAGACATTTCAGGCATTTTTTCAACTATAATTCAGTAAGTTTTACCTGCTATACAAGCTTAAAGTAAATTGAATTTCACAATAATAGTTAAAACGACTTATGCATATCGAAAATTCGAATTCAATCTCATTAAAATGTCTCTTTCAGTCAGCGCCATTAGAGCGCAAACTGTTTGGTACATATTTGCAGGTTTACCTCTTATTCTGCATATAATAGAGCCTAAAATTAATAGCACAAGTGAGAAGGGCCAAAATTAGCTTGGCATGTAAACTGGTCATTTAATTATGTATCAGATTAAATCTCAAAATATATTTTATGAGTGTTGTATAGTTTTAATTATTTCAACTGGTAATGTAATTTTGAATTTTATGAGACCCTGTCAAACTGCTACAAATGTCAAGGCCGCCCTTTTCGATAGAGGTTAAGCAGTCATTAACATTCATATACACTCTATTACAAAAAAAATCGACGCACCAAGAAACAATCATCCGATTGCTTTGAAATTTCGTATGCATGAATGTTTTGAACAGATATTCAAATGATTCAAATTTGGTGTCCAATGAATGAATAGTTTGATCTCTAGCGCATCGGAACTGCGCATCCAGCAGACGTATATAAGGAGCAGTTCTTCAACGGTTGTTAAAACTTTCGGTTTGATTGCAATTCAGATGACCTTTCAACAACTTAACCCATTCGTGCCTGGATATTTTTGCGGCTTTCTTCGATTTTTGCTAACACCAGCAGTAATTGATAAATTTCTGATGTCAACTTTTTGAACAAGGGATGATTTCATTTAAAATCATTATGTATAAAAATTGAAATGTCAACATCCTACTTGGCCATATTAAAATATTTTGTGGAATTGAGGTTCGATACTCGCGAATAAAGGCTAGGAAAAATAAATAACGTTTTCGACTGATAGCGTAAATGCCGTCCCAAAAAAGGGACGCTAGGCATAAATGGGTTAAAAAATGCCTCGCTGCAGGATTCGTGCTCATTACGAGCAACTGCCAGAGTTTGACAGAGGTCGTATCATTGGATTGAAAGAGGCCGGTTGGACTAATCGGAGAATCGCTCGTCATTTGAGTCGAAGCGATGCGACTATTCGAAGATGCTGGCAAGGATCAGTGGAAAATGGCAGAGTGCAGCGTCAGGATGGTAGCGGCCGACCTAGGGCTACACCAGATCGTGAGGACAGAGTGATGGTCCGATCAGCTGTCACAGCGCCTTCTTCATCTCTGTCAACCATCAGACGTTCAACCCAAACACCAGCGTTCATCATGACCATTCACAGACGGTTGAGAGAGCGAAATCTACGCTCGCGCCGACCGTTACGCCACCTGCCGCTCACGCTTGCACACTGCCGAGCCAGATTACAGTGGTGGCTCGATCAGGTTGAAATGATGCCGACTGGGGACGTATAGTCTTTAGCGACGAATCCCGCTTCCAACTGTGTCCTGACGATCATCGAAGACGTGTTTGGAGACGCACAGGGCAGAGAGGGGATCCTGCTTTCACTATTGCACGCCACACCGGCCCTCAACAAGGCATTATGATCTGGGGTGCCATTTCCTTTGACAGCCGGACCCCTTTGGTCGTCATTAGAGGTACACTTACTGTACAGCGGTACGTGGACGACATCCTAAGACCTGTTTTGCTACCGTTCCTTTTGCAGTGGCTGGGCTGGTTTTTCAGCAGGACAATGCCAGACCAGATACGGCTCGTGTTGCTCTAAACTGTCTGAAAGCTTGTCAAACTCTTCCTTGGCCTGCCAGATCGCCAGATCTCTCTCCCATCGAGCATGTCTGGGATATGATGGGAAGGCGATTGCATCTGGCACGGACTATTGATGACCTCGTTCGACAATTGGAGCGAATTTGGCAGGAAATACCGCAGGAGACCATCCGGGAGCTTTATCGGTCTATGCCACGCAGCGTGGCAGCTTGTATCCAGGCTAGCGGCGCGTCAACACCTTATTGAACTTGTTACTGTAACTCTGAAATAAATTATTCAATTGTTCTGAAATTTTAATCATTTACTATTCTGTACATTGTCTTTCTATCTACCAATTTTCGTCTCAATCGGACACTTTCTTATTGGTGCGTCGATTTATTTGTTATAGAGTGTACTTGTTTTATTGTGCTTGAAATGAATAAATATCTAAATTATCATAGACTACTGTATTGGAATTTTTTGTATGTTTCTATAAAAAAAACTATGAATACAACTGTAATAAAAATTATTTGAATATGTTGTATGAAATTTTAAATCGACAATAAATTAATTTAAAATTATTCAATTAAAAATATTTTAATCTTACCTGACAGTACATTGCGTTTAACACCAGTAATTCATCTCAAGTTATGCAAATATTATTAATTAGATTACTCAGAAAGAATGCGATTTAAAGTTAACTTGATTAAGTTTATTTTTAAAAAACATATTCAATAAAACATTACAAGGAGATATGCATATCAAATTTCTAAGTTACACAATACTATCTATTTGAAACTACACAATTCTTAAGTATCTTACACACCTTCACTATTGAACAAAATTTATCAAATCATAATTTTTTGAGTTTTACTACCTGCTACACAGGAGAAGGATGAGGCATCTTTGGAAGGGATATTACATTCACATGTGACCACCTTGAAGTGTTGTCACGTGGAAAAAAACACATTTTTTTCTTCATGATATTTTCACAAACACTTGTAAAACACATATTTCACTAATCTGAATTACCAAGAATACAGTCAGCACTTATTCAAACAGAAATTTAAACGGTTGTGCTGGATTAAAAAAGATGAACTCCATCAGAAGCTTTCAAATAATAAACGCACGTGGATCACACAATTTTCTTCACAAATACATTTTCTTTATCTCATGGTAACACACAGGGTAAAAAGGTTCTCTTTCTCAAATTTATATACTGCTGCGTTTAGACACAAATTTTAAAAATATGAACTTCATTTTTCACAAGCAAAACTTCAAATTTTAGGCTTCACCGTCGAGAACGCAGACACACACACACACCAAACCCAAAAAAATTACGTGAACTGGTTCCACCGGAAAAATGTTTTTCCCGCTCAGTTCGTTGTTGCCAGAAACAAAAATCAAAAATAATCCTCGCTGCTAACACGGCAAACCGGCAAGTTGCTTTGCTGGTGTCATTCCGGCTGCGAAGCAAAACTGGTTCTGGCACCTGCTGCTTTGGAGGTTGGTGCGGGGTTTTACTAACTTGTGTATCGGCGCTTGCTTTGCTTTGGTCCTTTCTTTGTTGGTAAACAGTTCTGGCGTAGTTCTGGCTTTGTCACAAGATTTATTTTT
The DNA here is from genome assembly GCA_038373885.1 of Cheiracanthium punctorium. Classification (NCBI taxonomy): domain Eukaryota; kingdom Metazoa; phylum Arthropoda; class Arachnida; order Araneae; family Cheiracanthiidae; genus Cheiracanthium; species Cheiracanthium punctorium. The sequence goes on along the minus strand of JAWZYV010016091.1, from coordinate 911,701 downwards.
GTGACATACCTCCCCTCACTGCAAAAATTTGAGGTACTCAAATTTTCATAAAAAGTTGCCGAAAGTCATCACTGGTGTCCATGAGAATGTTCAAGAAAAAAAAAATATACATCACACTTTATACACCAACATGTAGTAAGACTCTTCTATTTGTGTTGTTTCAAAAATACATATACACATTAGTTCACAGTACACATTACGAAATCAATTAATAGATAAATGCTCTTCGTGTGCATAAATTAGGTAATCACTGATGTTTTGGCTACCTCCGAATATACAATTGCACCACTTTCCTGAACACAAACGTACCTCGTATCAGTATTATTTTGATTGCAGACAAAACTGAATGATCCATTTCATTTTACACATCACATTTCATTTTACAGAAACATATGAGTTACTGCAACTTAAATTGCTTTAACTTCTCCCCGAAATAATTCTATTATAGAAATTGGAGCTCAAGAATATTTAAATGTTTAACAGCTGTTGTGCATATGAACACTTTTTTTTTTTTTTTTTTTTTTTTTACTATATTATGAAAGTAACTTGGACCAGCCAAACATTACCCTCAGCAAAATGTTGTTAATTAGGTACCTATTTTATTTTTTTATTTTTGCTGAGACATAGTACAGTAAAGTCAACTTATAGTGTGTTTTGCTGCAACAAGCTAACATATAAAAAAATTTTTGCACTCAGTTATTCTATAATTAAATTAAAATAGTGAGTAGTTAATTTTCTGTACATTAATGTACCCCGATTGACTCTTCTACGTCTGGAGGATCTCTTAGATGTTGATTCAAAGGCTTTTGTAGAAATAATTTGTCAACATGCACACTCTTTATGATGTCTGGATCACTCTCTTTAGCTATTAGATAATTATTATTTCTGAATTTTCTTTTAATTATCCATGGTCCATCATATTTCTTTTGAAGCGCCCCAGGGTGCTGAAACTCTCTAAGAAAAACTTGGTCATCAATATTCAGGCACGGAATATTACGCCCTTTGACATTGCTGCTAGAAGCTGCAAAATAGGAATCCTCATTATCACCCACAATTTTTTTAGTTTCTTTTGAAACTTCCTGAATTTCTTTTATATATTCATCAAAATGATTGGCAATTTTAGGTGAGTCATAGGAGTCTAAGGGGTTGTTGATATTCCTGCCAAAGAATAATTCTGCTGGAGTAAATTGAGTGACAGAGTGTTGTGATGTGTTGTACATAAGTTTGAAAATTAATAAACTTTCAGACCATTTAAAGGTTTCATCAGATAATGCTGCTATGCTGCTTTTCAGAATAGCATGACTTTTTTCTAATAATCCATTAGAGTTTGGTTTATATATAGATGTTGTTCTATGTTCGATATTTAATTTATTTAAAAATGTCTCGAATTCATCTGAAGTAAAATTAGTTCCATTGTCGCTAAGTAATATTTTTGGTATGCCAAAACGTGAAAAATAGTTATTCAATGCTTTAATGATGTCAGAAGACTTTGTATTCGTTAAAGGTATAGCCTCTAAATAACGTGAATAATGGTCAATGATGGTTAGAATGTAGTTTTTATTATCTTGAGAACGCGGAAGTTTTCCCACAATGTCAAGTGCTATTAGTTCACCTGGTGCTAGGTGCTTTTTGGGAATATTTTGTGTGATAGTTCTATTTTGTTTTGGTTTATGTTGTAAACATTTTATGCAGTTTTGACAAAAATTTTGAACATCCACAAACATGTTTTTCCAGTAATATTTTGATCTTAAAAAGTTGTAAGTTTTTGATATCCCAAAGTGAGGTGTATGTGCTACTTCAATGCAGTGTTTTATTAAAGATGTTGGAATCACAATCTTATTTGTTAGCTTTTTATTATGTTTTGATTTAGACTTAGGTTTAATTTTTATCATAAGTAGTCCATTGTGTTTGTCAATAAAATATTTATCAGAAGTCTTTTTATTCTTTTCTTCTAATTCTTTGATTATTTTTTGTAAGTCTGTATCATTGTTCTGTTGGATCTTTATGTTGTCATGATGCAAGTTATTATTACTCTGAAACAGTATATTGTTTACCTGACATATTTCAGTAGTCACTCTCGAAAGATAATCAGCAGGGTTTTTTAATCCTGGAATGTGCTCTGATGTATACTGAAACTGTGTCAGGTAGATTAACCACCTTGATACAATATCTGGTTGATACAATATCATACAGTATCCTTGATACAATATCAGCGTTCATCATGACCATTCACAGACGGTTGAGAGAGCGAAATCTACGCTCGCGCCGACCGTTACGCCACCTGCCGCTCACGCCTGCACACTGCCTAGCCAGATTACAGTGGTGCAGGGCTCGATCAGGTTGAAATGATGCCGACTGGGGACGTATAGTCTTTAGCGACGGATCCCGCTTCCAACTGTGTCCTGACGATCATCGAAGACGTGTTTGGAGACGCATAGGGCAGCGAGGGGATCCTGCTTTCACTATTGCACGCCACACCGGCCCTCAACAAGGCATTATGATCTGGGGTGCCATTTCCTTTGACAGCCGGACCCCTTTGGTCGTCATTAGAGGTACACTTACTGCACAGCGGTACGTGGACGACATCCTAAGACCTGTTTTGCTACCGTTCCTTTTGCAGTGGCTGGGCTGGTTTTTCAGCAGGACAATGCCAGACCACATACGGCTCGTGTTGCTCTAAACTGTCTGAAAGCTTGTCAAACTCTTCCTTGGCCTGCCAGATCGCCAGATCTCTCTCCCATCGAGTATGTCTGGGATATGATGGGAAGGCGATTGCATCTGGCACGGACTATTGATGACCTCGTTCGACAATTGGAGCGAATTTGGCAGGAAATACCGCAGGAGACCATCCGGGAGCTTTATCGGTCTATGCCACGCCGTGTGGCAGCTTGTATCCAGGCTAGCGGCGCGTCAACACCTTATTGAACTTGTTACTGTAACTCTGAAATAAATTATTCAATTGTTCTGAAATTTTAATCATTTACTATTCTGTACATTGTCTTCCTATCTACCAATTTTCGTCTCAATCGGACACTCCCTTGTTGGTGCGTCGATTTATTTGTTATAGAGTGTACTTGTTTTATTGTGCTTGAAATGAATAAATATCTAAATTATCATAGACTACTGTATTGGAATTTTTTGTATGTTTCTATTAAAAAAACTATGAATACAACAAACACAATTTTAAATGGAGAGCATTATTACATAAACCGTAATAACGCTGGTAAACTTTATTTTGTGTGATGTAATTTTCTTCTCTAAAATACACATTATAAACACTGACTTCCCATAGAGCGTAATAAATTAAATAGGCCATTCGCACTACGCACACAATTTTCAACTGGTTACATGGTACGGAAAAGCAATAACATATAAAAAATTTCGTAGCAATCCACCCCTCTTTACAGCATCTAGAGTACAGACAGACAACAAACATAATAATATTTCAGTTATAAAGTGTTAAAATATTTGCTCATCAAGGAATTGTCCCCCCGCAACCTTCACTATACGCTCTTTAAAAAAAAAAAAAAAAAAAAAAAAAAGGTAAATTTGAAACAGAATTCAGATTACAGTTATTGCAATTTTTTTTCAGCTATCAGTTACGAAACCTCTGTTAGAAATTTCCCAATCGCGTTTTAAAGGATCACGTAGTTGTGCAATCTGATGGGAATCTGAAAATATGTACGTAGCGGATGAATAAGAGCCAAACCACAGTCTCAGAGTCATGTGACATCTTAAGACAGCTGAATACATACATATTTGCTGCTTTCTATTACTTCCTCTTACGAAATAAGTAATACTGCGGTAAAGTTTCGAAATATTTCTTGATCGATATGTCAATTTTCACCATTTCTAAATTAATTTTCACAAGTTCCTGCGTGACGTCTTAACGTACGCATGCATTTATATACTACGCATTTATACTTATAACTCAAAAAAGAATTAGCCTTGGAATGTTGAAATTCTTTAGATACGTACATTTATATGCATACGTATATAAAAGAAAGTATGCATTTATACCTCTCTACTTATATAATACGCTAACGTATTCGGTACCAAAATAGACGATATTCCCACGCTACGAACGGCAACAGCTAGATGTAAACGTTTGTGCAATAACAATAACGCATGTGCGAAAATCCAAATCAACAGATCAATGACGCCAAATGGAGCAAGCATATGTCACGCAGTAGCTAGATCACAAAATAAGAATATTGGATACACAAAAACGCAAGATCTTCTGGACTTTTTCACACAGCTTTAATCGAATTTACAATACTTGACGCGTTTATTGCACTTAAAAACAAAGTCTTTATGCTGTGGGCTAAAAAACATTTTAGCTCCATTTCCAGTTTCTTTTATATTATTGCAACCGAAGATACATATTAAATAATTCAGCCATACTGCTAACTTTGACACATTAACACTGGTGTTATTAAACTATTTTAGGAATGGAAATGTCACCAATAATACCTCTTCATACATTTTGCAATGTTAGTACTTGGCATCGCTACCATGGCCAACATCGGCTTTTATGATGATACCCAAAATTTGTAGAGAACTTACGTATTATCACGGCGGTCCGCCGAGAAGAGCGAGCCATCAATAATTTAATTTGTCCGGCATTTTTGCCATGATAAATGCCGGACAAATTAAATTATTGATGGTTCCGAATACGATTGGCAGCTGTTTGCCGGCACATTTCATGAAAAAATAATTTGGCGGGATAATCCGTAAGTACCATTTGGAGCAATTCTTCCCTAAACAAATTTAATGACAAATACTGTTAAACAAAGGAACACGATTTTCGTTGAAATGAGCTCAATAATTTGGCCAACACTGCACTGAGTATAAACAGCAGTAAGGTATGGGGCGACGAAGCTGGCCGCCTTGGCGGCTAGTAACTCAAAAAGCATTAGCCTTAGAATGTTGAAATTTTGTATTTAGAAAGTTTTCGGATTTTGTGTTGTAACATCTAGTCTTGAGCGTCTCTTTTTTTTTTATTGTAATCGAGGTAATTTATTTAGAAGATCAACCAAAAGACTTTCTATACATTAAGGTCTATGGGCATCTTGAATACATTGAAAGGCCATGGTTAATCGTTATTTGAACCACGGCCAAAATCTCGCCAACTGCCTCGAAGCTTGAGGACTTTCGGCAAAAACTCTCCCAATTTGGCACACAAAAAAATATGTTTCAAAAACTGCACCCTGCTTGGCGATAGCTCTTATATTTGGCGAGAAATCGACAAATTTTAATTTTATTGAAATCTGAATTTCCAATGAAATAAATTTAATATAGTGCATTAAAAATTTGTGTAGCAACAGCTGTAGAGAGAAGTTATGTGGACCCCGTATCAGATTTTGTCCGAATATACGTAGGTCGTCCGGAACGTAAGTTTCTCACGGCCAATAAAAAGGAACAAAATATTATTACCTGGAAAAAGTTATTGAAAAACATACAGAAATATTTTAGCTAATTTCAACATAAGAATAGCGTGAACTCTAACACTTGCCATACCGTGCGATAAGTTTTTCTAGTCCAGTAGTTTAGAAGTCTGCCGAGTGAGAAAGCAGCCAAAGTGTCACAGTTGTTTGCAGTCTTCATCAGTGGAAAAAGTGATGTCCTGACAGGAATAGGGTGGATACACCCTATAGTACTGATCTAGCTTCCAGTGACTTGCACCTGAAAAATTCCTGTCCGGGCAGCATATTAACATTCTGACATTTATTTCGAGCACAGAAGCGCAAATCTCGCGTTAATTTCAGGCCAAGTGAGGGTGTCACAGTTGTTTACTTTTATTTTGAGAGCTTGAAAAGTTATTTAAACTGCATTTTAAGCACTTTAAAGATATAAAAGCGGCCAGCGTTACCCCCTATAAAGAAACGGACAAGTTAACATCCATGCCCAAGGCAGGATTCGAACCCGGATCCAAGGCATGATAGAACAGTTCTTAAGCCACTACACCACTTGTGCGGCCGATTATAATAGTACAATACAGAGCTGTATGGCTTTCACTATTCACGCCTTCTCTGGAAGTGAGATCTCATAACTGACTGCCAAGGCGTCGCGTGCTACATGCTCCCGTATTTATTTCTTTTAGTATCTTTTCTCGAAAGTTCGCGTACAATCACTTTCTATTAAATTTTCTGTGATGCCCGAAAATCGATTGCGTAATATCACTGGCTACTTGCGTATTATCCCGGCAGTCATTCCCGCTAAACTATTTTTTCGTCAAATGTGCTGCCAAACTGTTCCCAATCGTATTCCAAACCATGGCTCACTGAGATAAGTACAGGCTGTCCGAAAAGCTCCGTTTAAGAACAAGTTAAGCTACGAGTAAATTTTTGCTTCTTCGCCGATTTGTCGCTGTTACCCCACTGTATCACTGTTGCCAACTCTGCCGGAGAAAATGTGCCTAAAATCAAAGTTAAAAGTATCCACAAATGGCTAACAATATTTTCAAGCTGAGAAAAAAAAATAAAAATGTTTTGGCGTTTACGTGCTTGTGCTGCTGAAATATGCTTATCTGCTAATGCTCTTTGAGACATTTGGACATTCATTTCCGATTTACAAAATACTTCGGTATTGCCAGTTTACCAAGATCTTTTTCTCCGGCAGAGTTGGCAACAGTGATACAGCGACAAATCGGCGAAGAAGTGAAACTTTTCTCGTATGCAAAATCCCATAGGAGAAACTGGTTTTCGGACAGCCTGTACTTATCCCAGTGAGCCATGTCCAAACCATCAGTAATTTCATGTGTCCGGCATTTATCTTGGTGATAAATTGCTCGTTTTGGCGGACCGCCGAGATAATACGTAAGTACCTATTACTGCTATGCAGGAAAACAAATATTACCGGCCGCACTAATAAAATTATGCTAAATATCACTAAGTCTGGCGACTTTTTGGCAAAATATTGCCAAATCTGGGGACAAAAATCCCCAAACGTGAACCCAGCTAAGGGTTATCGCTAATATTTGGCGAGAAACTGCCAACTCTAATGTTATTCAATTTGAAAATGAAAGGCCCCTATCGCGCTCTATTTAACCGATTAAAATGCAGCAAAATGCAAAATTTAATTATTTGACCAGTAGAATAGGAATTGTAGACTTGATCAAACTCCAGAAAAGGGGGTTACCTTGAATATTCCTTACAGTACCTAAGTCATCATGCTACTATTTGGTGGCAGGACAAAAATTTATACTAAAATCATCTTTAATCAGTCAAAGTATAACACACCGTTGTGTGATACCGCTGTGCCGCTGAAAATCCCTGCTTTGCTTAACAAATTCAATTCAAAATGCATTACAATAGATTTCGACATATTTCTAGAGATAGTAGTTAACGTAATTGCTTTCTTAGTTGCAGCCTCTTGCTTCCTCCTCCATCTACCAGCCTCTTGCCTATCCCAGCCTCTTGCTCTACCAGCCTCTTGCTCCATCTAAGCAGCCTCTTGCTTACTTCCCAAAGTGAGTAGATTTTTGAACAAAGAATTAGCTGGACGGTGGCTTGGAGGTTAAGGGCCTGTACTCCTAATCACCTAAGCATACGGTAGTGGGTTTGATCCCACTCAATCCCCTGGCTGTTTAAATTTCCGGGTTCTTGAAACCAAGCAGACAAATTCGAAAATAAATGATCCATCATCAACGTCAAAGAATTGGGAACAAATCAGCGAGGTTCAAACAAACTCCTATTTAGTCACCTAAAGCATTATTAGAGTCTTAAAATGTGGACACTCTTCCTTATTTTATTAAAAATAAGAAGAAATAATCATTGTAATTAAAATTTTGGCCCTCAATTTCTGTTTTAGATTTTAGGGACAGATTGAAAAAATTCCTTAAATTGGGGACGTTTGGGCATTTTGACGTGACGTTCTAGTTACCTCTGTCACTCAGATGAAGACTGGGATAAGTTGACCATACTTTAAAATAAACAAATCGAGACAAATCAGCATTTTGTCCCCAATTCTGAAATAAAAATTACGAACAGTTTATATATTCAAATCTTTATAAAGGAACCTATATTTATTCAACTAAAGCATTATTAACATTTTTAAAAAAAACATTGATTTTATAAAAAGTAAATATTTACTTTATAATCAAATTTTTGTGTCCCCAGTTACTGTTTTACATGTCGGGGACAGACTGAAAAAAATCAATAAAATTGACACTGTCCCCGAAAATTGGGGATCTTATGTTTGGTCATAGACTAGACATCCTTTCAGTACAGATTCTCCAATTATATTCCTTCCATTGCATTCAACCCAGAAAAAGGATAATAGAAATATCAGTTTTAACTAGCCTTAATCACTTCAAAATATAAAAATGCTGCTGGAAAATCAAAATCGAAGGTTTCCTTAACCCATTCAGTCCCTTACAATTATCCAAAAGTTTGAAAACAGCACTTTTTTTTAATGTTGAAAATCTGGTTTTTTCCCCCCATTAAAATACATTACGATAACCTAAAGCTCGTCGAAATGCTCTATACCAAGGTCATGGATTACGGAATCACATGTGTTGAATTACGTAATATGACCGTTTAGATTAAGCTTCCGAAAAAAGTAATCGACTCCGAAACTCTTTTGCGCATTGTCAGGCTACAGGTTATACTTGATTGCGCTCGTACGTAAAAAAGAACGCGTCCTCTGTGTTTTCAAATAAATATCAACATCAACATATCATCTCATCAGTTTGGAAGAGAGTTGCAATGTAAAGGTAATGATTTTCTTTAAAAGTTATGAATAAATATTTTGCAAAATCTCTTGCTTAGCAGATACGATTGATCATATTTCTCGAGATTTTTATTTCCACGAGAACTTTTCTTTCCTATTCGATATGATCATTTAAATTTTATGAATATTATCGTTTGTTTATCAGTGTCGATAAAACATCATTGATAAATATTATTTATAAATCTAACATTTACTAATCAAGAAGGCATTCACGGAAGTTTTGGCGGACGATTCAAGATGATCGCGTTATCAGTTTTGAGACTTTTTATGCTTTTATGCGCATCTTTACCATGTACGCTTTCACTGTTAATGACTCAACCAGAGCAAGTGCATATATCTTATGGGTCCGTGCCTACAGAAATGATGGTAACATGGGTTACTCTAGATCCTACCAATGTATCCACTGTTGAGTATGGTGCTACTAATTTGAATCTGCGAAAAACCGGAAATGTGACAAAATTTGTAGATGGCGGTACAAACAGACGTACACTGTTCATTCATAGAGTATTACTGACGGACTTGATCCCTGGTACTGAGTACATGTATCACTGTGGCAGTACAGATGGCTGGAGTGCAATTTATTGGTTTACTGCCATGAAAAGTGGTACGAATTGGAGTCCGAGGTTCGCTGTGTACGGTGATTTGGGTAATGTCAATGCCCAGTCACTACCACGTCTACAGGAAGAAGTCCAGAAGAGAACCTACGATGCTGTGTTGCACGTGGGTGATTTTGCTTATGATATGGATACAGATGATGCCAAAGTAGGAGATGAATTCATGAGACAGCTTGAACCAATAGCCGCATATGTTCCCTACATGACTTGTGTTGGAAATCACGAACAAGCGTATAACTTCTCAAACTATGTCAACCGTTTCAGCATGATGAACAAAGAGGGAAAAATAAATAACCATTTTTACAGCTTCGATATTGGACCAGCTCACATTATTGCATTTTCCACCGAATTTTACTTCTTTTACCAGTACGGCTGGACTCAAATTGTCTGGCAGTACCAGTGGCTTGAAAATGACTTGAAGAAGGCTAACCTCCCTGAGAATCGAGCGAAACGACCATGGATCATAACTATGGGTCACAGACCCATGTATTGCAGCACGGATGATACAGACGACTGCCGTTACAAAGACAGCATCATACGAAAAGGCATCCCAATCCTCAAAGAATTTGGACTAGAAGATTTGTTTTATAAATACGGTGTGGATCTAGAGCTGTGGGCCCACGAACATGTGTATGAGAGAATGTGGCCTGTGTACGACAGGAAAGTCTACAACGGAAGCTACGCCTTTCCTTACACCAACCCAAAAGCACCTGTTCATATCATCACAGGGTCAGCTGGTTGCCAGGAGAAGCTTGATCCGTTCGTTCCTCATCCACCCCCTTGGAGTGCTGTCCGATATTCAGATTACGGTTACACCCGACTGGCTGTTCTGAATCGCACTCATTTGTACTTGGAGCAGGTTTCAGATGACAATGGTGGTGCAGTTATTGATAAAATGATGCTAATTAAGGATAGACATGGACCAGAAGCTTGGTTGTAAATTGAAAGAAACATGACTACTTAGTTAATAAATATAGTCATTTTGTGATATATATATATCATATTTATCAGTATTGGGTGTTAAATCATATTAAGTTTGTTTGTGCATGCTTGTTTAAGGTGATTAAAAGCGTTAATTAAAAATTACTGTTTTTTTTTATGTGGTATCAATTTCCAGTTAGATATTTTCAGCCATGATTAACTTCTTCAATTCTTTTCCTAATAACTCCATTTAATAAAAGTTTCGGTACTTACGTATTATCCCGGCAGTCGTTACCGCCAGATTATGTTTTCGTAAAATGTACTTGCAAATGCTTGCCAATCGTATTCGTAACCTTCAATAATTTTATGTGTCCGGCATTTATATTGGTGAATAATCGCTCGTCTTGGGGACTGACAGGATAATACGTAAGTACCAAAATTTCAAACACAATTAACCAATAAGAATTATTTTTATTGTTATGATGAATAGGTTTGTCATTAAGGTGATACAAATTAGTTATGATTTTAATGAATATGTATGTTTTTAATTATATATTATTAGTAATTATAAAATGTCGAATAAAGCTTGGTAAAAGAAATTAAATTATTAAAACTTTGTAAAGTAACACATATTTAAGACACTTATAAATCTTAGACGCACTTTAATTGATAAGTACCTTTTATGTATGTTAGTGTATAAAGTTATAATTATTTCATCTTTTAAACAATAGCTACTTTTTGAGGTTTTTTCCTTGGTTAAAGAAAGTAAATGATAGTTGTTGTAAAGATATAATAGTTAATTCGACACTTTTCTTTAGATGGATACTTTAGATAAATCACCACACTGTGTGTGTGTGTGTGCATTCAAAAACCACCCGCAGAATTGTATCTTGGTGATCTTTTTCAAAAGATTCTAACTGATATTAATACATATTTCCTCCCAAATTCAAATACTAAACTATAGAGCTGAAAGCATGGACTTAGAGCTTGAGCAATTGTCATATTTGAAATAGAGCTTAACGAAAAATGCTTGTGTGATGATGCTAAGTAGCAATAATAATGTTTTTATTGTGCACAAGATCTCTGTATAGCAATTGCTAAATGATACCTAAGCAGGCAATAATTAAGAGGGTCTGAATAGTTGCAGACAAGGGCGCCGGCAGGATCATTTCCAGGGGGGTGCACCCAAGATATATATAAACATATACAGGGTGTTCCTGAATTCATAGGCATAACTTTAAGAATAAAATGCATATAAAGAAGCATTTTTTGTATAGCAGATTAGCAGTGTGGGGTTAGAAATAAAAAGTATAGATGGAAATATAGAAAATGCAAAAGAAATGAAAAAGCTCTACTGTAAATGCTCAAATGTGCTGGTAGCGTCTAGCAAGTGATTGGCGTACCCTTTCGAAGATGCCAGGTGTTCCACGAACGGTTGCAGCGGTTACTAAAGTTTTGCAATGAGGCCCTCATCTGTGTCAATTGGAATCTCGAAACGAGTGCCTTGAGGTGTCCCCAAAAGCAGTGGCGGATCTAGGATTGGGTAAAGGGGGGGGGGCTAACTTACTGGGTATTCAATATTTGAGTACAGTTATCCACAGGCCCTAAGAGAGGGGGACCAGACGGGGCGCCGTCCCTGGGCCCATGCTCAGATAAAGTGCGAATTTTTCAGAATGTGTTGCGAATTTCATTTATAGATCTGTAACTAAAATCATTTTTTTAACTAGACTAAATTTTGAATACACAATTCTAGAATGATTTAGATGGCAGAAATGTTAATTCTAAACAGCAGTTTTACAAAAAAAAATTCCTTCCACCCCTCCTGTTTTTTCGAAACTTTTGTGCTTTACGAAAGGGGCCGGAAAGATTTTTGCCCCGTCTTATAAAATTTCTGTCCGAGGCCCTGGTTATCCAAGCTTGGCGACATTTTGCACGATGTTTTACATGTCACCTGTAATTTGATTTTTCTGCCTACATATAGTATTACGTTATCGAATTTCGAGAAAGGTGTGCGAATTTCCTATAAAATAAAATACTTGAACCTAGTAGGACTTACACTTCATAGGAAAAACAATGTCTGAAACAATTAATTTAAATCATACCTCTTTCTTCCATAGTGATATCATTGTATTCCTTCTAATTATCCACCCCTTTACGAACTGCCTGATAGTGATACATGTATATTTTGTGAGAGCTATTTCTCTTGAAATAGCTTGTTCTGGGGCTGTGCATTTATGATTTCTTCCTGATGATTTGCTGTCGAAAGCCCGAATTCGGACGCGCTTTACGCCGAGCGACAGTGGACTGTCCTCCACTGAACAACAGATGGGGGAGGCGTGAAACCGTAATATTATTCAGGGTCCCCAATTACCATTTGTCGGCTTAATACTCTCCCTCTTTCTCTGCGGTGAGAAAAGTGTATTGCTTAGAAGGGAGAATTGGCCATTAAAGTGGCCCCCTATTGGTAGCGGTTAGCGGGAACCGCTCGATGTGGACAGTGGCCTTAATAGTATTCTTTCATAATAACCCTGAAAATCCAAACGGCGCGGCGGAATAAGAACCTTTTACAATGGTACAGGACATAGCCACTTGGGATTCCTAATCACTTCATGTCTATGGGCGCGTTCGATAATTCACCGGTTGTGCACCAGTTACACCGGTGCATGACCAAAGCGTTCAAAAAGGCGAGGCGTTGGGCGAAGCTTTAAAAATAACGTTCTAAAACGTTTCGCGGTCACGTAGCGGTTGTCTGCTCAGCATGACCAGAGCGCAACCAGAATGACCCTGCTAGCGAGGTGGATTATTCCGGTTATTAGAGAAGTGTTGCCAATATTTATTTATGTTTTCTTGGCTTGGCATCGGATATGGTGAGGATGGCCGAAACCGGTTGACGACCGTGACGTCACATAAGCGAAGAATGACCACGACCGGTAGCTGGCGCTTGGTTACACTCCCCGATTCCCACACTATGTACATTTATCATAAGGTATCCCACATAGGTACACATCAGTACAGAATCCGAGATGCGCACCGCACAAGGCGCGCGCAAAGATTGTTTATTTTTAAGAGTGAATTATACTCTCACTTCCAAAAGTTAAGCACGGAGCAGTAAAATGTGAAAAAGTGGACAAGTACTCTTTCGATTGGCGCGAAGTCCTGCAAGTAAGTAGTTCTATACTTATTCATGGAACAAAACAAATAATTACATACGGAGATAAAAGATATATTGAATTTTCATAAATTATAAGATTTCGTCACATTTAAATGATTAACAAAATGATGTTAAAATGCAAAACAAACAACAAAACCGATATTGATAGGGTATTTCATAATCCCCACACCTTCATACAAAGTGTACAACGTTTGATGATGCTTGTTACGAGGTGATCAACCACCGCAGACTCCAGTTTTTGTCATTCCTCTTGTAGGGCAATTTCTAAATCTTTGAGAGTGACTGAAAGTGTAAAACGTCTACATACAACACGGCCTAGGGCATCCCAAAGATTTTCAGATATATTAAGGTCCGGCAAGTAAGACGGCCACTGAGTACGCTCAATCCCCCACTCTAGAAAGTCGTCTACGATGGCAGCTCTAAGGGGACGGGCATTATCGGCCAGTAAAACAAAAGAAGGACCAACTGCTGTAGCGCACAGTTTCACAATGGGGTCTGGGACTTCCCTCAATAAGGTACAGCCGTTACAGAACCTCGCCTGTAGATGTGCAGGTGGGTTCGATATCCCAATGAAATCCTTGCCCAGACCATGATGCTTCCACCGCGGAATGCATGATGTTCCCGGTGCGATTGCATATGCCTTGTTCCTTCCAGACTCTTACACGCTTATCATCGGGATTTAGGGTATCTGGACTCATCTGTGGACATAATGTTGCCCCAATCAGACAGTCCAATTCACACACTGGCCGCACAGTTTTAATCGCGCCCCTCTAAACTGGACGAAAAAAAGAAACCAAACTGGTGGTACCCAGGTGTATATACCATTCATGTGCAGCCTTCGACGAACAGTAGTGGCAGATATCGCCTTACGAATGGCCTCTGCAACAATAGATGCTATACGTGTGGAGGCAACGCCCCCTAGAGAGGAAAGTCGAGGCGCTTGCTTGTGACGTCACATCGAGTAAGTAAAGCAAAGCGTTTCCATTGGTTTTCTCCTCTCTCTCCCGCGCCGCAGGAGAGAGGAGAAACCCAATGATAACGCTTTGATTTACCTACTCGATGTGACGTCAGAAGTAAGCGCCGCGGCTTTCCTCTCTTGGGGGCGTTGGTGGAGGTCGATCTTCGATTCCGCTTGGCCACAACAGCAGTATTTGATCTGCCGGGGGAGTCGTAACCCTTCGACGACCGGCTACAGGCCTTCGGACACCTGTTAGGCTGGTTTATAATTGTTTCCATAATCGTGAAATGACGGAATGATGAACGCCGAAGAAAAGAGCAACATGTGATAGACTATCCTGCTTCAATGCGTCCGACATCCTTTCAGTATCTTCCATTCCTGTTATAGATGGCATATAAACACGTCTAACGTGAAAACAAATCGTACGAATAATCTTAACACCTTTCATCAGCACTTACATGCAACTCTTGTAACCCTTCACAATACCGGCTTCTTATACGACTGCCTGTTATGCATTTTTTTCTAGGCGAAATCGTGATTAGCTGTTATTTGACATATTTGCATATTCCCTTCTACCTTCACAGCAAATTACAGCTTTTTAAATCCAGATTGGCTTACGTAAACTAACATTTTCCTCTCCGTGCTTAAGTTTTGGAAGTGAGTGTATATTCTTAGCTCCCCTTTTTACGACTTTACGGGGGTGAATGGACATCATCGCTCAAACACTGTTCTTTGCATTTGCCATTAACCAACTTGCCATAACCCGTTCTAACAATGAGCTATACTTTGCTATTCACGTATGTATGATAAAGGCAAGAACAACTTCGTTACTGATCATCCTTAAAAGAAACCGAAATGTTTCAAGGGAGAGACTAAATTTCGAGTGATTCATTGGGACTTCGGTTTTAAAAAAACCTGTCGCCTGGGAACGAAAGGCTTAAAAACCATTGATTGAGGTCAAGTCTAAAAATCAAAGTAATAAATTAAAATTTCAAAATAACCGATTTTAGACACGCAGTTTTTAACTAAGCATCAAAACCCTATTCTATCTTGTGTAAGTTCAGTTTCAATGGGGGGGGCTATAGCCCCTATAGCCCCCCCGTAGATCCGCCTCTGCCCAAAAGCAAAATTCGATACTTGATTAATCTAATGAACGTCCTGGCCAAGTGACTATTTCAACTCTTGTCCAATCGATCGAGAGTCAAAGATGACAATGGGGTAATTACGCACATTATTTGAGAAATAGGCTCGAGCCCTATCGTGCTGAAACTAGCTACATTTTTCATTTCTGACCAAACGTTACAATGCAGAAAAATGCTTTGTATGTATTTTAATTACCTTCAGGGACACCCTGTATACATACATATAAAAAAATTGACCATTTGGCGTTTGAAGGAAGAAGAATCTTGACTGGAAAATGTAGCATCAATATATGAAATAAACATAGTTATTTTGTCGCAGCTGAAAAGTTCTTAAACTATTAATTAGGCCTAATTAATAATACCTCAATTTAGGTATACTAATAATTAATTATTTAAATTGTATGCAATTTTGATACCATTGTTTTATATTTAAACAGACGAATTTTCCCAGAAAAACTGAAGCGAAATGTATTTTCTCTAGCATTGATGTATATGGAAATTTTTGACTTAGGGGTCCCCACCATGTCCAGTGCTGAAAATGGTAGATGTCTGAAATGTGAAGGTCTTCTGGCCTGCCGCGCGGCTGTCAATCTAATGATTTTGAGTTTTGGCCGATTTTCTCTACATGTTACGTGAATACGCGTTAGAACCCCTTAAAAAATCCTCTGCCCAAGGCACCCCCCCTTCCATGGCAACCCTATGTGCAGGTTTGCCTTAAGTGCACTTGGCAAGGACATCCACATATTAAAACAAAGCCCAAGTTTCGAAAAGGGCGCAGTGATGCCTTCACTTAATATTTGAAAAATCACCATGTCAAAAAACTCTAAATACAAATTTTCATCTAATAGGTTTGAGTTTGAATCTCTAAAAAATTAACTCTATGATGTTAAAAAGAAATGTGAAATTTTAAGCGTTAAGTCCTAAAATAATTACATTTAATCTTATTCACAGTAGAGTCTGGATAGTTCGAGTTTCGATTGTTCTAGTTTTCCATACATCTCAGTTAGTGAAAAAATCAGTTTAGCTTCCAAATGCTAATACCATGACCAACACATATAAAACAGGCCATTTTTTTAATTGCACGACAAAAATTCAAATATTTGGTGCACCCGGAACCCAGTGTTGGGCGTTAATCAATTGATTTTTTAATCGACGCGCTAGTTGATTAAAAAAGTAATTGCGATTAAATCAATTACAATTAAATTAACTGCAATTAAACTTTTAGTTGCAGGTTGCAATTAAATTATTTGGATTAATGTATGTTAATCATCATTCGCAATTAAAATAATTGCAATTAACTTTTTTCATTATTCTATGAAACAATTAAAACTAACAATTAACTTACTTACATATAGTTTGTATACGCTAGAGCAAATTTTCAAAATTAAAGAAAAAAAAGCTTGCTTTTATATAGGTCATTGAACATAAAAAATGCTATTAAAGTGAACGAATTCGATTACATACATGAGTATTTCACGTGTATTGCGCCAGTAGCAGAAGCCCTAAACATTATGCCTGTATGAGACTAACGCATACTACGGAATAGTTCTGCTCTGCCTTCTGGCGCTAATTTAAAAATACTGAAAATTGAAAAGAAAACTTTTCTTTTTGCCGCAATTTGATCAAGACATACAGAGAGGGTGTCGAAAAAAGGTTTGAAAAACTGTTTGATGTCAGCACTCTTGAAGTGTTAAATGTGATTATTGCCGCATTATCATACCCCAGATTTAAAAATAAATAGTCAGCTTGTTTAGAGCCTGCAGATCGTACAAAAATTCTAAAAGTTTTCAAAACCAGTATTTCCAAACAAATGAATGAATATGTAGTAGCAACAGTGGCAATAAAAAAAGTACCCAAGAACGCATTGTTTAAATTTTGACGCTGACTCCAACTCATTTTCAGCGACAGAAACAAGCCGAAGCTTCTCCCATGCACCAACAACTAAAGCAGAACTTTTAATGTCGCATTTACTTGTAGAAGAAAGTCACGATTTGTAACTCCTCATTAGATATCCTGAGATAAAAAAACATTTTTATAAAATACAATACACCTTTACCATCATCAGCTGCAGTTGAACGCCTTTTTTCTTTTGCGACAATGTCAAATCTGCCGAATAGCCACAAATTGTCCGACAGTATGTCCGAAAAGAGAGTCTAATTAAAATGCAAATAAGAAATTAAACCTGCTATTCATTACCTGTCCAATCATGTTTAAATTAAATTATTGATGATTATTAATATTAGTCTTACTTTTTATTAATATGCGTTTCAACCCAAACTATATTATTAAGCCTGTCTCTGTTACCTTTCACGCCTATCCTCTAAACCGACTTTGATGAATTTTAGTGCAGCGATTTATGGGACCTCGAGAATGGACATATCCTACTTTTTGTCGCTAAAAATGAAGAGATCCACACCAGTCATATTTTAATTGTTAGTTTTTATTTAAATTCATAAAACAATTGAAAATTAATTAATTGTTAACTGTAACAAATGACGATTGACAATTAATTATTTGTTAATTGCTGCTACTACAATTAACAATTAAAAAACTGTTAATTGCCATTTTTGATAATTACAGTTGATCGATTTTTAATTGTTACAGCCACAATTAACTATTAATCAATTGTTAATCTTTAATTGTCCTTACAATTAAAATTTGCCCAACACTGCCGGAACCCCTATCAGAAATCCCTCTCTCAAAGAAAGTGGGTGTATTTTTTTCTGTAGATATCCTCTTAGACATTTCTGTGCAGTGCTGACATGCTGCTTAGGCAATGGCGCGATACTGCTGTACGGAAACGAGTTAACGTGTCAATTCAAAACAATTGACTATTATTTTCCGATATTATTAGCCTGCTCTAATCAGTAATGTGATAATATGTAATTTCATTTCCATTTAAATATGCACTCAAATCACAAAAATTGTTTTGTTTCCATTTATCTGTCTATTACTTTAATGATTTCGATAGTTCGAGACGAGCCCGGTCCCATGTCCCATCTACCTCGAATATTATCGAAACTATTTCAAAATATTTTTCCTAATTGTGGGTACATGCCGTGAGGCATTCAACCCTACTACGACCGTAAGCGTTGGTAAATACATTATGAGGGCTCATGTTCGTCCGCCAGCATTATCCCAAAATAAAAATGTGGAATGAATTCTCAAAAGTTTAAAATTTACGTACAATGGTAGAAAATATTAAGCCTTAAAAACAGGCCTAAACAGCTAATTTAATGCGACAGTTACCCTTAGAATTCAAAATATCACACACACATTCAGGCTCTTTTTTTTTTTTTTTTTTTTTTTTTTTTTTTTTACTGTCCTAAGGGTTAAACAAATTATAGTTTCAGGTTAATTATACTTTTTTCAATCTCCAGGGGGGTGCAAGTGCACCCCCTTGCACCCCCCTCCCGGCGCCCATGGTTGCAGACCCTCTGAGGGTTTGCAATGTTGGCAATATTTCGCTCGTCTGCGGCCAGCAGATATTTGCCCTGAGTTACTGTAAGTAAATATTACTGATACTGAAAGTAAATACTGAAAGTAACTATTTTCAGACTAATGTATAAATGTTTTAAATATATTTATTTTCATTTTCAATTTTAACCTTTCGCTGTTCAAAATGTGGACAAAATTTGAAAGCAATTTTCTCCAAAACACATAAAAAATCTGTAGTCAGTATTTGTACTTGGCTAAGGGAAAAGTACCATCAATTCTAGAATTTAAAAAAAAAATTCAACTACTATTTACAATTTTTTAATTCATTATTTTGCAATGAATACTTCCCACACATCGGCACGTCAAAAGATCGCCAACAATTTCACCCCCCTTTTCAAGAAGGATTATTCCGTGACCCTACAGCTCTAGACTCTCAGAAAATATCATGAGGATGGCCCCCGTTCTAAAGAGGAATATGCGAAAAGCGGAAGAAAAACAGCAACCCATAAATTTCTTTAACCAGTATCATTGTGAAAGCCGTGTGTACACAGATTTGAAGTGGAGTATTTTGCAATGAATTCCAATTATTAATGAAGTGACTATCAAGGGTATAATAAAAGTTTTTTATCAGTAGTAATACTTAAAAATTGTATTTAGAAGAAATATTTAAAAAGTCTAGAAGAATCTTACTTACTATCGCATGTTTAGAATGCTGTAGAAAGTTCTTTTTTTTCTTTCTTTTTCGTTTTCTTTTTTTTTTTTAATATTGGATTTCTAAAATCTTTTTTCGCTATTTTAAAGTTCGCTAATTTCAATTTAAAGTGCGTGCTCAGGAAGAAAAAAAATTGAAAATAAGGGAAATTTGAAATGCTCTTTCAGTGCTCACCTGGACCCACAGATTGCCAAGGCACTATTCCGGACATTAGCGAGGTATTCAAACATCCATCTTGGAAGCAACACTTGTCACTGAAGGGAAAGTGTGCGTTACTTCAATATGCAATAAGACGGAACAGGTTAAACCTGAGTTCAAGATTAAAAATAATTTTAAAAAAGAAAGGAACTAAATGATGCACCTCAGATAAAACATTTAGCTATAATTATTGCCGTCTGCTTGAAATTTTTTTGAACCCTTCAGTGCACTAAATTATACTTATACGTATTTTATCAATAATTTATTCTTATTCTAAACTTAAGACCGGCATCTGGGCAGCGGGCATCCTACTACTATTCGAGAAGAACCATGTTTTGGGCTTTTTAGTTCTTAATTTTTTTAAAAAAGTTTATTATTAATAATAATTTTTAAGTAAAAATTAATTATTAATAATAATAATAGTAATTATTATTATTAACTCTGCTGCTTTTGACGTTCTTTAAATCTTCAGAATTTCCTAAATCTCTGTTACAGCAAATTATAAGATTTTTAATTCGCGGGAATGAAAATCTCTTTATTATTTCTTTTGGTTGTCACTTCAAAGAACAGACCAGCAGCAAGCTATAATTTTTCCAAGATTAGGAAATGGGCGAAAAAAGTTGGAAAGCTTATACAATGTTTTATTTTTGCATACAAATTAAAAACTGCAAACACTGAAATATGTACGTAACTATAAATATTAGTTTCACATAGATCTCTGTTTGCTAACCGTTTGAGTTTTGTCAGTCAATGAAAAAATATTACTGAATGGCAAAGTGATCAAAATATTTATCTTAACTTATTCTTCAAAATAAATCACGAAAATATATTTTTTAAATCTGAAATTTTTAGTTGAAGCAGGGGGGGGGCGGGAATACAGAAAACACACACCCTTTTTTTTATATACATAAATGAAAATATAAAAAATAAAGTTTTTATTGAAGAGTTACAAGCTATCTTACAGTACAATCTAACCTTGAAATAAGATTAAATAAATAATAGTATCGGTTAATATACGTTTTAACCAATACTTTATTTATTCTAGATTACTCCTTTAATACGACAGCAGTGGGGGGGGGGCAAACATGGGATTCATCTCTATTTTTATTTTTATATGTATTTTACTTTTACAAGTAGTTCAGCAATTCAATTTTTTCTTCCATTAAAAAGCAGTGGCGAATCTAAGGGTCGTTTCTCTCAGGAACCAAAATCTGCCGAGTTGTTAAGGATTTTAATCTACCATTGAACCTAGGTTTAACCTGTTAGGTGAAGCAGAATCTATTCTAGATCGTCGGCCGTCCACTTGCAAATTAAAAATTGGCTGACTCTTTTTACAAACAGTGTGATTTAATTTTTTCCCCGCCGCCAATAAACTTGACCGCCAACGTGCTGTGCACCATCATGCACGCTAGGACCGGTCCTGCGGAGAAGACTTCTTTGTATGTCATCTGAGTTGGGAAACAGCGAATGCGTACGTACAACTCTGAGCACTGAGCCAACGCCAGGGTCAAATTTGCATAGTTGAGGACTTGGGTAAAGGTATTTCTGGGGGGACTTTACACAGAAACTTATTGTAAATTATACTTTATATTGAATCTAATTTATTCACTCTCAAATCACCCATGCATAAACATTAAATTTACATTAAATTTTCGAACACGACAATCATGTTGCTTAAGAATTCCTTAGGTTACTAGCATAAAATATTTCGATTGAATGAAATTCTTTTCTCTGAAGAAAAACACAAAAATAAAAAATGAAAAGAAATCAATGTTTCAGACAATTTTTTAAAATGTTCCTCTTTCTAAAACTTAAAAATTTATGAATGAAAGAAAAATGACAAGAATTTTCCCTATTTTTTTTTATTTTTTTTTTAATTTTTGGGACAAACGTTAGTTGTTATTAGTTATCTTCTCAGACACTATTAATTTCATACATTTTTGCGTAAACTGCAACTATCTTGATACTTAAAAAAAGGTAAAATGATTAAATTAAAATTTGAGTAATTTTAATAGATTTAACTCTGTAATCAGACATTTACTATGATTATCAGGTAGAAGTCAGTCCTTTAGTGTGAAGAAGTTGAAGTGTTTGAAACATAATTTTTGTAGATATTTAGATAGCAGGTGGAGAATTGGGGAGATGGGGGGACGACTAGAAAACGGAAGCTCAGGGCACTTGCACCGAATGCCCTACCGTAAATCAGCCCCTGGCCAAAGCGGGGTTTTCAAAAATCAATATGGGAAGAAACACTGGTCACAAGTTAAACCTGAGTTCTAGGTTAAAAATGAAAATTTATATATTAAATCTCCGATAAAACACTTAGCCATAATTATTGTCCCTTACTTGAAAATTATATGAACTCTTCAGGACATTAAGTTATATTTATACGTTTTTAATCATTTATTCTTATTCTAAACTTAATTCAAAGCCCGGCGTTTGGTGGTTTTATCATTCAAGATTTTTTTTCGTAATTTTTTTTTAAAGCGGATATTGTTATTAGTATTAGTATTCATGATAATTATTAACAAACTGCTAGACTGGCATTTTTAAAAGCTTCAGAATTCACTAAATCTCCATTACAGTAAATTATTAGAATTTAAATTCGCGACAATGAAAGTCCGTTTGGTATTGCTTTTGACTAACTCACTTCTGCAGGTGCTTTCAAAGAGCAAGCAGTAATTATTTTTATTTCCAACGTTGGAGGGGGGGGGGGATAGCAACAGGCGATTCTTTTTAGCGCCAGACAGAGTGTGAGAGAACGTTCTCTAAGTGAAAACTGTACATCCCCTCTCTGAAAACGGGGAAAGAGGGGGAGAAAAGCAATAAACTTTAGGTTTACCATTGCCGATCTGTGGGAAGATAGATTTTGGAATGTTTGAATTGTCTTTAAAAATATATAATAGGTATACATAAGACCTTCTAAACTACAATTTCTTTTTAATGGTAAGTAATTTTAACGAAAATTTAAATACTCATATTTGTTTAGTATTCAGCAGATTTTAAAGTAATTAAGTAAATTCATTACTATTAAAAAAATTTTGCTTATTTTTATCTTTTTATTACCTTTACCCATCTATTCCCACTTTGAAAATACTAGATTATACTTTTAATACAGATGCAATACATTCTATATTTTTTATGAGATTTTTTTTTCTAATGATAGTAAAAGTTCTACAGAGGCAGCCGAAACAGTGCAGCACAGCAGCTGATGGTGCAGATAATTTTACAGCTGGCAGATTAATCTAGCAGTAGGTTATTCAGGGATTGTTAAAGTTGCAGATAAATGTTGGTTTGCAATCCTGGTGCTACAATAGATTGATACAGAAAATTATGGTACAGGCTGTTAACTATATAAGACAATATTGGCATAACTGGTTGAAAACCCACAAATTTTAGCTCACTCTAGAAAAATGAGATTTTCCATTCCAAGAATAGAAGATGGTTGATTTTTTGTAATAAGAATAGGAGCTTTTCGGGTATTTCTAGAGTGGGTTAGTAAAGCCCACCCTAAAAATAACCAAAAACCTATCCAGTTATGCCAGCGTGAAATAATATTTAATTTATAAAAGGGAAACTAAAGCAGAATAAAATCCTTTAATGAACAATTCAGTGTTGATGACAGATCAGTTTGTTCAAATTGGTCTCTGGATCTTCAGTTCATTCTCATTGGTGAGTTTTAGCTTTATCTTATTTTTTAACACAAACTTATCAATTACTTTTTAAGTTACAGGTAATATCCACAGTTTAAATCACCTAACCTCATATTTCGAAAAGGGAACTTTTAATCAACTATGACCACCAACTTAAATAAACAACGCATCTGCTTTCACCTGAAATATTTCCCAAAACATTACTCCCTGTTTCTTTCTAAAATGTCACGTAATCAAAACCGTGCAGGACCCTGAACTAATTTTATTTTTCTCATTCGAAAGCTCGACAAAGAGACCTGTTTTATGTATATTACGACCTTGGAAAGGAGAAAATAATTGTTGATGGTCCGATATTGGTGTTAGTGTCAGCTAAGATTTTAAAAATATTTTTCTACACATTTAAATCTCCCAGAATGCGTAATTTTCTCAAACTATTCTATTTACTCATTTCAGCCAACCCCTCGCTACGCCCTTGAATGTCTTCATCAGCTTTGTTTCAAGTGATTTCTTATTTGCATTCTTAATAGGAATTGCTTCTTTATTATTTTACTGACTGGGTTAAATTTGTATGAAAATCAGAGCAGAATTTCTTCAAAGGGAAGTTTATAATTTTCATTTCGGGAAGATTCTCTTTCTGCATCTAGTGTAGTGTATTTCTTTACAACCGTGGTCTTTGCGTCGGTTTGATCCTTTCAGATTGAGGTATCCCAGGTGATGTTGCGTTTGGACATCTAAGAAACCACACTTACCGTATATCTCGGAGTATAACACGCACTTTCAGCTTCAAAAATTCATTTTTTTTTCATGCGCGTGTTATACTCCGAATGTAAAATGCATAATCTATATAAATAAAATTAGACTTTTGTCTGTACATTTCTTGAATTCAAAAATTTTGCGATTTCTATCCCTTTCAAGCACCTGGGAATCCGGTGCGACCCTCAAAAAAAAGTTTGCCTGTCTGTCGTTCTGTCACTCTGTCCGTGATGCTTTTTTTGTTCAAGCATCACGTAAGCATCATCGGTTGCCTCACAGACCTGGGCCTGGAACTCTCCACGGCCAAGACACGTGCCCTGACCCTCAACCGGCCCAAGATCGGCAACCATCAGTCTGAAGCAATTGAAATGAATTTTGGTATCATGATTGGTGGTCACTCACACTCAACTTAAAACATAGGCGTTGATTAAAAAAAAAAAAACTTGATTTGATTTTTAGATTTTGTGAAAATCCTTTCAAACTGCGTAAATTCGTGTTCGAGCATCACGTAAAAACGACTGAAGCGATTGAAATGAAATTTGGTATCATGATTGGTGGTCACTCAACTTCGAACTCGTAAGAGCAAATACCTTGCAATTTAGGATGTGAAGCTTATGACCTTTGATAAAAGTTTTAAACTGAACAATCGATAAAAATTGGGGTATATCCCAGCTAGATAAAGTTTTAAAAGTACAAAAAAAAAAAAAAAAAAAAAAAAAAAAAAGCAAAATTCGAACTTCTTCTAAGTTTTTCCTCTTCTCTTTGAATTTTAATGCTGCCACCTGAACTTCATTTTTCAAGCTTCCGAGACTTGGGCCCTTACTCAGATAGATTTAGTAGCTACTAAACCTATTGCTTAGTTGCTAAATTTAGTAAAGTGGATTCAGATAGAATTTGGAGGAGGAGATACTAAACACGTGACCCAAATAAGCTGCTAAAATCACGTGACCAAACAAGCTGCTAAATCACCGAATAAACAAACGTACGCCTGGAACAAGCGCTCTGATTGATCTACTAACTTCCCTGTTAACTTTTCCCTCATTTTTCCCTTAGTGTTAGTCACGTGTTTAGTACTAAATGTATCTGAATTCCTACTTACTAACTTTTAGAATCTCCGCCCACTTACGAACTTAGTAACTGAACAATAGGTTTAGTAGCTACTAAATCTATTTGAATAGTAGCCTTGGTATCGAACTGGAGAACTAACGCTTGGTATGCGAGCATTCTAACCCCTAGATGGGGGTCCGACTCATTTTGACGAAACTAAAGTTTGAAGTCATTGTAGTTTCAAGTTCGGAATTGGAACATTTAAGTTTCTAAATAAATAAAACTAGAATGCCTGTATACTACTCAAAATAAAAAAGATTTTGCGATTTCTATCCGTTTTAAGCATTTAGGATCTGTGTACGGCCGTCAAAAAAACGTTTGTCTGTCTGTCATTCTGTCCGTGTCGCTTTTCTTACTCTCACATCACGTAAAACTGACTGAAACGAGTGAAATAAAATTTGTTAACATGATAGGTGGTCACTTAACTTAAAGTATAAGCTTCGAATTTTTAGAAATATTCATTATAATGAATATTTTAAAAATCTCAAAATCTATAGATTTTGAGATTTTTCGAAGATTGTTCCAAACTGAGTAAATTTTTTTGTTCGCACATCAGGTAAAAGTGACTAAAGCGAAAGAAATTAAATTTACTGCCTATAGCTATAGCCTTAAGCTATAATCGTCTGATTAAAAAAATGAGATTTTGAGATTTTTCTGAAAATCGTTTAAACTGCGTAATCGTTTAAACAATCGATAAAATTTTTGTTGGCGCATCACGTACGACTTAAGTGAATAAAGCAAAATTTAGTGACAGGATAGGTGGTTGTACAACTTAAACGATGCCCCTAAAGTTTCGTAAAATTTGGATTAGATTTTGAGATTTTGCGAAAACTGTTTCGAACTGCTTAAATCCCAGCTAGAAAATGTTTGCACTTTGTGCAAAAAATTTGCATTTAAAGTGAATATTTTGAATACTTTGAAAAGTATACGCTTTTTGTGCACAATTTTTGACAATATAGAATATTCACTTTTTAGTATGCATAAAAACTGTATATAATTTACACAAAAAGTGTATGCTTTCAAAGTATTAAAAAATATCCACTTTTTATGCACAAATTGTACACAATTTATACTTTTTCACAAAATAAAGTGCAGACATTTCTAGCTGGGTATATTCATCTCGGAAGAGCAAACGCCTTGCAACTTAGGATGTGAAGCCTATGGCCTTTGGTGAAACTTTTTAACTGAGCAATCGTTAAAAATTGGCACATATATCGTTGATTTGTATATTAGCTTGTTTATTTCTTTTATTGTATCAATTAATTCACGTACTTTCATATGCATATATTATTTTATAACTAAGGCCCTTATTCAGATACATTTAGTAGCTACTAACCCTATTGTTTAGTTACTAAATTTAGTAAAGTGGATTCAGATAGAATTTGGAGGCGGAGATACTAAACACGTGACCAAAACAAGCTGCTAAAATCACGTGACCAAACAAGCTGCTAAATCACCGACTAAATAAACGCATGCTGGAACAAGCGCTCCGATTGGTCTGCTAGCTTCCCTGTTAACTTATCCCTACATTTTCCCTGACTTCCCTTGGTGTTGGTCACGTGATTTAGTACTAAATGTATCTGAATCCCGATTTACGAACATTTAGTATCTCCGCCCACTTACTAAGTTAGTAACTGAACAATAGGTTTAGTAGCTACTAAATCTATCTGCATAGTAGCCTAAATATCCTTTTCTTCAAGGCTGTTCTAGGGAAGAATGCAAGTTTTTGAATGAAATGTCATTAAAAATTTACACAAAGGAAAATTTCTTATACATATATTAATTTCGCACTTTTTGAGGAAACTTCCAGAATTTTTAGTCGATGACAAATTTTGTTTTAAAAATATTCCTTGTCCCCCCTCTTTGACAGAGCTTGACTAAAGCAAGGTGCCCTTTTAGCTAGCACAAGACAGATACAGGAGAACACGACAAAGCTAAGAGCAGGAAGAGGACAATATGATTCAGCATTTTGGTCGCTTGCACATTAATGAAGAAACGGAGATATCGAGCCGTTCAGCTAGTTGGTAGAAAGACCGGTATAAACCTGTTTGCTCGCTTTACCCTTCGCAAACTTGAAAGCGCCTTTCAGATCTCAGTGTAAAGATTCGATCATTGGGAAAAGATGAACATACAAAAAATTAAGGATGATCAGTAATGATTAGGCGATGAATAGCCGATGCACCGATCAGGCCTGGTAAAGATTGCTACTGGGGTAGGCCCTTATTCAGATAGATTTAGTAGCTACTAAACCTATTTATTGTTTAGTTACTAAATTTAGTATAGTCGATTCAGATAGAATTTGGAGGCGGAGATACTAAACACGTGACCGAACAAGCTGCTAAAATCACGTGACCAAACAAGCTGCTAAATCACCGACTAAACAAACCCACGCCTGGAACAAGCGCTCTGATTGGTCTACTAACTTCCCTGTTAACTTTTCCCTCATTTTTCCCTTGGTGTTAGTCACGTATTTAGTACTAAATGTATCTGAATTCCTATTTACTAACTTTTAGTATCCCCGCCCACTTACCAACTTATTAGTAACTGAACAAACTACTCAACCTATCTGAATAGTAGCCTCAGACTGCCACTTTTGAGTAACTCGAGTTACTCTGGAAAAACCCAAGCCGTTCACGATGTCCGATTTGAGCTACTCGAGGAGATAAACAAAGCGTTCAAATCGTCATTGCCAAGCTAAGTAGCTCCAGTTTTTCCCAACTCCCCAAAGATTTTCCTTGAGAAGTTGGGGAGATAGAGATAACGTAACCTTTAGATGTTCCTTTTGTTGCCTCCCATTGGCTCCGCTGGATAGTAAATACGTGCCGCCTTGCTCCATGTTTTTTCCTATTAACTATTCACAACTGTTCATGATGTCAATCTCCCCAAATAGCTCATATTTTACTCGGGATTTACCCAAACATGGCAGTCTGAAATCCACCCTGAAATATTTCGTAACGGCAAAAGAAACTGATAGCATTAAACGACGCCTCACCATGGCACAGTGGTTAAGTTACTTGAAATGGTAGACGAGCGAAGTGCGAATCCCGGGTTCGGATACCATCGCGCGTACGTGGACTAAACCGTTCGGAGTTTTCCGTGGTTTTCTACGAAAATTAGCGTAAATATGGGTTAGGACCACTTAGAAAGACACCCCTTAAACACACGCACTCCAGTTTTCTTACGAAAACTCCTGCAAGGAGTTTGTCGTTTACGAATGCACCCAATTATCCAAAAACTTTAATATAATACCTTTTTTTTTAATGTTGAAAAGCTGATTTTTCCCATTGCAATACATTACTATAACCTAAAGTTCGTCCAAATATCATATACGAAGGTCACGGGTTACGGAATCACATGTTTAGAATTACGTAATAAGATCGTTTAGATTAAGCTTCCGAAGAAACTGGTTGAATCGGAAACACTTTTGCGCATATTCAGGCTACAAGATATGATTGACTGCGGGCGTAAGTAAAAACGAATATGCTCTCTGTTTACATATAATATCAACATCAACACAGCATCCGCTTGACCGACCGTTGCAGTGTAAAGGTAATAATTTTCTTTGAAACTTATGAATAAATATTTTGCAAAGTCTCCTTTTTGTTTTGTAGACTCGATTACTAAAGATTCTCGAGCTTTTTATTTTCACGAGAACTCTTCTGTCTGTTGAAGACAATTTCTATTCGATATGACTATTTAAATTTTATGAAGATTATCGTTTCTTTATCAGTGTCGATAAAATATAATTGATAAATATTATTTATAAATCTAACATTAACGAATCAAGCAGGCATTCACGGACGTTTTGGCAGACGATTCAAGATGATCTCGTTATCAGTTTTGAAACTTTTTATGTTTTTATGTGCATCTTTACCATGTGCGCTTTCACTGTTAATGACTCAACCAGAGCAAGTGCATATATCTTATGGGTCCGTACCTACAGAAATGATGGTGACATGGGTTACTCTAGATCCTACCAATGTATCCACTGTTGAGTATGGTGCTACTAAATTGAATCTGCGTAAAACCGGAAATGTGACAAAATTTATTGATGGCGGTACGAACAGCCGTACACTGTTCATTCATAGAGTATTATTGACGGACTTGTACCCTGGTGCTAAGTACATGTATCACTGTGGCAGTACAGATGGCTGGAGTGCAATTTATTGGTTTACTGCCATGAAAAGTGGTACGAATTGGAGTCCGAAGTTTGCAGTATACGGAGATTTGGGTAATGTCAATGCACAGTCATTACCACGTCTACAGGAAGAAGTCCAGAAGGGAACCTACGATGCTGTGTTGCACGTGGGTGATTTTGCTTATGATATGGATACAGATGATGCCAAAGTAGGAGATGAATTCATGAGACAGCTTGAACCAATAGCCGCATATGTTCCCTACATGACTTGTGTTGGAAATCACGAACAAGCGTATAACTTCTCAAACTATGTCAACCGTTTCAGCATGATGAACAAAGAGGGAAAAATAAATAACCATTTTTACAGCTTCGATATTGGACCAGCTCACATTATTGCATTCTCTACTGAATTTTACTACTTTTACCAGTACGGCTGGACTCAGATTGTCTGGCAGTACCAGTGGCTTGAAAATGACTTGAAGAAGGCTAACCTTCCTGAGAATCGAGCGAAACGACCATGGATCATAACAATGGGACACCGACCCATGTATTGCAGCACCGATGATGGAGATGATTGCACTCACAAGGAAAGTATCATACGAAAAGGCATCCCGATCCTCAAAGCATTTGGATTGGAAGATTTGTTTTATAAATACGGTGTAGATCTAGAGCTGTGGGCCCACGAGCATGTGTATGAGAGAATGTGGCCTGTGTATGACAGGAAAGTCTACAACGGAAGCTACGACTTTCCTTACACCAACCCAAAAGCACCTGTTCATATCATCACAGGGTCAGCTGGTTGCCAGGAGAAGCATGATCCGTTCGTTCCACATCCAGCCCCTTGGAGTGCTATCCGAAATGCAGATTATGGTTACACACGATTGGCTGTTTTGAATTACACTCATTTGTACTTGGAGCAGGTTTCAGATGACAAAGGTGGTGCAGTTATTGATAAAATGATGCTAATTAAGGACAGACATGGACCCGAAGCTTGGTTGTAAATTGGCAGAAACATGACTACTTAGTTAATAGATGTTAGTCATTTTATGATGTATATCATGTTTATCAATATTGGGCATTATATTTGTTAAATCATGTTAAGTTTGCATATACTTGTTTAAGATGATTAAAAGTGTTAATTAGAAATTATTGAATATTGCTTTCGAATGTAATATTAATTAATTTTCAGTTAGATATTTTCCACCATGATTACAGGGGTCGATCCAGAAACTTTTTTCAGGGTCCCACTTTTGTGACAACTGCTTATTTTTGTGAATTTCAACACTTATTTTTTTAAAATTTCATATCAATTCTTTTATAAAAGTCACTTTTTTTGTTAAAATAATTGATAAAACACATTAAAATATAGGATGAAATGCCACTGAAGAGCTGTTTTATTCAACTGCATTTTTGTGAAGGGGCTGGTTTAATCAATAGTAATCTTGTGGAAAGTCGTTTTAATCCAGAGTAAAATTGTGAAGGGGCCACTGTAATCGATTGGAATTTTGTGAAGGGGGCAGTTTTAGTCAATTGTAATTTACTGAAGGGTCTGTTGAATGGACCCAATTTTTAACTGCATCGACCCCTGGATAAAAACTTCTTTAATTTTGTAATCTCACCTCAATAACTCAATTTAATAAAAATTTCAAACACAACCACTAATACTTATTTTTATTGTTATGATGAATATGTTTGTGATTAGGGTGATACAAAATAATTCCGATTTTAATGAATATTTAAGATTTAAATTATATACTATAAGTAATTGCAAAATGTCAAATAAAACTGAAAGCTTTGTAAAATAACACATATTAAAGGCACTTATAAATCTTAAATGCACATTAAATGATAAGTACCTTTTATTTGTGTGTTATTTTACAAAGTTTTAATTATTTCATCTTTTACACACACTTCTTTTTGATTGTTTTTTCTTAGTAAAAGAAAGTGAAATTAAATGATTGTTGTAAAGATATAATACTTAATTTGGCCCTTTTTCTTTAGACGGACACTTTAGGTAAATCGACCCTACTAGTAATTTTGCTCGGGCCGTCATCGGCTGGCTGCGTGGCCGGTGGTAGCCCGAGCAAAATTGCTAGTAGGGGACACATTGTTTTCAAAAACCATCCATAAAATTAGATTCTAACTGATACTAATGCATTTTTGGACCCCAAATTCAAATACTAAACTGTAACGTTGAAAGCACAAACTTAAGAACTTGAGGAATTGTCATGTTTGTAATAGAACTTAACGAAAAATGCTAGTGAGATGATAAGGTAAGTGGCAATAATAATCTTTTTATTGTGTGTTTGTGCAAAAGCTCTATACATCATGAGTCGCTGAATGGCACTTATGCAAGCAATAATTAAGATGTCCTGAATATTTTCTTTTGAAATGTTGATAATATTTTGCTTGCTTGCTACCAGCCGATGTTTGTCCTGAGTTATTTTCTAAGTTCATGCTAAATCTAATTGGTATTTTCAGAACAATATGTAACTTTAAAAAAAATATTTGTTTTCCTCTTTCTATTTTAATCTTCCTGCTGTTCAAAATGTATTTTACAAGCAATTTTCTCCAAAACACATAAAAAATCTGTAGTCAATATTTGTACTTAGATAAGGAAAAAGTACCATCAATTCTAGAATAAAATGAAATAAAATTTTTCAATTATTATTTTTTATTATTATTTTTAATTATTTTGCAATGTTTGATTTTTTTTTTCTTTAAAAATTATATAATAGGTTGAAGATTGTATATAAGACCTTCTAAACTACAATTTCTTTATATTTGGTAAGTAATTATAATGGATATTTTAAATATGCACATTTGTGTAGTATTCAGCAGGTTTTTTAGGTAACTGAGTAGATGCATTCCTATAGAAAAAAACTTATTTATATTTATCTTTTTATTTACATTTAATTACCTTTATCCATCTATTCCTAGTTTAGAAGTAGTACTAGATTATGTTTTTAATACAGATGCAATGCATTCTGGTTTTTTTTTTTATGATGCAAAAGTTGTAAAACGTTGCTATTAACAGTGGTAGCCAAAACGAGAATACCATAAGCGGGGGCAGGTCGCCAAGCCAGATACATCGCCAAAGCTTATGATTAAACAGGCTTGTCAGTGTTGCTAATTGAGAAGAGGTATTTAGCAACCCTTGTGCAGAGTTGTGCTGTTGTTGTATGATGTCATGAGAAATTATGTGATTGGTTTAAGAAATTAACTGGAAACCGAATGATTTTGAATAAATTATGTGATTGGTTGAAAGAATTTAACTGTAATCAATCTGTTTGAACGTGGCGCGATCGGCAATTTAACATTACTTGTTTGTTGTGAAATGCTGTTTGAAGTTTTTTAAAGTTTTTTTTTTTTTTTTTTTTTTTTTAAGGAAATAAAATTTATGGTTATTTTTATATTAAACGTAGAAAAGTTGTGTAGTGCTCATCTGAATTCATTTCATTTTAAGATGTTTATCCTCGGCAGAGCGAATATAGGTATAAAGATAATAACTATTGTGATGAATAAATCTTGGTGTGCTAGAATGAAATTTTGCTTATTTGAATGGTATTTAATGGATTTATTTCGTGATTAAGGTTTGTTGTTAACAAAGAATAATGTATGTGTCTGTACCATTAAACAAGGAATTTAGTGAAAAATTTGATGTGCTTTTGTTTTTTTAAATGTGTATTTCTTGCTGTAGTATATATTGGTTTGATGTTGAGAATTTTTATTCTTTTATAGTTGCATATTTATATAAAGGTTTTAGTATTTTGTGTTATCTTTTGTGAATTGGGAAGGATAGATGGAAATTTTTAGGGTTATAAGAAACATGAAAGATTTTATTCAATACATGGGATTGCTATCGTACAATTTTTGTATGCAGAATTAACGTACATTTTTTAATTGAATGTAAATCAATAGATGAGTATTTTTGTGTTGTTTATATTGTTTTGATTTTATTCTAATTTTAGTAGTATAAGTTTTGTGTGTAGTTAATGTGGATGTGTGCAGTGTTTAGTTTGTGTTTATTTTTTATTGCATTTGAAATATGTGTATGTTTTAATAAGGTGTTTAGATAAGTGTTTTATAGTTTTCGGTATTTTGTTCCCTATGTATCTATGTATGTTTATGTTTTGTTTGGCGAGAAAAAAAACTTGCCAAGGTTAGACATCGAGAAAAAAAAAGTCTCCAACTCAACCTGCTCCTGCTTACGGTATTATTCCTGCCAAAACAGTTCAGCACAGCACCAGGTTCTGCAGATTATTTTAATCTAGCAGTGGATTATACAGGGATTGTTAAAGTTGCAGTTAATTTTGGTTTGTGAACCTGGTGCTGCAATTGGGCATGAAAGTTTTCTGTCTTTTGAAGGAATTCCAACTTTTACAAATCCATCCAGGCTGATAATGAATATATATGGCTAAATAATGAATATATAAGGTATCAACAACTGGTGATGTATTAATTGTATGTTAATTTTTATTGTTTTGTATCGTGTGCAAAGTTCAGTTTTTTTTTTTTTTTTGCCAATTTGCACTTTCATGCCTGTGCAATGGATTGGGTAAAATCATACAAGACGGTGCGCACCCCATGTAAACATGGTGACAGTCGTTGGAGTTTGGTGGTTGCCAAGCCCCAGCGACTGTCGCCAACCATTTTGCACGATCAGCAAAGTATTTTAACACATTAAACTTGCACATTATTTCACTAACAAAAAGATTAAAAGAAAATACAACGTCCATATTTAACCAAAATAACGTCTGCAAATTCAGTAACAGGCAATTTAAAATGAGCAAACAGTGGACCGTTTTTAACTAAAAAAACTACAGTGGATTAAGCAACCTAGTTGTACAGCTATGTAAACTAGGCAACCAGTGGACCATTTTTAACTAAAAAAACAACAGTGGATTAAGCAACCTAGTTGTACAGCTATTGTAAACTGGACAAACACAGGCCCGATTCAACTCAAAAAAACATCGTTGGATTAAACAACCTAGTTGTACATCTTGTGATTAGAATAGCACTAACAAAAACATAAACACATCAAATATCAATTTAAAATTCACATTAAAAACCTTAAACATTACACAGATTCATTTAAAAAGAGCACTTACCTTTACTTTTTTTTTAAATAACCGCTCAGAAATGTCCCTAACACCCACCGGCTTATAACGTAACACCAGCATGCTTTCTTTTATTCAGCTTTATATTCATACCATATTTCTAACAAACATACACAAATTCTTTTCATACATTGACATAACATATTTCATTCCCTTCCATCAATAACATGAAACAATTTCAAATTCCCAAACTGACGATACATGTATTCTTTATGGTTGCGAGTCACAACTACCACCGGCAGGGCACTTCACTTCCGATGTGCATTGCCCACAATGGCGCCAGAAGTAGCACCAAATGAAACATGTAAACAAACATCGATATGTAAACAGCACCGGATACGGAATATAATCCATAGATTGATACAGAAAATTCTGGCAGTAGACTGTTAAAAATATTATTAAGGGTTATACACTGTAGATGTTTGTGTGACCTCCTAACTAGGGATTGTAAATGTTGCCGAATACTCTGCTTGTTTCCTGGGTTTGTCGTTCTAAAGTCCAGTAAGTGTAGAAAGTTCTCTTAAAAAAAGAGTCCACTTGTCAGGATGGAACATGAACTTTATTGCTTCTAGAACTTCATCGAACAATCAGCTGTACAAAATACACCAGCACGTGCTTTTAATTGTCTGCTTAGTACAGAAGCTTTCACAAATGCTGTATTTTTCACGTAAAATAAAAAGGGTTTTGGACCCGCCCACAAAAAAAAACCCCAATAAAACCCACACAGAAATGGGGTTTTTGGTGTTTTATTAAAAATTATCAAAATTTTTCCTTTCTTTCATTTAAATCATTTGTTATTTGACATTAAACACATATAATATTACCTACATAACTTAGTGCATTATATTAGATAAATATATATGCCATTTTAATTTTATTATAATTATTTTTCCAACTTCAACATAAAGAATAATTACCTTTTTAAAAATAGTAATACCTTGAGCTAATTCTAGCTGCAATATTTGTTTTGAAATGAACAAGTATAGAATGCAGGCAGGGATAACTTAGTAATTTATCTCTCTAATAAATAAGTTTTCAACTGCAAATAAAATATGTAATTATCAGTATAATGACAAAATCCTTTCCCAGGTAAGAGAAGAATGGGATATGTCTCTTTCTTACAGTTTACAAGCATGCATCTCAAGAATGAATTCAGGTTCAGGAAACCTTCCTGTATTGTATTAGTTGCTGCATTACTTTAGTACTTAGAAATATAAAAAATTCATTATACATTGTTTATGTGGGATTTAATATCAGACATATTAATTCTAGATTTTTTTAAAGTAAAAAGGAATGTATATTTAAAGCAAAAAGGAATAATTATAAAGAAAATTATTAAATAAATAGTAGTTTTGCAGTAAGTTGGCCTGCAAGGGTTTACTGACTTATATTCTAACTAGAAAATATAACAATGACTTAAAAAACATAAAAGTAAAAAAAAAATTAAAAGTTCGTCAATTGAAAAAGTAATAGAGAACAGCCAATCAGAAACAACATATTTTTCTAAGTGAACAATAAAATTCGCCCTGAAAATTCATAGCAATATTGACATAATTGGGTGAAAACCCACAAATTTTTGCTCGCTCTAGAAAAATGAGATTTTCTGTTGCAATAGATGATTGATTTTTTGTTATAAGAATAGGAAGCTTTTGGGGTATTTCTAGAGTGAGTTAGTAAAGTCCACCCTAAAAATAACTAAAAACCCTATCAAGTTATCCTAGTGTAAAATAATATTTAATTTAAAAAAAGGGAAACAAAAGCAGAATAAAATCATTTAATGAACAAACCAAATTCAGTATTTGATAACAAATAATTTATTGAAATTGGTCTGTGGATCTTCAGTTCATTCTCAATGGTGAGTTTTAGATTTATCTTATTTTTTAACTCAAACTTATCAATTACTTTTTAGTTATGGGTAATATCCTCAGTTTGATTTAGAGCATAAGGAACAACATTTTTTTAAATGATTAGGGGCCAAGGCCCCCCAGACTCGCTACGCTCGCTTTTCGTATGAGGCATTCCGCCCCTAACAAGGCTTATTCGTAAAAAGACATAATTTCAACAGACAAAACCCGAAGATTGGATCAGATAGAATGCTACTGAGCTACACATTGCTTGGTTCTTGCATGTTTGTTCATTGGTACATAAAAATTTAAACTTCACACTACAGTAGAACCCCTCCCCCTCATAACACGGAAGATATTTTGTTATGGGAATCCGTGTTGTACGGGTCCTGAGCTATACTCCACCTGGAGTGCGGACTCCGCTTATAATTGCTGGAAAAATTATTTGCACTCCTCAGAAACACAATATTTAATGTTGCCATTCATCATTCAAAAGTTATATTAATTAGGAGCTAAAGTGTAATAAAATCAGAACATATGTTTCAGCTGTATTTTTAATAATGTAAAACCTATTGGACACCTTGCGAATTTGCCAATCATGGCGATTTTTCATTATTTGGCGACTTGCGTACATGTAAAGTTAATAAAAGCTACGGAACAGATAGAATAGCCTGCCACCAATGGTAACTTTTCATTATTTGGCGATTTACACATGCTCACAACCTATATTTACTGTTCATTTAAGGTTACTGGAAAACTGTTATCCATATTTTCATTTACATAATCGTTTGCAGATTGGCGTACTTAACACCACGAATTATACCATCTCGTCGCGCTAGCAAATATCCAAAGTGTACTATAACTGCTATAATGGCATAGTTAACGCCGCCAAATATTTCTACTGGTAGCAAATAATCCAGCTTTACGAGAACCAGCTTTAAAATAATCTGCATTTTAAATATTTTTCATTTTCAAGATAGTATTCTGTTTTGGAAAAACGAATAATCGCTCATTCTAAACTCCTGTTGTCTAAGCGAACTTACTATTTGAAAATTGTCAACTTTGTGTAACACATTTTGAGTTACTTATTTCATATAGTTCTTATTTTGGCGTAAAATGGGCGTAATTCTAACTCATGTTTGTAAATTTCATGCGATTCTAGATACTTGGAAACGCTTTGTTGCAAAGAAATGAATGATTTTATGCCAAATCTGGCAACCATTCGGTTTATTTTTTCAGTTTTTTATTACTGTCTTCTAAAATAATTCGATTTTCCAAATTTAAATCAGCTTAGCAAGTTCCTCGGAATTTTTTGAATCTGTGGGCACCTTAGTCGAAACTCAAATCCCTACGGTTTAGGAGGAGATAGGTCCACAAGCTTCAACAGTGCCAGCGGCCTTTACTTATTTTTAGAATAGAGAGATACAGATATCTCATATTCTAGTGCCTGTGAAAATGCTACTAAGGTTAAAAAAATTAATATAAACTAGATGGAATCATATTTACCTTAAAGGATTTGATTGGAAAAACTGTTATTTCTAATATAGAACTGGTATGACATCTTCAACTTTTAAAGCTTTCCAACAAGGTTAGGTGTTTTTGATGTTGGTTTGTCTCTCTGTTCATTCGTCTGTGCTCCAACTTCCATAAATATAGTACATTGATTTCTACAAAATTTATACATGTTGTTTTTATGTACTGTACCATGTACACTGTTGAAAATGGTGTGTGTAGCATTTGTAGTTTTTCTACAGGAGCACGCAAAAGATTTCAAATACATTATGCTGTATGGGTAGTCATTCTTTAAAGTTTAATTTAGAGATATTTGGCTAATTCAAATGAAACAAAATGGAATATAAAAAATAAGTATATTGCACATTTAATTTCCAATTAAAAGGAACTAAGATTAGTTATATTATCTTTTTTCGTTGATTTTTTCTTGTAATTGTAGTATATTTATTATTCGGGTTATTGTATTATAAAAAGTAAATGGATGTATATATTATTAAAAATTACAAGATAAAGCTCTCCATCAAAAATAGTGTCTTATTATTAATAGTTTTCTACAGAAGCACTCAAAATAGTTCCAATGTATTATGATCCATGGCAGTTTAGAGACATTAATCCATTTCAAGTACAATACAATAAGTATAAAAATGATTACAGGGATGCCAACCTAGGAGAACAGTTTGAGGAGCACCTGTAGGGATTTGGAGGAGCATTTTGTATTTTTGCAGAGCAATTCAATAATGCTGGAAGAAATCACTAAAAACAACCTTTTATGTGCATCATGTTTTTATAATTTCAATTTAACCCAAACACACATCTATAAATGTTTTTTAAAAAATGGTATTTATTAAATAGCTAAAACACTTTGATTATTATGATTGGGCACACACAGGTGGTCGGCCCCCCTCCACCCCAAAATTTTTTCTGGGTAAGGCCCTGATTATTAAGAAGCTAATTTTCATCTACATATAAACACCTATAACACAGAATCACAACAAAAACACTTTGAATGTTTTTAACGCCTTCCAAATGTAACATTAATCCCATGATTGTTGATAAAACTATAAAATTTGCAATTTCCAAACTAAAGTTTACTGCGGATATTAGACAAATAATTTAGTATCTAACAAATAATTACACTTTTTATGACCAAATATTTTAACAAAGTGTATTTTTTTTTGTGTGTGGTTGGAAAAGCTTTTAAAAACTTCATTATTTATTTATTTTTTTTTTTTTGGGGGGGGGGGGAGGGCTGGAGGTAGGTAGGTGAGAAAGTAATAAACCCTGAGGGGTGCTTCATTTGTTTTGCACACAAGCGCTCGGAGCGGCAATGCATGGCGTTGGCAATGTCTTTCCCCCTGCTGGAAGTTGAAAAATCTGTGCTACATCAGTGGCGTAGTGAGATGGGGCAAGGGGGGTCTATAAGGCTCTGGGCGCCGCTCGGAGAGGGGCGCCAAATCATCTCCAAGGCAAAGAAAATTGGTCAAAAAATAGCATGGAGGGGCACCAAAAAGGTATCCTACCCCAGGCACCAGTTCTGTTCGTTACGTCAAAATGCATGATTTTCTGACTTGCAGGACTTTTTCAACACAGGCCATAATTCATATTCTTGTCTAAAACACTGCAAATATTTTCTTTTCAAAAGCAACATTTTAACGAATGCGCAGCGCATGCGGATTAGAGACACGAATTTCATGTTCATGTCGCGCACGCTTCCCCCTCTCGTTTCCCCTTTCACTTGAAATGTGCATGCGTCGCTAGAGGAGAAGAGAAAAAAAAATTCCTCAGCGGAAGAGAAGCGAGCATGTATTGCGAGAAGGAAAAATTTTGCAATGCACTGTATCTCACCGTACCTAACTTGAAAGCATGCGTGGCTGAATCAGAAATGCAGAGCAAAACACTTTCTTTGCAGAGTAACTCTGCGAAACGCAGAGCAGTTGGCAACCCTACAATTATAACAATTTACTGGTCAGCTAAACAATAGAAAACATTTAAGTTCTTTTACAGGGTCTCACAAAATTACATTTATAGTGATTATTCCTTTTTTAAAGATTACCTCAAAAATCTCACCAAATTTATGCTTGACAAGAACAAGTGAGAGTCTTTGAAAATGTTGTATATTTGTATCATAAAAAGTTTGAATACATGAGTAATACAACATCTTCAGAATAAGATATTGGAAAGTCTGAAGATAAGAAAACAGTATTTCAGACATTTTTCTTTGGGAAGGAATTTAGCGACTCAGGCAGAGGAGGAAGGGGAGATTTACCTCTATCTAGATCACTAGTTTTTATAAAATCTTAAACATGTATGTATAAAATTCTTACTGCTTTTGTATAATTTGCATTTTTCCAGTATAGTTTTGAATATGACCATAGTGTGACTGAAATTTGTGTGTTTGTGTATGTGTGTGTGTGGGGGGGGGGTCACATATCAAAATTTAGAGTAGAAAAGGGGAGTTTCTTTTGAATTTCCAAACAAATGTTAAAATTCAAAAGATTTTGGGATAAGTTGGGACACATGCTCCTCTGGGTTTCCCTGATGTTACACCTGTGCTTCTGAAGTTTTCTCATATACTGGCATCAAAAATGACAGCTGTCAGTTTTAGTAAGTATATAACACATTTTCTTCCTCTTTACTGCCAAATAAAGTTTTTCTAAATGATGTGCATATTATACATAAATTTAAGAAAACTCATAAGTGTATGAGGCACATTTTACTAATTGGGAATTGCCGTATACAAATTTAAAAAGTGTAACTTTTTGAAAATAATGCGAGGAATTTTTTCTTAATGGAATCTTATTTCCAACCTTATTTTGAACATTTTTTCAATTTACACTGCCCACTTATCTCTAGTAAATAAAAAATTAAAGCCCGTTACCACCTTTTGGGTGCACCCTCTGCATATACAATCAACTCCAGAAATAGTGAACTTTTTATATGCATGACATTTTTCAGTTTTAGTGAACTATTACGTCGGTTATAGTGTATTTCGAAAATTCCAGAAGCAGAGATGATGATGTTCGATTCCTACCTCACCTCCCACGAAGTGTATCTTTTTTGCAAGTAGTAGTTCTTTATGAGTAAAGAGAAAAATATTATAATGCACCTGTGCCGAAGTACAGGTAAATTTTAGACTTTCGACCAGTATTAAAACAAACTAAATGCTAAACAAGGGGGTGGGGTATCGGCATTTTTTCATTGCAGTGATGCATGCTCATCCCTGAAACGCATTGACAGATAACAATAGATTACTTTTGAAAGTGAACAAAAATGGAAATTTCAGTTTTTTACCTTGGGCAACTCCATTTTCCATTTCCAGAGCAACATCTAGGTACCGTTCACCAACTGAATAGAATTCCCGAATCATTTCGGGTATTTAATTATCAACTTAATCAGTCTTCATACAGGTATAAAATACTATTTTTTAGTTGTATATTAAGTATCCATGTTCAACATGTGGATATTTTGGTTTTAGTGGATGAAATTAGCCAGTTCCAAGTCATTAATTTTAAGTGCTGCACTCATCTATCTATACAGTTTAAAACTTGGTATATGCCCAGTGGCAGAATTTTGTCATGTTTTTTGTGACAAGCTGCAGAGAAAAGATTTTCTGCAGCACAATATATATTTATGCATGCATGTACACACAAAGATGTGGGGTGCATTTTAACATTGTTAATCGAAAATTACAATTACATGAAAAAGGTCTTCAGTGCATTTTTCAACTCTATTGAAGACAATTTGCCTGCAGAGGATCGGTCTGTTTCTCTCACAGGAAGGGGGGAGGGATATGTATTTATTATAATTAGATTTATTATAATTTACCTTTATCATTTTAGATTTCTGAAAAATGACTGTTGCTGTAGTCAACACATACCTCAGGAGACTAATCCACAAAAAAGTGAAATTTGTGAATTACCTATTTAAAGAACACCTACTCCTAACCAATGCAACTTTCTCCATGGCAATGGGTATAGCAGGCGATCTAGTCCAACAACACTATGAAATTCTTACTGGTCAAGAAGAGAAGGTGCACAAGACACGCACTGCTCACATGGCAGCTGCGGGGCTCACTACAGGAGTACTGTCCCATTATTGGTATATTCTGGTAGATATTTTTATACCAGGCTCATCTCTAAAGTGTGTAGTCAAGAAGGTCTTATACGATCAGATACTTTTCTCTCCTGTAAACTTAACTGTGTATTTTGGAACGGTAGCAGTTCTGGAAGGCTCAGTAGAAAAATTAAAAGAGGAACTTTTACATAAAGGATCAAAGATTTATACAGCTGAATGGTTAATTTGGCCACCTGCACAATTTGTAAATTTTTATCTACTTCCATTAAGGTATAGAGTATTTTTTGATAATTTCATTTCATTTGGATTTGATATTTATTCTCCTTATGTAAAATATAGGCTGAAATGTGAACAGGAAATAAAAGATAAATAAGAAATCTTGTGCATGTAGCTTATTTACAAATGATGATAAACTGATCAAAAAATGGTATTAAAATATGAAATGCTTAACTCAAACAAGATTCTTAGGCTTCCTAAAGAATCAAAGGCACAAAGCATGTGTATGTATAAATTATTTTCCTACTCCGAAGTGTATTTTATAAAGATTCTGTACCACAGAACATGAAAATTTGAGCCATAAAATTAAATGTAATGCAATAAAACATTTAGATTTTATCGCACAAAATATATTGTTATTTTTAAAAAATATACACACTGATAAAAGAATACAGAAACTGATTTTTTATGACAAAATAGTATAGTATTTTATTATAAAATTGTATTGCATCAGTGATAAAATACCATAAATGTTAAACAATTTAGTAAAATTTTCAAAATCAATTAATAAAACAATGAAAATTTATAACAGATGTGTACAACAAAATATACATACTTCATTTATGCATAATGAAATGGTTTTATATATATATATATATATACACGTATAAATATTTGGCTTTAATTTCTAAAAAGGCCATTGTGCTAGTAGGAAAATGTCTCTCATACAGGGGCGTAGCCAGAAATTTTTCATGGGGGCGGTTATGACTACTGAAACTCACATATATGCATGCATGTGTGTGATAAGGGAGTGAAGAATATACACTTTGTATGGCAAAAAATTCCTCATGGGGGGGGGGGGGTTATGACCCCCCTAACCCCCCCCCCCCCTTGGCTACGCCCCTGCTCTCATAAAATTGATATTTTAAAATGTTCTATTTACATTTCTTCTTGCGAATCAAAAATCAACTTTGGAAAATGAAAGGATTGGTGCTCTAACATAATTAAGAATTTCATTGTTGTAGTACACTCTGCACATCAAAAATGAAAAATTAGAGTTGCATGCTTTTCAACACTTTATATTGAATCCTAAAGTGTGCTTTAGGAAAATCAGCATTATACTGATAAAAAATGCTTTTTATTTATATTTAAAAATCAAGCTCATACAATCATGAAGGTTAGATATGATATTTTCCTAACTTTTTAAAGTCAACACAGTAAAATCATGGTACAACAAATTTCAAGGGACTGAAAATCAAACTTGTTAAAATGAAATCTCGGTGTTATTGAATTTGCACTAATACGGCTTTCTTTGATAGAAATATTTTATTCATTTATCTGAAATAATCATAAAAGTAAAGTTTGTTGTATATGTAACAAAATTTCACTGCACTACGAAAGAAATACCCATGAAAGAATGAACATTATTCTCTAGAAAAATTAAATACAGTGAAACTTCCCTAAACGGCCGAAAATTTCAAGTACCGAATCAAAAGAACCTAGAAATAACATAAATGTTACCTCTATTCGGTGACCATCCCTCACTCCTTTTAACAGGCAGTCCCAAAGCCTCAAAAATATAACAGCCAACCCCTCTCAGCAGCCAGTTTTGTTATACTGCACACTAAGTAGGATTATTTTCTTATAATTAAAATTTGTGAAAGAGGAAATTCTAACTTGAAAGCGACTTGGTCCTAAATGGTCAATGAAATATTTACTAGCCCTTTCCAGGTGAGCGCTGCACGTGCGTGACAATGCGGAATTTACTGCAAAAGATGAACATGTATATGTGGCATCATGATGCAGAAAATAATTAATAAGGAACACTATGGTTTTAAAGACTTTCATGTAAATAAGCTTAGCATTATAAATCTGCCATCATTCACGATAAACTACAACGAATAGTAGTAGTTTTCATACCTGCAGTAAATTCTGCAAAATTTGACAGCCGAACAGAAAGGTTTAAACACCATATACTAAACCTGCTCATTCTTACATCTTGAAAGAAAGGAGGGGGGGGGGGACATTGCATAAAATAGAA
Organism: Cheiracanthium punctorium; assembly: GCA_038373885.1. NCBI lineage: Eukaryota > Metazoa > Arthropoda > Arachnida > Araneae > Cheiracanthiidae > Cheiracanthium > Cheiracanthium punctorium. The sequence goes on along the minus strand of JAWZYV010016091.1, from coordinate 867,355 downwards.
TTATTAGCAAAATCAATGCAATATATTTCCTATATCATATACTTTGATAATTTCCAATTAACTTTTTTTTCAGATACATTAAGAAATTGTACAAAATATGCATACTTAATTTGGGTGACCCAATAAATAAAGTCACGAAATTATTTTCTAATCCAGGGTTTCTTAAATTTTTTAGCATGGGGACCCCATAATATTTGCAAAAATTTTATGGGACCCTCATAAGCATTGCGAAAATACGATACAGGCGTGAGTCAAACGCTGCGTTTCTTCACTTGTACCGTATTACATTTTTAGGTCATAACTTTAATTTTAAGACAGAACAATGTGAAAATTTTAAATAAACTTAAAAAAAAACACAATCATAAAATAAATTTAATTATCTGAGTCAATTCATTTGACCATTAACTGTAGCCACTTGGGAGGTCACTACTGAGAAAACTCTTTTACATCTAACAGCGCATATGTGAGGATTAAGTATCAATGGAAAGGGTGTGCATGTTTATTTTTAACTATATTATTAAATCTTGACAAAATAGTTGACACCGCAGGAAGAAGCACTTATTAAATATTCTTTAGATTTGATTGATACTTTGATCTTATGGTAATTAAAGACAAAAATATTGTTAAAGACGAAAATGTAAAATTATTACAAGATAAAGAAATATCAAAATTGCTAAAATAATAATTGCTAAAAAGTTTCTTTCAATTTAAAATTAGTGCAGCGAAAGAAAAAAATTGAAAAAAAAAATTACTTTTGCTAATCATAATCTCATCATTTAGTTTAATTCTTCAATATTTGAATTAAAAAGATTTTAGCATATCTTGATTTAAATCCAGATAAGTCTGTCACATTGTCAAATTCATCTTCTAGAGTGTATAGACTCTTAGAGGTTTGTTTGGGGTAATCAACCCTTTATGCCCCGATGGGACATGAGTCCCATTGTATGTAAAATCTAATAACATGAAAATTTTTCCATGAATCCCAACAGGACTTCTTTTATTTAAACCTTCTTTTAATGATCATTAGATGGGAGTACTGTACAAACCGTTTTTTTCCGTTAGATATTAGTGAACAAGTTCCTGTTGTGCTGCTTTTTGAATCGCCATTCAGCTCGAATTTTTTTTACTTCATTCCGAGTTCGACATCTGCAGATTATTGAATGGTAAGTACTTTGCATTTTTCTCCCTTATTCTTTGTGAACTTTCATGTCATTTTAATTAAAAACATAACCAATTGAGTGGAAATTTCATAATGTTATGCATTAATTGTTCTTCTGGGACTTTGAAGTCCCGTTGGGTCACAAAGGTCCAGATGAAAATCTGATCTTTTTTCAAATGGATATTAGTTAGTTCATTTTACTATAATTTGTTTTTAACATTTGAATGTGTAAAAATAATGTTTTAATGCGGTTTTTAAGATTTTGTTTCAGGGTTGTGCAAAAGGGGTGGGGAGGTAGCAAGAGAGGCACAAGCCAATGGCACTAAAATTTTTGGAGCGCCAAAATTACAAATATGATAAGATTTATTATTTTTTTTATGTGTATACATAAGTTGGAAAAGGAGGAGAGACAGAATATTGTTTTGTGTGGGAGTCGATCTTCCTCCGTACGGCTGTGTTTGTTCTGTCATTGAACATTTTCATTCTTTTTTTCTGCCTTTTTTACAAAACTGATTTTTAATTTTATTATTTTTTTAGAACAATGGATAGACGACGGAAAGGCTTGACTACAGATCAAATAAAAGTTATATGGGATGAATTGCCATCGGATGTTGAAACATCAGAGGAGGATTCTAGCTCGGATGAAATATATTCACCTGAACGGGAAAACAAAGCAAAAAATCAAAATTTGAATGGAGGAATTAATCATCCAATTTCAGACTCTGAGAGCGACAATTCAAATGCTGACTTAGAAAATGAAGACCCACCCAAAAAACATTGGAGCAAAAGAGACTGCACATCCACAATCCCCATATTTAGCTTATTCCATGGAACATGTGATTCAGCTCCAGGAAAGAAATGGTGGCATCGCTTTTTTTTTTTTTTTTGCATTATAGAAATTATGATGGTAAACTCATACATTTGTTACTGTGAAATTTTTTCTGTTTCTGATGATATAAGGAAACAGAACAAAGGCGTACATTGGCCAATATTTCTGAAAAAAAGAGGAAGGTGTGAATTTTGTGCATCTAAAAATATTGAGTAAAGACCCCCATTCTCAGTGCACACTATGCAAAGTATTTCTTTGTATAAATGAAAAAAAGAACTGCTTTTATGAATACCATAATTGATCGTCCAATAAATTACTTTCATTTATATTTCGTATTTTTCATTATGACAATGTAATGAACATAAGTTCCGACGGGACTTTTAAGTCCCGTGTAATATTTTATATTATAACAATAAGGAAAATTATTGAAAATGAATCTAAATTTTTTTACATCTTTCTGTATTTAAATTAAACATAAAAAAAATATAATGTACAACTTTTCTAAAAATATCATAATTTGGGACATAAAAGGTTAAGGCACTCGAGGGGGAAAAAACATACACACCAGATATACTCAACAAAGTTTTCAGAAAACAACTAACTGATCTTTTCTGTAGAGCACCAAAGTGATGAGCTAACATTTCTTCATGATATCCATAAAAAAAATTTAAGTGCATGTAAGTGCTGCATCGGTATAAATGCCATATCCACTGAAATTTAAGTTTTAAACACATAAATGATGCAGCATTTCTTCTGTAAATTATAGTACAAAACTTACAAATCCATTCCAATACTAAATATATTATTTAAGTGATAATGAGGGAGTATTATTAGAAGGAGATAAATAAGCTTATAGTAGCAGCTCTATATTCTCAGCAATTATTTTACAGCAACAGGTGTCATTTCAATTAATCTGACTCCCAGTCATCTACTCCAAAAGCTTGTTATATCAATAAAAAATGCATTTTTACTTTATATATTATGCTAAAATATATCTTACTTTTTATAAAATGTTATTGACTAGTCGTCGGCTGTTAAGGAGTAATGATGAATTTGCTACTAGTGCTACTTTTATGGACTGCAAAACTAATGTTTATCCAATGTTTCGCTTCATCTCCTTCTAGTTATTCCTCCCTGGTCATAATGAATAAAATTTAGAAAAAACATCTTTATAAATAAATAGAAGCTGTACTAAAATTATGAAGAAAAAATGCATTAATTAAAAAATAATTTTAGTGGTATTTCACTAGTAAGAAATTAATGAACAGTGAAAAAAAATTGGGACTGTACCTTAATTTTGGCACACATTTTTATATACTGTATACACAGTGTTGCCAATTTAGACGATTTGACACTGTATTTAGTGGCCTTTCATTGTATTTTGAAAATGACAGTTCTATTTTTAGCACTTTTATAGTGATTTTTCTTTTTGATTTAGAGACATTTAAATGAATTTAGTATACTTTCTAAATAAATAAATAACTTTTCAAAGTAATACATCAGGGAAGAAATAAAGTGATCAAAGAGAGATGAGAAAGAAGATAATTGGTTGCAATATTTGACTTCAGCTATAAAGTACACCTTAATGATGAATAAATTAACATATATATCTATCAAACTTATAGATGTAGCTGTCTGCTATCTCCTACTATAATGTCAATATTCAAGATTTCTGGTAATAGTAATATTAAAAACTAGTACAATAACCATTCTAAATCACTTATTTACTTAATCAATATTAATTTGGAACTAACACCAATTAATTAGTTTTGTATGAAATAAGGATAAATAATACATGAGGTATTCAGAGTTGGAATGAACATTATAGTCAATGTTAAAATATCTTTTTAAGTTTAAATAAACACAATTTTAGTTATGCAATAGATGTTTAGGTATGCAAATCTGCTTTTGACAAAATATTTTTAAAAATTTAGCAGCATTTATCAAAATTTTTAGCAATTTTTTCAAATTCATTTTAGCAATTTTTCCTAAAGAACATTTGACAACACTGTATATACAGTTTTTAAGACTGCCAAGAATATTTTTCAGTTAATAAAACAGTGGATATATTATAAAGTGTAATAAGATTGTGGTACTGACTAGAAAAAAAATTAATCTTGAGAAATAATTCTTTTCATATAAGCACTGACTGTAAAGAACTGAATATCAAATGACAAAGCTTTGTTATGAATATACAAAGAATTTTTTGAAAATACATCATAAAAGGTTCCAAATAAATCCGACAAAAAAAAAGTGTCATTATATAAAAATTGTAATGATTTGTTCACATTATCAGTAAATATATATATATATTTGTAAAAAAAGCAAAATTACATTTACTTTGGTAAAATTCCCATAAATTTACATATTATTCCTAGCATAATTTCATCAGTTCCAGCACCAATAGACAACAAACGAGAATCTCTGTAAAACCTGCTAATAAGCACATCGTCAGTGTATCCCATACCACCCCAGTACTGTAAACATGAATCCATTACTTCTCTTGAGAGACGACCAGCTTTTAGTTTTCCCATTGATGCAAGAAATGTGACATCTTGACCATCATTCTTCATTTCTGAAAACAAGATAAATGTGCATTAATTAAGAACAAAAAAAAAAAAAAAAAGGAACTTCAGTCTACATAAGCTTGTACTTATATACAGGGTAAGTTAGAACTCCTGAACTAAACGTTAAGACATCTAAACAAGTAATTTTTTTTATATAAAGTACGCTCATAGCACAAGCAGTGAACTGTTAGTTGGAGCTCATGACATGAACAAACAATGATTTTCTTAAAATTTATATACACTATAACACCTTTTTTGCATTACTACAAGCACTTTCAGCCACTTACATGGCCATCATCAGGTGTCTTCCTGTTTCTTGTTTCTCGTCCTTTTATTACTCTTTAGCCATGCCCATCAATGTGCATATGAGTAGTGTCGTTGACTGCCGTGATGTCATTCATGATCTGTATTGCTTCTCTTTTTAGACCATAGCTTTTATTTTTGTATTGGCTATTTTCCTGGTATTATCAAAATCATTGGTGCGGGGGATGGTTCAGGCTAATCTTGGAAGGGCAGTACTAGGTTTTCCAAAATGTAGATAATTATATATACAGTAGAGTCTTGCTTATCCGACATCGGGTGAAGTGACGGCAGCTGCACAAAATCTGTGTTTGATCCGGTGCAGAGACGCCTTTTTTTTTAATCTGAAAAATTCTATAATGGTCATGTTCTGATTTTTACACATTCACTCTAAAACAAACAAATAAAAAACCCACTCTGTGTCTTCCCATCACCTTTCCTTCCTACCCCCGCCCCTTTTCGATATACTGCATTCTTAATTACATTACTGTATGTGAATAGTAATATTTATTTTAATTTTTCTCGTCTCTTCTTCGATTTTTACATCAAGGTAATTAATTCTATTGTTAATTTTCTTTTTCAAAGGTGAAGTGGATGTTTGTCGATTTCATTTATCTTATCTAAATTTTTATTTTCAATAAAGTACTGCATACCTGCCAACTTTTATGGATTATCTGTAAAATATATGGATTTTAGTGTTAATTTACTGATGTACAGATATAAAGAGTAATTTTACGGATTGTTCGGTGATTTTTGAAGTTCTCAATTTTTTACAAAGTAATCATTTTCCATCCACCCAGAGAATATATACTTTCCCTTCAACACTCGCTAATTTCAATGTTCAGTGCCGTAAGAATAAAAATTGATTCCTATTTTGATTTTAAATGTAACTTTTTACCTCTCCTCCCTCAAGAAACCAAAAAAAAAAAAAAAAAAAAAAAAAAAGCTGCATTGAATAGGGCAGGTTATGATATCATTTTCCATCCCTCTTGAGAGTAAATATTTTTCCTTAAGAGTCATTCCATCTCATTTCAGGCAGGCAAAGTCAAAACATGTCAGGTCACCATCATAGATTTCTTTGAAAAAATTATGGTAGTTACGACTGTTGGAGACATGAAATATGCCAAAAGGATTTTTTCCCCCAAATTTTTTTTTCTTCTGCTACAGCAGTTTCAAATTTGGCTTAAAATCGGGTATTTTTAGAAGATACGGAGATCATGCAACACTCAAACTGCTGTAACTTCAAAGTTATTTCATCTATTCACTTAATTTTCTTTTTATTTTTTAGCTATTGCGTTACCCTTTAATATTTTATATTTAAAAAAAAAAAAAAAAACCTGATTGCAAATTTTATATGAAAAAAAAATGTTTTTTCACCCTACAAAACTGCAATTTTTCAATTTTTAAGATTTTATTTTCTATTAATTTTTTTTCTTTTTTACAAAAGTAAAGGTGCCAATCAAAACTACTCATAAGACACTATTAAAGTAATTTTTTTTTTAATTTTAGACTGCCCACATTTTGCGAAATTCAGCTTTGAAAAGTCCGAATTTTCCAAAAACTTCAAACTTCAGGTGGCAACAGCACAAAAACCCCATTTTTTAAAAATCTCAAAATGTACACATTTAATGTCTCATGCATGCTTAACAAATTAAACATAATTAGATATTTTACTTTTCTCTCATTAATTTTATATGATTTTTTGAAAATAGCTCATTTCAACAATTGCAAGTCCTGAATTTTGTTTCTGTTACATCTCACCGTAAATGTTTCATATAAATTACTAGGGGCCAAGGCCCCTAGACTCGCTACGCTCGCTTTTCGTATGAGGCATTCAGCCCCTGATAAGGCTTATTCGTAAAAAAGACAGAATTTGAACAGACAAATCCCAAAGATTGGATCAGATAGAATGTTACTGAGCTACACGTTGCTTAGTTCTTGCATGTTCATTGGCACATAAAAATTTAAACTTCACACTACAGTAGATCACTCCAATATATCACGGTAGATATTTTGTTATTAGCAATCCGTGTTCTACGGGTCCTGAGCTATACTCCATTTGGAGTGCGGACTCTGCGTATAATCGCTGGAAAAATTATTTGCACTCCTCAGAAACACAATGATATTTAATGTTGCCATTCAAAAGTTATATTAATTAGGAGTTAAAGCATAATAAAATCAGAACATCTGTTTCAGCTGTATTTTTAATTATGTAAAACCTAATTGTGTATTTGTCACCCATGGCGATTTTTCATTATTTGGCGACTTGCGTACATGTATAGTTAATAATTAGCTCTAAGAAAACAGTACTGCATATGTTTTCTTTGATAAAAACTACGGAACAGCTAGGATAGCTTGCCACCAATGGCGACTTTCATTATTTGGCGATTTACACATGCTCACGACCTATAATTACTGCTCATGCAAGGTTCCCGGAAAACCGTTATCCATATTTTCATATACATAATCCTTTGCAGATTGGCATATTTACCACCCCGAATTATATCATCTCGCCACACTTGCAAATATCCAGAGTGTACTACAACTGCTATAATGGCATAGTTAACGCCACCAAATATGTCTACTGGTATCAAATACTCCAGCTGGACCGAACCGCCTTTAAAATAATCTGCACTTTTTCATTTTCAAGATACTGGGTTCCGTTCCAGCATTCTGGAACTCGAAGCTTATTCACCCTGCTTGGAAAGATACTATTTTGCCAGATCATTCCTAATGCCATGATGGCGCTTTTAAAATCAGTTGCAATTACTTATTCTGTTTTGGAAAAAGGAATAGTCGCTAATTCTAAACTCCTGTTGTCTAAGCGAACTTACTATTTGAAAATTCTCAACTTTGTGTAACACACTTTGAGTTATTTATTTCATATACTTTTTAATTTGGCGTAAAATGGTCGTAATTCTAACTCATGTTTGTGAATTTCACGCGACTCTACATACTTGGAAATGCTTTGTTGCAAAGGAATGATTTTATGTATGTAGTGTATTTTATGTGATGTGTATGATTTTATGCCAAATCTGGCAACCATTCTGCTTATTTTTTCAGTTTTTTATTAATATCTTCTAAAATAATTCGATTTTTGAAATTTAAGTCAGCTTAGCAGGTTCCTCGGAATTTTTCGAATCTGTGGGCACCTTAGTCGAAACTCAAATCCCCACGATTTAGGAGGAGATAGGCCAACAAGCTATTGACAGCGACAGCGGCCTTTACGTTTTTTTTAGAATAGAGAGATACTAGAAATTTTAATTTCTCTATTGCTAAAGAAAATTTATTATTTTGCTTAAAATTTAAAGCAATAAAATTTTATTGCTATGTACATACCATTCGGCTGGGCACAAACGAAATGCAACCGGAACATACTACTACTCAAATACCGAAACTCATTTTTCCCTTCAAACAGCGAGAATCTATAATACTTCCGGTATCTAGTAACGGAACGGAACATACTATTACTCAAATACCGAAACTCATTTTCTCCCTCCGGCAGTCTTTTATTCGAAGTTCGAACCTGGTCGATCCGAAATGCACACTTGAAAGTCATTTTCCCCCTTGAAACCGCGATCCAATATCCAGTAACAAATAACAGAAGATATTAGTACTCGATTACTGGAACCCGTTTCCCCCTTAGTTCGCCTCGCCTGGCAGTCTGTATTCGAAGTTCGAAGCTGCTCGATCTGAAACAGCTTCGGATCGAGTAACGATATCAACCGAAAAGTAGCAATTCGTTACTTCGAGTCTGAGTGATTATCTGCATCTTAGTACCGAATACATACGATTTGCTTCAGCTCTAATTGTGAAATTAATATGTATAGATATATATACTTTTAGCTTAAAGGAAATGTTGACTTCTTATTTAAAAATTTATTCTTTTAGAGTTTTCCACCCCTCCTGCCAGATAAGAATTTCACTGTACAGTTAATGTGCTGCACTAGATTGTTTTCTGCTATTTTTTTTTTTTTTTTAGGTTTTTCTTATAGTTCTTAAGGAAACAATAAAAGCATAATTGTTTTCATTAATTAAAAGGCATGTAAAGAGAAAATGTGCTCAATTCGTTTTAATTCCATTTCATCAAAAGAATTAAGCCGTGCAGAGTGCCCTTGTGGAGTTAGATGTGTTACTTTGAGAAGAACATTCTCTATTGGCACATAGCATTCGTCCTTCCTTTTTCTGGATTCTTCTGGCCACTGAAATCCTTTCGCTGGGCCATGGGGATGCATGAGTGATACATTTACATCCATTAGTTCTTGTGATATTCCAGTAATTTGTCCCATCCACCAACTATCTTCATAGATGGTCCAACAAAGTCTCCCATTTTTAAGTCATATCAATAGTGCTTTTTCACTTGGATGGATGTTTCAACCTTTTTTAACCTCATGCTTTACTGTACGTCCTAGATATACGTCATTGCCCTTAAATAGCCAATAATGTTTTGACTGAATTCCAACAACCGGTTTTACATTTGCCCAAGCTTTTTTGCTTGATCTGCAAGCTGCAACAGTTTCCTTTTTGAGATCTAAAAGCATGATATTGTTTACAATATTAGATAGCACTCTAACAAATGAAGTTGCATCTCTAATTGCTTGCACACTCTCCTTTTGCAGGTTATGTTTACTTGCATAGTGTTTACAGAGCCCACCTACTGCATCACATGACCTGTTGCAGAAAAAATCCATTTTTTTTTTCATAAAATAGAGTATTTTTTTTACATTTCATACAGTTGAAATCTATTTTTAAAATGACTAGCTGCACCATCTGAAATATGAATTAGTGTTTTAAGAGATTCAATTTTGATATACTTAAAAATATCATTAGTTATCATATCAACATAAAACATAGGCAGTGTCGTGTGTTGTATCATCAGATACTACACACGACTTTCAAGATTTTTTTTATCTTGAAAGTATGCAATGCATGTGAATAATAAAATTTGATCATTATTCCAATGATAGCTTTGGATTTCATCTGGTAGTGTTACAGACCAATTTTCGGCAAAATCGAAATGCAAAATAAGAACGGAACTGTCAATGACTGCCAGTTTTGTTTTAGGAATTTCTTCCCTTTGTATCTTTCTAATAAAATTATGTAATATTGCTTTTGAAATCCAGTGGCTGGCATCTTTTAAAATTTTTTCTACAGATACGGTTTTTTTTATGAGATCCCCATTTTCCCAAATAGCATAAGTTACTTCCTCACTATCTGATGTATCAATTTCCAGAGCTTCTATTCCTGGGCACTCTGTACAGATTTGGAGCCAGCAATCTTCATTATTTATTTTCTCACACAGACAGATTTTTAACAGAGTTTCTTCATTGATAACTGTGGCTTTTAGAATGCAAAGAGCTATGCATATTAGTTTTAAATTGCTGCAGTAGATGCAAGAACATACAGTTTGAATTGACTGGATTCTCACCCATTTAGGATGGAGAGAGTAAAACTTTGAAAGACTTATTTTTATGTTTTCATTTTCTAACATCATTAATTGATAGGCTTCTTTTATGCTTCTGGTCATGAATCTCTTTACTTTTTTAATTTTTTCATCATTTTCATCTTTAACAAAAATGACATCCTTTTTGTTAGGACTGTGTTTTGTACAATCCTTACTGTCATCCAAATAATATGACAGTGCAATGTTAGTGGCTTCTTCTGATAAAGGGTGTCCATTATAAGGATCGGCATGCATATAAATACATTTCTCTTTCCTTAATTTCCTTGATTTATCTATAAGGTATTTAGATACCGCAGATAATTTTGCTTTTAGTTCTGTTTTACTCAAAGATTTTGGTAGCAAGGTAAGTAATTGTAATTTTTCAGTATAATTGCATGCTTGTGGCGCAGTATTGAAGCTATCAAACCACTCGTTGCACAAACAATTCGGTTTTTCTACAGGGCTATCTTACAAATCATTAACTCCATACATATCTTCTAATTTACTCACTGCTGAAGCACGCAGTCTTTCTTCTAATTCTACCTTTTTCCTTTTCATGTAACTTGCCCTTCTCTCTAGTCTGACATGTAAGGGAGTTTTAAATGGTGATATAATATTAGCATCAAATGTCTGAATATTTTTGTTTATAGTATCTATAACCTCATCAGCAGGGATGAAAGATTTCTCAGATGGTTCTTCATTTTTTTCATGTTCTTCAGAAATTTGCAGACATTGTCTTTTATAAAATGCTACACAGCTATAACAAATTATCTTTCTTATTTACAGAAATATTTGGGCCTACAATCTTTTGAATATTATCAGCCAAATCTTCAACATTAGAAAATCTTCTAGTATTAGTTTTGTACACTGCTTTCTCATGTCTTTAAAGTAGTCAACACATTTAATTCTTTCAGAACTGTGATACTCTGACATTATTAGATATTAAAATAATTATATGACACTAAATAATATTTACAAGAATAGTAATCAATATATTCAGAGGTATATACTACAAAAACATACTAAATAAACAGCAGAATTGCTAATGGAAAAAAAAAAGAAAAGAAACTATAATCTATGAATGAGAGAGATAATCGGTTCACCCCACAATTCACCAACTGTGAATTCGCCGTATATTTCCCCAATCGGAAAATTCCCCATATAGAGAAAAAATATTCTTGTCCCACAGGAAAAGGTGTTACCCTACAATTCCCTGACATGGTGTTGAAAAATAAAACAATATTAAGACAGCGAAAAGTGTGAAAGCTCACTTGTTGATCCAACTTAAGGGATGTCAGAGTAGGGAGATTTTATCGAAGTTTATTAAAAACTGTAGAATCTCGTGTTTCATTATTGATTATTGCGTTAATTGAGAGTGCTGTCAATTTTTCTCTTGCCTTCCGTGTCAATTTTTGTTTTTCTATCCGTATCTTTGGCATTAACTAAGCTATCGATTTTACGCATAAGTCGCTAAAGAATGAAAAATTGTCATGGGTGGCAAATATCCAAGCTGTTCTAAGATATAATATGAAATGGAAACAGTTTATAAAAGAAATAAATGTGCAGCTTTAGTAGTAGCCATTCCAATGGAGTTGTCCATATGCCTGTGCTTTTCCATCAATCATAAAGACATAAGGAAAAATCCACCTTTCAAAGTCGCCAAACGGTGACAAATACTAAATCTAGTATTAGGATAGAAACAGATCAAGCAATTGAAAAATTATAAAAGCATTAGCACTCGAGTGCGTATATGAAATCTGAAAGAATGTCAGATTTTTTAAAGTTATTTATCAATATCTTTTAAAATTCGAAATTTAAGTTAGCGTAATGGCTTCCCTGGAATTTCCTGAAACCGTGTGTACCTTGGTTGAAACCCAACTCCAAGCCGTTAAAAGCAAGCGAAAAGTGATACGGTTAGACAACAGAGAATTATTAGCACTATAGTGCTAAGAACTCTCAAACTCATTTAACCAGTGTTTAAAGATTGATAATTCACTTTCATAAATCTAGAAAAGCATACTATTATGAATCATTAATCAATTGCAATGTGCTTACGTTCACTTGAAGTCAATTTTTTAAAAATCTTTTTTGGTTTATATATTTTCCATTCTTTTTTTACGTCTTTTATTCTTTTTTTCTTTACTTGTTCAAAATTTTTAGTACATCATTAATATTACATTAAAGTTATCTTCTATTGCATAAAAAATTACAGATACTAAAACTGAAATCTTAGTCACTACAACTGTGCCCAAAATATCTTCAGTTCCGTTTCGAATTCTAGTTTGAATTGAAAAAAAATAAGAAATGCGCCAAGTGGAATTTTTAGCTTTGGCGAAAATTTGTTCCAAGTTCTGTAAAGTTTCTTTTTTTAAATTAAATTGTGTTCCTAAAACCTGTTCCTTTATTTCACCTGTTCCATGTAGGAGCTTATCTCTGGGAAGATCGCCCCCCCCCCCCCCCCCCCCGTCCACTTCTCGGAATACTCCCACCTTCGGCAATCACCTCACTAGATAAATGAGAGAGGATAATACCGAAAAAAGTCCTAAAAGGGAAATTTGGAAATGTCGGCGAATTGTAGGGGACACCAGATAATCTTACTCATCCTTACAAAAAGAAAAGAACTAATATCTAATAGAACTGCAAAGTTGTTCTCAGAATTTTTGCTCTCAGCCAATTAACAGTTTTGCACATCTGTTCAAAATTGATACTATTGAAAGTTACTTACAAAGCAAATATCTACATTGTATATGCATGTTTATTTTAGAGAGCATGTGTTATCAAATTCCATCTGCTTATAGTGCTTACATAATGTTTAAACTATAAATTAAAATCGATTTTGATTATTTTGCTAATATTAATTTAATTTTCAACATTTTCACTAGTGCAACTTCTGGAAACATATAACATTAATAAATAATATATTAATAAATAAAATATAGTCATATATTAATAAATAAAAATTTATTGCCCCAATTTCTAAGCAAAAATAAATAAATAAAATAAAATATTTTCCTTTAGTTATAGAAAAATCAAAATTTCTAGTTGAATTCATATGAAACATTTGCGGTGAGATGTAACGGAAACAACATTCAGGACACAACTTGTAAATGGTTGAAATGAGTCATTTTCATAAAATCATATAAAATTAATGAGGCAAAAGTACAACATCTAATTATGTTTAATTTGTTAAGCATGCATGAGACATCAAATGTGTACATTTTGAGATTTTTAAAAAATGAGGTTTTTGTGCTGTTGCCACTCGAAGTTTGAAGTTTTTAGAAAATTTGGACTTTTCAAAGCTGAATTTCCCAAAATGTGGGCAGTCTGAAATTAAAAAAAAAATTACTTTAATAGTGTCTTAAGAGTAGTTTTGATTGGCACCTTTACTTTTCTAAAAAATAAAAAAATTAATAGGAAAAAAAAAATCTTAAAAATTGAAAAATTGCAGTTTTGTAGAGTGAAAAAACATTTTTTTTTACATATAAAATTTGCAATCAGGTTTTTTTTTAATATAAAATATTAAAGGGTAACTCAATAGCTAAAAAAAAAAAAATTAAGTGAATAGATGAAATAGCTTTGAAGTTACAGCAGTTTAAGTGTTGCATGATCTCCGTATCTTCTAAAAATACCCAATTTTAAGCCAAATTTGAAACTGCTGTAGCAGAAGAAAATGGGGGAAAAAATCCTTTTGGCATATTTCATGTCTCCAACAGCCGTAAGTACCATAATTTTTTCAAAGAAATCTATGATGGTGACCTGACATACCCTGCCTGACTTGAGATGGAATAACTCTTTAGTACTCTTTCATTTAAAGCTCTAATTCCGTACGAATAAAAAGTTATTCCTATTTTAAATTTTTTAACTCCCCCCCCCCCCAGAATCAGGAAGGAAGAAGAAACTTCACTAAGTAGAGCAGGTTCAGTTGTGAATAAATGACATTAAAAATAAATGATATTAAAAATAAAATTAAAGAACATTTTGAGAATAAATAAACTTAGTTTAACAAGTAGTAACAACAGCACTAGTTATTAACAAAAAGTGAACTTAGTTTTACTGATGTTAATTTTCCCCGGTTGGCAGGTACGGTATTGGTAAGTAGTATAGAAGACAGATTTATGAATTGTTTTTCTTTATTATTGGATGTCTTCTGTCTCTTTATTATTGGATGTCTTGTAATTTCTCCCCCTCATCCAAAAATTTTGTTTCTTTCTATGTCTTTCTTGATAGTAGTGGTAGTCATTTTTACAAACTTCTTAATTTTTTCGGTGTTTATGTTATATTCATTTTCATTACAAAGAGTTTTTAATTGGTTGTTAGTAATTTTGATTTAATGATTTAAAGAGGTTAGAACTGAATGTTTTTTATGTATATATTTCATTAAAAGCTCTCTTTCAAGCTTGTATTACCGAATTCTTCTTTTAAAGAAATGTTGTTTGACCATAGAAATTTAGGAGTGATTCTGAAATGTTTACAATCATTTAGGAATTTTAAATGTTGTAAAACTCTCCCTCTGTGTTTACATATATGCTGTAATTTATGATATGTCTCGTTTTTAATTTGAGAGTCAGAAAACATAATAAAGTAGTCAGCCTATTAATCTCAAGTGAGAAGTAGAGTCAAATATGGTATCGGAAACATTTAAAGAAAGTTAAAAACAATCACAAAATACATCATAAAATGTTAAAATAGTTCCAAATGATTAAAAACATTTTGTTGAGAATTACAATGGTCATAATGATAAAATCATTGTTAGCAAAGGATGAAAAACAATGATAGCGTTGATCAAAGATGGTGACAAGAACACACTATGTCCATATCCAGAATCTATGTATGCATAAGGATGACAGTCCAAGATGGTGCTAAAAGTCATAAAAGGGTAAAAATATAAAACAGTCTTACTTGGTGAGCATGGCAGTAGATAAAACATGCACTAATTATGAAAGTTAATACAAAAACATGGAAACATGGTTAGCACTGGATGAAAAGGGACGATAATGCTATTGAAAAATGGTGATGAAAGCACACTATGTTCAGAACTAGGAAACTATGTATGGAGAATGATGACATTCCATGACGGCAAATGTCATGAATTAAGAGTAAAACAGTCCTACATGGTAAGCATCGCAGTAGATATAGTATGGTAAGGCAGCAACATGTTAGCATATTCACGAGGTCCAAAAGAATATTAGGCCCGGTATCGGCTTCAAACATATATAAGTTGGATGAAAATGCAACAACATACATAGTTTCCTGGTAAGTTTTGATGTTGTTAGTTAATATCCTTCTATTGATTTACAAGAAATTAATCAATCTATGTCTCAACTATATAAAACTGAAACGACAGTTAACACCCTCAATAGCACCATAAACCTAATTCTTGCAAACTCATATTTTCAATTTAATGGGAATTTTTATACATAAAAACAAGACATCCCAATGGCATCTTTCGTTTTGGGTATTGATGCAGAATGGAAAATGAGGAACATAGAAAAATACTTAAAATTAAATAAAACCATAAAAGTCTGCTGGTGGAGAAATGTGGATGATGTTTTTGCTGCTATTGAAAATAAAAATTTAGAAAACCTGCTAAAAGTCGATATATAAATGAAATCGACAAAAATATCCAAGTCTCCTTTGAACAAAAAAATAACAATATAATTCACCTTATATATCACCTTAAAAATCATTAGAGATGAAGAAAATAAAATTACCAAAAACCCACATACAGTAATCTACCTGTCAATTTTAACTCCAATAACCCCTTTAAATATAAAACAGCAGCTTTTCGTTCAAATATCAACTAAGCTATTAAAATCCGTTCCAACCAAACCCTCTTAAAAGAAGAAATCAAATTTATTATAAATCAATGTGTGGTCTGAATGACCAAAAACAGAGTTTAAGGATCTCAATCCAAAAGAATTCTGCTTACCCTAAATAATTTTAACTAATTTAAATTTCCAGTTTAATCAATAGCTGTTGTAGGAAAAAAAATTGATGACGATCCAAATTTATTAGAGTCCATGCAAAAGTAAGTTACTCATTTATCAAAAAAGTTCCGTGCATTAGCGGGGAAAAAAATCACAAAAGTTTACTTTCAAAACCAGGTCTAGAAGATCTGAAAAACAGTTAAATTTCAATTAATCTAAACTAGCAGTCCCAACAAAAGGAATGGATGGCTGAGTTAGATTAATTTAGCCCTGATACTTAATTTTACATTAAGTTTAATTACTCATGTTAACTTTTAGAAATTTTCTTACTTAAAAAGGCATGGTCCAAAAAAAAAAAAATTAAGTTACATTCATTATCAGAAAGGGTAACTGTACCCAAAGAAAAGTACCTCAACTGAGGTTTAGAATAGCCAAATTAAATAAAATTCGTCATCTCCTACACTTTCCAGCATAGACGAGAAGTGGCTAAGAATTCTAGCTTAAATACCATTCTCAAATGCAATTTGCATTCGGAAACTTTTAGATATTAAACTTGGATCGAGAGCACGTATAAAAAATGACGTCACAAGAAACCACACCTACGCATTTAAATATTCCAATTCAAAGAAAACTTTCTTTAGCACTTTAGCTATACAGCTTTTTACTTGCAAAGCAAGCTTATGCAACTGCGTAGCTGAATTCAATTGCTGATGGTTGAACATGCTGAAGAAGAGGTTTACTCAACTCCATCCTTTTAAATTGTTTACATTTTTGCCGAGCATGCGATGTTTAGAAAAACGTTTGTAAGTTGAATAGTGGGGAATGAAAGGGTTTTATTTAAAAGTTATTACATTTTTAAAGATGAGTATTTTTACAGTTAAGCTTTTAAGACTTCTTATTTAATATTTAAGTTACAGGGAAGATTTAAAAAAAAAATAAAACAACCAAATGTGAAATGGCAAACTATCCTAAAAGAATCAAACGGAATCTTTAAAGAAAGAATTAAAAAAATTGATATAATAACCAGAGCACAAAAAAATGACACAACGTTTCACTAAAGCAATCCTATACTGTAGAGGAATAGCCACTAAAATATCAAATGTAGCCGCCAAAAAAGAAATCCACATCCCCATCAAACCAAATAAAAGCATTTTTAATAAGAATTAGAACTGATAAAGATAAAATAAACCAAGAAGAAACAGCAGGCATCTAGAAAATTAATTTTAATCAAGCAATAGTTCCGGATGATATGTTGGAGTAAATAAAAATTAAAGAAAGGAAGAAAGAGTACTTTAATGATTTCCGTTTCGGAAAACCAAGCACTGCCCTGTCAAGATTAGCCTAAACCACTTCCCTCAACATTGATTTTGATAGTATTAGGAAAATAGCCAATACAAAAATAAAAGCTATGGTCTAAAAAGAGAAGCAATACAGATCATGAATGACATCATGGCAATCAACGGCACTACTCACGAGCACATGGATGAAAGTTGGTGGATGCATCTGAAGAGTAATAAAATAAACAGAAGCAACAAACAGGAAGACACTTGATGATTGCCATGTGGCTGAAAGTGCTTGTAGAAAGGGGAAAAGGTATGGTGTTTATAAAGTTAATAAGGGTCACCATAGGCGTAATCTGGGGGGGGCAATTGCCCCTGCAGTTGTAAAAATTGCCCCCCTAGTCTAAAAAGTCAGGGGCAAAGTTAGCGAAGTTATGATTTTCAACACAAATCATGCATTTATAACCTAAATATACTATCAGATTCTAAAAAAATAAATAAATAAATAAAAAATAAAATTCCCCTGCAAAAATCAAGAAAAGAATAGAGTCACAGAAGCTTTTCAACCTAACAAGAACGATGGCAGATTCTACTAAATCGCCAAGCTAGATAATTTCTCAGGAAAGCAAAAATCAAGGGGCAGCGATTTTAAACTTGTCTGAAATCAATTGTTCAGCGTTAGAAAAAAAGACCTGTTGCTGTAAATAGTGAGCAAAAAGAGGTCATTTTCACAGGCAATGCCGCAATTAGAGTTTATGTCATCCGGGGCAAACCATAATTAGTGTCGTGTGCATGGGCGCCCATAGTAATTTTCCTAGGGGGGGGGCAAACTTCAAAATTTTTTTCTAGAAGGGGGCAAATTTCAAACTTTTAACAAGTTTAGTTCTGTTTTTGTCATTTGTTAACATAATGAGACATTAAGTTAAAACTTTACGGGGGGGCAAGTTCCCCACCTTGCCCCTCCCCCTTATGGGCGCCCATGGTCGTGTGCCCCCTCGCATGGAGCCGCGCCCCATCCCAAGAAACTATAACTGATTTTGGCATTCCTTTTAGAATGTCTCCCGGTGCTTGTCCCCGCTTATCCCCCCTTTAGTTGCCGCCCTGTCACAGATTGGGGCCAGTTTCTCATTTATATTTTAGTGAACCTAATTTTGGTATTTGTAGGTCAGTAGCAGAGAGACAACACACTTTTATGATCGTGCACAACTTACTTGACTTGACAGACGACTAATTGCGAATTCAAATGCGACGCAGGTTAAGAGAATAAGAAACGGTCTGCGATTTTATAATTTATATCTGCTGCCAGGGGCAACTAGGGGCACGTACCCCAGACTTGGTAGGGGCTCTAAAATAAGTTATGGTTCCATGGGAGGGGGCCGTTCTAGTTGGTTCGTCGTGAGAGATAAACTCTAGTTGCAGTACTATCTAAGTCAGTATTTCGATACCTTTAACCCTTTTAAATTTTCATGCATTAGAAAAATATAGCAACAAATCACCTCATTACTTCCTACTAACAGCGTTGCTCCCAGCAATACGGAGAAGTAACGTTCGACACTGAAGGGGAACCTTCACAGCTATTGTTTATAACAATCTGCTGATGTGCATACATGGGCGCCCATAGTAATTTTCCTGGGGGGGGGGGGGGAAACTTCAAAAAATTATTCTAGAAGGGACAAATTTCAAACTTTTAAACAAATTTAGTTCTGTTTTTGCCATTGTTAACATCATGTTAACCTCACATTAACCTAAAACTTTAGAGGGGCAAGTTCCCTACCTTGCCCCCCCTTATGGGCGCCCATGTGTGCATATAATTCTATTTTCTAGCATTTCAAAAAATTCGTTTAGAAGTCTAGCTAAGATAATTTCTCAGAATATTAGTTTTCTTTAGTACATAGTATATGTACATTTACCTAATTTATATACCCCCCCCTTTTTTTTTTCTTTCGTGAAACGTCTTCAACTCAAAACCTTACATAATTTATCAGGGGTCGGTCCAGGAATATTTTCCAGGGTCCCATATTTGTAAAAACTGCATATTTTTGTGAATTTCAATGCTTAATTTTGTGAATTTCAGCACTTATTTTTGTGAATTTTCGAACCAAATTTTAATAAAAGTCAGTTTTTTTTGTTTGTTAATTGATGAAACACATTAAAATCTAGGGTAAAATGCCAATGAAGGACAGTTTTAATCGACTGTATTTTTGTGAAGGGGTTCCATTTAAATCGATTGTAATTTTGTGAAAGGGCCACAAAACGGACCCAATTTTTGTTTGTATCGACCCCTGTCCCTCGTTTATGCCGAGCTTTTGGTTAATGAAATCACTCTAAAAGTCGTTCCAGCTTATCAAATTATTAAATATCTTTTTCCACATTACTTTTCTAAAAATATTTACAATACCCCCCTCCCAAATAAATAAATAAATGAAAATAAAAGATAAAAAGAAATAACGTACTGGACTCTTAAAAATTTAAAATTTTCTGACCGAGTCAAAGAAAAACACGAACATTGAGCTCAGAATGCTGTAAATTTAACAGGTCGCTAACATTGAAGAAAGTGCCACGGGAAGAGAGGTTACAGAAAATAGAAAATGTGCAGTGCAATCAGTTTCATTGTAATGTATTTCAAACCTCGCAAGAGGAGAGGCTTTTTAACAAGGCATAAAATGATCGGTTTTTTTTTTGGACCTACAAACAAAACTTAAGAACATGTCATCACTAAATGACCATTAAGATTCTGTGAAAAATTGGAGTGATTTAAATGCCGAACGCGGCCCTTTTATCTCCCGTTAACTCAAAAATCAGTCACATCTGTGTTCACTTAAATAGACTAGGACCAGTTTTTCCCGCAATCATATCGACTTTGTTTTATTTCAAGTTTGTTGTTAATCTTTCACTACTTGGTTGGGGGGGGGGGGGGGAAATATCCGACGACACGGGAGATGTCCAATAGGGTTGGAGGGGTTTTGAATGAGCTGCAAAGAATGGATTACAAAGAGCGAAGCTAAATAAATGATGTCTGTGTGTCAAGTTTGGTAAAGTTAAATGAATTTTACCAGCCGAATATCTGTATCTTGCAGTGAAATATTAACTTGTTTTGTGTATGAGTACAGGTAAGTAGTTTTCGGAATTTTCGTGTCAAATCGGTAAATTTTAAATAAAGATAAAGTATTAGTCTGGAGAAAATACTACAATGTACTGATCATTTGGGTTTTTTGTCAGGAATTCGTTAAGGAGAAGACATCCATTATAGTTGCGCTTTGAGGGGGAAAATGTAGTTTTGTTTAAATTAAAAATGATGCCTCTCCTTACTTATTGGAAAGACCCTTTGAAAATCAAAGTCGGCCGCTTCTGTTTTTGACCGTCAAATGTTTCTTGACAGTCAAGCCCTGCTAATGTCTAGTGGCTGTGGAGTTTTTTTTTTTTTTTTTTTTTTTTTTTTTTTTTTTTTTTGTAGTGAACACATAGATTTGCAATTTCCAATCCTTCCGATGAACTTTGTTTTGGACGTACACACAGACTCTACCGTTAAAAGCTGATTCGGTCCCCAGTGATACCAGTGGCTGTGGAGTTGGTTTGATAAAAGGGGAAAAAAGTAAGCCCTTTTATCTATTTTATTAATTACTAGGGGCCAAGGCCCCCAGACTCGCTACGCTCGCTTTTCGTATGAGGCATTCGGCCCCTAATAAGGCTTATTCGTAAAAAAGACATAATTTCAACAGACAAAACCCGAAGATTGGATCAGATAGAATGTTACCGAGCTACACATTGCTTGTTTCTTGCATCTTCATTGGTACATAAAAATTTAAACTTCACACTACAGTAGACCTCCCTCGCCCTCATAACACGGAAGATATTTTGTTATGGGAATCCGTGTTGTACGGGTCCTGAGCTATACTCCACCTGGAGTGCGGACTCCGCTTATAATCGCTGGAAAAATTATTTGCACTCCTCAGAAACACAATTATATTTAATTTTGCCATTCAAAAGTTATATTAATTAGGAGCTAAAGCGTAATAAAATCAGAACATATGTTTCAGCTGTATTTTTAATAATGTAAAACCTATTGGACACCTTGCGAATTTGCCACCCATGGCGATTTTTCATTATTTGGCGACTTGCGTACATGTAAATTTAATAAAAGCTACGGAACAGATAGAATAGCCTGCCACCAATGGTGACTTTTCATTATTTGGCGATTTACACATGCTCACAACCTATATTTACTGTTCATTTAAGGTTACTGGAAAACCGTTATCCATATTATAATTTAGTAATCGTTTGCAGATTGGCGTACTTAACACCACGAATTATACCATCTCGTCGCGCTAGCAAATATCCAAAGTGTACTATAATTGCTATAATGGCATAGTTAACGCCGCCAAATATATCTACTGGTAGCAAATAATCCAGCTGGAGAGAACCGGCTTTAAAGTAATCTGCATTTTAATTATTTTTAATTTTTAAGATATTAATTATTCTGTTTTGGAAAAATGAATAATCGCTCATTCTAAACTCCTGTTGTCTAAGCGAACTTACTATTTGAAAATTGTCAACTTTTTGTAACACATTTTGAGTTACTTATTTCATATAGTTTTTATTTTGGCGTAAAATGGGTGTATTTCTACTTCATGTCTGACAATTTCACGTGATACTACATACTTGGAAACGCTTTGTTGCAAAGGAATGATTGATTTTATGCCAAATCTGGCAACTATTCTGTTTATTTTTTCAATTTTTTATTAATATCTTCTAAAATAATTCGATTTTCGAAATTTAAGTCAGCTTATCAGGTTCCTAGGAATTTTTCGAAACTGTGGGCAAATTAGTCGAAACTTAAATTCCCACGGTTTAGGAGGAGATAGGCCAACAAGCTTTGACAGCGCCAGCGGCCTTTACTTTTTTTTAGAATAGAGAGATACTTTTGCACTATTTACTTTTTGTTTTCAAGAGTTAAAAATAACTGTTCTCAAATTTCATCCGTTTTAGTACAGTATTTTTTCCATTGTTATAGAAGAAATATTTTATGATTTATTAATGGCTATGTCATTTTGTCTCGCCCCCTTTATTGAAAATTGTCCGAAAAATGTGTCCCAAAAATGCGACATAAAAGTAAGAATAAATTGTTGAGTATTAAATTGTTTATTTTTTTATTGTCTTGAATTGCTTATTTTTTTATATATGTCTTATCCTCCTGAATTCTGTATCCCTCAATAAACATTTATCTATTTAACTGTAACTGTGCTAGCGCACGCATTCTTTTTACTTCTTCTATACCTTTTTCACTTAGCGTAAATACGGGTTAAGACCCCTTAGAAAGACCCCCACGGAGGGCACCCCACCCATCGGCCTAGAGCCCACGCGTAGCTAATCAGCCGTAATCCCACAAACACAAACAAATATACTTTTTTCCTTCTTGATGTTACCTTGTTATGTGATGTGCCTGTTTCTTCCGTTCTAATAATATGTTATGTTAAAATCCCACGTTTACTATGTTTGTGCCATAACTCTGCTAACATTTCTAAAAGGTTATGGACACCAGATGGGTTAATTTACTTATTTGCTGATTTTTAACGTTCGTTTCAAGGCTGCATCATTCATCCTCAAAATGGCGACTGGAACTTGGCGAATTGAAACGCTGAATAAAGATAATTACGAAACATGGAAAATGCAAATGAAAGCGCTTTTAATAAAGAATGATGCCTGGATTTATGCATCAGGTTCAAAGCCTAAACCTGAAGTTTTGGAAAATGACGAAAAATCGCAAGAAGAGTTCGATACGTGTGTCTCCAAATGGATGAAAAGCAAAAGCAGATATAATTCAATGTAAATCGCCATCTGAACTTAAACAAATAAAAAATTGTGACACTTCATCAGATGTCTTGAAAAAACTGGGAGAAATCTATCAGTCTAAAGGTCCTGCTCGTAAAGCTGCATTAATGAAATCTTTAATTCAATATAAGATACCCGACTCGTCTAATGGAATTCACGACCATTTGAGAAAATTCTTCGACATAGTGGACAGACTTTCAGAAATGGATATTAAAATAGACGACGACTTGCTGACTGTAATGCTGTTATATAGCCTCCCTTCTACTTTCGACAATTTCCGATGTGCTATGGAATCAAGAGATGAGCTTCCGAAGCCAGAAATACTCAGAATCAAATGCCAGGCGTAACGTGATAGACAAGCTGAAGACTCGGGTGCTTTCGTGGCTGCTCCTAGAAAACCTGCGTCTAAAAATAAAAATTATGGAAAATATTCGGGCCAGCCGACTCATAATATTAAGGATACATCAAGAATAACTTGTAAAAGGTATAAGCGCATCGAGCACTGGGCTACCGAATGTGAAAGTGGAAAAAAGACTAATTTTAAACATAAGCCTAACAGCCTGGGATTCTTATCCACTCTGGATGACTCGCCAGTAGAGTTACCATGCCTCAACAATATCAAATAACGAAAAGCAAAAATTTTGCTGTGTTAAGATAGATACTAAAAATTATATAAGTTACTTCAGTTATCATCGACCCACTTTTGCATTTGCAAGGAAAGATCAGGAGACCCTCCTACTTCCAGTCGATGAAATAAATGTAAAGGAAGAATAAAGAAAAAGAAAAAGGGGTGAGAGATAAAATGACATAGTCAATTAATATCGTTTTAATATGGCAATAATGAAACTAAAAAATTAGGGGGGTTCAGGGGGGGTCTCCCCTGACGAGGCTCAAAGACCGAATTTATAGTTTACTATATATAAGTGAAACCTCTCTGAGCGGCCACCCCACCGTACCGAGAATATTTGGCCGCTCTCAAGAGTTTTATTTACTGTTATAAGATAATTGCTATAATGCGTAATATAAACAAGTCGGGCACATATTCCTTATTTAAAATGAAATATAGAACTTATCTAAAGAGAAAATAGTACTTTATTTAATGCTTTCTTACATCTTTTTGAAAAATGATACCATTTGAGTCTGTTTTAAGTTTTTACTTTTCTTTGAAACGATGATTTTTTCTAGTTTGTTTTTACTTTAAAAATCGGATCTCTAACTGGTTAGTTTGTAACCGCTTCGGAATTTTCGATAATTTCATCGATTTTCCCTAAAGTCGCTTGTGTTGAAAGTTTAGCTTGCTCGCCATTACAAACATCGAGAAACTCCTCGTCAGGGACGGAATTAGCGCCTGAAAGGGGGACAAAAATTCATTTGAAGGACAATTTCAACAGCTGATTGTCCAAGTGATTACCCATCTTAAGGGTGTGGGGAGAATACAAAAGAGATATAACAGATTCAATTCCAGGCAGGGTTGCCAGATCGAAATTTATGAAAATAGCCAAATGGCTTCTGAAAATTAGCCAAAAATAGCCAAACCGGCGATTGCAGCGCCACCTTTCGGATTTTTAATTAAGTTTTGCAGAATTTGAAATTGGAATAGAGTATGGACATGTTTTCTTACATAAGGGGGGGGGGCGACATTCTCAAAAAACCTTTTTATATAAAATGTTGATATTTCATATGTTTATAATCTTATAATGTTCATAAGCATTCTCGTTTATCTGATATTAATATACTTCATGTTGGATACATTTAATCAAGACAAAGATTCATATACCACTTCTTTTTGCAGAAATCTTTAATCTCCTGTGATTTTTTTTATGGAGAGGGGGAATTAAGAAGAAAAAAAAAAAGATTTTTGCATTTTGTAAATTCATAACTGAAAAAATTAGGCATTTACTACATTGGGAAAAAAAACCTTAAACTAAATTTACATACTGTAATAATTTAGGGGCGCCTCAAAATTGGGGACCTGGGGCATATACCCCTGCGATAATTCAGGGCCTGTAAGCATTCTTATTTATCTAATATTAGCATGCTTCATGTTGGATACATTTAATCAGACAAAGATTCATATGCGCACACAAAAAACATAAAAGTAGTTGTCACACACAGTATCAACATGTAGGGGGCATCCCATTCAGACTTCTGCCTCAGGTCCCGGTTTGTCATAATCGGGCTCTGCTCCATCCCGAAACTAGGGAGAGCAGGATGGAGTCGATGCAGATGAAAACAGAGTCCGTTTTGCAACCCCTTCACAAAATTGCAATCGATTAAAACGGCCCCTTCACAAAATATAATCGATTAAAACGGCCCTTCGTTGACATTTTACCCTACATTTTAATGTGTTTTATAAATCATTTTACCAAAAAAACTGGCTTTCGTTAAAAATTGATATGAAAATTCACATAAATAAGTGTTGAGATTCACAAAATTAAGTATTGAAATTCATTAAAATAAGCAATTTTCGCTAAAAGGGACCCTAGAAAAAATTCCTGAATCGACCACTGGAGACAGACACGGGTAAGGGCATTTTTTCATTTATTTTACTGCAATTGATATATAGCTGAGAAAATTTTGCACCCCTTCCCTCGAAAAGAAATCCTGGCTACGCCGCTGGCCCCCTTTCCCCAAAATTTAACCCCTCTCTTTTTTGGTGAACTAAATTAACTTATTGTTCTTGAATACTCTTACTTAGCTTAAAATTTTCTACTCATCTCCCCACGAAATAAAATCCTGGCTACGCTACTGGCTAAATAGTGGAGTGTCGCTTGAACGATTATGTATATAAGCGCTTTGCGGTTAATCTACTCCCCCTCCTTTAAAAACAAAGAATTCGAACGCGTATGGTTCCCAGTCTACTTGCGTTTATCGCTTCCTTGCATTCCGGTACAATACTATCACCTAAGCTATCAATATCCTTTTCAAAGCTCTGACCCCATGTCCCTCTCTCAGTCTCAATGCTAGAGTTAGTTGAGGTAACTGAATTTTCCTTCCTGCTAAGGCTGAAAAAGTTAGACAATTTCTTCAAAAAAGTTATCGTGTCAAATATGCTGAAAAAAAATTAGTTAAAATTGGACCAGTTTCTAGCAATCACAATAAAAATAGCCAAAAATTAGCCAAAATCAGGTTGGCTATTTTCTTTAAAAATTTTCTAGCCAAGCGTGATCAAAAATAGCCAAATTGGCTAATATTAGCCAAATCTGGCAACCGTGATTCCAGGTATTCCTGGGACTTATATTCGACATAAACCTGACCTTGAGTTTTTCCGCTCAAAATTACAGAATGGAGTGAGTAAAATTTCCTGAAAAATGAGATGGGCGGTGAGGTGGCCATTTAGAGGGGGTCAGGTGGGCGCTGATAGAGGTTATTTTAACATTAAGTCTATGAGTCAAAAAATCCGTGCCATGAAATATTGGCCGTTTAGAGGGGTGACCGCTATACAGGGGTGGCCGCTCGGGGAGGTTTCACTGTATATATATATGTGCATGTGTGTATACGGGCACGCATACATGGACTTTCATTTAAAATGACTTTTGCCCCCCTAGTTTCGAAGCCCAAGTTACGCCCATGAGGGTCACATTTTCATCGAACTTATAAATGATTTTATTGTTTAAAAGGGGGAAACACTAGATCGCATATCATACACAAAATGTGTTTAACAAAAGAGAAACTGAAAAATGTATTCACAACAGAAACTGCTTAAAAATGCAATCACCAGCAGTAATGCAAGCTTTAAACGTGTCATTTTAAACCTAAGCAGCTCATGGCAGAAATACCAGTTATTTTGGACAACAAATAGAATTGTTGTTGCTGTATATCTGGTAGCAACATCTAGCAATTCACCACTTACGTTACAACCCTGATAAAAAATAACTAGTTGATATGTGTATGTTATCCCTTAAAGTTGGAACGCGTTCTGAATCACTATGTTTAACTGTATAATAATCATTTAAAAAAAATAAAAGCAATCTCAAAAAGGTCCCATTCTCCAGTTTTTGCACATAACAGAAGGATTTAGTAAATTTTTGATATTAATTTTATAAACTATTTTGAGCTTTCCCTACAAAAACACCAATAAAAAAGTGAACAATTTGCATGTCTCTGTCTTCTATAAGTGTTTAGTGGAAGCAACAGACATTTGCGGAACAAGATAGGAAATTTGAATATATATTTTTACAGTGAAAGTGCAAGAATCAGCACAACTAACCTGTATTAAGCGGGTACACTTCAATAATATACATTAATTTTATTGTGCTTCAAATGGACTAACATCTCTGAAATGGACTTTAAACAATGACTGGCAAGGCTAAAATATATTGGAATTCCTTTGTGTACTTCTGTATAAATCCTACTACATACAGTATTTTTGATGGAGAACATTCTTCTCTAAATTTCAATAAATTCAAAATTCTTCTCTAAATTTCAATAATATTCATTAGTTTTGTTCAGGTCCTGACTATTGCAAGGGCACTTGGGGCCCATGTTCTGGGCCCTACATGCAGATGAAAACCAAAAATTGTGTTAAGACTAAGTGTACACAGGGCACAAAATTTAAAAAGTGCCCTGGGCACAAAAATTTAATAATCAGACCATGATTTTGTTTTTTGAAATTAATATCATTACAATGTACTTTAAATAACAACTTTCTGTACACCATGTGTTGGAATGTTTTGTGCGCTCCTGATAAAGAAATTATTAATGATATATAAATCATTTTCTATAGAATATAATGCATAGAGTGTTTGTGTGAATAATTTCCATGGTTATTCATGCATTATTGACAGCAGTTAGGGCAAAAACTAATAAATAAAGCCTTTTTTTACTTCTTTTTAGAAACCAAAAGTACTAGAACTCAATTTTTAACTCATTAGTATTTTCTTTCAATATTTCACTGCTTTTTTTCTTTGAAAAATACTTATAGTAACATTACATGATACTGAATTCTAACTGATGGATGCCAATTATTTTGGGTAGCTTTTAATGCGTTTGAAGTTAATTTAGGTTTATGTCATGTAAGATTATAACTGAAACAAGAAATTTAAGTACATGAATAGAACTATGTTGTGGTTAAAATTTCTGTTAGGATTTAATTGTTACAAGCACTTGAAAGTAAATACTACTAGATATTACTAATTATGCTATGTGCAAAGGTTTGACAGACAAAAAGAAATTAAGATTCAGGTGCAAAGAAATCAAGTGCAACTATGACAAATAGAATTAAACAAGATTTGAGGGATTATTTGAAAATAAATGTAAAAAAATAAATAACATAAATAATTGAGAGACTAATAATTAAATTTTGAAAATTCAACAAATAATTGTGGAATGTAAATTGATATATTTATAAAAAATAAAGATTTCATTCATTTATGATTTTTTTTAAAAATATTTCTGAACACATTTGGATACCTGTTAGCTTGCCAATAAAAATAGAATTTATTGCTGAAAGTAACAACTTGATTTACAACTACTAAGCAGGGGGATCAGACTCAATATGTCTAATGATTTCATTTTCAGTAATACACACATTTTAGAGAAAATTAATATTACATTATTGTTTAAATATTGAACTTATTATTTTGTAGTATTAATTAATTAACTTCCTAGAAAGTATTTTTACTATTTTTTCTAGTGGTTATATTGGGGATTTTTTACCATAGAATTGTTCAATCTAATCTTGTAAGCACAAGATTAGGTTGAGTAGAATTTCTTTTACAACACAAGAAACTCATTGCAGTGATGTCTGAATAATAACAAATCAAATATGTTATAACTTTCAAAAATTTTAAATGTAAAATTAAACGAAATATTTTTTTATTTACCACTAAACAATGCCATTTTGGGGGCAGAAGCCCCTTTGCCCCTCCCCTGGATCTGCCATTGAATACGTTTATTATGGAAATATTTATACATATTCAATCATTGTATACAGATTTTAAACTATTTAAAATTCTAAATTATTTTCTAATTAAAAATGATATTTATTCATTAGGGTATTTTCTTAATTATAGAATTTTCATCAAATTTACATTATTGTAATAAAACAAATTTGTTGTTGTACACCAAACATTTTCAAAGTTAAAGTAAAGTAATAAAATTTAAAAACCATAACTACACAATAACTCTAAAATTAAGTTTTTATGATAATAATAAAATGTCTAAAGCCTACATTTTAGCAACAAATAATCTACTGGACATTTAAGGTAGATGTGTATAAATCAAAGTGTATTAGATTTGAAAAATAAAAGATGGGAATTTGTTTTTAAATGTTAGAAAGAGAAACAAAAACTTGTTACAACAGAAAAATACATACCAACTATGCGATAAAGAAGTGACCTTAAACTTTCTACTTCAGTCAATAATTCTGCAAAACGATAATGTATAACTTGATTGTCAATAATTTTTTTGCCAAAAGCTTTTCTATTCTGACAGTAGTCTATTGTGTAGTTCATCATTCTCAGCATTTGATAACAAGCTAAAAGATAAATAAAACAGTATTTAATTTTACAAACATTTATAACTTTCTAAATAAATGTGATATTTGAAATAGCATGAATCCATTTTAACTAGTTTTCCGGTGACATCTTATGTATTAGGAAGGCCGGAAAGTAATGTCATTTTTTTCTTATGTCAATATTTCCCCTACCCTAAATTGCTGAAGCTAATATGAAATTTGATATGTATGTTAGATTTTTAACATGGGTGCTAAATTAGACAGTATTTTCTAAATTTCCTAACCTATAGGGGGGGAGGGGGGGAAGAGCCCAAAATGTTCTTTACACAGACCTCTATGAATCTCTATCAAGAAAAAAAAAATCCTTGCTCTAAAATACACTAAAAATACCCAAAAAGTCAATTTCAAGACATTTTGAAATTTATCTTCCAAAGAGAGTAAATAGCCACAGCCCCCCCCCCCCAAAATCTTTCTTAAAAGAAAAAAAAAATCTATAAAAATTTTGCTTGAAATGGAGCAAATATGAATGTTTAAGCTCAGCTGGCTTCTAATTAAAAAATTGTCAAATTTTCAATTGTTTAAATCTAATGCCCAAAAAAAAAAAAAAAAAAAAAAAAAAGTATATTACTTACACCGATAGATGTGTGCCTAACTCACATTATCTCAAAAACTATTAAATATTAATGTTGAAATTTTGCATTTAGGATTGTTGTACAAGGTGTCTACCAAATTTCTGAAAGTCAATTTCCTGACTTTTGGGAGGTCCCAGGAAAAAAATTCCTGACCAGTGTATTTTACTTTGGGAAATTGCACAATGTCCCCTCCATTGACTTTATATTTGCATATTTTGTACAACTTCTTAAAATCAATTTTAACTGAAGTATACAGGATTAAGCTTTCATCCATTGAGAAACAGAAGTAGTCGCACTTTCTGATAGAATTAACTAACTGTTCTTGGAAATACGGTCCTAAGCCATAAGTTACCAAGTAAGCTATTTGTCTTTTACCCTCCTGTCACGATTGATGAGCCCCCATTTTCCTCTCCTTATACAAACACATTGTGGTCCGAAAAATGCGTTGCAGTTGCTTTCTGGTTCCAGTCAGACAATTAGAGAGAAAACATTAAAAAAAAAAAAAATTGATTCTTTTGGTGAATTTTCTGGACCCATTATCCAATTTCTCGGTTTTTTCCAGACTTTCCGGACCCATTTTCCAATTTCCCGGCTTTTTCCAGACTTTCCGGAGCGGTAGACACCCTGTTGTAACATCTAATTGTGCAACTCCCTCTTTTGATTCTAATCAACTGGGTAGTTTACTTACAGGGTCACTGAAAATTTCAATAAACACATTTCAACACATTAAGGTCAATGGACATCTTCAATGTATTACAAGTCTATGGAGATGGTTTGGGCCATGACCAAATATTCTTGTCAACTGTCACAAAGCTTGATGAGTTTTGACAAATTATTACCAAACTTGGGGCCAAAAATAAATTTCTAAACTAAAATCAGCATTGTGTTATCTATGATATTTGGCGAGAAATTGCTAAACCTTAATATCATTAAAGTACCCCATCACAATTTCAAATGAAATGAGTTTAGATGAAGTGCTGGAAAAAAATGTACAACTTAATAGGCATACAGGGAAGTTTTGAGCGTCCTTTATTACGTTATGGGAAGATCAATTTAGGATACTGAAACCTTATTTACCAAGAGCTATTCCTGATATTCTTTCATCTTGAAACTGTATCATTTGATAGGTAAATCCCTTTCCTTCTTCACCAATTATGTAGTCTACAGGAACTTTTACATCTTCAAAAAATATCTGTGCAGTGTCAGAACTTTTCATTCCCATTTTTTTTATTTTTCTAGAAATGTGTACACCTAAAATTGGAGATTAAATAACATATCACTACTTTGTAATGAATGTGCATTATGTTTACGTAAAATTAAAAAAATAATTATTATTACAATAAATAAGAATAAGTTTATTCCTAATTTTACAACAGGGAAGTAAAATGCACACTTTGAGAAGTAAAACTATTTGACTATGATGTTTAATTGAAATGTTGTAGATATGAAGGACCAACTCAACAAATGTTTGTTCCCCAAAAAATGCCTTTGAAGTTTTTGGATTTGACAAAAAGTGGGAATTATATGACAAGTATGGTCAGGACTACTTGGCAATTTTCGTTTGGTCATCAAAGGGTGAAAACTGCAACATAACATGCCCCTCTATGATAACAAGATAGTTTAGAACATATTTTTGTTTTCCCCAGTGCAAGCACTTACTTATTAAGCATTTGCCCATATTAAGGCCCAATGTATTGGCCATTTCATTGCAAGAACATCCAACATTACTCCCCATGAAGGGACAAATTAATGCCCAAACCCAAGTCAGGAATTGAATCTGGGCCCAAAATGGTGAAATGATAAAATGTTTTTTTTTTTTTTTTTTTTTTTTTTAAATATAGCCACTATACCACCTGGTCAGTGTTTACAAGGGACATGCAATATAAAATTATTTAAAATGTGCACTAGTAAATAAATTACACTAGTAAAAATAGAATAAAGACGAAACTCATCACAAAACAACTCAAAAATCTTCAACCAGTGGTCCATATTTAATATTAAAAAAAAAAAAAAAACTTCTGTGGATACAGGAACTCAAAAATGAGCAGCCAAGGGAACATATTTAACCTAAAACTTCAGTGGATTCAGCAAGTTGTAGCAAAGCTACTCAAAAATCCTCAACCAGTGGTCATGTTCATGAAAAACCATCAAAAGTCATTCAAATGTTTTATTTGCTTAAACACAGTTTATTTGTTTTTAGTGCTTTTGGTTAAGCATTTATGTCAACTTTCAGTTACTTAGGCCTAACACAAGTTGGTTATTTCATCTTTCTTCAATTTATAAAAAATATCCTATTCTTTAACAAAATTAATACTACTAGTAAAAATTCACAGAGATCAACACAACTTACAATGGAGTTTAACTGAATATAGTGCCATAGAATAAAGTCAAATTCACAGAGCAAATTGTCAGCAACACACAACACACAGCAACTCAAAACAAACTTCACACTTTAGCAATCAAGAAACTACATGTTTCAAACTATATCACATATGTTGCCATGTCTCTGATGCACTCCACAAAAAATTTTTTAGTGCTTACATTGGTGAATGATTCAAGCTTGGAGAACTGTGCCTCCTTAAAATTAATAGTAAAATTAATTTGGTGCATTGTTCACAAATACTGAATTAAGTCATATACGGGATGTTCCATAACTATTGGTAAAAAAATGTAAGGGGTCATAGAACACATCTAAAGAGCAAATTTTGTCATATAAAGGAATGTCATAATGCAGGCAGTGACTGGAGAATAAACTTCAATTTGCACTATTATTTTCTTGTAAATACATCAAAATTTATTAAATAAAGTTAATTTAAGCTTATGTTACAGCATTGCTTTGGATGGCAAAAACTGTTCTTTAGATGTGTTCTATAACTCGTTACATTTTTTATCAAGAGTTATGAAAGAACCTGTATATACATATTTGAACTATTCAACAAAATTAGCAAAAAAACTACTGACAATTTCCATTCCAGGAAAATTTCTTCTCTTATTTATAAAATAAGTTAATATTGATTAGTATCACTAAAAACTAAAAACTAAATTTGCATAATTAAAACGATTAAACTGAAACAGATGTGTTTAAGACTTCTAATGACAATTTAGAAAAATAACAAATGCTTCAAAATATGTTACTGCTTCCTTTATGTTGAATTATTTTCATATAATAAAAATATGGCAACTTGTTGAAGATTAATTTTATTAATATATATTCTTAGAAAAGAAACAAGACCAATATGACCATAAGCAAACCCATCACAAAGAGAAATTTTAGCTCCACAAACTTAAATGTAAATGGATGTTAACACATCCTCCATAGGATCTACATAATGAATTGTTTCATGGCACACTGCAATGTAAAGGCTAAGCATCTCTCTCTCTCAATTCAAAGCCCTTACACATCTTAGCTACAGTTGGAAATGTATTCTTTATCACTCCTGTTTTTCATTAAGGTTGAGAAGGTGTCTATAAAAAAGAATTTCTGAATATGTTTAACTTTTTTTCTACTTTCAGAATTGGAACAGAGGGAGGACATTGAAATGTCTTCCCTCTGTTTTTTGTTGGAGTAATACAAAAAGATAAGGATATCTACCAAATACTTTTTGCGATGATTTTTTTTTTTCCTCTCAAACGTTTCTACAGCTTGAAAGAGACATGGCATATAAATAGCTCATTTTTTCTTTTTTTAAACCTCTCTACTGTAGCAAAGAGTTAAAACACACACACACGAAGAATAATAAATAAATTGCTTTGGCATAATAAATGAAGTAAAACTAAATACAGTCAACTCTTGATATCTTGACTTTGCTTATCTCGATTTCTGCTTATCTCAAACTTTTTTAAAGTTGTCAATTAGGCTACCAAATTGATGTAATGCAATTCAACAGAATTTGTTTCTCACTATCTCTAAGAAAAAATCTGTCACTCCACTTATCTCAATTCTTACTGATACTTAGAAATTTGAAAGCCCTGTTACTGTAAAGAAGAAGTCTTTTAATGCTTTGTATAAAATTAATGATGACAATAACATTAAATTAAAACTAAAACAAGTAAATGTGAAAAAAATATTTGATAGCCCAATCCTAAATAAAATTTGTTATTTATTGTTTGGATTCTGTGTATTATCTACTGATTCTTCTTCTAAGACTATTTTTAATGATCCAATTACCATTTGCCATCAGAAAAGTAAAAATGTTTTGCTTCATAGTTTGATTTGATGGTATGTTTTCAACACACAATTAAAATATACCCCCGAATAAGATATTGTAAGTAATATCGAGACATCGAAAGTCGACTGTACCTTTAATCACTACAGGAATAATTATTTTCTCAATGCAGCAGCCTACTTCAAATGTAACAGATTAAAAAATAAAGATATAAAGGATTATGTAATATCATTAATGATTTTGTTCACTGTTTCAATTTTTTTTCTTTATACACTTTTTTCTCCTTTCTCCCCACCCCATCAGTATTTTTTTTTTTTTTTTTTTTAAAGTATTTCTTTAACAGGTACAAGAGTATTCTTGACTTAGTGTCAGGAAATATTACTTGCAGCCTCTCCAAAGAAGAAAATTTAAAACTTATAGTTTTGTCAAGAATAACACTTTAATGCAGTGGTATTCAATCTGTAAGCCGTTATCCCAAATGGTGTTGCAAAAAATTACCTTGGAGTTGCAAAGTGTTTTAAAAAATTGCAAATAAATTTAATGCAATAGAAATGCATTGTTGAAGAAATTCTTTTGAGAAAAACATTTATTTCTAAAATGTTAAATTTAATTAAATTTCAAAATTTATTGCACCATATACAACAAAAGCAATTACAATTAGAATTATTAACTAATTTAACTTTTGAGTTGTCATGTAACCTTGGATGTCTTAAGTAGAGTTTGAATTACACTACTTTAAAGGTATACAGGAAACATAGTAAAAGAAATAAAGAGGAAATTTACCTGGAAGATTAAGTGGTAGACAAATTAATGATTTATTTTTATGAGGAGGTCCTTCCCTTGTGTTCGCTAACAAACACATCCAGTCAGCTTGACATCCATTTGTGGTCCACATTTTTCCGCCATTTATGACTAAGTCTCCTCCTTTTTGAACTGCAGTTGTTTTAATACCTAAGAATGAAAAAAAAAATTAATTAATTAATCTAGAAAGAAACCGGGTCTTTATCACTGAACCGGGTCTTTATCACTGATCTCTTGGGTCAGTGATAAAGACCCAATAGATAAAAATGAAACCGCCGGAATCTATAAAATAGATTTTAACTTTAATAATTCAAATAAATCTGGGTGCTATATAGGAATGACTAAAAGGAAAATCAAAGAAAGAAAAAAGGAACACTTTAATGATATTAAATTCAATTAACCCAGCACAGCTCTCTCTAAAATAGCCCTAGAACCACCTATTGAAATTAATTTTAATGAAAAAATCTGATGTGTCCAACACATGACTTCCTTGCACGTCCATTAGATCAAAAATATTTTCGACGCACTTCCTCTAAATTTATTTGTTTGAAAGAGATAAAATATCAATAATAGTAAGGTTTAGCGATTTCTAGCCAAATATTTCGATATCGCCAAGCTGAGTTCACTTTGAAAGATTTCCTTCTGACACTTTATTTGGCGATATTTCACCAAAAGCCGACAAACTTGAGAGAGTCAGCGAGATTTTGGGGATAGCCAAAGTAGTCATTGACCACAGACTTTCAATGAATTGAATGCATCTATACACCTCAATGTATTCAAAGTCATTTGGCTCACCATGTAAATAAATTCTCAGTCGATTGCTGTCAAAAAAGATATTGAAAACAGTTAGATATTACAATAGTTCTATATACAAAGTTAAAAAATCTACGGGTTAAAGTTTTAGAGTTATACAAAATAGGAAATAATTTTTGGCACCAAATTTGGCGATATTTCGGCGAAACTCGTCAATGTCGACGACATTTGGCGAGATTTTAAGCATAAACCAAACAATGACAGATTATCGCCAAATTTGGCGATATTTCGCCAAAACTCGCCAAGAACGATGACAAATGGCGATACTTTGGGCATGGACCAAATGACTGACTATCGCCAAATTTGGCGATATTTCGCCAAAACTCGCCAAGGTCGAGGACAGACGGCGAGATTTTGGGCACGTACCAAACAATGACTGTCTACAGTTGTATTATAATGAAGATGTCCATAGACATTAAGGTACTGAAATTCTTTTCGGTAGTCCTGTAAATAAACTCTCCAGTAGATTGGAACCAAAAATCGAGATGCACAACTAGATGTTACAACATTCTTATATATGAAATTTCATAATAGTTTTTGAGATTTGAGAGTTAAATATGCACACACGTACACCAAAAGTCGCCAAGCTTGGAGACTTTTGGCATAGTTCTTGAGGGAGGCACGTGACCGTGGTCGGACCATTACCTAACTTATGTGGTAGAACGGTATTGTGCTTGAAATGGATGAATGCCCCTAAAATTGCTATTGACCGTAATGTATTGGAAATCTTTTGAGTGTTCCTGTAGCAGAACTATAAATGATAAAGACACTTTTTTTAATGGAGAAATTCATTTTCTAACTCTTTACAGCATATATCACTTCTGAGTCGTTTGAAATAGCCCAATACCTCTAAAAAACGCTTTGATGAATTTCGGCCCATAGAGCGTAATGTATTTCGAATGTTTTGGGCAGTCCTGTAGATAAACTATCCAGTCGAATGGAACCAAAAGGGGAGGTGCACAACTAGATGTTACAACTATCCAAAATATGAAGTTTCGACATTCTACGCCTAATAGCTTTTGAGTTAGGAGAGTTTAATGAATTTCAGCCCATAGAGCGTAATGTATTTCGAATCTTTTGGGCGGTCCTGTACATAAACTATCCATTCGATTGCCACCAAAAGGGGAGGTGCACAACTAGATCATAGAACAATCCTAAATATCAAATCTCAACATTCTATGACCAATAGTTTTTGAGATATGCGAGTTACATACATACGTACGTACAGACGGCATGGAAAAACTGGCCACAGTAGACTCGCCACTGGTCAAAATGAGTTGCAGACGCGTTAATATGATCGTGCATGATAGCCTACGATGAGATGCATCGAAAAAATTTTTTAAATTAAATTTATAGGTAGTCAAAATCGGTTTTTATGTCGAAATTTGGCCCCCCAAAATTTTTCGGGATCACATTACTTCCTTATACTACGTACAAGGAAGTAATAAAAAAACTAGTCGACTATAAAAATATCCATTATGCACTTAAAATGGAGGCACTTCAAATCTTAACTACAGATGGTGCCGTTGACACATGCACAGATCGATTTGGGATGGGGCGAGACATTGAGGAAGAGATCAGTGCAAGCAAGAAACGGCAATGGCTCAGGAAGGTGGTGGCCACCACCGAAAGCTGCTACCGAAGGATTTTATTTGTGTACTTTTAACCTTTTAAACACCTTATAGCAGTTTATTGAATATAGTAGTTAGCTTGTGCCTTTTCTTTGAGAATATGAATAAATTTCACAATAAATATGACATTTTTTTAATTTCATACCTGCAACATCTGAACCATGATCTGGCTCACTGATTCCTATACACGAGACCCTCTCACCAGCAATTGAAGGAACAAGAAATTCTTGTTTCAATTTTTCACTTCCAAAGCTGAAGAATAAATTAATTGGAAAATAATTGAAAAGCATAGAAGTTTTAAAAATATATATATAGATCACAAAATTTTATAACTCAATACAATATAATATTGGATGGACTGGAAAGTAATGTTGTTTTATTTAAAGATGATATTTTACATACCTGAAACAACAGAAGCTAAAACTACAACATTTGGCATGCAAGTGGGATTCGTAATGGAGGTGATCATTAAGAGATTTAAAAATTTTTAACCTATGGGCTCACTAACTCTTTTAAATAAAATTAGTCAATTATTGTTTTATATATTAATTTTCTTCTTTTATCATTGTTCCTAATGATTAACTTATGCACTTGACAGGAGAAAAGTAAAAATATTTTGCAATGCTTCATTGTTTGATTTCATTGACACCACACAATTATAATATACTGATGAATAAGACATTTTTTTCCCCCATCTTGAATATTTTTGTACTTCAGATAACGAGAGTCAACTGTAATTGGTGTTTTCAATATGTGAAATGAAGCTTGCTATATGAGTACAAAAGATTAAGAAATCAAATGTAGGGATATTTTGAACAATAATGTCTTAAGTTATTTTAAAGATAAAATCAAGAAAATAAATAAATAAGGTCTAAAAGATGTTGTATCAATCTTTTTCAAGATAACAGTGTAAAATAATAATATGAACTTTCAACTTTTTATTCACAGAAAAGGACTTACCAACTCAATGCAGGAGTAGAGCAATCAGTATGAACAACAATAGACATAGGTATACCACCACAGTTTATATCTGCTAATCCCTCATAAAAAGCTAAACAATAAGTAAAATCCAACCCTAATCCTCCATAAGCTGCAAAAATAGTAGGATATTATTAAAGCAATGAATATAACAATATGAATATTTACTCCAAATCTAACTTGGCATATATTATAAAAGTAATAAAATGACAAAAGTTAAAATTAAGTTTGTGCAATTTGCTGACAAAAGGCATTTTTACCAGGATAATCACAAAAACTCACAACATTTAATTTACTCACACCTAATATGAGATAATATTATAAAATATGTAATTATAATGGTGTTCCTTTCAGTGCATAACATGATGAATCATTCAGTTTTATTTAGTTAAATTTTTTTATTAAAATAGTTTAACTTATTAAACATGATTAATATGCACATACACTTTTACTACATGCTTGATTTAAAGCTTTATTAGTAGGTATTTAGAAATAGGAACATTCATCTACTAAATTCTAATATTGTTTATTTAAATTGTATATAATGTATTAAATAATTAATGTTTTATATAATACAGTAATTTCATACAATGAGTAAAATTACATTACATACTAAACTTATCAACGTTTGATACTTTACATTCAATGCTTTTTCTACTGTGACTACTAGAGAAAGCTTTTCGATATTTTCTTCAGCATAATTTGAAATTTAAGACAGACTTT
Organism: Cheiracanthium punctorium; assembly: GCA_038373885.1. NCBI lineage: Eukaryota > Metazoa > Arthropoda > Arachnida > Araneae > Cheiracanthiidae > Cheiracanthium > Cheiracanthium punctorium. Next base: position 827,820 of record JAWZYV010016091.1, on the reverse strand, counting down.
TAACAGATTCTCTTACAAAACTGTTTTATTGCTATGTTATATTTAGACAGTAAACAGTAGGTTCAGCAGAAATTTCAGAATTTCAAATTGGATGCTCTAATTTTTACTCACCAGTTCTTATAATCATATAACTAGCATTCTTGTAACCAATTATATAAGTTATGCATTTAACTAAATAAGGTATGATTCTACATGATTTTGAACATTTATTAATAGTTAAGGAATATACATTAATAATTGATTAAAACATTTTATTTATTTATTTGTTTATTTTAATGTATATCATTTTAATTTACATATTATTTGAACTATGATTTAAATAGTCAGATATCTTTCTTTTCCTTGTGCAAACAAATACTTTTTCCTGAGTAGGTGCAACACTGCTTTATTTTTGCTGCTTTAGCTAAAATCTATTAGTCTGTGGCATTTTTTCCTACTAGTGTCAAAAGATGCCAACTTCAATTAAAGTTTTGTATAATTAAGTTATTTATAATTGTAATATAAAATAATACCAATTTTAGCAAAAGAAATATTTTATTTTTGTATTTTCTGAACTGACAGTTTGACTTAGAAATAAAATTATATAGGTAATAATGCAAATTTGACATTAAAACAATCTACCATTAGAAAGCTTTACCCCTGCTTTAGAAAGTTTTAACAATCTTAACTTCTAGCAAACTCTCCTAGTTGTTCTCTATTTTGCTAAGCTCATTCTGCTAATTTAAAAACAAATACAGATATTTTCTCTCCTAAGTTTAAAATAAATAAAGTTACCATTAAAAAGTCTTCAAAGCATTTTCAAGGGCTTTGAAGATTTTTCGATGCACCTCCATCCAACTGACAACAGGCAGCCCAGACATCACAGCAAACTTGCAGCAACCTTGATTCATCAAGTCAATAAACTTGAATTAAGCTTGAAAATTTCAAGCAAGTAAGCTTAATGCAAACTTGAATCAAGTGTTCTAGTTTACACTTGCCCAGCTTGCATTAAGCTTGACATAGCAAGCTTAATTTCAAGCTTAAAAATTTTTCCAAAAAAAAAAATTTCCTAAATACACGAACGCGCCCCACATATTTTATTGTTCCACGCATTTTTCGCTCTACGCTGAAATTTCAAGTTATTTTAATCTGTTACCATCAAGCGTCCGCAGCTGGGATCGAACTTGGTATCTAAGGGTTGGGAAGCCAGCGTCCTAACCACTCGGCCAACCTCAGTTGCGCTGATAAGACTGTAGTTTGAAGTGACTGTTATGGTTATCATGCCGTTTTCCGGCAAGATCAATCAGTGGCTGATGTGTTGATCTGTTTCTTTTATTTTTCATGGGATGAATCAAAATTAAAATAATGTTATGTGTGATTTAGAGACTCTACTAATAGGGAAATAAGCATGATATAAACTTAAAAGCAGCACACATTTTAAAACTTTCAATATTGCGACACTCATGTTGGGCAATACTGGCCAAAATCGAGACAAACGACTGATTTTGAAATCAATTTCGTAATATAATTGTATTTTATTTTGAATTTCAATATTTGGAAATATAGAATCTTTTTTTTTAAATTCTATGGTCAAGTACATTTATGACTGATGATAAATTATTTGTTATGTGGATGTGGCTTTCCAAATCAAGCAGTAATCAAGTTGTATTCAAGCTTGACAGTTCAAATGACTTCCCCAAGCTTGCTGCAAGCTTAAAATGAATTGAACTGTAAAGTTTGTATTAATACGTCAAATTCAAAGAAATGTCAAGCTTGATTTAAGCTTATGCAGGGTTCATACTCATTTTTCAAAATGAAGTTCCCGGAGTTTTCCAGGTGATTTTTCAAGAATTTCCAGGTTATCGCAAAAAAATAAACATAAGATAAAGACTAAATACTTTTTATTTATATGCCCCATTCTAAGGTAATCAAATTATGATAGCACTATGGTAATCAAAATTATACTCCCCCTCAATTATCGTAAAATCAATGGATTACATTTATATCAAACATGGCTTTAAATTCAATTTCACTTATAAAATATCAGAAATTATGCAAAAGCTTTACGGAAGTAAAAAAGAATTTTTGGGACCACTTCACTGATTGAAAGTTTCAAGATGTTTTTTATACTATTGCCAGTACACAAGGCTATTGGTAAAAATTGCCATATTCTTTAGAATTAAGTAAAATCCACCAATCCTATGCATAAACAATGAAATATTTAACATTATAGGAACACACATTCTACATTGTATTCTAGCAAATATCAGAAGAGTTTGTATATACGTGATAATAATATTACACAATCTAACTTTGTGCACAGTACATAACACAAAGAATAGCCCTGCAACTCAAATGAGAAAAAGGAGCAATCACAAATGCTGAGAACTGCAGAGACAAAATGAGTAGCAAGTGTGCTATTCGTCCTAAGAAGTCTTAAGTGATAGATGATTAATCTTGTATAATCCATTTCCAATTGCCTGAGTGCTTCATTAGCAAAGAAGAGAGGGGGGTAAATTTTTCTAAAATTCCAGGGTTGAAGCTGGATTTTCCAGGTTTTTAAAGCAAAATTACATTTTTCCATGAGATTTCCCTGAGTTTTAAGAGCTAATTTTCAATTCCCTGAGTTTTCTCTGTTTTCCAGGTTTCCCTGAGGGCGTACGAACCCTGTTATGTGCTGTCTGGGAGTGACAGAAAGCCTTAGAAAGTGCTTCAAAGACTTTTTAATGGTAATTTTATGTATGCTATCATTTTTAAACTTTATCCCACTCTGCTATTCATCTGGGCACCTGGCCCTGTTCTATTAAGGTATATGCCAGAACACATACAAATTTACACTACTTTTAATTTTTCTCTTTTTAACCATCCTAAACAATGAGTAATTTGGAATAAAAGAAAAAAAGAACAAATTACCAACAGGACGAGAAATTCCAAGTAAGCCAGCTTCTCCCAATTTCTTAAATACTTGATGAGCAGGAAAAATTCCTTTTTCTTCCCATTCATCAACAAATGGATTTATGTCATTGTTGACAATCTGCAATAGATTAGCATTTTCAGAAAAAAATTTCATGCATACATATTTTAAATTTGGCAAATAGTTTTTATGCAGCTAAAAACTGTGAATATCTAAAGTTTTCAAACATTTTTGATGCATTTTAACAAATACTCATTAAAGTAAATAGTTTGGAAATAGCTATAATATGAAAGGTTGTCCATATTTTGAATGAGAAATATTTTGTGCTAACATCTCATTCAAAATACAAAAATTGCTTTTAATTTTTGCAAAGTTGATGTATTTTTGGTTTTCTTAGGACTATTCATTCTCATACTTGAGTTTAAGCTTCTACTGCACCTTTAGGTTTGTTGGTTCAGTTGATTTAATGGTTGAGATTTGGACAAAACAAAGTTCAAAACTATTTATTTAAAAAAAGGACTATACTTCGTATGCAGTTCTGTTTACATTTTGATGTTTGTTTACATGTTTGATTTGGCGTTAATTCTGCTGCCATCGTGGGTGAGGCTCAGCGGGAGTGAAGTACCCTGCCAATGGTTGTTTAGTCAGTTTGGGAATTTGAAATTGTTTCATGTTATGGATGGAAGGGAATGAAATGTGTTATGTTATTGTATGAAAAGAAAGTGTGTGTGTTTGTTAGAAATATGGTGTCAATAAAAAAGTAAATAAAAGAAAGCAAGCTGGTGTTACGTTATAAGCCAGTGGGTGTTAGGGACATTTCTGAGCGGTTAATTAAAAAAAATTAAGGTAAGTGCTTTTTTTAACTAATCTTTGCAATGTTTAAGGCTTGTAATTTGAATTTTAAATTGATATTCGATGTTTTTATGTCGTCTTAAGTGCTATTTATGAGCTATTCTAATCATACAGACTTTATATGAGGTATACAACTAGGTTGTTTAATCCATAATGTTTTTATGAGTTGAAAGCGGGCCAGTGTTTGCCCAGTAAATATTATCTGTACAACTAGGTAGCTTAATCCACTGTAGTTTTTTTAGTTAAAAAACGGTCGACTGTTTGCTCATTTTAAATTGCCTGTTACTGAATTTGCTGACATTTTTTAGCTTAAATATGGATGGTGTATTTTGTTTTATTGTTTTTGTTAGTGGAATATATGTGCAATTGTGTTAAAATTCTTTGACTTTGCTGATCGTGCAAAATGGTTGGTGACAGTCGCTGGGGCTTGGCAACCGCCAAGCTCCAGCGACTGTCGACGTGTTTACATGGAGTGCACACCGGCTTGTATAATTTTACCTAAAAAAAAAATAAAGAAAGAAAAAACAAGAAAGAAAAAAGAAATGATACTCTATAAAGTAAAATTGTTTTTATGTGACTATTTATTGGAAATAAAGTATAATTTAAAGTCTAAATGCATATGATAAATGAAAAGGCAGGGAGGGGGACCCTCTATATGCATTAGGGTGGTCACAAGAAATCAACTTTCGAATTTTTGGGGCGGCATCCCCCAGAAAGTTGCCAATAGGCTCAAAAATGAGATTGGTAAAGTTTCAGCTCATTTGCATAATATTAACCCGTGCCACATTGAGGTTAAAGTTTAGAAAAATCGCGGCTTCTCACAAAAAAGCAGTTTTTCCATCATAAAATGGATAAAATTGAGTCTAGAAACATAATGTTGGTCTTATCTCAGAAGAAAACTTCCCGCCTTGATGAGTCACACATCACTTTTATGTAAAAACTTACAAATTTAACCCTCCAAGTGGTTGTGATGGCAAATCCTGTCCACTTTATTCCAGTTTTCACTGCAATACATTATATAATAATAATCATTTATAACACTGAGATATCATAAAATATGTTTGATATTAAAGCTTGTATGTAATTTAGAAGCCGATTTCTTTCCTGTTAAAATTATTATTTTTTTTACAATTTAAAAATTGTGTGAAACTTTTATCGTGAAAACGACTTTAGATTATTTGCCCATTTCCAAAACGCTCAGAGGGTAACATTCGGATTATATCTATGCTTTTTTCAGGACTAGATAAAATCCGAATCCTAAAAGTTGGCTTTTTTATGAAAATTCAAAAAATTATATTTCGTCTTTCCTCCTTTTGTTTTTCTTTCTTCTTTGTGTACAAAATAAAGGTTTTAATTTTTAAAAATCTGAAATTTTAAAAAAATGAAATTTAAATAAAAGAATTAACAGAAAATAAGGTCAAAGAAGGCATAAAATTGAAAATGACCAACGTTTAGATATATCTGATTAATAAAGTTATGCATCTAAGAGGAAGCACATTATAAAGAAAATAAATTATTATTGTTTACAATTTTTTGTTAAAGTGTCAAGGCTTAGATGATGTGACTTTCGAAAAGTCTGGAAAAGTTTTTCTACATTCGGATACTACCTATAGTAAAAACTTCTTTTGTTCTTCATCCTCAGTTAAACAGGAATTGAATCCTGGGACTAATTTTACTCCCCTTTCATCTGAGTCATTAAAAACCTTAAAAGCTTTCAGTTTTTTCTTTCAAATAATACTGATTTTCACACCATACATCGGGATCAGTATTCAAAAATTGTATATTAAATCTCTTAAAAAAATTACTGTTCGAGATGAAATTAAAAAATCAACTTTTTTGTTCAATAAATGATCCACTTCGTTAAACCTTGTTACTCTTACATCTTCATCATCATCATTTTCTTTTTCAAATGTGATTAATTTTACAGCCATGCTTATTTTGACTTTTTTTGCCCAAGTGTCATCAAAAAATAAAAATGCAACTTGCTCCAAGTTAAGATAACAAAGATGGCTCATCATTTTGTAGATCTTTGTTTGCAGCCTCTTTATCAAATTTTAAGTATTGTAACAATTTTAAGTCTTGATTGAGGCTAAAGTCTGAGCGATAGTGTTGAACTATGCTTTTACATAAATAATTATTATAAATAAACAAATCTCAGTAATACCTCTTTTTTCTAAATCTGTTAATGAGACCTGATGTCTGAAAAGAAGTATTTTGAGACAATAAATTGCCTTAGACATCCGCATGGCATAATGAACAGCACCAGGTACTCTGAAAGAAATGTCTATTTGGAGAAACTCCTATAAAAATAAAAAAATCTTGGATTAATTCTTTATAGTTATCCCTGAGCTGTTGATTTCTTAAATGTTCTGCAAGAAAATTTGAAATTTCTTCCAAATTTTGCGTTCTTTATGTAACAGTTTCATCTTCAATAGCAGTTTTGTACTTTGGCTGGTCCAACTTAGACCACCCAACCTGAAATTTTTAAAAAATATCTGGATGAAGAGCAGTAGCTTTGCCTATTTTGCAATCAAAACCGATTTTAGGATGATTTCTAAAATAAATTTGATGGTGACAAGGTAAATATAGAAGATTTCGATCCAGTAATTGCAGCAGCAAAATATTCTCGTTCCCCTCAAGCAACCAGTGGTATCAAAACACATTGCCTGAATTTTACCAACTGCCTCCCATTCTTCAACTGCTGTAAATACAGCTTTTGCCTAAGAGTTATTCTCATATTATTATTAAGCTGAGGAACTCCTATTAACTGTTCTTCATTGCCACAGCTAATTAAAATCTCTATTCTCTCTACATTTTCTTTATTCAAAATATGAGGTAGCATTTTTCCATCCCATTGAACAACAGCATCCTCTAAATCAGAATTTTAAAATCTGCTTTTGATGAGATCAATTCTTTGTTTTTGAAATTCTTGTCTTCGGAGTCTTATTGCATGTCAAGGGTCCTGCACCGGTAAGATATTATGTGTTAGTGTTGAACCACTTCTACGTTATACCAGTAAGTAAATCATAATGATAATTTGGGAGCTACGGGTAGGCATAGCCCCTCCTTGTCCATACGTATGGGCACCCATATACATTCCAAAAGTAAATAATAACAGAAAAAAAAAATAGCATTGTAATAAAGAAAATTTGAGAGGTCTGTCTTAGATGTGCTTCAACTGAAATACAAATCAAGATCTTTCTTCTGAAGCACAGAAATGCATATCAAATAAATAAAAATATTTCACGAATTGTAGTTTAAGGTTTGAAAATTCTTGATTTATTTTTTGTTTTTTGATGCAAATAATACAAAAGTCGGTCAAAATTACTTAAAATTCTTAATTTGTCTTTTTTCACTAATTTTACAAAAATGCAGATTTTGGTGGTACGATTCACAAACTGACCTAAAAAACACTGAATGTGATTAAATATTGGTTTTGTTGAGAGTAAAAGTTCAAAACAACAACATTTTTTTTGAAATAAAACAGGAATCAGGTCTGTAGAGAAAATAGTTTATACTAAATGAATGAAAAACTAGGCAAAATTTTTTTCGATATTTTTGGCAAAAATAGTAATTTTTCAAGAATTCGACCTCGATGCGGCACGGGTTAATATTATGCAATTGAGCTAAGACTTTACCGATCTCATTTTCTAGTCAATTGGCAACTTTTAGGGGGGTGCCCCCAAAAATAACATTAAAAAAATTTTCCCCCATATAACTTGTGACCACCTTAATATTCATCTTTTAGCTCCCTCTTCTAGCCTTTGTTGATGCTAAGATAATGGTGTGTCCGAATGCAAAAACAAAAAGATAAATAAATTTAAAAAAAAAAAAAAGGATTTATTGGATCTTATGTTTTCTTCCTTTATTTATTTGCAAATGTTTAGATACACAAAGCTGGAAGCTGAACATTTGAATGAAAAAGAAAAAAAAAAAATACTTGCAGTCTTTGAGAGAAAAATCTTGAGTAGCATTTGAGAAATTCAGATGAGTGACATTGGGAGAGACATTAACACAACATATGAATATCCAGATAGATATCATAAATTTCATCTGTATCCAAAGATGGGCTGATTATCTGATTAGAATGCAAGACAATGGAAGCACCAAAAAGTATTTACAATAAGCACACTTATGAAGGAGACTGTGTAGTATTCTACTTACTACTGCCGTGAAAATTTAGTTTAGCAAGGTAAAAATTTAGATTTTCTAACTAAGCAAGTTGCCAAAACAGAATTAAGATTTTGTCCATTGCGTTGTGACTGTTTGTGTAGAAAATAACCCAATGATCTCAGCCTTGCCTGAAGTGTGTGTCAGAAATGTGGTAAAATAAACACAGAGACATTGCATTAGATCACCAAAAATACAAATTTTATTCAACAATAACAGGGGTAAACAACTGGTGGGCTCGCGACATCAGTAAAAAGAAATGAAAAGTAAGTAAAACACAGCGCAGGGGTTTTACAGCGCGTGGTAGTAATGCTCAAAAAACAAAAATACTAGAGTGCTTTAATTTCCCATTATTAGCCCTTGTAAATTAAACAAAAAAAATGAAAAAGAAAATGCTTAATTAAAATTGTCATGACAAAAGTAGCTCGATTGGATCCAAAACTTAAGTTAAAAGGCTCTGCTGCAGCATAAAAAGAAATTTATCCTATCAAAAAAAAAAAAGAAAAAAAAATTGGGCAAACAAGTCCCCACCTTCCCCAAGCTACACAAGGCATCTGATGAAAATCCCAGACAAAATCCTTGACTGATACTTGAAACCCCACTTTTTCAATCCAACAGGTGAGTTTAAATAGTTACCAAAAAAAATAAAAAAGGGAACTTTGCAATTCTTACACCAAAGGGTGCAGCAAAATACATTGTTGTACAGAACAACTCAAACAATTACAGAGATTAGCATAGGCCAAACCAGAATTTAACATGGCATCCACTATTATCGTTTTAACAAAAAAAAAAATTTAACATTGTTACTGGAAGTGATACATCAGAATAGCACACAAAGTTGTAAAAAGAAAATTTAGCATTTTACAGTTGTCTTCAATTCCCCCCCCCTCTTCTTTTAAGGATGAAAAGTTAATAAAATTTTAACGGATCTTCACTCGGTGAGGAGATCATGGTGGTTAGGAGTGAGGTGGATCGTCTTCCTGGGTGGGCCGGATCCTTGCAGAAATAAAAGGCAACGATCTTACCGGGAATCAGCTGCTGGAGATTGAAGGACATCGTACGGCTGGACCATCAGACATCTCCCGATGTGGCTAAGATGACTCGATCATGGCCGGGCAGGGGTCACGCGCTGATCCAAAAAAATGGTGAAGGCGCTAGCTGCGCGTCAATTTACATCAAAGGGGGTTCGCTCGCTCTCCACATCAAACGATTAACGGGTATTTAGGCATTGTTAAAATAAAATCTGCAGATCTGATGATCCAACATTTTATCAGGCCTTCTGGCCTACCGGCTTAATCTCTACATTATGAATTTGTTGCAAGTCCAATGGATGAGCCGAGCTAGACCCCTAAAATGCGCGATGAGAAAACACCGGACCAGAATACGTCCTTGACGCTCTACCTCTGTTCTCCGAATGACGCTTTTTTGCCCCACACGTGGGGAGCTTCGAAGAGACGCCGACCGCGGGGACCAATCAGAGCGCGCCATCTCAGCCAGGAAACTTCGAGAACATTCGATCGACGGGGGAAGGAAGCAAGAAAGAAGAAAATGGTGGCCAGCAACTACTACACGCGGGAAAGAAACGAACTTGGCCGAGAAGAAACGAAGACAAGAACGGCCATCTTGAAATGGGAAAAAAAAAGCTTAATTGATCAAAAGGGCATTAAAAACGTTATTAAATTTCCTAAAATTTTAGCGGGAGATAGCTAATCGTCCGAGACAACCCTGGATAAAATTTAGAATAAAAATTAAATTAGAAGAGAGTAAAACTAATTAAAAACCGGACATGAACAAGAGATATTGCAAGAAATGAGTTAGGCTATTGAAGAGAAGGAAACGTAATAGTCAGCAGAAAATCGGCAGAATTTACCTGATAATTAAAATTACACCTCCGGAGACAGGGCAAACAAAGGCAGAATTAATTTAAAGAAAAGGTAATTATTTAAAAAGTCCCAACAAAAAAAAGGGTAATTAGTAGTAATTTAAAAAGATTAGCTATTGAGTTATAGAAGAAGAGTCATCCAGACCATTATATCTCCTGACAAAAGGTATTTAAATTAAACATCCAAGTTAATTACAAGTATTAAGAAAATAAATAATTAATGGTTAAAACAATTAAAAAAAATTACAGCTTTTTGATTTGTAAAAAAAAACATTATCCCCCAAAAACAATACAACAACTGTGACTCAGATGGTCAGACTTTCTATAGAGAGAATAACTAATATTGTGGGTCATTATTTGGAATGTCAAAGTCAAGAATAGAACACTTTCGAATAAAACTCTAATAGAAGCAAGGGCCCACCATAGACTGACATGCCAATGAAGATGGAAATTTATTGGTTGGATAAAAATAAGCCAAATCAATGGCCAGTTTACTATAACAGAAAAGTAATGGTACTTACGTATTATCTTGGCAGTCTGCCAAGAGGAGCAATTTTACACCAAGATAAATGCTGAGACACATGAAATTATTGATGGTTCAGAATGCGATTGGCAACAGTTTGCCAGCATATTTGATGCAAAAATAGTTTGGTGAGAATGACCGCCGGGATAATGCATAGGTACCAAATTAGCAAAAAAGAAAGTATACATACAACAGCTATATAACACTGATTTTATTTCTTTTAAAACATACTTTTGTTGGTTTTACTTTTACATGAATTTACGGTACTTACGTATTATCCCCGCATAGTGCTGTAAAAGTAACGACAAAATGAGTATCCGTATGTATTTGTTACTTAGATGTTCGCTATTCGTTACTAAGTATTCGTTACTCGTTACTTTCGTTACTACTAATAGAATCGGTAATAGGGTGTTATATGTGCCCCATAACAACACATCCGGGACAGTGTTGTTATGGGTATATGCCGCCCATACATAAACCCATAACAAAACCTAACCAAAAAGAATTTTTTTTAGCGATGTTGTACAAAGTTGTATTTAGAGCTTATTTTCTCTGATTTACAGATTGTTTTTATACACATTTATGGTTTTATACAATGCTAAATTATCCGAATTACTGAGTACACATAGAAATCTTCCAAAGACATATGCCATTCTTTTTTTTTTCTCAACCCCCCCTTTTTTAAATTCTGAACGCTGGTTTAACCTGTTCACTCTTATCATAAAAAGTGTAAAGGAAAGCTTGTGACTCGTGTTTTTTTCTGGGAGCGGGTTCTCGAATACTGAGATCCAGGGATTGGGCCATATATATTAAATTCACAGGGCAGGGGATCTCAGTATGATATCAACTACTTTGCGTCTCTACAAGCATAATATCTTTATTATTTGTGAGTTCTTATTTCATATCAAAAACTTCTTTTGCTGGACGATTTTTCGAAGTAAATTAAAAATTACCATATTTTAAATTAAAATTGTTTAATTCAGTGAGAATTATCTATTTTTAAGATATTTCCAGTTCTATTTCTGCACTTTTGGGATGAAAGGGGTTAGCCCCTTCTGTGGGTGCATATATGAGAGCATTCTTTAAACAAAAATTATCACTCCTTTCATACAGAAAGAATCGTTGCACCGGACTATGCGTATTCCATGAGTTCATGGAATAAAATGTACCATAAAATAGGGCAGATGGCCCCCTAAACGCCGACATTTTAGAAACATACTGAACTTTATTGAATTATTTTAATACCAGTGGCTTACGCAGGAGTGGGCATAGAAATCCCGGGTCGCTCCCAATTTTTTATATATTTTTTAAACAATTACTTAAAAAATGTGTTTAGGTTTCCATGCTAAATATTTTTTTTAGTTCCAAATAATATTTTAAATAATAAAAATGTGTGAATTCGTTTACTTTATAAAAAAATATTTTTTTAAAGGTGTATTTAAATAATTTGTTATTTATTACTCATATTTCGATTCTAGCTAAAAAAAAAAGAAAAAGTTAAGTTCGCAATCCTGCTTCGGAACCACCCTGAAAGAAAGAATTCTGATTGCACCACTATTTAGTACTAAAATGTTAGAAAGCCCGAAATTAGCACCCCTTACTAACATGCTTCTCTTATATGTATTGCTCCTCTACAATTATAAGAACACCCCCTTCCCCCCTGCAAAAAAAAGTTCAACTGCGCATAAGAACGCACTATACACCGGATCCTATCCCCCCATTGTACGACCCATATCAATAGAGCAGCAGATAGTATATCCATCTCCATAACTGTAACGAAACAGACGGATTCTTCCAAACCTCATCAAAACGATACCATTCGGCTCGGCACAAACGAATTGCAACCAGAACATACTACTACTCAAATACCGAAACTGATTTTTCCCTTCAAACAGCGAGAATCCATAATACTTCCGGTATCTAGTAACGGAACGGAACATACTATTACTCAAATACCGAAATTCATTTTCTCCCTCCGGCAGTCTTGTATTCGAAGTTCGAACCTGGTCGATCCGAAATGCACACTCAAAAGTCATTTTCCTCCTTGAAACCGCGATCCGATATCCAGTAACAAACAGAAGATATTAGTACTCGATTACTGGAACCCGTTTCCCCCCTAGTTCGCCTCGCCTGGAAGTCTGTATTCGAAGTTCGAAGCTGCTCGATCCGAAACGAGTAACGATATCAACCGAAAAGTAACAATTCGTTACTTCGAGTCTGAGTGATTATCCGTATCTTAGTACCGAATACATGCGGTTTGCTTCAGCTCTATCCCCGCAGTCATTCCTGCCAAATTATTTTTTCGCCTAATATGCTGGCAAACTGTTGCCAATCGTATTCCAAAGCATCAATAATTTCATGTGTCTAGCATTTATTTTGGCGAAAAATCGCTCGTCTTGGCGGACCGCCGATAATAAGTTTATCGGCGGTAAGATACCGAAGTAGAATTTACCTTCTGGTATTCATGTTTGTGATCACTTTGAATGAAAATAAAATATCTGTAGAGTAATTTGATTGAATTAAAGCATTGAAAATAGTATTTTGTTACTAAAGAGTACACCAACACTAATGTGCTAAAATCAACAACCTGTTTGTTTTGATGTTTACGTTAATCTGTGCTAATGGGCCCAATTTAGCATCCTTTTGTTAATTTGTAATACTTACAGTAATATATATTTTTTAAATCTGAATTTTTTTAAATGAATCAGATTTTTTAGAATTTATTCAGATTTTATAAAAATAATTAGACCAAATTTTTAAAATAAGTTTAACTGCTTTAAATAAGTGGCTTGATTCTCACAGCTACATTTCTTTTTTCTTAAAACAGAGCAATTTCGGATAAAATTCTCTGTATGTGCGACATTACAAGGCATTTCAAATGCCAAAAATACGACTGACAGCAGAGGACTCAGAAAATTTATTTTTTAAATACCTTTCGAATGCTATTTTTCATTTGATCATGCTCAGAAGTAAAGGCAATTCCTCTCCTAAATCTATAAAAACTATGCTGATTTTCTTTTAAATAACGCAAAGAAAACGCAGACTGACAAGAAAGAAATTTCATAAAAGCCATTTTGATAAATGAATAAAAATATTTGCAATTAACTATCCTAAATTTCAAAACAGGAACAACCACTCCTTCCCTGTTTATTATTGTTTACGTTCTTAACCAAAAATGAAATAGTCCGGAATGAGTCATTCACTTACAAGACTCGAGTCAATACAAAATTCACAGACTGAGAGAGATTCATCATATGATTCCAATGGACATTTTGCAAAGTGTCTGAGTTCGAGGCTAAAATTCGTCTGCTGGCGGTATTTACATCCGCCAGCTCCTATTGAAATGCATTCAGTATCCATTTTATAATTACTATTTCTCATTATTAGAGCCGCTCGGAATGCGTTACTGTCTTTTTAATACTTAAATAGATGGTTTAGAAGACGATGATATCGCATTTCGCTTCAAAACTTTGTTAATAAAAAGAATATTAGTGTTCTAAAATTATTACGTTATTGCAAACACGTATAAATAATACATCATTGAGTTGATTTTGAGTTTTCTGAGTTTAAAATAGTACAAATATTCATTAAAAACCTCCCACACTTTTTTAAAGTACGATCTTTTAAATTATTTTTAGTATTTAATTATTATTAACATTTTAAATAAAATCTCACAATGAAGATAAAATTCGTTTATAAAAAGCTATTATTTGTTAATGACTAATATTCTAGCTTCTTTTGCAACAGCTATATTTCTACTAGAAAGTGTCAAATAATCCCTTAGGTCCAAGCGAGCTGAAACCGAAACTAATCATCACCTTAAGATCGTGGGATCGTGCACGTGGAGTATCAAATACCGCCAAGTGACGTCACGTGCAAAATGTCCATTTTAGGCTTACTCACCAAAGTGGGCATTTATTCACATCCAAAATGCGAGGGCAATAATTTGCATGTAAGAATTCATCTGTTAAGTTTATTCACGGACGTATATAAGGGGGGGTTCATGGGGTTTGAACCCCCCCTTAGTCTACGCAAAATGCTAGTTTTCGCCAAACATCTTTTTGCATTCGTGCCTCATTTAAGTATAACAGTGAAAAAAAAAAAAAAGTTTTGCCTGTTAATTTTGAAAATTTTATTTCAATTATAACAATTAAATTAATTTAGTACACTCTAAATTAATGGGTAATTAAAAAAATACAAGAAGCTTCGCGGAAGCTGCATGTTTGCCGACATCAGAAGGTTGACCGATGTACAATGCCATCTTGATCCACAGGTCACGACGAGTGCAGGGGGGGTTGTCATCTCGGGCTTTTTCACAATATGGACAATGAGCGCCGAGCTAAAGGCCTGAAGGTATGGGAGTGGTATTTATAACATGGTGTATGGGGTGTGTATTTATAACATGAAAGTATACATTTTGTAATTCCTCTCTAATGTGAAATTAGTTTCACGGTTAGCTGAAACTTTCATATAAAGCAGTGGTACTCAGTGTTAGGGGTGGCGAAAAATTACCTTGGTTTCCAAACTGAATTCAAAAACTGTAAATAAATTTAATGGAATACAAAAATATTATTTATTCAAAGTTTTGCGAAAAAGCATTAAATTTTAAAAGTTTCACTAAATGTTGAATGTGTTGTGTTGTGGGATTAAGGCCAATTATCTGCAAGAGGGACCTAGGTCTCTGGGTGCGGCACCTCCGTGGGTGTCTTTCTAAGGGGGTCCTAATCCGTATTTTCGCGAAGTTTTGGAGAAAACCACGGAAAACTCCGAATGATTAGGTCGGTGAACGCGACCTGCTGTGGCTCCGAACCACACTAAATGTTGAAATTTATGACATCGCGACACTGTGAAAACAAACACAAACGGATACATTTGTTATAATTGGCATTTCGTTTGTTATTTTTTGCTACTTCGTACAAACATCCTTCAGGTCGACATGATACCTCAATGTCCCACGTAAGGTCGCTATGTATATCTTGGTGCACCTCGCTGGATAAAATCCTGGCAGCGTCCTTGCTTTCAATACTGGCTCTTGCTCAGTAATAAGAGATACATTGACTCTATTGTCTTTCTTTATAAATTAACAATGTCCCAAGTCTTCAGGCGAAATTCAGAGTGTCATGATTTGCAACAATTGTATCACAAAAGAATTTCTACAAGTAAACGTCTTAGCTTGGAAAATGTTAATAAAAATTCTTAAAAGAAACAACGCCTCTTTTTGAAAAGAATTAAAAGTATGAGAAATAAATATATTTTGTTTCTTTGAGTTGTAGATTCAAGTCTCCCTTTGAGATAAAATTCTGTCACAGAAATTCGACTGCAGATCTAAACTTAAATTAATTAGCATGGATAAAATGATTGCGAGCAGTGTGGCACATCAAAATGAAATTAAATAAATAATATTTTTAATTACTTCTATATCTCAAAAACTGGAAGCACACGGTAACAATTTGATCGACTTGTGAGATTATGATCCCTGGGGACACGCTTCTAATAATAACAATTTTTGTAGTTTAAAAAAAAAAAAACAGTTTTGCCATATAACCCAGCCAGATTTTACAGGCCAACATTTAGGGGGGGGGGGAATTACTATTCAGAGAAAAACTGCACCGCAAAATTGGCTGTAGTGCTATTCATTTATAAAACATATTATTACAAAATACTGTAAGCATGTCATTCTTTTTCTGAATGTTTCATAATCCTTATAAGCTTCCAAGATTTATACATTACAGTTTGTAAAGAGATATTCTGAATTTTTAAAAGTGTCTGATGTCATTTAATTGTGTTAAAAAATTACACTAATTTTTTTTTAATGAGAAGGAGGTATGAATTTTGCTTTAATATACTCATCCTTTTCTTCTTCTTTTATTTTATTTTTTTAACGGCACGACACTGGCACATTAAGCCTTTACTGGCGGCAAAAGCTATAGGCGTTTGTGAAGGGGCACTCAATGGGCGACCGTCATTACCCCTAACAAGGCATCACAAATACCCAAAGCTATTGCCGGGTATTGAGCCCGGACCCAAGGTATGGTAGAATAATTCGTTAGAAAACTACGCCACCTTGGCCTAGGCAGCTACTCATCATAGCTAAAAATGTAATTATATTTGTCTGTATTAGGTATTATTATATTCGTATAGTTGAGCAATATTTATTCGGAGCATAGTATGGGTGAAAATTAGCTGTACAGAGAAATATTATTTTTCACTTTTAGTTGCGACTCTCACAACATCAACGAGAGAAAAAAGATGGGTGGTCTTTGGTCTTTTATATTGGAGGTTTTTGGTTATCTAGAAGTATTGAATAGAAACTCAGTTTGCTTCTTATCTTACACTAGTGTAAAGCACGCACAGACAATGAAATTGCTATCGAATTTCAAGACACTAAAAAGCTTGGAACCTGGTGGAGGAGAAAGAAATTTATAGCCCCATACTGTTGCCCCCTAGACAAACGATTTATTGCCTAATTCGCCAGTTATATCTATTCCGTCCCCTTTTTCTATTCTAAGAAAAGGATCACAATCACAATAGTTAGTCCATACCACAAAATACGCGTTTACTTTTTCAGTCTAGTTCTTTCTTTGAGTGTAAACGCAGTCTGTTGGCAGGCTTGAACCCTGTCCGCTAAAAGAAAATGTGAATCGATTTTATCATATTTCAAGAAAAGTGATTAGAGGGGAAAAAACGTAAGTACATTTTGGAAAATCAATTTTTTTCAAAATGTCATTTGGAATATCAATTTTTTAATCATTTCAGCTCTAATTATTTTTTTGCATATTTAATGAAAATTTCTCAGCTATATCTGAAACACCCCGAAAATTATATATATTCTCTTAGCATTTTCAAAATAAATGTATTATGAATATTAAATATATTTATGCAGTTTTGTGTTTCTGCATTTTTATGCATTTTCTGCATTTGATTATTTAGTGAAGCAACGAACAGTGGTTTGCCCAAATATTCGGCCAAGTTATAGCAGAATTTTAATTAATAAATCCTAATTTCTTTTATAATACTATGACTCGGTATCTTAATACAATTCTTATTAAGCATACTCAGAAATTTAAATTAGTTTTAAATATTTTATTAAAACTATAAACAAAATACCTGGCTTTAAATAGTAAAATATTGTATGTGAAAAAGCTGAAAAATGTTTCAGAATGATTATTACAATATCCTTCAGTTTTTCAGATACTTTTAGAGGTTAGATAGTTTGAACAGCTTTATCATTTTATTATTATACAAAAACATTTTGTTATAAAACATTTTTAAACATATTAAAACATGTTGTTGATTATTATTCCTGTTTTAAATCTAATAATAAAATCAGAGTTTGAAATTTTTTTTCATTCCCTCTGATAACATTTTATTATAATTTTTATGTATCAAACAAGTGTATTTTCTGAAAAATATCCCCTTATCTCTTTTCTAGCTTCTCACTAAGTTTTAATCCAAATCCTTAATCAAGCCCCCCCCCCCCAAAAAAAAAAAATCTTAAATGCGTAATACTTATTTATAATTTCTTTAATGTGTAATATACTTAAGCATAATTAAATCATTTTTATAACGTAAATAAATTTAAATTAATAATTTACTTGAAACTTTCAAATAACATTATTTTATGTGTACTTCACGTTAAGAAAATTTCAATTATTATTAAATTTATATTTAGTATTTGAAATAAAGTTGTGTAAAACATTTAGGGATGGAGTGATATGATGTAAATTGAGAATAAATAAACTGAATTTCTCCACGACATAGAGCTTATACTAGCCAGTCCGAAAATTTCGGGGTGTGGTGGTGGGGTAGGATATTCATTCTGTGTGAAAAGATAAAAAATTTCATTCTGTGTGAAAAGATAAAAAATAAAAAAGTAGTTTGGTTTAGGGCCCCCTGTGAAACTGTTGCCTGGGTGCCACTAGCGTAAAATGGCATGTAGCATTGGGGACAAAATGCTTCCCATTGTAGAAAATACTATTTTGAAATGGGTGATATCTGAATTTTCTTGAATTTTAAGGGGGGGGGGAGCAAATGCCTCCTAAAATTCAGGGGCCACCTTCAAAAAATTTCAGGGGGCCTCTTTTTGGTCGAAGAACGGCCAAAAGGGGCCCCTTATGGCCGCCCTCGCTGGACCCCCCCCATGTTAAAGCTATAGCTACGTCCGTGAGTTTATTAACAAAATGAACAAGAAATGTACCATGCAGTAGTTCGCTGACTTGACTGTAAGGCAAAGGAAGCGAAGAATCTCAGTAAACGCCCTCACCTCACCATGGCAAGTAGTTATGTCACTGGAAATAGTAGACGGGCGGAGTGTGAAGGTCCCCGGTTCGGGTGTTTTCTATGGTTTTCTCCGAAACTTCGTAAATACGCGTTAGGTCCCCTTAGAAAACCCCCACGGAGGGCATCCCCCTTGTGTTGTCCTAAAGACGAAGATTTATAAGCGGTTCTTGAGACAAGCACACAAATCCGATATATGTGTTCACTATAAGAACAAAAACATTTACTCACTCACCTGACCCTCAGTGATATAAATTCAGTTGAAAAACAGCAATTCATTGAAAGAACCATAAAAATGAAATACCAAATCTGCAAATTAAACACAGACAGACCTATTGCAAAGACTTTGACTAGACTCAGAACAAAACGTCATACAGGGATGAAACATGAAACTCCAGAGTGATGGCACCAGAACCTAGCAGAGCTGCAGAAACTGTCCCGACATTGAACTGTACTCTGAACATATATTTGCTGCTTGTCCTACCATTCTGGCAAAATTACAAGCAATACAATAACCAACAATCTCCATGCTGACCTTTATGGGGGATAACTGCCTCCATATCGCTAAGGCTGGTGAATTATCTTTGATCCACTCGGGGCCATCGTGATTCTAGCGGGCCTGCTTGTGCACTCCGAAAGAGGCCTGCGGGCGTTTCTTCATTGGTTAGATTTGGCCGTTAGATGACGTATCTAAGTGCTGAAACCAATAGGAGAGCATCCCTAGGCCTCTTTGGATGACTCACCGGAGTGCACAAGCAGGCCCGCTAGAATCACGATGGCCCCGATCCCCTTTAGAAAGTGCGGATTGCCGCAGATGGATTCCCAACGTTAAAATTTAAAAACTTTTCTGCCCACCAGTTTGATAGGGGAAAATGCAGGGAGAAAGGCATTCAAAGATGGGTTCGTGGGAAAAATACTTACAGTAGAGTCTTGATTGTTTGCGTTTGCCAAAAAAACCGAGTTAGTGAAAAAATCAGTTTAGATCCCAAATAATAACCAACACGCACACAACACGTTAAAGAATTTTTTCGCACCAGGAATCCAAATGTTTGGCGACCCGGGAGCCACAACAGAAATCCATCTCCAAAGAAAATGAGTGTTCTTTCCTCAGACATTTCTGTGCAGTATCCACATGCTGCTTTGACGATGCCCAGGGCGGCCCAAGGGGGGTGCGAATGCAGGCGATCGCCTAAGGCCCCCCAACTGACCCTTTTTTTAAATGAAATTAAGAGAGAAAGTTTGATATTCCAGTTTTCGTGCAATTTCATTTGAACGTGTTGGACAAGGGAATGCATTTACACTCTTTACCTAAACCATCCTCGGCAGCATAGGAAGTGAAACAAGATATGGCCGTCTTTCATAAAAATGTGTACAAATTGAATGTTAAAAAATTTTTGCGATGATTTTCTTTTTCTTAGAACGATATTTTCCCAGGTTTCATGCCCCACCAGCGTGCAAATTGACGAACAGGATAAGGATTACCGTAGATTGGCCTCCTCTAGAGTAATACGGTTAACATTTTTCACGTGCTATCGGAATCAACTCCGACCTAGCTTCTTAGATGGTTGCGATATATCCCGGAAAAAGTCGACAAATAAAGCTAATATGTACCAGCATTGCTAGTACATATTAGCTTTACATAGCTCTACATATATTGCTAGTACATAGTAACTTGCATACAAGATGACAGAAAAGAGGCCCCGCTCTTCCGATTCGCCTGGGGCCGGCTCTGCGATGCCTGTTGGGGATCGGGCAACGCTGCCGGTAGTGGCGGATGAGCTGTGCTGAACTCATTCCGAGTTCCCTCTCTCTCACGAGGTGCCAACTAAGGAGAAAGCGCGCTGTTCTGTACTCGGTGCTAAAAGCTTGTGTGTAAAATATGCATAATTTGTAATAATATTTAATTAAAGTAATTTAATATCTCTACCTTCTGATTATTTGCTTATCTACTAACGCAACACTATTAGTTTAGATGAGTCAACCGCTAAAGTGATGACCCGGACAGTTGCACGTGGTTAATATTTACGATTCTACGACGGAATGAAATGTTGATGCACCCAACTGGTTATGAAGAAAAGACTTGTTTTATGACTGTCGTTGTGCGTCTGGAAGATGATAATAGCTTTCGCTATATTTTTTTCTCCGAGTGAATGTGTACTTTCTCGTAACACACGTGGTGACTATATTCATAAGTGATTGGAGATGCGACGTTATTTTTCCGTTCAATAATTAATTGGTGTCATCATTACAGTGTATTAGTGTTGTGTTTCTGTATTCCCTCTTTGATGAATTAGCGCCAGATGCGAAGACTGCCCCGGTAAGTGTTTTTTACACTTCTCCACGTGTTCTGATTGCATTATTTGTATTTTGATCCCTGTGTGTGTCAGCCGTTCAGTAAGCAAATTGTAAATAAGATATTTTCGGGATTATTTTTATGGTTATTGCTACTATTAGTGTTCACATTGTATTATTTTTGTTAGCAGTAGTGTCACTATGAATAACGGACCTACAGAACCGCAGAACAATGCGGAAGCGAATAATGCCAACACAATTCAACGTGTGGGTATAAAATATGCCCCTTTTTGGCGTGCTAACCCCAGGATATGGTTCTACCAGCTAGAATCGCAATTTACATTAGCTGGTATTACAAATTCGGTGACGCAGTACCATCATTTAGTTGCATCCTTGCAACCTGAAGAATTAGCAATTGTAGGGGACATAATTACCTCTCCTCCCCCGGACAACCCCTACGGCGCGATAAAAACTCGATTAATTAACCAGTATGCTGTAAGCGAAGACACACGCCTGCGTGAGCTGGTGTCGGGGATGCAACTGGGAAATAAAAAGCCCTCTCGATTGTTACTTGAAATGCGCAGTAAGGCAGGAGCGCAAGTAGGCGATGATTTGCTTAAGACTCTTTTTGTTCAGCGATTGCCAGCGCATGTACAACAAATTTTGGCGATATCAAATGACGATCTGGATAAGTTAGCCGAAATGGCGGATGGTATTATGGCCGCGACAGGGCCACCACCAAGTGTGCAAAGTGTCAGCAACAATGAGGATATTAAGGAACTTATATTAAACATCTCATCACGATTAGAAAAATTGGAAACTAGGCAATCGGAGTCTGAGAATAGAGGGCGTTCTCGAGCAGAATCTCGCAATCGATTTTTCAGAGGTCGTAGTCAATCAAGAAATAGACACAACTCTAATAGTGGCAATGACTCTTTATGTTGGTATCATTTCACGTTTAAAAACAAAGCTAAAAAATGTAAGGAACCATGTACATGGTCGGGAAACCAATAAGGCCGTCGCTCGAACAAGAGAGTGACGGCAAACCTTTGATCAACGGATTGTATTTGAATGATAGGTCATCCAACATGAGATTTTTGATAGATACAGGTGCAGATGTATCGGTTTTACCTTATACGGATGTAAAAAAATGTAATCCAGATAAGTTTCAGCTTTTTGCTGCTAATGGGACCGTCATTCATACTTACGGACAGAAATTGTTAAAGTTAGATCTAGGTTTACGAAGGGAATTTCATTGGCCTTTCGTGCTCGCAGATGTATCTCAACCTATTATAGGAGTTGATTTTTTGAGGCATTTTGGCCTCCTGATCGACGTCCGGCTAGGAAAGTTACGGGATCCGGTTACTAACCTGGAAGCGAAAGGGAATGTAAGAGTCAAAGCCAATGTGGACATCAGGGCACTATCTGACAGCACACCTTTTCACGTTCTTCTGAGTGCATATCCTTGTCTTACGGATGTTTCATCAACGCTGGCTGTTCCTAAGCATGACATAGTGCATGTAATTGACACAAAAGGGCCGCCAGTGTTTGCTAAGCCAAGGCGGTTGCCACCAGATAAGCTTAAAATCGCAAAAGAGGAGTTCCAATTTATGGTCAGCGCGGGTATCTGTCGACCCTCAAGTAGTAGTTGGGCCAGTCCTTTACATATGGTACCCAAACCTAATGGGGACTGGCGTCCATGCGGTGACTACCGTGCCTTAAATTCTGTTACGGTTCCCGATCGTTATCCTGTACCGCATATACAGGATTGTATGCAGGTGTTGCATGGGAAGTCAGTCTTTTCAACAATAGACTTGGCAAGGGCATACCACCAGATCCCGGTACGCCCTGAAGACGTGCAAAAAACTGCGGTTACTACTCCGTTCGGTCTATTTGAATTTTTATTTATGCCGTTCGGATTGGCAAATGCAGCGTCAACGTTTCAGAGATTTATTCATAAGGTGACGCAGGGCTTTGATTTTTGCATTCCATATTTTGACGATGTTTTAGTCGCCTCTACTAGCGAAGAGGAGCCATTTTACTGCCATTTAAAAGCTACGTTTGAACGGTTTGCTGAATTTGGCATTAGAATCAATCCCGCTAAATGTGTTTTCGGGAAAGTTAGTGTTAAGTTTTTAGGGCATAACATTTCTGCCGAAGGCATTCGCCCACTTAAAGAGAAATTCCAAGCGATTATCGATTTCCCGCTTCCCCAAACAATCAAAGAATTGCGTCGATACCTAGCGATGACGAATTTTTATCGTCGGTTTATACCAAAGGCTGCACACACGCAGGGTATCTTAAACAAATACTTGCAGGGGGCGAAGAAGAACGACAACCGTCAAATAGAATGGTCCAAAGAGGCCAAGAGTGCATTCCTACAAAGTAAAGAAGAACTTGCACAGGCTACTGCCTTAGCATATTTCGTACCTGAGGCTCCACTCTCTGTTGTAGTTGATGCATCTGACCAAGCCATGGGAGCGGCACTCCAACAGCTAAAAGACAGTGCATGGCAGCCGCTAGCTTTTTATTCAAAGTCACTGTCGCCAGCCCAACAAAAATACAGTGCATATGATCGCGAACTGCTAGCAATATATTCGGCTGTAAAGTATTTTCGTCACATGCTGGAAGGTCGGCCATTTACAATCTTCACCGACCACAAACCCTTAATATTTGCTTTCCGACAGAAAGCAGACAAGTGCTCACCGAGACAAACTCGTCACTTAGACTTTATAAGTCAATTCTCTACGGACATTAAACATATCAGTGGCATGGAGAACGTGGTAGCTGATGCGCTATCACGCGTGAACATCTCTGTGTGTAAAGAGTCTGCTATTGACTTTGTGCAAATGGCCTCTTTGCAAGAAACAGATCCAGAGCTGCAAGAAATTCTAAAGAACCCTGCAAATACTCTCGAATTGAAGCGAATGGTGGTAGGGGACCCAAGTGGCACGGTTTTGCAGTGCGATATTTCTACAGGTCGCATTAGACCATTCGTGCCGGAATCGATGCGCAAACAAATATTTCATCACTTACATAATTTATCACACCCTGGTGCCAAAGCAACAAAACGAATGATATCTGAACGTTATGTCTGGCCTTCAATGAAAAAAGATATCATCGCATGGGTCCGAACTTGCATCCCATGCCAGAAATGTAAAGTTCATAGACATACCAAGAGCCCAACTGGTGCGTTTGAAAAACCAACAGCAAGGTTCCAGCATATACACATCGACTTAATCGGTCCACTACCACCATCCAACGGCTACCGATATTGCCTCACTTGTGTAGATCGATTCACTAAGTGGCCTGAGGCATTTCCACTGGTAGATATTTCAGCTGAAAGCGTAGCTGAAGCATTCTACGCGGGATGGATTGCTCGATTTGGGACACCATTCCGAGTGACATCGGATCAAGGTACCCAGTTTGAGTCGTCTCTATTTTCAGCTCTAGCAAAGCTCTTAGGAGTTCATCGCATACACACGTCTCCGTATCATCCAGCTGCAAATGGCCAGGTAGAGCGCCTGCACAGACAACTTAAGGCTGCTATTATGGCCCACAATACTAATGAGTGGACTAGAGTTCTCCCTACAGTGTTGCTAGGCATCAGAGCTGCCTGGAAGGAAGACCTCAAGATGACAGCTGCAGAAATGGTGTATGGTATAACAATAGCTCTTCCTGGTGAATTTCTAACACCAGCGGAAGAGATTCCGGACATCGCAACTTTCATAGGAAAGCTGCGTCAGACGATGCGTCAGCTTTGTCCGCCTCCGGCACGATCAAATGGCAAGCAAGCAATTTTCGTGCAAAAAGAGCTGAAAGACTGCTCACACGTATTCTTGCGTAGAGATGGCGTGAAAAAGAGTCTGCAACCACCGTACGACGGCCCATATGAAGTGATGGCTCGAACTGACAAGAACTTATGCCTCAAAGTCGGCGAGAAAAGAATAACTGTGAATATTGACAGAGTTAAGCCAGCTTTCCTTTGTGTGGAGGACTCACCTACTCCTCAGCCTACGGCAAAAGTGGGACCGCCGGAAACAAAACCTACACTGCCTGAAACAAAACTTACAAAGTGCGAGACAAAGGAAAAGGTCACACGCTCCGGCAGACGAGTCAGGTTTAACCCCAAGTACCTCTGATAGTAAAAATTTTTTCGCTATCGCTCAGGGGGGGCTACTGTTGGGGATCTGGCAACGCTGCCGGTAGTGGCGGATGAGCTGTGCTGAACTCATTCCGGGTTCCCTCTCTCTCACGAGGTGCCAACTAAGGAGAAAGCGCGCTGTTCTGTACTCGGTGCTAAAAGCTTGTGTGTAAAATATGCATAATTTGTAATAATATTTAATTAAAGTAATTTAATATCTCTACCTTCTGATTATTTGCTTATCTACTAACGCAACAGTATTAGTTTAGATGAGTCAACCGCTAAATGCCGCGATATTGCTGCACGGAAATAGGAGAACCAGGTCAACGTGTTAATACAAAAACTAAATCACTAATTGACTTTTTTCTGATATGGTTAACCTGTTCTAATCACCAATAATGTGTATGTAATATGTAAGCACATTTTTTTATTTAATATGCACTCAAATTAAAAAAATTACCATTTACTTGCTTATTAAATTTTATGATTTCGAAAATTCGAGTTTTCGATAGTTCGAGCCAAGCCCGGTCTCTTCCACCTCGAATTATCTAGACTCTACAGTATATACAGTTTAATCATTTAACGCGCCGGTTCTCAACCTTTTTAACGTCCCGCCCCCTCAACAAAAGGGTAACTTAAGGTGGCGCCCCCCCTCACATTTTTCAGCATACATCCAGTTTTTTAATCTCTAACAATGGAATTTTCTACACAATATTGTTATCACTAAAGTTTGAATGAACATTTTAAGCGAAAATGGGTGTATTTTTGAGTAAAAATGAGAATAAATAAGATGATTTTTTTAAAAGCGTGCATCACTACTTGCTCTTTGGTTTTTCTCGCGCCCCCCCTGCAAACGCTCTGCGCCCCTCTTGGGGGTCGCGCCCCACAGGTTGAGAAACGCTGATTTAACGCCCATGGAAAATCCCTTAGTCTTTGTCAAGAAATAGCAAAACAATAAATACAGAATTAGAAGTATACGAAGGCATCAAGGCCGTATTTAAGGGGGCAGGGGGTCCGGACTCTCCCTGAAATTTTGATTTTTGTTACTAAATTGATAATCATGTAGTCTTTTGTGAAAAATTCTTCCTTTTTTACCATTCGGACCCCATCCGAAATGTTTTTCTGGATACGTCCCTGAAAGCCTTATGTATTGACGAAGGACGTATTTAAGTGTGGGAAGAGCTCCAGGGGGTCCAGAACCCCGGAAATTTTCATTTTTGTTTTTAAAATGATAATGATATAGTCTTTTTGTGAAAAATTCGGCCTTTTTTACCGTTTGGACCCCCCCAAATTTGTTTTTCTGGATACGTGCCTGGTGTTGACCGAGCATCTGTAATCCTCTTAAACACACTTAAAAACACTTGTAGAGCATAAAAATGTTAAACACGGGTAAAAATATACAAAACAAAAATGCGAATTAAAATAACGGAGTAATAATTTTAACAGGGTAGAAAGTGGCGTAGCTGAAACAGATCTCACCACTTTTGCTGTGTTTGGTATATCGCCTCCCTTGATATCTATCGGTAGAGCGGCTAATAGTGACATTGGCGGATCCAGAGAGGGTGAAGGGCACAGGGGCTTGTGTCCCCCCCCCCCCCCCCCCGCATGTAAATGAAGTTTACACTATAAGAGATTGACTTGTATTGCAAATTCAAGCGATTCTATAAAAAAGAATGTGACAAAAAATATCTTGTGCCCCCTCCAGAATGTTTTTCTGGATCCGCCATTGCATGGCGGCGTCACACTTAGTTGGAGTTTACAAATATTATTGCAATTAAACATGCTCAACATCGCGCGCATCATTGTGACATTGTGAGTTACCATCAGGAATAGTAAGAGAGCATGTTGCGCAGCTGACAGCAGTGTGTTCGAGGTCGAGGAAATGTTACGAGCATGTTTCGAAATGCTATCTTTAAGATCAGACAAAGTTCTCGGATTAACACGACTTACCAAATGTTTCAAACTCTCCCAATAGGTGGATAAAAAGGTGGTAAAATATAAATAAATTACCAGTCGCAAGTGTGGTTCATCAAAAAAGTCCCCCCTGTTAGCGAATACTTGAACTAAATTTTTTTTATTATCTCAAACAAACTCCCATACCTTCATTATGTCCTACACAAAATTTCACAACTTTATCAACAATAGTTTCGTCTGTAGACAACTTTAAAATAAGATCGTTTAATTTCGGACACCCTACATATATATATATACCTCCAAAAGTTAAGGAACAGCATATTTTTCGAAGCTCACCACACCATAAAAAGTGACACTAACAATAAAATTTATAGTTTATACTAGCTGACCCGGCAAACGTTGTTTTGCCATATAAATTATTCCTAGGATTATTTTAGTAGAAAGAAATGACTAATTTATTGTAAGTGTGTGAGGATGTGGTATATGAGTGGAAGAGGCATGGAGCGCTGTGAACAATGCTGGAATATAAAAATAACACAATACCAAACATTTATATTTTTAATTCATTGTAATTTATTCTTTACATTTATATATATTGCTAATTACAATAATTTTACTAAAAAATAATATCAATCCCTTAACGGAATAGAGTGAACAATATTTTTAGCTAACACAAACAAACTGCATGGTTTGCCCACTCGAGATCATGCCACGTATAATTGTCCGTGTGAAAAACATGGCGTGCTCAAATCTAAGCCACAAACAAACATAGTTTGGCCTTGAGACTTATTCATAGTCATTCCATAAAAAATTTTGTCCAAAAAAAAAAAAATAATAATAATAAAAGGATGAAAATCTGAAACATTTTCAGATTTTAAATACGCACTATAGCGCTATATATTAAAATCGTATCATAATTTATGCGTCGTCCCTATTTTTCTCTCATATTCCATTAAGTTGGAAAGTGTATATTATTCATGACTATGCTGTATTTTTTTTTCTTGTTTCGTAAAACCCATCTTTGGAATCGAAATCTATCTTAAAATCGTCTACTAAAACTATTTTACAATATTCGCCAAGTATATTACAACTACACTTCATCGTTCTATATATTGTTTCGAATGCACATCATAATACATGCGTATACCATGTATGTCTTTCTTGGATTGATTCCTACTTTAACGCCTCGACTCTCGCCAAGGTGGCGATTATTATTAAACATATGCAGTTACAATGACAATTTTTTGCATTTATGTGGCAATCATAATTTAGAATTAAAATGGCAATTTGGAACAACATG
Organism: Cheiracanthium punctorium; assembly: GCA_038373885.1. Classification (NCBI taxonomy): domain Eukaryota; kingdom Metazoa; phylum Arthropoda; class Arachnida; order Araneae; family Cheiracanthiidae; genus Cheiracanthium; species Cheiracanthium punctorium. The sequence goes on along the minus strand of JAWZYV010016091.1, from coordinate 799,573 downwards.
TAAGCACAGCATGCCGTTACATTTTCATTTATTTTGGATTGCCAATTAATGTAGTTGTAATAATAAAGTGTCTTCAAATTCCTTAACTGGTGCGTTTATCGCTAATTTGTTTACTTTAGTTTTCATCTAGTTCTTTTGGGAGCGCCGAAACGGTACGTACGTATTATGCCGGCGGTCACTTCCGCCAAACTACTTTTTCGTCAAATTTGCTGGCAAACTATTGCCAATCGTATTCCAAACCATCAACAATTTCATGTGCCCGGCATTTATCTTGGTGAAAATTGCTTGTCTTGGAGGACCGCCGGGATAATACGTAAGTACCGTTGAAACTTGTGCATTACTCCCAGAGACCCATGACTGCAAAGCTCGCCAAAGTACGGGGATTTTTTAGGTTGGCGAGAGTGGGTGGCGTTAAAATAGGAATCAACTCTTTCTTGTACCATGAAACACATCTTTGGAATCGAAATCTACCTTAAAATCGCCTACTGAAACTGTTTTACAATCTTCGCCAGGCATATTCCAACTATGCCGCAAAGACATGAAATGGGAATTATAATCCATGAGTGTACAGTGTTTTCCTTTCTTGTTCCACAAAGCACTTCTTCAGAATAGAAATCAATATTAAAATCGCCTAATAAAACTGTGTTACAATATACGCCAGGCGTTTTCTAACTATACTCGAAATATATTTATAATAAATTGTCACGTTTTGGCTCCCCATTTAGCGATCCATTATCAAAAATTGCAAATCCTTGTGCGACTTTCAACATTTTATTAACGCCCCCTCCTCTCCACGTTATCTGGCAAACACATTTGAAAAGGGACTCTATGCGCTAATGCCTAGACAAAAATCCTGATTGAACTTATTAGCACTCTGGTGCTAAAAATTTTGAGGTGGACCGCCCTTGTGACTTAGGGGTATGAGACAAAATCATATTCGCAGACCTAACGAATAAACATATAAAATTTCTTAAAAATCGGTTGAGCCGTTTTGGAGGAGTATGGTAACTAACACTGTGACATGAGAATTTTATTTATTAGATATACCAAATATGAGTTCAATCGAATGTACCGTTTAAACGCTAGAGCACTTTCAAGAATTTCCCCCCCCCCCATAAGCCATAATGTAAAACAAATCTTTGTCGTAGCCCAGTAGAAAAACTATAAGTTCTATACACATCAAAATCTATGTCGGTCTTACGATGGTGGTTTATAACATATATACCCAATTTGAGCTCAATCGAATGCCCCGTTTAGGAGCTATCGTGTTCACTCACACACACACAAACATACATCTCGTAAAAATAGCATAAATGAATTCAGAAGACCTCAAAACGTGTTAATACATCAAAATCTCGAAGTCGAATTTTTTCATGATTACAATACTTTCCTTACAGGGTACATGTTCGGAAAGAAAAAAGGATGAAAATCTGAAACACTTTCAGGTTTTAAATACACACTATAGTGCTATATATATTATATATATATTAAAATCGTATCATTAGTTATACGTTGTCCCTATTTTTCTTACTTATTCCATTAAGTTTCAAAAGTGTATCATTATTCATGACTGTGATGTATTTTTCTTGCTTGTTTCGTAAAACCCATCAATGGAATCGAAATCTATTTTAAAATCGCCTACTAAAACTATTTTACAATCTTCGCCTAGTATATTACAAATATACTTCATCGTTTTATTCCTACTTTAACGCCTCGACTCTCGCCAAGGTGGCGATCATTAAACATATGCAATCTTCGCCAGGCATATTCTTCCTGTAGGCATATTCCAACTATACCGCAAAGACATTTTAAATGCTCTTTGGAATGGGCTTCCTAATCCACGAGTGTACCGTGTTTTCCTTTCTTGTTCCACAGAGAACTTCTTCGGAATAGAAATCTATATTAAAATCGCCTAATAAAACTCTTTTACAATATACGCCAGGCGTTTTCTAACTATACGCTAAATATATTTATAATAAATTGTCGCGTTTTGGCACCACATTTAGCGATCCATTATCAAAAATTGCAAACCTTGTGCGACTTTCAACATTTTATTAACTTCTCCCCCCCCCCCTCTCCACATTATCTGGTAAACACATTTGAAAAGTGATTCGACACGCTGTCTACACAGAAATCCTGATTGAAATGAATAGCACTCGGGGGCTAAACATTTTGGGGTGGACCGCCCTTATGACTTAGGGGTATGAGACATAGTTAAAAACCTATTCTATGACCTAACGAATATACATAGAAAATTTCATTAAAATTGGTCGAGTGGTTTAGGAGGAGTTAGGTGACTAACACTGGGACAGGAGAATTTTATATATTAGATAGATAAAGGATAAAAATGAACTTTATGCGAATTTATGCAAAAACTATAGCTATCACTTTTTTTTATATATATAGAAAAGAACCGGCATTATGAGTGAGAGAAAAATATGCAAATATCAGACTTTCGTAATTACGCGTGTAACTTTTGTTGATTTACAACTTTTGTTAGCAGATTCGTTGACAATAGGCTGTGGGGTCCCGCAATGTCTGAGAGAAGATGTTTGCCGTTTGTTTTCGTTAACGAGGTGGTCGGTTGGATTTATGGAATTGAGGTTGTTACAGGCTGTTGCTGCTGGGCGTCTTAATGTGTCTCTCAGGGTGGTCCACCGTCTCTGGAATCAATATCAAACCGAAGCTTCTGTATACAGAAGACATGTTCCATGCCGACCACGAGCTACAACACCTGCAGAAGACCATTTCATCAGTGGCGGTTCGTGGGATACAGCAAGTACAGCCGGGCTGCACTTGAAATTATCAACACATACTTTAAAATAATTTATTCTACTAACTTTCTTAAATTCAGATTAGAATTATGGAATTTCTATGATAAATTAAAAAAAAATCTAAAAAAACAAAAAACAACGTGTTGTAGTAACGGCCGGGTCGCTCATTCAGAAAAAAGCACTTTAATCTTCCCGCAATTCAACTGTGAGTCTTGGTACAGCCGAGGCCTCCGAGAGAGGAGAAAAATTCTTTCTCCTCTCTCGGAGGCCTCGGTACAGCCCTCATAGCCCATCAAGAAATTGGCAGCACCGTTGCCATGGCAACAAGTTTGTAAGCAGTCTCTCCGGCATAGGGAGTTAGTAGCTAAGTACAGCTGATGAAAGATTTTCAAACGACGGCTGCAGTGAATTCGACTGACTGATTGGCTGGAGAAGTGAGGGAGGGGTACGGAGAATATATGTTCGGAAAACTCTCGACTTTATATTGCTGAATTTATCAAGAAGGTAAGCCTGAATAGACGCTTATGAATGGAGAATTACCCATCAAAGCAGTATTGTTTTTAAGTAAGCAAGAACTGGCATTTAGAGGACATGGCGAGCGAGGAAATTCTTTAAACATGGGAAATTTTAAAGAGCTTTTAAAATTATGGATATCTGAATTAAAACAACGCCTTTTTATGAGGACATCACTGACCGATTCGCAAGTTTAAAAGAAAGGAGGATTGATTTGACTTATAAAAAATAAGTAAGTTTCTTCTTTTTTTTTTTTCTTTCCTTCTGAAGTTATCGTTACAAAAGAAAATTCTAAGGAAACTTCGAATCAGACACGGATTAATGCAATTTTGAGGATAAGAGCGGCTGATTGAAATTTATGTAAATTTTATGGAAGTAAAATAGGATCTCTTGCATTTTTTATGTAATTTCATTTTCCTCGGTGAGGGCTTAATCCGCCAGTTTTCGAATTCAGTGACAAAGATTTTCCATTCCTGTGGGGAGGAAGGGGGGGGGGAGCTCATTTGCTTCCGGCTGCACTAACAGTTTTGACCACGGGCCGCAACTGCATTTCATAGCTCTTTCGGTCAGAAAGAGAAGAATCATTTCCGTGCCGCAACTTGTTGCAGACCACTTTGTAGCATCAGGCAGAAGAATATCCGCTTGTACGGTGCGAAGACGCCTTCACAATGCAGGTCTCTATGCACGGCGACCAGTTGTGTGTGTGCTCCTTAACGGACGACAGAGAAGAGCCCGCTTATCTTGGGCAAGAGAACACGTTTCCTGGACCAGACAGCAATGGGCTTCTGTACTCTTTACAGACGAGTCCAGATTCACACTGGAGAGCTATTCAGGATGTCTGCTGATCTGGAGGGATCAAAGCACCAGATACGATCAATCCAACACTGTTGAGAGACGCAGCTACCGAGGTGGGAGTAATGGTTTGGGCAGGGATGTCACTCGGTGGTCACACTGACCCGCATGTGTTCCAGGGAGGAACTCTGACGGAATGCGATCCTTGATCCATATGTCCACCCATATGCCGGTGCAGTTGGCAGTGATTTCATTTTGATGGATGATAATGCACGACCTCACAGAGCTGTAGTTGTTGAGGAATATCTTGAGAGTCTTTGTTTAGAGTAAATGGAATGGTAAGCTCAATCTCCAGACCTGAATCCGATAGAGCAGCTTTAGGATTATCTTGGTAGATAATTTGCTGATTTAAGTCCACCTCCAAGGTTTTTAGGAGAGCCGGAACAAAGCTTACTCCGTGTTTGGTCTTCTCTTCCCATTTCGGTAACCCATAACTTAATTGACAGCATGGAAAGTCAATGTCGCCAATGCATTCAAGATAGGGTAGGCATATCCCTTATTAAAACTCATTTTTAATATGTTTCTATGCCATTTTACCACATAAATTTGTGACATATTATTTTTTCCGAAAATGGACTTTTCCAGCGCAATAGCTTTTTTTTTTTTTTTTTTTTTTTGTTATAGCATTTTTGCTTTTTTCTTTGGTAAACTTCTATGTTGCAGTCAATACCTAACTCTTTTGTGCACATGTCATTCAAATGTGGTGTTTCTACATTTATTCATTCATTCATTTGCAAATTAGGTGCAAAAAATCGGTTGTTCCTTAACTTTTGGAGGCCAGTGTATATATGCACAACTTTTAGCACTAGGATGATTTTAATTTTATCTCTAAAATGTGTCGATAATTTTGCAAATTCATATTTTTAAAATTTCAAAATATATTCATGCATCATGGTTGCCATTTTTGGAGATTTCCTGTCATCGTTAGGATCTAAACAACGATCAAAATACAGCTCATAGAAAAAGAATCACAAAACTTGTTTCTTTTGTTGAATTAAAATATGGTTTACAGGTGAAAAGAGAAGAGGAACGAATTGCTTTATGTTGTGTTCTGTTATGGCAAAGATACACAAGGGCTGTCTGCCAAGGATGAGGAGCGCCGTGGTTGGAAGATTTTTTAAGGGGTTCTAATTGCGCATTCACGTAACATCTGGAGAAAACCGACCAAAACTCCAGACAGATCGACAGCCGCCCGACAGCACCAGGCCAGAATTTTCCAGCGTTCATTTTTAGTGCCTTATCCACTCAGCCATGGCGGGCTCCCGAATTACTTTAAATAAATGAACGTGAATTATAGTGCGAGATCCGGTATTAGAAATATATACCCTCATCTGTTATTTAATAATGATAAAGAACATATGCTAGTTAATGTATCCATTGATACATCGCAAATAGGTTGCCTAGCTAAATCGCGTACTGATGATATTAAATAATTAAATTTTTAATTAAATTTTTTCGATCAACTACCCCCATCTGTTATTTATGAAAATCGAGCATTAGTTGAGAGAATATGCCCCAACGAATTGAAAAAATATGGATTGCCTACTTTCTCCTCTGCCCAATTATGGGGTTGCCAGGTACAAAGAGGCCAGTAAACGTTGTTAAAATACCCTCATCTGCTGTTTAATCGAACTATGCATCAAACGAAAGGTTATTTTATTTCCAATCCAACCGTAGTAGGTTGCCTTATCAAAAAGTTGGATGAATCCATGGTTGCCCAGATTTTAGATGTAGTACAAATACATATTTCATAATTATAAAAATTTTCAGCGCGGCGATGAGAGTAGCGTTGCGCGCGCAACTCCATGCGACAGACAAATGCAGCGAGTCTCAGTATGCAGCAAAATGTCTCAGTAATCTTTTTAAAGAAGATTTTGCCGATAGTGTAAGCACGTTCCATTGATCAAATACTGTATTCAAGTGAGATTAAATATTAACGCGATATCATTTTTTTCACTCACACGTTTATTTATTAGCAACTATACATAAATATAAAATATGTATTTTTACTTTTTTTTTTTTTTTTGTTCAAAACGTAGATCTTTCAAAAGGATATTTTCCTATCGTGTAAACACGGATTAAATACTGATGAAAGTCATATAAAATAAAATATCACAAAATGATACCAACATTTTTTTAAAATTCATACGTAAATTTAACAATAGCAAAATGTCTCAGTAAAAATTTTTTGTGTAAAAACGTATTCCGATTCTGACTCGTGAGAAGTGCCTATATATCAAAATCGAATTCTACATCATTTTCTTTTTGTTTTGGTTCTCTTAATATATCCTCAAATTGAAAGGGTGTTGGGTCACCTATGAACCATGCAAGCTTCAAATAGCCATCCAAAAACCACCCACAATCTTCAGGATTTAGTTTGACGCAGCATGCATCCATTGCGTACAGTCATATTGAATTTACATAGATTGTGCGCAAACTTTTCTGTTTGATTGAGATTCAGCATGGTGGAATCAGGTTGGAGTCGATCCTTTAATATTGTTCATGAAATGCTGTTTGTCTTTGTATATTGCATATGTTTTTAGGAACAGCTCATACCTAGCATCATTGATGTTATAACATTGCATGATCCTTTAAAGAAGAGTAGTAAACTCCTGAACATGCTGAATTTTTTCTTCCAGGAGTACATCTGCTGGGTCCGTCAATGATGCGAATATTTCCTGAAAATCTGTTTGTCTAAAACTATTTTAAAAGGCTCGAATTTCCCTTTGTTATAAAGTGCAACTGTATAATCATAGCCCGTAAATGCGTGGAAAGCTAGCAGACCCAACCATAAAATAGGACCCGATTTCATCGCAAGCTCAATACAATTAATGCAATCAAGATCTTTCTTATTGATTTTCTTTGGTGATGAACCCGCCAACCAAATTTGCGTCTGTGGAACTTTCTGTATAGTGGCCAGTAAAATTATCAAGGCATCGGTATCATTCGCTTTGACCAATATTTTTGAATTAGGTGGCGCTTTTGATGTATGAAACATTATCAGCATATCTACTAGAGATGAGTTCGGGCTCATTTTTTTAAGGCCGAGCCCGAGCAATATTAATTAAGTCGGAGACCGAGCCCGCCCGAGCCCGAAATTTCAGCTTAAGATAAATAAAATTCCATAAAATTCAAAGAAGTAATTCTTTGATAGAATACAATGAATTTTTCCGTTTGTGCAAATTAAAGACAAATGTAGTTGCAAATTTTTAATGCACTTTCTAATTCTTTATATCCATGTTTATGAAATAATGTCCGATCTCATGACTAACTAAGCAATATAAGCCGCTGTTCTGAAATACTCAAAGAGCTTCACGCGCCTTCTAGGCACCCGTGCTGCTAATTTTTTTAAAGTACTTTTATTTTCCATATGAATCGCTTTTTAAAAATCTGTTTCAAGGAGTATGTTCAATAAAATAGAAATTTTTCACGAGCCCGAGCCCGAATGCAATTGTGAATTACAGAGCCCGAGTCCGGTTCGGGCCCGCGCTCGGGCTCGGGCTGAGCCCGTCTCATCTCTAATATCTACCTCTTCCTGCTGACATATATAATTTTCTTTTTCACGAAGTGATTCCCGTTTGTATGGTAAGAAAAACAGTGTTCTCCAACAGTGATAAAAAAATTTTTGTTTTGAATTATTGACACTAGATTATCACTTTCCCAGCTATTAGCCAAGAATTGTACCAGGCTTCTTTGAAATGGTACTTTTTGAGATTTCCAAGAAAATCGCTAGGTCTTGGTTGAAGAGGACCTTGGATAACATACGGTCTATCGAACTCCAACCGATTTTGACGTTCAGTCTTTCATACAGTTTGTTAAGTGCCTATCAAAAATTATGTGCATTTCAGAGGCGTTAGTTGAGCGCACTATTTTATTAAGATCGATTCAGCCACCTTGTCAAATGTCTGTGGCATAGATGATCCGATAACATTCAAGTAATAAAAACCGTCTATTTCATCGATATCGATACCGGTACGCTCAAAAGTTCCGACATTGGACTTCAATATACTTGGGCTGCTTTGGATTTGTCAGTTTTTAGCAGCTCACCAGTACACGAGAAAAGAGCAGGCGGCACAAGCGCAAACGGAAACGTTGAGCAGTAGTACTCCATGTTGATGTCTTTCTCAAGACTAATCGCAAGTAATCGGCCAAAGATGTCTCTTTCCATTTTAAGAACGGCCTTTTTACTTGTATATTTGTTGGTTTGAGCTTTGACGGCGGACTGTGAAGCGAAATTCGGGATTTTGTCACGCTTTATCGGTTTTTCGAACCCTTCGGAAATGGAATTACATTCTGAAATAAACATCAATTTTTGTTGATTTCCAACCGACTTAATGTTGATTAGAAAATCACTTCAGAAGATGCTGCCTTACCAGTTGAACTATTAAGAATAAACAGAACATTTTTATCGATAACGGAGGGATTCAGTGTGTTTCTTATTGTCTCAATGATACTCTGAAGACTTCCGTTATCCTTTTCGATTCGACTTTTCTGCAAGACAAGCGGTTCGATTTGCCGAGTTCGGGGCTCTGGGCAAAAGCTTCATTGGGGGTCCCTTTTTTCGGAAAGTTTTCCAAAATGTAGAAATTTTTAAACTTAAAAGAACAATTTGGAGGCCCGTTTTGATAGGGGGCCAGGGCGCTTGCCCCGAATGCCCTCCCGGAAGTCAGGCCCTGAAGGCACGACTGGTATCATCTTTTTGCGATAGACCCACTTGTTCAAGTGTAAATACAATTTTGGCCCTTATGCTGTGACTAAGTGCTAAGTCTTTGTTGGGCTGCTATGGACTCTGCGGCAAAATTATGTGTTAACTGATGTGAAGCATCAACATTAATGGTCTGTTCTAACGTTACGTCAATAGGTAATCGAGAGAAACTAGATTTGGTAGCTCGGATACAAAATGATCCTCGCCTAAATTCAGATACCACCCGCGAATCGCTGTTCTGCGCCTTAATAAGATTACTGACGTACATAATGGAACATCTGGCATAATTTGGGCTGGTTCAATGAAAAGAGCATATTGGACATGTTGTAAATAGAGTGTAATAGAGTATAGTAAATAGAGTGTAATAGAGTGTAGTAAATAGAGTGCAATAGAGAGTTGTAATAGTGCTCAAAATCACTGTACTGGATGCTTCTTGAAAATCTAAGAAACAAATTAATGAATTCGCAGTAATTGAGATAGTATTGAGCTGTCTTTCTGTGCTCACCGAGCAAAGTTTTTTTGTGTGCTATCCCTTGTACCCATCTACGATAGTTCCCAGCATTTCAGGTAAGTCAGTTTGGTAAGCAACGAAGCTTTCAATTTGATCCTTCGAAATCTGTAAAAGTTCATCCAGCATCTCAAGATGTGATTCATGCTGAATACTGCTCGAAGTGAGTGTTGCCAGAAACGTCTTCACATAAATCGCTAGACGTTGATAAAAAAGTATCAAAAAATCGTGAAGTTGACGTTACAGTATGACATCATATAACGCATACTTAAAATTCTTAGAGTCTAAAAAACCCTCAAATCCTCAAATTTAGTAGAATATAATGCTTTCAAGAGAAGCAAATATTGCGAAATGTCTCTAAACCTGGCAAATTTTACTCTAAAATCTAGGCAACCATGCGTTAGCCAACTTTTTGATAAGGCAACCTAATACGGTTGGATTGGGAATAACAAAACCTTTCGTTTGATGCATAGTTCGATTAAATAACAGATGAGGGTATATTAACAATACTCGCCTGTTTGTACCTGACAACTCCATAGTTGGGCAGTGGAGAAAGTAGGCAACCCATATTTTTTGAATTTGTTGAGGCATATTCTCTCAACTAATGCTCGATTTTCATAATTTACAGATGGAGGGAGTTGATCGAAAAAATTTAATTAAAAATTTAATTATTTAATATCATCAGTACGCGATTTAGCTAGGCAACCTATTTGCGATGTATCAATGGATACATTATCTAGCATATGTTCTTTATCATTATTAAATAACAGATGAGGGTATATATTTCTAATACCGGATCTTAGACTATTATAATATACTTTCCACCGTAATGAAACAACAAAAACAAATGAGGCGGCTGCATGGATTATGATACACTTTCCAACACAGTGAGACTAGGAAAACAAATAGAGCCAACGCATGGATATGATTCACTTTTAATGCACAGTTCTGTAGCAAAATTTAATACGGCTCGGTGCGGTCCCAAATGACATAAAATCGGGGCCGGGTTGGGTGGGGTTTAAAATGTATATTCTTGCATATCTCTAGTTCTTAATGAAGTCGACAATTCTGATGCCCCACTCCCCTTGGCGATTTTTTTAAAACTTTAAATCTTCATATGAATTATGATTTAAAAAGAAATAACTCGAAGTGTTTGTTGACATTAAATGCTATTGACTTTGACAAACGCACACATAAAAAAAAATCTTTTTTTACTGCCGTAAGAGTAAAGCAGTGAAGAGTATTAATTTGAAACAATTTTATTTTAATCTTCATAAGACAATTTTCACGACTACAAAAATCAATTCATATGGAATTCACAGTCTAAATTTTTAAGTGAAGATGATAAAACAAATAAAAGGTTTTGTTTCTTTCTTTCTTCTTCTTATTTTTTTTTTACTTTTCAGATCAGAATTAAAAATTAAAAAAAGTTGCATGTATAAAATAACGTCGTCTTTTGTCAAACTTGTTTCATTCAAATTTCCTATTACGAACGATGCATGATTTTTGATTAAATTTATTATTTGAATCCAAAATTAGTGGTTACAGTACTATAAAACCTCTAGATAAATTTCGGAAGTACATTCAATGTTTTGTATTCGTTTTGTTTCAGTACAGTTTTGCATACATTTGAAAGTAAGATATTTTTTCAATAATGAAGATACGCAGGAAATGCTTAAGACGTAAAATCAATACTTTCAGCATATTATGAATGAATATTTTTTCATGGTGAGGGCAACATAATGACAAACTTTCTTTCACCTGAACAAATGCCACACTGGAGATTTTTTCTCGTGAATTTTTTATTTTCTTTAACACTTTGAAGTCCAAGTCCTAAAGTCAGTCAGGGTCAATTTTAAATCTTTGAGTATAAAAGTACCAACTATATACTTTAACCATATTTTCAAGTATTATCTACGCTCTACGAATTTTTTATTTAAAAAAAAGCAGCATCAAACAGAATTTAGTATATGAAACTACAGAGGGTGTTTACACATTTTTAGAACGATTTCGATAAAGAATTTAAAAAAAAAGTAAATGTTTCAGAATAAAAATTTTTGGCAACAGATTATTATTTGAAATGAGAAATATCGTCTGCTACTTTTAAATTTATTCTTCTTTCAAAATGTCATATGCAAACAAGCTGTGGATTGAAGGATATGTTTTTGCGCTTTCCGAAGAGAAATATTCTTATTCCATAATTCAAAAACGTTGTGAAATGCATGGTATTAAAATTTCTAAGTGCAAAATAAGCAACATTATTAATCGGCAAGGTAAAAACCGTCAATCATTATTTCTACATGGAAAGAAGACTCCAAACGAATATCCGAAAAAGGTACGTACTGTTTCAAATGTTTCTAAAGTGAAATCGCTGGTAACAAGAGAAAATCCGCCAACACAGAGATCAATTGCAAAGTCTTTAGATACGTTTGTAGCAACAATAAATAAAATATTAAACCAAGATTTACAACTTAAAAAAGCTAAAAAACATAATGTTCACCAGCTTTTGCCGAGACATGTGGCTCAACGCAACTCGAACGTCATACTTCGAAAACTACCATTGCATTCCTTGAAAAAATGAAGACTGATACAGGTATTGCATATATACCTTTTCAACATATTCCTGCGAAGTCTCCTGACGTTTCACCTATGGACTATTGTGCCTTTGGTCTGTTAAAAAGAGCTCTTTCTAAACGCAAACCCACCACGATAGATGGACTCTGGAAAGTAGTGGAAGAGGAATGGAAAGCAATACCCCTGGAAATTTTACGAAAAGCTCTTCTATCATGGAAATCACGATGCAGTCTTATAGTCCAGAAAAAAGGCTATCAGATCGAACATTTAAAAAAATATTCTTTACATTTAAAACATTAATTAAGCGGCCCCGAAATCGTTCTAAAAATGTGTAAACACCCTCTGTATCTAGAATTATAGTCACATTTTGAACATTCGACAACCATATTTGTTTATTTTGAACAAATTTTACTAAATAATTTTTATTTACAAATAAAACCTATTTTCAGGTACAGGAACAACACATAAGAACGGTTTTATCAGACAAGTCTGTGAAATTTTATGTTAAAAATGATGTTTTCTTATGTGGATTTTTTTTTTTTTTTTACTTTAAAGCATAATTTTTCCAATAATTTCTCATTAAGTATTAATTCTTAGAACATTTAAGTAGTTCCTCCGTTATGAATAAGATAAGAACAGTTTGAAGTTTATAATTAAAATTATTATAAAAAATACATATTCCTAGTATTTAAAAAAAGAAAATCATGAAAATACCAAAAACCTCCAAATCTCAAAATGTTAAAAAATGACCACGTACGCGAAATATTTCCAATGAATTATCAGTATTGTAAAAATATTTCTTAAATGTTATCACACTATTATAAGCTGATGCTGCCTTATTACTAAAAGGCGTTTCTCTCTATTCTAAAAAAAAGTTACAGCCGCCGCCGCTGTCGAGAGCTTGTTCAGCTATCTCCTCATAAACCACGGGAGTTTGAGTTTCGACTAAGGTCTCCACGATTTGGAAAATTCTGAGGAGCCTGATAAATTGACTTAAATTGCGAAAATCGAATTATTTTAGAAGATATTAATAAAAACTGAAAAAAATAAACATAATGGTTGACAGGTTTGCAAATTTTTGCCAGCATAAAATCATTCATTCCTTTTCAACAAAGCAATTCCAAGTATGTAGAATCGCGTGATATAGACAAATATGAAGTAGAATTACACCAATTTTACGCAAAATTAAAAAGTATATGAAATAAATAACTCAAAGTACGTTACATAAAGTTGACAAATTTCAAATAGTAAGTTTGCTTAGACAGCAGGAGTTTAGAATTCGCGATTATTCGTTTTTTTCCAAAACAGAATAACTAATTGTAACTGATTTTAAAAGTGCCATCTTGGCATGAGGTACGATCTGGCAAAATAGTATCTTTCCAAGCAGGGTGAATAAGCTTCGAGTTCCAGAATGCTGGAACGGAACCCGGTATCTTGAAAATGAAAAAGTGCAGATTATTTTAAAGGCGGTTAAGTCCAGCTGGAGTATTTGATACCAGTAGAAATATTTGGTGGTGCTAACCATGCCATTATAGCAGTTATAGTACACTCTGGATATTTGCCAGCGCGGCGAGATGATATAATTCGTGCTGCTAAATACGCCAATCTGCGAAGAATTATGTATATGAAAATATGGATAACGGTTTTCACGGTAACCTTACATGAGCAGTAATTATAAGTTGTGAGCATGTTTAAATCGCCAAATTACGGAAAGTCGCCATTGGCAGCAAGCTATTCTAGCTGTTCCGTAGTTTTTATCAAATAAAACATATGCAGTACTGTTTTCTTAGAGCTAATTATTAACTATACATATAGAGGAGAGGAGGTGATTATGGAATACCATTTAGATTTCTAACTGTAACTTCATAGATTTTTAAATAAAATCCTCCAAAACAGCATGAGTACATGCTATAATGAATCGTAATGAAATGTCAATTGCAAAAAAATACACAATTTATTTTGTTGTTATAGAAAAAAATATTTAAAAAAAAAGTTACGAATGGAGTATAATATGGAATAGTCGGGTAATATGGAATAGATGGTTTAAACCGATGAAAAGCAATTTATATTGCTTCATATATAGTTATTTGTTACTATAAAACAAATTTTTATGTTTTGTAGTTTAAATCATTATACTGGAGTCATTTCTGCTTCGAGTCGATTTAGAAAAGTTGTAGATATAATTTTCTTTCTTTGCTCCGATACAGTCATGGTGAGCCCACAGAGAACAGCTGGATCTTTGAATCCAAACTTATCGTCGTTGATCATTAGAGAATTTTTCGTGACAAAAGATGCATTCAGCGTCTTTGTTTTCCGGGTCTTTAGTGGATGACATGAAACCCATTACAATATTACCCAGTATTCCATAATACCCGACACGCCATCTCGGAAAACGAACCTTTAAAACTAATTGGCAAAACACTGTCATCTAAAAAATAACCACAGTTCAACAAACTACCATTCTCTTAGTGTACATTATGCGTAACATCCATGTTCATGTCACGTGTTTACTAGTAAGTTAAAATGTTTGAAAACTTATCTACAAAAACTCTTGAAAATCACAAAACATACTTTGTTCTGTAGCGAGTGGTACGGCAACAGAGAGCGGTCAACTCTTACTGCATTGTAAGAAGGGAATCTTTCTTGAGTTGTTCATGGTATTCCCTTGTGGCAATAGCAACTAACAGAGCCAAAAACTCGGTATTCCATATTTCCCGACTATTCCATAATCACCTCCTCTCCTCTACGCAAGTTACCAAATTATGAAAAATCGCCATAATTGGCTAATACGCAAGGTGTTCCATATGGGTTTCACATAATTCAAAATAGTGTAAAATTTTTATGTCCCAAGGAACGTGCAAGAACCAAGCAATGTGCAGCTCGGTAACATTCTATCTGATCCAACCTTTGGGTTTTGTCTGTTGAAATTATGCCTTTTTTTTTACGAATAAGCCTTATTAGGGGCCAAATGCCTCATAAGAAAAGCGAGCGTAGAGTGTCTAGGGGCCTTGTCCCCTAGTATACAAAATAAATGATTCTTCGACTCCATGAATTAATCACCTTGAGTAATGCTTCCCATGCTGAAAACAATCCTGAAGGTAAAAGTAGTTTCACAGGTTAAGAAGATGGACTTGAAAATTAAAATTTATGGAGAATCTTTTAACAAACAGGTACACTCATTACACTACGAACAATAAATAAATGATCAAATCGCTTTGTAAATTAATTAGTGCAGTGTACAGGTTATCTCAAAAGTGACTTCTTTAAAATTGTTATTGGAATGTTTGAATGCACCAAGCCGACATAGAAACTGAAAACGCACAGTGATGTAAGGTGGCAAATTCTTCTGTCTTCTGTACTCTGTGCAGTTAGAATCGGCATGTCAAGCTCGCACGATTTTCATACTCTTCACCCCCTCCCCCCGTTCTTTGCATTGGTTTCGGGAAATCGCTGTTTTTGCTCCACATGGTCCAATTGATAACAATGATAATGCGCACGATAAGTGTCTTCTTCACTGTTCCCTTGGCGACAAGGAAGAAATTGTAACCTTGATGTCCTTGTTCTAAAGTAAAAAGGGTATTTAAGATAAGGCGACCATATTTCTAACAGTATTTTGGGGACAAATCAAGGATTGTCCTCGAATCCAAGGAAAACTTGGGGACACTAGAAAATATTTTTGGGGACTTATTCGAGGACACAACATATTACCATGTATACCCATACTTTAAATCTTGACTGACTTTGATACTTAAAAATGAACTCTAATAACTCATTCAATTGGGTATTCTTAATTCTAATAAATTAATGGAAGTAATTCATTCATTTATAAATATTTATTTAAACCAGAAATATGAAAGGAACATCATGTTGAAATATTGCAATTTATTCAAAATTTAACTCTTGGAATAGTATTTGTATTTTTCAGAAGACATTGCTTTTTACATTGGATCATTTTGTAATAATTTTTCGTGAAACTTTGTACACCCTCTAAAAAAAAATATTCGAGTGCAAGAAAATTTTCGTACGTCAATTTCGTATTTAAAGCATGGTTCTTCATGAAAAGTGATTAATCATTAACAAAACTGAAATGGGTAATTTGGCTCAGAGTCGGATACTTTATTGAATGTCTGTACACGCTACACACACAATGACAACAAACGTTTTCAGAGATCGAATTTCATTGTTTCTCTGAGTAGATGGCGCTTTTAGTTGGTTTATTTTTCTTATTTCTTCAGTTTTTTCTGAAAGAAATAAACTAAACGGAAACTTTCAGGGAAAAAAAGTACAAATCTTTAAATTTGGGGACATTTGGGGACAAAGTATTTTTGGGGACAAAATGAAAAAAAGATCTATATTTGGGGACTGTCCTCGAATTTCGAGGACGTATGGTCACTTTAATTTAAGAGAGAGTTTTTGCGTTTTGCTTCGCCCTTTGCTACTCTTATACTTTAAGGGGAATTTTCACTATGATGCGCATGCTCAAATGTGGCAGACAATAACGGAGTATGCAATGTCTCAAGTTTTAGCGGGTTATGATAACGTATATTGTAATAAAAAAAAATAAGCTGGGGTACAAACGTGTGGATTTAGTGTTCAACTATAACGTGAATAAAAACTATTAGATTTAATATAAAATCCTACTTATTAATGTTGTAAGAAACCTAAGCTCAAACCCCTAGAAAAACAGAACTAGATGGGTTTCGATAGGAATATATAGGAATTTTACACACACTTCGGCTCAGCCAATAGCTTACTTCATCTCATATTTTTAGGTTACGCCAGCGGTTCTCAACCTTTTACGTCGCGTTCCCCCCCAACAAAGGCTAACTTACGATGGCGACCCCCCTCCTCACATTTTTCAACATACATTCAGTTTTATAATCTTTAACAATGTTATTAGTTAAGTTTGAATGAACATTTTAAGCGAAATATAGATATATTTTTGAGTAAAAATTAGAATAAATAAGATGCTTTTTTTTTAAAAAAAAAGGAACTACTTGTTCTTTGGTTTTTCTCGCCCCCCCCCCCTGCAAACGCTCTGCGCCCTCCTTGGGGGTCGCGCCCCACAGGTTGAGAAACGCTGGGTTACACCATCTGTTGATAACGCATTATCGCAAGATAGATGTAATTTAGCTTCTGAAAATAAGTAGTGGTAGAGTATTAAAATTAGTTTATTGTAAATAATGTAGATGAAAATATTCCACACTTGTTTTTTTTACTGTTTTTCTTATCTTCAACCAAAGGCACCCCCCCCCCCCAGACAGATGCCCCTCTTACATGTTTGTCTAAAACATAATGCGCATCTTTTACTTAACTCACACTGTGTTTACTCTACATGCTTAATGTACAGCTGTGGGGGAAAAAAACCGCCCACTTGCTATTTATTTGGACATCGTTCGTCGTACAGCAAAGTTATATTTACCATACGTTTGCAAATAACGTATACTTTAGTTTATTATTAATTTAATTTGCATAAGGGACCGTCTTCATATTTAAATCTGCATCCATTTTGCTTTTCTCAATGGGAATACTCTGTTAAACGAAAGAAAACCTTCATATTACCCTAAATATAAATTTTCACCAATTTTTTACTTTAATTTCCGGAGATATTGCGAATTCTTTTTCCGCAATTTTAAGGGACTTTCTGCAAATTGAAAAACGTTATTTGTAGGTTCCGAATTTTTCGGTTCGGAAATGAAATGGAGCTGAATGCGTGGATTTTGAAATTTTAGAAGAATCGCAGATTTTTTCTCGCTACTTTTTCTTGTTTTACATAATTATGAAAATTTTCAGGAGGATCGCACCAACGAAAGTTGTGAATTTTACGTTTTAGACAAAATCTTTTTAATCTGGATTAATGATGGTAAAATTTTTGTTTTTGAATGGTTGAACCGGAATTGTGACAGAGTCAAGGATCAGCGTAACTATATAGTAGGATACGATGTATTTTTAATTTATTCGAGGTTAGAAGTTCATTTTTTTTTCAGTCCATCCGTTTGTTCTCTTATTGTCAACATTTAAATAGTTGTTAAAATTATTATAAAGTTACTGTAAAAGCATATTTTTTATCTATTCTGTGGTCAATGCCATATGATTTCGAAGTGTGCTTTTGTACTAATAATTTAAATTGCTTTACTCTTTCCAATAAGGTTGAAAAGTGTTTATGATTTCGGTTTGTCCGTCCGTGCTCTAACTCCCGTAAATATGCATCGAATTTGAAGAAATTTATCAATGTTATTCTTATCTACTGTACCATGTACAGTATATGTACCATTTCTAGCAAAAGACGATGAGTATAAAATTTTTAGATTCTTCAGTTAACCGATGGAATATTTTTTAATCTCTTTTACAGGGTCTCATAAAATTGCATTTATAGTGATAATACGACATTATCTCATATCCGAAATCTCGCCAGATTTAAGAAAAATACATTGCCAAATTTGGCACAAAAATATTGATGTGTTGGAAAGTGTTTTATAATCAATGCATTTGGCATGATTTATTTTTCTTGTTAAATTATGTATTAATCAAAATTTTTGCAGAGACATTTTTCTTTTAGTTCAAAATTATAAATCAAAAAGATAAGTTATGCCATTTTTAAAATATAAAGGTTATGGTACGCACTTAAAATTTGAATGCAAGTTTTTAAATGGGAGAAAAACCAAATTTTTACGAAGGAATATGTAAATAAATTAACGTTATCAAGAAAATACAAGGAATTTTTTACTGCAGATGTTGTACACAGGGGCGTAGCCAAGGGGGGGGGTTTATGACCCCCATAACCCCCCCCCCATGAGAAATTTTTGCCTTACAAAATGTATATTCTTTACTACATTATCACGCACAAGTATATATATATATGAGTTGTAGTAGTCGTAACCCCCCCCCCATGAAAAATTTCTGGCTACGCCCCTGGACACAAGAAGTCTACTTAAAGTTAACTATTATATATAGAAAAAGAAACTTCGGAGATTTTCATTATTATTTTTTTTTTATCATTCCCCTTTTTCTTTCCATTCATTTCATTTCTGAACGCCAAAGTCTGTATGATTGACAGTATAATTTGAGTCATGTGATGACTCAGTTAAGTGTGCTAATGAAGCTAGAGATCAATTTCTGTAAGGGTTTTAGGAAAAAAAAAATGAGAGTCGTTTTTATCAGTTTTCGGGGGCTCATTTTCGGCAGGGCATTCGGAGCAAGCGCCGGTGCCCCCTAAACTATCAGTTAAAAAAATGTGCATTTTGATTTTAATTAAAAATGAAAGACTGTGAATCACTTAATATTTATGCACAATTATTCTGTTTTAAGATTATGTTGCATCAAGGGAATGCATTTCATAAATATTTTGGTATAGCCATCCATAGTGATTGTATGCAGCTACATTTTTTAGATATTTTATTGTATATTATTTTTAACAATTAAAATATTATTATTCAGAACTATTCCATTCCATTTACATTTTGGTTAAGTAATCCTTTTCTTGCTCTTTTAATATCTTTTTTTGTATGATGTGATATGAAAGTTACGTCGTGGGCTTATAAAGAAGCTTTCTTGAGGTGGGGGAGGGAAGGGGGGCACTGACACTTTTGCCCTGGGCCCCCATTTCTGTAAGTCGGTCCCTGTCGGTTTTCTGCCAAATATAAGGTTGACAAAGCCCCCCCCCCTAAATTGATTTCGTAAATTTAAGATTTTCTTAGCTGTTTAAGATCCATTTAAACTTCATATACATAAGCTACGTATTGATCTGTTTGACAAATGCTTTAAGGTGTATTATGTGAAACTTCTCCACCTATTTTATATTACTTGTAGGCGATAACATGGACAACTATGGACCTATCAAATTACTGAAAATTTTCCAGAAATAAAATTCTTCAGTGAATAATTTCCTTCTTCATTTTACTAAAGAGAAAAAAAAAATTACCGTTTAGTGAGCATTTAATTTCATAAACAGAAGTATAAAGCTGGTCACTTTTGCTGCTGTATTGCAAGAAACAATTATCAAAGTCGATTCACTGTGACACCTTAAGCGTAATTTTTGATAAATTAAGTATAATTACTTTGTTTGTGTTTCTTCATGAAGTAACGAAAGCGATGTTAAAAGCAATAAAAAGGTGGCTTTTCTCGAATTTTTCTCACACAATACGTCTGTAAAAGTACATTAAAGAAATAACGTAGAGGCCACTGCTGCTTGGACAGTGAATCACGATGACCACTGGCTCAATGACATTAACTTCATGTCATTCCACTTTTATTTCCGCCTGTTCCATTCTCTATTCTCCAGCTAAATGTCTTCACCTTTGAGCTCAGACGTGTATAGCATTCGTTTACTGCGTTCTTACAACGCTGACACTTTTTGCGCACTTCGCGTTCGCCTTTGCAAGTTGAACTGTGCTAAGTTTTAATGCAGGGACGGATGCGAGACGAGCAAGGGCGTAGCCAAGTTAGGGAGGGGGGTCATAACCCCTCCCCCATGTGGAATTTTTTGCCATACAAAGTGTATATTCTTCACTATCACACACACGTATACATAGATATGAGTTGTAGTAGTCGTACCCCCCCCCCCATGAAAAATTTCTGGCTACGTCCCTGGACGAGATAAGGCAAACCTATTTTCATGTTCAGATTTTTTGAAGATTCAAATCGGAGCATCAATTTTTGAAGGCTGGAAAATTAAGTATGAACTAGAAGTCAAAGCCCGTTGTGGAGGCAATTACAACGGGCGCTCGGGAAAAACAGTTGACGAAAATATGTCTGCACTCAATATTATTTAACTATTATCTAACCATAAATAAATAACTTCATATTCAATTTTTATTACACACCAAAATCGAATTTCATGCTCTTCTAGAAACGTGTGGTCGTAATCGGACGATTTCTTTTAGTGTAAACAGCCTCTCTTATATCAGTGCTTCATGCACACGATTTTAAAATTTATTTGGAAAAAAAATGAAACTATGTAATCTGGAAAAACTATTTTAAACGAATTGAAATCGCAACTTTCATTTCAAAGCTTGATGACCGTGACTTCAATAGGACGTCATGTCAGTTGCGACAGCTAATTTTGTTACTCAAATGAATATATATATATTTTTTTACTCTCGCAAATAAAATGGAGCTGAAAATAATGAAAAATCGCTTAGAAATTAGGGTCCAGGTGGATTTTCAGATTTTTCTTTTTTTTAAAATAGCTAATTTTCTATATACGTAATTGTGAAAGAGTTCAAGCGGACCGCACAAAAGGTGAATATGTTATTGCATTTTTTGTGCTTAGCTTTTTCATCTTTTTGAGTAATCACGATAAAAGTTATCTTGGAGTGGTTACCCGGAACTGTTACAGAATCAGTGAGTCAGGATCAGCGTAACTATATAGTAGGATTATATTAGCTGTTAAATTCGAAATCCAACAATCTACTCTTGGGAGAAAAGTCAGATGATTGTTACTTTTCATTTTTTAAAGGCATACAAATGTCCCCAAAACACTGATCTAGGTTTTTATTTATTTTTTAAATATTGGTCATAGACATAAACAGTAAATTTCAAAGTTGTGTAAAAAATGGTACAGAATTTCTATTAAATTCTTCAGTCGTTTAAACTACGACTACGTAGGCTGATTCGTTTCTTCGAATGTGCAAGTCATTAACGGTTAAATGTCGTGGACTAACTTCATCGATGATTTAAAATATAATCGCACATTTTTCTTTAAACGTACAGGGTGTCCTAAAAACATTGCGTTTTATTCCTTAAATAGTGATGATAGACACATGTAATTGTAATAAACTGCGAAATCACCAAAAGAAAGGAGCAGAATTTTATGAAATGGATTAAAGGAATTAAATTTGTGTCAATACAAAGTTTAAAATTTTATACAGCCACTTCACGAAAAAAAAATCCAATAAATTAAATATGCATCATACAATAATGAGGTGATAAATAAAATTATAGCTTTTTACCTAAAAAGTTTCAAAGGGCTGAAGATAAATATATCCTGATAATATGAATTAAAGCACAATATATCGTGTTAATAAATATGTCGTGTGTATAGAATTAAAAGTGTTTGCTATATTCATCACTTTTAAACGGTTGTCTTACAACTAACTAAATGATAAGTAATCCTTAACGTATAACTTGCGGCAATTTCTACAGAAGAGAATATCTGAATTTTTTTTTTTTTTAAACTTAAGAAAACGAAGAAATTTGTGGATATCAACGTCTTTATACAATGTGAAGCCCAGTTTCATGAAAGGAAATGACTGTATGTGAAGACGATGAATGGACATTGCCAGAAATTACCATTATATCGCTTTGCTTTGTTTGTTTATTCTACACACATACAGCGCATCCAAGACATTTGCTGTACAAAAAATTTCAGTGTTAATATGCTTGTTATGATTGAATTTAATTGTTAAATATTTAATTTTCAGCAGTTCATTTATATTGATTGAAAAGGCTTTCTATTATTAATGATTTGTGAAATTTTTAGCAATTTGACTGCATTTTACTTATCCACTTGAAAAGTTGCGATCAATACGCCGTACGTCAAAAGACTTCCGATAGTGGACAAAATGAAATATTTGTTAATGACGACACCATCGAAAAGCACGAAACCTTTAAATTTTTGACTCGCTTTCAGCAACAACGGAATATTACCTACAGAGAAGTTCTGAGACGCTAAGAAATAAATGGAATCATTTACTTCAGACATTGCTTTTGCAACAGACGACGAACAGAAACAGATCCCAAGAAGTTCGGCTAAAGAAAATACAAGTGTCATTCCCATGAATATTTTGTGGGCTGTATGTGGTTGCGTAAAAACAATGACGTACGAAGCGTAGGATACCCATGCAACTGAAATGGTTAGTGTTGCTAAAATCATGCTCTGAAAGAGTTTGTTTGAGTCGAAAACCGTTTTCGTCACTGCGGAATATTCAGAAAGCAATGAGTTCATATTCGATTTCTGAGTGCTATCGAGTTTATTTTTGAAATTAAGTAACATCTCCTTTAGAACATAACACACGCAGCAAAAATAAATGGCGAAAAAGGGGGACAAAAAAAAATTTACAGTTAAGTGAAAAGTAACATATGAGAAGGGCGTTGAATATGGTGGTGGCACAAAAATTTTATAGTGACTATCTCCTAGATATGGATAAAATTCAAAAGAATTTCTCTTCATAAAAAAAATAATATAACGAGTTAAGTTGAAAATATCAGTAATAATCAATATAGCTATAAGTTTTCTTTTAAATCGAGTTGGATTTCGAGTCGATACAGCATCGTAATTTTCCGACAGTTTTTTGATGAAATCTTGTATCTCTCTGCGTTTCACAATTATTAGAAATCTTAAATATAACTCTACAGCTGCAATAAAATTTTGTAGTATTTTTATTTTAGCAAATTCCTTTGTTTTTGATAGTTGGAAAATTATTTCTGTTAGTCCATTGCTTATGAATGAAAGCACTAAAGACGATAAAGTCACAAGAAAGTTTCTTCTTGAATTTTCATACTTCATGGTGTAACCCAAAAAGTGCAGCCATAAATATGCGTTGAAAGGCAGAAAATTAATTTCAACACTGTTTGTGTTCTGATTTTCAGGCATCCACGCAAAATTTCGTACACGGCTAGATCGGAAAGCTGAACACATTTGATAAATTATAAGCAGGAAAAGTAAATTTGGTTTCGTATCATATCAGATGTTTTTGAATTCAAGCTTCAAAGACTTAAAAGTATTAATTTTATTATCTTCTTTCTCAGCTAGGGAATGAGAGTTTATGTTGCATTAAACCAAAAAAAATCTTGAAAACTTTAATTTTGTAATGTATGAGAACAGAATATCGCAAAAGATATTTGTTAGATAAAAGATTTTATTGGTGTTGTGTGTACTTAAGCAGAAGATTCTTTCAAATTTGCTTTTTTTACACTTCCACATTAAAAGAGCATATTACCCCATTCTAACATTTGTTCCATCGATATACTAACAACAAGGGAAGCCTGTAGGCAGTCCAAATTCTTTGACGCTTACCATTATATATTATAACTAAATATCGTAGATTCAAGAAACCTACACGTTGTCCTTGGACAGAGTTAGCAACTGTTTCCATTTAGCTTTTCGTCACTGCTACACGCATTTGTTTTTTAATAATCTAAATGGACCATACGCATAATATCAAAGCTCTCTTCTTTGTCATAACATTTCTTATTTGGATCTAAGTTCTATAGTTTACGAAATTCAATTAATTGTTGTCCAACAGCTTTCATACAACTTTTAAACATTTCTACTTAACTACAAAACAATCAATAAATCGTTTCGATAAAAGCACTCAATCGTTAGAAATACATTTTTCATTAGAAAACAAACAAACATGAAATATGTAACCGAAGTCTAATGCGTGCTCCTTAAGATTCTTTTATTAGTAGTTTAAAAAAATTTGAATGATACCTATACAACCCATTAAAAAATGAATTCCATTCAAAGAATTGTGATTTCTTAAAAATTCAGTATCCTCATTTAGATATTTTAAATCATGTGTTCTAGCACAGTAAAAAAATTAATTTAAGAAATATATAATTAAAAACGTTTGAAAATTAAATTTAATAAATACTGACTTTATTTTTTTATCAGTTTAACAAAAATGATTATTTGATTTTGTGAAATATAACTTCCATTTCAACCGTAAAAAAGTGTACAGAAGATCCTGAACAGGGCCTTTTTTAGTCTTATTCTGTTGTAGAAGAATAGTGAGGAGTAATAAATGGCAACGACATGAAAATCACATTGTTACGTATTTGGGAGATGATCTACTCTCATAAGCCATTTTATATAGTACGTTATTCCTTTACCTATTTAGAGCAGGGGTGGGCAGAATTTTCTAGGGTACTTGGTACTTCTAATTTTTTCAAGGTGTTGCAGTCCACCCAGTGGCTTCGTGGTGAGCTAAAAAAAGTTCTACAATATTTAGTATAACTTAATAATAAATACAGAATATGTACAGCTCCGAGAAAAAAAAAAAAAAAAACGCTCACTTGCACTTTATTCGGCCGTCATTTGTCGCACACCAAAGTTACATATACGATTATGTGCGCTTTAATTTGCTGTACATAAAATTTGCATAAGGGGCCATCTCTATATTTAAATTCTCACCAACTTCTCTTTCTGATGGCAACCCCTAGATTTCACTTCATATTTTAAAAATTTAGCTCATTTTAACCAATTTTCAATAAATTTGAACTGAAAATGGGTGAGGTATGAGCTTTCAAAATCCCCCCCCCCTTCCATGTTAAAATATTTTTTCACACTTTAATTGATATCTCATATAATACTGATATTAAGAAGGTATAATATTGATATTAAGAAGCTGATTTTTATGCATACGATTAGAACTAAACGATTCAAACACAATTTACTGTTATTATAATTTTTAATAAAATATTAATATGAATTATGGATTATTAAATTAATATTTAAAAAAAAGAAATAGCGACCTAGCCAAATTTCGATGGAAATAGATGAAAAACGTAATTTTACATGGCTGTACGAAATTTCAAATTTTTACGTTCAGCAGTTTAATTTATATTAATTAAAAGTCTTATTTTCATTAGTTAGGGACCATATGTAAATTTATCAAGTGACAATTTTTTGAAAATTTTCAAAAAATTTTAATTAAATCAATTAAAACAGTATTATCAAAATAAATGTAACTTAGATTTCTTTTGCACGAAAATAGTAAAAGTTACCTGTATTAAAAAATAGCAGATTTTGAAGCAAATAAATTGGAGGTTTGTACAGTTTGGTTGTGATACTAAAAAGCGTCTATTGTTGCGTCCACCACTATTTTCCCCGAAATAAAATATTTTCCATGTATAGAATTATATGCAGTAGATGTGTGGCGGCGTCAACTTTCAATAATTTATTATGCTATGATATATTCGCACGCGGAACACATTTTATTTTATTTGTATGTAAAAACGTATCTCGTGAATTTAATTTGAAACGTTGTTCTAAAAATGTGTCGTGATAAAATAGTTCAGTTATTCGTTTTCATGTAAATTATTAGGCGTTTTGTAGAAAGAGAAAAATAAATAAGTGTGATGTCAATATTGTAATTTCAATTTATTGATGTGTATTTTTAATGTCCGATTTCCCTAACTCGGGAGACGCGACATATTGGTGACCCGATTTATCAAGATGACGACTGACGGCAATGGACTCGAACTGAATAAGGTGAGTGTTAAAATACCTCCATTTTGGACTGATAAACCGGACATCTGGTTCTATCAAGTAGAAGCACAATTTACTATAAGTGGAATTACTGCCGAAGAAACAAAATTTAACTATTTGGTTTCGCAACTAGATCCAAAATTTGTTGAGAATATATGGGATATAATTAGTAGCCAAAGTCAAACTAAATATTCTGATGCTAAAACTAGACTTCAAAACTTGTTTAAAGAAAGCGAAAATGCTAGAATTCAACGGCTAATTACTGGAATTGAATTAGGTGATTTAAAGCCCAGTCAACTCTTGCAAAAATTAAGATCTATAGCAATCTCAGATATTTCTGAAAATTTGATTAAAATGCTATAGAGCAATTTCAACCACGTGACCGGCAATGGAGACTGCCAATAAGAACTCGTTTTTGAAGTGACGTCTATCCACCAGGAACTTTAATGAACCAATAGAAGCCTCATATTATTCCACCAGCATAGAATTGTAACGTAATGTGAAACTGCCCTATGGCTTGGAAAATTACCTGAGTCTATCGAAAATATTTTAATTGTAAGTAAAGAAGATATTGACAGCTTAGCTGTAATGGCTGATAAAATTTGCGATATGAGTCCTAAAACCGACGTTTGTAGTGCAAGTACTATGCATGATTCTTCAACTGAATTGCTAGATAGAATTAAAAACTTACAAGACCAAATCGCCGAATTGTGTATGCGTAATGGCGCAAGACCAAGGACACGGAATGCGAATTCTTTTCGTAATCGCTCTCGCAGTAATTTGCGCAGGAATTTTGACCCCAAAGGAAAGTTGTGTTACTTCCATTTCCGATTTGGCGCTAAATGTTTTCCGGATAAATGTCAACCTCCTTGCAGCTGGATTCAAAAATCAAAAGATAATCTGGAAAACACCAACCTGCAGTAGGTTCAGCGACAAACTCTACTGCAGAAAATGTAAAGGATTGTCGCAAATTTCGTTTATTCGTTCGTGACCGAAAATCAAATTTGCACTTCCTTGTAGATAGTGGAGCTGATGTCAGTTTTATTCCACCTACATCTCGTAACCTGAAGAAGGCAGACTTTAAGTTATATGCTGCTAATGGCACAGAAATAGTAACATATGGTACAAAAATACTCAATCTAGATTTGGGATTACGTCGTGACTTTCAATTTCCGTTTATAATTGCTGATGTTACAAAAGGAATTTTAGGTTCAACACGAGAACCCAATCCCACGGGATTGGGTTCTCGTAACGTCATAACGTAACAGGGAAGCGCGGGATCATCAACGCCATCGATTCTGAAAAGTCGATTTCCCAGTCTAGCTGGCGTGTTTTATACATACAGGGTGTTTTGAAACTCACGGGCAAAAATTTAAGGGGTGGTATTGTGAGCCAAGATGATTCAGAATCACATAGCAATGTGGGGTCGGAAACGTGTTCCTCATGTACCTGTTAATAATCATTTTGGAATAATAGTGAACTTCTTGACTATGGTTCTTCAAAAACTAATGGATCTTTCACAAAAAGCTTAAAATTGATTAGCAAGAGGATTGATTACTAAGGTAGGGATTATTCAATGATTACAAGATTGATTATAGAATGATTACAAGATTGATTATAGCATGACTACAAGATTGATTATTAAAGTGATTATTAACAGGTGAACGAAAACAACGTTTCCGACCCCACACGGATGTGATTCTAAACCATCTTGGTTTCCTCTACCATCCCTTAAATTTTTGCCCATGAGTTTCGAAACACCCTGTATATTTCATTTAGTATGCGCATTTTAGGTCTTAGTAAAGACTGTCACCCCAAAATGTCTTTGTAGTCTACCAGTCGATAGCGATCGATTTAATGTCCCCCCCTGATTTAGGGGTAATTCATACTAAACAAAAACCACGCTCAATCTACAAGAACGGACGAAATACACCGTAAAACTCATCACAGAACTCAACCAGAGTGCAGCTCTTGCACACTAACGACATTTCAAGTTATAATTCGAGCTATAATTATTTGTCGTATATTTCAGTACTCATTTTCAATGCAGTAAAATGGAGACACTGGTGCACAAAATAAAAGTCATAAAATCGGCAATTCTCTGGAGGAAGAAGGTATTCACAGTTTTCCTATGGACTACCGAATGCATTCAATGAGGATGAATTCAACCTACTGAGCTCCTTAACCCTTTGAGGCGCAACCCTTTCCCAATGCTGAAAAAAGGGCAGCCGTTGCCATCACTCGACTTAACTACCAGCAAAATGGTGAATGAACGTTTCGATCGTCCACCATTTTGCTGGTAGTTAAGTCGAGTGATGGCAACGGCTGCCCTTTTTTCAGCATTGGGCAATCTATCCAGCTGTTCTCGCATTCTTCCATTTTTCAGCAGATGTCAGTGCTTTTAAAAATAATCATGACCATTTTTTACGGGAAGTGACGTGCTAAAAATTAAAGGATTCTCGTAGAGCTATGTCACCCGCAACTATTTTTATAGAAATCAAATCTGTGACTGGCAACAGTCAAAACGTCAGAGTTTGGTGTTCCCAGAGCGGGAACACTGCGCGTAAAAGGGTTAAAGCCCAAGCGGTGCAGCACTCATTTTTCTACTAAAGAATTAAATCCCATTACGACCTTTTGGGGACACCCTGTATTTTCCATAATTTTTATTTTTAGACGCAGGTTTTCTAGGAGCAGCCACGAAAGCACCCGAGTCTTCCGCTTGTCTATCATCGTTACGCCTGGCATTGAATTCTTTCACTCAGGGCCGTAACCAGGATGAAATGTTAGGTAGGGCTTTGAATCTAGTTAGGGGGAGGGGGTTGCTGACCGAATATAAGTATTAGTAATCGACGGGCGAGGGAAGAGACTGCTTTTCAATTTGTACATTTTTTTAGAGTATTTGTTTCAGAAAAGCCCGTATTTTTAAAATATTTTAACATTCAATGTGCTAATAAATTTTTCATTGAGATTGCATGAAAAATATTCAGATGAAAATTTACTGAAAAATACATTTTATTTATGTTTCATTTTAAATATGTATGATAAAGCAAAATATAAATATTATACAGAGCGATCCCTTTAAAAGAATGCCCGTTGGTTTTTCTTATTACCTTTAAATCTGACGAATGTGGGAACTATACGATTTCGAGCACTGTTGGGGATGGGGACTGTTACAACTTTATGTGTGAGGCAGTGGCGGCTCGTGGGTTATTTAAGAGGAGGTTCACAAAACAATATTCGAAAATTAACGCGATAATTATATTCGAAAATACGACGCACCGTACAGGTTAAAATAAATTTGCGTTTCCAGCAGTTAATGGAAAACAATGCACGCGAATGAAAGAAAACAAGTCATCTTTGCAGGGCCGTACCCAGAAAAAAAATTCAGGGGGAACCAAGAGGGGGAAAAGGCTTCATTATTATTGTTTGTTAACAAAATTTTAAATTTCGGGGGGGGGGCGGACCCCTGGTCCCCCCCCCGCTACGGCCTTGAATCTTTGGTCTTACATTTCGTCACCAAGATAAGTTTTAGCAAAGGTAATGTCTTGATTCATTTTATTTCCATTTTTTTTTCAAAGGATACTATTGAAAAATGCCATTGTGTGTGCTTTAGCTCAGAAACACGTCTTTCACTCGCATCTAATTTACTTTACACTAGTTTGTAAAAAAAAAATAATGTAGAGAAAAATGATAGAAATAAAGAAAATATTAAGAAAATGAAAAAAAAAATAATTAACTGACCGAATTTAACAAACCAATTGAAAATCCGGAAGCTAAACTGCAAAAATTGGAGCTGTGTGCACGATGAAATTGTGCGAACGGAATGATTTCATCAGTGCCGTACACTTTCCCAGCTGTCTCGGCTTCTTATAGCAGAGAGCGGTTCAGGGGAAAATTTTTCCGCTCGCACGTGCGATTGATTCAAGACTGCTTTTGTCTGCTTTCAAGACTTAATCCTGTGTTCATTTTGTTTCTGAAAAACATAATTGAATTCCAATTTTTTACAGTATCAGTCTTCACAGTAAATGTTGAAAATGTTCGCCGCCATTTTGAATGCAAACAGGAACACGTTGAAATTTTTAAGTTTTTACTCCCCTCGAAAGCTCTGCGTGGCAGTTGTGTTCTCAGAAAAATCCAAGATCCGATGCTAAGCGCAATCAAAAGCAGCAAAATAATTAACTGTATATATATATATAGAATATATTGTGATAAGCAATTGTGAGCAATTGTCATAAGAAATGCCCCCCAAACAATGGTTATTTTTAATGATGTAAAATTTAAGGATTGTTAAAAATCATTCATTTCTAGACAATAGTATTTATCTACAAATTTACAATTTTTTGAAAATCTTAGGAGGGGCTGAAAGCCTGCTAGGTAGGGCTCAGCCCCCCATAGCCCCCCCTCTGGTTACGGCCCTGCTTTCACTACTTTGATTCTGAGTATTTCTGGTTTCGGAAGCTCATCTTTTGATTTCATCATAGCACATCGGAAATTGTCGAAAGTAGAAGGGAGGCTATGTAACAGCGTTACAATCAGCAAGTCGTCGTCTATTTTAATATCCATTTCTGAAAGTTTGTCCATTATGTCGAAGAATTTTCTCAAGGTCGTGAATTCCATTAGACGAGTCGGGTATCTTATATTGAAATAAAGATTTCAGTAATGCAGCTTTACCAGCAGGTCCTTTAGACTGATAGATTTCTCCCAGTTTTTTCCAGACATCTAATGAAGTATCACAATTTTTTATTTGTTTGCGTTCAGATGGCGATATACATAGATTGATATCTGCTATTGATTTTTCGTCTATTTGGACCCACGTATCGAACTCTTCTTGCGATTTTCCGTCATTTTCCAAAATTCAGGTTTCGGCTTTGAGCCTGATGCATAAATCCAGGCATCATTCTTTATTAAAAGCGCTTTCATTTGCATTTTCCATGTTTCGTAATTATCTTTATGCAGCGTTTCAATTCGTTAAGTTCCTGTCGCCATTTTGAGGATGAATGATGCAGCCTTGAAACGAACGTTAAAAATTAGCAATTAAATAAATTAATCCATCTGGTGTTCATAACCTTTTAGAAATGTTAGCAGAGTTACGGCACAAACACAGTAAGCTTGGGATTTTAACATAACATTTACTTTATTAAATCAGAACGGAAGAAACAGGCACATCACATAACAAAAACAAGATAACATCAAGAAGTTAAAAAAGTATAGAAGAAGTAAAAAGAATGCGTGCGCGAGCACAGTTACAGTTATAGATAAATGTTCATTGAGGAATACAGAATTCAGGAGGATAAGACATTGCACAATAAAAAAATAAACAATTCAATAGTCAACAATTTATTCTTACTTTTATGTCGCATTTTTGGGACACATTTTTCGGACAATTTTCAATAAAGGGGGTGAGAGATAAAATGACATAGTTATTAATATACACTGCCCTCCAAAATTTAAGATACAACCTGTTTTTTGTGAATAATATGGAAACGAATGAACATAGAAGCAAAAAATTTGGACTAACTGAGCACTAAATATATCTTTATTGAATACGACATAGAAATTTACATAAATTCAAAACAAACATGGTGTAAAAGCAAAAGAACACTTTTGGTAGAAAAGTCCACTTTTGGAGAAAACAGTTTATCAAAGCTTTTTGTGGAAACATTACAAAAATGAGTTCTAATAAGGAATGTGTCCACCCCTAACTGCAATGCACTGGCGGAATCGATTCTCCATGCTGCTAATTAAGTTGTCGGACACCTCAATAGGGAGCGAAGACCACGCACGGATTAGTCTTTGTTCCAGATCATGCAACGATCTTGGAGGAGGACTTGAAGCAGCCACATGTCTGCCAAGGTAGTCCCAAACATGTTCTATCGGATTGAGGTCTGGAGATTGAGCTGCCCATTCCATTCGCTCCAAACCTTGACTCTCAAGATAATCCTCAACAAGCACAGCTCGGTGAGGTCGGGCATTATCATCCATCAGAATGAAATCATTGCCAATAGCAGCAGCATATGGCCGAATATAGGCATCAAGGATCTCGTGCCGATATCTCACACCAGTCACAGTTCCTCCCTGGAACACATGCAGGTCAGTGTGACCATCGAGTGGGATCCCTGCCCAAACCATTATTCCACTACCTCGAAAACTGTGTCTTTCCACAGTGTTGGATTGATGGTATCGGGTACTTCGTTCCCTCCAGATAAGCAGACTTCCTGAATCGCTCTCCAATGTGAATCTGGACTCGTGTGTAAAGAGTACAGAAGCCCATCGCTGTCTGGTCCAAGGAACGTGTTCTCTTGGCCACAGTGGCGGATTAATGAAAGTTTGTCGGGGGGGGGGGGCGGTTAGTTAGAAGATTGTTTGCCAGGAGAGGACAGCTCGCGTCACTGAATGTGTCGCTTAGAGCTACATATACGTCCTTCCCGTAATTTCCCGCCAGAATTTGGAACCTCATCAGAAGGTGGGGGGACTTCTGAATATTGGCACCCCTCGGAAACTGCTAGCGACCGCCGAGAGGACTTTCGGAACCATGGATTTAACGTGCACGTACGCAGCATGTACACGGTGGTCTTTAGTGGTACGCCGGTATCGAACCCACAACCTTCCGGTTACGAGTCCAACGCCTTAACCACTGGGCTACCACGGCCCACACAGTAGTTAGAAGATTGACATATACATCCATTTTATGGAAGTAAAATAGGATCTTTTACATTAATTTCTTTTTTTCTCGGGGGGGGGTCGCCCCCTCCGCCCCCCTTTAATCCGCCCTTGCTTGGCCAAGATAAGCGGGCCCTTCTCTGTCGTCCGTTGAGGGGTACACATACAAGTGGTCACCTTGCATAGAGATCTGCATTGTGAAGAAGCCTTCGCACCGTACTAGCGGATATTCTTCTCTCTGATGCTACAGAGTGGTCTGCAACAAGTTGCAGACAACAGCAACTGCGGCACAGAAATGTTTCTTCTTTTCCGGGTCGAAAGAGCTATAAAACTATATTCTGCGCGTGTTATAGCTCGTGGTTGGCCTAGAACATGTCTTCTGGGCACAGAAGCTTCCCTTTGATATTGATTCCAGAGACGGTGAACCACACTGCGAGACACATTAAGATGTCTAGGAGCATAAGCCTGTGACAACTCCATTTCCATTCACACGACCGCCCGCCACCTTAACGAATCGGGCAAACAGTTTCTCTAAGATATTGCGGGACCCTGCTACCTATTGTTAACAAATCTGCTAACAAAAATTGTAAATCAACAAAAGTTACACGCGTAATTATGAAAGCCTGATATTTGCAGATTTTTCTTTGACTCATATATGGCTGTTCTTTTCTATAAAAAGAAAGTAGTAGCTATCGTTTTTGCATAAATTCGCATAAAGTTCATTTTTATCATTTATATAAACCATAAATTTTACTGTCAGTGTCATTTTTTTTTATGGTGAGCTTCGAAAAACATGTTGTTCCTTAATTTTTGGAGGCCAGTGTATGTATATATATATACACACACACACTGATGAGCCACAACATAAGGTGAGGCATCATTCTTGCACTTACGTTTGGGAAAGGCTGTTAATCTAAGCGAATTTGATAGAGGGCAGATTGTAACCACCCCCACATTTTTCAATGAGCTTGTCTGGATGACACGGAGAGCAGGTAATTAAGTGGAAATGGTATTTAGCTATTGCTGGAGAAGGTGAGGCATCATTCTTGCACTTACGTTTGTGAATGATGGGAAAGGCTGTTAATCTAAGAGAATTTTATAGAGGGAAGATTTTAATGGCCCAAAGACTCGGGACGAGTATCTCCGAAACGGCACCACTGATCGCTTGTTCACGATCTGCCCTTGTTAGTATTCATAAAAAGTGGATTAATGACGGTAAAACCAGCAATAGACGCCAAGATGTTGGGTGTCCACGCATTATCAAAGAAGGAGGATGACGCAGATTGTCCCGCCTATTACAGTAAAATCGACATCAGACAATGGCTCAGTTGACAGCCCAATACAGTGCACGTCCAAATAGAAGTTTTTCGGAACGCACAATTCAGCGGATACTGTTGCATATAGGACTGCGGAGCAGACGTCCTACTCGAGTGCCTCTGCTTACCAAGCGTCATTGTCAACGGCGCCAACAGTGGGCACGGGAACATCGAGACTGGACCATGGATATGTCTTCCAGGAGAACAGCTACTTCCCTCTTCTACAGAAGGTTATACCATGGGTGCGCATAGAAATCTTTGTAGGGGGGCTGGGGGGCAAACTTTAAAAAAGTTTTCTAGAGGGGGGCAAACTTCACACTTGCAATAATTTGTTTCCGATATTGCTTTGTTATGCACTTCTGTTTACATGATTGCACAATTTACTAAATCGCTACTAGGGGGGGGGGAGTGCCCTACCTTGCCCCCCCCTTATGGGCGCCCATGGGCTATACACAGGCTGGTGGCGATGGTATTTTGTTTTGGGTAACGTTCTATTGGGTGGCTATGGGGTGGCTCATGGTGGAACAGACCAGGAATGCTGGTGACTATCTGAACATCATTGAGGATCAGTTGCACGCTTACATGGCATATGTCTTCCCAACAGGAAATGGAATCTTACAACAGGACAACGCGCCATTGCACAGGGCTAAAATTGTGTTGGAGTGGTTCGAGGAGCATAGTGATGAATTCCAATTAATGTCCCGGCCTCCTAACTCGGCGGATCTTAATCCCATGGAGCATCTTTAGGATTACATGGAGCGGCAACTCAGAGCTCAAACATCACCATGTTCAATATCTCGACTTTGCCTGACCACTGCTTAAATATTTGGCACAACATGTCTGCAGTTATCTACCAAGCACAGGCATTGGTAAGACTTTTTTTAGGGGGGATTGAGATTTCGATAAACTGACAAGTCAGATATCGGTTTTCACCAACTTATTTATTTTTTTTATCAACTATATTATCAACTTTTCTGCTTTTTTCCAGCTCGGTTTGGGTAATTTTGCCAAGCGTGCCAGAAAAAAGAAAGTAAATTATAATGAGTTTTCCAATAGGGATGATACAATTTTAAATGGTTAGAATGGCAACACTGCGTATTCTTTTTTTGACATTTCTTGTGTGATTTGTGTTTAGTATGCTATGCCATTTAATCATGGAAAGATACACGCTTGAACAACGTTTCGAAATTATTAAATTGTTTTATCAGAATCAGTGTTCATATGTGAATATTGAGAGAAATTTGAGAAGAATTCATGGACGACATTAGTCAGTTAATCGACTTATTTCCTTGTGATTTCTTTCTATGGGGATATATTAAGTCACAAGTTTATGCTGATAATCCAATAACAATTGAACAATTTAAAACCAACATTGAACGTGTTATTCGTGAAATAACACTCAATTTATGTGAGAGAGTGTTGGAAAATTGGGTTGACACACACACACACACACAGAATGCGGTACGTACAGAGAAGTCGTGGTGCTCACATAAAATATATTATTTTTCATACTTTATGGTATAATGTAAGCTTTCAAAAAAAAAAAAAAAAAAAAAAAAAACGAAGAAAATCTGAAACACTTTCAGATTTTAAATGCGCATCAAAGTGCTATATATTAAAAGCATATCATAGTTTATGCGTCGTCCCTATGTTTCTTCCTTATTCCATTAAAGTGGAAAGTGTATCATTATTCATGTCTGTGCGATATTTTGCTTCCTTGTTTCACGAAACCCATCTTTGGAATCGAAATCTATCTTAAAATCACCTACTAAAACTATTTTACAATCGTTTGCCAAGTATATTACAACTATACTTCACCGTTTTAAATATTGTTTCGAATGTCCATCATGATCCATGAGTGTGCCGTGTTTCTCTTTCTGGTTTGACTTCTACTTTAACGCCCCGACTCTCACCAAGGTGGCGATCATTAAACACATGGAGCTACCAGGACGATTTTTTGTATTTATATGGCAATCGTAATTTAGAATTAAATGGCGATTTGGAACAACATGTAAGTACAGCATTCCGTTACATTTTTATTTATTTTGGGTTGCCAATGAATGTAGTTTTAATAATTAAGTGTCTTAATTCCTTAACTGGTGCGTTTATCGCTAATTCGTTCACTGTAGTTTTCATCTAGTTCTTTTGGGAGCGTTGAAACTTGTGCATAAGTCCTAGAGACCCATGACTGCAAAGCTCGGCAAAGTGCGGGATTTTTTAAGGTTGGCAAGAGCGGGGGCGTTAAAATAGGAATCATCTCTTGCTTGTACCGTAAAACGCATCTTTGGAATCGAAATCCATCTTAAAATCGCCTACTGAAACTGTTTTACAATCTTCGCCAGGCATATTCCAACTATATCCCCTAAACATTTTAAATACTCTTTGGAATGGGCATCATAATCCTTCCTTGTTCCATAAAACACTTCTTCGGAATAGAAATCTGTATATGGAAATCGTCTACCAAAACTGTTTAACAATTTTCGCCTAGCACAGTCAAACTATACAGAGCAAGAGCCCGCGGCCGCCAGACCTTCGTCATAGTATAAAAGCTGAAACTTTCTCTGCGCATACCCCCCAACAGAGGTAGGAACAATCGGCCACTATAAAGTTTGGATGATCGTGGATTTGGCAGGTAACAGGTGGCAAAGGTGTATAAAACTGCAGAATATTTTTGTCATTTCATAAAGCTTAATTTTTTTATATGTTCTTCTTCGCAGTACTAGAAATCACTTTATCCCTTGCCAGACACTTTTCCATCGTGGCAAACCCCCGCCAGACAATCTCAAAGTCATGGAAAACGTAATTCTATTTTCGTCATTTTATAAAGCGTGATTTTTTTACATGTTCTTCGGCGCAGTTCTAGAAGTCCCTTTATCCTTTGCCAGACACTTTTGCATCGTGGCAAACCCCCGCCAGACAATGTCAAAGTCATGGAAAACTTAATTCTATTTCCGTCATTTCATTGTTTGCCCAAATCTTACCATTTGTCATCGACCTTCACGTGTTTTGCAGAAATATCGCCAAATTTAACGCCAAAAATAACTACGTATTTTGCAGAACTCTAAAACTGTTTACCGTAGAATGTTGAAATTTTGTATTTAGAACTATTATAACAGCTAACTGCGCATCTCTTTTTTGATTGCAATCAACCGAGTAATTTCTTTACAGGGTTACCTAAGACATTAAATACATTAAGGTCTATGGACACTTTAAATTCATTATAATGATACTGACGTCTCTAGTCATAGCCGAAATAGTGATTCATCGTGATGAATCACCATTTCGGCTGTGACCAGAATCTCGCTAACTATCTCAAGTCTTCGGCTTTTGGTGAAGTATCAACCAATGAAGTGTCAAAAAGAAATCTTTCAAATTGAATCCAGCTTGGAGATATCGGAAATATTTGGCTAGAAATCGCTAAACCTTATTATTACTGCAGTATTTTATGTCTTTCAAACAAAATAAGTTTAGATGAAATGCACCGAAAATATTTATAATATAACAGACGTACAAGAAAGTCATGTGGTGTCCATATCAGATTTCTGATTAAGGTATTAAGATGGAAATTATAGTGAATAATTTTTGATTTTTTTTAAACTCATAAATAATTCTATATAAAGAAATTATCCGATAAATCCGACTCCATGACTTTGAGATTGTCTGGCGGGGGTTTGCCACGATGCAAAAGTGTCTGGCAAGGGATAAAGTGACTTCTAGTACTGCGAAGAACATATAAAAAAATCACGCTTTATGAAATGACGAAAATAGAATTACGTTTTCCATGACTTTGAGATTGTCTGGCGGGGGTTTGCCACGATGGAAAAGTGTCTGGCAAGGGATAAAGTGATTTCTAGTACTGCGAAGAAGAACATATAAAAAAATTAAGCTTTATGAAATGACAAAAATATTCTGCAGTTTTATACACCTTTGCCACCTGTTACCTGCCAAAGCCACGATCATCCAAACTTTATAGTGGCCGATTGTTCCTACCTCTGTTGGGGGGTATGCGCAGAGAAAGTTTCAGCTTTTATACTATGACGAAGGTCTGGCGGTCGCTGGCTCTTAGACTAATACTTCACCTTTATAAATACCATTTGGACAGTGTATCATAATCTATCGTGTACCGCATTTGTCTTTGCTGTTCTATGAAACACTTCGGAATTAAAATCTATTTTAAAATCGCCTACTAAAACTATTTTTCAATATTCACCAGGTGTTTTCTAGCTATACTCGAAATATATTTATAAAAAAACCCACACAATTCATTAAAGAAAAACACATTTGAAAAGTGATTCGACGCGCTAATTGTAGGAAAAAGTGTATACACAAAAAGCCTGGGAGAAATGAATAGCACTCTGATGCTAAAAAAACCTGGGAGAAATTAATAGCACTCTGATGCTAAAAAATTGTATCTCACTGAAAAATTTGTGTGTTTTTTTAAGTTTTAAATTGTATCATTCTTAATCGAAAACCCTTGAGTTTTTGTAAAAAAAAGTTTACCAAGTTTTCCTAGGTATCTAATTTTGCCAAGTTTCATAGAATTTAGCGAGAGTTAGGAGGGAGATTCC
This sequence comes from Cheiracanthium punctorium, assembly GCA_038373885.1. Classification (NCBI taxonomy): domain Eukaryota; kingdom Metazoa; phylum Arthropoda; class Arachnida; order Araneae; family Cheiracanthiidae; genus Cheiracanthium; species Cheiracanthium punctorium. The sequence continues at coordinate 760,891 of JAWZYV010016091.1, read as the reverse complement.
CCCCCCCCCTTTAGCAAGGGCCCTGCTACCAAGAATTCGTGACATCCATGCCCAGGCGATTTGCAGCTGTTTTGAAGGCCAAAGGAGGCATAACGCATTATTGAGTAGGTGGACATAATGTTTTGGCTCTTCAGGTGTGCATACATATATATATGCATATTTTACCGTGGTATGTTGCATTCTTTTTCTTTCTCTCGAAGTTCTATTCTACTTCTACTCGAACATGTTTTTCAGATTCCTCAAAGGTCTGTTTTCATAACAAAATACATTTTCTTTTCTTTACGTTTTATAAAATGATGCAGCTTCTTACGAAATTTTACGTTAAAATATGACTTCTCATGGCATGAGTGGCATTTTTAGAACAGATTGTATTTGCTCAATATTTGACTGCGTACCCGACACTTAAGTCATTGAATTTTATCAGGAGTCACATGCACAGCCAACGTATAAACTCAAAAAAGTAGCTTTAAGGAAAAAGAAAATTTCAAAATGACGAAGGAAGAATAGTACAATAATTGCCTTTCTTAAACAAAAACACTTGGCGTTGCTGTTGGTACGACAAATAGAATGATTAGTCATCTTTTTAAATTGATGCTTGCAAACTTAAGAGTGAAACAAATACGGACGGCAGTAATGCATTCATATATCGACCATAGAGTATTTTGCAAATCAACATCCGTAGGCAATATCGGAATTCTTTTGAGTGAGTCAGTGAAACAAACTGTTATGTAAACATTACATTCGCCATTTAACCAGAAGCATGGCCTTGTAACAATAAGTAATATTGACATTTATAAATTTCCTTTCAGCCCAAAAATAAGTACAGACAGACAAAAGTAATAAGTCATAAGCATTTTCCCTCTAATGTATAGGGAATCATTTTCGCTCCGGCTTCATTCAGCCTTAATTTGGTTAAGCGATAATAGATCCGGGACGACAATGAATTTAGAGTTATTCTAAACTTTATAAAGTTCAACTTTGCAGCCAATAAAGGATTTTTGGGAGTCAAAAAACCTTTAGGGGAGGAGTATAGGTCGTTTATTGTTTTCCTAAAATCTATGAAAAGCATTGCTTGATATAATTTCAAGTTCCTGTGAAATTTCGAATCAGAAAGCTCAATGATTAAAATACTGGATTGGTAACCAAAATTTTTGAAGTAGAACTTCTTTAGGCGCAACTAGAGAGTAACTCAATTTTTTTTTCTGACGGAAGTAACGCTGAGTAAAGGAAGTGACGTGCGCGCGGAAAAAGAAGAACCACAGAATACCTACTTTCTCGACCGCTACCGTGTTTTCGCCGTTCGCCGACTTCATCTATGTATATATAAATACGCTAAGCAAAACCTTACTGTCCCTTTTGCAGCGCACTGCGTGAACTTAGAAGGGTGAAATTTGGTATAGTTAAAGTTCGTATGGAGTTGTTTGTGCGAATGCTAAAATTTTTGTGTAATATGCTAATGCACCGTAAAAAAAATTAGAGAAGTAAATTGGCGAGTAATATTGTGCGCCAAGTCGTCATTGTTGTGTCCATTTTGAAATAACAGCATTAAGTTACAATAGGGTTATAATATTCCAACAAAATTCTCCAAAAAATGAAATTAATCGCCAGTTTAGTGAAAATATTATCGAAATACATCAGCAATCAATAGGGGATGAAAATAATATTACATTGTTAATGAGGTGCATGGAAATATTTCAGACAAAACATACTCTCGGGTAACAGATATATAGAAGTCAGTTATTTTAGCCCTTAAAAATGATGATAGTACTTTTGTTAATACTGATATACTTAATCAAATACACGGTGAACTGAGAACATATCATAGTCACGATAAAATAATTTGCTATTAATAATGACAGTAAAATTATTAATTGGATTTTTGAGTTATTTCACTGTTAATAGTTTGGATAACTTTCAGTCAGCCGATAAAAAGCCAAGTAATTGAAACCTGCGCCAATTGAAAGAAACCTAACGAGAATCACTGAGCATCATTTCCAGTACAAAGTTCTTGCATCCACATTTCTATACTTTGGAATTTTAATTTAATTCCATATGTTTTTTCCATTTCCATAATTTTAACGAACGATCAATCCAATAAACATACAAATTTCTTTTTAGTATATTGATACGTTTAAACATTGTAATTTGTATATAAGTACTTTTTTTTGTATATTGATTAATACGGTACTTACATATTATCCTGGCGGTCCGCCAAGACGAGCAATTTTTCGCCAAGATAAATGCCGGACACAAGAAATTATTGATGGTTTGGAATACGATTGGCAACAGTTTACCAGCATATTTGACGAAAAAATTGTTTGGCGGTAATGACCGCCAGGATAATACGTAAGTACCATTAATACTTTTGGCTTTGTTTTGGGAAACAACGATGTTTTAGTCTTTTAATGTCGCCAAGAAAAAATTGTTGGTGGGATTTACGCCTGCTAATCGAAAAATACCATAGTTTGCCACCACATATGTTAGTGTTGAAAGTTAATTGCATAGTTTTACTGATTAGAAACTTAAGTAATACAAAGGGACGGGGGTCAATTGTAACCGCGCCAACAGCTATCAATCAAATCGAAGGCGAATTGCACCGAAATCCATATCTTGCTCCCCCTCGAAAATACATGCTATCGCTGGTCTTTGCGACACCCAAAAAACATCACTTCGTTCGGCTATCGCTGTAAGGGGTACCTCGAAAATATGCTACTGCTGGCGCTTTGCAAGACCCCAAAAACCTCACTGGGTCGGGCCGTTGCTGTAGGGCCTCTTCAAAAAATGCTACCGCTGGCCCGTTGCGAGACCACAGTGTTCCTCTATGATTGTCCCTTCCATTTCGCGGCCGTGGATTAAATTCATCATCGTCAACGGTGCAGCTCGCCCTGTTCTCCTTTCGACCGTTGCAACTAATCCATTCCCGTACAAAGGAAGCATTAATCAATGGAGCACGAATGCGCATCAAGTTTATGCACCGTTATGCTATCAATTGTGATGTTTTAACTAGAATCCCATGCAGTAGGAAAATTTGGATTCCAAATAAACGGACAATTCGAAATGTCCCATGTACAATATATTCTGGAGCTATTTTATCATTCACTTATCTCTCAAAAGAAACCAATTTCCAATTATACCTGCATTTGCGATGACAATTAGTAAGTCTCAAGGACAAACATTTGAAAAAAAAATGAATAGTATTGAAGCCGCCAGTTTTTCAATTGTACGTCGCAGAAAAGTAGTGTTCGATCATTCCATGGTTTGAGATGTTATATTAATTTTCTACTTAAATTTTATATACTTTTAAAAAGATACACGAAATAACTGTGTAGCCTTGACGAAACCTGGGCAGTATAGGAAATAAAATAAATAAATAAATAATAAAATAAGTAAAATAAACCGGGAAATGCCAAAAAACGTATGGCCGCTTTTTAAATATGGCTTAGCCAAGTTATACCTCATTTTTCCTATCGTTCGCATTTTTCAAATAACTGGAAAATTAATGCATAATGACGTATTGGTATACGCTCGCAGCTGACGTAATAGAACAAAATAAAAAACGTTATAAGCAATGATTACAGAGGTATAAGAAATGCTTATTTAGAGGTTTAATATATTTCGGTCGAATTTTGACCACTGGGCGATCACTAGTCCTGTAAAAATACGCGGAACCTGTTAGAGTTAGGGAGAGGAACGGCGAGAAAAACAGTCAAGAGCGTATCTTTGAGACATCAATCTTTATTTTATATATCAATAAGCGTTTTAAAGGTACATCCAACATAATATTTTACATGTAATCCCAACCTCACAGGAGGTTCTCGTCTCTCGATTCAAACCCTACATAAAAACGTTTTAAGAAAACAGTGAAAGAATAACAGTTCAAAACGGACACTCCTTGGAGGCTAAACCGATATCCAGATGGAACAACGGTTTAAGAACACGGGTATGTAACACCACAAAGAAGCAAACACTGGCTGCAAACGGTTTCTCTCTATTCTAAAAAAAAGTAAAGGCCGCTGTCGCCGCCGCTGTCAAAAGTTGTCAGCGTATCTCTTCCTAAACCGTGGGGATTTGAGTTTCGACTAAGGTGCCCACAGATTTGAAAAATTCCGAGGAACCTGCTAAGCTGGGTTGATTCCTACTTTAGGACCCTCACTCTCGCCAACGCGACGATAAATATTGATATACAGTTGCCATTACGATTTTTTGTATTTATATTGCAGCCATACGGCAAAGGGTTTATTCGTAAATTTCTCTCAGTAATCAGCCGGTATTCCAGTTGATTTTGCACGTGATCAGTCATGAGTTTTGATCTTTGATAAGGCCGTTGCCTACGAAATGCTCATAATATGTAGTATTACGTAGGGAACGATAAGGTTTAGTATCCTTTTACGCATTTTCGATCTTTGTTTAGAAAATTTCTATTGGCACGTATTAATAGGAGCAGACGATTTCAACTCATTTATATTAGCATCGTCAAGCACAAATAAATCTGATACGGGAAATTTGGTTGCTAGGGTAACTTTAAATATTAAAGTATACATATGTATTTTTATTTATGCATTAATGATATAATTTAATATCACGGACGCAAAAATTTCTGGCATCTGAAAATTGGTTGCTAGGACAATTTTAAATGTTAATATTTTAAGTTATAAGAATTGAGTTCTTTTCGAATTTACTAGTTGATAACTATTTCTAAACAGCGGATTCGGTGAATTTATCTATTCTGTTTCTTAATTTGGTGACGTGTTTTAAATTTGCCTTGCAAATTTTTAAAACTCATTGCAGAATTAGTTCTTTTGTTAATTATTTTAACATTCTGATTCCATTTCCTAAAATTGTTGCGATTCAACCTACTTCATAGGTTAAAATAAAGTAAAAATTCACGAATCCGCTTTTAATAAAGAATCTGCTCATAAATTCTTGTCAAATGAAGTCATTTGGAACATGTAAGTACATCATTACATTTATTTTACCTGTCAACTAATTAATTTTTAATAGTTGTCGTCAAATTCCGTATTTGGTGCGTTTAATGCTGAATTGTTCACATTAATTTCATCCAGTTTCTCTGGGAAACGTTGAAACTTGTGCGCATACGCGATCATGGACTATTGACAGGAAGGTTCGCCAAAACGCGGCGATTTTTTACGTTGGCGAGAGTGGGGGTCCTAAAGTAGGAATCAACCCTAAGCTGATTTAAATTTCGAAAATCGAATTATTTTAGAAGATATTAATAAAAAACTGAAAAAATAAACCGAATGGTTGCCAGATTTGGCATAAAATCATTCATTCCTTTGCCACAAAGCGTTTCCAAGTATCTAGAAACGCGTGAAATTTACAAACATGATTTAGAATTACGCCCATTTTACGCCAAAATAAAAACTATATGAAATAAGTAACTCAAAATGTGTTACACAAAGCTGACAATTTTCAAATAGTGAGTTCGCTTAGACAACAGGAGTTTAGAATGATCGATTATTCATTTTTCCAAAACAGAATAACTAATATCTTGAAAATGAAAATTAATTAAAATGCAGATTATTTTAAAGCCGGTTCTCGTCCAGCTGGATTATTTGCTACCAGTAGAAATATTTGGCGGCGTTAACTATGCCATTATAGCAGTTATAGTACACTTTGGATATTTGCTAGCGCGACGAGATGGTATAGTTCGTGGTGCTAAGTACGCCAATCTGCAAATGATTATGTAAATAAAAATATGGATAACGGTTTTCCGGTAACCTTAAATGAACAGTAATTATAGGTTGTGAGCAGGCGCGTAGCCAGGAAAATTTTTCGGGGGGGGGGGGGATATGCGCCTGAAAATATTTCGGGGGGGATATGAACTTATATCTGTATAAATAGACGGAATTTCATCACTAATCCAAAAATTTCGGGGGGGGGGGATATATCCCGATATCCCCCCCCTGGCTACGCCCCTGGTTGTGAGCATGTGTAAATCGCCAAATAATGAAAAGTCGCCATGGGTGGCAGGCTATTCTGTCTGTTCCGTAGCTTTTATTAACTTTACATGTACGCAAGTCGCCAAATAATGAAAAATCGCCATGGGTGGCGAATTCGCTAGGTGTCCAATAGGTTTTACATTATTAAAAATACAGCTGAAACAGATGTTCTGATTTTATTACGCTTTAGCTCCTAATTAATATAACTTTTGAATGGCAACATTAAGTATCATTGTGTTTCTGAGGAGTGCAAATAATTTTTCCAGCGATTATAAGCGGATTCCGCAATCCAGGTGGAGTATAGCCGTCACCTTCGATATAGAAGGCCTCCACACCGATTCAAAATGGCCGACTCCGAAGTTCAGTGCTCTGAATTCATTTGAATGAGTTTTGACCGAAACAGTGCCCAATTTTTTTCTTTTTTCAATTTCAGCTTTTTTGCAAAAGGAAAAGATATTTTTATATTGAATAGACTTTTTTAATTGCATCAAGAATAGATTTTCTGAAAAGTCTTGAACTTAAACAACATCTATTTTAAATTAATTTGAAATTGCAAAAACTTTCATAATATAGCTTTAACCTGCAGCATATAAATTTTGATTTGTATAGTTGCTGTTCACCTGTAATAAAATTAATCTTCATGCGAATATACAATAAAAATCCTAAGAAATTTGCAAACAACACACAATGTCTAACTGTTCAGTGATGGGATTTAAATTAAAAGCGAAACATATTCTGTAGATTGTGTATGAATGAGGAGAATAATATAACTCTCATTTCAAGATTTGTTTTCAACCATCAAAAATACATGTAAAATTATTACAATGCATACAGAAGCTTTTAGTGACACATAATTAGTGACACGTCACATAATCTATCTAATATTGATCCAGAACAAATACATTTATCAGAATATTTCAAAATTAAATCTCATTAAACTCTGCTATGAATTATTCTTCTTTCAAAGTTATTTCGGCTTAAATGTAGCCCACTTTGGCAAGATTCCTAATAGATGCTGAATTGGCGAGTTTTCGCGGCGTACTTATTTATGTTTACATTAAGAATCGGTAGCAGACGATCACAAGACCATCTTATAAATAAAAATGAAATTCTGTTTGTTTGTTTGTTTGTTTGTTTGTTTGTTTGTGGATTTGATTCGTATACAAATCCACAAAAATGGACCTATCGGCCTGAAATTTAGTACAGATATGTAAAATAATATAGAATAACTCATAGTCCACTTTAAAACTTTGAAAGTCCACCCGTTCCCGGAATTTAAGAGATTTTTTATGCTCTTCACGCAAAAATCTTTCCGTAATTGTAACCCCTGTAGTAAAAAAAGTGTAAAATAAGGATCGTAGTTGCCATGTGTGGCGATTTTGCCGAATAAAATGTCGTTCGTATACAAATCCACAAAAATGGACCTATCGGCCTGAAATTTAGCACAGATATGTAAAATAATATACAATAAATCGTAGTCCACTTTAAAACTTTGAAAGTCCACCCGTTCCCGGAATTTAAGAGATTTTTTATGCTATTCACGCAAAAAGCTTTCCGTAATTGTAACCCCTGTAGTGAAAAAAGTGTGAAATAAGGGTCGTGGTTGCCATGTGTGGCGATTTTGCCGAATAAAATGTTTTAAATTCTCAAAGTAAAAGTAAAAGAATAATAATGATTTTTTTTTTGGTAGTTTATATTCGTAAGGTTATTTTTTTTTTAATTATAATATCGTGTGCATGGGAAATCAGAGCAGGAATGTAATGCTTTACACGCAAAATAATAAGAATTGAAGATTTCCGAGGATAATAGGTAAATTATTTTAGTTTGGCGAAAAAATAAAATGGCTCAAATGCCGATTTTGTGAAAGTGAGTTCTAGCGGTTTGCACAGACTTCGGCTTGGCGCAATTTATTGAGAGCTTAAGGAAATAGATTTTTGAAAACAAGTGCAAAGGTTATACAGCGTTAAATTTTAATGATCCGTGAAGAAATAATGCAGTTATTAAGGGATTTCAATTGATCTATCTCCAGAATTCTCGCCAAATGAGTACATTGATTTAAGTTGGGGGAATTCCGCCAAATTTCAGAAAATTGAAATCTTCTCATTTAGTACATCGGAGTAATGATGAATAAAACACGTTATAGTTGATAATTTTAAAAAATTCGGCTGTATTAAGGGATTCAACTTTTCAAATAAAGGCTTGCTTTACTTTTTTCGCGGTCGAACCGTTTCCCATATTGATTGCTGCTAAGTCAATGCTTCGGATGATTTCCTGAAAAAACGCTTGCAAAATGGCGTATGTTGGCACTTTGGCGAGGCTTAGATTTGAAACTGGATTTTATTTGAGACTGGGATATATAATGACACTGGTTATAGATAAAAATGAATGTTGGTATGAGTGTATGAGGTTGAAAAACTCCAGCACCGTTGAGCACCGTTGCACCATGAAATTTGGTTCATCTAAGTCTTTTATCATGGAGAAGCTTTTTATGCTATCCGTTTTCCTCTAACTTGCCACAAGGTGGCGCAGCAGAACGTCGAATTCTATTCCGTTTAGCCGTTTGCTATGCGAATATCGTCCAACCGATTTCTATGAAATTTGGTACACGCGAATATTAGAACACGGAGAATATTTTTCACTATCCATTTTGCTGTAACTTGCCGCTAAATGGCGCTGAAAAGCATCAACTTCTATACCGTTCGACCGATCGGCATAAAATTTTTTATACTTACACATTTGAGCACGAAGAATATATTCTAACTGCGTTCCTTTTGATGTTACTCACCACTAGATGACACTGCAATGCATTATTATTTTAACTCGCCACTAGATGACGCTGCAGCAGGCCAAATTCTTGACCATTCAAACGGTCGCTATGAAAATCAGTATACATAGCTATTTGAACAATGAGAATATTTTGGCGTTATCCATTTTGCTATAACTCGCCACTTGACGGCGCTGTAGCAAATCATTACTTTAATTAACTACTAGATGGCCCTGCAGTGTATCACTTCTTGACTGTGGAAATGATCGTTATGAAAATTGGTATACATATAGTTGAACACGGTCGCTATGAAAATCAGTATACATAGCTATTTGAACAATGAGAATATTTTGGCGTTATCCATTTTGCTATAACTCGCCACTTGACGGCGCTGTAGCAAATCATTACTTTATTGAACCACTGGATGGCCCTGCAGTGTATCACTTCTTGACTGTGCAAATGATCGCTATGAAAATAGGTATACATAGATATTTGAACACGGGGAAGAGTTTGGCGCTATCCATTTTCTTATAACTTGCCACTAAATGTCGCGTCAACACATGAACTTCAGGACTGTCCAGCCGATAGTCATGAAAATTCGTATACATCGATATCTGAATGCGAAAAATATTTTCGCCGTATCCGTTTTGCTAAAACTCGCCACTAGATTGCGCTACGCCGCATGGCCTTCTGCACCGTACAAACGATTGCCTTGCAATTCGGTATGCATGATTATTGGACACAATATAACGCGATATCCACTTTGCTATATCTGTTTATTACAATGAATAGTAATCACCACAAATCGTAATATCAAAAAGTCCATTCATTCCCGTGCGAAGAACGGGTACTTCAGCTAGTATGCAATAAATTCCACTTTCCAATTTCTCAAAACAAAGTTTGCGCGATTCGTGGCTTTTAATACAATTTTAAACCACCTTTATTTTATTTTTACCAATAACGAACTACAAACATCCGTAACGTGAAATCATCCGCAACTACAAGAATACTATTTCCCCGCACGACTTCTTTCGCAAATCGCATCCTTCAACGACTTTGACTTTTTCCGCCATTAGCGATGAGGGTTGCAAGAAATAATGCATTATCGCATTAATTTGGCATGGTCCCTTCTGCATTCCACTAATGTTCTCAGTTAAAATTGAAAATAAAGTTTTGTGCCGGTCGGCTAGCTTTGGGGCAGAGAGCAGGGGCGTAAGGACAAGACGTAGATCATTCCATGAAAACAGACCACTTGAGACAACAACACATTTTACTAACGAGAACAACGGTTACAACACACAAGTTACATTTTGAATGAATAATCACTATCTCAGAACATACGGTAGCTGCTACGCGCGAATACGCGAGCGAAGAGAGAGATGAACGAACGTTCTCTATGGTTTTCTTCAAAGCCACTAGGGGGAGCGTCGCATGGAAAAGATGATATAGGAGGCGCGCTACTAACTCCCCCTCTGGTCCCGCCGACGTCCCGGCAAGGAGACCAGGCTAAAAAAAAAAAGACAAAATGTGCTTTCAATTGACACTAATAATTTTTTTACTGTAACAGATAGTCCTTAAGAAAGTTCGTTAAGGCTGACGAAAAACAGTCATAAACAGTCACTGATTAAGGAAAGTTTTTGAGTAAGTTACTAATTTTCAGTTAGGACGAACAGTCACTGACTCGTAGGTTTGTGGTTATTGTTTGACCTTGGGCGGTCGTCCTCTTCTTCGCATGGTGTTTGCGTTCTCAGAGGTGTGATGACCTCCGATGGTCTGCTTGTTCGTTTCAGGTGAAAATTCTGTCTGTGGGGCTACCTTGGGAGGCCGACCTCTTTTTGCGAAGTGGATTGACCGGGGAGGTGTCCACTCCATGATAAGGGGATAATGCTGACGTGTGGTACGTAGCTATGGGCACTGTTGGCTGGTTTAGATTGGCTATGACATAAGCGGTGGGAGACTTCTGTGTAAGTACCAAATATGGTCCATCCCGTTTGGGCATGAACTTTGCAGTCTTGGCATGGCTTGCTTTACTAAGCGGGTGCTTTGTAACCCATACTTTGTCACCAGGTACAAAGTAATATTGCCGCCTATAGGATGACGCGAGACGACTTTTGCGAGACGAGACGAGATTTACATTTTTTGCGAGACGAGACAGACTTTTTAACATTATGATATAGGGATTTTGCGAGATGAGACAAGCTCTTCGCTGTTTTGCGAGACGCGAGACGCAGTTTTGTTCGCGTCATCCTAGCCGTATTTTTGTCATAGTAGATTTACGTGATCCTGTTTTATTTCCACTCTCTGTCAATGTCCTGTGTAATTTTGGCAAATCTCTTGAGATACTGGGTAATCTCTGGTACGAAGTTGTCGTTCTGTAGCACAGCCGTGAAATCTTGCACTACATATTGACTGTTTTCAGTTCGCGGCCGAACGTGAGAAAAGCAGGGGGTATGGCCAGTAGTGTCGCATACCGCCGTATTCATTACAAATCTGATGACTGGTATTTTTGATTCTCAGTTATCATGTTCGTCTCCAACCAATATGGCAAGTCTTGGTTTTAAATCTCTGTTTTTGCGTTCAACAGGGTTGGCTTGGGGAAAATATACCGGTGTAAGATTTTGATCAATCTTCAAGGTAAAACATATCTGCTGTAACACTGCACTAACAAACTGTGGGCCATTATCACTGAGAATTCGTCGTGGAATTCCATGCCGCATAAAAACTTCTTCTATGAGAGTTGTAGCACATTCTCGAGCTGTAGCTTGTTCAAGAGGAAAAAGCTCTATCCACTTGGTTGCACAATCTTCTATTACAAAAATCCACTGTTTGCCGCTAGCTGTCTTGGGCAAAGGGCCAAACAAATCAATTGAAAGTATCTCAAAACGTTGTGAGTAGACGGGTGTTCTAAGTAGACCTGATGGTTTCTGGTTACTTGCCTTGTAGCGACTGCATTCAGCACACTTTTTCACGTAATCCGATATAAACTTCTTCATTCCATTCCAACAGTATCTTTTGGCAATACGTTGATACGTACCCTCTTCGTCATAATGACCGGCCATGGGGTCATCATGATGTTTCTTACGGATTGCTTCCCGTTCTGATGACGGTATGACTAACTGTGCTTCTTCTGAGTCTGCATCCGGGATATAGCGATACAAAACTCCCTGGTTCATAAGAAAACCTCTCTCAGTCCAATTTGCATATGCTTCTGTTTTTTGGACATCTTCAAACGCTTCAATTATCTTCCTTAGTGATTCATCTGCAAGTTGAGCTTCTCGCATATCTTTAACATTTCTTGCTGGCATATCAGCGATGACGATACTATCAATAGTGTAGATATAACGCAAGCTCTCTCATTTGTAAAGAAATTTTTATTTTGATTATTGTATTATACAGTAAGCGTCTGAGACAATCATGGGGTAGGTTTATAATGAAGAATATTTAGTTGCAGTTTTAAACTAAGAGATAATTAGCGATAAGGCAGCAAGTACCTCAGGCTCATTAAATTAAACACTTCAGTTGTAAAAAATGATGAAAAACGTAAGATACTTAGAAAAAACTGTTTTTTAAAAACGACTATTGAAGAATAAACATATTAAAAATAACGGCTGGTGGCGGCCAGATGAACGACACTTCCTACCGCGACAACAGAATTGAGGTAGAATGCTTTAAAAATTACGCCAACACATTGGCGAGAACAAAAACTTGGCTGAGACAAACAATGCCAATTTCAGAGCAACCATAATATTCAAACCAATAAAATTCAAAGAATGAAACCGCGAGAGAGTAATTTTGAAGATGGTACAGGGCATCAAAAATAATTTTTGCCAACAACGCGCCAAGAAAGGGGGAAATAAAAATGCGTTGCGATTGCAAACTGTCGTAATAAAATCTATTTTTAGCCTAGAACGGCGACACTTAGACGAGGAAAAATAGACAATTAAAAGGCTATTGCATTCGAGAAGAAGCGAAAAAAATTGAAAGCCAAAGTGAGGGAAAAATAAGTACAGAAATAAGTTAGAATGTATGATTTTGAATAGATTAAATTTAAGAAACACAATGTAAATGATAATTAATATTAGATATAATTGAATGTAAATGGAGAGCGAGTTATGAACTTTAAAATTTTCGGTGGTTTTCTCCGAAACCTTGCGTAAATACGAGCTAAGATCTCTTAGAAAGTCGCCCACGGAGGGTATTCCCGTATAGGCCTAGGATAGTGCAGTCAATCGCCCTAATAGCACAACCGTCCCCTGTGACTGAAATGCAGCCACACAAAACTGCCACAATAGCGTTACAAACAGACGCCGCGACTCAGCAGCAAAGTCACCCCACAGTCCCTATGTCCTCTCGCTGTGTATTCACATTGCGACCCTTCAGAGAAGTCGCTTTCGGACAGTTTTGCGACAGCGAAAAAATTCGGGGAAAAAGAGTTACCGAGAACATGCACTAGACAGCAGCACCAAACTCTCAGACAAGGAAACGCTCAGTACCAGTATCGAACCCTCGACGGACTGGTTCATAGGCCAGCACGTTACCTCAGCGCTGTGATTATCTTGCTCAGGTTGCTTTAAAAGTAAACTGATTGCTGCAAAAGTTAGTTCTGGCAAGGCTTGCTTTGGAAATTTAAAATTTTTCTGGAGTATTTTATAAATGGAGGGAAAATACCATAATTAATAAATATAAATTAAAAATCTTGGAAATCTTTTTTTTCCACATAAATTATTTTCAGGAGATAATGTGCTGTTTTATTTAAGTATTCATCCGAAAAAACTAATGATTTATTGAAATTTTTTATTCGGTTATGAAATAAATTTGTAATGTGCGACATGTGGGGTTTGATATATATTAAGGTATGAGGGATAAGATTTATATTTTTGCTATATTTTGCCTAAAAGGGATTTCATATAAAAATAAATAAAATTAATTGGAAAAACATGCATTAGATAAAATAAATAAAGTATTTTTGACTTAGACCCATAGTTTTACCTCAAATTTTTCCTAGCGGAACTTTCAAACATACCAGGGACGTATTTAAAGGGGGGGGGGATCCGGGCCCCATTTGAAAACTTAAAGCAATTATTAAAAAACAGCAATTTTGAGACATTTGTATTTACTCTAGTAACAATAAGGTTTAAAATACCGGATAGTCCCCCCCCCCATCCGAAATTTAAACCTACATACGCTATCGAAACATATATGCCATGGGGATATGAAAGAAATTGTTAATTTTACTCACAGATACTTAGTTTTCATCCATTGTGATTAGAACTCTCAACTCTAATATTTTTAAGAATAATATTTTTTTATAAATAATATTGTCTTGTTTAAACGAAATAATTTAAAAATTAATAAATTAAACTAAATTCCATTACTTCATAACTGCGAGATTTTATTGAATTACTATTTTCGGATTTATTTATTAAATGTTTCACGAAAGAAATTGCCACAAAATATTAGAAAAAATGAGTCTGTTTCCAAAGTCGCAAAAGCGGCCAGTGTGACGTCATTTTGAAGTCCAAAAAAAATCAGTAGTCACAAAACAGTCACACAGTGACTTCACAGTGGAGTCACTGAGCGACCGATCACATACTAGTCACATGGTGACTTCACGGCGACGTCACCTGGTGACTGGTCACAAATAAACTTCACAGTGACCACACAGTAGAGTCACATCACTCACAAGTCACAATGTGACTAGTATGTGACAGTCCTGTGACAATTGTGACCCTCTGTGACGTCACAGCGACTCTTTTGTGACCATCTGTGCTATTAGGGCGGCTTCAATCCACAAATACAATTAAAATTTTCATTATATAATATTAGGGTTTAGCGATTTCTCGACAAATATGGGAGATGTCTCGAAGCTGTGTTCAGTTTTAGGGACTTAGTTTTGGTGCCAAATTTGGCAATTTTAATCAAAAGTCGTCAAGCTTGGCAGTTGTTACCGTGAGTTTGAGATTACATACGACTTTCGTCGTCAGATCATTAGCGAATTACAACGAATTACCCAAATGTACCAAGTAGAAGAAGTAATGTCTTTTCTCCCTTTTTCGCGGTCTCGCATAACGACAAAATGTCTTCATTTTTACTTCTTTATTCGAAGTAAAAGGAGTAATGCCGTTCCTCGTGGCCCTCGCTGTCTTGTATATTGTCTGACGCCAAAATGCCTTCATTTTTACTCCCTTGTACAAAGGAAGTACAGGGAGATTCTAAAAAGGTGGATCACCAAATGTAAACTATAATCCATTTTTCAAAATTTGGAATTTTACTGAAACTTTTTTTTTTAACGTTATAGTATGTAAGCCTAGAATAGAGTATACAAACATAAAAAGACAGCAAGTGTTCTGGAAAATTACCAATTAAAGCATTTAATTATCAGATCTGTAAGTTACAGGTTTTGGACATTGTTGATCTATATGTTACAGATTTTGGATATCTTTGATCTGTAGGTTACATATTTGGACATAGCTGATCTTTTGGTTACTGATTTTGAACATTGGATTTTTAAGATATGTGCGTTTAAAAATATGCTAGGGGCTAAAAAATGCATTAAATAGGTTCTATATTACATTTTATTAATAAAATGTATAGCATTTTCTTTTTCTTTTTTCATTTAGAAGTCTGTTAAGTCTTTTGATAAATTGGTTTTCATGTGAGTCACATTTAAACAAGCATTTTATAAGCAAACCAACATATTTAATTTCAATTATACATGTTATATGCATTTGAACAAATGATTTTGGTCTCACATTGACACATTATTAGAAGTATCGAACTTGGAGTTTCTTCCAAACAATTAAGATATAAATTAAGAGAATGAAAAATAAACAGAAACAAATTTATTGCTTTTTAAAAGCAATCTATACATTGTCATCTAAATTACAAATTAAGTTTTAAATGATGAAACCCTATAAAATATCTAGCATTTATTAATCACTTTATTAAAAAATCTATGTTTGTCTAATTAAAAAAATACTTTAAAAATTTTGAGGTATACCTTAATGATTTCTAAATGAAAATTATATTATGTCTTGTTCTCAAATTTATTTAAAATATAATTGGTGTTTCGATCGTTACGTTGTTTGAATTCGTCAAACAATTTTCTTAAGTGCATTTTCTGAGGAAAAATAATCCTAATAAAACACTTACATTGAAAATAAATTTATAAAGTAATTTAGTGAGGTTTTACTACTCTTTATAAATCGTACTTTTTAGGTAATCATGTTCAAAACTTCGTAGCAATCGAAGCTACCACCATTTATTTTCGACCGTACACATGTGTTTGACATGCGCCTCAATGACGTTAATCATTATTTCAACTAAATTCACTCTATTTCAAGAAATAAAATCTGATGTGGACAACACATAACTTCCTTGCACGTTAATTAAATAAAAAATGTTTTTGGCGTACTTCATCTAAACTTATTTTGATTGAAAGAGATAAAATATCAGTAATAGTAAGGTTTAGCTATTCCTTCTGACACTTTATTTGGCGATATTTCACCAAAAGCCGACAAGCTTGAGATAGTTTGCGAGTTTTGGGGATAGCCAAAGTAGTAATTGGCCACAGACTTTCAATGAATTGAATGCATCCATACACCTTAAGGTATTTTAAGTCATTTGGCTGACCCTGTAAATAAAATCCAGTCGAAAATTACCCAGTCGATTGCTGTCAAAAAAGATATTGAAAACAGTTAGATATTACAATAGTTCTAAATACAAAAGTTCAAAATTCTACGGGTTAAAGTTTTAGAGTAATACAAAATACGCGAAATAATTTTTGGCGCCAAAATTGGCAATATTTAGGGGAAACTCGTAAATGTCGACGACAAATGGCGAGATTTTAAGCATGGACCAAACAATGACAGATTATCACCCAATTTGGCGATATTTCTCCAAAATTCGCCAAGAACGTGACAAATGGCGATACTTTGGGCATGGACCAAATGACTGACTATCGCCAAATTTGGCGATATTTCGCCAAAACTCGCCAAGGTCGACGACAGACGGCGAGATTTTGGGCATGGACCAAACGATGACTGTCTACAGTTGTATTATATTGAAGATGTCCATAGACATTAAAGTACTGAAATTCTTTTCGGTGGTCCTGTAAATAAACTCTCCAGTAGATTGGAACCAAAAACCGAGCTGCACAACCAGATGTTACAACAGTCTTATATATGAAATTTCATAATAGTTTTTGAGATTTGAGAGTCAAATACGCACCGTGCACGTACACCAGAAGTCGCCAAGCTTGGCGACTTTTGGCGTAGTTCTTGAGAGAGGCACGTGACCGTGGTCGGACCATTACCTAACTTATGTGGTAGGACGGTATTGTGCTTGAAATGGATGAATGCCCCTAAAATTGCCATTGACCGTAATGTATTGGAAAAGTTTTGAGTGTTCCTGTAGCAGAATTATAAATGATAAAGACACTTTTTTTAATGGAGAAATTCATTTTGTAACTCTTAATAGCATATATCACATCTGCGTCGTTTGAAATAGCCCAATACCACTAAAATACGCTGTAATGAATTACGGCCCATAGAGCGTAATGTATATTTAGAATCTTTTGAGCCGCCCTGTAGATAAAATATGCAGTCGAATAGAACCGAAAGGGGAGAGGCACAAGTAGATGTTATAACAATCCTAAATATAAAGTTTCAACATTCTACGCCTAATTGCTTTTGAGATATGCGAGTTTAATGAATTTCGGCCCATAGAGCGTAATGTATTTCGAATCTTTTGGCCGGTCCTGTAGATAAAATATCCAGTCGTATGGAACCGAAAGGGAGGTGCACAAATAGATGTTACAACTATCCGAAATATGAAGTTTCGACATTCTACGCCTAATAGTTTTTGAGATATGCGAGTTTAATGAATTTCGGCCCATAGAGCGTAATGTATTTCGAATCTTTTGGGCGGTCCTGTACATAAACTATCCATTCGATTGCGACCAAAAGGGGAGGTGCACAACTAGATCATAGAACAATCCTAAATATCAAATCTCAACACTCTATGGCCAATAGTTTTTGAGATATGCGAATTACATACATGCGTACATACGTACGTACAGACGGCATGGAAAAACTGGCCACAATAGACTCGCCGCTGGTCAAAATGAGTTGCAGACGCGTTTATAGGATCGTGCAAGCTAGCTTACGATGAGATGCATCGAAAAAATTCTTAAAATTAAATTTAGAGGTAGTCAAAATCGGTTTTTTCGTCGAAATTTGGCCCCCAAAATTTTTCGGGATCACATTACTTCCTTATAGTACGTACAAGGAAGTAAAAAACTGTGGAATTGGAGAAATAAGATTGCAATTAGCGATTTCTTAAATTTTTAGGACATTGGAAACTCTGTGACGTAAATTAAACATTAAAGAAGTCGATGTTTTGATCGTTACGCGATCTGGACATCATGGCTCAATATTTTCGAGTAATTTACAGCAGAGAAAATGCAGAAAAAATTATGAAGATGCTTTAAAGCGTCGAAAAAAAAAATATTTTTAAAGGCTGATAAATGCGTTGAGATACTTACAGATTATTTATTTTAGCTTCCAAATGGTGTTGTTTCGATCGTTACTTTTTGACAAACAGAACTGGCAAGAACACATTATGTGATTCTTGTTGTAGTTCTTCAATATCTTAAGCATGCTACTGACATATGTTGATCGAAATAGTAAACAAATCATCATTTTGTTGTATTCACTCAATATTTTGATTATGAAACTCCGAAAAAAGTATTAGATTTTTTTTTCTTGGTGTTCCAGAGACACCAGTTAACATAAGAGCTGTCCAAAATTAACCATTTGTAGCTAAAATGTTTTAATTTACGGATGTTTCAGAAGCTTTTGTAATAAATGATACCAGTTCTTGTCTCAGCAGAACTAAAAATTCCGAGAAAAAAAAATCAGTTTAAGATCTAATTTTTTTATCTGAAATAGTTTTTAGTTAGGACGTATGTCTTGTACCCATCTTTTTAGAATCACCCTACAGCTGTTCTTCATTTATTGCAGTCTCAGACGAGATCACGAGATAAGTCTCGCTGTCACATGTAGCTTACCGAGGTCTCCTCTCGCGTTGAAAACTGGTTCTCGTATTGTCTTTACTGAACGTACTATGAAATAAAGTATATACTGTAACTGCATTTTCACTGTAGGGGGGGGGGGCGATATCGGGATATATCTGAGAACCCGTGTGTACTGTCTGTATAGTAGCTTCCTGGCATGATTCCCTAATTGTTCACGCTGTGACACAGCGTATATGCACCAGCGAGATCTCCAAAGACTTACACCACGATGGGCACAGAATGGAAATTTCTTTTACACGATAGGAATGAACAGGTTAAAGCCTCAAATTTAATCTGGGTGAGTTCGTTTATTTTTGTAATACAAATGTTACATACACTCTTTTTACTTCCCTGTGTACGCAGTATAAGGAAATAATGCGATCCCAAAAAATTTCGATGTCCAAATTTCGACGAAAAAAGCGATTTTGACTACCTCTAAATTTACTTTTAAGATTTTTTTCGAAGCATCTCATCGTACGCTAGCATGCACGATCATATAAATGCATCTGCAACCCATTTTGACCAACGGTCTATTTTAACCAGTTTTTCCATGCCGTCTGTACGTACGTTCGTTCGTACGTATGTATGTAACTCGCATATCTCAAAAACTATTGGTCGTATAATGTTCAAATTTTGTATTTAGGATTTTTGTAACATGTAGTTCTGTACCTTCCCTTTTGGTCCCAATCGACTGGATAGTTTATCTACAAGGCCGTCCAAAAGATTTGAATTACATTGCGCTATGGTCCGAAATTCCTTAAACTCGCATATCACAAAAACTATTGGTCGTAGAATGTTGAAACTTTATATTTAGGATTGTTGTAACATATAGTTGTGCACCACCCTTTTCGGTCCCATTCGACTGGATAGTTTTTCTACACGGCCGCCCAAAAGATTTAATACATTAGGCTCTATGGGCAGAAATTCATTAACGCGTATTTTAGAGGTAGGCTACTTCAAACGGCTCAGAAGTGATATACGCTGTTAAGGGTTACAAAATGAATTTCTCCATCGAAAAAGGTGACTTTATCATTTACAGTTGTGCTACAGGAACACTCAAAAGATTTTCAATACATTAGGGTCAATGGCAATTTTAGGGATATTCATCTCTTTCAAGCGTAATACCGTCCTACCATATGGTTAACAGGTAATGGTCCGACCACGCTCAGGTGCCTCTCTCAAGAATTACGCCAAAACTCGGCAAGCTTGGCGACTTATGGTGTACGTGTGTATATAACTCTCAAATCTCAAAAACTATTCGTCGTAGAATGTTGAAATTTCATGTACAAGATTGCTGTAACATCTAGTTGTGTAAGTCGATTTTTGGTTCTAATCTACTGAAGAGTTTATTACCAGGACCATCCAAAAGAATTTCAATACATTAACACCTATGGTCATCTTCAACGTATTACATCTGCAGTCAGTCATGTTTGGTCCAAGGCCAAAATCATGCACATTTATCGTCGACCTTGGCAAGTTTTGCCGAAATATCACCAAATTTGGCGATAGTCAATCATTAACCCATTAAGCGGCAAAGCTCCCGTTACGGGAACATCTATTATATATTTTTTTCTTAAAATATTTTAAGGCAATTTACGAAATATGCATTTTATATAAACATTTACACTATATAACACACCTTATAGTGTAAATGTTTATATAAAATGTGTATTTCGTAAATTGCGTTAAAATATTTAAAATAAAATATAATATATAATAGATGTTCCCGTAACGGGAGCTTTGGCGCTTAATGGGTTAAGTCCATGGCCAAAATATCGCCATTTTTCATCGTCGTTGGCGAGTTTTGGCGAAATATCGCCAAATTTGTCGATAGTCAGGCATTGTTATGTCCATGCCCAAAATCTCGCCTTTTGTCGTTTACCTTGGCGAGTTTTGCAGAAAAACCGCTAATTTTTACTATTACTGCAGTATTTTATCTCTTTCAAACAAAATAAATTTAGATGAAGTGCGACGAAAATATTTTTGATTTAATAGACGTGCATAGAAGTCATGTGTTGTCCACATCATATTTTTTAATAGGAGTATCTTTTTTAAGCTTCACTAATCTACTATATAACAGTAGTAGTACAACATATGACCGAAAAATGTTGCCAAACTAGATTCCTTTCTATGCAGAAACATTGCACCATTGTTTGGTGCTTATCAATAATGCCTAATCATGGTGAAACCTTTAATCATAGATAGCTTGCAATTAATTTAGCACTCTGTTCATCATTATTACACTCATCTAATGTTATAATAAAAACTTTCTCTGATGTAATTAGAATGAATAATTATAATTGAATTAATATTCATTTAACTGCATGAAAGAAATTCAGTATATTAATGGAATTAATGTTCTTCTAATTGCAATAGAAAGATTTTTTACCGCAATGACATCAGACGAATGGTTTCAGAATAAGGGGGGGGGGGATGATGGCTTAAAAATAAACTTGTTCTAAAATCTTGAATTTCTAAATTTATAGAGACAGTTTTCTCCATAAAAAAGTACTGCGGCGATCGTGGTGTATTACATTAAGGCATACCTACACGAGGGGTATCTGCCGGAGAAAGGGGCAGGGGGAAGGTACCTTGAACAAACGATTTTTTTAATGGGTTGTAACACACATTCACATTACATCTGGAGAGAACCGGACGAAACTCCAGACCGTTAGATCGACAGTCGCGCGGTAGGCCAGATGCCCAGACCTTCACATTTCGCGTTGCTACCATGCTGAGTGTCTTATCCATTCGATCTTCCTCCTAGATTCGACCATGGTGGGACTGCGATGATCGTTTCCTGGAGACAGTAAAGAAGCCACTTGACATATCGAAGAGTAAAAATAGTGAAGTTTCTTCAGGTTTTGAAAAAAAAAAAAAAAAGTTTTAAAAGTAAATGGTATGTCAAAGAAAATTGAGGGGACGTGCATCCCACCGTTCGATTTTTTATAGGGTTAGAGTGATAGACAGACTGATGAACATGTCTCAACTTTGCTCGACTCTTGTTTTCCTGTACACGCGGGCGAAGCCAACGTATAGGGGCTTTTACCAGCATGCATTGTCAGCTTTCGGAATGCGATGGAACTAATAAACCAAAAAGAATCCGGTTGCGATGATTCTGAAAAGGAATTGCATTCATTCCGGTGGCGATGTGTTTGTAGTTTGCGCGTTGCCGAGAGAAAAGGAAGGAGGAGGAGGAGGAGAGACCAGTCACGTGACACCCCGCCCTCTTTTATCGAGCGGCTACTCCTGACGCATCGGGGAGAAAATCGGCTACAAAAACGGCTTCTTTTCCGCAGAGCCGTAACATGTAACTCTCCTTGGCTTCATCTCTTTTTCTCTCCCAGCTCTCGCCCGCTCACTTCCAGCTGTTTCCACTGATTTTTCCATCTTGCTCTTTCTGTAGAAAGGTATGGTTTCAGCACGGCCCGGCGTCCTGTGAGTACTACTACCATCGCATTTTTAAGAAATTTCATTCGAACGCCAGGAGTGAGAGGAAAAAAAAGGAAACATCCAAAAACGAAAAACAGCGATATGAATCTGCCGTGCGAATCTCTTCTCCTTCGTCTTGCCCCTGTAATGTTGGCAGGGTGTCCGGTTTTGGTGATGTTTAGGACTCACTCGTAGTGATGATAGCAAGCCTGCTTCTCTCAGCTGTTTGTGTTCCGGACAGCCAGCTAGAGCTTCGTGATCGAGTATAACAGCGTGTGGCGTTGTCTCCACCATATGCCACCACGATTTGTGGTACTACATAGTGACTACGAGATTGACGAATCAAAAACGAGCTTAAAATCGAAAATTTGTTGATGAGTTGTGAGCTGAAGGCAGGTTTTAGGTTTATTTATTGTTTGTGACTTTAATTAGTTAGATTGGTAGGTGAGGTAATTAACTATCTCAAGTACAATCAGGTTGATCGTACATAAATCCATTTCTTCATCGCTTTGTGTACGCGAGTAGAGAGAGGATAGATTGTTAAGAAAAAACTAACTGCGAAAAATTATATTTTAACTGTGGAATTATTTTTACAGCTCTAAAGATTTTGTGGTGATGCAATAATTCACTATTTACGCATTAATTTCCCAGGAAACGAGCTTATAAATAGTTTACTTAAAAGTACTTTGAAAAATTTTATTTGAGATTTTAGGGATATACATTTACAGATATTTTAACTCATAAGTTACCAACACTCCAATTTTTCAGTGAATTTCACTGGATAGCATTTAAGTATCTTCTAAAACATACACAAAGGATCAAAATCAGTCAATAACAACATATATTTGAAAACATAATGCTAACGTGCTTGTATATGTAATTAAACCAATTATACTATACTTGTATAATTCATCTGCCTTGAAAGATATATATAAAAACTCATGAATATTCCTGTTATCTAATATGAAAAGTCATAGTTATGCTCTTTTTCAGAAACAGATAAAAGCTGTGTTTAAATAAATGAACAATACTTTTGTGATATAAATATTAGTCGCTTGCCTTCAAAAGTAACATTGAAAATTCATACTTTATTAAATAAAAATAAATGGAATAATATTAAGAAAGATAATTTTAGATCGAAATCATGCAGACAACAAGCATGTTAATAGGAAATAATACGATGTGATACATAAGAGACAAATATAATCTGTTTAAAAGAATACGTGCAACTAACTGGTGCTGTAAAAACGTATAATAAATAGTAGTTACAAAATAAGTAACAGTGAATCGTTTCTCTTGAGGATTAGCTTTATTGCACATAGAAAAAGCTTTTATGATACAAGAGATAACTGAATGTCATTTGCCACTAAAATTTTATAAGTTGATTTAAAAAAAGAAACAGGCTTTAAAAATATACAGAAATCTAAAACATTTTAAAAAGCTCTATAACTATTGACAACCAATCATGAAGTTTTATGAATTTCATGATTAAACGACTTTTATGATTAAAAAAAGATAAATAAAAAGCATATAGCACCAAAAGGCAATCCTTAAGAGAAGGGTTGAACTATTGACAACACTACTGACATCTAACTGAGCAATTCGTTAAATAAGTCAAATAAAAACTGATTAACTACTAAGAGTTTGGAGGATTCAAAAGCGTTGAAATACTGACAATCTTTTTTGGGGGAAAATTGTGGACATATATTCATCGTGAGTGCCATCAAAGATGAGTATCACCTATCATTTAGAGGACTTATAAAAAAGAAAAAGCAGTTTGAATAATTGCCATTCCACTTTGGAGAAAAAATATTGCCCCTTTTACTAAATTTTGCGATCGACATCAAAGATGAGTATTCCTCTCAATTAGAGAACTCAGGAAAAGACAGATGAACTATTGACAATCCTTTTCGGGAAAAAATAACGTAAGTATATTTACCGTAAACACCATCAAAGAAGAGATCAGCGAGTAATTCGAATATTCAAAAGAGGACAAGTGAGCTACTGACAATTCTTTTTTAGGGAGAAAAAGCACACCGCACATATACATAGACGTCAAACATAAGAATTCTTATGAAATCAACTTGAATTTAAAGGATTCAGAAAAGAAAAATTGAACGATTGACAATCTTAGAAATAATTAATAATAATTTAAAAAAAACATCAAAGATGAGTATTCCTCTGAAATCACCAAGTGAGGAAACCAACAGCGTCGGCAAGGATGCCTCCAGTCTTGACCTTAGTAACACACTGAGGAGCAGTTCCTTTGCCATAGCATCGCAGACCAAATCGCAGCGATACTGGGAACTGTTCTGGGAGCACAAGCACACAACTATCACTCTGTGCTTCGTTTTCTGGTCTTTTGGAACTTGCGTCGCCTTCCTCGGTCCCACTCTCCTGGATTTGGGATGCAAGACCAGTACGGTTTTCTCCACCATGTCCTGGGTATTCTTCAGCCAGACACTCTTCATTCTCCTGGGATCGGCCTGCGCTGGATTTATGCTGCAGAGGTATGTTGAGCACTGTCAGAGCTGTTTAGAATTAAGTTAAGTCTTCCCTTACAGTGGTAAAAAGTTATTCTTTCTCACCTAGGATGTCTATAACGTGTAAAAGTAATGCAATTTCCCTAGAAAGCCTCGAAATCAGAAAATGCATATTTCGATTAACGAGGAATTTTCGATACCCTCCTGTCATCAACGGAGGACATTCCATATATAGACAAAGTGTGCTTCGTGAAAAAATAACGTAATGTTCCTAAAAAGACTTAAAATTAGGAAATAAATATTTCGAATACTAAGAGGTATGTTGGAACTGTCAGATATTTTGGAGTAAAATAAACAGTCTTCTCTTACAAAGGCTAAATTTTTCTACTACAGAAGAACCCTGATCTATCGTTTTTCAAGAGGTGCGTAGTAAAAAACGATGCATGCGGGAAAACGACAAATGCGGGTTAAAGTCAAAATACGAAGAAAACAGTATTTATGAATACACACAATGTATGCAGTATACCAAAAATACTAAATTTGTTACCAAACTGTAAAAGAAACAAATAGAAGTTGTGTAGAAATTAAGTGATACTTATTTTTAAAAAAATCAGTAATTCGACACTGGGTTTTTCATTAATCTTTTAATTAAACAAAGTTTTCAAGATTCACAATATATTTTTTGTCTTATATTCACAATATATTTTTATGTGCATTCATGTTTGTATGTAAAAGTCATACAATTTCAAATACCATTATTGCGTAGGATAAACTAGGCACTAGTGTTGGCCCAGTCTCATCTGCATGAATATTATTCTCAGCTTCTTCGCGATTATTTTTATCTTTTGCGTCACATTTCTTCCATTCTTAGGATACGGCTCGTTGATACATCTAAATCAACGGAAATATAATCACTACATTTCACACCATACACATCCCTGCTGAATGTAAGAACTCGTCATCTATACCATCATCAACCCAAGATATCATACCAGGAAGTATCAGGTCGTAACGAAAGTTTTCCGCCATATCTGCCTGAAAAACCAACTTCTAACTCCTTAGATAACTGTTTTTGAACTTTCGGTACCAAACCTGCACAGTGTCACATGATACAACAATAGTACTTAAAGCTGTACTCGTAATTCGTTGATATTATGTAGCTGACTTTTTGCAACACAACTGGAAGTAAATGATGGTTAATCCTCTAGAGTGATAGTTCCATTTGAGACACCTTATACTTAATGATAACTATATTTTTTACAGATTTCACAACACAGTGTTATAAAGTAAACCTCTTTCTTTCAAATGCCAAAAATCGTTTAACAAAATATGAGCAAATACGCCAACGAGAACTGTGTGCTGACGATGTTTGCGGAGGCGGGAAACTTTCGTTACAACCTAATAATTAGATTTGTAAGCCATATTGATCCACTTCATCTTCAATTTCATTTCGGTCAGAAGAAACATTTTACAACGATGAAAGCGGGAAAGCGAATTTTTGATGAACGATACATGCGGGTTTTGTTAACGTTATTTGAATACAGTTTGTGCAGGGACCATAGAAATAAAACGATCAATACGGGAAAACGATGAATGCGGGAACGATAGATCGGGGTTCCACTGTATTATAGCCAGAGTGTTTAAAAAGGAAACTAATAATGTTACATCCCAAAAAATTCTGAAATCAAGATATGCATATTCCGATTGCCATGCAATATTTATCATCCTTTTGGGATTGGCTTATTAAATTGTAAACTAAAGAGGTATGTTAGGAGTGTCAGATTTCTGTAAGTTCTCTTCACCGTGAATCATTCTCTTACGGTGACTAAAATTATTTTTCCAGAACCAGTTGTCTTCAACGCGTGCGAACGGTGCACAATCTTCCTATTTAAACACTAAATTGCCTGAAATAAGAAAATGATTATTAAAAGCAAAGTTGTTATTAACATGAAATTTTTATTATGCTCCTACGATCGGAATTTATGCTGAAGAGGTGCGTTGGGTACTATAAAATCTCTTTAGCGTAAAGTTAATGGTCATCTCTTAATCGTACGGAATGATGTAAATTACAGATCCAGCATCTTTGGAAAATGGAAAAATCCCCCCAAAATATTGCCCTTTAGGCAAAATTTAAAAAATGCAATTTCATTCTATGGAATCTGCATGATTAAAACTAAAGTTACTATTAAGATAAAGACGTAGAATAAGGTTTCTCTTGCAGTCTGCTATCTTTGTCTTGAGGAGTAGACGCATTTAAGGGTATGTGCATTTGAATGGATGAAACTATCTCATTTTCATGAATAAATATAAAATGAAATTTTAGTTTCTCTATATTTGGAGTAATTATTTTAACTAACGAGTGATGTGCTGTTAACGTGAAAACGCCAGAAAATGTCCGTGATACATATAATATTTAAGTTCAAATAATTTTTTTATTTTAAAACTTATTCGAAAAAATAGAATAAATTTTAAAATAAAACATTTTTTGCTGATGATTATTGGAATGTATAAAAAACGGAAGAAATGGTCTAATCAGAAAGGAAAAAAAACGTAAAAGTTAGGAATTGCCATTAAAAAAAGTAAAATTTAGGATCCCCCACTCTTCATATCGAAGAGCATGAATAGGACCGGACCAGACATTAAACCCATGTGAGGCTCAATTCAGGCATTTCTCAAGGCTCTTCGCGTTACATTCTGAGAGTAAGTATGCTGTATTCTAAGAGTAAGTATGCTATAGCAGCTTTTTAGAGATATCACAATATTTGTTTTCTTTTTAAACACTCTGGCTATAATAAGTAATATAGTTAAGCTTTGCATTTTGATGAATTTCCGAAAAAGGACTACCTGTTTTTAAAAGTAAACGAATAGAGTTACATTTAAAAAAATTCCCCTGTCACACCCTGTAATTGTATGCATGCAAACATATGGTATTGTTAGCTCTGTATATTTACGTTGAATACCGTACGATGGATATGATGTTGAGGGTAGGATGACTTGGTGGAGGTCTTTTCTAGAGGGACATCGTGTGTCCCATACTTAATTCCGCTTTTCATTTTCAATTAATTTCATTCTTGTATTACAATCTAGTTAGAGAGGTGAAGACATAGAAGAAAATCTGTAATTTGTAAAGTGTCTTGCCGAAAATTAAAAGTTGAGTATCTCCCAAATTCACTGAACTGCTACACGTCAAGAACCATACAAAGATTTGACTAGTTATGAAGAAACTTTGCACGTGGCGACCAAAATTCCCCGTCAACAAATAAATTCATTACATCAGTTACGAATTCTGAACCTCTTCCTTTTAGAATTCTATTTACAGAAGTACACGGAAGCAGAGCTTTGTTATTACTTTTCTATGTGTCCATCTCAAGGTCCTTTCTTTTTATCTTTCTATCGTTACCAAATTTGCTGCGCAGAAACCCCCTTTTCAGGTTTTGAATATATTACAGAACCAATAAAAACAAACATCACCATCAGTGTTTGATGCATTTTGCATCTCTCAGGTGAAAAGAGCAAATCAATGAATGAATGGATGGTCATAACAAGCCAATGAATTTTTTTTTTATTCCCTTCTTTTCTAAGCGAGCATGTTTGCACCCTATTGCGTATTCACAGCGCATATCTTCAAGCTTACATTTTCTGTGGACATATAATCATATATTTATTTACTCTGGTTGAAACCAGTCAAAACTTCACAGTTGAAAATAATAAAAGACAAGAGAGGCCATTTTAAATTCATAAACAGAAGAGTAGCGGCTCGTGATTTTGTGAAAATGTGAAAGAAGCTTCACATCTATAATCCCCCTCCCCCCTCGTCTCTTCCCCAAAGAAGATGCCCAAATAATTACTTAGCTTAATACACTTTCTTTCTTTTTCTTTTTTTTTTCCTCTGATTAAATGTTGAATATGAATACATGTTTTAAAAAATTTAATTGTTCATTTCAAAAAACTACTAGTCACCCCCCTAAACAAACAAACAAACAAACAAAATACATTCAAATACAATTTTTTGCTGCATTTTTTTTATTTAATTTTTTAATGCCCTCCGTGGGAGACTTTCTAAGGGATCCAAGCCCGCATTTAGTTATTTTGAATGATCCTGTAAAGACGGTATAAATATAATGCACCCTATTTTTGATGGAAATCATTTTCATTTCAAACTGCACTAATATGTAATAAATTAACAGACACACAGGTTTGTAGTTTATAAGCGTGCCAAGATCCGATTCTGAAGAGGCATTCTCAAGTACACGTTTTTCGAGTTTCTAACGTAATTTGCTTGTTTTTAAAATTATTCAACAACAGTATGTCTTTAAATCCAAAAGACAGTCTTAACATCGCACATGAAAAAGGAAATTAGCTTTTTTACGTAAAAATGCCGATTCATGTTCTAATGCAATAAATATAAAAATTTACCTCAGAAATCTTTTATTGAGTTACGTTAATGATATCGTTTATAGTGAACATCATAAATAATGTTTGTACCTGGAACGGTCAGGAAATCGATTCATCAAAAACTTTTTTTTAAATTAAAGTTATTATAATTTTTAAAAAATATATTTTGTTTTAGTTTACTAATTTTTAACGTACGAAAGAAATCCAAAATTCATTTACCACAAAATACTAATTATATGTGTATATCTGCTGTGTGTCGCCTCTAATGATAAAGTCGCAGCAGCTGTAAATGTTTTCATTTTCTATTTTAAAAAGTCCTATTTCTTATAATTCTGTTTTATGCACGAGACCCGCCCACTGCATTGCTCTTTCTTGGAGGAATGATGATATGTTTTTGTAATTAGTTTATTTTACTTTTGCTAAAGCCAATAGGTATACATATATAATTAATAAGTAAAACAAAAATGACACACCCCGTAAGAAAAAAAAAAGTATTTTAGCAGAATCAGAGAGCCACACAGTATGATAGTCAAACTACAATAAATCAATATATGAATATCAAATTACAATAAACCAATAATATAAATGCATTTTAAAAGTGATAAAAAAATTAAGAATTTGAGAACATTTAAAATGTACGAATTATTTCATAAAAAATTTCCAATAATTATGCATACCATGTTAGCATTGCCATTAATAAAAACATATTCTTCTTATGGGTGTCTTTTAACACCTTTCACTATTAATAATGGAAAAGAAAGAAAGAAAGAAAGTCCGTATAAAAAATAAAATGATATTTTATTTTAACCCGTTAATATTTAAATTTTAACGCTCGTTACATCAATAATGCTCCGTTCGAGTTCCATACTGAAAATAGAATGAACTTATAGTAAAAAGCAAAAATGAGTCATAAAAAAACCGCTTTTCCTTTTTAAATCGCCCGCCCTTCGCACGAACGAACAGGGGAGCAGCCGGAAGTAAAGGATAACTAAACGCAAGGTGATCGTTCCGGTAACCTTGCGTTTCCGGTGCAGAGAGATGTCTCTCTTTTTAAAAGGAAACCATCTTCCCTCCTCCAGGAGATGCGCTGTGAATTGGCCGGAAGAGTGGAAGAATTTTGTACCTGCCCGTATGGCACCTGAACACCTGCTTCTCCGGCACAGCTTGCTTACTCAAGCTATATATCTATATATAAGCTTCCAAGCATGAACACGGCCTAGAAAATATTTTGTACCATTTTTGTTAGTAACCATCTGGCTCTGTCCAGATCTTAGCCGCAGCTGCTCCTCTTAG
Organism: Cheiracanthium punctorium; assembly: GCA_038373885.1. Classification (NCBI taxonomy): domain Eukaryota; kingdom Metazoa; phylum Arthropoda; class Arachnida; order Araneae; family Cheiracanthiidae; genus Cheiracanthium; species Cheiracanthium punctorium. Next base: position 730,489 of record JAWZYV010016091.1, on the reverse strand, counting down.
AAATCACACACGTCACCGGACTTGTGCGAACAGATTAAAAAAAAAAACCAGTGATTTTAAACATTAGAAAAAAAAAAGCTATGCAAAATGCATTGGGCTGTTTTATTAGCGATTAATTAGTCATGATAAAAAGAAAATAATTATAAAAAATCCTTTCCGAACACTTACGATTAAGATCATTACCAAGCATTTAAATAAATTTTAATTGATGAATAATTCAAACATACAGACCAAATTGAAGTTCAATCGAATGTACCGTTTAAACGCTAGCGCACTTTCAAGAATTTCTCCCCATAGGCCATAATGTGAAAGAAATCTTTGTCGTAGCCCTGTAGAAAAACTATAAGTCCTATGCACATCAAAATCAATACCGCTCTTATAATGGTGGTTTATAACATGTATACCCAATTTGAGATAAATCGAATATACCGTTTAAAGGCAAGCGCACTTTCAAGAATTTCCTCCCATAGGCCATAATGTAAAAGAAATCTTTGTCGTAGCCCTGTAGAAAAACTATAAGTCCTATGCACATCAAAATCAATACCGGTCTTATAATGGTGGTTTATAACATGTATACCCAATTTGAGCTCCATAGAATGTATCGTTTAAACGCTAACGCACTTTCAAGAATTTCCTCCCATAGGCCATAATGTAAAAGAAATCTTTGTCGTAGCCCTGTAGAAAAACTATGAGTCCTATACACACCCAAATCAATACCGGTCTTGCAACGGTGGTTTATAACATATATACCCAATTTGAGCTCAATCGAATGCCCCGTTCAGGAGCTATCGTGTTCACTCACATACACACAAACACACATACACACACACACACATGCACACATACATACATACATCTCGTAAAAATAGCATAAATGGAATTCAGAAGCCCTCAAAACGTGTCAAAACACCAAAATCTCGAATTCGAATTTTTTCATGATTACAATACTTTCCTTACATGGTACATGTTCGGAAAGTAAAAATCATAGACAGTTGAAAGTAACGATGAATAATCACAATTAACAAATGAGGATTAAAAATTTTTAACCAATAGTCACCTCATCATCAACGATATCGTTAGTCAGGTCCTGAATATCCCAAGCTCCATGTGTACTTGGGGCCCGCGCTTTGGGCACACATGCAGAAATAAGTCAAATAGTTGAGTTTAGAGCTATACAGGGTGTCCCAAAAAAGTGGCAACTGGCTTTATTACTATTAGAGGTTATTGGGTAATGTAAATTGAAAAAATATTCAAAATAAGATCGGAAACAAGACTCCGTTAAGAAAAAAATTCCTTTCGTTCTTTCACAAAAGTTACACTTTTCAAATTTGTATACGACTCCCGTACAAAGAAAAAAAAAATTATGGTCATATACTAATGAGGTGATGTACCATATTTTAGCCTTTCATCAGACAACATCTGAGAGATATCTCTTAAGAGAGATCATCGGGGGCTATACATGATTTTGAATTTAAACGTTTATTGCCAGAGTGGAAAAAAGATTTTCTTTCGTAATTTCTGCACGATTCCTAAATTGAGATCATTCGACGTGATTTTTTACCTTCGAGAGCCATTGAAAAGTGGTTTAAGTCAGCGTTATATTTATCTTCATATATCTGACACTTTTAACAAAATATTTATCGAATTTCGTATGTCACCTCATTAGTGTATGGGACACATTTTACTAACTGAGAATTCTTTTGTACGGGGGTCGTATGCAAATTTAAAAAGTGTAACTTTTTGAAAATAAACGAGAGGAATTTTGTATAAATACAGTCTTATTTTCGACCTTATTTTAAACATTTTTTAAATTTGCATTGATCGCTTATGTCTAACGAGATAAATAATTTAAGACTGATACCACCTTTTGGGGAACCCTGTACATAGGAGTACAAAAACTGAACCAGCTGTATATATGGGCACAGAATTTGAAAAGAGCCCTGGTCACAAATATGTTATGATCAGGTCCTGTCATTTGTGGTGATTACTAATGGCTAAAAATTTTCAGTCGCCAATCATTGGGGCCGTGGTAGCCCAGTGGTTAAGGCGTTGGATTCGTAACCGGAAAGTTGCGGGTTTGATACCAGCGTACTACTAAAGAAAACCGTGTATATGCGGTGTACGAGCACGTTAAATCCGTGGTTCCGAAAGTCCTCTCGGCAGTCGCTATCAGTTTCTGAGGGTTGCCAATACTCAGAAGGCCCCCCACCTTCTGATGAGGATCCACATCGTGGCGGGAAACTCCGGGAAGGACGTACATAGCTCTAAACGACACATTCAATGACGTGAGCTATCCTCTCCTCGCAAATAAATAAGTAAATCGTTAGTCATCAATCGTGATTAAATCGTTAGTTTTCAACAGCCAATTGTGATTCCTTTATCCTCAACACTGCACCCAATCTGTATGTCTCATGGTATTTTCAGAAGAAAAAGAAAAATCCCTTTTTTGCAAAAATTACCTTGAAAAATTGTCAGAGGAAATAATGCAAGTAAATATTGCATGTTTGAAGTTGTTATTTAGAGAGAGAGAGAGAGAGAGAGAGAGAGAAAAAAAGTCAAACTAGAGAGAAAGTCACACAACTTTCGTACAGTTTTAAAAATAAACAAACCATTTTCGGAAAAGAAATATGCATACATATAATCTTAAAAGTACAATAATTTGCTTTGTGCATCACAAAATGAGAACTTTGAAAGTTTCTCCATTTGTACAAGGTTTTCGTTTGTAAGAGCGCCTTCGTGAACAAATATTTTGATTTTTTCAAGTATCCTAATTGAATTAGTTTACTTCAAAAAGCTCTTAAATCATATTGCATGCGCTGTTTTACAAAATAACATCGATATGCAAATAGTAGTTATTCGAGTTGAATGCATCCAAACAGATAGTAGTTAATTTTTAGAGTCTGAATTTTTTCAAATCTCTAATTCAATTAGTTTAGTTTTTAGAACTATTTTGTGTGTGAAATCATATAACAAGTGTTAGTCTTTTAAAAGAACAACCTTATCAATTACACGCAGGGTGCGAACTGAACATTTTCTCCAGGGGGGGGGGGAACATTTGAAAGAAAATATTCTCCAGGGGGGGACACTTGAAAAGGAAAAGGAGAGAAGATGCAAATGCTCCTCTCACATGATATTTTTTGACAAATGCAGTCGCCGACACGTGTGGGAACTGACTTATATTCAAACAAAAGTCATAGATTGTCTGTTCTATGGAATCACAGATGCACAAGCTACATACAATGTACCTGTATTGGAAGCCACCCTTGAGGGTTTTTAGCTGAGAAAAGAGACGAAATTTTAAGGCAGTCGCCTTAGAGTATAGTAACAAACGATAACATACAACCTTCATTTTGACTTCTTGACTTCAATCCCAAATCTTCACTCACCAGTTTAACATTTCTTCAGCAGGGGATAAATAGTATCCCTGGCAAGGATCCATTAATATTTCTCTAGCCAGGGATATTACATTCTTCAGCCGGGGACGATCCCCGGCATCCCCCGCGTCAATTCGCACCCTGATTACACGAGTAGAAAACAGTGTATAACAGATGGTTCTAAATATCTGGTTTTTATCCGCTCGAGGGACCGGTGTCTGCATATCTAGTTTTCATCCGCTCCAGGGACCGGTGCCTTTTGTTCAGTGGGTGGGAATTAAAACGGAGAATAAAAATGCTAAGGCACGTTTCAGGCTTTCGCTTGACCTTGAATCGCGAGCGTAAATGACCGGTGTTCTTTTTTCTTTGTTTTTTTAACCGGATGCGTTAATGTTTACTGCACGCATTGTGTTTACGCAATAGATAATTTCGTTGCGATTTCTTAAATTGACACATAAATAGTTGGGTTTTCTTTTTCCGGAGGAGGGGAGGTCTTAAATCGAACGTCTGTGTAACATTTGCCAGAAGAAGTGGCGTAAGTTAGGGGGGGGGGGGTGTTAGGTGCTCCCATGAGGGATTTTTTGTGACGCATAATGCATTTTCTTCACACACGTACAACATATATACATATATATATAAATATATATGTATGTATATATATATATATATATGGGTTGTAGTAATCGTAAACCCCTCCATGAAAAATTTCTCGCTTCGCCACTGGCCAGCATTATTTAGGTTTGCGCCCAAAAATATTTGTCGAATTTCAGAACACAAACACACGCATAAACATGCATGGCTGTTACCAGGAAAAAATTTCGAGGGGTGGGTTATGTAGGGTAAAACTTTTCCGCCTTTAATTGATCTCTAAATTCAACGCAAATAAATATCTACTAATGCATTGAGTAAAATATGAGGGGGGGGGGTGACAAACCACCACGATTTTCCCCCTCCTGGCTACGGCCTTGTATACATATGCTGGATGTCTATAATTATATTACAAGACCTCCCCTGAAAGCTTTTTACAGCCTAAATCGGTTATATCTGCAAATTATGACATTTTGTGGATCACTTAATAACGATATGGACATTTTTAATAAAATAAAATAAAAATAAAATATGGCTGTTTTGCTGATAAACTAGCTAAATGTCCGTTCTTTACATGGGGAGAAGAGCTTTCTAAAAAACTCAAAATCTTTTATCTGCTGAGTGTCTCATAAAAGTTCAAAATATTTTATGAGACACTCAGCAGACTCCAAAGGTTCCTGAACTTTTAATGCGCTAAATACCTGAAATATGGTAGTGTTCTTCAACTGACGTTATGATTTTTTTTTTTTTTGGGGGGGGGGGGGGCAGAAGAGAAAGGAGAAAATCTCTATTTCTAAAGTTTAATTTAATCTGAAATTACTGTTGTGAGAGTTAAATAATGTTTATATTTTGTTGCATGTAAATTGATTAATTCGAGTACGAGTTGTGAATCTTCATTGAACTACATTAGGGCTTGATGAATTCCGGCTAGATGTATGAGATAAATGCTAAAAACTACAAAATATCGCATATAATATAAAGTTTTCCAATTCAAAACTCAAAATATTTACAGCGAGGTATGTCAAGACCTGTCCCAGTGAATCCCCCTACAAAATTTGGTAGACCTTGGTGCCACGCAAGGAATATATACACACACACTTTATATGTATTGCTTTGATTTAATGCATTAGACATTTAGCCAAGATCCAGAAGCAAACACAGGGAAAATGAAATCTCCAAGAAATTTTTCAGGTTTTACAACAGCATTTGCGTGACGTCGAATAAAATTTGCCTTTTAACTGCAGGTTTTCAATATAACTAACCCCCCCCCCCCATGAAACAAATACCGATGTCTTTATTAAGGGATACACAAATTGTGACAATTTTCTGATGACTGATTTCTGCTGAAGGAAGCTTCGAAATAACGTCTTTTAATTATGTAAACCTTGTGTATAATTTACAACAACGACAACAAAGAAAATCTGAAACACTTTCATATTTAAAAACCTCTTCAGCCAGATATTAAAATGGTTGATTAAAAAGTAAAGTTACAGAGCCTGCAGTGAAACGTGAATAATTTATTTCATACAGAGCTGGATCAAGACAGACAGGGCATCCTAGGTTGTAATATTTCTGAGGCTCCTTCTATAAAAATTTTATATATTTGAGGGCCTAGTGCCAATTTCTTCCAAATGCTTTCAATGTTTCGAGCAAGTCTCTGGGCCATTGTAACACGAAGCTAGACATATTGGTTGAACTTTAGATATACAGATATGCTTTGCTACGAAATAGAAATCTTTCCTATTTTGATAAAATTCATTTAACTGAGCATCATTATAGTTCAAATATGAATTGTGTATATATTATTTCTGTTGCGCCTTTAAATTTGCTTGCCAGGAGAGAACAGCTTATGTCACCGAATGTGTTGCTTTGAGCTATATGAGCATTTCCTGGAGTTTTCCTCCACCATTCCGATCCTCATCAGATGGGTAGGGGACTACTGAATATTGGAACCCCTCGGAATTTGCTAGCAACCGCCAAGGGGACTCTCGGAACCACAGATTTAACGTACACGTACACCGCATATACACGGTAGTCCTAGTGGTATGTTGGAATTGAATCCGTAACCTGCCAGTTATTAGTCCAACGACTCAACCACTGGACTACGTAATTTTTCTTCCACTTGAAATAACTCACAATTTTTGATTAATTGTAATATAATTTTTCTGCTTTGATAGATCTACTTTGAGGGTCCCTGAAATGTGCGGGGCCCATAGGCTACAGCCTAATGAGCCTAAGGATAATTCAGCTGTTATTTCATACAACCAACACAGCCAATCGATAGCACATACATTACGTTATTCTTTTTGATATAGTCCCCATATTGGTTTAGGTATTTGTCGCTTCGTGGGATAAGTTTAAATATTGTAAAAATTTTGCCCTTGAGAATTCAGCCACGTTGTCGCGAAGTGCTTCACCTCTTCGCTTGAGAAGCGAATCGTCTGTCACCTACAGTCTTCCTCCCTCAGTAACGCCAGACCTCATACATCCCAGAAGACCACCACTATGTTGGAAGCAGTTTCGCTTGGACATCACCGACCATGTTCCACCTTCTCTATAGCCCAGACCTTGCTCCAAGTGACATTCGTCCATTTTCTAACATGAAGGACCGCCTAGGAGGTCGACTGTTCGCTTCAGATAAGTTGATGAAACACTTCCGGACAACGTAGCTGAAAACGCATTGAAAAGATTTTTACATCAGGGAATATTCAAACTCATCCCACAAAGCGACAAATGCCTAAACCGATATGCACACATTATGTCAACGAATAACATAAGTGTACTATCAGTTTGGCTGTATTGGTTCTATGAAATAAAATATACACGTTTCATTACAGGCTTTGTAACCTTACTTTTTAATCAACCCTCGAATATAAAACAATCTACAGAGAATATGTCGTAGCAAGCAATCTTTCAATTGACGATAATTAAATTTTAGGATTATCAGAAATTTGAAATCAGTTCAGAAGTACTCCTCAATAAAATATAACCAACATTTGCTTTATCTCTCCTTTCAAATCACTCGTTCTATATAATAAACTAAAGCAAAAATAGTTATTATTAATTTAATGGCCCATTAAATAACTTTTTACTAGTTTGCATGAAAGATAAGAAGAGATCAACAGAGGAAGAAAAAAAAGTTTTTCCTATGAGGAGACATGTTTATTCACTTGTAGCATTTACCATTTAATCAGGTTAACTTAAATTTCTGTCAGTATGCCTGCACGCCAATCTGTCTGTACGTATGTCTATTCTTCGTGCCACAACTTCTTTAAATATTCTTCGATTTGTTCAATTCGATTTTAAACATGTTTCTGTTGTTCACTATGACATGATTTAGCACTCATTTTGTTTTTGTTGTTGACTCTAAAGCAAGTGTGTCAAGCCCAAAAGCCTTTACGGGCCAATAATTGGTGTTTTGTTTATGTAGGACATAAAATAAAGAACTTAAAAGTCAATTTCCATAGAAACATAGATTTATTTCGAAAAGATATTAAAAAAAAAAAGAACAACGTACGTTTATAGCTCCTTACTCGTACTTAACACCTCTTTCCTGCTAACTATCTTTCCTATTTCGGGAAAAATCTTGTTTACATTAAACTGACACTAAACAGTAATTATATTAAACTGACACATTGCAATTATCAGTGATACTGGATCTGACTGGAAAACCATTTCCTTTTCGCACCAATAAGTGCTACTTCCGAATATAGAAATAATTTTAGATGAACATTTTCGAATGTTTTCAAATCTGCCAGGTAAATATCTGTAAAATTGGCTTACGCCAACTTCATTAAATTTTGCCTTCAAGTCAGAATCATTATATCTCAATTGTGTGGCCTCAGGTATGAAATCGTTGCAGTAAAGATCCCTGAATTAAGCAATCTGCACGACAACGAGCTCTGTGAAGCGTTGGTTATCTTAATTAAGTTGTCCGATCTCAAACTAAATGCAAATAAAATATTTTTGCAAGGTTTGCAGCCAAGGGAAGCGTGATTAGTACCGCACAGATCTGGTGAAGCATGGGAGGCGAGACGAGACAGGTACTTACAGTTGCTATGCGAGACAATACAAGCTGTTCAGCGAGGTTGGACAACTCACCTTTTCGTCTCATGTCCATACCTAAGCAGGCCGACTAAGCCACGGCTTAAGGCACCCCAAATGTTAAGGGACGTCAAATGATTAAATTAGTGATTAAGCTATGATCTCATGGAAAATACCGTTTTGAATTACTTTACCTAATATTGGCGAGGGGAAAAAAATGAAAATTAATAAAAAGAAAGATACATCATAACCAAACGTATTGACATCAAAGCGTTTTCCAGCATAGTATTATCTGTTCATGGGAAGCTGTCTAACAAACAGTTAAGCCATTTTCTAAAATTGTCGCAAAGACGTAGTGAAAAAGACTCATCCTCTATGACAATTGTAGTCGGCGTTTTTCAAAGATCAGAGTGAACAAGTTAAGCCTGATTTCAAGATAAAAAAAATTAATAGAGAGGAAAAGAAAGAATAACTTATTTCTCATAAAATATATTTTTCTTCTTCTTATGTTAAAACTTCCTTCGGTACGGGTCAGCTACAAGGGAAGATTGCATTAAATTAAACAGTACTCATCTGTCTATCACATAACCTTATTCGTTTTTAAAAAAGGAAAAGTGTGTTAGGAAGTGAAGGGGATTCAGGTGTAAAAAGGGAAGTGGTTTTGTACCTGCCTTTATCCGCCGATCTCACCTGCAGTTAAAGAGTCGGTCGGTGTTGTTGACTCTACAAAAGAGACAGGAATCTCTAACGGACAGGGGCCTTGAACCCTTCGGCACGGGGCCACTTTACGCTTGAAATATTAAGCCAGATGTCGAACAGGAGATGCTCTCTCATACGTTTCACGGTCCGCAAATGTGTATGAACGTTTCTGAACACTTCAGCGCCGGCCAATGAATCGCACAAGGCGGCAAAGATTGTTAGAGAGCTCCAAGACTAAGCAAAAGCGTAGATAGTAATGTTCGCAAGATATTAAAAATCTGAATTCAAAGAAAAAAAAATTAAATTTAAATTGAAGCAGGGAAGGCAACAAATTTTGATTCAATTTCCAATAATTTCCGATTTCGTCTCAAAATCGCTGTGTGAAGAATTTTAATTTAAGACAAATCCAACCTGTTATTTTGTCCCGAACTATCTGCACAGATTGGATGAAACGGTACAGCATCTGATAATGGTTTCAAAACCCCTTTAGACCTACACAGCTGATGGGAGCGGTTAATAAGTGGCAAAAGACAACCCGTTCAGACCGACAATCCGAAATTAAAATTCTTCATAACCCCTTTTTGTAAGAGGAATTTTAATTTGTGACCGGCTTTACATGGTGTTATAACACTAGCTGTTAACGTCAGCTGCTTAGATCTAAATTCCGACCCGGTCATAAAAGCTCCTACTAAACTCTGATAACGATCTTAAAGTATCTAATTTTACTTAAAATTTTAAATTTGAGACCAGCGCGTCATAGTCCTACGTCATTTACAAGCTGTTCACATCAGCTAAGCTAATTTGGTCTAAATTCTGATTTTGTAAAAAGAATTTCTATTTGGAATCTTCTCTACATGTCCCTGCGTCACCTACTAGCTGTTCTGATTTTGTAAAAGGAATTTCAAGTTGGAATCGGCTCTACATGTCCCTGTGTCACCTACTAGTTGTTCACATTAGTTGAGCTAATTTGGTCTAAATTCCGATAACGATTTCAAAGCTTCTGATTTTGTAAAAAGAATTTCAATTTGGAATCGGCTCTATATTCCCTATGTCACCTACTAGCTGTTCACATCAGGGAAACTGAGCCAATCTAAATTCTGATAACAATCACAAACCTATTGATCAGGGCCCGATTAATCTTTGAAGTTAGGGAAAGCTGTCTCATTTCTTCACTCCTCCCCTTTATGTTTGGGAAAAGTTTTCTAAAGTCAACACACATTGAAATAGAACAAATATTATTTCCAAAAGTGGCTCACCAGAATTCAAATTCAAGTTAATTCTTTTTACTTTTCCCATACATTGACATACAAAAATATTGTATACATTATGCATGATTGCATTGGAACTCTCCATTTGTTATTTCTTGAATCAGATTTATCATGGTCTTGCAAAGCATTGCAGCGAATTATAATTAAATGTTATAAAAGTACACTGTAAGCATGTTCCACCAAATCTCTATACTAATTCAGATGGTAAAGGGGTTTCCGACTGGAGCACAGGATGACGTATGACTGGTTGTTGTTAAACTTATCAGTCAAACTTACCAGTTACCATTAAAACTTATTGATTGCAAACGTACAGATTTTTCAGTTCAATAATAGAAGGTTCCTAAAGTAGTGTATATTTTCTCTTATTTCGGCGTACTATCTCAAAAATAAAATATTTAAAAATGCAGGCAATTTTTAATAGCAGATTTTCAGTCATGTTTGGGACCTTCTTAACTGTTTGTGGATTAAGGCCGATTGACTGCACTAGAGTCGAAGATAGGGGAAATGCCCCCCGTGGGAGACTTTCTGAGGGATTCTAGCCCGTATTTACGCGAGATTTCGGAAAACCCAGAACGGCTAGGTCGACAGGCACGACCGGGGTTCGAACCCGGCCCCTCCCACCTTCCAGTTTCGAGAGCAGAACCGATCAGCCGCCGGTGGGGCTGAGTTCCCCACTGGTGGTCTGGTGTGGAATCTTGTTAAAAGTACTTAAACTTCTTTCCCCAGCCTTTCTGCTAACCAGTCCCTAATAACGATCTAAACCTGAGTTCACTGGTAGGTTAAATTCCAAAACGAGTATACCCGACTCTCTTGTCGTCTTTTCTTTTTTACCTTTACAAATGTGTAACTATTTGAAACTGGGAATGGAAACAGCTTCATGTTTTTGCCAATGCCAGTCCTCCGACTTGTGGTGGGATTACGTAAAAGACTGTATTTGCTTCTCAATTAAGAATGCAGAAGAAATAATTAAGTGCTCTACGTAATAACAGCTGATCACTGTTCATGCGTTGAACCAGCTGCTAGTGGCCTTCCTCTCGGGCCTCGCGAAGTAGAGATCCGGTCAAATGCGGTGTGGGGCAGAACGACATTTACTTGTAATTGCTCGTTACCTTTTCCTCAATTAGCTGAAAAGAAATATAAAGTCATAAGCGAGCTCAGATTTTGGAACTGATATTGCGTCATGTTGATTCAGCTGGTGTGATTGCGCGCGACCTTAAGAATATCAATAAGCACATATATAATTGAAGAAAGCAGCCATTTTTATCCTATCCTAACTAATATTATAAATGCAAAAGTGAGTTTGTTTGCTTGTTTTTTTATTTATGACGCTTTCACGCCAAAACCTCTGAATCGATTAGGATGCATTTTGGTTTAGATATAGATGGGACCCTGGAGATGGTTATAGGCTACTTAGAATTTTAGAATTTTAATTACTTTTTAATTATTAATTAACCACCGTTTTTACGTTGCCATGCTTGGCGAGTTTCGCCCGTATCAAATGATTCGTGTTTTGAGCTAACAAGAATGCTATTACTTCAATAAACAAGCGCGTGCATCTGAAAAACATTAAATACCACGGAAATTAAGCCAGTTTTATGCCAAATCTATCTATCTGTAATATTAAAAATGAATGTTCTCCAGACAAATCTACAGAAAGCAGAGCTTTGAAAATTTGAGCATGAGTGGGCCCATGACTTCGGTAAAGTGTACCTGAGGCTCAGAATTTTAAAATTTAAGTACTTTTCTAACTATTAATTAAAAACCGTTTTATCGGCCGCACAAAATGATTTATGCTTTTGAAATAAAGCAGAAATTCTATTTGCAAAATCACATGCATTTGAAAAACTTGGAAATTATGTTGATTTTACGCAAAATTAAAAAGCATAAGTAAAGAAAAGGGTACTTACTTATTATCCCGGCGGTTCCCCAAAACAAGCTATTTTTTGCCGAAATAAATGCCGGGCACATGAAATTATTAATGGTTTTGAATACGATTGGCAACAGTTTGGCAACTCATTTGACGAAAAAACAGTTTGGCGGGAATGACCGCCGGGATAATACGTAAGTACCAAGAAAAGTCCAGATGTGTTTCTTAAAGTTCATAAATTTCCAAAGCCTACTAATAATATAAATGTGTACGTTTGTGTGTTTGGATTTTTTGACTGAATCACACAAAAATGGTTGAACGGATTTGCAAAAATTTGTAATGAAAATAGCTTATGCCCTGGATTAACATACAGGCAGCCTTTCAAGCATATAGGATAAATAATTCTTTTACAAAGACACTCAAAATAATTCTAATGCATTGCGCTCTATGGAAATTTTGTAGCTACTAAACCCATTGTAAAACTTTTTTCGCTGATTGAAAGTTACATTATTCCTGAGTATCATTGTTTGTTTGTTTTTGGATTAAGACCCATTGAGTGCACTAGCCCAGCAAACACACACAGGTTCTCTGAACGTCTATTAACGTTCAGGAAACGTCTTCTGAACGTTAATAGACGTTCAGAGAACCTGTGTGTGTTTGCTGGGAGGGTCCTAGGCCTATATGGGGAATTCCTCTGTGGGGGGACTTTCTAAGGGATTCTAGCCCGTATTTACGCGAGGTTTTTTAGAAAACCACGGAAAACTGGGAGCAGCTAGGTCGACAGGCGCGACCGGGGTTTGAACCTGGCACCTCCCGCCTTGCAGTTTTGAGAGCAGAACTTCTTAGACTCTGGTGGCACCCTAAGTGTGATAGGCTACCTTTAATGCATATATCACAGATAGGTCTTTTACAGGGATGCTCATAAGAATTACATTACGCTCTATGTGCATCTCTGTAAGTACTGAACCGATTCCTAGACTTTTTTTACTGATAGTAAGCTACACCATTCTTGAGTATTATAGGCTAAAATTCATGCATGTAGCGTAAATAATTCCTTTACAGGAACACTCAAAATAATTCTAATACATTACGCTCTCTGGGTATCTCTGTAACTACAGAACCGATTCTAAAACTTTTTCACTAATATAAAGCTGTTCTATTACTGATTAACATAGGCTAAAATTCATGCATATAGCATAAATATTTCTTTTACAAAACAGTTCGCAAATATTGTCATAACTGACTCTATTCGCCAAATGCCCGAAAAAAATCTAAATTTAGTAACTCTGTATATTCTCTTATTTTAAATGAAGTATACTACCATGCATTATACTTTTTGAAACAAGCAAATAATATTTAAATGCAGTTTCTTTTGTCGCAACAATATTTGTTATTCACCCATGCTACATTTCTCTCGGGACCTAATTCTAAAGCCGACGCGGACGAAGTCGCGGGTAGCAGCTAATAATATAATATTTAAGGTAACCATACACGTTAAAAGTGTTATTGGATCAGAGTATCGGTTTTTCAATGTTGCTGAAATATTAAAATTACATCTTTTAGCTTTCCAAAACCGTTTAAATTTAATATCTCTCTTACTTAGAACCGAAATTACAGCTATTTGAAAGTTACTTAAATATCAGACTTCTACGCGTGTTTAAAACTTATTTTTGCTTTTCTCAAAATAAAATTTTACACTTTTCGGTTTAGCGCAAAACATCATAAAATTAAAAAAATTACCCATGAAGCGTCTTGAAATTTTGCATACATGTTTTACAAACAGTAATAAAGGTAACAGGCTATATACTCCTTACTATATATAAAAATTTTATATTTTATAATGGTTTATATATTTTGACTTGCGTAGAATTTTCAGAAATATATTTATTGCATATGTTTTAAAAGCTCCAGCCTCTCAGGTATTCAGATTATTTTTATAAGAATAGTCTACTCCCTAGAAAATGCCATGGTGATTATTATTTAATTTACAGAATTTTGATGTATACATTTATTTTTAAATTATCATGTTTTGCGAGAATGTTAATTTATCAGGTTTTCCCCCATATTTCTCTGGCTAAATATACTTTTCAATAATTTTATTTATTTTTTTATTTTACTTTTTTCCTAATTTTGAAGTCATATAGAGTAATAAAATGTACCCCTGAAGTTAAGAATTAAAAAAATTCTGAAAAAAAAAAAAGCCTTCGAACGTGTACGGTTACCTTAAAACAGTAAAAGAGTAGGCACAGTGGTTAAGGTGTTGAATTGGTTCACAAAGTCTTCTCGACGAAAGCTCGATGTATCCGAGGGGTGCCAAATTCAGAAGTCTCCTTCTTCTGATGAGGATCCAAAATGTGACGGGAAACTCCAGGAAGGACGCATACGCATGTAGCTCTAAACCATACACATTCGTTAATGTGAGCTGTCCTCCTATAGCAAACAAACAGTAGAAGGAAGAAAGATGCCAGTGCGGAGCTCGTGCCATATGTAAAACACCCTCCAATGTGAGCTAATCTTCGCTGAATAGTTAACCTATTCGCTCCCATCGTTGTGAGAAGCCACTTCCCCTTCTGTGCCCATCGTAGCTTCCAGGTTTGGGTCTTTGAGTGTCTCGCTGTGGCCCAGTGTTTTGCCACAGTTTGCCACAACAAGGCTAATGTTGTTACTCTATTTAGAGAAATAGGAATCTTGATGAACGCATATATGAGTTTAAGGGAGAATAGGTGTAGGTGTAATTCGGAGAATCGAAATCTCTCTAGCGGATTTTATACACAAAGGAAAATAAACTAATTGTGTCAGGGACTCGAAAAAATTCAGGATGATTCTTCATAATCTGTATTACGCACCGTAATAAATGAAAAAACAATGTCCTTGTATCCTTTATGAAACTTTCTGAAAATATTCTTCAATAAGGAGTTGCCCAGCAAAAATGTTCAAAGAGTGACACATCCAGCTCAATTTTCGATTTTTAAGAATTTTTTCTGAGCCTAGTTTCTTAGCTGATACGGGTTTATCCTTTATTACTGTCTATTGTACAGCTTGTAAAGAGGTACTCTAAAAATTCTGAAGGGCTTGATAAAATTAGTTTATTTGTATCTATGTATTGAAATCACATGCTTTTTTTCGAAATACACTGTTAATGGAAATAATAAAGTATTCATTTTCATCATTGCTTTTACAATATTAAATCTATTTGGTTCGCATCTGAAAAAAAAAAGCTGTCAATGTTAAAATATATTGTTTTCGAAAATATAAACATTCTTCGAAAAACTTTATTAATGCATATTACTTTTATTGTTAATTTTTTAATGAATGAATGTCTCTAAAATACACAGCAATTTTCCCCTAGCATAAGATTAGCATGACCGAAAATTTTGGGTTGGTAGGGTATTCTGAGTACATATCAAATTCAAGAGTAAGCAAGGGAAGTTCCTCTAAAATTTCGAAACATTTTAAATCAAAAGATTCCGAGACAAAGTTGAGGTGTACGTGCCCTCGATCCAAAGCTACGCCCATGCCTATAGAAATTTATGCATGGGAAAAATCTTGGGTCTCCCTTTAAAAGATATCTATGAATGCTATACTGCCTATTTTAATATGTATAATTGGAAATACCATGTGCTTTGCTGGAGAGTGTTCGAAACCCTTCTGCTTTAATCAAATTAAGTAAGTTAGCTTTGAAAAAATACACATAAGAGTAAAAAGTGACTTTACACAAGTTTCAAGAAATAAAAAGACTCTCTCTTTTTCAGAAGCTAAATGTTAACCGATCCACACAAAGTCGGGGAGAGTAAACACACACACATACACACAGACAACAAGAAAAAAAAAGTGGAAAAATAGACGAGACAAAGAAGGAAAATAAGTCAAGCCGATTATGACACAATTTCTAGGTCATTATTTGCGTGTGGACTACGGTGTAAGGAATAGCTAAGCAGGGTCCTTGTTAAAGGGGGGGGTGTCCCCCCCTAGCATTCGCAAAATTCTACTGAACTTGGCAAAATTAAGTACCTAGTTGGCAAACTTGCAAAAGAATTTTAACGAAAATCATAATTTACTTTCTATTTCTGGTACACTTGGCAAAATTATGCAAACTCAGTTGGCATAAGTTGGTAATATAGTTGTTATAAAGAAATAAATAAGTTGGTAAAAACCGATATTTGACTTGGCAGTTTATCGACATCCCCCCCCCCCCCCCCCCAGTGGCGGATTAATGCAAGTCGGGAGGGCGTTAGTTTGTCGGTGGGGGCGGTTTGCTAGAAGATTGACATATACTTCCATTTTATGGAAGTAAAATAGGATCTTTTACATTAATTTCTTCTTTCGGGGGGCGGTCGCCCTTAGCCCCCTTCAATCCACCCTGCCCCCCCCCCTCCTTAAAAAAAGTCTTAGCAATGGCTCTGGAGCTAAGCTGTCTTCTCCTTTCGGCAGTAAGAAGGGACAGCGAGATCCACGATGGGAAACAATATTGGTCACATATGAGGAATCTTCCCTGCTTTTTCTATTCAATGATGAGAGCAAATAAGTAAAATCTGGATTCAGTGTATGGTGGATGCAAGGGTGATAAGGAAAACTTCCTGTAATAACTCTCCCGTCTCTAACTTATGTTAACTGCCTGAACTGAAAAAAATTCCTATTTTTGCACTTTTCTAAGACAAAATCATTCCTCCCCCCCTTTTTTTCCGGAATTTACATGTCTATTTCATTTTTTTTTTAAATGTCAATACCTATTGAAGGGTGAGAAGAATACATAAATTTGTAGAATTGTTGATATGTTGAACAAAAACAAATGCAATGCGTGTGTCTCTTTAATATTTTTCCAATACCTGTTGGAGAATTGATAGAACTTTTTCACCGACAAAAATAAATAAAGTTTAATGTTTTGACAATATTAAACAATTGGTCACAATTTTGGGAATATTATATAAATATAACAGGTAGAATTGTCTCACGAAAGAAAAATAATTTTTAGTGTTTATCAATGAATAAAAAAATGTGATTTTTTATCCAAAATCGCCTTTTTATGTTTACAGGAATACTTCAGAAATATTTAAGTGGAACAAATAAGAAAACAAAAATCGTTCTTCTGCATTATCTATAAAGGGAAAAAATTGCAAAATTAGAAATAGTAATTAAGAGACCGGACACACTCATTATGCAACATATACGAGTAAAGTAGTTTTATTCGACAATCTAAGGCTTATGTATTGCATGAAACAGGAAGTTCCTGTGCGGAAATGACCACACAATTTCTACGCTCCTGACATTTGCGCTGTAAACATATAAAATACACAGATAAAGAAACGTGATAGTTAACCCAGTTAATCAGACAGCGTTTGTAAGAAGCTGAACTTACAATTTTTTTAGAAAGATTATTTTTGATAATTCTTTTACACGGTTCTTGTTAATGCTGGTGTTTGAATTATTTTCTCCTGTCGAAATCAAATCATATTTTTAATCATTCCTCAACTCTCTGTATGTACATACCAATTGACTAGTCTGAAATACATAGCTTCAATTTAGGATTTATGTAACGATAATTGTTTAAAGATGAAGGTAACACTGTAAAGTGCTTCATAAATGCACACATCACGGTTATTCCTGCTAGATCTTGCATATGCTAACGGCCAAGTATAACCTATCCTAAAGTCCCAGTAGTATCATTTCACATCAGAGGTTATTCAAAAATATAGGGTTTATTCCCTCAAATATTTATTTAAAAGAAAAAAACCTCAAAATAGGGTTAGGCTAACACAATAGAACAGGGGAAAAGGGAAAAGGGGACAAAACTTCTCGGTGTAAGAATCACAAATGATTTTTTAAAAAATGTGAAAAAAATTATTTTTCATATCTTTCTTTGAGGATAGCACCATGATTTTAAAATTCTTCTAAACATTAAAAATGAAACTTTTTAAAGAATTATTTTGTACAAGAATATATTTTCTTGCATATAAATGACAATTATTAATTTTTATTTGATGTTAAATGTTATTAAAATAGTAGAAAAACTTAACATGTGAAACATATTTCCTTTGTTGACTTCATCCATGTTACCTCTAAAATATTTTTCATCCATTAATGCTGATTTTCTGTGGACCCAAACTACTAGTAGAGCGATTCCTACAAGTAGTTTGGTCCTCAAATAGTTATAACCACTTTAAGCCACTTTTCAATAGCTCTCGAAGGGTAAAAGTCGCGTCGAATGATCGCATTTCAAGGGGTGCACAAAAATTAAGAAAGAAAATATATTTTTTCCTCTCTAGCAATAAACGTTTACATTCAAAATCATCTATAGCCCTCTGCCCCCAATCATCCTTATTTAACAATATCACTTTTGCTCAGCACCTCATTAGTGCATGGTGTACATTTTACTAACAGCCTCACCATGGCACAGTAGTTATGTCACTGAAAATAGTAGACGGTCAAAGTGTGAAGGTCCCGGGTTCGGGTCCCACCGCGCGACTGTCGATCTAACGGTCTGGAGTTTTGATAGGTTTTCTCCAGATGTAACGTGAATATGCGTTAGAACCCCTGAGAAAGCCCTCTTACCAAGGCACCCCCTATCCTTGTCAGAACGCCCTAACGTAGCGTTGCCGTAATCACACAAACATTTTACTAACTGGGAATTGTTTTGTACGGGGGGCGGGTTGTATACAAATTTAAAAGGACTATTTTTTTTTTTTTTTTTGAAATTAACGAGAGGAATTTTTTTAACGTACTTTTATCCTACCTTATTTTAAGCAATTTTTTAATTTATATTACCTACTTATCTCTAATCAATATAGAATTAAAGTGTGTTGCCACATTTTTGGGATATCCTGTATATCATTTGCATTAGAGCCGAACTCCTGGCCCCACCAATGGAACATACCCTTAAAAAAAGTTCAGAGGAAAGAAATAAGTTTTATAAAGTACTATAATGTATAGGTAATGAATATTCATGAATCATGTTTAATACTTTCTCATAAAATTCAAGGTGTATATTAACAATTTATAGGAGATCATTTGAAAACGAATTTGCTATTGTACTTATTATTTAACTATAAAATTCGAAGATATACTTTCTAATTTTGTTTTAAAAATCATTCCTCTTTTAAAATAATCATTGATTGTTATTTATTCTGAAGTAAGGAACAAATTTTAAGTTACATACAGTAATTTTGTATTGAAAATCTCGCCAAAATACAGACCAGAAAAGTAGTTTGCCGTTTGTTGTGTAATAAGTATCAAACATAATTATATATTTAGTGTAATTTCCTTTTAAAAATCATGTTATTCAAAGTAATTATGAGTAACAAATTTATTATTATCGAACATTTATCGTAATTGAGAATATATACTCATTTTACTTTTAAAATCGAATTTTTATTTTATTTAATAAATAAAATTTTAAAAAGGTGAATTTATTTGGAAATCCTTCAAACAGAAAACTTACTGCGGAAAAAATTTCATACTCGTATGCGTGCAGAAAATATTCTAAGAGGAAAAAACATACTGATATATTTAAACAAATAAGGCTGTAATCGCACTATCCATCAAATGGTTTCACAAAATGATACAAGCAATATTTACTTAGCCTCAAAAACTGTAGCAGTGTCCTTCAAAATGGACTCCATGGCATAAAAGTTTTCTCCCCCAATAACGACATAGCTTGCGGGTAAAATTTTGCTCCATTACAATTTGTATGTCAAATGAGCATTTTTTAAAATTAGTTCCCCATCTCCCCCCCCCCCAAAAAAAAAAAAAAATTACTTTCTTTTGCGTAGCATTTTTCTTTATTCTACATTTTATTTATGTCAAATAAACTCTTTTTAAAATAATTAGCTCCTCCCGCAAAACAATTTCTCTATCCGCCACTATATTGGCAGAGTGACTTAAAAAAAAAAAAGAAAGAAAGAAAGAAAAAAAAAAAAAGAAAGAAGAAAACTTGTTTATAAAACAACTAACCGAATGATTAAAATTGGTTTCTGAAATTTAAATTAGCAATTTGTCACAATAAGGTTAAATTAAATTTATTATTTCAAACAATTCAAGAAGAATCTTCGTGTTCATTACATTTTCGTCGCCAGTATTTTAATAGATATGTCTTAAAAGGCGAATTTAAAAACTGTTAATTTCCCAGATCGAAGTTTACTACTAGGAGTTCATATAACATGGTCATTTGATGAAAGAAAAAGTTATATGACACATAATAAGTCATCTTCCGACGTTAAGACCTGTCAGAGCAGAGAGAGGAGCAAATATGAAGCATGACAAGCTGGTCTGTTAAGTAATAAACGCATTTTGGTACATGCCGTTCCTATCCATTTTGTGTCCGATGATTAATAAATTACAGAGCATCTTCCAGTGCAGAACCATTTTTCAAGGTGGACGTGCCATGGCGTCAGGTTTCATTTAGTATTTTCGTCTGAGTAGAGTGCGTCAAATAAACTATTTTTTTGTGTTAACGGATGAAGCTGTGGTTGGATTTACTTTTTGAAGCGCAGGCATTTTCACATCAATATGGAAGACTGGCTGGATAGACTGCAAACGCTGAAAAAGTGCAGCCGTTGCCATCGATCCATTAAACTACCAACAACATGGAGGTCGATCGAATCACTTATCTAACGTCACAAAAATGAAGAAGTTTTCTGGCCTAGCTGGCTGCGCGGCTGATCATGTTGTTGGTAGTTAAATGGATCGAAAGAAACGGCTGCACATTTTCAGCGTTGGGATCATTTAACCAATTCTTTTTTCGGCTAGCAGTGAAAGCGCTGAAATAAGGTGGTTTCACGACGCAACCACCGTGCGTCAAAGGGTTCACCAGTGGCGTCGCGAGGCATAGTGTCACACTAGCTTAAGTAACACACCCTTTACCAAAAGATCCACTCAGTGGCGTACGCAACGGGAGGTTTTGGGATCAACTCACCCCCCTTCCTTTTTTGTCGAAAAAATTTTAACCTAAAGATTATGCCCATAAGCCCCTTTTTAAAGAAGTCTGCGTACACCTCTGGATCCACTGCCCCCCCCCCCCCCGTGAGGAAAAAGTTTTTTTAGTAACACCTCCCAAGTAGAATAAAATGTAGACGAAATTATAACAAATAAGTTGAGTACAAGCTATATTTTATAGGAGGGGAAGAGAATTAAACTGAAAAAGACAACTGAAAAAAAATAATACTTCTATCTTCAACCAATTGCACAAAACTTAGCTCCTTGACTGCACAAAATTAAACTTCTACATTTACTCTTATTTCTAATCTTCAAAGTTTTCTTCATTGTCCAATGAATCTTGTCTTTTTTTATTTTCTCCAAATTAGTCGAAAGTTTTAGAGTGAATAATATTTTGGGGTCATCCCCTCTGATGGTGTGACCCGGTGTGGTCCGCACCCTCCATAGTTCCTACGTGACGATCCTGGTATAAACTTTTGAGAAATCTGTATTATATCCAAAAGATGAGCTTCGTCGCAGGTGTAATGCAGAAGTAGCACCGCAATGATCTAGTCGTAACATATTACAGTCGACACACAGTCTTACGAATCTCTCTTTACGGTCAAGTGGCCATTTTTTTCTGAACCGAAAATCAGGACACTTCGAAACCGCAGTGTCGGGAGGGGTAAAAATTAATCCCGGACCCCCAGTAACACTTTTATCTTCAACCAATTGCACAAAACTTAGCTCCTTAACTGAACAAAATTAAACTTCTACATTTACTCTTATTTCTAATCTTCAAAGTTTTCTTCATTGTCTAATGAATCTTTTAGTAACACTTCCCAAGCAGAATAAAATGTAGACGAAATTATAACAAATAAGTTGAGTACAAGCTATATTTTGTAGGAGGGGAAGAGAATTAAACTGAAAAAGACAACTGAAAAGAAACCCCCCCCCAAGGTTTTTTTCTACATATAATTTGATTTTCTACTTTTATGAGGAAAATGAGTTGAAAAAATATAGCGAATATACAAATAAAATAGGCCTATTATATAAACTTTGATTTTAAATAATTTTATTGTTAATTTTTGGATAAATTTCCAAAATAGTTTGCTTTCTAACAATAACTATAAAATCACCATCCATTGATTACAAGCATGTATTAATACATGCTATAAAACAATCATTTTCATGAATAAAAGAAAACCGGTGTCAAATACAAGTAACTAAAAACTTGTATTTGACACCGGCAGGGACGTAGCCAAGGGGGGGGGGGTTTAGGGAGGTCATAACTCCCCCCCCCATGAGAAATTTTTTGCCATACAAAATGTATATTCTTCACTACATTATCACATACACGTATACATATATATGAGTTGTAGTAGTCGTAACCCCCCCCATGAAAAATTTCTGGCTACGCCCCTGGACACCGGTGACACTGTAAATAACACAATAATTTTCATGTGAATTTATTCCCAATTTATTTCCCATTTATTTATTTATCTCTACTTATTATAAAAGAAGGTGTCTGTGTGTGTGTGTGTGTGTGTGTGTGTGTGTGTGGGTGTGTGTGGGTGTGGGTGTGTCTGTCTGCAGCGTTACGGACAAACGGCTACACCTAGAAACACCAAATTTGGTACTCGGGAAGATGTAAATATGTAGTTGTGCACCTCGAAGCGATTTTTTCAAAATTCGATCTAGATTTTTTTTTATTTTATGTTTTATGCGATTTTTGGCATTTTTTCTCACCTAATTCGTAATAACGTCGGAAATTACGCTCGCAGCAAAACGGCATTTGTATCATCGGATAGAGGAGGAAATTTTCTTTTAAAGACAGTTTGTTCTGAATACGTAACATGATTTACCGATTTTTAGGAATTTTTTTACTAAATATCTGCTTTGCGATTTTTTTTCGTAAAATAATTTTAAAACTGTCGCATCTTGAATTCTATCCGTCATAACTTTTAGATATTTTGACAAATCGTGAAACATTCTTTTCTCCCTCTTTTAAAATAAAAACGAAAAAATTATGTAAATTAGATGATTTTTTACGAATTTTAATGCAGCCTAATGTTTAGAATTTAATAGCATCAACGCGATCTTACGCCATTCATTACATTGCGATCACGGCACGAGAATTTATGTTCGGTCGTTGCCACAGAAAGGATTAAAAAAAAGGGTTTTTTCAACCAATGGAGTTTTTAAATATGATATCAGAATTTCAATTCGCAAGTGAGGATCTATGACGTCAAATGCTTTAAGATACGTAAAAATTACGCCATAATTTTAACTCATTTATTCCAGCTCTGTTTTCAACACAGGGAGACGATATTTTGATTAAAATTTACTGTAGAAATAAACTAAGAAATTCGCGATTATTATTATTAGAAGTGGTATTTTAATCCGGTGCTTATTTAAAAATTGAAATGTTTTCACGGCGCTGAAAATGTTCATTTTAAAAGTTACAAAGTTCGTTTCAAAGCGCGATATATTAAAATTTTTCTATTTACTATTTTTATTTTTGGCATTTAATTTAGCGCAGGCGTTGCCTAACATACGCATGCAGGTTGCGAGTATAGTTTTATTTTAACGTTGAATTACGTTCCTCCATAAAGGTCCAACCCAAAGTTTTAATGATAGCGTTTGAAAACAATTATGCGAAATATCGAAATTAACTCCCTCAATCTACCGGGGTATCCTTTACGGCAGTCAAACAGTGACGTCATAAATTAAAAAAAATGCCTGAAATTTGTAAACTCTGCAACTCTAACGCCCTGTCACAATTAAAATGGGAATAAGTAGCTCCTCGAGATTACACAGTTTGATGTTTTTCAGGAAACAGGACTATGGAGGATATAAAAGATATCGCTATATTAGATACATGGATATTTAAAATGGCACCCCTTGGATATTTTCTCCCCACAGTAAGATGAAATGGTTTGCGGCGCTAAATACGCCCATCTTATAAAACTATGTATAAATTAAATATATATGGAGAGTTTCCTTAATGGCAACCATTATGTGAAATGATTATTATTTATGCTAATGCGTAAATTGCAACGAATCGCCACAGAATCACAAGATCCCATTGAGGCCAAATAATCTAAGCTGTTTCTTTTAAGGGAGCCTTGAAGAGGGAGAAGCGAGTATAGATAGTATTAATGTACGTAATAGGTAGTATTATTAGATTTGTAAAGATAATGTGAATAAATCGCAATGTACCACGTTAATAAATATTTCATGAAATTAAAAGTGTTTATCCTTTTTCAACGGTTGTCTTACATCCAACTAAATGAAAAGTAATTCTAATTTGCGTTAATATATCCCGCAGTCATTTCAACAGAGGAGATTACTTGAACTTTTTTAAAAATGAAATTCTGTTTTGTCACATGCAGATATGATTTTAGTAGTAAAATATTCCCTTCTTCCCGTATGAAGAGCGGGTGCGCAGCTATTTTAAAAACATCTCTTGAAAATAGCATGAATGAATTCAGAAGACCTCAAAACGTGTATATACACCAAAATCTCGAAGTCGAATTTTTTCATGATTACAATACGTTCCTTATATGGTACATGTTCGGAAAGAAATAAATGGTGCTCCATTTCATGTAGTGTCTTAGGTATTTAATGCTACAACTTGAGCCTAAAAAACAATATTATGTAGAAATAAGACATTTTGAAAGCCAGGAGATCTCTGCAAACCATTAAGCTTTCCACTTTTTTGATAGTGAATGACACTGACGTATTTTTTTGAGTCATTATACTGCAATGATCAGGTTAGTATTCATAACACAAACTTTACATTAAGAGTCAAATAATTTTGCTCTTTTTTTATTAAATTCCACATCACGAATAATTTCGAAATACACATGTAAGGAAAATTTTAGTTTCCTACCGTGCGAAGAACGGGCACGCAGCTAGTCTTTCATAAAGCAATACTTTGGCGGGACAGGAAAGCGGGACATTTTAGGGTTCTGTGGGGACAGCAGGACATAAAGGTAAAAATCAGGACTGTCCCGCCAAAAGCAGGACGTCTGGTCACTTTATTTTACGGACACTTTTGATTTTACGAATGCTCCCGAATACACTAGCTTAAACAATTTTACCACTCAATTGTTACAAACGTTCAATTTTACGAAGTAATTGAGTGGTCCCTACTGACTCGTAAAAACAAGCATCGTCTGTATCAGACCTGACGGTAGGATTTTCGGGGCCCAGGCACGTTTGAGATGCCGCCCCCCCTCCTCAAAAAGCAAAACGAAACAAAAGAACTCTTCAGTCTTTTCGTCCCATATTTTTTTTTTTTGAAACAGTGTAAGCGCTCATCGTTTTGGCAGCCGCAACTGTAAGCTGGCTATGTATGAAAGAAGTAAACGGCTGTCCAATATAAAGAAACAGAGTTAACAAAATTTGAAATGAAATAATGGTTGAAAATTCAGTATTATTACTCTTGAAAACGTTAGGTGTACCCTTGAGACAACATATACTACCTTTTGAGATATCCTCGTTTAAAAAAAAAAAAAAAAAAAAACGGTCATGCTTCGTTTATGAACCACGTACCCTATTGAAATGAGTGCGTGCAAGATTTTTCGAAGGTGTTTCAGTACATTCAGTCCTTTTGCCAATCATCGCTAAAAATGCACTTCTAAAACTTTCATCAGTTACAATCAGAACAAAGTTAGTATTACAATAGTAAATTTCTTAAAGTAATACTCTTTTTTGACAAGCGTGTTACTTAATATTGATAGCTCTTCTGTAGCATAAAAAAGGAATGCTTATGGATTTAGATTTTAAAAATATTGATTAAAATAAATACTTGAGTGTTTTATAAGATGTAACCTGTTCGCTCCCATCGCTGCAAAGACGTGGCGGCTGCGATTCCTCTTCAGTGCCCAACATTGTTTTCCGACTTGGGCTTTTGAATGCCTTGATGTGGGTCACCGTGGCGCTTTTCATAGCTTCCCGAAAAACATTGGTGTAGTTGGGGGGGGGGGAATTTCAAAACTTTAATAATAAATTAAAATTTTCATTCTTCTGTGATTCTGTTACAAAAAGAAGCCACAAGACTCACGTATAATCCCTTTGTGAGTGCTAAATAATGGGCACATATCCATATCAGGAGCAGGCGCGTAGCCAGGAAAATTTTTCGGCGGGGGATATGAACTTATATGTGTATAAATAGACGGAATTTCATCACTAATCCAAATATTTGGGGGGGGGGATATATCCCGATATCCCCCCCCCCCCTGGCTACGCCCCTGATCAGGAGCACTAACTGCTGTAAACAGTTTTGGAGCATTTTGGGGAGCAGGGAAGTTGCTGTTTTGGAGCAGGTTAAGAAGTATAGGGAGCAGTTCATTTTATATAATATAACTGTTCAATAGCAACTCTTAATAATTAATAATTATGACTATTTAATAGCAATAATTAATAATGAAATCTATTTATTTTGATAAAAATATGTAGTTAATTTAAACAAAAGAAATGTTCATGTCCTCAAAAATAACATTCGTTGGTAATCGATTATTTGTTCTTTTACATAGTTAAACAACATTATAAAGAATGAATAATCAAGTATAGTTTTGAATCGTAGTTACACAAATAAAATAATTCTATGTACATACTGTACAGTAATGCTAAAAAAGGGGAGGGGAAGGGGACAAAATTTTAAACGGCCCCACCATGGCCAAGTGAATAAAGACACTGAACATAGTAGACAGCTGAAGTGTGGAGGTTCTGGGTTCAGGCCCATCGTGTGGCAGTTGATCTACCGGTCTGGAGTTTTGGTCGGTTTTCTCCAGATGTAACATGAATACGCGTTAGACTCCTCAGAAAGTCCTCCAACCAAGGCAACACCATCCTATGCAGATAGCCAATACGTAGCTTCGCCATAACAACACAAACAAAATCTTAAAAGATGGTCAAGCCAAGGCTTAAAACTATGTATATTAATAAGGCAAAACTACTCGAGGACTATCTGGCTTAGAAAGGGTACCTTGGCCAGAGGACTTTTTAAGGTTTTCTAATGCGTATTCAAATTACATCTGGAAACAATGCCCAAAACTCAAAAAATAAAATAAAATAAATTGATTGCTGACCGTTCCATTTGTAAATGCTTATTTTGTACTGCGACTTCTACCACTGTTTCTGTAATGGGTCTCCTTACCACTTCTGTGATGCTGCTTTTTTAGAGAAAGAGGGGGAGAATGGCCCTGTGAAATGCACTTATCAGCTGCTGAGAATTGTGGAGTAGACTAATTTTGCAGCTGCTGATGAGAAAAGTATTTCTTGAAAAGTATGTTTTGGAGCAAAATAAAGAAAAATATATGTTTTGGCACAAATAGGAGCAAGTACTATGCAATGGAGTAGGCTGGAGCAATTGGAGCAGAGTTAGCACCCCTGCCATATGCATCATTTTGATGAATGCAGGGTTGGTCACAAGGTTTCCTGCCGAAGAAGTTAAAAAAGGTTACAAGCTGCAATAGCGAAGCGCCCAGTATAAATTCAAAAGAAAATCCCATACAATTTGGCATATATTTGTTTACGACAGTCGATGAACGAGTTTTTCTTAAGCCGCTATTGATCGAAATGATTATGTTTTAACAATCAACAATTAATTGTTTGTACCACAAAGAAATTAATTAATTATTAATTACTAAATAATTCAAAACTAATGAATTAAATAAATTTAAAAATAATGAATTAAATAAATTTATTTTTCTTAGGGGGTGGGTGGAATAATTGCATTAAATTATTACTACAGTTAGATTAAACTTCTTCAAAATGAGCAATTTTTTACGCTGTTTTCTTTGAGACTACACCACTGTCAAAGAGGGTACCATTCAGGACACTCAAAACAGAGCACCGAAACTTCTATCGACATATTTCTTCCAGCCGACCCACCTCTCCTGCAAATTGCACATGCAACTCTTTATTTATGATGCCTGGTCGATATTTAATGCATTTTCCCCCCTACGCCCTATATGTCAGAAGCCCGTCTCTTCCATTCCAATAACAATGAACTTTAGCGTGAGGAGTGGGAATTTTAGGATATATAGATGCATGCATTCTCGTTTGCCCGACTGCATTTCACTGTTCACAAAAGGAACTGGTGGCGCACAGTAGAACCGACCGTTGAGCGCGTGGTGTTCAATCAATAGTTTATTATATTATTCCTGCGCCACGTGGGAGACATCTGAACCTTTTCATATCCACGCATGCCATACACACCCCTTCCTAAACAGTTCAGCAAGCTCGCGGTATTCCACGTATGAGATGGGTTGAATATTTCTAATTGTATTAGTCTTTTTTTCAGTGGCACGCGCACGGAGAATACTTTAACGGTGTTATTCGAAAAAATCATGTGATTTTGGTACATAATTACAAATAAATTAATTATGCCAGGCACTTCAAAATTTTGAAACTGTCTCTTTACAAGCTGTATTACATACTGCGAAGACAGGCCACTCTGTATCAGTTTCAATACTTTTAGAAAAAATTCTTAAAAATCGGAAATTTTCGCAAAGCGTGTCACTCTTCGAAAAATCTTGCAGCTCAAATCCATGTTTAAGAATTTTTTCTGAAAATTTCACAAAAGCCACAGCGTTTTCGCTTATCGTAGTGTGTAAAACAGCTTATGAAGAACCATCTGGAATTTTTTGGAGACCATGGTGCTATTAGATTATTTCAATTTGTGTACCAAGACCAAAAACAGAGTTCTTTTTTTTCGAAGAACAGCCAAGGAACTTTTAAAACTGTGTTTTAGGCTAGTTTTAGTTTTAACAAGTTGGGCGCCATGTGCCCTCCGTTCGAAATTCTAAATGTAGTTATACCTTAAATTTTAGAAACATGTCCAGATTAAAAACAAAAGAAAGCATCGCTGTGCTATGTTTTTTAAGGATTACTTTGTTTTATTATTAATAAAACTGTTCTTTAGAAACATATCAAAATAAAAACACATCACTTCACTATGTATTTTACCTATTGGTTTGTATTAATGCCAACATTTTTTTAAGAACATAATGAACTTTTGTAAAGTAAAAACTAAGTACGTGCATATAAAAAAAGTATTATATTATCAATAAGTATAAATCTCCAAATGTAAAAGAGTATTGTGAAAAATGAATTATTCATACAGCTCTTTATGATGAGCTGTTCACTATGATGGGCTGTCCACAGTGAAATGCAGTCGGGCAAACGAGAATGCATGCATCTATATATCCTAAAATTCCCACTCCTCACGCAAAAGAAGTATTAAACTGCCATCTGATCGTCATTTTTCTATTTTTTTTTCATTCGGCTCTTGTGATCACCGATGATCATTGTCAGTTTCTTCGTTCGTACTGTGTGACTATTGGTGAACTTTTAGTACCTTTCTTCTTCGTTTTTAAGCGCAATTAGCTTCTTTGGCAAAAAACAAAAGCAAGTGAGAAATAAATTAAGCGACCTTTATAAAACCTATCCTGTATGCAGCGCATATAATCCAATATAGCTAAAACCAATCCCTATTAAATCAGCTTTCAAATACAACAAACCGCATCAAAATCAGCTCTTTCGTTTGTGAGCTACAATGCCACAGACAAAGGCTTAAAAATTCTTCTGTCGGGGATTTTATATTCATTAAACAACTGAACAAATTTTCATCAAAGTTTCCGCAGCTCTGAACCATCCCGATAAAGCATCCCTGCAGCTTTTTAAGTTATTAAAATCCATATAGATAGGTTTATTAGTATGTGAAATATAGTGCTATAGCTAAATACACACTCAAATAGAAAAAAAAACGTAAACTAAAATATATTGTAGAATCTGCTTTTTGCTGTAGGGCTAAAGAAATAGCTTTACTGGAGGGAGAGGGGTTCAGTGGCCTCCCAAAAGTGAAATTTAGGCAATGAGTCAGGCATCAATTAAACATCCAATAATCTATAATGTCCGAATTCACGTAATTTAAATATGTCTATATTCGTTACATTTACATAGTACTTACTTTTGCACAAATGTAATACTTGCATACTTTTTTATTAAAGATAATTTCTTAAAGATGCACATTGCTTATTTTTAATATCGAAAGTGCTTAGAACATTTTTCCCCTACATCCAAAATCTTGATTCATCATTATAAATCATTGTAATCGGCTCTCGTATTTTATTTTTCTCTTCAATTATACCTAATAGATATGATTTCGGAAGTCCATCATCTCCTTAGAGTTGAGCCTGAGTCGAAAAATGACCTCGTCTCGTCTCGCAAGAATTTCGAAAAACGTTGCTTCGTCTTGTAAAATTCTTATGCAGCAATGATAAAAATGATTGTCTTGTATCGCATAAAAGTTGTAAATATTCACCTCATATCGTCCCGTATTCATCCAGTCTCCCAACGTGTGCTTTTAATTTAAATTAAAAAATTTTTAATATTATATAAACTAATCTAGTTCAAGATAATTATCCGTACAATATATTAGAGAATGTCTTTGAATAGACAGCATGTCCCGAAACACTAATCTAGGTTCTTATTCCTTAAATATTGATCTAGACAAATACAATAAATTACAAAGTTACGTAAAAGAAATGCAGAATTTTATGGTATCGATTAGAATTTTCAGACTATTAAATTTTAAAAATAGATACAAAATTTTAAATTTTATAAGGTCGAAAAAAAAAAAAAAATCACAGTTAGTAAAAGACCCATCCATTAACTAGAGGATTCACAAAGTTTCAGCTTTTAATCATAAGGCTCACGTATATGTTTAAAGAAAGTTGGTGGTGGGCTATACTATACCAATAATAGCAAAAGCATTGTGTACTTACGCAATCATTGTTTTCTTTCGTAATTAGCGTGAGACCCCTGAAATGCAACCATCTGACGTGTGATGATTATCCCTTCGAGAGCCCTTGAATGCGGTCTATGTCAGCATATGTTTATTTTCGTATTTCCGACACTTTTTAGGATAAAATGCTCAACTTTTGTGTATCACTTAATGCATGTGCATCACCCATTTTACTAATTGGGAATTTTTTTTTTGTGCGGGTGCCTTATAAAAATTGAAATTTTGTATTTATTTATATTTCATCCCTTGAAAAAATTTTAATGGATATCATTAAATTCTTTTCCCTTTTTTATGAAACTTAATTTATTCTTTATGCCTATGATCAATATTTAATAAATAAAAGCTTAGGTCAGAGTTTGTGGGACACTCTGTATCTGTATACTCTTATTAAACAGAAAATAAACTTTGTGAAATACATTTACATATGCTTTAATTTCAACTCTTTAAAACTTATTTTGGATCGTTTCAACTTGCTAGCACCTTATAGAAATCTTTACAAAATGTTTTTGTCTACAACGTAGGTATATTATCCTCGCATATCTCTTTTGAAAAACAGTGAAATTTTTGAAATACATAAAAAAAAAAATCTGTTTGAAGTATACATGTAACATTCTTAAAAAGAAATTATGTGTCTGATTCGAAACCCAAAACCCAAATCATTAAATAAGCTTGTTTTTTCTGCTGGGATATCATTTTCGCTATCAGGATACACAATTACAGATACAATAAAACACTAATGCAAAACTACCTAAATGCTGTACTTGATTTACACAGCATGTCCCAAATCTCTTAAAAGTTGTATACACATTTAATTTGACATTTTTTAAGTGTAAAATTGTACAATAATACTTTATTAAATTTAGATATTAATAATACTCCGTTGTTTTTTGTCATAAGCATGAATATAAACTATTCAAAGTAACAGTTATAAAACTTCCTTAAAAAGTTGTCTGTTGGTACAAAACAGCCACTGTTGTAAAATTTTCAAAACAATAAAATTTTTAAAAAAGGACTTTTTTTTTAATTTAGGACATATACGTTAAAAACTAATGAAAATGAAAGCGGTCTAAACGTAAATTTTCCAGCCGACATAATTTAAATTTACTTTTTAAAAATAATAGTCATTATTTTCTTTCTTACCTATATCAAAATCTTGAGTACCTAAATATTGGATAACTAGTAGATAAAGTTCATTGTGGAGGTAAATCACAACACGGGCTTTAAATAAATTTTACGCTATATTTTTTAGACTGGAACAGAAAAAATATGAAAAATCGAAAATATTTGTAGACTTTCAATGAAGAAAAAGAGAGAATGAACCAATAGCATTAAAATAAATGTTGTAAAATGGCAAATATCAAATATCATTGCCGAGTTATTTAGTCATATGCATGGAGGAGGAGGAAGAATCGTCCATTATCATAAAAGGACGAATTTTTTTACTTGCTGCAAAAGATAAAAATCTGAACATTTCATTTTGTGTAAAAATTTTATGTAAAATTTTTTATACCGTCTTCTTTAAGCAATGGTATCATACCTATATACAGGGTAGTCCTAAAATATACGTCAAAAATTTAAAGGCTGGTAGAGCAAAACGGTTCAGAATCACCCAGCAATGTGGAGTCGAAAATGTCGTCTTCATATACCTATTAATAATCACTTTAGAAGAAGTGTTGAAGTAGCATCAAACTTTCTCACTATCGTTTGTAAATCGCATTTTTTACAGAAAGCACTTATCTAAAATTGATAGTTTACAAATTCTATTTCGTTTCATTGATGAAAGCCTCTGAGAAAATCTCATTGTTAATGAAACTTGAATAAGAATTTAAACCAGCAGTTCTTCCAAAGTGGTTTATAAACAGGTACATGAAGACGGCATTTAAGCCACCACATTGCTCTGTTATTCTGAACCGTCTTGGTCCCTTCTACCACCCTCTTTACATTTTTGACATATAGTTTAGGACCACCCTATATATATATATATATATATATATATATAATATAGAATAGCTAACTTACGTAATGTGGAATCCCAAGATAATCCATTGATAAAGTGAAAAAATATAAAAATAAAAAAAGCAGATAGCACATGTTGCCAATTAAGGAGCTTATACCGAAAAAAGTGAGAAATACTTTTACCGAAATCGCAAATTTTTGGAAAACGCTTCTTTTTATCCCGATTTTTAACCAATTTTGTCTTTTAACCCTTCAACCCTCAGTTTTACAGCAAATGTTTTCATAACAAAGTTGTAGAGTATTCAATTTCCTTTAAAGTGAGTTATTATCTGTATCTTTAAATGATCAAAATTTATTGCAATTTGAGATTTTCAATAAATTTAGCAAATTTGAATGAAAACTACATTGCGCGTCAAAGTAAGACAAAATATAGGAAAAAAATTATAAAGTTTTGAAACTTTTGGAAAACATTAGTTGGGGATGTAGTTGTACGAAACAGAAAAGTTCCCCCTTTAGCCCTCCCCCCTAAAACAAGGTCTTTTTTGGGATTTTCATTTTTATCTCAAAAACCGTACGTCTTAGCAAAAAATTGTCAATTACAAAATGAAAGCTGATAAAATTTCCCACAAGATTGTAATTGGTTATTTTGTTCTATATGCAATAGCTTTCGAGATATGTTTTAGACAAAATTGCAAATTTTTGGAAAACGCTTCTTTTTATCCCGATTTTTAACCAATTTTGTCTTACAGCTCTTCAAACTTCAGTTTTATAGGAATTGTTTTCGAAACAAAGTTGTAGAGTACCGTCGATTACCTTTAAAGTGAGTTATTATTTGTAACTTTATCTTTAATGATCAAAAGTTATTGCAATTTGAAATTTTCAATAAATTTAGCAAATTCGAATGAAAACTACATTGTACGTCAAAATGTAGGAAAAAAATTATACAGATTTGAAAGTTGAGAAAAAAATTGATTGGGGATGTAGTTGTATGAAACAAAAAAGTTCCCACCTCTCGGGGTGCCTCTTCCTCCCTTTAGCTCCCCCCCCCAAAAAAAAAGGACCGTTTTTTTGGATTTTTCCATTTATCTCAAAAACCGTGCATGTTAGCAAAAAAAAAAAAAAAAAAAAAAAAAAATGTCAAATACAAAATGAAATCTGATGAAATTTCCTACAAGATTGTTATGACTTATTTTTTCTAGATGCAAAAGCTTTCAACATATACGTCTTAGAAAAAAATTCAAATTTTTGGAAAACGCTTCTTTTTATCACTATTTCCCACTAACTTTGCCTTATAGCTCTTCAACCATCAGTTTAACAGGAATGGGTTTAAAGCAAAGTTTTAAAGTATTCAATAACCTTTAAATTTAATTTTTATATGTAATTGTATTTTTAATTTTTTTTTTCAAAAGTTAGGGCAATTTGAAATTTTCAATACATTTTAGGGAATTCGAATGAAAAATGCATTGTGCGTCAGAATGCAGGAAAATACCTAGGAAAAAGCTTTTAAACGTTCGAAACTTGGGGAAAACACTGGCTGGGTATGTAGTTGCATGAAACAGTCTCTATGGGTGCCGCGTCCCCCCTCTTAGCCCCCTCCTCCTCAAAGTTCCCTTTTTATATTTTCATTTTTATCTCAAAATTGGTGCTTCTTAGCAGAAGCATGCGAATTACAAAATGAAAGCTGATAAAATTTCCTAGAAGATTATAATTTTTATTTTTTTATGTATCGAATTGTTTATTATTTGATATCTTTATTACTAGTACTTTTTTTCTATATCGAATATTTTTTTTTTATATCGAATAGATTCGAGATATGTTTTAGAAAACCTTGCAAATTTATGGAAAACGCTTTTTTTCATTCCATATTTCGACTAACTTTCCTTCTAGCTGCTGATTCTTAATTCATAGAATCGAACAGTGGAATTATCAAAATTTGTAATCTCCTTTTTTCAAGAAATTCCCCCTCTATTCTGTTATATTTTCCTTATCTTTAAATGATTGTCCGAAAGTCTGGAAAAATTCTTCAAAAGACGGCCAACTGAAATGAGCGGGGACCACAAAGAACAATTTGGAACCCAGAAACTGGGGGTGGAGAGAACTGAACTCATCGCTCTCTCTAGTTTATATGAAACGAAAACCAGCTCCAGAAACAATATTATTACTAATTTCATGAGGCTCCATTCAAACTTGCGGAAAGAAATGCACGTGTGTAAAGATCAATTTGCGCTGTACAGCCATGTGCAGGAAGACTATGAAGATACATTTTTATAAAAATTAAATTGTTCCATAGGTTTGTTGCACTATTATTGTACAGATGTTGCACACAAGAGAAAGTAAGTGTGCTATAATTATGCAGTAATTTTTTTATTAATTTTGCTGACATTATTAATTCTGATGATGAATGATCACTGAAATGCAAATGTCAAAGTACATAATATTGAACAGATGTATTGCATTACAGAATTCTATTGATGTAAAAAATATCACTTTCAAAACATTTTTTGGGTGTTGTGAGAGGGGGTTAATTTAGACTTTAGTACTAACATTTATGTGTTAAATATGCGTTTATATACGAATAAAATGTAACTAGTTCAGCAGAAACAATAGGAGGAAGAAATAAAAAAAAAAACGAAATAAAACCAAATCGTACGCTTATGTAATATAAATTATTATAAAAATAAAGTGCCGTTTTGCATTAAAAAAAATTGGAGGAGAGGGGGACGCGCCCTCCACGTTAGAGGAACTTTTTTGTTTCTTAATATTGCACCCCCTACAAGTGTTTTCCCCAGGTTTCAAAACTTTATAAATTATATTCTAGATTTTGTCGTACTTGGTCGAGCTATGTAGTTTTCATACGAATTCTCTAAAATTTATTGAAAATTTCTAATTGCTATAATTTTTGATCCTTCAAAGATAAAATTACAAATAAGAACTTATTTTAAAGGAATTGAATACTCCTGTAAAAGTGAGGGTTGAAGAGCTAGTATAACGCATAGTGGAAAATTGTGATTAAAAGAAGCGTTTTCCAAAACCTTGCGATTTTTTCTAAAACTTATATCTCGAAAGCTTTTGTATCTGGAAAAAAATAACCCCCAACAATCTTGTAGGAAACTTCCTCAGCTTTCATTTTGTAACTGACAATTTTTTTGCGAAGACGTACGGTTTTTGAGATAAAAGTGAAAATCCCAAAAAGGACCTTGTTTTAGGGGGGGGCTAAAGGGGGGACGTGCCCCTCCCGAGAGGGGGGAACTTTTCTATTTCATACAACTACATCCCCAACCAATGTTTTCCCAAAGTTTCAAAACTTTATAATTTTTTTTTTCTAGATTTTGTCATACTTTGACGCGCAATGTAGTTTTCATTCAAATTTGCTAAATTTATTGAAAATTTCAAATTGCAATAAATTTTGATCATTTAAAGATAAAGTTACAGATAATAACTCACTTTAAAGGTAATTGAATACTCTACAACTTTGTTATGAAAACAATTGCTGTAAAACTGAGGGTTGAAGGATTAAAAGACAAAATTGGTTAAAAATCGGGATAAAAAGAAGCGTTTTCCACAAATTTGCGATTTTGTCTAAAACATATCTCGAAAGCTATTGCATATAGAAAAAAATAACCAATTACAATCTTGTAGGAAATTTTATCAGCTTTCATTTTGTAATTGACATTTTTTTGCTAAGACGAACGGTTTTTGAGATAGAAGTGAAAATCTAAAAAAGTGACGTTTTGGGGGGGGCAAAGGGGGGACGCGGCACCCCGAGAGGGGGGAACTTTTCTGTTTCATACAACTACACACCCAATTAGTGTTTCCCCCAAGTTTCAAAAATATATAAATTTTTTCCTCCATTTTTCCTAATTTGACTGGACTAATTGTATTATTTATTTTTAAGGAA
Organism: Cheiracanthium punctorium; assembly: GCA_038373885.1. Classification (NCBI taxonomy): domain Eukaryota; kingdom Metazoa; phylum Arthropoda; class Arachnida; order Araneae; family Cheiracanthiidae; genus Cheiracanthium; species Cheiracanthium punctorium. The sequence continues at coordinate 694,068 of JAWZYV010016091.1, read as the reverse complement.
CGAATATATTATTTATTTAAACGATCATAAGTGAATAAAGAATTTCATGGACTCATTAAACATTAGGTGAAGAGAGCAGAGGAGTCATGAAAAAAAGGACATTTTCCGTTGTCAAGGGCGCAATCTGGACGTTTTTCGAAGGGCGCAACTGCACCAGGCTACAGTTCTATGTATTTTAATGCACCTCACAATGCTGATTACAAGCTATCCAGGGAATTTGCAAGCTCCTAAAATTTCCCCCCCTCTTCTGTGTTCCACAAGGTCTCTGGTGCTCCAGAGTCATAAAGTGGAGTCGGCATGCAACGACCCCTGTCGGATGCATGGCTGAGAAAACAAGTAAATGGATCGAAGCTCCCACCCTTAAGAGGCCTCTATACTCGGCTTGCGGAGATTCACGTCCCAATGCTTTCCTATGAAGAAAAGTGCCTTAACGCCTAATCATTTTTCTCGGAAAGTATTTGGTATTTTCACATGAAATTTTCTTGTGTAAATCTTGAGAACTGTTCGCAATTATTGCGTGAATCAGATTTGGGTTAATTAAGCTGAAAGAGATTTTATTGCAATCTGAAAAGCAACACAAATTCTAAAACCGTTATTTTCATTTTTGACGATCCGTTATTTCAAAATCCCGCTCTTTAGCAAAATTTTAACTCGCGTAATAGATTGTATAGCCATCTCACTATTTCTACATGCTTTTTTCGTGTTTTTTTAATGACAACTTTTCGTTATTTTCAATTAAATGTAAACGTTATATGCTATGAAATGCATGATTTCAACGCGAATTTCATCCCCCCACTTTGGTAACCATTAGTTGCGGTGATTGATGAGGTGGGCGTATATTGACCAATTGACCCCCTGTGGTGTCCTCACTTCCCACCCCAGTGCCTCCAGAAACATTTTCTTCACATTTCAACTTCCGTTTGTGTGTGTATCTGTAAAATCATCTGGTTCAGTTCCTTTTGCATAGCCTTTTGTAGTAAAAAGTGTTGTTATTTTACTGCTCTCAAGTCTGTCGAATACTTGCTTTGAGCAGTGTGCATTCTCTCGGAGCTCATTGATCCACCTTACAAAATGTCTCTTCGATTCAGAAATCCTTTTTACATTATTGACGCAATTAAACATAATGAAGATAAAAAAGATTTAAAAAAAATTAACAAGAAATGAAATTAAAACCATCTATAGCCTTTTTTTTTTTTTTTTGTATGGTATTTTTTCTTTCAGCAAATGCAATGTAAATAAGTGTATTTTTATGTACTGTAAATACTGAGCTTTATGTGAGTGTCTAATACGGAGTTCTATGAAATGATGCAGTTGATAGTTCAGAGCAGTGGCGTATGCAGACTTCCTTCGAGGGGTGGGGGTGGGGTTATAGACATAACTTTGTGTTAAAATGCGTAATAGTTAAGTTGAAAATTGACGCCACTGGTTCAGAGGGTCATATTTTACTTTTAGAAAACTCATTTTTTAATCCAATTCATTTATTGTATGTTATACATTACAAACAGCTGATGTGAAACCAGCACCCCTTGATTTATCTTATTTGTTTACAACTTATTAGTAGTATAGTTATCTTCGGAATTTAAACCAGAATAGCGGCTTTTTTTTCCTAAGGTTTTGTTTGATATTTTTTTTCTCAGCATATGCAATGTAAATATTTTTATGTACTGTAAATACTGTGTTTTGTGTCTACGGAGTTCTATGAAATTATGTAGTTGATAGTCCACAGGGTCGTATTTTACTTTTGGAAAACACAATTTTTTAATCCAGTTCAAAAATTAAGAGGATGCTAGTTGAGGATAAGACGTTAAAGTGGTGATCATAAATCCTTCCTTACGAGTTCTACAAAATAAACACATTACAAATAATTCGTAAAATTGGGTATTAAAATTTCTTACATTTTTTTACAGGGTTTCTACGGATTTCACAGCTTTTGTTTCTCTGACGTCTATCATGCTCTTCCCTGACTTTTTAAATAGCGTGCTTTCCTTAATTTTGCGTTTCTATTTTTAATTTTACATCCTTTAATTAATAACTTTTTATATATTTTGCCCCTTTTTTTACAAATAATAATAATAATAAAATCAATATACACAAAAATATTATTTGACATCACTGGATTCTAACAAAAACCATGTTTGATAACAATTTAGGATCAAGTTAAGCATATTTCAACTGAAGAAGATATGTTCATAAAGGACACATTTTAAAATTATTTATAAGGTTAAATAAGAAAATGAAAATAAAACAGTTTCTACAATTAGGTTCGAACAAGAAGTATTTTCTTGATTTTGCCGCATATTCTTGCATTTCCCTGACCTTTCTTCAATTTCTTCAAATTTCCCTGACCTTTTTCCAAAATCCCTGACTTTCTCTGATATTCCCTGACTTTCCAGGTCTGTAGAAACCCCGTTTTATTATCGCATTTATTTTCATTACATCCAAACATAGAATTATGTGAGGGTTGGCATTACTCTTGCATAACGAATAGTCAATGTCTGCCTGTACACTTGACATAGCTAACGCAAAATTCCTACAAGATGTTCCTCGGTCAAAAGAAACCTAGATCTCGTTTTCACGGTTTTCATCCTTGAAAATAGCTGCTCACAGCAATATGAGACACAGTAAAAGAGACAGATGTAAATAGGCTCGAGTAGTCTTTTACAAAATTTCTATCAGATAAAGGTTTGTCTCCCCCTTCGCAATTTCTTCAACAATCAAAAACTGATCTTAATAGCATTCTCAGAATTTAAGTTTATTCTCCACAGCATTTCTTGGAACTATTTGCTTTTCCACTTGAAATACTACTAAAAAGGATTGCTAGACTGTTTCTGCGATTTTCAAAAAGAAGTAAGTGGGCAGGATTCAAACAATCGGCGGGCCATATGTTAGACAACCCTGCTATACACCAATTAAATATAGAGAACAGAAAAAAAAAAAAATCTGGAGTGACTCCACTCGACTTTCCGAACACTTATGATTAAGATCATTACCAATCATTTAAATAAATTTTAATCGATGAATAATTCAAACATATACGTATACCAAATTGAAACTCAATCGAATGCACCATTTAAACGCTAGCGCACTTTCAAGACTTTCTCCCCGTAGGCCATAATGTAAAAGAAATATTTGTCCTAGCCCCGCAGAAAAGCTATAAGTCCTATAAACATCAAAATCAATAACGGTCTTACGATGGTGGTTTATAACAAATATTTCCAATTAGAGCACAATCGAATGTACCGTTTAAACGCTAGCGCACTTTCAAGAATTTCCCCTCATAGGCCATAATGTAAAAGAAATCTTTAGCCCTGTAGAAAAACTATAAGTCCTATATACACCAAAATCAATACCGGTCTTGTGACCAGAACCTGATTATGACCAGCGGGGGCCCCGGGCATTGATGATTTTGGGGGCCCCCATTCTATGAAATTTGTTTTATTTTTCATAAAATTTTGATATATTTCAGAACAATATTTGAAATTGGGGGCCTTCTCGAGCCGGGGGCCCTGGGCAAAGTCCCGATCTGCCCATGCGATAATAAGGCTCTGCTTGTGACGGTGGCTTATAACACATATACCCAATTTGAGCTCAATCGAATGCTCCGTTTAGGAGCTATCGTGTTCACACACACACACACACACATCTCGTAAAAAACAGCATAACTGAATTCAGAAGACCTCAAAACGTGTCAATACACCAAAATCTCGAAGCCAATTTTTTTCATGATTACAATACTTTCCTTACATGGTACATGTTCGGAAAATAAAAATCCCGAAGTGCAATAGCATTAAAAATAAATATTTGCTGTGAATTAGTTGTCTATAAAATTTTATATTTTATTTCAGAAAGAAATTTTTAACTGTCAGTTTTGCAACCTTTATAATAATTTTTGTGCGCAATTCCCTTTCATTGGTTTGTGATAAATAGTTCTTTTGCATAGTACAACTTGTTTATTTGATTTTAAAAGGTTGGGTTTTTTTTTTTTTTTTTTTTTTTTCTAAGCACATTCGATTTGAAAACTGAGTTTGGCATTTAGAAAATAATGATGGAAATTAATATAGGGAAAATATAAAATGTACAGAGGCACAATTTACTACTTGTCTCTCTAGACGAAGTAAATATCGAGAACAGGGGGGAAAAAAAGACTGATGAAAGCGCAACAGTATTAAAAATAAGTCATACTGTGAATTAGTTGTCCCTATACTTCGAGTGTTAATTTTGTAATCAGTATAGTAATTTTTGGGCGCAATTTCTTTTCATTATCTTAATTTGTGATAAAATTATGTATAATTTGTAGTGTTTATCAGATTTTTAAAATTAATAATTAATTCTTTTTTAAAGTATTTGATTTGAAAATTGAGTTTGGACCTCACCATGGCACAGTGGTTATGCCACTGGAAATGGTAGACTGGCGAAGTATGAAGGTCTCGAGTTCGGGTCCCATCGCGCGCCCGTCGACCTAACCGTTCGGAGTTTTCCGTGGTTTTCTCCGAAACTTAGCGTAAATACGGGTTAGGACCCCTTAGAAAGACCCCCACGGAGGGCACCCCACCCATCGGCCTAGAGCCCACGCGTAGCTAATCGGCCGTAATCCCACAAACAAACAAAACAAAATTGAGTTTGTTATTTTTCACAATTATAATTTTACTGCCAAAAACGTAATCTAAAATGTGCCTGTACCGTTTATTACTTATCTCTTTAGACCACTGTTTTTATGAAATAGCAACCACAGATAGATCGTTTTGTCAGTGGCGGATTAATACAAGTTTGTCGGGGGGGGGGGGTGAACGATTAGTTTGTCTGTGGGGGCGGTTAATTAGAAGATTGACAAATACATCTATTTTATGGAAGTAAAATAGGATATTTTACATTAATTTCTTTTTTCTCGGAGGCGGGGGGCGGTGCGTTTTGTTCGATCAATAATTGTGTTCTTTTTTCTTTTCGTTCTCTCTCTCTTTTCTGTCCCCTCCCTCTCTCTCTCTCTCTTTTTTTTTTTTTTTTCTCCGAAGGAGAGAGGATGGAGGTATAATTGATATCATAAACTATCTAATTGTCTCTTGTAATGACCTTTATATTATCTTGTTGAATAAAAGAGCTATTAAAAATCTTGTATTTTCACATTTCAATTTCTGAAATAAAAACATGAATGCGTATTAAAAAATGGAAAAAAAAAACGCTCTTTTTTGTCTAACAGAATTGCAGATAATGTGTAATATTTTTATGTTACTTAATTTGACTTCTAATGGAAATTTTATTCAGTATTTTAATATATGCACACACAAATCATAATATTGTTACTTTGAATATTTTATTATTATTATTGTTGTTTTCATGAATAAATATAATTTGAAAGAATACTATGCTATATAATATACATTATATTTTGATACTACAGTATATATTAAACATCCCTCCATAAATATACATTTTTACGGAGTCGTGTTTGTGTATATTCAGTATTTTAAAATCATTTCAAACAAAGTGATATTTAGAACATTTAAACTACTCATTTTTATAGTAAAAAGAAAAAATCCCATACAGTCCAAGTTCTCAAACGGAAGTGATAATGAATAGCTTATTTCCAAACAACTAGGAGGAACAGGGGTTGTTGTGTGTGCCCCCTCACTCCTGGGGGTCTTCTGTAAGATGAAGACTAGAGGTGTGGTCAAGAGAGTAATAAAACTGTCACAGATTGCTTTCCCCTCTTTCCCAATTTCCAGAGCATCTCAGAGGAAGCCACCGTTTGTGATTTTTTCCGTGAGTAGAGAGGCCTCTTAACGCATAACGGTCCCCGGCCCCTTTTCAGCGCTGCGCTCAAGTGTTATCTCTGATCTGGAATGGGGAATTGTCGTATGAAAAAGCGTTTTTGTATTTTTGCGAGGCACACGACATATGCCACGCTTTTGCATACGGTATTAGTTTTCTTTCAGCCAGCTGTGGAGATCATCGTATTATGATTTTAAGGTGATTTTGTAAGCACAGCACAATTATTGATTTTTATTTAAATTACTCCACTGAAAAAATCTTAGACCCTACAATCCATTTTCAGTAAACATGGTACATCAAAAACTTTCGACGTTTATTACTATTTAGAACCAAGTTCTAGTTTAAATTAATTCAAATGTACACCTGACTCATTATAATTTTCTTAGTAACAGGAATGACATACAGACTACTGATACACAATGTATCAATAGTGTGTATGTCATGAATGATGAATGATACACACACTTATCTATGAGAGATAAGTGTGTAGTGTAAATAAAAAAAATAAAAAATGTTCAAAATAAGGAAAAAATATTCGCTGCGAAAAAACTCCTCTCTTTATTTTTCAAAAAGTTACACTTTTTAAATTTGTATACGACCCATGTACAAAAAATGAGGTTCACTAATGAGGTGACATACAAATGTTGATAATTATATTCTTAAAAGTGTCAGAGATATGAAGATAAATTAAAACGCTGACTTAAAACCACTTTTTAATGGGTCTCAATGGTAAAAAATCACATCCAATGATCGCATTTTAGGGGTCGTAGAGAAATTACGAAAGAGAATCTTTTTTTTTTGTTTGTTTGTCACTTTTAGCAGTGAACGTTTGCATTAAAATTTATGTATAGCCCCCCATGTATAGTATCATGTATAGTGTCAAAATCATGTATTCTTTAAAGAAAGATGAGTTTCTTTAAAGATATCTCTGAGATGTTGAATGATGAAAGGCTCTAATTTGGCACATCGCCTCATTAGTGTATGGGGCACATTTTGCTAACTGGGATTTTTTTTTTTTTTACTTGGGTCGTATACGAATTTAAAAAGTGTAACTTTTTGTAAATGAAAGAGAGGATTTTTTCTTAACGAAAACTTATTTCCGACCTTATTTTGAACATTTTTTTTTCAATTTACACTGTCCATTTATCTCTACTAGATAAAGAATTAAAGCCCAGTACCACATTTTTGGGACACCCTGTATAGAAAAGATTTTTAAAAATGTCATTTTAATCGCTTTAAAATAAGTCAGTAGTGATTTTGCCGCCCCTAGAAGATTTGCCGTCCAGGGCAAGCGCCCCCTCCTACCCCCCCGCCTACTCTAAGCCACCGCATTCAGGTTGTCCAAAATGATTTAATCACTTAATGTCCAAAAAGACATTACCACTTAAATGGGAGAGATTTGTATTCTAAGAACATAATAAATAGCAAAAGAACCTATAACACTCCTTCAACCTGTACACCTTGGCTCTCAATGCAAGGGAAAAGTGTTATGGTGTAACGTAATGCACTACCTGACAGGAAATATCAGTTTAAAGCACACAGTGGTGAGCGCATTAAACTGACATAACAGTTGTCTGACAACGAACAGGTAATCGGCTATCAAGTAGCCTTTATTAAGTATGGTTAAAAATAATTATTCCCACTTAATACCAGCCAACTGGCAGCACACTTGAACGATAGCCATTTACAATCAAACGATACTATCCTCTTAATTATTGCAACGAATCGCTCTACAGCTGCAGCATCTGCTGGAGCGGAGTACTGTGATCCAAATATATTTACACACAATTGTGTATCACAGAACCTGGAGAAAAGAAAAACAACAAATGCTTTAACAGGAAAGGATAAAAAAAACTTGTCAACTCGCATAAAGAGTTGCAACGCAAATGCGCTAATGATGTCTTTCTGACATCATACAGACGGTCCACAGCCAACACCTCCTGGATCAGGGATGGCGAACCAATGGCACGCGATACAATATTTTGGGCGCGCCACCCATCAAAACGGTTTGCATTTTAATTAAAAATAACACATACTCTGATATGAATTACACATATAACCGTATTTTTTTGTTAGTAAATAAAGAGTTGTGAGTTGTTAGCATGGGCGCCCATAAGGGGGAGGAAAGGTAGGGCACTTGCCCCCCATTAGAGATTTAGGTTAATGTCTCATGATGTATACAAATGTCAAAACCAGAACTAAATTTGTTAAAAGTTTGAAATTTTCCCCCCTCTAGAAAAAATTTTGGATTTTGCCCCCCCCCCCCCGCTAGAAAAATTCCTATGGGCGCCCACAGTTGTTAGTATTTAGTTTTATTATTTTCCCAATAATCACTAAGCCGAAGTTATTTGACTGCACGTCTATGGCCTTATTAAACCTTTGTTTAGAAAAAAATGGCACGTTGATCCATAAAGGTTCGCCTGCACCCCTGTCCTAGATATACAGTGCCCGAGAACAGAAACTTTTACGTCATCACTAGCTCCACTAAGATGACGTAATTTACATTTATTTCCACAAAGTAAAACTATTTAAAGTTTGAGGTGAATTTACTCCCTCATTAACCCATTTGTGCCTGGATATTTTTGCGACTTTCTTCGATTTTTACTGATAACAGAAATAATAGATAAATTTTTGACGTCAACTTCTTGAACAAGGGATGATTTCTTTTAAAATCATTATGCATAAAAATCGAAATATCAACATCCTACTGGGTCATGTTAAAATATTTTGTAGAGTTGAGGCTCGATGCTCATGAATAAAGGCTAGGAAAAATAAATAACGTTTTCAACTAATAGCGAAAATGCAGTCCCAAAAAAGGGACGCTAGGCATAAATGGGTTAAACATTTCAATGATTTATGATAGAAAATTTAATTTTACGACAAATAGGAAATTTTAACTATCACTAATTATGTAATATGATATAATAATTTATTTTTTATCAGAAAGGTATTTTAATTTTTATCTTCAACTTAAGATAGTCTCTAAAATCTGTATCATTCACCATAAATTTTAAATAGTTTTACTTTGTGAAAGTAGAACTGTGATGACGTCATTTTAGAAGACACAGTGATGACGTCATTTTAGAAGACACAGTGATGACGTAAATGCTTCTGTTCTCAGGCCTTATATGTCTAGGAGGTGTTGCCACAGCACGAGGAATACCCAAGTTAATCGAACGATGCAAGGAAGCGAGCTAGTAAATGCTCTTTGGCATGGAAGGACACCTTTGCTTGCACGACTTTTCTCTAACATTACCATATAAGTGGGAACAACATTTTGGACAACCCTGTATGTAAATTTTGTGATAATCTAATCCTGATGACGACAGTTCGACAAACCGAAAATTTTAAACACTTTTTTAACTATTTTAAAACATAAATGCTGTTTAAAAGTGCACTTTGTTAACATTTCAACTGTTATTTTTTGCTGCAAAATGAACCAGCATCTTTATACTTAACTATATTCAGAAACTGATCCATCAATGTACCGTCGCGCCCTGCTGATTAGCCATTATGTTTTCGGCTATAAACTATTACCATCAATATAACTCAGCTTCCTAATTAATCATGCTTTCAGATATAAACTATACACACAATTCGAAAGGATGTTGAACAAACAAGGCGTCCTCAAAAATCACCGGCGGATATTTTTAGAAAGCATTACCTGCTCAATTCTGGAGAGCCTTCTCCCATTATGAGATGATCTATATTTGTCCCGGGCTCCGTTATTCCATTACTGAAATATTCATTAGCTCCGTCGCCGATTTTGAGAGTCTTGAGTGCTGTCTAAAATAAGGCCCGACGGATCACCCCCCCCTCAAACTGGACAGACACAGGCGTGGTCAAGATATGAAAGAGCGGATCTAATTATTATTTCAAAGAGCGGAAGGAATAAAAAAAAAAAACTCAAGAAAGATAAGTCGTGATGAACTCATGGATTATACACAATGTCAATCATTGTATTAAATTTTTCTTTCCCAATCTAACAACGGACTAAAAGCACAATGTCCCTTTTGTAAAATTTGGAATAATTTTTTCTGTCCAATACTCTAAACATTAAGTTTAAATTTCAACAAGAAAGATAAATCATGACAAACGTATAGATTATGAAACAATTTTCAACATATCAGTCTCTCTTGCACCAAATTTGGTGATGTATCGGCGTCAAATTTGGCGAGATTTTGGAGATAAGCTCAAACCAGGTGTAAATCACTAATAATGTAATTTTGTTAGACCCTGTAAAAGAGCTATAAATGTTATTTACTTCCTTTGAGTAAAGAGTCAGCGAGTATTATCATTTATATACTTTTAAATTGCGCTTGTAATAGATTAATGCGGCTAAACTGCTACAGAGCGTAAAGTATTGGAATTCTTTTGAATGCTCCTGTAGAACTATAAGTGATACAGGCACTATATTCGGGGTAAAGCTTTATTTCGCAATCCTCAATAACTTTATATCAATTTTGTTTCGCTTGAAATAGCCGAATATCTTTAAAATGCGCTTTAAAGAATGACTATGTATAGAGCATATTGTATAGAAATTCTTTTGTATAGAATCTCTTTCTTGTTCTCTAAAAAACATTGCATAGAATAGGGGGGCGGTCGCCCCCTCCGCCTCCCCCCTTTAATCTGCCCTTGATATTTACGTCAGTTATAGCACGGACGGACAAACCGAAATCAACCTTGCTGTAAAGTATTAAAAACCGGTTTCGAAATCATTTATTGAATACTTAAAAATACGTCCAGCAGTAGACCAGTCGGTTAGCTCGGTTTCTATTAGAACATCGAAAGTGAAGCACCACTAGCTGTAGGCTTGGCCACTGCTTAGGAAGGTAACCTCCTCCAGGGCCGGCACTAAGGTAGTTGGCGACCCGGACAATCGTATCTTCGGCACCCTTTTTAAATAAGTCGAAATCGTTTATAACGAGCCTTGATTTAATAAGAACCTGGATTCAACGAAAACATCGGAAATACTTGGTTGATACAATGTTAAATCTATGAGTATAACTCGCTTTTAACGAGTAAATCCCGGTAATCATGAGGAATATTTTTATGATTTATAAAATTTCTATTGACTTCTTCTTCCCCAGCTCAACTAATCCTTACTTGGGAAAATTCTTTTCACATTCCGAAGTCAATAAAATAGACTATGATAACGAATATGAACAATCTACAAAGGGGATGCACCTGACCAGGGAAAATTGGTCCAATCCGACCTTGGATAAATAAATAAATCAAATAAAAAGAACTGTCCCCCCCCCCCAAAGATCGCGCTTTGATGGCGCCCCGGGCAGCCGCCCGAGTTGCCGGCACCTTGAGCCAGCACTGACCTCCTCTTTCGACAGAGTCTGCTGTGGAGAGCGTACACTGAAGGGAACTGTTGCACATAAAATCTGTCGTGGCTCCAGTGTCCTTCATGTTCGCACTATACCTCTTGGAGCGCCAATCCAAGTGCTACGTCTCTCTTCTGAAATTGATTCAAAATTAGGAGACCGCTCGCTCACTGATTGAGGGGCTGTCTTAGGCGTCTCCTTAAGGATCAACATTTCCGGCTCTCATAGCGGTCAAGCCCACAGCGTAGGTCGCTGACCCGGCCACGAGAAAGAGGAAAATATTATTTTAGCATTGGAGAGTACAATACGATGTACAAGATTTCCCCGAATAATACTCACACCAAGACTATCACCATAAAAAATTGGCAAAATAAAGGTGCGACTATTACGCGAGTAAACACGGTATTATAGATGTGGATAACACAAAAAAAAGAAACGGGTACTCTTTTCAATTGATCACACTGTACAAATATAAAATGTTATTCACATTACGAATACAAATATAATAGCAACCATAGTATAAAATAGATATTTTTAGGAGTTATAGTATTTCAATATTTTTTTTTCCCTTTAGTTTAATTTTGAAACTGAATAGAGTACTGAGTTTACTAGAATTTGAAGTCAGCGAAAAAATAGGTAATGAAATTATATGCAGGTACATAATTTTTATTTTAACAAGGAATAGCGTGTTATTGAATGAAATAAAGAATATCGTATTTACTCGCGTAAAAGTCGCACTTTTTTTTTTGCCAGTTTCTCATGGTGCGAGTCTAGGTGCGACTATTATGCGGGGTAAATCTACTACATGATATCGTAACTATATAGCTATTTTTTCTGCTTCAAAACGGGGGTGTGACTGTGAGGGCGACTATTACGCGAGTAAAAATGTGCTATAAAAGAAGACAAGCCAATTTAAAGACTGTCTGCATTATTTAAGAGGAAGTTTAGCATTCAACGTGTGCATAAGCGTTCAAAGTGCCATTATGTCTTCTCCTTTGCTTAATTTTAAACGATGAGAGCAATAAACGGGTTAAACACGGGTTCAATTGTGGGTTTAAATACACTCAGGGAAGGTCGATCGACCCATCTCCTCCCCTCTTCGATTCGACACTGTGACTAGGAAAGTGTTTTATAATCCAACGTTTCTCAACCTATGGGCGCGACCCCTAAGGGGGCGCAGAGCGTTTGCAGGGGGGGGGGGGCGAGAAAAACCAAAGAGCAAGTAGTGATGCAGGTTTTTAAAAAAATCATCTTATTTACTTTCATTTTTACTCAAAAATATATCCCTTTTCGCTTAAAATGTTCATTCGAACTTTACTGATAGCATTATTTTGTAGAAAATGTGACTAAATGGTCATTGTTAAAGATTAAAAAAGTGAATGTATGCTGAAAAATGTGAGGGGGGAGGCGCCACCTTAAGTTAGCCTTTGTTGAAGGGCGCGAGGTTAAAAAGGTTGAGAACCGTCGTTATAATCCATGATTTATCATTTCCTGTTTAAATAAAATTCTTATAACCAAAAACACGATTACATGTTACTTATTTCTTACAATATTTCATTCTTAATTTGTTATATTAGGTTACGCGCTGATATGGAAACGTTTAACAAATTCCTTAGTTCGTTAAAAAGCTTTTACCAAAACTTGCTACGTATTCCTCAGATTTCTTTCATGATCAATAAGAAAATGGATAAGGAGCAGAAATCCTGTAGAAGAAAAATGTTCGATCGTGTTTCATGGAGAGCTTTTAGTTGGCGCCATAGTTCGATTTTCTGTACATTCAAGTCTCGTTTCAATGAATAGATATAATTGAATAAAGCAAGGTCTTTGTAATTTATATTAAACCAGTCTAATCTCTTCAGAACACCTGCGTGCATAATTAGTTACGAAAGGTAAATGTAGATGCTACAACTATTAATCCAATATTGTTTAGTAAACGTAATCCCATGGAGTTAGTAAATACTATTTTTACTGTTACAGTGGCCTGTCCATATTATTCTGTCCAATATTTTTCTCCTCAAACAGCGTGATTTAGTGCCAAGAACAGAAAACTGTTAACGCAATTCCCTGTTTTTTGGTTTAGCTAACCCTACCTCAACAGCCGTGATTAGTAGAAGCGAGATGCATAAATGTATTGTATGTACAGAAAACGAGGCCTAAGTAAATCTGTGTGAGTCTTCGTATAGATATTTCTCCGGGAACCTCTACTGACAGTAGCGTCGGGGTCGGGGTGGTACCTGCATACCAACAAAATTCGTTTCATATAAAACTTTTTTTAATGACTATGTCATTTTATCTCTCACCCCCTTTATTGAAAATTGTCCCAAAATTGTGACATAAAAGTATGCGACATAATTTTACATATATTTAAATACTATTAGTTCACAACAGCTTTTATCTATTGTTACAATATTTCGTAAGATGTAGAATATGCATCACATGTATTTTTTACATATATTTAAATAATATTAGTTCACAACAGCTTTAATCTATTGTTACAATATTTCGTAAGATGTAGAATATGCATCACATGTATTTTTTACATATATTTAAATACTATTAGTTCACAACAGCTTTAATCTATTGTTGCACTATTTCGTAAGCTGTAGAATTTGCATCACATGTATTTTTCCAGAAATAGGTTACAATCATAAAAATTTCGACATAGGGTTACCAGGCGAAATACACGAAAGATGAGAGATAAAATGACATAGTCAATTAATATCGTTTTAATATGGCAATAATGTAACTAAAAAATTAGGGGAGTTCAGAGGGGTCTCCCCCTGGCGAGGCTCGAACAGCCGAGTTATTTTTATTTTATTTTATTTTGTAAATATAAATAAATCCCTCTTTTTTCTGTTTGTTTGTGTTTGTGTTGTGTTATGGCAAACCTACGCAAGGGCTATCTGCCAAGGATGGGGGCTGCCTTGGTCGAAGGACTTTTTAAGGTATTCGCGCCTTTTCTTTTCTGATCTTGATTTCAATAGGTACCCCCCCCCTCCTCCAAAATTTTCGATCACGCTACGCCTATGCTAGTGGAATGTGTTACAGTTATATGTAACCAGGACTATGTTAAAAGATGTAATTCTTCAAATCTTCTAACTACGTCCTCGTTTTATATATATTTGTAAAGTCTTGTTACTTGCATATGTGTTAAGATTTTACCATTAACAAGGTATACACAAACCTTATTAGTGAAAAAACTTTCGAAGAACAAATATTTGTTCGAGATAAAAGCTATTTTTTGTAATAATTGCGATTTATAAAAGAATGTCCGCTGTCGTAAATAGTATATGTAATTCATAACACTTTTGCAGGAACAAACAAACAAATTGTCATAGATGAAGCTATAAGGGTGGGAATTTAAAAAAATATTTTTGTGTCTTGTTTGCTCCCATCGATGCAAAGATGCAGCAGCAGTGATATTATTCCGCCCCTTCCACCGTTAATTCCAGGCATGGGTCTTTGAATATCTGTTTTTTGTTCGGAACTGTAGCTTCAGTGTCAGCAGCGAAACAATTTATATCCAAGGGCAACGCAGAATAACATTCATAAAGCAAAACGATGTATCTTAGAAAAAAAAAGTACCTCTTTAATCGTTATTCAGTCCTTTTATCTAAAACTTATCGTCATTGATGATTCTCGAAAAAACAAAATTACAATTTTATGATGGAGTGTATTTTTTAACTTCGTAACGTGCAGTGGGTTATTAATCTCTTCGCCTAACACTAAACTGCACTCAAGGTTTTAAAAAAAAAGTATGAAAGCTTAGAATTTTAATTTGTAAATCACCTCTTGACAATTCACTGTGATTGTCTTTGTAAATGCGAGTGATTCATTGATTAGTTTGAATAGTTGAGAGATGGATGTACCTTTTTTTTTTCAATTACAGGGTGACCATGAAAGTGTTATTATTTTATAAATAAAATTGGTTTGAAAATACTTAATCAATCATCACAGTCAAATACATCACTTGATAATTTATTATGAACTTGACTGGTTGTTTCATTTTTTTTTTTTTTTTTTGAAATGATAAATATTATTTATCATTTCAATATATATTTTTAAATAGGCGATATTATATAAATAGGCGAAATATATATGTTTAAATAGGCGATTAAAATATATCTTCCAAGAGTGTCAAGTTTGTTCATTCTAAAGTTTTTTTTTAATCGATATATTTTATTCGACTATTTATGAACCTACCTATTCAGGCAGAGAAAAATATTAGCTTAACATTTTAAACCAAAGTTTCATAATTAAAGAATTATATCTTAAAAAGTTCACAAATTATGTTGATTCAAAATATTTTAACTAAATAATACTAATACATTCACATCTTAAAAACATTCTATAAAAATAATCTACTTATTTTCGTTATGGATACCAGATGTCAGTTTGAATAATAATGAAATCGCCATTTGTTTCTGTTTGCAGGTTCTCTTCGGACATGATGCTCCTGGTGGGCATTTCCATGATGACGCTGTCCATGGCTTGCATTCCTCTCTGCAACGTCCTATGGGCACTCGCCCTTGTCCTAGCCGTCATGGGCTTCTTCATGGGCACCATCGACACCGTATCAAACGTCGCCATGATCTGCTTATACGGCAAAGACGTCTCGCCCTTTCTGCAGGTGAGTGAAGGGATATCGACGTCTTCCAAAAACTGCGGCCACTATTGTTTAACAATTTGAGGCGCAACCCTTTCCCAATGCTTAAAAAAGGGCAGCCGTAAAGGATTCTCGCGAAGCTCTGTCACCCGCAACTATTTTTAGAGAAATCAAATCTATTTTTCGTGACTGGCAACAGTCAAAACGTCAGAGTTTGGTGTTCCCAGAGCGGGAACACTGCGCGTTAAAGGGTTAAAGTACGACATTCCAACTATCACGACCTAGAAAAATTCCTATTTAGCCTTTTGAAAAGGAAGCATTTTCACATCAATACAGAAGACCAACTGGATAGACTGCCCAACGCACAAAATGTGCAGCCGTTGCCGCCGATCTGTTTAACTACCAACAACAAGGCGGTCGATCAAATTGCCCATCTGGCTCCACAGAGCTAAAGACGTTTTCTGACACAACTGGCTGTGTGGCCGATCAGCAACAGTCACTTAGCAAGTTTTTCTTAGCAACCAATTTTTCTCTTAATATACAGATACAGGGTGTCCTAAAAAGGCGGTAACATAGTTTAATTCTTTATATATGATAAATAAGTGAGTATTGTAAATTGAAGAAATATTCAAAATAAGGTAGGAGAAAAGACTAAGTTAAAAAAGTTCTTTCGTTATTTTTCAAAAAATTACACTTTTGAAGTTTGTATACGACCCTCGTACGAAAAAAATTTCTAATTAGTAAAAGGTCCCCCATGCACTATTGAGTTGATTTACAAAATTTGAAAACTACATCCTAAAAAGTGCCATCGACATAAAGATAAATATATGCTGACTTTTCAGTCACTCGCCAAAGGAAAAAAAAAAGTGACGCCAGAAGATCGCATTTCACGGATCTTACAGGAATTACCGAAGAAAATACTTGTTTTGCTCTCTACCAATAAACGTTTACATTCAAATCCATGTATACCCCTGATTATCTTTGTTATGTCTCCGAGACATTTTATTATGAAAGCCTAAAACTTTTTTTTCAGCACCTCATTAGTGTATTGGACACATTTTAGTAAGTAGTGATTTTTCTACGGGTGTCAAATACAAATTTAAAAAGTGTAACTTTTTGAAAATTAACTAGAGGATTTTTTTCTTAACGTAAGTCTTTTTTTCCTACCTTATTTTGAACATTTATTACTTATCTTTAATAATTAAAGACTTAAAGCGTATTACCACATTTCTGGGACACCCTGAATACACTGAATGCGTCAAAAGTTCGTGCAAACTTTAAAATTTCATTAAAAAGGAACAAATAATGAAAAAAAACTGTGGTTTCCATGAGTAGAGTTGGGGTAGAAAAGATTTTTTTATGAAAAAAAAAAAGTGCTGTTCAGGAAGTTATTAAAAATGGCGTTAACATGCAAAATCTTCCACCTCTCACGACCTATAAAAATGTCTATAATAATGATGCTTATGTTCATTGATGAATTTTTCTCTGTAGTATGTCCCAAAAACATTGACCTAATCTTGGCCTATTCCTTGAATATTTCAAGGAAAGTATAATAAGACATAATACAATAAATGACAAAGTTACATAAAAAAACAGTATAGAAATTTTTGGTGTCGATTAAGGTTTTCAGGAGACTAAATCTAAATAATTAAAAAATTTAATTTTTTTTTACTATCCGCCTGCAAAATAAATAAATAAATCTCAGTTAGCAAAATATGCCTCATCCGTTAATTAGGAGATGTACAAAGTTTCAGCTTTTCGTCAAATAAAGGCTCATTCATATGTTTAACCAAATTTGGTGAGGGGCTATACACCAATAATAGTAAAAGTATTATCTATTGATGCAATCATTATTTTCTTTCGTAATTTGTGTAAGACCTCGCAACGAGATCATCTGACTCAATTTTTTTCCCGTCAAGAGCCAAAGCGGTTTTAAGTCAGCATAACTATTTTCATACTTCCGACACCTTTTAGAATATAAACTTTTGAACATCATCTCATTCCTGTACGTGGCAAATTTTTACTAATTTGGGATATTTTTGAACAAGGGTCATATAAATGTTATAGAAAGTTTGTATTTATTTAGATCTAATCTGCGAAAAATTTTCATCGATACCATAAAATTCTATAACTTTTTTTAAAAGTAACTTTGTAATTTAATTTATACGTCTGTGATTAATACTTAAAGAATAAAAGCCTATTTCAGTGTTTATGAGACACCCTGTTTATACAACAATCGCCAAACTTCGCACAAACTTTAAAATTTCGTTAAAAACAAGAGCCAATGATAATAGAAAAAATATGCGGCTTTCACGAACATGATTAGGAGGAGATCAGGTTTTTTTAAAAGACAAAAAAAAAAAAATGTTGTAGTTTAGAAAGCTACTGATAATTAGAAAGTTTTAAATTCAAGCAAACAACAATCTGACCTATCTCTAATAGTATTAATGCAAGCAGGATTTCCCCCCATCACTTACGGTTTGATGCCTTCAGGGGTCAGAAGTTCGTAAAACTTTAAGCATTCATTAAAAAAGAACAAATCTTGTTAAAAAATTGGAGTTAATTTAAATAAAATTAGGGAGAGATAAAATAACTTTTTGAATCGGATTTCCTTTGTATTATGTTTGGGCTTTTTATAAGTACTCTTTTGAGCTACTATAGTCAATTTAAAAAATCGCATCTCTCTCTAATTCTACTTTTGAAAACTGCAAATTTTTATAGTTATTCGTTCTTTGATAATCTTTAATGTTTCCTTCTATAACCTTTAATAACGGAATTGCTTTAAAAACCCAAAAAACAACAGACTAACAGATATGTAAATCAGAAATTTTGCAATCTCCAAAGTCATGGTGACATCAGCATCAGCATAGTGACATACTACTTTCACAAATTCTGTTTAAAGTACTCTTGCTACTTAAGGACAATCTCTTCGTTTTGGATCTTGCAAGTCATCACATCAAGAACCTTACCATGAACACTTGCCAACAAGGTTAAAAAATGCCTAGGATTTCGGTTTTTGAGTTTCGAAATTTATATATTACGAAAAATACTCTCCATTCGCCCGTTTTAAAGTGGTGTTTATAATTCAGCAGTTTTTTCATGGGGCAGAATAATTATCTAGACATAGACGACCATAGCCACGGTAGGTATCCTTATTATGTACACATGCCAAGCATTTACACAAATAGTATTTATCGAGGGCCTGTTGTGCTTAAAACTTTTTCAAAAGGAGTAAATTAATGAAAATGGAATAACTTTAAAATTTTACACTGAAAATTAGGAAAATGGAATTGAATAAGTTTTATCAGTAGTACATTGCAATTGAAATTGCCATTCAATTCAGTAAAATCGGGAGTTTGTATCTTGAAGACAATAATGTGGTCTTAACAATTTTCGTTTAAACTGAGAACCTATCGATGATATCTGTTAAATTGTCGAACGATAATAGAAAAAGGTACTGAAAATACCACGTCACACGAGTAACTACAGGAACAAATATTTTCTCTCGTTATCTCCCTAAGATATGAGCGAACACCGAAACCTACATAGCAGAAAGGAAAGTGGTATTTTCCTCAACACTTTTCAAACACTAGATAACGTTTCGAAACGTTATTTTTTTTTTCCTTAGTAGAAGAACAAGTGTTTAAAGAAGTTGGAAATTCACAGCTATGTAAAGTGAATAGTGTTGACTTATTCCAAAATGGTTTGTTTAAAAAGAGCCATTATTACAATTTTACGAGATCGAATACATTCACACCTGTAGAGGATGAATCTTGTTATACCATGTTTATGAAGAGTAATTTAAGTTTTTAAATATTTGAACTATTACGAATAAAAGGTCTTTTCTGCTGCTTTGATTTTCGTACTTGGGAGAACTATTACATGTTTTTCATATGTAAGTGTAGTTCTAGGGTCTTTCTGTACATCTTGTCTAACTGCATTCCTTACAGAGCCGCAGAGCCGGCCCAAGGGGGTGCGAATGTAGGCGATCGCCTAAAGCCCTGCGCTTGAAGAGGCCCCGCACCTGTGCCTTTTTTTTTTTTTTTGTTATCACATTAGACCGCGCTTGGCACATGTTTGCAATATATCCGAAAAAAGCCAAGAAATAAAGCTAATATATCCTAGCAGTGCTAATAGTAACTTACATAAGACATGATAGAAAAGAGCCCCCGCTCTTCCCGTTCGCCTGGGGCCTCGCGCGTCTGTCGGGCCGGTCCTGATTCCTATATCCCTAAACACCTTGAGATATAAATCTGCTTTGTTCTTATATATATTTGTAAATTTCCAAATCACTACGCAATATGAGGTTCATGAAATTCCAAAAAAGTACTTGTGTTTAAAATAATGAAAGTCTATTACAATCATTAAAAAGTTTGCCAAAGTACAAACGTCGTTTTCGAATGTTTATGTTATTACTTTTTATTTTCAAACATGAAACTCTCGAGACTAACTGCCCATAAGTTTTGCCCCACGCAAGACCAAATACCAAGAAACAAGGATTTCGCTCTAGTGGCTATGCAAATATCGTAATATTATTATGCTGAAAATGATTAATCTGCATTTATACACGTAAATTATATATTGCTATTAACTTGATGCTCTATTATCCAGTGGCGGCTCGTGGGATACAGCAAGTACAGCCGGGCTGCACTTGAAATTATCAGCAAATACTTTAAAATAATTTATTCTACTAACTTTCTTAAATTCAGATTAGAATTATGGAATTTCTATGATAAATTAAAAAAAAAAACGTGTTGTAGTAACTGCCGGATCGCTCATTCAGAAAAAAGCCCTTTAATCTTCCCACAATTCAACTGTGAGTCTTGGTACAGCCGAGGCCTCCGAGAGAGGAGAAAGAATCTTTCTCCTCTCTCGGAGGCCTCGGTACAGCCCTCATAGCCGATCAAGAAATTGGCAGCACTGTTGCCATGGCAACGAGTTTGTAAGCAGTCTCTCCGGCATAGGGAGTTAGTAGCTAAGTACAGCTGATGAAAGATTTTCAAACGACGGCTGCAGTGAATTCGACTGACTGATTGGCTCGAGAAGTGAGGGAGGGGTACGGAGAATATATGTTCGGAAAACTCTCGACTTTATATTGCTGAATTTATCAAGAAGGTAAGCCTGGATAGACGCTTATGAATGGACAATTACCCATCAAAGCAGTATTGTTTTTAAGTAAGCAAGAACTGGCATTTAGAGGACATGGCGAGCGAGAAAATTCTTTAAACATGGAAATTTTAAAGAGCTTTTAAAATTATTGATATCTGAATTAAAACAACGCCTTTTTATGAGGACATCACTGACCGATTCGCAAGTTTAAAAGAAAGGAGGATTGATTTGACTTTAAAAAATAAGTAAGTTTTTTTTTTTTTTTTTCCTTCTGAAGTTATCGTTACAAAAGAAAATTCTAAGGAAACTTCGAATCAGACACGGATTAATGCAATTTTGAGGATAAAAGCGGCTGGTTGAAATTTATGTAAATTTTATGGAAGTAAAATAGGATCTCTTGCATTTTTTATGAAATTTCTTTTTCCTCGGTGAGGGCTTAATCCGTTTTCGAATTCAGTAACAAAGATTTTCCATTCCTGTGGGGAGGAAGGGGGGGGGGGGCTCATATGCTTCCGGCTGCACTAACAGTTTTGACCACGGGCCGCCACTGCTATTATCAGTGTTGTCTTCAGGTGCGATGCACCTTTTTGTGTTCCAGAACACAAAAGGTGTGCACGGCTTTGTTGCATAAAGTCTAAACCTTATTTTTCCCCCAACAGCTTTCTGCCATATCCTAAATGTATCCAACTCACCTCTTTCAGACTGGCTCCATTGAGGGCACTCGGCTAGAGATTGAAAAGGGTCTTCATACTGAGGAATTTAGAGGGAGTACAATATTAGACTATGCAATATTTAGAAATTAGACTTACTTGCCTGGAAACCACATTTAACTATTGCAGAGCTTTTTGGGACCCCTGACTCTTCGGGGGTCCCCTTGAGCCGCGGGGTTCCTGGGGTCCTCCGCTGCGCCACTGCGTAAAGACGTAAGATTAAAGGGAAAGAACTAATCCAATTACTCTGATATATATAGTATATATCAAATTACTCTAATTATAAAGTAGTATATCCATTTTTTTGGGGGGGGGGGGGCTCCTTGGGCCGGGGGCCCTAGGCGATCGTCGACCAGCCGACCTGGCCAGCCCAGGCCTGACCAGAGACGCTCATGTGACTATATGGAACGGTTGAAGCTTATTGCATTCTTCCATGAAACATTTCCTTCATCTCACACAAACTCACCAGAAAGGGACAAATTCGATTGGGCACCAGAGCGTTTTCTCTGCTAACACATTTGTGCCAGTGTCCCGGAACGTTTCAAAAAATTTTAAGTAACACAGAGTAGTACCTCTCAATAAGGGACACCCACTGGACCAGACATTTTGTCCCTTAATTAGAGGTGTCCCTTATTCAGAGGGTGCATATTAAAAAGATGTCACTTAAATGGAAATCTAGGTTGTACTTTTAATAAATTTTCATAAATAATTAGCATAGCCACAGTAATTTTAGTGAAGCTAGGTTTACCATTCAATTTGAAGTTGCTTCAGTACATGACTTACTTGGTTTTTGCTTATACTAAATTTCTGACTTAAGTCTCGCAAGCTAAGCTTTCCGACTTCTGCTGAATGGATTACATCAACTTTTTTTCCTTTTTCTCTTTGATGCTGTTGGCATGCTAGATAGTAAATGTAAACCTATGACTCAAGCACAAAACTATTCTTCAATCTTAGCAAGAACTGATAATGATTGAATGCCCTGTAACTTGCTTACAGTTTTCGTCCCAACACTGAAAACTGGATTTTGAATTCTTTGAATGTGTATAACCTTCCGATTGTACCACAACTTGCTGCTTTTACCCAGTGAGTTGATCCCCTTTTCTCTGATGTGCTGATAAGCAGTTTTCAAAAGAGATTAAAAGATAAATCCCTCTAGCAAATGTTGAAAAGAGGGTTCCCATTCACATTTCCCAGTAATTTCCCATCATTGAAACTTTTGTAACAGCTGAGGCTAGGGTTGTTTATAATGAACTAAAATGGCTTTTTATGGTTGCACACATAATCACATGACACATGAAAAACTGATCCCTTTAATGAGAAGAAGAGATCTGAATCTCACTTCTGCTTGACACGGCTACTTATTTAGTACAAAAATTTTCTGCACTTTTGTCACTGAAAGTAGAAAAATTTTCCTCGGGGTTTATCTTTAACTTTTCATTTATTGTTCTCTTGTCGCAATACTATGTTTCACTTACCATAAACTTGCTTTTGAAACCTACGTTTTATTTGTGAAACTTTTTTACTGTGTCCCTTAATTAGAGTGTCCTTTATTCAGGGGTAAATACATTAAGGTAACTATTCAAAGAGACTGGGACCGACAGAACTGTCCTTTAAATAGATGTATCCCTTATTAGGAGGTGTCCCTTACATTCACTGTATTAGTTTTAAAATTTGTAACGTCAAAAGTTTTTAACCCTTTAACGCTCAGTGTTCCCGCTCTGGAAACACCAAACTCTGACATTTTGACTATTGCCAGTCACGAAGAATAGATTAGATTTCTATAAAAATAGTTGCGGGTGACCCAGCTCCACGAGAATTCTTTACTTTTTAGCACGTCATTTCCCGTAAAAAAATGGTCACGATTTCATTTAACAGCACTGACATCTGCTGAAAAATGGAAGAATGCGAAACAGATGGATAAATTCCCCAATGCTGAAAAAAGGGCATCCGTTGCCATCGCTCGACTTAACTACCAGTAAGATGGCGGACGATTGAAACGTTCATCGCGTGCCACAGATCTAGAGACCCTTTTTTGACGACAGCTGGCTGTGCCCGCGGCTGTGTCGTCAAAAAATGGGTCTCTAGATCTGTGGCACGCGATGAACGTTTCGGCTGCTCCTTTTTCAGCATGGGAAGGGTTGCGCTCAAGGGTTAAAGCAAAAAATTCTTCGTTACCTTCTGATTCAACGGCTGCTAAGAGTCGGAGGAATGGCTGCATCAGTCGTTCAGGCGCCTTCGAGTTCTTTTCGTTCGTAATAACGTCTGAAAGTTGCATTCGATTGGGTTGAAACAAACGCATTGTCACAGTTAACCCTTTGAGGTGCAACCCATTCCCAATGCTGATAAAAGGGCAACCGTTGAGCACAGCCAGCTGCGTCAAAAAAGGGTCTCTAGATCTGTGGCACGCGATGAACGTTTCGATCGTCCGCCCTCTTGCTGGTCGTTAAGTCGAGCGATGGCAAAGGATGCCCTTTTTCAGCTTTGGGAAAGGGTTGCACCTCAAAGGGTTAAATGGTAAGCGGGCGTTTGCGCCTCTCGTCGCGATGGAGTTAATAAAATACCTAAGAAACCGATACACGTGACGGGTGTCTTTTCTTTTTGATTATTGCAGGCGATCCACTTCTTCTACGGTGTTGGGGCTTTCCTGAGTCCTATGATAGCGCAGCCCTTTCTCCTCAACGAGGACTGCAGCCCTTTCATCTCGAACGCATCGACTGCCCTCTTTCCAGATGAGGACAACGAGACTTTGCCGGCGAATACTCTGGAGGAGGCTCAGAACATGACGCACATCGATTACGCTTTTCTCATCATGGCGCTCACGATGGTGATTTATTTTCTTCATTTTTATTTCTTTACATATAATATTTTAATCCAGATTATCTTTTTTCTTCTTCTTCTTCTTCTTCTCTCACTCTCTCTTTTTACTTACAATAATTTAATTACGTTTTTAACAAGTAATATATATATATATAAGTTTAAGTCAATTCCTACTCAGGTCATCAAAGAAAAATTTTATATTAGTTACTTTTTATTAAATTTAATTAATGAATTAATATTTGAAAAAAAAACTGTATTAACATCAAGTGTCATCCACTACAAGTTTTAAAAAAAATGTATTTGAACTTGAGTGGATGAATAAATTTCAACATTCTACTGTTGAAAGTTTTAGAGAAATGCAAAACTATTTTTGGCGCCAAATTTGGCGAGATTTCGCCAAAACTCGCCAAGGACGAAGACAAATGGCTATATTTTGGGCATGGATCAAATGACTGAGTTTTGGCGATATTTTGTCAAAACTCGCCAAATTTGGCGATAGTGAGTCATTGTTTTGTCCTTGCCCAAAATGTATATATTGAAGATGTCTTTTGGGTTGTCCTGTAAATAAACTCTCCAGTAGATTGGAACCAAAAATTGAGATGCACAACTAGATGTTATAACAATCTTGTATATGAAATTTCAACATTCTACGACTAAATAGTTTTTGAGATTTGAGAGTAAAATACATACACACGTACAAAAGTCGCCAAGCTTGGCGACCTTTGGCGTAATTCTTGAGGGAGGCACGTGACCGTCGTTGGACCATTACCTAACTATATGGTAGAAAGGTATTGTACTTGAAATGGATGAATGTCCCTAAAACTGCCATTGACCGTAAAGAATTGGAAATCTTTTGAGTGCTCCTGTAGCAGCACTATAAATGATAAAGACACTTTCTTCGATGGAAAAATTCATTTTGTAACCCATAACAGCATATATCACTTGTGAGTCGTTTGAACTAGCCTAATACCTCTAAAATACGCTTTAATGAATTTCTGCCCATAGAGCGTAATGTATTGAAAATCTTTTGGGCGTCCCTGTAGATAAATTATCCAGTGGAATGGGGCCGAAATGGCGAGTGCACAACTAGATGTTACAGCAATCCGGAATATAAAGTTTCAACATTCTACGTCTAATAGTTTTGATATATGCGAGTTTAATGAATTTGGAATCTTTTGGGCGGTCCTGTAGATAAATTATCCAGTCTATTGGGATCAAAACTGTATTAACAAAACATCCAGTGTCATCCACTACAAGTCTAAAAAAATTTACTGAAACTTGAGTGGATGAATAAAAAAGTATTTTATTAACGATTGAAAATTTGTACAAGATAAATATAGGGAGAGTGAGAGCTAATAATAGGAATTGAAAAAAATACTTAAAAGGAAATCTATCCATAGTTAAAATCTTAACTATTAAAGAAAGACAATAATAATAGCAATAAAAATAACTTGTTTAAAATGGGTTATATACTTTTGTAAACTTAAGTTTCACCAGGACCTGACAAAAGTGGCTCTCAAGTGGCTAAGAATGGACAAGTTTGTTTCACATGTCCTCAAAAGTCATGCCTTTCATGACAAGTTAATTTTTGTAAATACTTTATCACTATCTTAGCAACTACTTCTATTAATGATTTATTTTTCAATGTTAACACTCTTGAACTATTAAATAAATTAGTAGTTGGGTTACACAGGCAAAAACCAAACCGTGAACTAAAAAAGTCGGTTGCCTGCCCTATTTGAAGTTGAAATATTAGAAAAGATTTTTAGGGGACGGCGGGCGTTATAAATGTTCTTTTTAAATTTTTAACAAAAAGTTATAAATTTTTGCACATATATGCACTGAAGTATAACAAAATTAAATACTAAAAAACATTTAATATTCAATTTTAATTTTTAAAAACCTAACATTTTTAAAAAGTATTTAAATGTTCCTTACGTTACAATCTATATTTTGTTCTTAAATTTTACCTTTTTATTATTTAAAAAATGTTTTGAACATATTTGTTAAATTTTAGGAAATATTTTGCGCATTAATGCTCAGTTTCCCTAGAATTGTGTGTTTGTATGCCAATGTTTCGGATTCTTTTGAATATCGTAGTACAGCTGTTTCCAACCTTTTAACATAGCCCCCCCCCCCCCAACAAAGTGTAACTTATGATGGCGCACCCCCTCACATTTCTCAACATACATGCAGTTTTTTGTTCTTCAACAATGAACATTTAGTCGTCTTTTCTACAAAATAATGTTATCCGGAAAATTTGAATGAACTTTTAAGCAAAAATTGATATTTTTTAGAATAAAAATAAGAATAAATAAAATATTTTTTTAAAACATGCATTATCACTTGCTCTGAACCTGTCTGTTTTTCTCGTGCCCCCAGAAGGTGAGCCCCACCGGTTGACAACAACTGACCTAGTATAAAGTCTTGAAAATAAATGAAACATTTACAGCAACCCAAAGGCGTACTTTACTAAGGGCAAGGCGGTAGGCAATTCACCCCCTTCTAAAAAGTATAAGACAGTTCAGATATCACCTATCGAAAATATTTTCTACAATAGGAAGCATTTTGTGCCTTCAATATTACATGCCAATTTACGCCAATGCAGCAAGCTTGTAGTTTGAAAAATCTAAGCCGATACTGAAGATTCAAATTTAAATTTGTAGGTAATGTAGTTTAAAATATGCTCTTTTAATGCAATGAGCTATCTCAGAGATGTTTTCTTGATTTTGTTCAATTTTACTTTTTTGATTAAGGCAAAGCTACACGAGGGCTATCTGCCTAAGGGGAAATGCCTTGGGCGGCGGAATTTATCTCATCAACGACTATAAGTTGGTTTTATATATTGCAGGTTCCTGTCGTTGTTCTAGCCTTCAGTCTGGTGGCTAAAAGACAATGTTTACGTCTATTGGGCGGAACGCCACCCGAACGTGAAGATAAAGCAATCAAGGACTACCAGGACATGGAAGGTTAAAAATCAATATTACTGTTATTGTTGTTTCCATTAATGTACTTTCTAACATTTAAAAAAAATAATTGAAAAACATTTATGATATCGGTTTGTCTGTCAATTCGTGCTCTAAGTAATCCTACATATACATATGGATCTACTGCTACGAAATGTATAGATGTTACTACTCTATAGTGCTCCATGTAGTCTACTGAAAATAGTGTGTGTATAATGTCTTTTTTTTACAGGGGAATTCAGAGCATTTCCATAACAATTCGCTTTATGGGCAGTCACCTCTTCAAATATATTTTAGAGAGTTTACCTGTTTCAAATGACATAAAATGAATACACATTTTAAAGTTACATTAAAAATGATCTCCATCAGTTCTCCCCCCCCCACCCTTAATAGCGGTATTTGACATTAAAATTCAAAATCAAAATTGGAAATCAAAAATTGGATGGCCGTAATTTTTTCGGTAACATTTTTTATAGTGCAGGAAGATTTCTGAACATCTTTCCGAAGTGTACAGAAACATTTCTGAATACTTTTTCCGCTAGATGCTGATTTGTTTGTGAATATTTTTCAGCAGCATGCGCAAACGTTCTTGCAACTTTAAATTACAAATGTTGCCCTGCAAAACGTTTCCTTTTTTTTTTTTTTTTTTTTTACAATGTACGTTGCGGTATATGGCAGTTTGGATACACACAAATTCAGACGCATTGAAATGAGTATATGTATGTATGTGTTTTATAGATGTGTATGACAGTTTACTCTACATAGAAAAGAAACTACATAATACTTGCAGATCTTTTAGAAGATTCACAAAATTACATGAATATTAATACCGCTTTTAGAGATTATATTTAAAGTCTTCCCAAATGAACCTCAAATTTGGTAGCTATTAATTGTATGTCATCCAATTTGTTGTTAGGTAAAGTTTTCAAAACTTAATTTGCGGGTAACAAGATACAAGTTTTGGATACTTTACACGTGGACTATTAATTTTAGCCTAAATGAAAGTGATTGAAGCTTAATGAGATTGTATTCGAATTTTCTTAATGCAGTTAGTTGTACATGAACATAAAATATAATTGTAATGAAAAGTGTTTCATAGTAGATGCATTTTGTATGATTTATCTTGTTTTTTAAATATTTATGGCTTTATTTATTTCAGAAAATGGTAATAACAATGGTACAGAGAAAATCACAAAAAGTCCTCTTAAAGTGGCGTTAGTGACTATATTAGCCGCTCTTCTAATGTTCCTGTATGATGGTCTCCAGGTAAGTTTGAATCATGTAGTCATACACTGATTGCATTTACTTTTTATTAGAGCTGTTAATGGTATTCATTATAAAGATATTTTACAGTTATCAAAGAATACTTTAACTCCTATACAGAACTAGAATACTAAGAACTAATACATAGCAACCAACATATAAAAAACGATTAATCCCTCTGTTGCAGAAATTCAATTACTGATCTAAATCACTCATAATTAAACCACACTCTCAATTGCATAGCATGCTATAAATTACAGCTTATATGTTCCACAAAATTATCCAGATGCCAATTTTTCCCCCGTATAGATGTATATAGTATATATCAAATGTGAAATAAACTAATGACTAAAACATACCATTTACTTTCACGAAACAGCAATACAGTGGGCTGGCCACAAGTGAAAATACAAGAAGTGTAAGAAACAAGATTTTTTGAAATGTATATACATATATATATATGTATGTACGTACACAGTGAAAGACGTTTAACACGAAACGGGGGGGAGGAGGGAACAAAATATTTTTTTCGTGTGAAAAGAATTTCGTATTAAAAAATTCGTAAAAGAAAGGACAAAACTCACCAACAGAGTTGCCAACCTGGCAAGGTGAAAAATTAGGAGATTTTATTCTAAAAATCAGGAGACTTGTTTTCGATGAAAAAACTAAATTTTTAAAAGATCAGGGCTGTATCAGCTATTACTACTATCTTTTGGAGAGAGAGAGAGAGAGAGAGAGAGAGAGAAAGTATCTTTTGCTGTTTCTTGCCAGAGAGATATTTTTGGACCACAAACAAAAAAAAATAATTATTTTGGGTTATGTCTTCTATTAGGTACTCAGTAGCTTGTAAAACATTTAGCAACATAAGAAATGTTAAGTTGGAAAGTTAAAAATTGGGGTCAATTTTTTTTATTCTTAAGGCATTGGAAGATTAAACAAAACAATGTCAAACGAAAAATAATCATTTTAAAGAGTGAGGGAAAAAGATAGAAATTTTAATGCTTTAGAACATGAAGATGCACTTCTTTCACTATTATACATTTGTTTGTGAAGTCCGAACTTTTTGATGTCACACATGTGTGGGTTCCTGGAACTAGTTTGATTGCAGGAAAAGGGGCAATGCTGAGAAGGGTGCCTTGCCACAACAAAACGTGGAAAAAGATTTCAATTCAAGAAATCGCATTATTCATCTGATGAATGATAAAAATCAGAAGAAAATGAGCAAATAATCAAAAATCAGGAGAAATGTATCCTAAATCAGGTTGGCAGGAGATCAATGAAAAATCAAGAGTCTCCTGCCTAAATCAGGAGAGTTGGCAACTTTGCACCAATATTTTCGCTATTATAATTTATTTCGACTTCCCGTTAAACACAAGTAAGTTGCATCCATAGGAAAAAAAAAAGTATTATATTGCATGTGTTAACTGTCCGTACCGCTGTGTCATTTCGTATTAACCGATTTTTCATATTAAACATTTTCGTGTTAAACGTATTTTACTGTATGTATGTATATATATATATTAACAGAATTTCAGCGTTTATCTTAATATTTCTGTACACAGCCAAATTAAGCACTTTAAATGGGCCTAGGATACGAAAATTCCAAATCTTCCCCTCCACAACAATAATTGGGTGAAGGGATGCCACAACCTAAACGAAATACTCTCATTTTTGTAAAGAAGTTTTACTATTTATATAGTCACGTAGTTTTCTGGGTGCTAAACTCCGTTCCCACTAGAACGCAGCAAGTGAAGCAGCATCCGGCTTGGCCAGTGCCTGGGAGGATGAACTCCTCTTTCGGCTGGACTGCTGTGGGACCTGTGTACACTTATTGGAGCTGGTGCATGTAAAATCCGTCGTGGCTCCAATATCCTCCATGTTGCGGGTGCCGATTTCAGGTGGTTGGTCCCTCATCTGAAAGTGGTTCAAAATGAGGGGACCCCGAGCGAAGTTCCCCCCACTTGGGCTCATTCTTCTTCAAATGGCTCATTCAAATGGAAGCTGTCCCCTTATGCCCACAATTGTCCTATATGGAGGATGTGGCACAACTCTGCGATTGCCAGAGAGCATCAGAAACAACACTATTTAAGTTTATAAAACAGAATGCACAAATACTGGAGAGAAAATTACATAAAAAAAAAACTATTTATATCATACACTTTCCGGAATACATACAAACAGATTATGGGATCGTTCCACGAAACCACTATAGAGTTTGATGCTATTAAAGAAAAATAAATCGGAGTTTTTATTTCTTACTTGCAAGAATGTATTTTTTTATTGTGCAAAAGTCGTGTAATAAGAAGTGTCATGTGAATTTCTTTTCAGGGGTCACTAAAGTCTTAATAAGCCTTAGAGCTGACACAAACTTTCACAAAAATCACTCCATGAAGAACATTTTTCTTTCAAATATTAGAGGGTATAAAGTGCTGTAAACTGCTAATGTTTACCGTTAAGTTAAATGCACTTAATGGATTACACTGGCTAACACGTAATTTTACTACATTCTGATGACGTCAGATGAATTCAGAACTTCAGCTATTTTTTCATCTTCGTGCGTGCATTCAAAGTAATACATTTTATGACTTTATGTTATTTTTCATGACCTGAAAATAATTATAAAAGTTGGATTATAGTTATTTTAAACTATTTTACAGTTGATTCGTCTACTCGGGGCTCTTAAAATTGCCGTCCCCTATAGGCTCCAGCCAACTGAACCGAATGAGTAATACGGCTTGTTTATTTAATAGTGATTTTATCCAAATGTTAAATGGGCTGTATATCATAAATAAAAAAATATAAATAACCTGTTCTCCCAAAACAATTGTTTTTCGATTTCATCATCCAAAAGTGCTTTCCTAAAGTTTCTTAGTAGATCTTTAAAATAAATTTTTATTGGTAAAATAAGTATCAATAGATTTTTGCAAGTTTTCCTTTTTCTCGTATATGGGGTAAAGCTGCATATAACTAGCATTCATACTTTCACATAAAAGTATTTTTTAATTAATACTAATAAACGTTAGATATTTCACAGCTCTTCAGTCTGTAGGACAGGAAAATTCTGCTAAATCCAATACTGAATGTATTTAATATTCCATGCTCAGTCTTATGTATAGTTAGATGTAAAATTTAAAACAAATTACTGAATATAAAGTTTAAAAATATTTACTGAAGTTAAAATAATTACTGAAATATAAAGTTTAAAAATATTTTATTTTCAAAAATGTCCTTTCAGTGGAATATTAAAATACAGTAAAGTCCCGTTCTTTACATACATATATATATATATATATATATATATATATATATATATATATATATATATATAGGTACCTGACCTATTTGAATGTTCTAAAAACGCCCCAGCTGTTTAAATGCTTTTTTTAATAAGAATTGCTGAAATTCTCCTTTCTCAATTAAACTATGAAATATTCACAAACAAAAATTATAGGAAACAGCTACCATTTACATTAACAGTTTCTGATCCTTTTTGACGTCCACAATTGAGGACACAAAAATTACCTATACTATCGTATAGGATGGATGTCCTAATTTGTCCACCCGAAAAAAACAAAAACAAAAAAAAACCCCTTTTTTCCCTCAAAAATTTGATAATCAGGATTTTTTTTAAATAATTTATTTACAAATTTAATATCTATTATGAAAAGAAAGCTTATTTAATTTACAAAGAAATTATTGAATCGGGTCTAAAAGAGTTAGCAAATTGAAAAAAAAAAATGGGTGGAAAGTAAACTTTTCAAATTCTACATGAAATTAAGATATATTCTTAACTTTGCAATTATAGTTATTTAGCCTTAAAAAATCTATATGAAAATATAAAATACGTTACAATTTTTAATATCTACTGCTGTATAATAATGGTACCTTTTTATTCTAGGCAGCTTATGGTGGTTATATTTATTCCTATGCAGTAAAAGGACCAGCTAAATTCCATAGGTCGGATGCAGCTTACCTTAATGCCCTTTTTTGGGTGAGCATGAAAGTGATATTCATTATTTAAACTGCATTAATTTAAGTTATGGCATTTCCTTGAATTAATATTATATGTTTTCACCAAATACTATCCGGCTTAGAAGTGTTGCACGATATGCGTTTTATTTTACTGTGATAGGAAACAAAAATAACACTTCCTCTACAGTTTTTCGAAAAAAATCATATGATTTCGAGCATAAATTCAAACTCATTATGTCAGAGATTAGAAAATTTTTGGAGTACATAAGCTGTGCAATACACTGTAATAAATGATAAATCTGTATCTGTTATCAAACATATATATATTGCGCAAGTGTCATTTTTTGAAATACCTAGCTGTGCTCAGAAAAGAATTCTTAAACATGGAACTGAAGTTTCCTAAAGTCACAGATTTTTGGATTACTACAGTGTATAGTGCAGCTTGTGAAGAAATAGTCTAATTTTTTTCGAGTTTTGCTTGAAATTAAGCGATAGTGTTTTTTTTTTTGTTTTGTTTTTTTTACAAGTGATGTAACTTTAAAAAAATCATAAATATGTTTAACGACGCGATGGAATAGAAATCACCACTATCCTCTCTTCTTGCTCTTATATAAAAATTCAGCCCCCCCCCCCCAAAAAAAAAGAAATCCGTCTAGTTACTATTTCAATTGCTAAGTAAAGGTTATACGCCACTATGTACATAATGTAAATAAGTATCTTAACCAACTATAAAAATAGTTCATCTGTGTATTCTGTATTACAGTGACATATAATACCGCTGGCATATAATATACATAGAGAGGAGGGCCCATACACAAGTTTCTGCTGGGGC
This sequence comes from Cheiracanthium punctorium, assembly GCA_038373885.1. Taxonomy (NCBI): domain Eukaryota; kingdom Metazoa; phylum Arthropoda; class Arachnida; order Araneae; family Cheiracanthiidae; genus Cheiracanthium; species Cheiracanthium punctorium. The sequence continues at coordinate 660,694 of JAWZYV010016091.1, read as the reverse complement.
CCCAGGTTTTTGTCGTACTCCTTTGTTCTTTAGCATTCTTGGTTTTTTCAGCTGACCAGGTATCGAGTTCCCGTTCTAATTTTTTCCGAAAAAAAAAAAATCTAGTAAATTTTGATCGCAATTGCAGAACTTTTTATTTGAGTTTACGAAGATTTATTTCCTAAACATGATTGAAATATTGATTACAAGATTACTAATATTGAAAAGAGTAAAAAATTAAATAATTAATAAATAAACATGTTTATATTTAAAATCAAACTAATAGGAGTAAAATTAATGTAATATCTGGTACCCGGAACACTGTAATTTTTAATGGCTGAACATAAAAGTACGGGGTGCCCATGTATTTTAATTTTAGTCATAAAATTTTCAATGTTGTCGGGGATCAGAAAATAGGCTTATTTTATTCGTTATAGTTCATTTTTAAATAAAAGCATGCTTTTTTATTAATTATATTTTTCATATTTTTACTTTCTCGCATTTAATACACTTTTTAATGATTTTATTTTTCTCCATAATTTGTTTAAATTTGTTAGTTATGTTTTTTATTTATTTTACAGGGAATGTTCGCCATGGGAAGACTTCTCTCAATCATTTTGGCAACTAAATTATCTCCGTCTTTTATGCTTTTTTGTAATATAGTGAGTGCAATTTTTTCTAACTAAAATATTAGAATATGGTTTTTCGAGAACATCGATTAATATAATAAGAAATTAAAAATGTATGAGTTTTGTAAAATTTGATATTTTAGTTATTTTGTTATACACTGTCATCTCATATATTTCTTTGGGTCTGTTCATTACAAAACTTAGTTTATTATTATTATTATTGTTATTATTATTATTATTATCACCATCATCATCATCTTTATTACTACACTCATGTCCATAAATTAAGGATAATTCAGAATCACACAGAAATTGATCACCAAAATAAAAATTTCAATTGTGGAATGATCACACACATCTTGAAGAAGAATATGCAAATTACAGGAAACCACCAGATGGCGTGGATGGTACGTCATAATGACGAGAGTGTAAGAGAGGGGTATATAAGGAATGGTGGCAAAGAAGTAAAATTGTTCACAAGCGCTGTGAAAGCCTTTAAGTGCAAAAACCGTATAGTTATGGCACAAAGGAGGCATTTGGATGATGTTTTACGTGGCAGAATTATCGGACGACTGGAATGTGGACGTACCCAGCTGGAAGTATCCGAGGAACTTGGAATCGCCCAGAGTGTCATCTCCAGGCTTTGGCAACGATTCCAAGATGATGGTAATGTGAGTAGACGTTACAGCACAGGTCGCCCCCGAGTTACAACGCCGAATGAGGACCGCTATTTGGCAGTTACTGCCAAAAGAAACAGACGGAGTACAGCATTAGACCTGTCTCGTCAGCTCTCTTCAGCTACCGGTACGACAGTTTCAAGGCAGACCGTGTACAGACGCTTAGGGCACATTGGTCTATATGCTCGTAGGCCTGTCAGATGTGTTCCACTTACCGCAACTCACTGTCGCCTGCGATTAACCTGGAGTAGAGAGCATGCATTGTGGACACCGCAACAGTGGTCTTGTGTGATGTTTTCCGACGAGTCCAGGTTTAGTTTGGAGTCTGATTCTCGCCGGACATTCATCTGGAGAGCGCCAGGTACCCGTTACCACCAAGAGAACACCATTGAAAGACACCGTTACGGTGGTGCAGGATGGCTCGTTTGGGGAGGAATTATTCTTGGTTCCAGAACTGACCTGCATGTTCAGAGTGTAACGATGACAGGCCACATCTATCGGGATGTCATTCTGGAACAACATGTCCGTTTGTTTCGGGGCGCCATGGGTGCTGAATTTGTGTTTATGGATGACAACGCCCGTCCTCACCGTGCAAACATTGTAGACGAATGCCTTCAATCGGAGGATATCACCCGTATGCATTGGCCAGCATACTCACCGGACTTGAATCCAATAGAGCATGTGTGGGATATGCTTGGCCGACGAATTGCAGCCCGTCAACCCCCTCCCACCTGTCTACCGGAACTTCGGAGTGTATTGCTTGATGAGTGGTGTAATATTCCCCAAGATCAGATTGATCATTTGATACTCAGCATGCCTAGGCGTTGTCAGGCCTGTATTGCATCGTCCGGGAGACATACTCCGTATTAACCATCCTACTAACCATGTTATACTGTTTTTTGTAAATAGGTTCTTTTTTGAAATTTGGTCAAGGGAGTAAAACTTGCAATTTTTATTAATTATGTCAAACATATAGCATCTTTTTTGCTCTTTACTTTTTGTTTAATAAATAGACTTTACAAATAAGTCAAATTTGTTTTGCTTCTTCCTCTTTCTTTGCCTGAACTTCATTATCCTTAATTTATGGACATGAGTGTATATAAGTAATTAGAAATAATAAGAATGCATCCAGAGATAAATCATAAATACTTATAACTAGAACATAATGGTGATCATCAAATAAATGCCCCCAAATCTGTATAAAACAATAAAAAGACAGTATGGAAATATAAAATGCAACAACTTTGATACTTATAAGGCACAATATAGCATGTTACATTTGAAAAATCAAAAATTCAGCAATATTTCAATATTGTGGCTTATACTTTGGGCGAAAGATGACCAAGCATGCCTTTCTTCATGCCTTCTTTAAATATTTCTTTTGGAATAAATTTTGTTTTTTAAATATGGATGACAGAATGCATTACATCTAACATTTAACCGAATGTAAAACATCTAAACATTTTACCATTTAATACGCAAGCTACTGTCTAAGCAAAAAATTAATAGAAGTTTTGACAAAATTCTAAGCAGAATTTTTAGCTTTTGATTGTTAATCTTTTGTATATTTACAATTTTAATTGATCGTTTAGTATTTAAATAAATGTTTCAACTTCAGCCCATATATTTCTTTAATTCATATACCTTGGTCCAGTATAATAAATGGTTTTAATGCTAATCTCTATATTATGGAGATATTTCTTATATTTTATAAACTAATGGTCCTAATAGAATTAAAACCTACATTAAATAAAAATTTGTATTGTTATAATCTGTATTAATACTTAAAAGAAAACACATTATTATTATCATCTTTTATTATCATGAATTAGATTTTTAAATATAATGAAACACATTCAATAGTTATGACTAGACCGCGGATTATATGCACTCGCATATTTGCATATGCAATTGCATATTTCAAGAGTTTTTGGTGATTTTGCATAAATTGCGTATTTTCTCTGTTGCATGCATATTCAGGCCCTGATTTTCCTGTAGGCCCGGGCCTAAGGCCTCCCGAATGTTGGAGGTTCCCCACAAACAAAATCCCAATTGAAGTTTTCTTAATTTTATTTTTTTAATAGCAGATTTTCATATGTATTTTCAAATTTTTCAAACAATATTTTAAACGAGTTGTCGATCTGCTCGATGACTGGATGGCATTTATAACCAGGGATTGTGAAAACTGTTGTAAATTCTTCATGATATTTTATGTACTGCTTTAATTTGTTAAATTCATCATGAAAAATAATAGACGACAGCCATTTTTTTGAGGGGGGGGGGAGTGCTGACTTTTGACAGCAGGTCACAGTCGGACTGTAATTTAGCTTTGGAAATTCTACGCTGCCTACATCAGTGTTAGGGGGCCCCCTTCCCGAGTTTTGCCTATAGTCAGAATTTTCTAAATCAGGCCCTGTGCATATTTCAATATCTTTAGCTTTGAATATGTAATTCTTTTTTACCTTCCTTTCATTATTTATTTCTTTAACTCTTTAAGTCCCACGTTTTGAAAAATTTATACAACCTCTGGTTCCTAGCAATTATTACCTGGATGCTATTTATAATGAAGTACTCGACGAAATTCGCCAAGATATTGGAACAAGCTGCATATGGATTAGCGCTGATGAAACGACTCATAAAAATGGCTATTACATAGCACATTTAGTTTGTGGAAAGTTAGATATTGCCCTACCACGTCCAATTCTCATTTCTTGCGAAGTACCAGAAATAAGTTAGCTTTTCTAGCATAGCAAGATTCGTTAATGATTCATTGATATTATTGTGGCCTGAAAAAGACATGACTGTTAACGTGTTAGTATTTATTACTGACAAAGCACCTTATATGATCAGTATAAGCACTTTCAGTAATAAAAGCAGTATCAGCACTTGAAGTTTTTTTTTCCAAACACCAGACATATACTTGCATAACCCACGGGCTTCACAGAGTAGCAAAAAAAGGATGAGAAATATATGCCCCTGTGAATAAAATGCTATCCTGCATTAAGAAAGTATTCTTAAAAGTTCCTTTGCGCACTAAAATATACAGAGAAATGTATCTCAACCTCCCACTTCCACCACAGCCTGTATTGACAAGATGGTGTACTTGGTTAAATGCCGCTGTATTTTATTCTGAAAGTTTTGATATGTCCCTCCGAAAAAGTCTAAGTATAACCAAAAAACGCACGAAAATTACAATCTCAAAAATCTGCTGCTGAGTGATGCAATAAGTCAAGTTGTAAAAGTTCAGGAATGCGTTGGTAAGATTCCAGAGTCATTAGTAGAAGAAATCTATGAGAAATTGAATTTTAGTTCAAATAAAAATTTAGGGTTTTTGGCAGTGAATAAAATAAATAACTTTATGAATGTTGAAGGGTATGAAGTACCAGAAAAAGTTGAACCATCCAAAGTGAAATATTATAAGTACTGCCCAGTGGCATCCGTTTGATGTTTGAACATTTCCAGCATATAAAATGATTTTAAATAATAAAAGACAAAGTCTTACCATTGAAAATTTAGAAAAACACTTAGCTGTGTATTGTAAAAAAAAATTAATGATTATAGTTTTAAATTATATTTCATATTACTAAGATTGTGAATAAAAATTGATTCTGCTTTAACCCATAAGTCTTCATTATTTCTTATCCTGTCTTTCATGATGTTTTTAAGTTTCAAAGAGAGAAAAAAAATATGTCATAATTGCAAGGTAAATGATAGAAAGTACTTTTACATGTAAATACGTTTGTATTTTCTGTTAATATGTGCATACTTTTAGAATTTTAGTGCATATTTTTAGATTTTTAGAGCATATTTTTAGATTTTTTGATGCATATTTGCATGCATATTTTGTCAATTTTTAAGTGCATATAATCCGCGGTCTAGTTATGACCTTTAAAAACTTTAAAAATTAATTTTAAGATTTTCTTTTCAAAATTAAAAGGCATTTTTTTCAGAGATTTCTAGCTCAGACACTATTCGCTGAAAATGAATACAAATTTGAATTTTCGAGATTTTTGAACATGCTGATCTCAAATATCAGGTAAAAATGTATAAGATTGCTTTTGAACTTTCAAAACTTCTGTTTTAATATATAGATGATCCCTTAAGGCAAAAATTATTACATCGAACGGTTAGCCGTTAATCAAAGAAACCGTTAATAATATACCGAAATAAAAGATGCTTTTCTTTTGTCTGTACACTCTTAATTCAAACGAGCGAAATTCGATCAGTCGGAGCAAATTTTCGATCCTTCCCATACTTGAAAGTGCACTTCTCCTTTAGGAGCGCTTTTCGATCACTGAGCGTAGCGAAATATTCTGGGCGAACCAGTGGCGGCTTTTCAGGTGAAGTAGGTGAAGTGCCTCTTCACCAAGTATTGTAAGTAACAAAAAATTGTGTAACGTAAGCAAGCCATAATCCTTTTTCAAATTTAGTCTGTAAGAATACACTTAAATTTCTGATGAAAGCCCAATTGCCATAAGACTATGTGCTAAATCATGCTCTTACTATCAGTGAAGCCAAACTCTCTTCCCTCTCCTCCCCTTGAATAGAAACCGCGCGGTCAAAGAAAGCTTCAAAGACTTGTGTCACGATTGGTCCATTGTTAGAGTCACGTGGTACGCGGGTTCTGACGGGGTGAGTTGTGAAGTGCTAAGGAAAAATTATCTCTTCTACTGCACTTATTAGGGGGGTTGCCATGGTAACCCCAAACGCTTCATTCAGTTTTCAGCTTCACTTTCTATCAGGTGAAGAGATCCCTCAGAAAACGGTCTGTCTCTTCAAGTGAGAGAAAACCCAGCGTAGTGCATACGAGACGCTGGGCAGGCCGGATTAAAGTGCTCTCTGGCGATTTGTGTAGGAAAATGAAACCACGTGATTTGTTTGAGATTTTGGCACATGAGATTTTTACTACTGTCTTTTGAAAATTTTAGAGTTTCTTCTTGTGTTAATTTTAATGATAATAATAGTTAGTTTCTTTTCTGTTTATTCACATTCATTATGTTTCCTGTAAATGATATAGTCTGTAATGTATTACAAACACCGTTTGGTCGGTGGAATGATGACGATAAAAGAGATGTTCTTTCTCGTACTCGACATAGAGCCTGATTAGCGAAAAGGCTCGAGAAGCTTAACCTTCCCGTCATAATTTGAAGGGGGCTCAAAAATGACTACAAAACGGATAAAAATTCAAAATTTTGTTTTTAAATGATCTTCTAAGTTATTGTAAAGATTTTTAATGAAGAGAAGTGAAAAGCTATTTTTAAGGTATTTTAGAAGTCTTGATACTCCATGCAGCAACATTTCTAAATTAGTTCAGTATGCGATGTCTATACTTGGGATATTTGTTCCAGTTGAGACAGAATTTTCTATTATCAGGAACATTTGGTCGGTAGAAAGGGGTAAACTTTCAATATGTAATGTTAAAAATCGTCTAAAGGTCAAAATTAATTCTGAACTTCCATGTTGTGATTTTTATGATGTCACCAAAACGAACAAAGAATTCCCGAAAAAAGCCCCATGTCTCATGAAAAATATATGACTAAATAAATAAAGTTTATTGTTTCAGTAGTAAGGAAATGTTTTTAGTTTACTTTTTACAGTAATTTTAAAAATACTGTAAAATCTCATTACAATTAAGTAAAGTATTGCGAAGATAATGAATAATATATTTTTATCTAAGGTAAATTTCAAATTAATTAAAAAAATATTTTTTTCAAATAAAATCATTAGAACTAATTAAATCAATTAAATATCCCTTTAACAAAGAAAATCATTAAAAACTTTACTTAATCCAAACAAAAAGGGGATAGGAGGCCCGAAATGAGACTGAGCTTCCCCTCACTTCAAAGGTTAATCGGGCCCTGGGTCGACCAGTGGAGGCATTAGGAATTAATGCATCGCTGAAAGATTAAAAATTTCTTTCCGCAGAAAGGCCTGTGCCACCGCCTAATTACCATGCTTAATGGACATGGGCACCGGCACCATAGGGCAAGGGGGGCTATGGCCCCCTCTGGATTTTTGTATGCAGTGTTTTCCCTTGCTTTTTTGCTCTTTTCAACATGGTAACTATACGTTAAAGTAGTCTTTGCCCCCCTTGAGTAGTCTTTCCCCCCCTTGAGTAGTCTTTGCCCCCCTGGAGTAGCCTTTGCCCCCCTGTGAAATATTCTGCCGACGCCCATGTTAATGGCTGCATCAGGTGTTTTTCATAATATTTTGGTATCAAGCTCTTCACCTGTTTTTTTTATCACGAGCCGCCACTGGGGCGAACGTTATCAGTAGTTTGGTTAAGAGAAAGCGGGGCGTAGATTTCTCGGAAAAAGATTACGTAAAGAACGTTTTTGTGTTAATACTGTGGGTTTCGATATAAAAAGGTCGAAACCGACAATTTTTCTTTTCACTCCCTCTTTGATTGTTATTTTCGCTCCTTTGAATTAAGCATGTAAGTGAGTTAGAACTGAAAATCACCTTTTGGTTCGAATTTTTCCTTCCTTGTATGGAGGTTCCTCCACCCCCCCCCCGACCTGTACCAATATTGTAATATATTTTCAAGTCACTTTAATGTTTCTTTCAAAATGTGTAGATGGGTTGCAACGCCGGCCTTCTTCTCATGCTGTCCATGAGGTACAATCACATCATGCTCATCATCGGCACGTGCATGCTGGGTATTTTCATGAGCAGCGTATTCCCTACGACGCTCTCCCTCACAGAGCAGTACATCCACGTCACACGTAAGTCAGGAGCATGTTATTATTATTTTTAGGCTGTAAACATTTTTGGTACTTACGTAATATACTGTCGACCGTTTTCGTTTATAACCTTTTTCAATTCTTGCTATTAGTTCACACTCTCCGTATATTTATATATCTTGTTCAAACTTTCAATAGTTAATAAAATACTTTTTGTCAACTACGTACTTTTTATTCATCCCCTCAAGTTCAAATACATTTTTTTAAAACTTGTAATGGATGACACTTGATGTTAATACAGTTCTTTCAAATATTAATTCATTAATTAAATTTAATTAATTAATATTAGATCCTGTTACGTGGGATTAAAAATGAATGAAAACAATAAACTAAACTGGCAAACTGGATTAACGGTATCGACCCTTGCTTCACAAACGGCCCTGTATTAATTAATTATTAATTATTTAATTTAATAAAAGGTAACTAAAATAAAATGTTTCCTTTTTGATTTATGTAGTAATTGACTTTAAAAAATTATATTACTTGCTTTCTTTTAACTCTGTACGATTAAGCGCCAATGACGTTAAACAATTCGCAATTGTCTGTTACTAGTGCTGATAAATCTAGTCATTTACTGATTAACACATAGTCATTTTTAAATGTCGCCAGCTATAAGTGTTTTGACCGCCAAAATGATAACTAATTTGGTTCGGTCAACGGTGTAAAAGGTAACTAACCCATTATAGAACAGAGGGCTTTATTCTATATATGTCATTTTAAAAAACAAAGTATTCAACGGTTCATAGTGATACTGTTGTTTACTGTATATTTTAACTTACCAACTCAGACCAGAATATTGCATCAGTTTGACTGACATAGATGAATAGTTGTGCAATAGCAGATTAGACCTGCCAAGGTAACATCTTCCATTTCTCTGCCCCCACTGTTTCTCAGATTTAGAAAAGCATTAAAGCTTAAATAAAAGCATAAATTAATGAATTATCATTATTATTGTTTTTTGGTTTGGATTGGTTTTCAATATCAGTGCAATGGCAGATTAGACTTAGCAAGTCCTTTGTTTCTGACTGCCATTTCTCGAATTTCAAGACTCTGTATCTCATTAACCAATTCGAATAACAGAATGAAATTTGAAGGTTATAAAGATTATATATCGAGGTCCATGCCAAATTTCGTGATAATACCATGCCCCCCTTTTAAGTTACAAGCTGTCAAATATGCAGATTTTTAAAATCTTTCAAAGTTTTACGTTGTTATAATTCAGCAAGGAAAGAAAATAACAGTCTCAATTTTTTTTCAAAAACATGTCAATAAGTAGTACTTACACATGTTAAAATTTCATGCAGTTATCTCTCTCCCTTAATGCGATATTTAATTTCAAACATCGATATTCTGAGCAAAATTTCAGTCATTTTTTAAAGCACTCAGAAATTTTTAAAACATGAAGATAGGACTACAAATCCCACTGTAAGTGATTCAGAAACTTAAACAGATGTCAAGTCTATTTTAATTTTTTTTATCTTTATTATTCTAAAAAATATATAAGAAAACCTTGAATTTCTTAAAAATGGGCGAAGTTACAGTTTTCAAACCCCTAATAAAAAAAATTATAATTATGATAGAATTTTTTTGTAAATGGATTTTAAATTCTGGAGTGCATATGTTTCCACGTACAATATATGAAGAAATTCAAAAATGGTGCAGCAGCCCATGCTTGTGGAAATTCTGTAGAATTACTCGTGTCTAATTCAACTAACAATGTAAAGAACTTTCTGGAACGTTCTGGAATATTCTATAGCACTTTCAAACATTCTTTAATATGATTAAACTCGATTCCCAGTGGATTCACTGACTTCCCTTTGAGGAGGCCACTCACTTACAGTCCAGTCGGTCAGACAGCTCTCGCGTGGATATGTCACCATAAACCTCTGATCTCCTGTCAAAAAAGGCAGATTTCTCCATTTTGTGGTTAATGGTTTAGTACTATGATTTTCGATCTGATTATTCGTCAACCGAAATACGCCCCTTTCTAACCACAAATCAGTGATTTATTGCATCCCCCCCCCTCTTTTTGTCTAGGTAGTAAAATCTCCCTTCTATTATTGAGTAGCAGAACTGCCTGCAAGTAAGGCCCACCGTTCAGTTGCGTTTTTTTCCGGACGCAGCGGGGTTTTTTTTTAATGGTCAAGGCATTGTACTAGGGGGGGGATACAGTGCAGGGTCGAAGAATTTATTGACTTTTAATGACCACCGCCAAAGGATAACGCGTGAAATCACAAAAGCACGCCCACCGCTTAGTGGGGGCACTTTTCTCCGCAGTGCGTCTTCAAGATTCTGAAAAATACATTGGGTTCCCATTATAGCGTACTGAAACGCACTTAACTGAACGCCGGCCTTAAAGGCCAACTCTCATTTCAGTCCGTTGTCATACGCTAGAATGTCAATTCAATGTATTTTTCAGTATCGTCTAACACAGTGGTTCTCAACCGGGGGGTCGCGACCCCCAAGTGGGTCGCCATGCCTTTTCTTGGGAGTCGCCGCGGACCGATTTTGCAGGAAATGAATGGCAAAATAATTCCAATTTAGTAATTTTCTCTGCCATGAGACAGGCTTTCTCCCTTTTCTCTTTGTAAAGTAAAAATCCTTTTTCTCATCAGGACGCTTGTATCAAATCTACAAAAACTGACGTCGTAAAGTGTATCTAGAAGTGTTAACCAATTTTGAAAACGTGTGCACTAAGGCAGAAGTATCGGAAATAGAAATTGCAGTTAATTTAAGGTGATAAATTATTAACCACCTTGAAGCTGTTAAATCTGAAATTCAAAGATATATCCCATAGCTCACATGAACAAGAGGCGGCACTAGTGCGAAATCCACTTCACACATCTTCAGATGTCGCCGATCTTCCTGATGAAGCGCAGGACAAATTTTTGAATTTGCAAAATGACTCCTCAGCGCGTGATTTATACCAAGAAAAATCTTTAATTCAATTTTGGTGTGCGTCACTCATATCCGATAATTTCTAAGCTTTCGCTTCAAACGTTAGTGCCATTTGCATCCACTAAATGCGTGAAGTTGAATTTAAAACTCTTTTGTAGATTAAAACAAAAGCCAGTAATAAATTAGATGTCCAAGATGCGGTTGGCTTTGACCAATATTCAGCCAACATTAATAGCACAACTCGTCAGCCAAATAGAACCTCAGTCATCCTAATAATAATCAGTACGGAATAAAAAGATAATCATTTTTAAGTCCCAAGATATATTTTTTTCATTATTCATTTTTTTTTTTTGTCTTATTGGTCCAACATGATGGATGGAAGAGGGGGGTGGGGGTCGCGAACATTTTTGAAAAATCTGAAAGGGGTCGCGATTAAAAAAAGGTTGGGAACCACTGGTCTAACAGGATCGTGGAGGAAAGTCTCTCTATTCCTCCGCAATTTTTCTCACAAATCTCTCTTCTATTATGTTTGGGCCGTGGTTTTGTGGTTTCACGGATTAGCCTTTGTCGCGGATTCCGACTGGCCATTAAAATTTCATAAATAATTCGACCCACAAGAGTTGCACGTGCAAGCTGACCATTAAAAAACTCCCCTCGTCGCTGGGAGCATCGACTTGATGCCCATGGGCGTGATGCTCTCTTTTGACCCCCATAACTCGGAACCCAACCACTGCACTCCTCCGCAATTTTCTTCATAGACTGAGTGGTTAGAGGTGCAAATATTTTTAACGCCTCGACAAGCATTTTCGACACATTAAATATTAAAAGAAAATGCACTTTAAGTTTTAACTATACGTATTTTCATGCTTTCTATTTTAATTAAAATTTAACATATACATTGCTTAAATTGAGCTTCATGTCTAACAGTTAGATGAATTATGTTGCATCGCATAACAGAGGAAGGGCCTAAAATTGCTAAAGGAGACAGCAATTTTTGCTCTTGAATTTCAGTGATGCTATTCAGTCGTGGAAAACTCATAAAAGGACACGGAGAGAATTTTAATATGTAACAAATGCTTGTATAACTGGAATTTTTTTTAATATTAAACTACATATTTTTTATCCATTAACTTTAGTTTAGCTTTTTTCCCTGTTACTAACTTTTGTGTATGTTTTTGTTTTCTATTCTTTAAACGTCTAATTTTACTACTCTAAAAAATTCACTCCCTCAAAATAAATCAAGGAGTATTTTCACTCCTTAAAAGAATTCCTCGCAACACCTGTAATGCCATGTGTTTGAAACCCCAAATCTTCGAAAGTCCATGTAGTTCCAAATTGAAACTTTCTTCATGAATGAAGATTGTAGGGCTACCAAACCATATATGTATCAGAATAGCTCAATATGTTCTGATTAGTTGCGAAGTTTTAGCGGAACTCACAAAAGAAAATCAAACTTTCTTTTATTAAATATATATATATTGATTAGTTTAAATATATTTGATATATTATATATATATTTATGTATGTATTCAATTTTGGTTTTTGCAGCAACAACAACCAGTTTCTTGGTGTTTGGAGCAGCTGTTGGAGAAATGTCTATGCCAGTAATTGTCGGACATGTAAGTTATCGATTATTCAAAAGTTTCAATACGAATTTGTTGAGCGTGGAGGAATATTTCAAAATTAAATTAGGTTCTGTTAAAAGGCTAACAAAGAACACTAAAAGATCTGATTTTATCTGAAGTTGCAGAATTTAAAACTTACCAAAAAAATTCTTAATAATCAAACATCCCAAAATTACAAAACTTTTTTTTCTCATAGGCGTAATCTGGGGGGGGGGGCATTTGCCCCTGCAGTTGTAAAAATTGCCCCCCTAGTCTAAAAAGTCAGGGGCAAAGTTAGCAAAGTTATGATTTTCAACACAAATCATGCATTTATAACCTAAATATACTATCAGATTCTAAAAAAATAAAAATAAAAAATAAATAAATAAATAATAAAATTCCCCTGCAAAAATCAACAAAAGAATAGAGTCACAGAAGCTTTTCAACCCAACAAGAACGATGGCAGATTCTACTAAATGGCCAAGCTAGATAATTTCTCAGGAAAGCAAAAATCAAGGGGCAGCGATTTTAAACTTGTCTGAAATCAATTGTTCAGCATTAGAAAGAAAGACCTGTTGCTGTAAATAGTGAGCAAAAAGAGGTCATTTTCACAGGCAATGCCGCAATTAGAGTTTATGTCATCCGGGGCAAATCATAATTAGTGTCGTGTGCATGGGCGCCGATAGTAATTTTCCTAGGGGGGGTGGGGCAAACTTCAAAATTTTTTTCTAGAAGGAGGCAAATTTCAAACTTTTAACAAGTTTAGTTCTGTTTTTGTCATTTGTAAACATCATGAGACATTAAGTTAAAACTTTACGGGGGGCAAGTTCCCTACCTTGCCCCACCCCTTATGGGCGCCCATGGTCGTATGTCCCCTCGCATGGAGCCGCGCCCCATCCCAAGAAACTATAACTGATTTTGGCATTCCTTTTAGAATGTCTCCCGGTGCTTGTCCCCGCTTATCCCCCCTTTAGTTGCCGCCCTGCCACAAATTGGGGCCAGTTTCTCATTTATATTTTAGTGAACCTAATTTTGGTATTTGTAGGTCAGTAGCAGAGAGACAACACACTTTTATGATCGTGCACAACTTACTTCACTTGACAGACGACTAATTGCGAATTCAAATGCGACGCAGTTTAAAAGAAAAAGAAACGGTCTGCGATTTTATAATTTATATCTGCTGCCAGGGGCAACTAGGGGCAGACTTGGTAGGGGCTCTAAAATAAGTTATGGTTCCATGGGAGGGAGCCGTTCTAGTTGGTTCGTCGTGAGGGATATACTCTAGTACTATAGGGTCGGGTGGCCGCTGATAGAGGTTATTTTAACATTAAGTCTATGAGTCAAAAAATCCGTGCCATGAAATATTGGCCGTTTAGAGGGGTGACCGCTATACAGGGGTAGCCGCTCGGGGAGGTTTCACTGTATATGTATATATATATATATATATATATATATATATATATATATATATATATGGACTTTCATTTAAAATGACTTTTGCCCCTTAGTTTCGAAGCCCAAGTTACGCCCATTGTCCACGTTGATGGATCAGAAGAAATGTTTACCCAGCAAATAAGATGCCCCAAAATTACAGAAGTTTCCCGAGTATTCTATAATCGTTCTCTCCAGAAACAAAAGATTATTTCACACGGAAAAATTTCATTTGTCAAGTTTCTGTCTATGTTTCATTTAAAAAAAGAATATCTCACAGTGTGAGGACCTTAGAGGCGCGAGATGCTATAAGACGGCAAAAATTTAAAAAAAAGTAATAAATAAATAATATTAATAAAAATGGCACATTGCATCCTTGTGCTTACTTGTTGTTTTAAGACAGATTTAAGACTTAAATAATTTGTGCTCGGAAATATTTTATTTCATGTAATTTATGATGCTACGTGAAAAGGAAGCTTTCGTACACTCCAAAACACGATGTGATCAAAATAACACTCTCCAAAATACTTTCTTATCATTGTTGTCTATCATGGAACCACCTCTGATCCCATACTAAATATCCGAAAAATTAGTTCTAGAATCCTATTCCTGAGAACAACAGTTCCACCGCATGTTCACACGTTATTACTTTTCCTCACTAAAGCCTACCCGTATTTTCCAACTGAACGCAAGGAAGTGAAAAAGGTGCTTGAGTTGTATGGTGCATAGGGATTGCAATCCGGTAATCCGGCATCATTAGATGTCTACCGGATCCGGTTACAATTTACAGGATCCGGAAAGTACTAAAAAAGTAAAAGACTATCTATTAAAATGAAGGAGTTCAAGGACAATACTTGTCATATTCATGACTATTTGTTGGTAATAAAATCCACACGTGCAGAAGCTGAAAGGGCCTTTTCATCCGCTGGCTATATTTGTAGCTCTCTAAGTCGATTGGCAGATGACACGATTAACACTATTTGTTTCCTACGATCCTTTATTAAAAAACTAAACTTGATTTTTTTATAATCGATAGACCCAAAATTATTATTTAAAGAAAGTTATTGAAAAATATTCGATATTGTGATAATTGTGCAAATCATTAAACATATCTTTGATAACTGCCATTGTTATTACAAGATTGCTTAACGTAACGAAGTTATATAATTACTAGCTGAAGTACTCGTCCTTGACGGGTTAGTGAATGCAAATTTCCAAAAAGCAAGAACTTCCGTCAGCATTGTAGGAGTACACAGAATGGATGTAGTATGTTGCCAAAGTAAAGAAAGCGAAGTTATAATTGTTATGTATTGTTAAAATATTACAGGTTAGAGAGTCACTAAGTAATATCATTCGCTTAGTAAGTCGCTTAGTCTTCACTAAGTAATATCATTAATAATTTCATTCGCTTTAGTCGTAATTATGGGGTGCGCGAACGAATTTTTACGCATATTGAAATAATTTTCGCAAAATCTCAAAATCTAATCGACATTTTTGAAAAATTGGAAGCCTAGAATTTAAGTTGAGTGACAACCTATCATGTCACCCAATTTCGTTTCATTCCCTGCAGTCTTTATTTCGTGAGGCTTGAACAAAATTTCAGCATTCTAAAACGACTTTTGCAAAATCTCAAAATGTAATCAAAATATTTTTAAAAATTCGACGCCTATGTTTTAAGTTGAGTGACCACCTATCATGATACCCAATTTCATATCATTCGCTTCTGTCGTTTTTACGTGATGCTTAAACAAAAAAAGCGTCACGGACAGAATGACAGACAGACAAACTTTCTTTTGAGGGTCGCATCGGATTCCCGGGTGCTTGAAACGGATAGAAATCGCAAAATTTTTGAATTCCAAGAAATGTACAGACAAAAGTCTAATTTTATTTATATAGAATGTGAACTCAGCTGATTAAGTTAGATTTAGGTAAAATAAGAAACTTAGGTACTTGCGTATTATCCCGGCGATCATTCTCGCCAAACCATTTTTTCGTCAAATGTGCTGGCAAACTGTTGCCAATCGTATTCCGAACCATCAATAATTTCATGTCTCCGGCATTTATCTTGGCAAAAAATCGCTCGTCTTGGCCAACCGCCGGGATAATACGTAAGTATCGAAACTTATATAATATATAAGTTGAAAGATTATTTTCATTGGTGTCATTTGTGAACTCAATAGAGTTCACAAATGAAATTTCATACTATTCATGCAAATACTATTTCATTCATGCAAATACTGTTTCATTGATATCTATTGTTTTGTTTTGATTACAAATAAATGTTTGCTATTATATTATAACTGAGATTATAATTATTATTACTATACATATATAATATAATATATATTAACCTAGATCTAGTCTTTTATTATCCAATATAAAGATTAAAATTTAACTAGTTACTCTAGATACTAGATTTTCATTGTTCATTTATTCGTAATTGTTGCTTAATTGTTATAGAGTTGATAATATAAGTTGATTTCTTAAGAAATAAACGGTTTTCATAAACTTTATGATATACTCACTTAAACATCTTTTATACAGTTAATTTTGGAATGAAAGAGAAATCGTTTTGATGTGGCCAATGCCACCGTACCCGGTCCGGATCCGACCGGGTTGAAATTGGTGCTGGATTGCAATCTCTGGTGCATCTGTAAAAAAAAATTGGCTCATGATTTGCAAATGGTTGACTCTGCTGATCTATAGAAACTCCTTCATAAGAATGAATTCTTTTATAATCTCCAGTTATCATCCTGTTTATATGGTAACCAATTCGAAGTTAAGATATAACGACCAGCTGAATATTCACTATGCGTATACACTGAATTAAAAGGAATACGGATTTTTTTTTTTTCACTTTCTCCTTTTCAACTATTTTTTTCAACTATTTTTAAAATATCGTTGAATATAGGTGTCATATTTTGCATAAAAATTTCGGCTAGAATGCTTCTTTCATTTGGTCTATATTCGTCATCTTTTCAAGTCACATCTGTTGCAAAGAAATTAGAATTTTTGCCGAAATTTTTTGCCAAAATATCATCTCTATGTTCGCCATCGTGCTATCTTACCCTAAATAGTCACTGCCTTTAAAGTTCAACAATTAATAGTAACTGCAAGAGTACTTAAAAGTAATAACACTTTTCTTTCATTTCAGGAATTTTACCTCACTGGCCCGACAAGTTTTCTCGTAACCGGGATGGTACTTTGTTTTATATCAGTCATCGCATACATGTCATTGTGGCTGGCAGGACTTACTTTACTAAAACCCGACTGTAAGTATAAAACTAACTTTGTGGCGAAACTTTTTGTTTAAACAATAAAGTGTTTAGTTGAATATAACCATAGGATTAAATCAAAACTCTCAAATACTACAATAAACCACGAACGGAAAAATGGAGGCGGTTATAAGTTTAACCCTTTATCTACTAAATTAAGAATTGCCAAGAATATCAACTTGGAACTTGTTTCTTTTCTCTCGTTTTAGTTAGACAATTAATGATCAATACTGTTTAATGTGATAAAAAAGATAAAATTAAGAAAAAAATATAATAAACACCAGCTATACGTCAGATGATTGTTTTATAAGGAATTAATGAGGCTTTTTAAAAAGAGCATAGCACAAACAAAACTGAAGAAGTCAAGTCATACTTTAAATGAATCACTTTTGGGAAATCTAATCCTTTAATACTAAAACCAATATCGAAAAATTCACTGATGCTCATATCTTTATTCATTGGCTTGACATGATTGAAAAGGGAAATCCATATAAAACAAGCACTTGATTAAAAGAAGTATTTGGTAATGATTTTTCAAAGAACTCGTTACAATGAATCAATGATATTTTTTTTAATTATTTTTTACGGTACTTCTAAGTACCGTCAGTCGATAAAAGGTTAGTCTTTGCCTGTGTCTATCTGATTGAGACTCTGTAGATTCCGAGCGTATGGACTGATAGAAAAAAAAATTTTGTTACATTCAATAAAATTTTGTTGATCGCTATTTCAATCAAATAATTTAGCTGAATCAACATAAATCTGCATGATCCGATAGATTATCAAAAAGAATTTTGTTAACAAAAAAAAAAAAAAAAATCTGTGAAAATAACGCCAAACGAATTTTTGTTGAATTCAGTTAAACATTTTCTGTACATAAACTACAGTGCAGCGGAACTTCTCAAAAGAGGCCACTCATTCGCCCAAGAAAAGAAATGGTGTTTTACAGAGAGCCCTCAGCTGTATTAAACCCTATTAGGACCAACAGTTTGTAAAATTTAAGAGGCCCTCCCCTACAGAAATTCTGACTTATTTATTTGTTTTTCTAAGCTAAGGTGATGGTAGGGTGCCCCAAGTGAATTTTTGTCTAAAAGGCTTCTTATAGTCATAACAGACCTAGTGTTAAATATAATTACTTTATCGAATTCTGCAAAATGTATAATATTCTGCCAAATGCAAATAAATGGATATCTAAAAAGTGTACATTAAACTTCAGCTGTGTATTCATCTTCAAATTTTCCAGTACAGATCCATTTAAACTTCGACTAACAAATGGCTAATAATGGCAGCATGCTTTCCATGTGTACAGAGTCCCTTATCAGTATTACCAGACTAATGCAAGTTGCTGAACACTAACTATCTTTAACCCTTTTCACTCCGAATTATATTTCAATTTTGTTTTCCAGCAGCTAAGAACACTTTTAAATGTTTTATTTGAAATATAACTTGTGCGCGAGATCTATTGTTTTGAAATTGAAAAAAATGTTGACTGCGACTCTACAAAGAACTCCTGAGACGTGCTTAGTGTTTCAGCGGCCCTAGATAATAAACAATTACAGGTCTTTCACATTTCTTTCCTTATTAAATTGTGGATCTTGACATGCCACCCCCACCTAATAAAAACCGCTGCTGCCATTGACTCTAATTAAGTAAATGGCATTAATTAATTAAGATTTTAGACAATGCGTTTTCATAATGTAAAAGCTGCATTCTAGTTAATTAATATGCTGTAAATTTGAAAACGTGAGCTTTACAGGAAATTACTAGCTCTACACATTTAAGAACATTAATTTAATCCACATTTAAAAAGCTTCAACACCCTCCCCCCTCCGAAATTTGGATTTTCTATAACAAAATAACGTTAATGAAAGCCTCTATCTGAGAAATCCTGCCTTTTTCTCACTGTGCTTCGTGTGCAATTTTCAGTTCTAGGTCAGGTAGTTTGTTTGACTGCCTTATACCCATGAATTCAACAGTTAGTGGCTCTAAATTTTAGGGGCCTTGGGCGGTTGCCTAATTTGCCACCACCTAAGCACGGCTCTGAAGAGCTCCTGAGGTAAAAACTGATGCCAAGTCACACTCTACATAGGAATGCTTGGTTATAATTTTATTATATTCCTTTTCCTTTGATTTTTTTTTTGCCGCAAAGCCTCCGGTCGGGGCCCGTAGGCTAGAACCTACTAAGCCTAATGGGTAATCCTACCCTGTACCTGTCACATAAATTGCCTACTTTACTTTTCAAGTTCTGTTCATAAGTTGCATGTTTTATTTTATTTATTTTTTTTTTCCCCCCTAAATAACTGGAATTTTGTCATACATTTCCAGCCACGCCCGGGATCATGGTCTTTTTCTCCAAGTGCATGCCGGCGACCGTTCTCAAGATGGAAGGTGAGAACACCAGCCTCGTCAACCAGAATGTCCAGTACTATTCCAGAATGCGTACCAGCTTCTCGCAGAGCCCCGACGACAGTAACGGAGTGGTAAACATCGTGAAGCAAGAAACGGAATCTTCGCATTGAATGAATGCACCAACCAGGAAGAGCCTTTGACCATCTCTGGCTAAACGATGATGCATGCTCCGATTGTGATTGGAATGAAGAAAAGAAATAAGAAAAGAACTCTCGTTAATTGTAAAACATAATACTTTGAATCAAAGTAAAGCTATAACTTGGCACTTAGTGGGATGAAGTTAAACGGAATTAACTTAAATTTAACGATTCGCTAATTAGAAATTAGATTTATAAAAATTGTGCTAAAGAAAATTTTTTTATGCTATCTATAAGGATAATCAGAATTAAAAAAATAAATAAAATAATTATAAAATAATAAAATAATCATATTTCTTCAAAATGAAGGTTATAACTATACATAAAATAATCGAAAGAAGATATAACTTAGCACTCCACAAAAATAGTAGTCGATTATTTTCTGCTGTTTAATAATAATAATAAAAAGATTTGATAAAGTTGAACAGAATTAAGTTAATTTAACAATACAGTAATTAAAAATTAGATCTAAAAATATGTCTTGATAAAAACTTTTACGTCATCCATTAAGAATATTAAAGATGATATGCTATTTAAAACATAAATTAATTAAGAATATAATTATTAGGCGGCGTAGGATCTAAAATATATATGGAAGTGTTCATTCCTTTTATCAAACACTTTTTATAGTATGTGCTGTATTTATTATTATTTTGTATTTTCCACAACTTACAAATTTTATTGAAGCCTACACTCTTCTTTAATAAGGTCATTTTTGAAGGAAAAGAAAAAATCCAGTTACTTTTTTTAAGTCTGCGAATTTAAGAAAAGGTGTAGGAATTTAATTACATTCCCTTTCGAAAATAATGATAGAGACAAGGGAACATTTATGTAAGCATGAAACATAAGCTGCGGGAAAACAGTAATATCCATCTACAGACAAAAGAATGTGCATGCCTAAATCAAGATTTAAATATGCGTTCGTAGTTGCAATCAAATTGAAATACTTTTCGATTTTCTAAAATGTAGAAAATTCGTGCAAAAATCCACGTTTTAATTATATTGTGGCAGTGGAATGTATTCCTTAATCAAAATTTAACAGCGTTAGTTGAATATATATATGAAAAGAACTGAAAAAGTATAAACGGAATTATAGATTATAAAATAAATAACTAAAAAACCTCGATTTAATGCTTATCTATGAGAATGAAAAAAGAAAAGCAGATTTTTTTAAATAGAAGAAAAAACTGAATGGTGAGTATGTGAGGAAGGGAAGAATTCGAGGTTTTTTTATTATTGTATTATATACAAAATCTGAAATAATTTTAAAGAGCACCTGTCCTTTTCGTGGTTAAAAATATACATATATATGTTTGTAAATCAACATACTGATTGTTTTGTTGTTTATTTATTTTTATGTACATATAAATAGATTTAAAATAAAATAAATTGTGAAAATGAAAGTCAGGAAATATAATAATAATAAAAAATTGAAATATCACTGATTGATGCAATAATTTATTGCTGGGCGAACATCTCTTTTTTTTCGTCGAATGGAAACAGGAGTTACCTAATGGAGCAAAAAGTCCTTTGTTTTTCGAAAGGTAAATTGGCTTCTGCTGCATTCAGGGCATAAAAATATTTGCAATCTTAAAACACGAGTTCCCAAGCTAAAAGCCCGAAGAGGATCTTTGAAACGTAAAATTCAGCACACCACTAAAATTCAAATGAAAGTTGGAAAAATTCATTAAGGCTAGTTCGAAATAATCATATAATTTATAAACTTATCAAAAATTGAAAATTTTTAGAGCTTCTTTTTACAATCTGTACTATACTATTATACACTATACAGTATCACCACTATTAGGAGTTGAAAATAGTAGCATCAGCAGCCTCACCAGCATAAAAAAGTAGACTAAATAGTATACTTTTTCTCAATTTTTAGAGGCCAAAAAATGTAGCATTTTTTGGCACATTATAGTGTTTTAAAAAACCGGATGTGGGCACCACGTAATTTGCTTGTAAGCCTATTTAATTATGTAAAGTTTTTGATGCACTTCTGAATTTACAATATCATAGTTCAATAACATTAAGGGTTGATGATCTCTTGCCAAATATAAGATATCACCAAGCTCGGTTCAGTTTTGGAAACTTATTTTTGATGCCAGTACCAACTTTGGTGGTATTTTGCCAAAAGTAATTGAACTTGGTGACAGTTGACGATAATTTGGGTATGGTCTAAACAATGATAATAATAATAGTAATAAAGAACAAAACCTGTCGTCTTCATCACCAAATCGGTTGTTTAGGTTAAATGATAAATTGCCGAATATTTGAAAATAGCATTTTTTAACCAGCTGCCTTATCTTAAATTTAGTAAAAGTCTCCTTTTTGGTTGCAGGAGGGCGCCCTGACTATAGGAGCAATAAAACTATAACATGGAACTTCCAAATTTTATTTTATTTTATTTATTTATTTGAGATGTGCAGTACTTTGTACATGTTACACTTCAGAAAACGTGCAATTAAATTCTATTTTTAAGAATTTTTTCAAAGTTCCAAGACTGGCATATGGATATCGTTTATTACAGATGGTTTAGTACAGCATTTGGTGAGATACCCTGAAAACCTTCCAATCCCTCGTCGACAAAAACAATTTAATTTTTAAATGAAGTCAAAGACCAAAATACAACCCCCCCCCAACTTTTCGCTGAGCACAAGATATTTACTTCTAAGGTTTCTCACCAGGAGCTTTTAATACTATCACATTTTTATATTCCCAGATACCAAACCATAAGAAAAATAAGCGGTTATAATAAATCCCCCCTGAAGAACGATATTTTAGAAAAATATGTGAAAACAGAGTTTGTCTGGGAAAAGATAGTTCATTTAGTTTATACGCGTGACAATACAAGCTGGGAGAATTTTTTAACCATTCTTGAAAGATCTTTAGGGATTACCGATGTACAGTAAATTTGTCCTAGAATATAGTAGCAGTTAGGCCACGACTTTGCTAACTATTGAAAGAGTATTTGCTTTCATTGTTGGTTAGTTGAACGTTGAACTAATGAAACTCCGAATTTACTGAGGATATGAAATGATCTCTGGTATTACACTGTTAAAAAAAAAGTTCAACGTTTCACCGAAATTCCGGTGCGAATTTAGCTGCAACCGATATTTTGAAAAATGTGGTGCTAGGATTCACCATTTTAACGGTACTTCCTCAAGCACCATTTTTGCGGTGAAACGTTGAACCAGGATCTAGGATTTTTCTCTAACCGATTATATGGTTAAAGCTTGAACCAATATATAGGATTTTTCTCTAACCTATTATATAGTTAAAGCTTGAACCAAGATCGGGGTTTTATATCTAAACAAATGTACGGTAAGGGATTGAAGCAACATCGAGGGTTTTCTCTAACCAAATGTATGGTATAAGATTAAACCAAGATCGCTTTTCCCTATCTTTAAGAAAGCTCACTTTAGTGTTTTATTTATACACCAAGGGCATATTAAAGGGGCGAGGTCGACACCCCCCCCCCGAGAAAAAAGAAATTAATGCAAAAGATCCTATTTTACTCCCATAAAATGGATATAAATGTCAGTTTTCTAACTAACTGCCTCCCTAACAAACTTGCATTAATCCGCCACTGTTATACACTGCAAAAGATTTCAGACCCAAATAACAGTACATGTACTGGCAGCTTTGGGACGAGTACATATACCGTAAATTTCATAAATAGCATAAGTATCATAAAATATTTTACAGTATATATACCGTAAAAAAGTACATATACCATAAATTTCCTATATGGTATATGTACCGTAAAAAATTAAGCTACCTGTACATATACCGTAAATGAAATTTATGGTAAAAGAACCATAATTAATTTTAAAATGGTACTTAAGCTGTACACGAAATTTATAGTACATATACCGTACAGGGGCGTAGCCAGAAATTTTGCATGGGGGGGGGGGTTACGACTAGTTCAACTCACATATAAGCATACATGTGTGTGATAAAGGAGTGAAGACTATACATTTTGTATGGCAAAAAATTCCTCATGGGGGAGTATGACCCCCCTAACCCCCCCACCTCCGTGGCTACGCCCCTGATACCGTAAATAATTTTTAATCAGTACATAGGCTGTAAAAATAATTTATGGTATTTGTGCTGTAATTAACCTTTAATCAGTGCATATGCTGTAAATAAAATTCATAATACACATACCGTAAACAACTTAATTGGTATATATGCTGTAAAATGTAAAGAAAATTGCATCATTGATACATAGTGCCCTACCCCTGCTACATATTGTTACATGCAATAGCGGATTCAGGAGAGGGGCTAGGGGGCTTTAGCCCCCCCCAAAAAAAGAGATTGCTAAAGGGTAACATTTTCTGCTTCAGTATGCACTTTGAATATGTAAAGTGATCTTGGATTGATACAATATCTAAATTCTTGGGAGAAATCATGATGCCTGCTACAGTCACTGTTGATCTTAAACGTTTACCAAATAAAAACGTTTTGATTCAATAAACTAAAGTAATCATAGTAAGTACTGTCTTTTTTTTTGCGGGGGAGATGACTCATTATCAATTCAGAAGATATCTCAAAAACTTAGGACGATAAATTTTTAACATAGGACGAAAAATTAGAAAAAAACCGATCCACTCAAAGTCAAATGCCAAATGTCCAAAGTTGTTCAACCAGCAAGAGCTTGCGTAAGATAGTGAAGCAGAAATTGCAGGGATTTGATTCACAGTAAATCGATCGTCAACTACCGTATTACAAAACCGCTTTGAAAACGATTCCTCCAATTTTAGCTGAAACGCACGTTCTCCTATCTGGTTGTTCATAACGAAACTATGCTGATTTATAAACGCATTGAATACTTTTGCTTTCTTCAATCATACGTTAAATATTAATATAGTAGCCGCTTCCGGCGACCAGCTGGTTCACCATCTTAAAAGCCTTGTTCGAAGAGAATCCTGTTTCTCACCGGCTTCCTTGGCACTGAAATCTCTCAGATTCTGAATGGAATTTAAAATTAAGAACAGGGGCGGCCCTAAGGTAACTGACGCCCCCTTTTATGCTCTACTTAGTTTTTGAGTTCGAAATGACGCCCCTTCGAAGCCAGCGCCCCAATGCGATGCTTACCGTGTCGGGCCGCCCCTGTGTAGAAAAATAAGATAATTTAGTGATAAAAACCTACACACAAAGAGGCACACATTATTATCGTCCTATATTAATTTTGAAGAGCTTCTGGATATATTGGCCGTTATCAAAAAACGGAAAAAAGAGTAAGAAAATCTGAAACACTTTCAGATTTTAAATACGCATTAAGCTGCTACATATTAAAAGCGTATCATAATCCACGCGTTTTCCTTGTAGCATTATTCATGCGGGTGATTAAACAAAATTAAAATGGATATTTCTAACATCCTTTTTCTGGATGTAATGCAATAGAAATAGAATGGAGGAAAAATCTGCGCAGAAAAATGCACAATTTGAACTGTGAATTAAAGTTTCAAAATCTTATTCAGGTGTATTCTTTATAAAGTCAGGCATAGTAGACGATAGAATGACGTTTAGTAATTATTTTAGCATCATTTAACGATATTTTTTAAGTTTGCACCATCTGTCGACAGCTCTGTAAAATAAAAACTCAATTGTATTCATTTTTTGGATAAAAGATAATATTTTTTTGTATATTATAGGAACAGTGTTTCTTTTGCGCGATAATCCAGGACTTTAACTTTCTTTTTTCCAAATTTCATCCAAATACGTCAAGCCGTTTCAGCGTGAAAGAGTAATAAACGTACATACAAACATTGACATTTATATATCAGTAGGATTTTATTTATGTTTTCTAGCTTAATATCGTCACGAATTTTTGGGGAAATCCGCTTTTCTGGCGATTACACTAATCTAAAATTCGTATTCTACTCGTCAAATAATTAAATTTTGAAGCACCAAAATCGGTTAACTGGAACGCGAGATAGGAAGTTTTTTGTTTCCCCATTGCTTATCATAGGGTTTTCTCGAATTCTCGAGATATTGCTGGAGCTTACCTCATTTCACTTAAGGGACTTACTTTTTGCGCGAAATTCGGCGATATTTCGCGAAAAAACGCCAAACTTGGCAACATTTCGGACATTTGGTGCAATTTTACTAATGGGACCTGTAATGTTTGTTTCCTGCATTAGTATTAGGCAATAGCCTGTTATTTCTCAATTACTTTTCTATGACGAAATCAGAATTCGGGTTTGATCTGGATCATTCCAAAGATCGTTTCCTCTGGAATTTTCTTGGAACGTCGGCATAGAGCTATAAAAGAGCAGGGTTGCTCCAGAGTCAGTTATAATGAAGTTTCCGTTATTTCAGTTATAATGAAGTCATTTTAATGAAGTTTCCGTTATTCTTATAAAGCAGTTGACGCTCAAATAGATTTTCTTTTCTTTTTTTTTAAACACAGTTTTTTTTAATCATTTAAATATTACAAACGATTAAGATATACGATTACAATAAGCACTCACATGTTTTTTTTTTTTTTTTTTCGTAAATATTTCTTTGAAAATCCAAATTTTGTGGGAGGGGTCAAGGGGGATCCCACCCCCTGCCCATTCCCGACCCCAATATAGAAAATCTGAAGTAAATTATGCGATTAATTCAAGAATTGTTCAAATTTTTCTTAGTTTATGCAAGGCACATCTAAATTGCGCAAATATTCATAGGAATTTTGGTTAAATGTAATCCACTGGGAGACCTGCAAGGTCCGATGACTAGAGCTACAATTTCGGATAAAAAATTGTTTGTCGGTTTCCCATCGGCGAAATTGCTCCTCTAGATCACCTCTATGCATGAATAAAAATTCATCTTATTGCAGAAAATCAAAAGTGCTCTTGCCGATGTCTTAATTCGATGAGTCGGTGAGTTAACGATGAGTGGATGAACGCCCATGCAGAAAACGAGCAGTCATTGCTACTAGGGAATGCACTCTTGAAAATAACTTCCAAACAAGAGGATCCGTATCCACGGATATGACAACAAACGATCCGTTTTCATTAGGGATGGACGCGAGACGAAAAATTGGCGTCTCGCGTCTGGCAAAACAGCCGAAAAGCTTGTCTCGTCTCGCAAAAATCCCTATATCATAATGTTAAAAATGTTTGTCTCGTCTCGCAAAAAAGCTGTAATCTCTGTCTCGTCTCGCAAAAAGTCGTCTCGCGTCCATCCCTAGTTTTCATATCCATATCCGCTGCCATAAGAAACAGATAATTCGCTTTCATACCCGTATTCGCGGATATAAAAACAAGCTATCCGTTTCCAAATCTGTATCCGCGAATCTAACTTTTTAACAATCCGGCTCACTTCTACTCTAAACTAAACTAATTACCACAGCATTATAGTAATAAAAAAAATCTGATGTGTACACCACATGACTTCCTTGCTGTTATCTATTAAATCATAAATATATTCGATGCACTTCATCTAAATCTATTTTGTTTGTAGGAGATAAAATACTGCAATAACTCTACGGTTTAGCGATTTCTAGTCAAATATTTCAGATATCGTCAAGCTGGGTTCAGTTTGAAAGATTTCTTTCTGACACTTAATTGGGCGATATTTCGCCAAAAGCCGACAAGCTTGAGATAGTTAGCGATATTTTGGTGATAACCGAAATAGTGATTCATCACAAACTTTCAATGATTTGAAGGTATTCATAGACCTTAATGTATTTAAGTCTTTTGGGCGACCCTGTAAATAAATCACTCAGTTCATTGCAATCAAAAAAGATATTGAGAACAGTTAGATATTACAATAGTTCTAAATACAAAAGTTCAAAATTCTACGGTTAAAAGTTTTACAGTTATGCGAAGTACGTAATTACTTTTGGTGTTAAATTTGTCGATATTTCGGAAAAACTCGCCAATGTCGATGGCAAATGACGAGATTTTGACGTCGTACCATTACCTAACTATATGGTAGGATGCTACTGTGCTTGAAATGAATGAATGTCTAAAACCGACATTAACCAATGTGTTGAAAAATTCTTTTGAGTATTTCTGTAGAAGTACTACAAGAGTTAAGAGAATATTTTCTATGAAGAGATTCATTTTGTAATCCTTAACAACATATATCACATTAGATTCGTTTGAAATAACTTAATATCTCTAAAATACGCTTTAATGAATTTCTGGCCATGAATGGAAAAATTTTTGGTGGCAATGTAAATAAACTATCCAGTCGATTGGAGCCGAAAAGGGTGTTGCACAACTAGATGTTACAGCAATCCTAAAAATAAAATTTCAACATTCCACGACTGTTTTGGAGATACGCTACTTACATACATACGTAAGGGAAAAACTGGTCAAAATGGATTGTACATGCATTTATACACTGCGTAAAAAAAGTAGAAGGACATTTAGATTTTTTTAGAAAAATAAGGAACCTTTTATTTTTACTGATTTTTTTTTTTTGTAAGCAACATTTTACAGATCATTTAATAAGAAAATATCAATATCATAACCATGATATTCAAAAATAAAACATTAATGACAACAGAAATAATTTCTACCATTTGAAACTCTGTAAGAAAAAAAGTAGAAAGACAGTGACCCAATGAATAAAATACAAGCGATGTTAGTAAAGAATACGCTTCCCATTAGATTTTATAATTTCGAATATTCTATTTGGCAGTGAATCATACAAAGACTGGATGTCTGTTTGGCAAAAATGATCCCATTTTGGCAAAAATGATCTATTTCGGGCGTACCTCGGACTGGTCCAAGGTACACTACCATTCAAGATAATATATATATCAAAATGATGGTAAAAGTGTTAGAGAGATTGCTCGTACACTACACGTCAGCCCCAATACAGTTTCTAACTTTATCAGAAATCCAGACAGAAACGGAAAGAGAAAGAAGACTGGCAGGCCTAAAAAGTCAACGCCTCGCGATGAAAGAAAATTTGCTCACGATCTTAAAAAGTGCAATGGAAGTATTGCAAAGGCTCGAATTCAAGCAGAACTTACTTATGTGTCAAGGCAAACAGTTTAAAACTACATTAAAAGATCCAAAAAATTCATTTTCAAAAAGCGGAAGCATCATCCAAAATGGAAACAAACACATATTGATAACCGTTTATCTTGGGCTAAGGGACACATGTCATGGACTACAGAATGGACTTCTGTGATATTTTCAGATGAGAAGCAATTGAATTTAGACGGTCCAGATGGTTACCAGTACTACTGGCATTGTCTGAAGAATGCAGAACAATTTTATTCAACTCGACAAATGGGGGTAGGAAGTTCGATGGTCTGGTTAGCAGTTGGATATGGAAGAAGAAAAAGTCTGGTCTTTCTGAGTGGTAGGCAGAAGCATACAGACTATATTCAGTTGCTATATTCTGAGCTTCTACCTTATGGCTCCGAATTTGGAGGAGAAGAGTGGATCTTTCAACAAGACGGAGCCTCCATTCACACCGCTAATGGAGTTAAAAATTGGTTCGTTTCAAATAATGTGCAGGTTTTACCCTGGCCAGCTAAAAGCCCTGAACATAGTAGAAAACATCTGGGCAATACTTGTTCGTCGTGCATATGCTGGTGAAAAACAGTTTCCCTAGTAGCACAATTAGTCCAAAAGACGTTTAAAACACGTTTTTTAACGTTGAAAAACGTGTTTTCAACGTAATATGAACGTTTTTTAAACTAGTTGTGCTACTAGAGTTGAATCCATCACTGAGCTTCGAGAAGCAGTGGAGCTCATGAGATCATTTTTGCCAAACAGACATGCAATCTTTGTTTGATTCACTGCCAAATAGAATATTCGAAATTATAAAATCTAATGGGAAGAGTATTCCTTACTAACATCGCTTGTATTTTATTCATTGGGTTACTGTCCTTCTACATTTTTTACAGAGTTTCAAATGGTAGAAATTATTTCTGTTGTCATTAATGTTTTAATTTTGAATATCATGGTCATGATATTGATATTTTCTTATTAAATGATCTGTAAAATGTTGCTTACAAAAAAAAAAAAAAAAAAAAAAAAAAAAATCAGTAAAAATGAAAGGTTCCTTGTTTTTCTAAAAAAAATCCAAATGTCCTTCTACTTTTTTTTATGCAGTGTATGAACACGCATACTTGCGTACAATGAGATGTCTTCCAGAAATTCTTAAAAGTAAATTTTAGAAGTAATCAAAATCGATTTTTTTGTCAAAATCTGGATACTGAAATTTTTGCGCAATCACATTATTTCCGTTTACTTCGTACAGGGAAGTAATTATTCTTTTCGCCCCTTTTCCCATTTGTTTTTGCATAAACAATGCAAATGTGGGTCATTATCAATCTAAGGGGTAGAAAAGGATTACCACTTTGAAAAAATAAAAATTTATTTTTAAAAAATCACGATCTTAGTTCCACTTACAAAAAAAATTAGGAATTATGTAAGAGCTTTACAGGGGTGAAATGAGTTTTTACAGGACCACTTCACCGATTGACAATTCATGATAAATTTCTGATAGTGTCAATACACAATGTTATGCAAGTATAAATCAGCAAACCTATGTATAAACAATTTTAAAGGTTCTAAAGAACAATACTTAAATTTATAATGAAATATAACACTTTTTAAAACTTTTTATTATTATGTTTTTTATTCAGTGAACAATGCAAGTAAACATTAAAAGAAAGAAACTGTAGGAAGAAAGGGTGGAATTTTTAATAATTTAGGGTTGAATTTTCCAGGTTTTCCAAGAAAAATTAAATTTTGCATGCGTTTTAAGAACTAATTTTTCATTCCCTGGGGGAATATCGATATTTTCTGTAATTATCAGCAATAATTTTTTTTTCAAACTTTTGAGCATTTCCAATAATCTCGAGAATGATTGTTAAGTTATACGAGAAGGAAATAGGAAAACGAAAATAGTTATTCTAACCGTGAAATTCGGCAGATCTATTGGCAGGCTTGTAGCCAGAGGTGTACATTTGAGAGCCCCCCCCCCCTTGGAAAAAATTTACCTTCGCCCAAAATTTGCAGAATACTGATTAGAAAAAATTAAAAAGTTGAATTAAAAAACGACAAAATAAATAAATAAATAAATAAAATAAAATAAACCATTGCGTATGGAATGTGCATTTTCAGCATTAAATCAAGTTTCAAATCTCCCAAAATTCTCGATATTACATGACCGTGCACATGAAATGTTACAATCTTAACTTTCAGAATTTTGTCGATCGGTTTACTAACCAGCAGTTTAAGCTAATGCCCTAGATCAGAGCTTCTCAAATTTTTTCCATGATGGAGTACTTTGAGAGTCTTAATTTCGACAGAGTGCCTCGTATAGTATCACACAGCATCTTGTGAAAATCCGAGTCTAATACCCCATTTACATTCAGCCATTCCCACTTCTCTTCTCGCTGCTGGTTTTTTTTTTTTTTTTTTTTTCCAGGAAATACTTTTGAAGCAGCCCCAAAAGCAGTGAGGGTTTTATATTCTGCTCGACTCCTATTCTCCTGCTATGCTTTTCTGCTGTACTTCCCTCCTCACTGCCTTCAAAATCTCTTCATGAGGAAGAGCGCGCGGCAGGAAGGGCAGCAAGAAAGGTTACGGCATGAGCAGGACGAGTGAGGTGTTTACATTCTTGTTACTTCCATTTCTCCTGTTCATTGCCGCGGAAGTGGGTTGAGTGTAAACGAGGCATAATGTATTACAATCTAAGGTAGCGATATATTTTTGGGAGGAGCACTTGCCACTTTCGAAGGAGCATTTAGTGCTCTGTGGCATGGGCGCCGGCAGAATATTTACCAGGGGGGGGGCAAAGACTACTTCAACGGATGGTTACCATGTTGGAAAGAGCAAGAAAAGCAAAGGAAAACACTGCATACAGAAATCCAAGGGGGGGGCATTTCCCCCCCCTTGCCCTATGCTGCCGGCGCCCATGCTCTGCAGAGTGCAGTTTGAGAAACTCTGCTCTATTCTAACTACAGTACATCCTATTTGTACTAATTCTTTTTTCTGTTAACACGACAGCCCCTGGTTTGCCAAGCTTTCCTGAGAAACCCTCTTCCATTCTGATCTCCTCTTAGCTAATGTTCTCCACATGGCAACAAGCAATATAACTTAGTCTTCTTCCACACAATCAGTCCATCTCAGCTTGGGCCCAGGCCCACAGAGAGGGGGGGTACAGGGGGGACAACTGCCCCAGATCCCGGGCCTGAAGAACTTACATTACGAATTTTTAGCGTACAAATCCCACGGGAAAATAAAATATTTACGTCTCCCTATTTGTGTCTCCCAAAGAGTGATTTCAATATGACGTCATTCTCACTTGAAACAGCTAATTTAGTCACGCAGATGATTCACTTTTTTTACTCTTGGAAATAAAATGGAGCTGAAAAGAGTGAAAAATTGCTTAAAAATGAGGGAACGAGTGGATTTTCAGATTTTCAAAGTAGCGCAGATTGTTTTCTGTATTTATATACATAATTATGAAAACCTTCAATCGGATCGTGCAAACGGTGTAGATGTTATTACGCATTTTGTATTTTTTCAGTTTTCTAGGAGTAATGACGGTAAAAGTTATATCTTGGAGTGTTTGTGCGGAATTGTTAGAGTCAGTGAATTGGTCTCGGTGAGTCAGGGATAAGCGTTAACTATATAGTAGGATGTGTGTGCTTACACTCATTTGCATTACGCTCATTTTCATAAATTTTCCCATGCCGCGGGGTTTCTGATGTCGTTACGCCGCCGCCTCAATTTTCAATGCAGCGCAGACCTTACATCCAGTTTATTCCTTCGTTTTGCTTTGGTTGCTGTCAACGAAGAAAGCCATCGCTTCTCACAGATAGGTTGGCGCAAATGGCAATAGGGTTTTAAGTGACAGTAATTTTAGATTATAATCTTGAAATGTTTAATAAACAATAAACTAATTTGAAAAATAGTTACAAGATTTCTTTCTTTTTACAAAGGTGCACGCTTCAAAAAAAAAAAAAAAAAAAAAAAAAACTAAATTCGCTTCGAAGGAACTAAAATAACTCCGAAGGATTTAAAACCGAGCCAACTTGTCTCGATTTTAAGTCATTCGAAGCTATTTTAGTTTTTTTTTTTTTTTTTTTCTTTAAGGCTGTATAAATTAGCACACACCCGAAAGAAATACAGCACAGTAAATAAAATAGAAATAATTTAATGTTCCTCGAGCGGACCGTTACCGTTTGATCCACTGACTTAAAGGACTTCTGCAGAAGGGGGGGGGGAGAGGAGAAAATTAAAAATTTATGGCCATCTTGGGGGCCACTCAAGAAAATATCCGTAATTAGAAATTTGACTTTT
Organism: Cheiracanthium punctorium; assembly: GCA_038373885.1. Classification (NCBI taxonomy): domain Eukaryota; kingdom Metazoa; phylum Arthropoda; class Arachnida; order Araneae; family Cheiracanthiidae; genus Cheiracanthium; species Cheiracanthium punctorium. Next base: position 627,638 of record JAWZYV010016091.1, on the reverse strand, counting down.
ATTCAACAGTTAAAAATACAGTGAATAATTACGCACAAGTTAATTTGAAATTTCGAAGTAATGAGTAATAGGTGTTTGACAATTTTCCCCCGATTCGAAAAAGCTCGTTTTCTTTATAGGGAAGAAAATACTGCGTCAATTACATCCTGCTGCACGACGTATGTTTTCAGTTTCTAAGGACAATAAAAAAAAAAAAAAAACAGTTTTAATGGGAGTAACATTATCGATTTCTGCACCATAATCGATGTTGATAGGCGGTCCGTCATCACATGCGACATAATCCAGAAATTCTATCACAGATACGACCCCTGAAGGAGCGATATATTTTCATTTTCTTCACTTTCGAATTGAGAGCCTCGAAATCGCGTTTTCTGAAAGCATTCTCCTTCATGGAAAATGAAAATTTGCTGGTTACAGGTAAAGTCTTTTTATGTTCGAAAAAGAGGATATACCATTTAAAAAGCAATCAAATATTTTCTAACCCAAAAGAATAACAACAAAAATTGGTTGTTGAAATAATTCGAGGTTTATTATGCTACTATATAGTTGCGCTGATCCCCGACTCACTCTTTAACAATTCCGCCATAACTCCCAGAAGATCAAAAACACAAAAAGCGTTATAAACACCTACACAGTTTGTACGATCCGCTTGAAATTTTTTCATAATTATGTATAACATTATAGCAAACAATCTGTGCTACTTTAAAAATCCACCCGTTCCCTCTCCTATAAGCAGGGCCGTACCCAGAAAAAAATTTTGGGAGAGTACAACAATTTCGGAGGTGGACCAAACGGTGAAAAAAGCTGACTTTTTCACAAAAGGACTTCATCATTATTTTTTTGTTAGCAAAATTGCGATTTTTTGCTATTTTCAGCTCCATTTTAGTTCCGACAGTTAAAAAAGTTAATCATTTGCGTGACAAAATTAGGCTCTTTAAGCAGGGGCGTAGGCAGAAATTTTTCATTGGGGGGGGGGGGGTTACGACTACAGGCGCGTTTCCACTTGTGTCGTTAATGCCTCAACTGCCGTTAATGCCCCGAAAGTCTTAACGCTAAAGTAGAACTCCGTTTCCACTAGCTTCAGTTATCTCCTTTAAGAACCGTACGTTCCTCCAATGGCTATTAGCGATTTCGCGCATGCGTGTTTAAACTTTTATCTGTTTCCGTTTTTCTTTTAAATATATCTCCATTTGTTATTTTTAAATACAGAAGAATTTCTTAAATTTGGAATTCTAATTTAAGAAATTAAACCTTAAAATAACAATAAATCAGTATTCGAAAGAAAATGTTTTAGATTTTATTAAAAATGTTTAAAAGAATAGCATCTTTCTAATGAGCAATTTCTCAGTAAATGTATTTTATTTTTAATACATTTTTCTATTTAAAAAAAATTTGTCTTTTTTTTAAACTTTAGCTGATTACAAAGATTTTTTTTTTATAATACTGCAGGATTTTTTATAATCTGGAAATTTGTGTTATGCAGAATCGGTAAGTCCCATCGACTTTGAATTTGAAAAATTCTACTGCATTTATTTAAGGGACTTTTTTAGTTAGCATATATTATACTAATTTTAGAAGGCTTAAAAAAAAAAAAAACTGGGTGTCAATGATTCCTATAAATTAGAGGCTTTAAAATACTAAGTTAATTGAGCTGTTTTGATAGATTTAAAAGGTAGCCACATTTTCGATAAATTTAAGTACTGCATGCTGTCTTTCACCAAATAAGTAATTAACAGAATATTGATATCTGCTTTTCGTGTGTTTTGTTAATTTAAGAAGTACATTATGTTATTAATTTAATTTCAGTTATCTCTAACATACACTTAAAGCATATAACTATTTCTGTAAAGGTTGTATTGTATTTTATTATGATAAACCTACACGAGGAGTATTTCATATTGCCTATCGAAAGAGGGAGTGCCTTGTGCGGGTGACTTTCTTAGTGCTTCTGAAGCGTATTTACGTTACATCGTGAGAAAAACCCTCCAAAACTCCGAATTTTTAGATAATCAGCCGTCCGGTAGATCAGAACCCTGGACCTTTATACTTCGGTTACCTACCATCTTCAGTATCTTATCAACTCGGCTCGGGTGGGCACAGCATCTTGTTTTAGATGCCATCTCCTGCCTTTAAATGTCTAATACAAAAGATAGTGCACGAATAAATTTAGATTTATTAATCAAATTTCTATTTGAAAAGTATTGAACAAAATTTTTAATCTCTTATTTAAAGAAATACAAAATAAAAATGAGAAAACCTATGATTTGGAAAAAATATTGGTCTTAAAATTAAAATTCAATAATTACAATAAATTTTATTTATACATGAAGAGTAAGAATTGTCATTAAAACCAGTTAGTATGTAAAACTACTATTTTTTTCCTTTGAATACTAAGTAATAACTATTATTAATTAATTATGTGAGCTTTCTGAAAAGAAAAAAAAATTCATTGAAATATAATTACATATATATTGAATTTTTCAAATACAGTCAATAACATTAGAAGAATAAAGACAATTTTAATTAGAAATAGATGTCAAAATGCTAGAGATCATCAGAATATCACATGAAATACTTAAAGAAAAAGTTAGGAAGGAGCTTTGCAAAAAATACTTAAATTAAATATTTTTTAATTCAAAGTCATAACTATTTTTAATTATTAATTATCACAAAATAAATTAACGAAAAAAATAAGTAAAGTATATAATAATCTGTTATTATTTTTTAAACTGAAATAAAACAAAACCGACAGTAAAACAAAGCCCTAAAAAGAGCGGCAGCGGGAATCGAACTCAAGACAACACGACAAGAAGCAAGTGCGGAAGGTGCTAGCCACGCTAGACACAACCTGAAGAATGTTATTAGTTAATTTGGACTGATCTTGTCACAGACCTACGCGACACATCGAATAGTTACGAGCCAAAAACAAAAAGAAATAGAAATATTATTAAAAGAGTGAGTAATAAATAACACTCTAAAGGAAGAATGACAATTTTATGATTATGTGTACATGAAATCATGAAAAGAGAGATTGAGCGCCAAGGCTTTTTTTTTTTTTTTTTCCTCTCTTTAGATTTTTTAGGTCAATTGACTGAATCAATTTTGTCCAGAGCAGATTTACAACAATTTGGAATACTCTGGTGAAAATTGATGATTAATTGAACCAAAAAGAAAAGAATTAAGAGCCTATTTACCCTTAAAAAATATCTAGTACATTCTCACTATCGCGACAGCCATATTGGAATGCTTGAGAGAGCGTTTGGGGGACGCGATCAGCCAATTAAAAGCTCGGATTCTTTAAGAATTTAGCGCGCTTAAAGACGGGAAATGAATACCTTTTAAAACGATAAAGACAGGCGATAACGGTCGAAAAACCGGCTTTACGGAGAGTTTTTAGCGACCGTCAGGGATTTAGGGGAAAATTACGACCTAGTCGAAACGCGGCTTACTACAACTCATATATATGTATACGTGGGTGTGACAATGTAGTGAAGAATATACATTTTGTATGGCAAAAAATTCCTCATGGGGGGGGGGGGTATGACCCCCCCATCTTTAAATGATAATATGACGTCATATTTGAAGTCAAGGCCATCTGGCTCTGAAGGGAAAATTGCGATTTCAGTCCTTTTTAAACAGTTTTTCCAGATGACATAGTTTAATACTTTTTTTATTACGTATGCTGTCTCGCAAGAAGCATTGATATAAGAGGGTGTGTTTACACAAATCGTTGAATGCGAAAGTTTTCGCGCGTTTCCTGAAGAGCATTCAATTCGATTTGGGTATGTAATAAAAATTGAAAATGAAGTTATTTATTTTAGGTTGACGAAGATGAACTAAGTTGAGTGTTAAAATAAGTATAAACTTTGTGAAAATACACACATATAATGTTACTTATAAGAAGATACGATCGTATCTTCTTATAAGTAACATTTTATGCGTGTTTTTCACAAAGTTTATATTTATTTTAACGTTTAACATCAGTATTTTGAGTGTTTTTTTTTCCTATGTTCAGTGTACACATATTTTCGTCATTTTTTAATTTTTTTCTGGCTCCCGTTGTAACTGCCTCCACAACGGGCTTTGACTTCTAGTTCGTTAAATAAGCGGTACATGGCTTCATTTTAATCGAGGAAAAATAAAAATTTGTTACATTGCGAAATTCGGCAAACAGGAATTCGTTAAGTTGGGTTCTGAGTGAAATTTTTTCGCACGATATAGTGCAGAACATATCCACCATGTAAAAAGATAATTTAGTGTACTAAACAGTTTTAAGGTACTTAGAAAGAAAGCAGTACACATTTTATTTGGTAAAGAATTTATTTTTGCAAAATAAAACGTACAAGTCTTTCAAAAACAAGCATTCCTTTTTTACTCAATGAAACATCTTAGCAATACGCACACACAGTTGCAAACTACACCACCACAAAGACAATAATAAATAAATTGCACATAATTGGTACGCACAGTAATCAACAGAACTCATTCGTACAAATCAAGACACGTTTTTGTACACACGGTTAAATAAAATGACACTGAGTGGTACAAAGGTCTACGTTTTAAGCTCTTTTTTTTTCTTTTCTAAAATTTTGACCTTGGAAAAAACTGTCCTGAAAAATCCTTTAGTTCAGCTCAATTGATCAAGTTTATTCCTAAATTAAAAAAAAAAAAAAATCAAAATTTACGTGAAAGATTTAAAATTAGGCTATTTTAGGGCAGTTTCTACAATGGTTTCAAAATTTCAGAGAAAAGAAAACAGAACCGGAACTTTGACCCTTAGTAATAACAAAAAATACTTTTGCATAAAAAATCTTAAACAATGTAACAACGGCATTTAAACAAAATTAAATCAATAAAGTTTTGGTGCAAAAATGAATTATTTACAAGTATTTGTACCTTTTTTTTTGTTCCCTTTAAGTATAACAATTTTAATTTTTGCATATGTTAACCATGGGAAATGTTTGTACAACTTGAAAAATCTCAGACTAAAATTTGACACTGTAGGAATTATTAACTTACAAATTTTAATGCTAGAGTAAATTATTTACAAATAAGTTTAGCAATCTAGCTTTTGTAGTTGTAAAAAATAATGCTTAAATGAGCACTTAACCACACATTATGATAAAACTTGGATGCAAAATGTAATCTCAGGAATGCTCTAACAAGACCATATTTCGCAGGAAAGATGTTTTTCAGATTGAGATCCAAAATTTAAATGTTCATGTTTCCCTCACCAAATAGTACAGAACAACTGTAGTACCTATTAAAAATAAACTAACATCGGTGGAATGTTTTTTGATCATTTTCCTTTTTGCCCCATATATCTATAGGCACCCTATATCATGGGCGTCCATATTTACAAGTTAGTAGCAATTAGATGTTTGCACCTGAGCTAAAGTGTTACTAATTAGTAACTTAATAGTGTGATTTATGCATCACAAGTTAAAAAATTCTCAGTTTTGTACTTGAAAGGTGAATGTTACTGACTATTTAAAAGTTACCTTTATGTGTATATATATTAACAGGGTTGCCATTTCATTTTTAAAACAAAATTCCCTGATATTTCCAGAATTTTTCAAAACAAAATTCCAGACTATGCTGTCGCTGTGGCAATGTACATTATAATTTGCACCTCATATTAATACCAATCATCCTTTAACCCTTGCCAAGACAAGTTATATTTAGAGCATTCTAGATTTATAGCAAATAAAAAAAAATTATTCATAAATGCAAATTTCCTACATTTTTTTTGGATAATATATATTGAAATTTTCCAGGTCTTGGGTCAAAATTCATAAATTTACTTTATCATTGGCAACCCTGATTATGTATGTATATATACATTAGCAATACAAAAATATAAGCTCCAAACAAAATTATTTTATGATTATAATGAGGTATTTTAAAAATGCATCATTATTTTCAACAAAATGTAAATAATATAGCATTAAAGCAAAATAATAATAATAATAAAGTATATTTACATATTTACATTTTTATTTATTTTTTTGGCAAAACACTCTGAATGAAGTTACAGAGGGGCTGCACTCAGAGACTAACTAAATAAAAAAATTTTAGGAGCCAGGAAAATTTCTTAGAAGCCACATACTTTGATACTCCTTTTTTTAAAAGTCATTCCGGTAATTGTGTGCCCTAGCTTTCTTAAAATCATCCTGATCACACTGACCAACTTTAATGGGTTCTAATAACAAATAGAACAAGTTTTTAAACTAAGAAAAGAAGGAAATATTTTTTGCCTAATGCATAATTTACAAAATTCTTCATCAGCAGGGGGGCTAATGAAAAATAAATAACTCCATATACAGTTTTAATCTTCAGAATTATAGCTAATAAAGTTCATAACTGCTATAGCTAAATAAAATGAACATTTTATCCAATGAAAAAAATTCTGTTTTAAAAAATTGTGACTGATTACATCAGAATTGGCCAACAAGGTTAAACCTCTAGAATTAAATGTTTAAGATTCTTTTTAATATTTTTGAGAAAAAGAAAAGGTATACTAATGATTTACATATTTAACCTTTAAAGTGCAGTGCGACCTTTCATATATTTCTTCCACTGACCAATAGATTGTGTATGTTTTCTACTCCACAAACATTTCTTAAATTAGCTTCCCCTCTGTTAGTGAGGTGAAAAAAAAGAGGGGGAGGGAGCTCTCATACACATTGGCATACATGTGGTATCGATTTGAACTGTGGTGCTGACTCTTTTCTGGTACACAAGTTGTACCAGTTAGTCTCAAAGGTTAATAGCAAAAGAAAACATATTTTTAAATAATACAGAATTCATAAATTTACAACAACATTTTCTAAAAAAGTAAGGTTCAGTAACCACAAAGCAGTAAGGTCACTAGCTTTTTGGGAGAAGAAAAAAGCTGTAATATAAAAACATGTCAAGCTTTTTATAATATTGATGCAATGCAAATTACCTTGCTTAAAATTTGCATGACAAAATGCTAATTAAAAACTGGAAGCAGTTTTTTTTTTTATACTTTTACATGAGTTGCATTTAATTCTCTCTCTCTCAATATGGTTTTTTACTCTACCTAAAAAAAGTCTAAAGCAATCTAGACTTAATCTGAAAACAATTCATTATAATAGTAGTAAAACACACCAATTTTTTTAAATTCATATCCTTAACACTAATGTGAACTTTCTCTCGAACTGTGTGTTTTTCAAAAATGAATTAGCAATTCACAAAACTGAAACAAGAAATTTGGCTTATACTCGTGACTATGCACTGTAAAGGGATCGGAATCAAAAGTATCAAAATGCTTCTGATAACCTTTTCTTATACCAAGAGTGTTTGCCTCCCCTTTTCTCTCTTTACCAAAAAAACGTGTTTTAATCAATGTAATATAAAAAAGTGATACTTTTTCTGACAGTGCACACACAGAATAAAGTACAGAGATTTGTATGACATTATATACAGCTTAGCATGAATAATAAATAGCATATAAAACAAACAAGATTGCAGGCTGTAGCAGGAAAAAAAAGTATGAGTTTAAAATGCAAATAATTTAAACCAATCAAACATATAATTTTAATAAAAATGTCATGTACTTTAAAATGATATCAAAAATAAAGTAAGTAAAAATTCATTTGCTATTTATCATCTTATAAGAACTCAGTTCTCGGGTACTCATTTAGGAGGGATAAGGGAGGGCTCAAGTCAGGGGCGTAGCCAGAAATTTTTCATGGGGGGGGGGGTGTTACGACTACTTCAACTCATATATATGTATACGCGGGTGTGATAATGTAGTGAAGAATATACATTTTGTATAGCAAAAAATTCCTCAAGTGCCTTCCAAGCCAAAGATATTGTAAACACCAGTGTTCGAGTGTTCCCAAAAAGACAAAATAAGTGCACAAAGACCACCAGCTGCACAGTTTGATCACCACAAAAAAAGTTAAGGAGCTAAATTTGGCCACCAGTTTCAAAAATAAAGAAACTTATATTTTTACTATGAGAATTTCCTGGATTAGCAGAAAACTTTGCAAAGGCTGCTCGCATCACTTCTTCATAGTAAAAAGTATGCATAGTTCTTTTGTGCCTAGTGTGTCTTATCTATGAGCAATTGAAAATACCAGCTAGGTAAAGTTCTGATGTCAACGTTATCAAACTAAACACACAAAATTAGCATCAACTACACATTCACCGTTTTGGTGATAGAAGTTGGCTTTTAAAAATTTTAAATGGCTGTCAGATGAAAAAGTTAGGGGCCACTTTGGCCATCATCATTGGCCAACATCATTTGACCATCATCACAACTGTACACCAGTGTTTCAGTTCTTTAGAAACACTGGTGTACAGTTGTTAATTTAGTACTAAAGTATTTAAAAAAAAAAAAAAGAAAAACAGTTCCAGGATGCCATGTATCAGCCGCTTTTTTTGTTAACATCTAAATAACAAATTCTATAAATTATTTTCAACAGCCAGATACATATGTAGTGGCACAAATTAAACATATTGGTTATAAAAAGCTCTTTGATCTCCTTTCTTGATCAACTGGATGTAATAAAATAGAAAATTGAATTTTTGAGATACATCACACAATCATTGTATGGTTCCATTAGTGGTACAGTTTCAAATACTTATTAGGGGTTCAAGTACTTATTAGGGGGCAAAGGGTGGGGCAATTGCTCCCCTAAAAAATTAAAGAAAATTCAGATTTCACCAATTTGAAAATATTTTCTACAAAATGAAACATTTTGCCTTCCATAATGTTACATGCCAATTTAATGGCATTGGTACAGTTTGCAAGTTAAATTTTTTTTACTATATTTTAAGCCATTGGATCTCAAGGGTACATAAAGAATTTGTGAAGTTATTAAAGTAGTACACAACAACTATACAATGTGCTAGCCAATTTCTTTAATATTTTTGAAGGGGTTTACAAAGGGGGGAAAGGTTGGGAACCACTGTTTTAAGCAAACACAAATAGACGAAAATCTAGAACAAAATATCAGCAAGAGACAAAACCTTTCATATTTGTTCTAGTATTTAATAAATAAATTAAACTTTAAAAAATTGTCAATTTTTAAGGAATAACTTAATATATAAAATACTTTAGATAATAGGGCTAAGTGCAAAGAGGGAACAGAGGCGGCCCAACACGATAAGTCTCACATCGGGGTGCCATTTTAAACTCAAAAACTGAGAAAAACTTAATATAGAGCATGAAAGAGTACATTTTCACATTTGCAGGGGGGCTCCACGCACCCTAGGTCTAACCCTGGGGGGGGGGGATATAGCAACTAGATTCATGCAAGAGCCCCATGAGACAAAAAAAATTAATAAATAAAAATAAAAATTTACCTTTACTTAAAAGCATTTTTTTTAATAATAATAATGAATTGAGAAATATTACAATCATGAGAAACTACTTTGACAGGCAAAATTTCAACTGAAACAAAAATAATACTGGTAGCATTTATTTTGCTTAATATAAATGTACAATATAAACAGAAAGATGCCATTGGATGTTTTTTTTTTTTTTAATTGCAGTCTTAATGGGGGAAAATTGTTTTGATTAAGATTAAAATTTCGATGGAATTATAAAAATTAATAATTTTTAAAAATTTGGTGACATGCAACTTTAACAAAGAACTTAATATGAAAAAGTTATGTTCTGGCATTTAGTTTATTACTACAATAATCAAACTGCGACAAATGGTGGCATAATTTTTAAATTCAAAATTAACTATTTCTGACAGTTTTGCTCAAAAAAGAAAGAATAACCATTTTAAAAAATGGTTAAATTGGTACTTGGAAATCAATTTATTTAAAATCAGATGTCAATTTATACAAATTTAAAGAATGAGAAATTTTTACATTTTTAATTTTTTACTTAAATATTTTTAATTATGCATAATACTTTATGTATGAAAAAATTTAAAACTGTAACTTTATATTAATTTTAAATTTAAAAAAGATCCAATTTATAACCCTAAACTTTCAAACAAAGGAAAATGAAAAATTTCTGGCAAATCAATAATTTCTGTCACAAATTAAAAATTCAGTTTAAATGTTATGAAAAATTACTACATTCAACTTCACATTCATATGCACTTTAACTTAAAGGTGGGTGATCTCAGGGGTTGACTTCATTTTAAGTCTTATTTTGGAATCTGAACCCCAGGACTTTGATTTAGCTCTAAAAAGCCTCAGATCAGAACTGTGATCCTTATGATTCATAGGTTTGTAATCCTGAGGCTCACAGAACTCTCGGAAACTTGCAAAGAAAGCTTTGTAACCACCTTCCAACAAATAGATTTCAGGATGGTGCAACTTCGGATAATTGCATTCATTCATTTCACGGTCCTTGTTCCTTAAAAAACGACACAAATTGGGGGCTCTCTCTGAGGAAAACTCACAGTGAAAGATGATAATGCTCCTTTCGGATGGTTCCGGGGTGTTTTCCAGGAATGTCTGGAGAATTTCTTCTTTTGTGTAGATGTTTTTAGCACCTCGTATATGGCCACCTTCAAATTCATATGGATACCTAAAATAAATCACATGAGTGATGAGGGTGAAAAATTACTTAAAAAGAAAAAAAAAATTGCTGTAGTGTAATTTTTTTTTATTACAGTATTTCTTGAATCTATTTTCTTTTTTTATTACAGTATTTCTTGAATCTTTTTTTTTTTTTTTTTTTTTTTTTTTTTTTTACTGACTTGAAATCACTTTAACAACAAATTTTGCACATATCGCTTTCCATTTTTATAAAATTTTGTAGGCTAGTTTAAAGACAAGCTCATAAAAAATAAAACTTCTAGGCCCCGGCAACTCAGGCATGCAGTGATTGTGATGCCTGAGTTTATACTTTTTATTTTTTGGATAGGCTTTGCAGTTGAGTTGCAACTGAGTAGTCAATTCTGGTATATTATTACTTTCATTTTTATGAATTATTATATATCAGGGGTTGATCCAGGAATTTTTTACGGAATCTCTTTTTTGTAAAAATGGCTTATTTTTGAGAATTCCAATACTTAATTTTGTAAATTTCAACACTTATTTTTGTGAATTTTCATATCATTTTTTAATGTCACCTTTTGTGTTAAAATAATCGATAAAACAGATTGAAATATAGGGTAAAATGTCATTTTAGGACCATTTTAAATAATTGTATTTTTGTGAAAGGCAGTTTTAATCGATTGCATTTTTACAAAGAGGCTATTTTAACTGATTGTAATTTTGTGAAGGGGCTGTTTTAATCAATTGCAATTTTGGGAAGGGGCCGCAAAACGGGCCCAGTTTTCGTCTGCATTGACCCCTGTATATATGTTATTTATACTTGAATAATTTTTTTACAAAACAGTTTATTTGTTCTTAAAAATACTATAAAATTTTTACAACTATTCGTATATTCAAGTATTGGATAAGAGGAAAGTTTGCTTGGTAATAAATTAAAAAGTACTTACCGGCAATCTACTAGTGTAAAGCTATCAATCTTTTCCTGATACTCTCCACACATAAGCTGCACCAAAGTCTGTGGAGAAATGCACTTCAAGTCCTGATGCCGACCTTTCACAAGAGGCAGGGCGTAATACCTGGTACAGTCTCCTATGAGGTCCGGTTGCAAATCGGCCTTCTGGACAGCCTGCATGATTGTCGCAGCAGTCTCAGAGGATGACCTTTTCTTCACATACCCAGTTATGTCCAAAGTGTCTTCGGAAAAGTGGACGGAGGGCGAGCTCTTACGTCTCTTGCTGTGCCATGCCACCATTTCACAGGGATCTGGCCGCTTGAAGGGCAGTTTTTGGAAGCCCCCTGTATCTGAAACAAATGACGTGGTATTTGCAAATGTCATTTCAGTTTGGGAGAGGAAATCCATCTGAGACGAGTCAGAGCTGCATTCCATTTCCATGGTTAAACATCGACGAGTGGGAGGTTTGTTTTTTCTAATGACAGCACCTTCATCGTTGTCTACGGTGCACAGTGGTTTTGTTAGCAGGCTGGTCATATTCAGCTCCACTGGCGGCTGCAAATTACTATCGTCGTCTTCCATGAGGAAAAGGCTATCCAGTTCCTCCAAATTGGTGTTTGTGCTGGTAAACAAGGTGCTACGCACCCTAAATCGAGGGGTTTGGCCAATGGAGCAAAACTGTTGGCTTGATTTACCAGACGTGCTGGCATATCCACTATCCTGAGAGTCATTTTCAACTGCATCGTCGTCATCTTGCGAGGTAATCGAGCCCAGAGACATTCTGGGGCAAATGTTCTCTTTATCGTCACCTTTCAACATTGCCTTTCGGGACGCATGGCTTTTTTGTTGTTTTCCGGCCTTCCTTGCTAATATTTCCTGGAGCATCGGCGAATCGACGATCGGCGAGAAATCGCCTGCGCACTTTGCGGGGTGGTAGACGCTCGGGTACGGGCTCGACCAAGAAATCCGACGATTGGGGGTCCCCGCAGCTGTTTTGAGACTTTGTAAGTTGAACGCCAAATCCGTGACAGGCGACATGTCTTTCAGATGTTCCTCTAATCCACTGTCGCGGTTCAACATGGGAGATGACGAATTTTTGAACGGGGAGGTATTCATGATCTGACGCTTGCAGGGTATGTAGACACCAAAAATAACTGTTGATCTAACACATGCTACTATTACTCTTCAGATAGAGTTGACGCTACTATTTACAAATACGATTTAAAATTGTGCACACAACATAAGCAAACCACAAAAAAAAAGAAAAAAATACAATGGTCTACTTCAATACACCTAAAATATTAATTTATACATAAAAAGCACCACAGATCTCCGCTACACACACACACATCAACTGATTTTTAAACCACCGCCACCACCCAAGCAGTAAAGTTGAGCTGCATTTGAATTGAACCGGCTCGGACTTACAGTGAGTGGGCTTTGGTGAGTGGTAAAAGAGAGACAGAATCCCTACTTCAACCAATGGGAATGCAAAGCACTCATAAAAAGTTTGAGAATAAACTATTTTCATTTGAATTAAGTCCGACGTCCTTACAAAGATCCTGGACATCTCATATGTATTGTTTGTATGAATTCAGGAATTAAAGGGACAGACGGTATTTCCTTTCTTATCGCTTCAAAAATCGAGCGTTTTCCAATTGATTTAATATATTTATATCAGTTTATTCTCTTTTGCACTGCTAGAGTGTTTAATCTTATTTCAAGTATCAGATAAAAGATAAGGTGAGTCATCCGCATAACTTTGGATTTTAATGGAATATTATAAAATAACTAAAAGAATCTCTACGCCACCATTTATAATTACGATCAGTAATCATGAGCCGTAAAAAGTAATTGAAATGAAACAAAGCTAGCATAAATAAATAGTCATCGAATGAAAGAAAATTATAAAGCGTGGAATGTACAGTAATACCTTGACTTGCGCGAACTGGAGTTACACGGTTGTCAAGGACGTATTTAAGGGGATGGTCCGCCCCCTCCCTTAAATTTTTATTTTTGTTACTAAAATGATAATGATACAGTCATTTCGGGAGGAATTCTGCCGTTTTTACCTTTTAGACCCCCCTCAAAAATGTTTTATCTGGATACGTGCTTGGCTGTCGTCTTTTATTTACTTACAAAATAATGTTTACAATTTTAATGATATAATTTGTTAAACATATGCATTATCTAACATTTTATTAAAACTTTTTTTCTAAATTTGTGTTTTCTTTAGTCTCCGACCCCAGATAAAAATTACTTGTATGTACATACTTAAGTGCTAAATTATACTTCAACTTATGCGGCAATCGTTCGGTCCCACCTATCGCGTAAGTTCGGGGTATTACTGTACTTAAAGTGCCCATTTTTTCTTAACTGAAAATCAGGACATCAGGGATCACTCTAGAAATGAAAAAGGGCAGGGTGCACATTACAGAAAAAGGGCAGTGTTTGGGAAAAGGGCATATCATATCACACAAAAAGGGCAACTTTTGTAATTATTGTCTACGAACACATAAGGGTAGCTTTTATAAACATACTTTAATGTCCGAAAATGTGTTTTCTTAATAGCAATTTCTTAAGCAAATGATTAAACAAATTTTTCACTTAATGAAATCTACACTTTTACAAAAATTGTGTAAGGCGTCCATTATGCTTTATTTCAACAACAACAACAAAACATAAAAAGCATAAAAAAAATTAAATTTTGTAATCGCAAAATAACGGGAATCCGGTTTTGCCGACAAATTTTTCATAATCACGCCAATTTTCGGATCCGAAAATATTCAGTTTTAGATTCAAATCACTGCAACTTTTCTCTCTGTATATATGCTAGTCTGCAACTAGTGGAGGGAAAACGGGACACTTGCCCCAGGCATAGTGCTGTTACGTCAAAATTGAAATGGAAAGAAGGGAGCACCAAAACAAAGGTTTGTTCCGGGCGACTTGACCTCTAGTTGCAGCACTATATGCATAACTTTTGGAAATATTCTGTAATAAGAACGCCAGTTTAGATAAGACGTGTCCGAGGGAAAAATAAATTGCAAGTGCACGACATAATAAAAAAAGAGGGGGGGGGACAATAGTATTTCCTATCGTGGGCGGCGGGAAAGGATTTTCTAAACAGGCAAGAAGTCTTATAATTATTGTTGTGTAATATTCGTAATTAGATAATTATAAAATAACTCCCGACCCTTCAGGGATCGGAAAGAATTTGACACTTTTGCACACATTTTTAAATTCCCAATCGATGAATTCAAAATAGTCTCAATGGCTCTCCCCACTGCGCATTTTCGCACTGTCCATTGGGCTTTTGCTGAGCACGTAGTATAGTAAAAATGCACATCCAAGGGGCGTGTGCCCGTGCAGTCGACGAGACCTGCATTCTCGCAATCGTCGACAATTTCATTTTTTTTGGAGGGGCTGCAAAATAGACACAAATTTTGCATTGACAGTTCCCAGCCCCATCTCTGCCTAAAATAGCCCTATACATGGGCGCCGGCAGAATATTCCCCAGGGGTGGGGGCAAAGACTACTTTAACATATGGTTACCATGTTGGAAAGAGCAAAAAAGCAAGGGAAAACACTGCATACAAAAATCCAGGGGGGGGCATTGCCCCCCCTCCCCTTGCCCTATGCTGCCGGTGTCCATGGCCCTATAGAATAATCATCAACTGGTCATCAATTTGGCCCCTATGCTGACCGGAAATTCGATATTTTCAAGTAGTATTTCCTGACTGCTGCACACCCTGTCAATGAATCAATTTTTCTCTATTCTTTTTAGTACATCGACGGGGAGGAGTGTGTGTGTGGGGGGGGGGGGGGGTGTTACCCAGACTTCCGGAATTGCCCTTGTCTTGAACTTTCCGTGCAGCCAGCCGTAAGTTTGGATGAATGTGTTTTGAAAATCTGAAAAAATAAACAATAACTAAGTGGCGTTTATTAATTACTTACAGCATTTACAGGGTGTCTACCATATAAAGTAAGCTTGATTTCTTGACCTTTTCTTGACTTTTTCTTGACCATAACAAATACGAAACACTAATATCAAAAATACATTCTTGCCAGGGATGCAGAATATGTACGATCCGGCAATCTAGGATAGGGGGAAATTTTGCAGAAAATATACAACTGATTTCGATTATAACAATGAATTACAAAAATCTTCGAGTTATTCTTTCCCGTTCCTATTTTTAAAGCGATTTTTTTTAAACTTTTTCACTGATCAGCAGTTTGCTTTCTCTTAACTTGGACCAATTGCTATTTAGTAAACATGTATGTAGCTTGTACATTGCAAATATTTTTACACTTATGGTAATACAGAACTTATGCAAGTCAATAAATATATCCTAAAATTTTGAGGAAATTTGCATATGGATTGAGGGAAATGTTGAGAGTAAAAACAGTTTCTGCACCCCTGCATCATACTTATAGAATGAAAAAAAATTATACTTTTAAATTTAACACTATTAATATACAGGGTGATCAGCGAAAAGTCCTGATTTCAAAATTAAATATCTCTACAACAAAGATCGATAGAATTATGTGGTAAACTGTACGTTTATTACCAAAACTAAAAATGGTGCACAAAAGTTTAGAAAATTTAGTTACAAAAATCGTCAACTAAGAATTTGAATGAAATGGAAAAAGGGAGTTGAGTCGCTAATCGTGACCTAGTGCTTCACTTCTTGACCTTTCCTTGACTTTCGTGACCTTTTTTCCAATTCTTGACTTTTGTGACCTTTGCATGATGGTAGACACCCTGATTTATAAAAACATGGTAAAGCGCCATTTAGAGTAGGAAATAATTTATTGTTATGACTACTCTTCTGGATGACAGATTGTTTCTCTAATGAGATATTTTATGACCTCAAGCTACAGCGAATGGTTTTAACCCTCTCCTCAGGTCCGGAGGGAGAAGAGCGGCAACTGAGCAGAAGCCCCCCCCGCCTCCTCCCCACATATCATTGATAAGAGAAACAAATCAACTTCCTTGTTGTTGTTGTTGGAGAGAGGCTTTTTTGGGGTCTAGGCCCGGACCACGTGGCTCCGGTCTAGCCGCAATGGTTACGAGAATCAAAGAGAAGGGGAAACAAGGAGGGGTGGAGAAAAGGAGAGTGGCATTTTGATTGAAAAAAAAAAAACAAAAACAAAGAGGACGGAATTTTATCAAAAAAAAAAAGGGCAAGGAGGGCGGAATTTTATCAAGAAAAGGGGCAAGGAGGGCGGCATTTTACCGGGAAAAAGGGCACCAGGGCGGGCCGCCCCCCTGAAACGCTCTAGAGTGATCCCTGAGGACATTACTAAAACACAGAGTTGGAAGGCGTAAAAATCAATCCCAAACATCCCCCCCCCCCCTTTACCAAGATTTTTTTCCTACTCATAAGTTTATTTTCTACTTTTATGGAAAAAATGAGTTGAAAAAATAGTAAAATCATAGAAGATGGTGCACACTCATATAAATACTGCGGCAGTCGCTGGAGCTTGGTGGTTGACAACCATTTTGCATGATCAGCAAAGTCAAAGTATTTTAACACATTAAAATTGCACATATATTTCACTAACAAAAACATTAATACAAAATATACCGTCCATACTTAACCTAAAAAAATCTACAAATTCAGTAACAGACCATTTAAAATGAGCAAACAGTGGACTGTTTTCAACTAAAAAAACTACAGTGGATTAACCAACCTAGTTGTACAGCTAATGTAAACTGCCCAAACACTGGCCCGTTTTAAACTCAAAAAACATCGGTGGATTAAATAACCTAGTTGTACACCTCATATAAAGTCAGTATGATTAGAATAGCACTTACAAAAACATCAAATATCAATTTGAAATTCACATTAAAAACCTTAAACATTGAGATTCGTAAAAAAAAAAAAAAAAAGCACTTACCCTTATTTTTTTTAATTAACCGCTCAGAAATGTCCCCAACACCCACTGGCTTATAACGTAAAACCAGCATGCTTTCTTTTCTGTAGTTTTATATTGGCACTACATTTCTAGCAAACCTACACACTGGCTGATAGCGTAAAACCAACATGCTTTCTTTTATTTACCTTTATATTCACACCATATTTCTAACAAACACACACACAATTTCTTTTCTTACAATAACATAACATATTCCCTTCCCTTGCATCTATAACATGAAACAATTTCAAATTCCCAAACTGACGATACACGTGTTTATATAGTTGGCAGTCAAAAATACCACGAGCATGTTACTTCACTCGTGCTCTGCATCGCCCACGATGGTGCCAGAATCACTAAATGAAACGTAAATGGTCCCTATGTATTATCCCGGCGGTCCGCCAAGACGAGCGATTTTTCGCCAAGATAAATGCCGGACACAAGAAATTATTGATGGTTAGCAATACGATTGGCAACAGTTTACCAGCACATTTGACGAAAAAATTGTTTGGCGGGAATGACCGCCGGGATAGTACGTAAGTACCACGTAAACACAAACATTGATATGTAAACAGTACCGGATATAGAATATAGTCCGAAAAAATGTAGCAAATATACAAATAAAATAGGCCTACTATATAAACTTAAGTTTAAAGTAATTTTATTGTTAATTTTTGGATAACTTTCCAAAATAGTTTGCTTTCTAACAATAACTATGGAATCGCCATCCATTGATTATAGCCCGACCAGTGGTATAGCGCTTTGAACTGGGAGACGGAAGATGCCTGGTTTGAAACCAGGTCTCATCCGCCGACCTGGTGTCGAAGCACCATGTGACGTCATTACAACACACCTTTTAAAATGGAAGCAAAATTCCGTTACAGCATCAGAGCGGATAAGAATAATGAAACTGGAGCATCCTGTTGAAACCAATAAAAATAGTTTTCCTTCTCGAGAGAAAAATATTCGTTAGTGTTGTTTGTAAAAATATACATTTTTTCTTTTTTTACTTCTGTCTCTATAATATTTACGATGTACATATGCAGGGCCGGCATAAGGCACAGTAGTTTTTTTTTTCTTTTTTTTCCCGGCTAACGGGGGATGCCCAGCTCATTCAGACCAATGTATTATGGTCGAAGTTATGGACTAATATGTTGGAAATTATGAGATAGATTAGTTTGTGAAAATGTTCAAAAACTTGTTTTAAAGTTCACAAATGTCTTAATAATGAGGAAAAATTAAAAGAGTACTACATAGAGTCAGGCCCATAGAGAGAAAACTCGGGCCTAGGGGGGTGGGAGATCTGACGGGCCCCCTTTTATAATGATCAAATTATTCTCACCCTGAAATAGAAATAAAGTGCTTTTTCTTTCACTCTGGCCCTTTTAATTTTCTAATTTTTATAGAAAAACTGAATGTTGGTCTTATATACAACTAATTGCTATTTTTTCTTTACAAAAACAAAAGTTCTTGCTGCTAAAAATAAACTTTTCTCCATGATCTGATTATCGAAAAAGATCGGAGCCTGTTTTGATCAGACTGATCCATCACAAGTCGTTCTGTGCAAATCGTTTCCACCATTACTACGTGAAACGAGTTAACCAGACCCAGATGACCTCACAGGCTAATTATGCATCGGACTAGTTTAAGGGAATGAAAAATAATTCAAATAGTTAAAGTTATGTGTTAGATAGTCTTAAAAAATAACATAAACAATACTTGCCGGCGTGCAAAAATGTTTGTTTACACTGTATTAAGGAATAGAACAAATGTCAAATATCAAAGCATTCCACCATGAAACATTCATTGAAGTGACATCATTTGAAGCATAACTTTTGTGAATTTAATTTTTAAAATGTTGGGAAAAGGGTGGGGGATTAAACGTTTCCCTTATATACGACACTGCGAACAAGTATTTCTACTTTATGACTATATGTGTCAACGAGGACTGACCGTACAGGGTCCCCCGAAAATGGCTAGGCTGGGGCCCGCAAATGTCTCAGTCGGGCCCAGCAAATACTATGTAGTTTTAGCAGTCCGGCCCAAGCCTGCCAATAAGTCTCAGCCCTCGTGAAACGGCTAAGTATGGGCACGGTATATGTGACATTAGCAATCCAGTTTCGTTTAGGGCATCAGCAGACTGTTCTGGATTTCAAATATTCTTTTTTCTATCTGTACAAAAAAAAGGAAATTTATAATCACGGGCCCCAAGAAAACCCGGGCCCGGGGGGAATCCCCCTCTTCCCCCTCCCCTCTCATCAGGCCTGCATAGAGTTGTTTAATTCTGATTTGGAAACTTAAGTATTCTCTTTGTTACTATTTTGAATGTAGGCTGTATACTGTGAATTAAATATACTTGTTAAAAGAGTAGTTTATTTAGTGTATTGTTTTGTTAGACTCAATTTGGTTATCCTTTATTTGTATCTGACAATCTTATATTTTTTTTATTTTAAAATAATGTTAAAAATAAAGTAAGTTTGAAAGTGGCATTTTTTGGGGTAGTTGGGTGGGTGCTTTTAATTTTTTTTTTTTTTAATTACCCGAATGGTTCTGGTTAGTTGAATGGAGCTAAAGTGTGCTTTAGCCCACTGCTTGGCGACGTTTTTTTTTGGAGGGACGATAATACACCAAATATTACAAAGTTGATATTTTAGAACTGTGGAAAGATCCAGAATATCTAGCATTTTTGCACATGCCTAATTGTTATTTTTTATTCTAGTTACTGTGTGCAAAAATGTATTTGGGGGAGGGGGGTCCAGACAACATCCCCCCCCCCAAAAAAAATTTTTCATTTTTGTTACTAAAATGATATAGTCTTTTGTGAAAAATTCAGCCTCTTTTTACCGTTTGGACCCCCCCCCCAACAGGGCCGGCCCAAGGGGGGTGCGAATGTAGGCGATCGCCTAAGGCCCCGTGCTTATAGAGGCCCCGCTCCTTGGCCATTTTATTGCTATCGCATAAGACATGATAGAGAAGAGGCCCCGCTCTTGCGCTTCGCCTGGGGCCCCGCATGCCCCTCGGGCCTCCTCTGCCCCCAAATTGTTTTTCTGGATACGTGCCTGACTGTTTGAGTATACAGATGAATGTAACGAATTCCCTTGCTCAATATGATTTCACTAAGCTTTTAATTTGCATTTGTGTGTATGTGTTATTGCCATTTTTTCTTATTTCGAATCTAGCTATTCTAATTTGCTAAAACTTGTGCAGTTAACAATAACTTCATCCTGTCAAAAAATATTCAAGTAAAAGTGAAACTTCTTAAATTTGTTTCATACATTGAAAATTATTTATTATAAAATATGTATTAGGTTACATGTTACTTATAATTATAACGTTTCATGCTTTGTTGAGTTGTGCATTCTCAAATTTTTTTTTTTTGAGTGTGTACATGATAGGCTGAAGTTTTTAGTTTAGCAAAGAGCCATTGGTTGCATAATTTTGTGGGGCCCCCTATAGCAATGGCCGGACTCACTGATGTGTTTTTGGGTCTCGCAAACGGCCATAGTTAGCATATTTTTGAGGGGGCTCCCTAAAGCGATGGCCAGACCCACTGATGCTTTTTTTTTTTTGGTTTTGCAAAGTGTGCTTCCTCTATGGCTGAATCTTGCAGCCTTTTGTGTCGCACGCATGTTTTCAAATGAGAAAAACCAAAATAACGGAACCCAGAGATTATGACCCGAACAGAGCAGAAGTGGTTGCAATCCCAGAGACGTTCTACAGAAAAGTGCCAACTCGCCAGTTTGTTGACAGTGAGCTAAAGCACATTTTCACCGTTGAATGGATAATTTAAAGTTTTTCTTTTTTTAAACCTACTTGGGTGTTTTTGGGTAGATGGGCAGGTAGTTAACCCTATCAAGCACCAATGAAAAAATCACATGGATGTGAAGCACCCATAGAATTTAAGACAGATTTAGTTGCTTGTTAGGGAAAAATTCAACACTTTACTTCAGGAAATTGATTTTTTATGAGGCTTCTGCTATAAGATCGAAATTTTTCTCTGTTCTGAATTACTGAATTACTACATGAGAAATTTTTCTCATGTAGTAATTCAGAAAAACTTATTTAAATTACAAAAAATATCAATTTATCTTTTGCAAGAAAGAGTTTGTAAAAAGAGTTTTTTCTTCCATTTGTGTGTTGTAAATGTAAAGGGCCATTCCATATCACGTGCGGGACAGGAATGCAAACTTTTTTGCATACATTATCATTTGTTAAGCATGCTATAATTTTTCTTCAGCTAAATCTAACATGTAGTATGGAAAATGTAGGGATTTACCTTAATTTTAATGCATGGTTCATCTTTTAAAGGTTCACGAGATTGTAGCTAGAAGGATTTATACAAGTGTCACTTGCGGGACAGAGATTTTGTCACTCACATGACGTTTTTATAAACACTTCTAGTTTTCAAACTCATTAAAAATAAAATTTTAAACTATATATTAAAAGTAAGGAGAAATCTTATACTTATAATTCAGTATATTTGATTTAGCAAAAAAAAAAAAAAAATCATAGCATGTTGAAAAAAATAAAGAAGTATCAAGAAAAGTTAAAATCTATGTCCCACACGTGACATGGAATGGCCCAAAGCTAATGGTGGAAATATCATCTATGGCGATCTTTCTAAAAAAAAGAAAAACTGTCTAATCATCCCCCTCCATCATCTCTCCAAAAGCTATTCTTTTTAGAACACCTACACAAGTTTCACAAAGATGGCACGTGAGGATGAGTCCCCTTCCAATATTTTGCCTTAATTGTTAAGAAAAAGCATATTTTTGTCTTTGTCCACCATTTTTCCAATAATCATCAGGTAGTGGTGCTCATGGGGAGGGCATACTTTCTCAACTGCATCTCTTAGTCTAAGGGTCTTTTCCAGATTGGTCAGAAAAGGAAAATCTGGGTTAGTGACTAGTGAGATAGAAATCTAAAAGATAGTCAAATCACGTTTGGCATTGAATTGATGATGATAAATGTAAAAGTTAAAATTTCTAGAGCCATTTTTGATTTGATGTGCGTTTTGCTATCATCAATAAATTATTTCAGGATTTCACAAACTTTTTCTCAGAGGAAGCACTTTGTGTAAATCTGAGTAATGAATTTGGAATTAGGTAATGAGGTACTTTTTTGTGGAGCACTTAGTGTCTCGTGAAATGCAATTTGAGAAGCTGTGAACTACGCCAAAATATTAATTAATAGATAATTTACAATTAAGGATTCCTTTAATTTTATTGTGTTTAAGAGTAATTACAATCAACTAATGATACATATTTAGGTTAAACTTTTCCTCTGGTAGCAGAAACTGCAGCACGGGCATCTAGTGCTGCAGATTATTTTACATTTTGCAGATTAATCTAGCAATAAGTTATTCAGAAATTGTTAACATTGTAGATAAATTTTGTTTTGGGATCCTGGTTCTGCAAATTAATACAGAAAATACTGCTACCAGACTTTTTGCAAGTTAGCATCCCCCTTTCTTTTATTCTCTTATGACTACAACCCTGGGAGCAGAGTTATATCTAGTAGAACACTACTAGATATAACTCTTATCTGATTGTTGCAGAACGCAACATAATCTCAAACAGTTGCAAATGTTCTGCAGGCATTTTGTTCAAATCTGCCAGACCATGGTAAAATGCAAAATAGATATAAAAATTGTGCAAAAAATGAAGAGAGAATCCATAGCATAAAGGCACTTTGCTTTAATTATTCTGCAAAACATATCATTTTCATTTCTTATTTCTTGTAAAAGATGATATGTTCTGCGAAGACTGTGATTGTTCTGTGGCACACGTCGCACTTTTAAGCACATACTGCTTCCGGGGCGACAACATTGGATCCAAGAGTTTTAGTATTTACCATTCCTTGATTACTTCTGAATTTCATATGACGTTAAAATATGAAAAGATATTTAGCCTAAAATATTTTAATTGAACTCTTCCAAGTTCCAAATGAATTGTTCCTTTTTATTATGGTTATCAGAAAAACAATCATCTGGATGATTTCCTTGGTTTGGACTGTGAAAGTATTAGTTGCCGAAAATTTCAAAAGCCATCAAGAACAAGCAAATTTTTATCATTATTCCAAGGGTAAGCATAGTAGCTACCAAAATGGCATTTTAAAAATAGGCTGTATCTAGGGGTCGAAATTTGTGGTTGCCCGAGCCAATCAGATATTTCAATGGAGAAGTAAAACAAAAAAATCGGTTGCCCCTCGGGCAATCAAAAAATGTTTTTTTTTTTTTTTTTTCACTTAAGATATATTTTGCTGCTGCATCAGTAGCAATAAACATGCTTTTACAATCACTGAAGAACAGATTTAAGGATATATCAGTCACTGAATTTATAAACTTTTTGACTGTTAAAATTTGGCCCAGAAAGTATGAAGAAAGCATACATGACAAATATATCATCCAGTGTATCACAACATTTGAAGCTGTTTTACAAGAAAACAACTATTCACTTGAAAGCATCATATGCGAATGGATCAACTTTAAACAGTTTTTGTACGTAAAATACATGGATGTTTCTAAATGTAATTGGAATTAGTAAAAAGACGTGGATATAGATAATTTTTCATTTTTGATAGACTTGTTTCTTAGTCTTCCAACTCAGAGTGCAGATTGGGAGCGGGGTTTCTCTGCCATGAAAAGGATTTAAAATGATTGGCAGAGCAAACTGCGTTCTGTTATTACAAAAGCCTTAGTAAGAATAAGAATAACATTATCATCAACAGATATCAAAGATTTTGATCCGGGAGAAACCATAAGCATGTGGTTAATTGCGAAGCAGAGAAAACCACATCACCAACTTTATAAAAAGGAAAAACTAACATAGGATTCAGACAATCCTCTGAAGATATGGGTAATGAAGATGGTGGTACACATAGGCGTAACTTGGGCTTCCAAACTGGGGGGGCAAAAGTCATTTTAAATGAAAGTCTATATATGCGCGCCCGTATATATGTGTATATATATTATTACCATATATATGATATTATTACCCATATTTTTATACTGCCCCATATAAAAATTAAATTATAAAAAATTATAAAGTAAAATGTACGAAACCTAAATAAAAAGGGCGGGACCTTTTGCAAAATTTCTTACTTTCAGTCATTAAATGCAGAACATTTCTATATAGACTAATTTGTCCGGAAAATCAAGGAGGATAAAAAGTTTTAAAATCCAATGGAGAAGTGCATTTTTTATTTTTGCATAGTTGGTTCTGGCTTTAAAATGAAATTTCCCATTATTTAGATAGAATTAGATAGAATAGAATTTGGATAGAATACTCATTACTTTTAAAGTGTGTTTATAATTAGCAATCATTCTTCAGCAATAAATGAGAAGAAAATGCACACTTCAAGCAAAATTTTTGATCGTAAAATTCTAGATACATATTAAAAATAATAAAAGATTAGAAAAATAAGCGAATCATTGAGTATCCTTCCTGATTGTGTTATTAATAATTAAGTATTAGTCTTCTTGGTTGATTGCAAATACATTGTAAATAGCTGTTGTCTCTGTGAAAAAAAAAAAAAAATGATAAAAATTTGAAGAAGTAGCATTATTATTGGGCCTCACATGCCCACAATACCAAGCATAATTTTAACTTTTTTAAAGTTTATACTACCAAAATGCATACTGAAAAGTTTTATGACATATTTTATTTCTTTAATAATTACATAAATATAAAAAAATCAACTTTTTTAATTTAATATAATATAGCTGAAAAATGTAGATATTAATGTTTTATTTTTGCAGAAAAGATTTAAAAAAATAATAAAATTTAATTACTATTTCCAAAAAGTATTGAAGAGCTCGTGATTTAATGGTGTAAAAACCAAAACTCGACATTTGACGGAAAAAACAACAAATTTTGGTGGAACTTAATGAATTTGCATTTAAACTAAAGCTAAGCGTCTGCCTCGAATTGTTGCATCTGAGTTAAATTCCTCAATAATTGTGTCTTTATTTATCTCTTGTTTCCTTTTATATACATTAATGTCAAATGGCTCAGTCTTTCCTGTCCTGATTTTGAACGCAAATATGTTTTCAATCTTCACAAGGATGAAAAGCTCCTTTCATATGAAGCTGTATTTGTAGGTATGGTTAAAAATATCACCAACTTCTTATTTTTTACTACTGGGTTTGTGTAATTTTGCCAAGTATACCAGAAATATAAAGTAAATTATAGTTTTCGTGAGCAGTTTTTACCAAGTTTTAAAACTAGATATCTAATTCTGCCTAGTTTAACAGAATTTTCTAGTGTTAGGGGGGAGGCTCTCCCCCTCCCCTCCCCCCTTAGCAAGGGTCCTGGTTCTAATGCATATTCACGTTATAGCTAGAGAAAACCACCCAAAACTCCAGACTATTATATCGGCAACCAAGCGAAAAGCCAAAATCTTATGCGCACTTTAGCCATCTCCCAGTGTTCAGTGTCTCATCCACTCGGTCATTGGTCGGCTTTATGGAGATTTAATAGAATAATAATAACGAAAAAATAATATTATTAATGTTTGTCCAAATAAACAAATTGTTTACGACAGTACATATTAAGAAAAAATATAAATCGGTGGAAAAATTCATAAAAATGATCATTTTATGCCTTGTTATAAAGCCGCTTTTCTTGCAGGGTTTGAAATACATTACAATGAAGCTCAGTGCACATTTTCTGTTTTCTGTGACCTCTCTTCCCACTGCACTTTCTCTGATGTTAGCGACCTGTTAAATTTACAGCAGGCCGAGCTGAATGTTCATGTTTTTCCTTGATTTGGAAAGAAAATTTTAAAATTTTAAGCAAGTCCAGTATGTTATTTATATTTATTTATTTTATGTTTTCTCTTTTTTTGGGTGGGGAGGATGGGGGTAAAGGGGATTGTGATATTGTAAATTTTTTTAGAAAAATAATGTGGAACAAGATATTTAATAATTTGAGGAGCATGATTTCATTAACCAAAAGCTCGGCTATAAGTTATGTAAGTTTTTGAGTTGGACTAGTCAAGAACAAAACAAGGTGGGTTATATAAATTAGGTGAATTTACATATACTAGTATGTACTTAAGAAAAATAATATTCTGAGATGTTATCTTAGACTCAGCTAGACTTTTAAGCAAATTTTTCTTATGCTGGTAAATAGAATTATAAGCACATCATTATAAATAATAGCTGTGAAGAAATGTTACTTCTCCATATTGCTCGGGAGCAACGCTGTGAACAGGAGGTCATGAGGTGAATTTGTTGCTACGTCTTTCTAATGCATGAAAATCTAAAAGGGTTAAAGGTATCGAAATACTGAGTTAAATAGTGCCGCAACTACAGTTTATGTCTCTCAGGAGAAACATTAATTAGAATGCCCCTTCCCATGGAACCATAACTGATTGCACTACGTCTGGGGTACGTGCCCTGCTTGCCTTCTCTAGTTGCGGCCCTGGCAGCAGATATAAATCATGAAATCACAGACCCTTTTTATGTTCTCTTAAACTGCGTCGCATTTGAATTCGCACAGTTTCTGTCAAGTCATGTGAGTTGGGCACGATAATGGATTGTCTCTTTGCTACTGACCGTCAAAAACCAAAATTAGGTTCATTAAAATATAAATGAGAAACAGACTTCAGCCTATGACAGGCCCGCAACTTAAGGGAGGGCAAGCGGGGACGAGCACCGGGAGACGTGCTAAAGGGAATGCCAAAATCAGTTATGGTTTCGTGCAATGGGGACGCGGTTCCATGGAAGGGGGGAACACTAATTAAGGTTTGCCCCTGGTGACATAAACTCTAATTGCGGCATTGCCTGTGAAAATGACCTCTTTTTGTCCACTATTCAGAGCATCAGGTCCTTTTTTTCTAATGGTGTACTTTTAATTTCAAACAAGTTCAAAATCGCTGCTCCTTGATTTTTGCGGTCCTGGGAAATTATCTAGCTTGCCCATTTTCCAGTTGGCCGTCGTCCCTGTTGGGTTGAAAAGCATTTGTGATACTATTCTTTTCTTGATTTTTGTAGAAAAAGAATTTTTTTTTTTTTAGAATCTGATAGCAAATGTGGATTATAAATGCATGATCTGTGTTCAAAATCATAACTTTGCCCCTGACTTTTTAAACTAGGGGGGCAAAATTTTACAACTGCAGGGGCAATTGCATTGCTCCCCTCAGATTACACCTATGGTGGTACAGAAGAAAGCTGCACAACTGATGATTTTAAAAGTGGTGAATACCACAGGTACAATTTTATTCTTATTTTCATTACCGAATAATTGCAAATTTATGAAAAAAAATGAAGACATTATTTTAAAAAAATTTTGCTTAACAAAATTTTAAGGGCAACAAACTTTACTGGAGGGCAACCAAAATGATTTGAGTGGTTGCCCAAGGGGCAACTTTAAAAAATCAAAAGATTCTACCCTTGGCTATATCTATTTTAAAATCTCAGAGAGTCTGTAGGTCAGGGATTAAGAAATAGTTGCACTTTACAAAAAATGCTAAAGAAAACCTTAGACAGTGAAAGAAATAAAAGCCACTTTCACTAAAATATGCACAGGTTTTAGTGCTTTAAACTTCAAAACTGATATTTGAAAGAGGATTAACTTTTGCCATATTAACATTATCTTCAGCATAAAAAGAGGAAGGCCCAGAAAGAAAGGGGGCAGGGAAGGCAAAGCTTTTGTGAAGTGAGCCTATTAAAAAAACTAAGTTCTCTAAATATGAATGTTTTGAAAATAATATTCGGGGGAGTTGGGGCTCGTTGGACCTAGGGGCACAGTGGACCAGACTCAATTATTTTTGAAATACTATTTTATTTTATTTCATTTTATTATCAACAAATGCCCCTAGTAGTTGCACAAATCCTATAAAGAAACACATGTTAAAGTGATAAGGAGCCATTTTTATTTCGGTGTATTTTAGCACTGCTGAGTAATTTTCAGAAGTCTGCTACTTTGTTTTCTAAAATTTGTTTAATTAAGATTGGAGAGTAAACTGAATCTCTGTTATAAGGTAAATTTATTGATTTAATAATTATTTACAGTTAGTTTAGTTTTTATGATAAAGAAAAAAAATATTACTATATTTTTTAAATTCAAGAATATGGGGTACCTTGGCAAACTCGAGTTGAGGTTCATTGGACCGTAGTCCATCCTACTCCAAGTAATAAAAAATAACTTTATAGCCTTTTTTTGTTTTTAATTACAATCATTATACACTATTTTATTTATGTTTTACAGTTATGTTACTACTTATATACAGTTGTTCATTTTAAGTTACTATACACAAGCCTGAAGTACATAACAATTAAAAAAAAAACTTTGGAGAATAAAAGTTAAGCAAAAAGGGGGTGCTCTCAAATTATTACTGATACACCTGTTAAGGCAATTTTAGAAGATGAAGCTAATAAAAGGATTGAAAAGAAAAAAAGGCAAGAGTCTGCAGCTTTGTTATGGAAAAAATGAAAACTTTTAAAAGAATTAGAAGAAATTAATTCTAGTAGCAGTAGTGAATTTCATAAAGACTCAAATCATACTGAATCTATTGACAGTGAAATTGTAGATGGATATGATATAAATACTACAAAGTAAAATTTGGTCAATATGTATTATAAGATTTGCTACCTGGAAAATAATAATACATTAAGTGGGATTAGTGTTTGCAATACTAGATGAATCAGATTATGAGATTCTGGAATGAAGACAAAAATAATATATTCTAATAAATGTTGATGAAGCAATAATCCACAAAAATGACATTCTTCTTATTCTTCCAGAGCCTCGTGCCTGTTCAGAAAGTAGCAGGCTTTCCATTCACAAATCTCGTTCGGCATATCATTTGGTAACTCCAATATATATTAAACTTTATTTTAAATTATTAATGATAAATGCCAAAGATTTAATTTTTTATTCAATGTTTACTAAATAACTTTGTTCTAAGGCTGATTGCTTTTTATTTTTTTACGATTCAGGATTTCTTTTGCTGATAAAAATTAATTTAACTAGATCTACAAATCCAAAAAAGTAATATGTTTCATATAAAAAGCCGAAGTAATGATTCAATTACAATGTTGGATAATATTTATTCTCAAATATCACTATAACTAAAAATTTTGTATAGCATGTTCCAATGTGCACCATAAAGAAACATCATTGTGTTACATATGGGGGACCAAGGTACCCCAGACTTGGGTACCTTGGTCCACTCTCCAAGCTTCTTTTGAAAAACAAATATAAAAAAAGATTATGCACAGAATATTTTGAAAAAAATCTTGGATGCTGAGAAATGTTTAATGAGTCTTATAGGGGGGGGGGGGGGAAGTGCTACATTGGTAATTTTTTGATGAGATAAAAAATGAAAAGCAGAAAAGCGACCACTTTGTCCCAACTCCTCCTAATGTGTTTCAAACTTTTATTTGTTCTCAGTGTTTGTTGTTAATGTAGTATATGAAGCTTCTTAAAATATGCAGTTATGTTAACTTGCAGGTGTAAAATGCCATTTTTGCAGTTTACTGAAGTTTTTTTTTTTTTTTTCTCTCCGTTTTCATCTTTTTGCTAAAGGAATTTTCTCTAGTTTAAAACTCTGATGTGGAGTCAAAATGGTACTTAATGGCTATAAGCACAATGTTATTGGGTTGAATCTATACATATAATAAGAGTGTGTCTGTCTGTCTGTCTGTCATGTGCATGGCAGACTAACTATCCGGCCAAATTACACCAAATTTTGTGCAGAGGCTCCCAGAGTGCTGGGAAAGTGCATCTTGGGCATATTTTTTCTATCTTTTAATTATTTTATATTTTATGTCATTTTTGACCATTTTTTCTCTTTGCACTCTGGAAAAGAGGGCTTCCGATCATTCAAAAGAAAAAATAATTACAATGCTCACTGTAATATGTAAAAGTGGCCCATAGGTTATACAGACCGATCGTGAAGCGGCTCGTGTGCTGTAGGTTACACAGTTTGGTTACTAAGCGGCTGTCAGCAGATCAGCTGGTTGCCAGAGGCATCTGCTCACTGTAACATGTAAAAGCGACCTGTAGGTTGCATAGGCCGGTTGCAAAGCGGGTGGAAAAGCTGGTTGCCAAAGGCAAGTGGCCTGTAGGTTGCACAGGCCAGTCGCAAAGCAAACCCGTTGGTGGATCAGCTGTTCACTGAAGGCGGGCAGCCCATAGGTTCATGGGCTATGTGAGCCTTAGGTTGCACATTTTGGTCTCAAAGCAGCTTGTTTATTATTATTTGTTTATTTGCCAGGAGAGGACTGCTCGCGTCACTGAATGTGCCGCTTAGAGCTACATATATGTCCTTCCCGGAATTTCCTGCCACAATTTGGAACCTCATCAGAAGGTGGGGAACTTCTGAATCTTTACACCCCTCGGAAACTGCTAGCGACCACCGAGAGGACTTTCGGAACCATGGATTTAACGTGCATGTACACGGTGGTCTTTAGTGGTACGCCGGTATCGAACCCACAACCTTCTGGTTACGAGTCCAACGCCTTAACCACTGGGCTACCACGGCCCCCGAAGCAGCTTGTTGACAAACCAGCTGGTGCGATCATTCAAAAGGGAAAATAATTACATGCTCACTGTAAAATGTAAAAGTGGCCCATAGGTTATACAGGCCGGTCATGAAGCGGCCCATGGGTTGCACATTTTGGTCGTGAAGTGACCATCAGCAGACCAGCATGTTGCTTGAGGCATCCGCTCACTGTAACATGTAGGACTGTTGGTGGACCAGCTGATCACTGAAGGGTCCCATAGATCACACAAGCCGGTCACGAAGCAGCCCGTGTGCCATAATTTGCACATTTCAGTCTCAAAGCGGCCAGTAGGGTGCACATTTTAGCTGCAGGCGACCGTCAGCAGATCAGCGGGTTGCCAAAAGTGGTTAGTGTAATATAATGATTATAGGAGTACTTCCTTCTCCGTAGATCGACCCTTGTTTCTAATTCAACTAACCCTTATGACTCGGAATGAGAATTTAGGATTCACTCGCATTTTTTGCATATTGCTAAAAGATTTTTCAAATTGCAAAAACTTAACAAGGAGTTTTTTGTTTTCTAAATATAATGGATTTAGTAAGTGCTTTTTTTGGGGGGAAAAAAAAGTTAAGGCCTTTTTTTGGTAGTTTTCCATTAAATTTCCATGAAATTTGGCAATTTGTTTAATTTATTATTATTATTTTTGTTGTTGTTTGTTGTCAAGTAGCTACAGTTTTTTTTTTTTTTTTTTTCTGTCGCCAAATACCTACAGGATATTTATTTTGCATTTAACATTTTTAATGCTTTTAAAAGAAGCATTTTAACAGAAAATATACAAATAAAAATATAAAAAAAAAAGATTCACCAGTACATACCTCTGAAAAAAAATCTGTTGATGAAATTCTCCCAATTCCATAATTTTGAATGTAACCATATAAAAATTAAGTTATTAAAAAAATTGGTTGGTTCTTGGAATATGAACAGAACTGAATAAACTATTCATCACACTGCATTAGAAACAGTGAAAAAAATTATTCTAAATCCCCCCCCCCTCCCTTCCTTTAAAAAAGTTGTTTCTTGAAGATGTTATGTTAATTCCTCACACCAAAAATAAATAAACCTTAACACTGATTTGAAACATACTTGTGAATTTTTGAACCAATTCATAATTCAAATTCCAACATTACACCTACAGGACTTAACGTTTAAATTCCAAACAATTCCGCTATCAAAAATATACAATTTCATTTATCGAACAAAACATGTGAGCAGGTAATATTTCATATTTCTGAAAAAGCTTGTCTGCGAAAAAAAGAACTTACACAGTCATGCTTTTCTCCCTGTGCTGCAAATAAGCATGTTTATGTTCACAGTCAGTATCGATCGACGTTGCTTTTGCCGTACCTGGCTAAATTGTCAGAAGTATTATTTAGCCATTAAAGCTTGTTGTCACTATTTGTGCCATAGTCAGCACTCAGTTTTTTAGAATTATAGTGCTTCCATAAGATAAACATTCATTTTGTTTGTTCATTCACTTCATTCAACAAACCTATCCTTGATAAAACTTTAGTGAATCTTCCTCATTTGTCAGCATTTCCTATAAATTTATATTTATCCAATAAAAAAAAAATTAAAATACTCCCCAAACTTCCAGGAAACCAAACCTACACACTTGACGAAAAAAACGAAATTATAATAAATATAACTACACATGTCAAGCTTCACAGATGAATACAAAACACACTTGCGGAGGAATACATAACAGAATGGCAGATTAATACAAGCAGGAACAAAATACTTTCGTTTGCTACTCAAACACATGCTCAGAACCTATGCATGATCAAGCAAAGTTTACCAGAAAAGAAAGGTCGCCAAGCTTTGCACTACCAGAGAAAAATTGCCAAGTGTTGGTGGCATGCACTTAACTGATAAGGAGCCTTTTTTCATATAGCTGAAAAATTTACCATAAATAACTAAAGAACTTCACCTAAGCATTTTCTTTTTTAGATTCATGTCATCTTTGTGAGATCTAGAAAATGCTTAGATAAAGACATATCCCCCAGAAAAAAAATATCCTGTGGTTGCTGAAATAATTATTCATTTAAGTGTCTACTAAGTTAGAAAGTTTAACCAAAAGTCAGTATATAGGGCAAGAAGTCTCTAAAATCAAGTTAGTTTCACAAATTGGATGCATTAAATCATGGAATTTGTCAGGAATTCTGATATTAATTGCCTATCATACCACCAGTTTGTAATTTTTGGATAAGAAAGCTACATTAACCATCACATACAGATTAAGGAATATTCAGGAAAAGTTTAAGAAATTATGCATTATTGGTAAGGCAGATGTTTCGTTCATGAATATTTTGAATGTTTCCTTCGTGACAACATTTATGCTTTGCAACAATTTGTACATTGACATTAGAGCTGAAGATTCTCATCCATCAGTTGCCAGTTGGATACTAAATTGTCTTGTTTGGCCACCAATTAATTTATACTCGGGCACAATGTCACAAATGATGATTTTTCAAAAATCTTAACCCTTTTAGTTTCTTCAAAAGAAAATTTTCTCTCTGCAGAGCAAAAATCTGTTGAAAATATGCTTTACATAAAGTATTCAGAACAAAGTATCTATAGATATGCTCGCCACAAGCAATTAAAATAGTACCAGCTAAGTGAGTGGTTGCTTAAGTACACTGTCTCCTAGAAGAAACTGATTGAAGAGCCAGTGGCTGCTAGGAAAAAATGGGAAACTTCAGCACTAATTGATATTAGAATAGAATTAATATTTAACTTTGTATATAATAGGTAAAGTGTATAATTTTTTTTTGTTCAGGAAAAATTCATTTCAATTGCTTTGTTTCTTGTGCCATAGAGTTTAAATTCTTAATTCTATTATTACAGAACATGGATGTTCAACTGTGAGCTGAATAAGACAATGATCCCAGTCACATCATGAGTGAAGAAGTACTGTGTGCATCTTTGGATAACACTGCCATCAATCAGCAGGATGACTCAACTGAAAATTCTAACACCAGCTGTGGGCCATCTGGTATGTTGCTCAATGCTATTGAAGGGCTATCCTTAGACATTGATGCAAAAGTCGAAAATAATCAGGATCTCTCTGGGAATGAGCGAGATCAGTTTGATTATGAAGAAGATCTGATGACAGGCTCTTATGGTGAAATATCACTTGATCAAGAGCTTCTTTTGGCTTGCTCAAAACAGGAGGAGGCATCTCAACAAAATGAAGAACATGACCAGTACCAGCCCACCGATAAAGACCCTGAGTGTTCCTCCACGAAGGAGAAAAAGAGGCCTAACAGCCTTGTTTTGGCAAAAAACATATCAAAGATAGAGGATTCGGGTGTATCAGGACAAGAAGCTTCTGTTCAGCATGTTCACAAAAGTCAGCAAACATCCGAGGGTCAAACAAACAGTGCTGAAGCTTCTTCTTTTAGCTCTGAAGAATTTGCTCTTCATTCTTCTAGTCATCGAAGGACTGGCAGTGATACAAGCGGTCTATCTGAGCTACAAGGCACACTGACTGTTGATGGTGAAATGGTGACATTTGTTGCAGAAGATTTGCAAGAGAAAATAAAAATGAGTAGTCCAGTGTCTCGCTGGACTGGTAAGATAGTTAAATGATTTTTAAATTGGTTTTTACAATTATTTGGAGTTTTCACTGGTCAGGAGAAATTTGGAAAACCTGAATTTGTCCAGGAATTTAATTTTTATGAAAAACTACTGTGCTGAAAAAAGAAAAGAAGTTGGCATTTTAATTTGAGTTATAATATTGACATTTAAACTTTGCCGAAAAACCTATTGCACATTTTCATAGAAATTCTGGCTGGATAATGATCATGCAATTAGTTCAGGATGCTGACAGTTTTGTGTATTCAGGGTTAACATTGATTAAAGAAAACTTGGAATAGTTAGGCAGTTTTATTTGAACAGAAAAAGTCTGAGAAAATTGCAAATTTTGGCTAAAAATCTGAAAAACTTTGAAATGTGAGCTGAAAAATTATCTGAAGTACAGATTTATAGATGATTTTTTATTTGCTGTATGTCTGGAATGGTCTAAATGTGACTTACAGTGTGTAACAGTAGTAGATATGGTAATTTTTTTTTCTGACAGGCTCTAGTTAATAAAAAAAAATTGCTTTAGGGTAACATTTTGTTTTATTGTATACCTTTTTTATGTTACAAAAGGTTCCTCCCCTTTTTTTAAAAATAGGCCCTCTTCCTCAAAAAATTTTTGTATCTGCCACTGATGCACATCTATGTCAAGTCATATTTAGAAAATTTCAGAGGTAAGCCAAATGTAAAATTAATTTATAAATATGTGTGAACTTCCAGTAATTTTTCAGGTCACATTTCAAATCCAGATTTTTAGTTAAAATTTGCAGTTTTTCTCGACTTTCTGTTAAGGGCCAGATTCAAACAAAACAGAATTCAAATGTTTTCCCTCGCAAGTGTGGAAAAGTGGAGAGCAGGGAATAGTTGAAAGTGGTTTATCATGGCTTAATATCTGATGTCATCATAGATTGGCAATAAATTTTTGCCCCGCCAACCATGCAAACATGATTATTTCACTCGAATAAGCTTTTGCTGTCATCTGAATAAGTAATTGAACTCTGGAAGGGGAAGTTCGTTTCAGAGATGATTATTTGCATTTTATTTGAATCAGGCCCTAAATTTTCTGACTATTCCAGGTTTTCCTTGACCTGTGGATATCCTCTATATGCAAAGAAACATCCCAGCATTTGGAACTAATTGCATGATCATTATCTATACCCGCATTTCTATGAAACTATACAATAGACTTTTGGTGCACAATTCTTATGGTGTCAACATTATTACTGCCAAATTAAGATGCCAGCTCCCCCCCCTTTTTTTTCTGGTTATGTAGAAAATGAGTTCTTACAAATGATGAGAAATTTCCCATTTATTGAACTTAATCCATGTAAACATATTTTAAGATGATTCATGATCCTGGAAAAAATAAATCTATAAAATATTTTTAAAAATCTGATGTGGATATGATTTGAAATTGAGATACATTAATTCAATAATATTAAGGTTTGCACCCCCTCCCCTCTCAATTCTTATAGATATTGCCAAGCTGAGTTCTGTTTTAGAAACTTATTTTAGGCACCAAATATGGCTATATTTTGCCTGAACTCTACAAACTTAGTGTGTTTTTGGACATGGCCCAAACAGTGACTACCCATAGACTTTTAATGTATTGAATCTGCCCATAAACTTTCATGTAGTTAGTCTTTTGGGCAAGGCTGTAGCCAGAAAAAAAATTTGGGGAGTGGGGTAAGAATATGCAGCACTTTGAGGAGCAATATGCAGGGATGTTAATTCTGCGCCGATTGCGTAGAGCTGCTCCAAAACACAAATCTTGTGCCGAACTGCACTTTTAGCCGATTTTTGCACCGATCTGCATCGAATACGTCATTTTGACTCTTTGTTAATTTTTTGCCACGATTACAAACTTTGCTTTTCTTATCTGCATTTATTGTAAGTGTTGACTCTAGATTGATTTTGCAGCGCCCGGCGGCCCTTTTATCGTCTTTTTAGCGCTCTCCTGCTTTTACATTTTTATTATTATTGGTCAGCAATCACCAATTTTTATTTCTTACATACCATTTGCAGCCCATCACGAAAATACGTTAATTAAAACGGTTCCTTCACAGAAATACGATTGAGTACAATAACTCCATCATAAAAATAGGTTCGATTGAAAGCGGCCCTTTCACGAAAACCGTCTATGAAATCGGATCTTTCCCACAAATGCCTTTTTCAGATATTCTATTCTTTCAGATCGAAATACTGTTACTGCGTTTTTCATTGTCTTTGCATTTGCGCGAGCCGAGTAACCCGAAAGGGGCCTCTCTAGTATGTTTTGTTTTTGCTGACTCAATGAGAAGCCCGATCGGTCAGGCAGAACTACCTGAGCATTTCACTTAGGAGTTGGGGGAAGAAAATATGGTTGGGAAAATCAAAATTTTCTTAAGTTATCTAAAAATTTGCGAGTCCATCTGTCAATCCTCAAATATCAGTAGCTATGTTTCATAAATAAGTAGTTGCGAATTATGAAACAAAGCATTTAAACGTATGGCTTATCATTATTCCAGAGTTCGTCGCCAGCTGTATATAGTTATTGCTCTTTATGTTTTTAATAGTTTTGCGCACTAGCAATTTTTTTTTTTAAATTTCCCCCTAAACAATTTCCTCTTTTTAATCGGCTTTCTTAGTACATATTATTCTTAATGTATAATAGCTATTTACTAACCATACATAATTAAGGATGATACAGAAAGTATGCCATAGCAAAACGACGTTTTGCCATTCAAAAATTTTGCGGGATACGCTTGTTTGTTATGGCAAGCCTAGACAAAGGATATCTCCTAAGAGGGTTGTCTTGGTTGGATGACTTTTTAAAGAGTTCTAACGTGTATTGACGTTACATTTGATGAAACCGACAAAACCTCCAGACCGACAGTCGCGCGGCCGCACTTCAACACTTCCGGCGTCTACTATGTTCAGTGGCTTTATCCACTCAAATCGATCTAAAAAACTTGCGACGTTTTGCGAATAAAGCAATTGAAAGACATTATACTTTTGCGAAAAAAGGAGCATAATAATGATCTTTTGCTTTAGCGGTGTAGCGCTAGGGTTATTGGCGCCCGGTGCGGTCCTTCAGTTTACCGCCCCATTCATTCAAAGTTTCAGCATTCTGCCCCCATTTCGGTCCTTTAGTTTTCCACCATATTATTTTTAAGTGTCCTGCCGGCCACCATCTTTTTTTTTTTTTAAATCTTGCCACCCGGGCGCCCCCCCCCCCTCTTATAACGCCACAGTTTTAATTATATAAAAATAGAGTAACTGCAGAATTTAGTAAATCAGATTGACAAGATTTAGTATTCTAAATATTCATACTAAATATTTTCTGTTTTTTTTTTTTTTTTTTTTTTAATTCTCAACATTTTAATGAATAAAGAAAAAATAATAAAAGCAAAAGATAACTAGTTCTGGGAAAGGATGTCTTAAGAAAGCAAAATGTGTCATAAGTTAACACAAGGTTATTCATAAAACAAACTGTCATCAATTTAAGCTTATTTTCAGTTTTTAAAAACTAAAAAAAAAAAAAAAAAAAAATCGAAATAATTCTAGAAGTTTTTTAATATATAATTTGTTTGAGTACTTCTGGCAAAAGGATGTGAATTATTTTTTATTATTTTAATTATTAGCCAATAAGCCAATTAAAAACATTTGATAGTTAAAATAAAATATTAATGCTTTTTTCATTTTCAAAAGATTAAAGCAATGTTTAAGAAAGAAAATTTTTAAAGAGACCTTTTTAAGTATGTTACAAAAAATTAAAAATAAAGCTTTATGAAAAATAAATTATTTAAACTATGTTAAACTCTATTCCATACCTTTGGACAATTCTGTGAGTTAAAAAAAAAAATATATATTTATTTTATACCTGCTAAAAAACTTACAAGTAGTAATTATTTTTATTTTTTTTTTCAAAAACTTCAAGTTATGTACAGATTTAATTCACATATTTATGTCATGTTTAGAGCAAAATATTATCAACAAATCATTTTTCCTATTTCGCTTACACTTACTTCTACAGGATATTTTGATATTTTCTCCAAAAGAAGGGGGGGGGGGTAAATAAAGACAAACTGGAAAAAATCTAACTATGCATCGTAAGTCAGATCACATATTACAACTCTACCTACATGCTAAATTTTCGGTGATCAGATAGTTTCAAACCAGTTTCTAGATATGTTATCTACCTGTACATTCACGTGGGACCCCAGAGTGCCCTTTTTGAAATTTCCCCTCAGGCGGCCCTTTTTTCTGTGAGTCAACACAGTAAATCAATTTTATGCTCCAAAATGATGCTAATTCTGATCCCAAATCTTAGTTTTCCTCGCAGAAGCTAAATTTTTTGTGCTCCCAAGGAGCTCCCAAATGGAATTTTTCTGCTCCCGAGATGCTCCCAAATGAAATTTTTTCTGCTCCCGGGGTGCTCCCAAATCGAATGTTGGAGTTAACATCCCTGAATATGCAATGTTTCAAGAGGACATATGTAGCACTAGAACTTTTCACCTTTTACAGACTTCCAGAATCAACGCAAATAAAAACACTACTAATATATTGACTAAAATTTTGTGCGGGTGGGGGGATAAAATCTCCATGATTCCTTTGGCTATGGCTTTGCTTTTAAGTGATCCTGTAAAAAAATTATGGATGCACTTCATTTAAACTTATTTTATTTGAAACTGAGATGCAAACCTTTGATAGTATTGAGGTTTGGAGATTTTTTGGCAAATATTGGCATTTTGCCGAGAATGTGGGCATGTCCTAAATAGTGTGTCTTACTTAATGCTCTTTTACTGATGTATCATACATAATATGCAAACTCATAGTAACTTTTTTCTATGTGACTTAAGTCCATAAATTATATTACAGTTAAACATTCAAGTAAGTTATAGCAAAATATTTAAGTATAAAAAATGTGCATACTATTAAGGGATTTCCTAAGATAAAATGTGTAAATGGTCTGGACTGTATGTTCATATTTTTTAATGTACAGTCGAACCTTGTTTGAGACAAAGTCAATGAGTAGCAAAAATAGTTTCATATTCCCCAAAATTCATGTTAACAGAAAAATCAGCAGAAGGCATGTAGGATGATTTAAAAAATAAGTCACTAAAACAAATGTAAGAATTTGAATGATATCTGTAGAGAAATTTTTTCTGATAATTTTAATTTAATCAGTATACATTTCTTTCTATTCTAAAAAAAAGTAACGCCCATTGTCGCCGCTGCTGGCGCTGTCAGTAGCTTGTTTGCCTATCTTCTCTTAAACCGTGGGGATTTGAATTTCGAGAAACATGTCCATGGATTTGGAAAATTCCGAGGAACCTGATAAGCTGACTTAAATTTCAAAAATCAAATTATTTTAGAAGATATTAATAAAAAACTGAAAAAATAAAACATAATGGCTGAAAGATTTGGCATAAAATCATTCATTCCTTTGCAACAAAGCAATTCCAAGTATGTAGAATCGCATGAAATTGACAAATATGAAATAGAATTACACCCTTTTTACGCCAAATTAAAAAGTATATGAAATAAATAACTCAAAGTGTGTTACACAAAGTTGACAATTTTCAAATAGTAAATTCGTTTAGACAACAGGAGTTTAGAATGAGCGATTATTCGTTTTTCCAAAACAGAATAACTAATTGTAACTGATTTTAAAAGTGCCATCTTGGCATTAGGTACGATCTGACAAAATGGTATCTTTCTAAGCAGGATGAATCTAAACCATGAATTCAAAAATGTTAGAACCCAATATCTTGAAAATGAAAAATAATTAAAATGAAGATTATTTTAAAGCCAGTTCGGTCCAGCTGGAGTATTTGCTACCAGTAGAAATATTTGGTGGCATTAACTGTGCCATTATAGCAGTTAGAGTACACTTTGGATATTTGCCAGCGCGGCGAGATGATATAATTTGTGGTGCTAAATACTCCAATCTGCAAAGGATTATGTAATATATGTATAACGATTTTCCGTGAACCTTAAATGAGCAGTAATTATAGGTTGTGAGCATGTGTAAATCGCTAAATAATGAAAAGTCGCCATTAGTGGCAAGCTATTCTAGCTGTTCCGTAGTTTTTATCAAAGAAAACATATGAAGTATTGTTTTCTTACAGTTAAATATTAACTATACATATACGCAAGTCGCCAAATTATGAAAATTCGCCAATAATTGGCTAATATGCAAGGTGTTCCATGGGTTTCACATAATTAAAAATAGTGCGAAGTTTAAATTTTTATGTTCCAAGCAACATGCAAGAACCAATTAATGTGTAGCAGTGGCGTAGCAAGGCGGGGGCGGGCAGTCCACCCTGGGTGTCACCCTCAAAGGGGTGACACCCGATGGCTTGTACAGCAAAAATTCCAAAAATATTGCTTGTATGGGGGGTGACACCACTTATATCCGCCCCGGGTGTCGCCCGCTGTAGCTACGCCACTGATGTGTAGCTCTGTAACATTCAATCTGATCCAACCTTTGGGTTTTGTTTGTGGAAATTATGCCTTATTTACGAATAAGCCTTATTAGGGGCCGAATGCCTCATACGAAAAGCGAGCGTAGCAAGTCTAGGGGTCTTGGCCCCTAGTATTCAAAAAAATATATTTCTGATATCACCATGCAGACACACAAGTCCATACATACATAATGATAGTAGTATTTGCATTTTCATATCCCCATAAAAAAAATAAATGAGTAAAGAGAAATAAAATGTAATAATATATTATCTGTTTAAGTTAGATTTTAAAAAGCATTTATTGACTTGTTTTTATTATTAAAAACATTTATTGATTTTTGCACTCTGCATTCATTTATTATTATTATTAATAATGAAGGAATTTACTTTTTTTCAAATTGTTCAAAGCACAATTGTCATTTTCTTGTAGAAACACATGCAAACTCTTGATATGAGTTGTGAGTCAAAATTTTCATCAATTCAAATGCTATTGCAAAAACACCAAAAGAAATTTTCTATTTTTCAATAGCTGCAATATTTACTTTGTCTTGAACAGGAGATGTTAGATATTTGTCTTCACGTTCGTATTAAACGATGCAATTTTTATTATTTTTCAAGTTAATGTGATCGAGAAACTGTTTCCCTTCATCGTAAGTAAAATTTTGTGTTAATATTTTCTGCTTATGAAGTTTTATTATAGATAAATTGGGTGTGATCCCATTTATTCAAGAAAATATTGCAAAATACTGCATGTCTGTTTTTGTCTTTAAACATTGGTGTAACAGCCCACTTCGGGGCCCAGGCCTGCGCTGCCCAATAACACTTTCGCGACCATAGGCTCTGCAGTGTTGAAGCATATGCCTTGGCCAGATAGTCAGCCTGACATGAAGCCCCCAGTGTTTAAACCCCTATGCAAGCTTGTTCCTCATTTTATCTATCCACTCAAGGGATGAAAGGCTAAGTTGACCTTTCCCAGACTGGAATTCGAAAACCAGACCTGTAGACCACTGCACTTTTGTTTTTGTCTTAATCTTCTCGAATAATCCCTGACTGTTATGAATTTATTTTTATATATATCATGTGTAATATATAGCTTGTGAAGGGACATACTGGATTCCTTCAAGTTTCAGATGTAACCTGAATCTTTTTGTTGTTCAAAAGTTGAATCATTTATTAAAAGGTCAGCCTTAACTGTATAAGAAGGCATTACTTTACTTATCAGTTTAGAAAAATTATTTTTGTTGAAAAATAAAAGCTAGTTAAATTTTGCATGATTTAAAGAAAAATTATATTTTTATGATTTTATATATAATTGATTTTGTGTTTCAGATTCCTCATCATATCCTGGTTCTCGATCTTCAACTCCAAGTTTGTATAGGCAAGCTTTACAACCTAGTATTCATATAGTTGATCCAAATATCTTAACAGATCTTGAACTCCATGCAAAAAAAGTAGCAACATGTGTTGACCGAATGCTTGAAAATTTAAGTGGAACTTTACAGAGTGTAAGAATTTTCAACTTGTACTTTTGTTAACTCTCATGCAATACTTGTTCATGTCAATAACATTAATAAATGAATGTACAAAGGAAGGTTTATACAACATAAGCAGAAAAATGTGAATGTTTTAAAATTTTATGCTTGAACTAAACTGCTTTTTTAATCCAATGCCAGTGCCATCTGAATTCGAATCAGGCAGTCATTGGTAGATGGCTGAATTTCAAAGGTCCAGGAATCTGGCTTACTGTGTGGATGTTGATCTGTAGTAAAATCTGGAGTTTTGGGCAGTTTTCTCCAGATGCAGTGTTAATCTGTGTTAAAACCCCATAGAAAGTCATCCACCCAAGATTTATGCCCTTAGGTAGATAGCCCTCATGTAGCTTTGTCATAATCAACAAACCAAATGATGCAACTCGGACTTGTAGAATTTGTGATGCTTAAATATGAGTTTCAGTTTTGCATAGATAGCTGAATATTTTAATATCTTGTTGCCTTTTCTTTTTTTTTTTTTTTTTTAACTTATCAATACTTATTTATAGAAAAGATCCCAGAAGTATTATGAATACTTATTTTTAAACTTCCCCCACTTATAAAAAAAAATAATAAATAAAATGCATACTTTAGTGATTCAATAATTTAAAAATATGTTCACGGTATAAATTGCCATTTGGTATCATTGTCAACTCAGAGCTTTTGACTTTTGTTGTTAATAAAGCTATGCAGAATTTTAAAATTTAAATAGGTTTCTAAAATAAGTTTGTTTGGCAGTTTCTTTAATAAATCAAAATCATCAAAGAAGAGACAGCAGAGCTTTAGAAAATCTGGAAGAATCATTTTTAAGATGATCTAGTAGAAATGATCAAGAATGTGCCATTAATCTGGGATATGCTATTCTATGCTTTTTATTTAACCCTTATATGATTAATATGGTTTAATTCATTTAAAAGATATATGCTAATATAAAATGGCTTTTTGTTTTTTGTACTATATATTTGAAAAAATCTTATTTCATCCAAGCAAAATGTACAATGAATCAAAACTTTAGTCTAAACCAATGCAAATGTTTTTGGAAAGGGCTAAGTTATAAAAAAATGTTCATTTTATTTAAAGTGTATAAATAAAACAGAATGTTACCCTTTAACAGTCTCTTTTGTGGGGGAACTAAAGCTTCTTACTCCCTCCCCTTGATTCGCTGTCTTCCGTACATTACACAAATCAGCTAGGAAAAGTAGAAACTTGTATGGCATGTGATCCCAAGTTAATTGCTAAGTGATTTTTGTGGTCTGTTGAGAATTAGTGAGCAGGACCCCTTAGTAAAAAAACATTAGTGTTGTTTTCTGTATTGTCTGCAAAAGATTTTCATGATTAAAATGAAAATATGAGTAAACAATACAGGAAAATCACAAATCACATATTTTATTCTTGCAGTGTTGAAGAATATGAAAATCTAGATAAATAGTTTTTCATTTTCCGTAATTTTATTTTATTAATTTACAATATATAACAATGATATATTTTTAATGAAAAGAATAAATTTCATGGAAACACAGCAACTTTTACTGTAATAGAAATTACAGTACATTCATTAGAGCTTCACTGTAATTTGTACGAATATTAAAAAAAAATATATATATATATATCTCACTATCTTGGAGTTAGTAGCACTGTAGTACTAAAAACAGCATTCTACAAACTGTTACCATAGCTTTCGTAATTTTCTTTTAGTTAAGCTAAACATGAGCCAAATTTTAGCTTCTTAAAGTATTTATTTGCAATTATCAAAGTTATTGGACAATATGAAAATTAATTTTTTTTAAAGTAACTTTCCCCTACAGAATTTCAGTACATATTATAGTTAGTTCCATTTTAATATGTAGTTTTATAGCTATTTTATACAAGTTTTAATGCATAAAATAAAAAATAAAATTAATCAACATAGCTCAGTCTGTAAAAAAGTTGAATGCTTAAAAGATA
This sequence comes from Cheiracanthium punctorium, assembly GCA_038373885.1. Taxonomy (NCBI): domain Eukaryota; kingdom Metazoa; phylum Arthropoda; class Arachnida; order Araneae; family Cheiracanthiidae; genus Cheiracanthium; species Cheiracanthium punctorium. Next base: position 583,256 of record JAWZYV010016091.1, on the reverse strand, counting down.
TATCTAATTCAGGGTTTCTCCAGATTTTACAGCTTTTGATTCCCTGACATCTATCACGATCTTCCTTGACTTTTTACCTAGCATGCTTTCACGAATTTTGTGTACCTGTTTTTAATATTACTTTCTTTCTTTAATAACTTTTTATGCTCTTTGCCCTTTTTTCTACCAATAATAATAAAACAAGTACGGTATTTACCCATGCATGTCGAGAAATTTTGGACAAAATTAAGGCTTTAAAGTGGGGGGGAGGGGGGTTAAGACAAGGGTCCTTAATTTTTTTTTAATTTTTTTTTTTTTATCAGAAGTCAAAAATGACTCTTTGAAAAACAATTGTTCTGTTCCCGCATTCCATAACACAATGATGCCGATTTCCATATCAGGAAGAATGTAGTGATACAGAGATTGAAAACATGTATCATGATGAGCCGATGACGACAAAGGAATTCTGTGAATTGTTTGGCAAGTTGAATACTTAAATGGATCTTGAATCAATTTAACTTTGTATATTACTAATTATCCTACCAGTTGTGTTATATTATTATTAATCAGAGGCGTAGCCAAGGGGGGGTTAGGGGGGTCATAACCCCCATGATAAATTTTTTGCCATACAAAATGTATATACTTCACTACATTATCACACATATGTATACATATATATGAGTTGCAGTAGTCGTAACCCCCCCCCCCCCATGAAAAAATTCTGGCTACGCCCCTGTTATTAATTATCCATTTAATTTTGTATAGTACTTTTGTATATTATTATCTTTACTTTGTATATTTAGTTTTCTTTTTTTCCCAGATGATTTTCAATAAATGTATTTTTTTTTTAATTTTAATTTCTTGACCAGGAAATGCGGAGGGCGACTTATACGTGGAATCGGCGTATGTGTGGGTAAATACGGCTTATACGAAAATTTATTTGGCATCACTGAATTCTAACAAAAACCATGTTTGATAATAATTTAAGTTAAAATTATTTAAGCATACTTTAACTGGACAAGATATGTTCATAAAGGACACACTTTAAAATTATTTTTAAGGTTAAATAAGGAAATGAAAATAAACAATTTCTACAATTAGGTTCAAAAATAAGTGTTTTCTTGATTATTCCTGAAAATTCTTTTTTTTTTTTTTGGGGGGGGGGGCATTTCCCTGATCAAAACTCATTTCCCTGACTTTACAGTTTTGTGGAAACATTGTAATTTAGAATCCATATTTTATTATGAAATAAATGTCATAATCATTTTTTTAAATTTACATTTATATGCTTTTGTGAATAACATACATGTGTAACAAATAAATCAGTATGCCTGTTTCAAGTGTTGCAAAGGATTCACCTTTCATCTGCAGAAAGATCAACATGAAGTAGAGTGAGTACTCTTTCTAAAACTCAGAATGTACATACTGATTTCTTTCTTATTAATGTATTTTATTTACAGATTTTTATTTTGATATTACACACCAAATTTTTTTGAATGATTTTATTTAAAAACTTGTAGTTCATAATATTTGTAATTATTCATTCCAATTTGTGCAGATTGGAGAGCATTCTAATTACTTATCTCTTGTAGATATCATCATTAACTGTTGGGTGCATGGAATGTTATGAAAGCTCTGTCTGTAAAACTTGTGATTCTGTGGATGTAAATATAAAGGTAAAGTTTCCTTAATGCATGCAAAAAAAAAAATATATATTAATGCTGTTTATGTATCATGTATGATACTTTATCTTTCATACACTTGTTCATCTACAATCTAAATCACATTAATTGAAATACAAAATTCTTGGGTTATTCATGAAAAACAGGAAGCTTTTTATGATAAAACATTTCTCTAAAATGGTTCATAAGTTTAAAAGCTGAAAGTGGAAAGTTATTTGATTACTGTTTATTTTAAAAATAAGTTAACAATTTTTTTCAGCTTTGCAATGAATATGCTTTGCATGATGGGATCACGAGTAAAGAAATAGTAATTTTTTTAATAATTAACTAGGGGCCAAGGACCCTAGACTTGCTACACTCCCTTTTTGTATGAGGCATTTGGCTACTAATAAGGCTTACTTGTAGTCTTCACAGTCAAAAACCGAAGATTAGATCAGTTAGAATGTTATCGAGCTGCACATTGCTTGGTTCTTGCAAGTTCCTTAGGGCATAAAAATTTAAATTTTGCAATATTTTGAAATATGTAAAATCTATGGAACATCTTGCATATTTGCTACCCATGGTAGTTTTTCATAATTTGGTGACTTATGTATTCTTTCTCTTTCAGTTTGCAAACAGTTCTCCATATGTTTTCTTTGCTAGAAACTGTGAAACAGCTAGGATATCTTTCCACCAATGGCAATTTTTCATTATTTGGCAATTTATGCATGTGCATAATAGATAATCATTTCCCACATAACGTTGCTATGAAAACAGTTCTCCATATATTCATATATATAATAATTTTCAGATTGGCGTACTTAGCACCGCGAAATATTTCATCTCACCATGCTGGCAAATATTCGAGCTGTACTAAAACTGCTAATAATAGCATAGTTAACATTGCCAAGTATTTCTACTTTGTAACGGATGGCAAATATCCAAACTAAACCAAACCAACATTACGGTAATCTGGATTTCAATTATTTTTCATGTTCATGATATGGTCTCTAAAATTTTGCAACACTCTCATTTTAGAATTACCCTGCTTGGAGAGATAGTCTTTTATCGAATCATACCTGTGATTCCAAAATAGCACTTATTAAATCAGTTACAATTAGCTATTTTGTATTGAAAAATCAAATAATCTGTCATTTTAAAATCCTGCTATCTAAGGAAAAACATGAAGTAGAATCACACCAATTTTACACCAAATTAAAAAAATAAGTGAAATAAATAAGTCGAAGTATGTTATACAAAGTTCACAATCTTCAGATAGTAAGTACTCTTATATAGCAGGAGTTTAAAATTACCGATTATTCATTTTTCTAATGCAAAATAACTAATTGTAGCTGATTTTTAAAAGTGCCATTTTTGTATCGGGTACGATCTGGAAAAAGGCTATCTCTCCAAACAGGGTGAATCTACTGTGTGTGTTCCAAAATGTTAGCACCCAGTATTTTGAAAATGAAAAATAATTCAAATGCAGATTATAGTAATGTCAGTTAGGTTCCGCTTGGGTATTTGCTCCCATAGAAATATTTGTTATTTGTTGGCATGGTGTTAACCATGCCATTATAGCAGTTTAATACAACTTGGCTATTTGCCAGCTCGGCAAGAGGATATATTTCGTGGTGCTAAATTAGCCAATCTGCAAAGGATTATGTATACGAATGTATGGATAAATGTTTTCACGGTAACCTCACATGAGCAATGATTATCAGTTATGAGCATGTGTAAATCACTAAATAATGAAAAGTTGCCATTAGTAGCAAGATATCCTATCTGTTCTGTAGTTTTGAAACAAGGAAAACACATGAAGCCCTGTTTTCTTAGAAATAATTATGAACTATATGTATATGTAAGTCGTCAAATTATGAAAAATGGCCATGGGTGGCAAATACGCAAGGTGTTCCATAGGTTTTACACAATTAAAAATACTGTGAAGTTTAAATTTTTAGGTTCCGAGGAACATGCAAGAATCAATGAATGTATAGCTCAGTAACAATCTATCTGATCCAATCTTTGGGTTTTGTCTGTAGAAATTACCTTTTTTACGAATAAGCCATAGTAGTAAGAGTAGACATAGAGAAGGGATATAGGTGGAGGGAGCCTCCTATTGTATTTTCCCGGGAAAGTTAAAGCTAAAAGTGTCGTAGGAGAAGAAGAAGAAGCGGATTTGGCTGCTTATCGCCCTTTGGTTCACAAACTCAAGCATTTTATTTTTCTAGAAAGGGAATGGAGGGAAATGGTTTTTGCAGCACTATTTATTTTCTCCCTCTCTGGTTATTTTGAAATTATTTAGTCTTAAATTTTGTTTTGCAAAGTTACTTTGAAGTTTTGGCTTTTGAAACATTTTATTTTGTTGTATTATTTTGATTTTGTTATGAAACATTATAATAAAATCTAGTAATGTACATTATCAAGCTTGATAAGAATATTTTTTCGTTCGAGATGATGAGGAAAATTGAAGATGGTTGGTATTGCATCCTTCTTTAACCACATTCCTCCAAATTTTGCTTTCTCAAAGCAATCTTCTGTAAAATGCTTTGAACGCAGCTTCGAATAATCTAAAGCTTTAAATCCTTCTCTTTCTAACTGTGTTTCCCAAAGAAGTCTTCTCTCTAGATCTTTAGGAAAGCTTAAAAAAAAAGTAATTCTTGATGAAAAAAAAAAAAAATTGTAGGATACAGCATCGCTTTGCATTTCGTATTACAAGACACTACTTTTTTCACAATTGCTATAAGTTATCAAAATAGCAATTTTTATTTTTAAAAAAAGGTCCGAAATTTCAATAAAACTTTTTTTTTAATGCTAGTCACACAAAAAAGACTAGAAACTTATTTATGCAGATTAAAATAATGCATACATCGACAACCTTTTTTTCAGAATATTAAGAAGAATATTAAGCAATTTAAAATTCAAAGTTTGTATTCAGTAGCGCATATAGGTTTCCGTTTCGGGAGACAGGTTGCGATCTAGTATTTTAAACCATATTGTTACTAGAGTTAATATGAACGTTTTAAACAGCTGATTTTTTAGCAATATCCTTTACATTTATATACACATATATAGTGAATTCGTTAATTGAAATTCATGTTTCTGTTAACATAATGAAATGGTATTTCACCCTCCCCCCATGATTTGATTCTTTGTCCAAAAACAGAGGAATATAGCTTCAGTGGATCAGCTTAAAAAGTTCAATTTGTTACTAATTGTCTGAAAAATTTACCTTAATAATAAGGACATTTTGAAAAAATAGAATGTTTAAGAAAGAAACATGAGTGAGGCACTACAGCACCAATAGACATTCTAAAACAATAACCTGTTATATTAACTGAGAAAATAAAGAGTAAATTTTATTTTGATCTGATTTTTAATTTTAATTTGAAATTAAAAGTTAATTTACGTGACTTTCAGATCTTCAATACTTGGCGAGTTAATATAATCGCCAAATTGTTAATCTAGTGTTTTAAAGAACATTCATACATTTTAAACGGCTAAAATTGCAAAACATAGCTTTCCTGTGAAATGCCAGTTGTCCTCCTTTCAAGAATTTTTCATTGCATCCATATGCAGAGAAATAATGCACCCTTTTTGTTGGATTAGAACCATCGACCTCACACAAAGCTATGGAGAACAGCAAAGGAAATGGAGAAATTCCAACCCGCTTGACCACAAGTCACGTGACTCGTGTGCACGCTTCAGTTTAGGGTTACAATTGCTCCACCTATATTCCTTCTCTATGATTGTAGAGGCCAAATAACTCATACAAAAAGTGAGCGTAGTGAGTTTAGGGCCCTTAGAAAAGAAATAGACTAGCAAATCAATAGTGAAATTTCTATTATAATTTACTTTTCAGTTAAATGTAACAAATAAACAAAATATTTTAAATTATTGTTTTTCTTTTCTTTTGTTATAGTTTTTTAAGTGTTATAAGACAATCTTCTGCTTTTCATGTTAGAATAACTTTTTTGACTTTGTTTTTATACATGGTCATAATTACTCTATTTTTTAAAAAAGTATAGGGCAATTATGACCATGGATTTAAAAATATTTAACTATGTTTGGAAAAATAAAAACATGTCAGAAGCTCTTAAATACCTTACCAACATATTTTTTACTATGAATTAGCTGACCTAAAGTGTTTTTCTTTGCAACAAATAACTTTAAACACCAAACCATTGAGTCCATTTAATGGAAATTTTGACATGGTGTTTATTTTTCAATTGTTGCTATTTTAAAAATACAATTATGGAAGATACATATAGTAAAAACATTATAAGCTTTATGCCATTTTTGCAAAAGTCATTTTAATTTTTTCTATTCATTTCATTCATTCATTTAAATTATTTATAATTTGTTTAAAAATCCCTGTGATTATAATTACCCTACCTGACCCTATATTTCTTTTTTTAACATATAGTCATTAACTGTGAATTATTAAAGTAAGTTTATTTTGAACAACTTTACCTTAATAAAATAATATTATTTGTACTTCACTGTGGTCAAACTAAATGATGATTTTGCAGTTTATTAAGAAATTGCCAAGTGCTTTTATTTTGCTGTGAGGTTCATGACTATTATTTAATATTTATTCAACTGTATAAAATAAATTATCTCCTCTCTAATCAAAACTTCTTGTAGAATGTAGGAAATTATAAGCTGCATTCATAAGAACTGTTTTAATGATTGTTAATCATTAAAAAAATGTGCAGATGTGGTAGGATTTTTTTTTTTTCATATCTTTGATGTTTTCTGAATAATGGAGGTTTCTAAATGATTCATCTTGAATATAATTTTCATGCTAAATATAAAATTAAAACTTTTCATATTAGTATTAGCTTACAGTTGATTGTTCGTCCCCAAGGTGACTTTGTTATGAAGGACATTTATAGGTCTCTAATTTCTTGAAAAATTGTATGTATTCTTTATATATATATATATATATATTTGGTAATTTTTGTTATTCATTTTTCTCCCTAATTATAGGCAGTGTACCAATTAATGGCAAAATGTGAAGAATTAAGCAATTCCATGGGACCTCTTTATAAAATCTCAGATGATGTGTATCCTTTAATCAAATCACTTTTTTTTTCTGTTTTTGCAGATTTGATTTTTTTTACTTTTGCTTTAAAAACTAATTCTATGCCAACAAGATTAATATACACAAATATTGTGGTTGTTTCTAAGGCTCCATGGAACTTAATCCATATCAATATGACCATTCACCATGCAATTAAAGGGAACATGAAAAACTTCAAATTTATAAAAGGAAAGATATATTAACATTCATTGATGATCATAAATACAGATAAAAACAAATTTAAAAGCCGCTTTAAGGTTCTAGGAAAATATTTATAAAGCTTGAAGCACAATACAAAAAGTTTGCATGATCAGGATATAATTTCTACTGCTTTTCAGTAAGGAGTGCATAAATCACCATTCTGTTGTAAATTGGAGTCCGATTCTGAGCAATTAAGCAGATGGGCTTTATTCATTTTCTGTTTTACTATAGAACATATGTATTAGGGTTCAAAATCCCTATTTTGACCTGATGTTCAGCCAGGTAGTCGTGTCCACTTCTGAATCTAATTAGCAACAACCTCTATTAGCCACAATTAGCAACAACCTCTTTGGGAGTTTTTCCCACTAAAATTTTTGCAGAAATCCCTGATAGACTCTCATGCTTTAGATGAGAAATCACTAATATACAATAGCATAATTTGCACCACATAATTCTTCTGTGGGTTTCAAGTTGTATAGGACTCTGTCCAGAAACTTCTTCTATTCCTTTTTTTGTAAAAAGTCTGCTTTTTAATTGTCATCAATCCTGACATGTAATGGGATCCATTGAAAGACAATGTATTTACCATTTTCATTAAGAAACTTGACATATAGTTTTATATTGGTAATAATTTTGGACTCGGGCTGTCTTTGTGAAGCGTTTGCTTCAGTGTCGGATAAAGAATCCAGCAGACTAACTGCTGCAAAAAAAAATCTATTTTAGATATGTTTTCCATAGCTAAGAAAACTACAAATATTTCAGCATCAAAATTGGATGTTTGCCAACTGGGAAAGAAACAGAAAATAGTATCGTTGTAGTTATGTCCACTATAGGACCTAAATTGGACCAAAGATGGTCCACACAGTCTTGGCGATATTGAGCCAGTTATCCCCACGAAGGTCAGCCTGAGGATTGGTGGTTATTGTTTGTAAGGGTTCTGTTCCTGGGATTCAGGACAATTCCTGCAGGTCTGATAAGTTCTGGTTCTATCTTCCTGGATTTTCATTCCTCTATAATGTTTTGTTCAGAGTCTGGTTAAGGTCTTTGCAATGCTTCTGTCTGTATTTAATTCACAGATTTGGTTTTTATTATTTATTTTTCTTCAGAAAATAATGAATGTACTATAAATACCTTCAGTACTCTTTAATTTTTGAGGCAACCATAAATACTCAGATCCACTTTGGTTCAGTATATTTGTCTTCCAGTATTTACAGTTCAGTTGTTTTGAGAATTAAATCCATTTTTTTAACTAATTTTCCACACCAAGGTGACAGCATTCCCATTAAATCCAACAAATTTCCAAGGTCTTCAGTGTTTTCTAAAGGAAAATTTACATTCAGGTCATTTAGGAATTTTTCACATTTTTCAATAGAAGAATCGGAGCTTTTAGGCTACTTGGCTGATGGGAATTTAGCCATTTGGTGTTATTAGACACTTTCAATTTGGAGTAGGCATTTAATTTTAATTTTAACAGTAAATGGACAGTTGGATATGTAAGTTAACATTTGCTTCAATAGGTGTAATTTTAACTGCTGTAATTATATGCAGAGTTTTATTTTGAACTTTTTCAATTGTAATGCTGCAATAAATGCTTCATTTCCATACTTAATTATTGGTTTAAAATATGCATTGTATGTATGTTTTAAGATGGCTTGAGAACATCCCCCTTTACACCTGCCAGTCTCTTTATATAACCGTTTTCTATCCACTTTAGTATGATTAATACGTTCCAGAAGATTCATTTTATTACCTAAAGTTAGACTAGAGTATACTTGGTATTACCACACCTCTCAAGCTTAGAACTATCCAAGTATAGACCGAAATCAGTGATAACTCTTCTTGACTAAAGAACTGGAACATTGTTTTAGATTTATTTATAACCATTTGACTATCCATTATCTAAGACTGGAGAACCTCTAGTGTTATATTCGTAATGTTCTGAAACTTAATTTGCTGTCTTACTTTTTTTTTTTCCAATTGCAGGCCTCTGCCTTGGAGGCATTGGCCACTACTAAGGCTGGAGTTGTTGGCCACTTTATTATGGGGGCACTTTGTAGGTGGACCAACATTGCCCCGTATGAAGGCCCACAATGACAGTTATGCCCAGTCGGGGATCAAACCCCCACCACCTAGAGTTGAACCTGAAACCATAGTATGGTGCTTTACCCACTATACAATCTGGTGGGTGCTGTCTTCAATATATGTACAAATATAATTTTTTTATATTCGTCTTGTTCTATAATGGTTTAGAGCATGTTGGTAACCTAGACTGGCTCCAACATTAGTATTATGCAATTGTTGGGTGAATCCTAAAACTAACAAAGTTTGTACATTAGTATGGGATTCCTGTGGGGGATTTGTGCATGCTGTATTAACTTTCTAAAAAATTGATGGATACTTCAGTCATACCCAGATACTATAGACAAACATGCGAACGCCATTCGCAGAAAATTTTCAACTTTGCAGACACGCACACAGCTTTGGTATTTTTTTTACAAATCTCACTATAGTTACGTTTAAAAAAATCATGCAAATGAAATAATGAAAATATAATAATATGGCATTGAAAAAACAGTAAACAAATCATATTTATTATGCTTGATTTTACAAAATAATCAACATTAATAAGAACTTTAGTTTAAAATTAGTATCTCTCTATTCTAAAAAAAAGTAAAGGCGGCTGATGCTGTCAGAGCTTCTTGGCCTATCTCCTCCTAAACCGTGGGGATTTAAGTTTCGACTAAGGTGCCCACAGATTCGAAAAATTCCGAGGAACCTGATAAGCTGACATAAATTTGGAAAATCGAATTATTTTAGAAGATATTAATAAAAAACTGTAAAAATAAACAGAATGGTTGGCAGATTTGGCATAAAATCATTCATTCCTTTGCAACAAAGTGTTTCCAAGTATCTAGAATCGCATGAAATTTACAAACATGAGTTAGAATTATGCCCATTTTACGCCAAAATAAAAACTATATGAAATAAGTAATTCAAAATGTGTTACACAAAGTTGACAATTTTCAAATAGTAAGTTCGCTTAGACAACAGGAGTTTAGAATTAGCGATTATTCGTTTTCCCAAAACAGAATAACTAATATCTTGAAAATGAAAAATAATTAAAATGCAGATTATTTTAAAGCCGGTTCGGTCCAGCTGGATTATTTGCTACCAGTAGAAATATTTGGCGGCGTTAGCTATGCCATTATAGCAGTTATAGTACACTTTGGATATTTGCTAGCGCGACGAGATGGTATAGTTCGTGGTGCTAAGTACGCCAATCTGCAAACGATTATGTAAATGAAAATATGGATAATGGTTTTCCGGTAACCTTAAATGAACAGTAATTATAGGTTGTGAGCATGTGTAAATCGCCAAATAATGAAAAGTCGCCATTGGTGGCAAGCTATCCTATCTGTTCCGTAGCTTTTATTAACTTTACATGTACGCAAGTCACCAAATAATGAAAAATCGCAATGGGTGGCAAATTCGCAAGGTGTCCAATAGGTTTTACATTATTAAAAATACAGCTGAAACAGATGCTCTGATTTTATTACGCTTTAGCTCCTAATTAATATAACTTTTGAATGGCAACATTAAATATCATTGTGTTTCTGAGGAGTGCAAATAATTTTTCCAGCGATTATAAGCGGAGTCCGCACTCCAGGTGGAGAATAGCTCAGGACCCATACAACACAGATTCCCATAACAAAATATCTTCCGTGTTATGAGGGGGAGGGGGTCTACTGTAGTGTGAAGTTTAAATTTTTATGTACCAATGAACATGCAAGAACCAAGCAATGTGTAGCTCGGTAACATTCTATCTGATCCTATCTTTGGGACCCTGACAGGGTTTTATCTGTTGAAATTTTGTCTTTTTTACGAATAAGCCTTATTATGGGCCGAATGTCTCATACGAAAAGCGAGCGTAGCGAGTCTGGGGGCCTTGGCCCCTAGTGGTATTTAAAAATAATATGTTTAGCTGTTGGCAATGATATAGGACTTGGTAGGCACACAGCCTTCCTTTTTGCAGAAAATTTTTAAGAAATTATTCAAGCTCTCAGACAGGTTTTACATTTTATCTAGGTCTGGCTTCAGTGCATATTTAAGAAACCTTTCTTAAAGGAGGTCCTGTAACCATTCATAAATAATTTAACACTATTATCATCTGTTATTTTATTTTCAATATTTTTACTGTTTTTCTCTCTGTTAAATTAATTAGAAGATCTAACATTTTATTATTTGATTAAATTTAATACTGTAGCAATTGATATAATCCTTTGTCCCAAGTAGGTGTTTGTTGCAAGAATCACTATTAACACTCACTTTTGTTCTCACTTTTCTTCCTTCCTTCATCGTGTGCTTTTTCTTGCTTATTTCTTTTCTGTTTTTGTGTTTTGTTCGACTTTTCTTTGCCCCTTGTGGCAACATCTTGCTTGTTTATCTCTTTTCAGTTCCCTGTGTTCTTTACGACGTAGGGCTTGGACTGATTGATGAAGTTCAAAACAATTTTTGAACGAAACGTGCGTATCCTCTTACCTATTACTTCTTATGTGTGTTTTTTACAAAGTTTTTTAATTACTTTATCAGCATCACATGCTATATCTTGTCCCTTGCTAGCAGACAAAACACTGTAAAATGAACCGCTTCCCTGATAAGAAGTTTTGTTCTATGCTGTTAATTTTTCTGTAGATGATTTTTGTTTAAGTTTTTGAACAGAAAACAGCTGCACTCCCATTTTTTTATCATTTTTATTTATTTGAAATTTTACCAATTTTAGAGTTTTGTATGTGTATCAGCAAGACCCATATGAAGTATACTTTCAAATTCTTATTAATGGATTTTCTGCTAAAGAATTGGAAGCCCTTTCATAAACACTTTAAATACATCCAAATAAATATATATATCTTCAAATTAAATGTAATATTAATAATCACAAAGTGTTATTTTTCACCTTAATATCAACATCCAGAAAAAAAATTAAGAAGATGCTTGATCAACTTGAACATGTTGTGGAGCATAAATCTTGATAACTTGAAGCACAGATGTATATATTTTTTGAATTTCAGTTTTTAAATCTCTTAACTGTGTATGTTAACTTATTTTACTTTGAGTGTAATTGTTCCCTCAAATACTAACTATGCATTCAATAAATAACTTAATAATATTTGATTGGCTGTATGCAACTGGTAAATTTAGACTAGCATAATTAGCCAATAATTAAAAAAATGAAAAAGGAGAAAACTTTTTTTAAATAGACTTAAGTTAAATTGAAATAATTTTCAAATTTTAAATGTTTAATCACAGCTGATTGTAATATTTCAAGAAATATTGAATTAAAACTTTTAATTTTGTTTTGATGTGTAATAATATGTAAATAAATTTTATTACTTTGATGTATTTGTTTTATTTAGAATATGCTTTGTTCCACTTTATCTGATACTGTCAAGATTATGTTTTGTTTTCTCTTTCATTGTGATTCTAAAAAAATAAAACATGCCAAAATGGCAGTTGGGGGGGGGGGGAGCTTCAACCCTTGTAGCCATATTTTCTCTGCATCAAATTTTACGGTGATTCTCTTCACCACCTTTCTACATATTGTGGGTGATCCCTGTGGCAGTCTTTTTAACAACTCGTGGACAGTAGATAAACCATTGTGCAGCTAACTAGTTCATCCCTGTTAGTAAGGTTAGCCTTAGTGTGTCTCGGAAAATACAAATGTCTGAAAATGTTTGCTCCCGAGGTTTTTCTGGTTCTTTTTCGTGTTAAACTACAATTTATGAAGTTTGAAGTTTCTAGGTCCACGCTTAAGTAAAGCCTTAAAGTTAAAAAAAAAGAAATGTGAATTTCATAATAATTTTAAAAATTTTAGAAATATTTTCCTTCAACTTAAGTAAATAGTTTTTTATATGTTATATTTTTAAAATGTATCTCTATATAAAATATAGTGCATATCAAGTGCAATTATGACAAGAAATTGTTAACTTATGCAGAAATTGAAGGAAAACAAGCAATACTACTATGCCTTAAATTAGTGATCTCAACATTTTTGACCATGTACCTTTAATGAAAATGATCATATAATGTACCCCCTAATTATAAATATATAGTAGAAGGTGGGGCTAGCCTTGATGACTTAGATTTAAGCAGAGAGATAGTTAGAAAAGCTAGCAGTATTCTAAGAGAATAACTTTCAAGAGGACTTCAAACCTCCTAAACACTGTGTTGCATTGGGATGTAAAGTATTAAAAAATCAAAATGGAGAATTTGACAAAAGACTAGAAATCTTAATCTCAGGAATACCCCAGTATATGGAAGGAAAGTTGTTAGGGGTGCCAAATATACCTAAGTAGAAAGAGTTTTTGTTTTCAGATGACTCAAGGATGAGGTGTATAAGAAAATATAAGTAGTGTTTCCTTTGATGCAACTGCATGAAATAGTGGATGGATAAATGGAGCTTTTGTGAGGCTAGAAAGAGATTATTTTACCTCACATGATGACACCTGTATATTTTCGGACAAGCTATAAGTCCGGATAATTTAGATCTTAAAGTTTCAATCTCAGTGAAAACTATTTCAAACGAATTAGATAACTTCAACAAGATTGAAGTTAGTGGCAGAAAGCTAAAATCTTTAAAAGAGGAAGTCATGTTCTTAAAACTTGTTTTGAGAAAAAGGAGCTCTTTCTCCGTGGAGACTATAAGGAATGTGCGTAAGTCTTACTTATAGTATTAGATGAAATTCCATCTTGAGAAATTCACTAACAGAAGCGTGGAGTTTCCAAGATAGATGCCAACAGTAATTTATAGGGCAAAAATGTGTGCATTTAATGAGCAACTAAGTTATGATCCAGAAAAAGTTGATAAACTGTGTAGAAGCTGCCTTTTTAATTCTCTTCTTTTATTAAATGCTTGTTGAATGCTCCAAAAGCTGCAAATGCAATTGTGAATGGCATTATGGTATATGACATACAGCTGTGGTATAGTTTGAACAGCTACAAAGCTATTGGTCCTGAGGCTGCTCTGGCAGCCTTAAATCAACACTTGTGTTATTTGACAGACAAGACAATCTACCATTTTCTCTCTTTACAAAAGACTTCTGAAACTGAGAAGAAAAAAATTGCCTCTTCATTGTTAAAGTTCAAGAATGAATCAATAAACATTACCAAATTTGTGCTTTTTAAGACTTAAGAACTCATAAAAACTCAATTCAAATACAAGGAAAATGTTGAAAAGAATCAATAAACCCAAAAAATGAGGTATTTTCACAAAAAATTAAAATCTAAGCCCTCAGGAGCAAACTCAAATGTAAACCTAGAGACTTCAAGGAACCATAAAAACTACTTGAGAGCAAACATTTTCAGACATTCCTATTTTCCGAGACACCTTAGTTGGCCTACTTCATTGGAGGAATGTTTTATTGTTCACTTGTTGAAGTTTAAAAAAAAAAAAAATGACATGGACACCGCTTGACTTTTTTGCATGTCTATTGAATTATACACTATTTTGATGCATTTTCTTATTTTATTTCATTTATTTTTTCATTTGAATATCAGTTATAATAATTCAATAGTATTAAGGTTTGAAAATTTCTGGCTAAATATAAGGAATATTGCCTAATGGGTTCAGTTTTGAAAACTTATTTGTGGTGGCAAATTTGATGATATTTTGCTAAGTTTGGTGAGACTCTGAGCAGAGTCCAACAATGACTTCCATAACATTTTAAAGATGTCCATAGATCTTAATGTATTGAAAACCTTTCAGGGTGAGTACTGCTTATTCAATGTGAAAAATAAGCACATTTTAAGGGAAAAAAATAAATCAGCTACATGCAGTGATGGGAAAAACTGCTTTTTAAAGCACAAGGGTGCTATTTTGTTCAGTCCCAGGTTTTTGTCCATGTGACTTTGTGGACATGATTTGTAGACATGTACTGTCACGGTGAAGATCTTTTCAAATGTGTTTGCCAGATAACGCAAAGGTGGTGGTAGGGGGGGGGGGGAATTAAAATCTTGAAGTCTCACAGGATCTGCAATTTTTGATAATTGATCGCCAAGTTTGCTACCAAAAAATAATTTCAAAACCAAACCAATCTTCCGATTTTGGCCGGAAGCTAGGAAAGTATAGTTAAAGTATGCCTAGCAAAGATTGTAAAATAGTGTTAGTAGGCAATTTTAATATAGATTTCATCTCCAAATATGTTTTTTAAGGAACAAGAAAGACAAACATGATACACTCATAGATTATGATGCCCATTCCAAACTAAACAGTATTTAAAATGATTAAGTATAGTTGGAATCTGCTTGGCGAAGATTGTAAAACAGTATCAGTAGGCAATTTTAAGGTCGATTTAAATTCCAAAGATGTGTTTTATGAAACAAGAAAGAGTTGATTCCTGTTTTAGAGCTCCCACTCTGGCCAACCTAAAAAATCACTGCATTTTGGTGAGCTTTGCAGTCATAAGTCTCTAGGAGTTACGCACAAGTTTCAGCGCTCCCAAAAGAGCTAGATGAAAACTAAAGTGAACAAATGCACCACTTCTTGGAATTTGAAGATACCTAATTATTAAAACTACATTAATTGGCAACCCAAAGTAAATAAGTAAGTAATGGAATGCTGTACTTATATGTTGTACCAAATCGCCATTTTAATTCTATATTGAGGTTGCCTCATAAATACAAAAGAAGCGTTGTGGTAACTGCATATGTTTAATCATCGCCACTTTGGCGAGTCGGGGCGTTAACTTAGAAATCAACCCAAAAAATACAAACACAGCACACTCATGGATTATGATGCACATTCCAAATAGTATTTAAAATGGTGAAGGACAGTTGGAATAAGCTTGGTGAAGATTGTAAAGTATACATATTTTAGAAAGTGACTCTATCAACCTTTCAAGTATATTAGGCAAGTTGGAGAGATTAGGCTGATTGATTTTATTTTTTACCAACTATGCAAAAAATTCCAGAGCTGGGGATTGAACCCAGGACTGCCACTTAATGTGTGGATACTCTACCACTGAGCTACTCTGGGATGATTCCCAGATGAAATTTCTCGCATTAGAACCATTGACAATATCATCTTCTGCAAACCTAAACTCATCTTCTGCTGATTTTAAAGTAGTTTTAATAGGCGATTATAAGATAATTTTAATTCCAAAGACAGGTTTTATGGAACAAGGAAGAAAAATACGGCACACTCATGAATAATGATACACTTTCTAAATTAATAGAATAACGAAAGACGCATGAATTATGATACACCTTTTAATAAATTGCACTTTATTGTGTATTTAAAATCTAAAGTGTTCCACATTTTCTTCGCTTTTTTTTTTTTAAGCATTAGGGTGCTATTTATTTTGCTTAGTATGAGAATTTTGTCTACATGATCTTGGTCAACAAGTTTTGTAGATATGAACTGTTACGGTGAAGATATTTTCAAATGTGCTTGCCAGATAACGTGAAGAGGGAGTGCGTTAAATAAAATGTTGAAAGTCGCACAAGGTTTGCAATTTTTGATAATTGATAGCTAAATTTGGAGCCAAAACGCAACATTTTATTATAAATATATTTCGAGTATAGTTAGAAAACACCTGGCGAATATTGTAAAATAGTTTTATTAGATGATTTTAATATAGATTTTAATTCCGAAGAAGTGTTTTATAGAACAGAGAAGACAAATACGGTACACTCATAGATTATGATACACATTCCAAATGGTATTTATAAAGGTGAGGTACACTTTGACTATTCCTGGCAAAAATTGCTAAACAGTTTTGGTAGGCGATTTTAATATAGATTTCTATTCCGAAGATGTGTTTTATGCAACAAGGAAGAAATGTGGCACACTCATGAATAATGATACACCTTCCAACTGAATGGAATAACGAAGAAAAATAGGGACGACGCATAAATTACAATATGCTTTTAATATATAGCACTTTAGTGTGTATTTGAAATTTGAAAGTGTTTCAGATTTTCTTCCTCTTTTTTTTTTTTGGGGGGGGGGGGTGACTACAGCTACTTTTTGATAAATGTACTACAACTACTTTTGAAATGTAGTCACTACTTCACAACTTTTAGAAGACAAATTGTGCTGAATGATTCAGTTTAAAATCATAGTTAAGGATATTGATAAGAGAAAACTATTGCTCTGATGTACTACTACCAGGGGAGTAATTAAGGGGATTGGGAGTGGGACTGGGGTTCCTTCAAGCATCAACTCCAGTTCTATGCTTGGAGTCAGAAGAAAGAGCAATCGCACCAAGCTCGAAACTCGCCAAGCATGGCAACATAAAAACGGTTTTAAATTAATAATTAAAAAAGTAATTAAAAATCTAAAATTCTAAGTAGCCTATAACCTTCTCAGGGTCCCATCTATATCTAAACCCAAATTCATCCTAATCGATTCAGCAGTTTAGGCGTGAAAGCGTCGTAAACAAACAAACTCACTTTCGCATTTATAATATTAGTTAGGATTTGAAATTGTCCATTAAAAAATCTATGTATAATAATCAGCTTTAGTAATAACAATAGTTTTCTTTTTACTTTTTGGAGGGGGAGGGCTTATACATAACATGTAAGCATTAAAAAAGTTTACAAAATTGATAAGCATAGAATTTTCTTTTTAAACACAAAAATTTGCATAACTGACGCAAAAGCAGAATTCAACTGATGCAAAAGCAGGAATCATGGTGTGCAGACAAAACTTTCCACTTTCAAATTGTCTTGTTTCTACATCATATATTGCTGTCTTTTAGGTTCAAGTTAGAGCATTAATACCTGTGGAATTAACCTTTCACGATGTAGAACAAATATTTTTATGTTATTCTCGTATTTATAACGAACATGCATACATCTCATAAGGAGGACTCTCACTACTATTAAGGAGGATACTGACAGAAAATGTTGTCTCAAGGTATTGCAGCCAATTTACTTTCCGAACATGTACCATGTAAGGAAAGTATTGTAATATGAAAAAATTCAAATTCAAGATTTTGGTGTATTTGCACGTTTTGAGGTCTTCTGAATTCATTTATGCTATTTTTAAAAGATGTATGTATGCGAGTGAACACGATAGCTCCTGAACGGGGCATTCGATTGAACTCAAATTGGGTATATATATGTATAAACCACCATCGCAAGACCGGTATTCATTTTGGTGTGTATAGGACTTTTAGTTTTTCTACAGGGCTACGACAAAGATTTCTTTTACTTTATGGCCTATGGGCAGAAATTCTTGAAAGTGCGCTAGCGTTTAAACGGCACATTTGATTGAACTTCAATTTGGTATATATGTTTGAATTGTTCATCGATTAAAATTTATTTAAATGTTTGGTAATGATCTTAATCGTTAGTGTTCGGAAAGTCGAGTGGAGTCACTCCAGATTTTTTTTTTTCAAATGATGAGCATGGCTGTGAATTCTTCACTTATTACTGACAAGTACAGTATGGAACCTCTTATCCGGAAATCAGTTATCCAGAATCATTTTTCAATTGACTAAATTCCTATTTTTTCCAAAAGAAAAGCAAAAAATGAGGTTTTTTTTACATTTCTTATGTCTTTGTTTTTTATTTTGAGTACTACAGCTAGAATTTATAAAGTAAGCAATCTGGTAAGATATTTTATTTATATTTTTAGTGTGTGACTAAGTTTGCCAGAATTTATTGTATATTTACTACTTCCTCTGTAAATGATTGTTATTTATCTTGATCATATTAAAGTTTTTTATATTATTTTTCTAGTATATTAACAATTAATGTTTAACTCTAATCAAAAATAGAGTAACATTTATGCTATCAATCAAATCAGTAGATGTCATGTTAATCCCCAACCAGTCATCCAGAATACACCCGGTGCCAACCATTCCGGATAACAGGTTCCATACTGTATATAGAGTCTAAAGATGTATTTAAAGGAGGAGGGGGCATCGATTCAAGACTCTTCCAGAAATTTCGATCTTTGTTAGACTGATAAGTCAGGGATGCTAACTGCTGTAAACAGTTATGGAGCATTTTTGGGAGCAGGAAAATTGCTGTTTCGAAGCAGATGAAGAGGTATAGGGAGCAGTTATATTATTGAAAATTAACTGATTAACAGCAAATCCTAATTATTAATAATGATTTTGACTAATTAGTAGCAATAATTAGTAATCAATTTTAATTATTTTGATAAAAATATATAGTTAATTTAAACAAAAGTAAATATGTTCATGTACTCAAAAGTAATCTTCAGGATAATTGATTATTCGTTCTTTTATGTCGTTAAACAGCACATAAACGAATATATTTCAATACTAGCTGAAGTACCCGTCCTCGACGGGTTAGTGAATGCAAATTTCCAAAAAGCAAGAACTTTCGTCAGCATTGTAGGAGTACACAGAATGGATGTAGTATGTTGCCAAAGTAAAGAAAGCGAAGTTATAATTTTTAAGTATTGTTAAAATATTACAGGTTAGAGAGTAACTAAGTAATATCATTTCATTCGCTTTAGTCGTAATTATGTGATGCGCGAACGAATATTGACGCATATTGAAATAATTGTCGCAAAATCTCAAAATTTAATCAACATTTTTGAAAAATTGTGAAGCCTAGAATTTAAGTTGAGTGACAACCTATCATGTCACCTCAATTTCGTTTCATTCCCTGCAGTCTTTATTTCGTGATGCTGGAACAAATTTTCAGCATTTTAAAACGATTTTCGCAAAATCTCAAAATGTAAGCAAAATATTTTTAAAATTCAACGCCTATAAATTAAGATTAGCAACTACCTATCATATCACTCAATTCCGTAACATTCGTATTTGTCGTTATTACGTGATGTTTGAAGAATTATAAACGTATTTTGAGAGAATTTTCACAAAATCTCAAAAATCTAATAAAAATGTTTAAAAAATTGGACTCCTATAGTTTATGTTGAGCAACCATCTATCGTGTGACCAAATTTCATATCATTTGCTTTAGTCATTATTACGTAATACGGGAACAAAGATTCACTTAGTTTTAAACGATTTTCACAAAATCTCGAAATCTGATGGATTTTTTTTAATTAGATGCTTATAGTTTAAGGTGAGTGACCACCTATCATTTCACCAAATATCATTTTTTCACCTTTGCAGTTATTGCGTGATGTGCGAACACAAATTTACGCAGTTTGAAATGATTTTCGCAAAATTTCAAAATCTAATCAAGATTTTTTTTTTAATTCGACGCCTATGTTTTAAGTTGAGTGACCACCTATCATGACACCCAATTTCATATCATTCGCTTCTGTCGTTTTTACGTGATGCTTGAACACAAATTTACGCAGTTTGAAAGGATTTTCGCAAAATCTCAAAATCCAATCAGGAATTTTAAAAAATTGGACGCCTATGTTTTAAGTTGAGTGACCACCTATCATGACACCCAATTTCATATCATTCGCTTCAGTCGTTTTTACGTGATGCTTGAACACAAATTTACGCAGTTTGAAAGGATTTTCGCAAAATCTGAAAATCTAATCAAGATTTTTTTAAATTCGACGCCTATGTTTTAAGTTGAGTGACCACCTATCATGACACCCAATTTCATATCATTCGCTTCTGTCGTTTTTACGTGATGCTTGAACACAAATTTACGCAGTTTGAAAGGATTTTCGCAAAATCTCAAAATCCAATCAGGATTTTTAAAAAATTGGACGCCTATGTTTTAAGTTGAGTGACCACCTATCATGACACCCAATTTCATATCATTCGCTTCAGTCGTTTTTACGTGATGCTTGAACACAAATTTACGCAGTTTGAAAGGATTTTCGCAAAATCTGAAAATCTAATCAAGATTTTTTTTAAATTCGACGCCTATGTTTTAAGTTGAGTGACCACCTATCATGACACCCAATTTCATAACATTCGCTTCAGTCGTTTTTACGTGATGCTTAAACAAAAAAAGCGTCACGGACAGAATGACAGACAGACAAACTTTTTTTTGAGGGTCGCATCGGATTCCCGGGCGCTTGAAACGGATAGAAATCGCAAAATTTTTGAATTCCAAGAAATGTACAGACAAAAGTCTAATTTTATTTATATAGATAACTTACAAATTTAACCTGATCAAACAATGTTAAGTGAAGAATCCAAGATGTTGTTTGAAGCCCTCTTAGTGTTTTCCTGGATGAACTTTATTAACATGCGCAAATTAACAAGGGGGAAAAAAAAAAAAAGGAGGCCCAGCATTTTTCATTGTTTGTGTCCATGGACTAATGTTCAGAATTTTACGGCTATCTTCAGTGTGTGATTTTGCAATTGGTTACTGATTATTCTGTTTGTATAGGCTCATTTTGTACTGTGATTTGTGCCACTTGTTTCTGTGATGGAGCTCCTCACCTCTTCTGTGATGTTGCTTTTTTAGAGAAATAAAGGGAGGAGAGTCGCCTTGTGAAATGCACTTACCAGCTGCTGAGAATTGTGGAGCTCGCTATTTTTGCAGTTGTCAGTGAGCAAAGTATTTCTTAAAAACTAGGTTTTGGAGCAAAATAAAGAAAAATACATGTTTCAGCACAAAGTAATCTTCAGGATAATTGATTATTTGTTCTTTTATGTCGTTAAACAGCAGGTGCAAGTACTATGCAATGGTGCAGGCAAGAGGAATTGGAGCAGAATTAGTATCCCTTTAAAGTATTTTTCTGAGAAATTCTTCTTTTACCACAGTTCAGAGACCCTCAGATTTTTTTTTTTTTTTTTTTTTTTTCCTGGGCCTATTGATTGTTAGTGACTGCAATCAATTTGGAATAAACACAGAGATGTAGTGTAGCACAAGACAGTTTGGATGATATTCTAAGTATGATGATTAAGATTCTAAGTATGATGTAAATTTTAAACACCAAAATCAAAATATTCCATAAGCATAAAAAGTGTAAGATGAAAAGATAACAACTAGTATTTCAATATTTATTTTGGTATACAATAGTAAGCTGATACATAAACTTGCATTTAAAAGCCAAAGACAGAACTATCAAGCCCAGACAGTAATTATGGTTATAAATATACAATCAAACACATTTATGTGACACATCTATAACATTAGCAATTCCAGATTTCTATGTTCTATGTTGTTTATAAAAGATGAGAACCAAAACTGTAGCAGTTGCGGATTTCATAGATTCAAATTTTACCATTCAAAAATTCACATAAAGTACATAGTATATTGAAATGGAGAAACATTTCATAAAAAGTAGTCAAATTTGCATTACATTTTTCTCCCTTGTACATAATTTATAGGAGCAGAAAATGCTCACATACTGATACATAACTCTGGTCTATAGCTGTGGTAATTGTTCACTACCTAAGCAGGATTTCTACAGATATCTAATTTAAACAAATAATTTTTTGGTCCAGCAGCAAAACTTACCTAATAGCTGAGTAAATATTTATCTCTGAATTTAGAACTTTTATTATCATTTGCAGCAGAGATGCTATCTTTTATATTTTGTCTGTAAGCTAAATAAAATATTTAAAATTTTACAGAAAAATACATTTCATGTTTTCAAGCATACTTGGGATAACCTGGGCAGGAATAAGTGATGATACCACACAAACAAATCATAATAGTTATGTAACTTCTTTTAATACTTATAACCTTCTATTTTCAATACAATAACAAGGGTGCCTAAAATGTTTTTGTATGCCTATATTGTAGAAGTAAAATATAAAAATTTAGTCAAGTTCTACAATTAGCGAAGAGCAGATAAAGAAATTTTAAGAAATTGTGTTTTACTAAATGGGGGAAGGGACTAATAAAATGTGCAAGAGCAGGAAAAGGCCTCTTGTTGGGGTCATTTTAATTGCTAGTTCTGTGTATTTGGTATATTTGTTTTGTTCTCCTCCAAAGTTGAGATATATAATCTGTGTGCATATAAACTTGAGAGAATTTTATACTTTTACTCAAATGAATTATTAATAATACTGTTCCAGGGGAAAAAAGCATTGTCAATGAAACACAACTTAGTGTATATCAAGTACAGATTAAAGGGGGACAGCTGCTCCTCCTGAGAAAAAAGACAATGTAAAAGATCCTATTTTACACTTATAAAATGGATGTGTATATGAATCCGTAAACTAACTGCCCACCCACAAAATTGATTAATTCGCCACCGAGTATATAAAATGTTACAAGAGTCATTCTGATATTGGCACTCTTGAGTACTTGGCTACCTAGCTTTAGCAGATAAATATTGTAATGCTGTGTAAAAGTTTAAAAAGCTACAAGCTGAGAAACAAACTCCTCTTACAAATTTTAATTTCACAACCCCATCCCCCTTACCAGAGAACAAGAACATAAAACAATCTAACTGAACTATCCTCTAGCACTTTGACAGGTAGGCTAATTTTAGTAGCCTTACAACTATCAAAAATGTTAACCACTGAACAGTAATATCCAAAGGAGCCCATCAGAACTAGAGGTGCTAAAATAATTTCTAATTAGTTGCTTTACTTCATCAAATCTTTAATATGGATCAGATCGCAAATTGAGGGTAAGCATTATCTACAGCAAAGAAAATTTTTCAACTTCTGTGGCTACGCATAAACTGTCTATCGGAACCTATTCTTGACCAAAAATTGGTTTCACAGTAACTTTATTTTTCCTATAATCAGTTTTATATGTACTTGTAGTATAGTACCAGAAAGATTTCGTAAGGGGGAAAATATCATTCTGGATTAAAATATAAAAGAATTTACTTGGGCTAAAAATTATTAGTTTCATAACCAAAAACTTGATTTTTTTTCTTTTTTTGTGTGTGTATGTATAAGTATTTCCTTACAATTCCAATTTTTCCCTGACCAGTGACACATGTGTAAATAGAGCAATTAGAAATCTAAGAGAATAAGGAACAGTTATCAATAATGGCAGACATTTCTGTAGACAAAGTTTCGTGAATTATTCATAGCTATATACAGCATCTTGAAGTATCTAATTTAAAATATGACTATTTGGACGAACTACAGAAAGCTATATTAAATGAACAGAGCAGGTAGTTAAACAATCTTTAATTCTGTATTTTTATATATTGTTTGGTTACCTTTTCTGTTAATCATTCACTTTTTTAAATTATTATTATTAATAGTTAAATAGAATACAAATAATAAAAAAGAATTTTAAAAATGTGTTTTTTAACATTTTCTAAGAGTTTCTTGCACTGTAAAAAGACATTACTGCAATGCTATGCTGTTGTGATGAAATACCTTCAGAAGCTGTTTATACTTCACATATTGATTGGTCAAAGTGTTTACAGTTATGCACGGTTCTTCCAATTAAACATTCTTCCGTGAACTCTGTAGCATAACAGCCTTCAATTAGTTTTGGTTTGCATTACTGTACAGTGATATTTCCTTGCCCATTCTACTAATGAAATACATCTTTATTCTTTTTATTTTACTTTTGAATGATTACCACAAAAAATGAAACTTCATCAGTTTGTCTCTCATATCATCACTAAGATATTTTTTCAAAATATGGAGTACTACAATTATTCAGTTTACTTGCTTTAAACACATAATTGAAAACCAAAGTTTTAATGTTTGGGGAACAAATCCAAAAGTGTTCAATTCCAAAAGAGTTCTGTGCAAAAATAATTAAGAATATCTTATAGTTAACATAAAATCGTATGTGTATTTGTTTAATAAGGAACATCACAGGCAAAATACTCTTGCATTTATCCCCTTTCTTCATGGATATCAGAATCACAATGATTTTGCAGCATATAGACTTGTTACAAATGTATTTTCTTACAATAAGGTGTTCGACTAAGCATAATAAAGTGCTCTGGATTGAAAAAGATTCAACACAACACAGCAGTTACAATGAATAAAATATATATGTATGAATTTACATTACACCAAATCTATAAAAAAAAATTCTAAATATAACAAAATACATCATTTCACTTACATACACAAATCACACTCTGGAATTAAAAAGCAAAACAAAATTTTCAAACTCTTGATTAACTTACACTTTTACATCCAATATCATATGACTAGTGACCTGGCATAACAAAATTATATTATCAAATGATGTAAGAAAATTTGCATTTGTGGTTAATGAAAGGAATTAACTCCTTACAAAACAATAACACAGTTCAGTTTTAAAAGATTATTCATTTACAAGAAACTTCTATCAATTTTCTTTTCCTTTTAAATAAGACACCATACTTCATTGATATACATAACAGCTTAAAAAATAAATATGCTATTTGAAAAATACTCATCAGAACAGTGACATATTCAAAATTAACAGATTACACAGAGGATCCATCAAGTTTACTGGATTAATCATAGACTAGATTATCAATTACAAACTTCGAACTAATGGTAAATCAACATTAACTTATTTTACAAGAAACGATATTTCTATTTCTTGTTCAAAGGAGTTAAGATTATCAATCACAAACTTTGAACCAATGGTAAATCCAGGGGCGTAGCAACGACATTTGTCAACCGGGGCAAAACATGTGTTCGGCACCCTCGCTCTTCCCCCTTTTTTCAGATAGGAGATAACAATTACAAAGTTATGAAAAAGTGATCTTAAATGTTCATTAGAACAATAATCATAGTTTTATAAATCCAAATAAATTCTTCCTTTTCAGCAGTTTCTTCTGGCTTTATGTCAGCTCCACATACATGACTGCTTGGTTTTGTCTGTTAACATCAGTCTCTGTAACGGCTTTATTTTGGTCTTCTGTTTTACTGTTCAACCACGATGACAATTGTTGAGCTTTATCTTTTGCTTTTGTTCATTTTCCGTGTTTTGTGATCCGGTAAATTTTAAGTGTGGATGCAGCAGTTTTGAGGAACAAATACTTAAAACATGTCAAACACAATTTTTGTACCATGAGATGCGATACCATATAAAAAAAATATGTACAAATAAACAAAAGTAAGCTTTAAAAAAAAAAAAAAAAAAAAAATTGCATTCACAGATTTGATTTACAATTTCCTTTCTGGCACCGTCTTCTTGACCAGGGCCTGGGCACTTGCCCTGCTTGTCCCCCCCCCCCAAGCTATGCCCCAGGGTAAATCAATATTAACTTATTTTACAAGAAACAACATTTCTATTTCCTCTTCAAGGGATTATTTACTTAAAAACAAACTTCGTTCAATTTTCATTTCCTTCAAAATAATACACCATAGCTTCACAAAAATAAACAAGATTAATCTATATACTTCAATGGAAGAAAGGGGAGTGGGGTAACTTTCTTTGAAAACGCAAATAATCATCAGAACTGTATTGGCAAAATTCAGAAAAAGATCACGCATTAGTTTTACAAAATTTAGATGAATAAGACTAGGCGATTATGATTTTTAAATCTAGTCGAAATGAAAGAAAACCTTACTTTATTTCTGAAACTATAAAATACATACAGTTAACTAAGGCTTATAATTTCAAAAATAAAAAATACCTTGTTCAGTTAAAGGGATGTTAACCATCAGAGTTTTACTAATTTTCAGAAAATATATTTTTCAGCCCACATTACACAAAGCTTCTATAGACCTGGTTCAGTAAACCCAGGTGCCGGCTTTTGGTCGAAAACATTTCATGAGATGACTGTCGCCCCAGCCACATTCTAAACTTTAAAAACTTTGCCAAAAGCAGAAAAGCTAATCTTTCACCAAAAAGACTGGAAGAAACATGAAAAACAAATAATTTTAAACTGTTAAAAATGATTATTTCACTAGTCTCATGAATGTAATCTATAGTTAAATATAAAAACACCTTTTTTCATACCCTATTCGAGCACTTTTGGAATATATAGCACAGCCTTCTTCATGTTGGTACTGTCTGCTCTTCATTAATTTTGTAAAAACTTTTGCCACCACTCGTCTAATTGCACGTGCAGTGTACACTAAGGTGACAAGGCTGTAAATGACACCAGACATGCACAAATAGACAAAGGGTGGCAAAAGTTTTTACAAAATGAGTGAAGAGCAGACAGTAAAAACATGAAGAAGACCATGTGAGATGTGTGTGTTGTAAGAGCTCCAATACAGTACAAACATGGTGTTTTTATATTTAACTATGGTAAAAATGATTTTATAATTAGTAAAGATTTTTATTTTGTTCTGCTCTATAAGGCTGCAAAGTTATGTTGGTGTTACTAAAAGTTTTTCTGATGATTCATGGCTGCTCAACGTAATAGTTTGCCAAAGGTTTGAATTTGGCCAACCTACTACTCTTTGATTACTTTTTAATGGTACATTTAAAAAAACGTGAACAAAAATGAAATATGTAAACTTACAGTGTACTGACAGGCATCAGCTACTTCAGCAAACGAAATACCAGACCTCACATTTCAGCATCTGGTTTATGGAAAGAATTGAGGTAAACTACTATGGAAACTTTTAACAATATATTTTAAAGACTCAATGAGTTCACTTATTTTTATTTATTTTTTTTAAATGAAATTCACGGCACAATAGAAATTATTTATATCCCTTAATACTCTCTCCTGTACCCTTACTTAAAATTTCGATTACCTCCCTTAATATCCTTTACATATAGGTAACCGATGGAATGTATCTTCACCAGCATAAAAAAGTCTCTCCTGCCCTAACTCTACCTGCATAAAAGTTTGGACAATGCTCAAATTCACTCAGGAATGAACAGCTATAAACATGTTTGATTACATAAATTTACATTTTAGGGAACTTCTTTTTTAATACTTTCTGTGTCATCTGTTTGAAATTTTGTATGAGCACAAAGGCCACAAATGACAAAATTTTCAGAACTCAAAAGAATTACAGTTGTTCAGATTTTTCACACCAGAAAAAGACCCACAATCCTTATGCTTTTGGAACTACCAACAAAGGTTAGGATTTCTCATATCTAAAACTAGTACAATACTTTGTAATCTCTCAAAATATCAAGAGTGCCCGATTCTCTAGGCAGGCAAACCATCATAAACCTCAAAAGTTATGGGCAAACTAATTTCAAGTTCAGATTTTTAAAGCCTAAAAAAAAAAAAGAGAGAGCAAAATTTTATAATCTTAAAATAAACAAACTATGATCATATTAGACTACAAAAAACTATTCAGGTTATTGAACCTAAAAATGTTGGAAAATGAGATCTTATTTTAAAATCAAAAGATCACAGTGAAAAATAAGTTCTTGGAAAGAACTAAAATTAACAAGATTTACTGCAATTCAGTGAAAATGTGAGTGGGATATTCCAAAGATCATTAGGGAGTTTTATTGTCAGGTATAAACAAACATTTAGGATTTATTTGAAATCACTGCATTAAGAGGTACGAGTTCCGAAGAATTTGATGTAGTACTTTACAAGAATTGTCAATTCCTTGAGTAGATAATTACTAAATAATTAGAACCTCGTAAAATGTTAATAAATAATTAAACCCACTACAAACATTACATAGAAACAAACCTGAATTTTTAATAAAATATAAAAACATCAATTTTTAATTCATTTATAATTATTTCAGTTCATAGTAAGTTTTTAACTACTGTATGTATCCCCAGGGATTTGTGTCCAGTGGTTCTTACTGCATTTGAAATAAAAAATAATTAGTTTTATGAGAATTTATTAATTCTAAAAAATAATTTTGTTAAAAATTCAACCGTATTTTCCAAAAGCTGTCCAAATACAATAAATAAATAAAATGAAAATATGCAAAAAAAAATTATAAATAAATAAATAAACAAATAATAAATTAGTGTTTTAATTAATTTGCTAATAATTGCTTTAATTATGTTGTGTTTTAATTAATTTGCTAATTTATAAATTTATGTTTTAATTAATTTGCTTGGAATTAAAAAATACACTATTTTATGAGGATTTCATTAATTTTATAAATTCATTTTGTTTAAAATTTTATAGGATATTTTCTAAAAGCAATTCAATGGAACTTTTATATTAAATCTCATTCCTTTGTCGGCTATATTTATTCCTAATATTCACATTATATTAGGAACGTTAAATCACACTCGCTTGTCCGCCATCTTGTTTATGAATAAATAACATTTACCATAATCAGCATCCGCTAAACTTGAGAAACAGTGTACTACACTAAGCATGAGCAATATGGTCAAAAACTCTCTGTGGTCGCTAACTTTACTTCAGTGGAGAAAGAAGCGTAGTTGCACTTGTTTGAGTTCTATGGAGGTGGACTGAAGGACTTAAGTTTGTTTCATACATCTATAATTTATGGAAATTTGAGTGTTGTTAAATTAATAATTAACATGACTAAGGTTGTAGTAAAACAGCTCTGATATTCACAGAAAACACTGTCAAAGTAAATTTAAGGATAAGGGGGGGGGGGATTGCATAAAACTAACCCATCTGGTTGAAGATGATCATGATTTCTGTATAATATTCAGATGAACATCAAACATCTCTTCTTCCCTGTAAATCATCTTCCATGTCTAGGTTTTTTAAAAAATATTTCACAGACTAATGTAAAAGATCATCCAATTGTGTTATCCTCAAGCAAACAGGTTGCAAGAATAATACTCCATGCCTGACATATTAACATAATATATACATCTATTTTCAAAGGAAAACAAACTTCACATACTTAAAACTAAAATGAAACGGATAAAATTAATAAACTATAAGTTGCCTTCATAAATATTCATAGCATCACATTGGAATCAAAAGATATTTAGAACTTAACACATAATTGTACAAATTCTATTTTATACTTGATATGTTAAAATTATACCTCCAAAATAAAACACATTTAGCTTCATTGGAAATTCACACTTTAAATAAGAAAGGATAAAGCAACAATCATCAAATGCATATGAATTGTACAAATTACCAATTCTGTTGGCACAATATTTCTACTCTTATTTATAAACAAAACACAAGTCTGGCTAAAATAAATTACTTCTACTTTCTGAGCACGGCCTTCTAAAAATAGATGCACTGTTAATGCATAAAATCATACTTAAATACATCACACTTAATCAAAAGACATTTCCACAAAACTTTTCTTCAGGCAGTTAATAGCAATTGGAAAAGTACACACTATAGTCAAACCTTATTTGCAATCCTCCTTCATGAGAGAACAAATTAAATTTAATACAAACTTGTGTCCGTATCAAGTAAAGGGAAGAACCATCAGTCACAACAAGGTAACCCTAGAAGTGAAATCTGCAGATTTATGCTAAGAGATTAAAATTTTAAAAAGCCATATGTACGATCAGTAATATATAGTATGTTTAAAAGATCAAAGAGTAATAGGGTTTGTTATTTCAAAGTTAGTATGCTAATTGCTGTACATATTTATGTAAAATGTTTAAAGATTCTCAGCTGAGAAATAAAGTTTGCTTTACTTGCAAATGTAATATTTTATCAACATCTAGAATGATATATATATCACCACGAAAAGTCCTAGATAATTCAGATAAGTAATTTTTTCTTTCAAAGTATATTGTACTAAATTTAAATTCAAATAGTCACAAGATATTTATGCCTGTTACTCCATTCATTTCCCCACATTTAAATGTAAATCATGCAGATTTTTAACTTAAATACTTACAAGTTTTTGTGTGTGGTAGTGGTGGTAGGTTGTTTTCTCGAATAAAATACAAGTTAAACATAACATTTTAACAGTATAAACATTTACTGTGTTATACTAAAAGATCAACTTTTAAAAAAAACTTTTTTTTTTTTTTAATTTACTACCCTTGCAATGGCAATATTGCTACTTGGGAGATAAATGTGAAAATAAATGCTGATTAATGGTTGAAATTATTCCACTCACAGCATTGCACCATTATTGATGTATTTTCTTCATCTAACTACTTATGTTATGCATAAAATTTACTTTTTCAAATTTAATTACACAGGTGTCCAGAAAATGTACTCAATTTTTATAAGACATTAAAAAAAAAAAAAAAAAAGACACTCTAATTTTAAGGACAGTATAGCAGAAGACAAATGTGTCATGGTATGCACTGATGGCAATTTATGCAGTGCATGCTGAAGTCAAGCAAAGTCATGTGCTGCCAGTACACAAGATACATTAACAACCACAGTTCAATACAATGGGTGATGTACAGAAGCTGGTAGTGGTCATTTTCAGCACATATCATCACCTTGCCTCAGTGCCAAAAATCGTTTTTTCAGTAATGATGTGTTGAGTTGCAGGTATTCTTGGTGTTTTTTCTGAAATTGTTATGTTTCAATTTCACTGCTATCAATGCACTCCTTCCGCGATTAAAAAATTATACAAATTATCACACTTTTTTCATCTACAGCTATGCTATGTTCTCGGACTGCAAATTTATCATGAGCATAAATTGCATCCCACGAAAAGCCAACTGTAGCTATTAGTAACTTAATTTTCTCTACAATCTTTATTTTAAAAGAAGGATGGGGGGGGGACGATTAGTTTACAATGGATTAAGTGGATTACCAACACTTAATTGGCTTGAGCAAAAATGTAAGGGATCACAAAATTTTTAATTTGATTCTAGTAACCTGCAGCAGGTGGACACACACACACACACACACCAAAAAAAAAAAAAAAAAAAAGTAATAGAGGGACAATCAATTATGCAAAATAATTCTCAATCCATCACTCATAATATTTTAATAAGGTTCCCCAAGTAACTCATTTCACTATTTTTATAAGGTATCTTGATACAGACTGTATTCCAGGCAAACTTATAATACATTAGTTACTTGAGAGTTATAGCAGCCACTGAGGTGACATTAAAATCATACGAAGATTGCAATCTATACTTTTGCCAAGCTCATAAAGCAGGCAAAAAAAATAAATAACAATACTTACAGGTCTCTTGAATCTAGTTCAGTGTCAGATTCAGAAAAAAAAAAAACTATTCTGGGACAGATCACTGACTTCTTTTGGAAATTCAAATGCATTTATAAGACAATAAAGGTTCAGCACTTCCATTTGGCTCCTGATTTTTTTTTTTTTTTTTTGGGTGCATCCATTACTTAGGCAACAGATAAATGTTATTACTACTTATTTCCACATTTATACTTCATAAGCTTGGCAAAAGCATAGCTATGGTTAAGTATGGTATTTTAAAAGAGAAATTGTATAATAAATATTATTGTCGCCAAGCAAGTTCAGTGGCCACTAGACAGGTACAAAAAATAAATATATATATTATACAATTTCAACGAATTAAAGTAATTACAGAGCAATGTCCCTCAACAAAATCGATAACAACATTTCAATAGCATTTCATATAAAAATACAATAGACTCTCTCTTAGCCGGCCATATTTCAGTAAAGTTTTGAAAAAGACACAAAAAAAAAAAAAAAAAATTCCAACAATGATCATTATTGACTTCTGTCATATCGGATACAGATGGAGCAAACACACTGGAAAGGGTTTATGCTATGCTATGTAGAACAACAAGCATTAGCTTCCTAAGTTGATGTGATGCTTCAAAAAGAAACCCAGATATACTTAATGTCTTTGGAATCACTTGCATGAAAAAAAAAAAAAAAAAAAAAATGTAAATAATTTGATAGCACAAATTTTTAACTGTGTTTGCAGTGTTTTGTTATTAGGAAAGGAAGGCACGGTGCAACAAGCAACTATCTGTACACATAATTCAAAACTTTCAGCAAATTCATAATAGCCTGTGATAACAGAATATGTAATACATACATGAACAAGTGCATATGTACATATTTATATACAGGCATGCATGCGATGTGCAAAGTACAGTGACTAATCATCTAACTGTACAGTGAAAAAAATAATTCCTGAGGAAATTATCTATACTTAAACAAAAGCGCTGCAAAACTATTTGCAAGACCTTGGAATTCTCAGTCAATACATTTTCTAGCTTTGGCTACAATACACAAGCTGGCGCAAGGATCCTCTCAATCAAACTGAAACTATGGAAAGTTCAAGGAAGGTTCAGAAATTCTAAGATCTCAGAAAGGTACGAAGAAACAAATAACCAAAACAAAAAGGAATTACCGACTTTGTTCTAGGAGATAGTAAAGCAGAGGTTGCGCTGTCCATCGCCAATGTTGCAAATTGCAAAAATAAAATTACTTTGGCGATAGAAAATACGTTTTGGCAAAAATATTGACAATTGCTTTTATTAATGATGTCCAGAAAAATCTAATTGTGTGAATGAATTCGGGAAATGTTAAAAAGAGCCAGCGCAACCCCTGGTAAACTATATTTATCTCGGAGCATAAATTTATTTTAGTCCAAGACATTATTAGCTTTTTATATTGCCTTTATATTTGTACAATTTGTGATATTTTACTGATAGTCATTATTAGTCTGACTTGAGAAAGTGAGTCTTATTATGTATTGTTAATACATTAAAATTTTATAAAAATAAGGGGGGGGGGGAGAAGAGGGCTTATACTGCAGTTATACCGAGTTCTCCATACAATTTTTGGAAAGAGATGTAAAACAAACAATTATATGCCAAATTTTGTATCTTTGCAGAAATCCTATCTATAATTAAACTTATTTTCAGTAATTTTTCTTTTTTTTAAGGGGGGGGGGGCTTCAGTTAATACTGCGGACATCAATAATGGGATTTAAAGCACAAAAATGGGTAATTCTTTTGTATATACCTTGAAAAATTTTACCCTAGCTTATTCTTGATATGCATGAAAATATTTAAATAAATCTATTGGTAATAATAAGACAAACATGAGTAGATTGAAATTTTGAGTACTTACGTATTATCCTGGTGGTCATTCCCGCCAAGCTATTTTTTCATCAAATATGCTGGCAAGCTGTTGCCAATCCTATTCCAAACCATCAATATTTTCATGCATCCGGTATTTATCTTGGCAAAAAATAGCTCATCTTGGCGGACCACTGCGATAATACATAAGTAGCAAATTTTCTTTTCATTGGGGAATGATTGTTTTGTAAATACAGTCAGACCTCATTATCCTGACACAATGTCCGTCACATTACCCCGTTTATCATAACAGGTTTTTCAAAGTTCTCATTTAGTGCAAATAACCAATTTGAACATTTGCAACTCCGGTTATCGAAACACCCTACTTATGACACCTTTTTGTAGTCCCGCGAGTGCTGGGATAATGAGGTTGGATTGTACTTCATTATGCACACTTTCGACATCTTAACGAAGAGCCTGGCACACATCACCATACTGAGAGGAATATTTTTGCGAGTTTTATAGAAATAATATACTTTTTTTTTTTTTTTTTTTTTGTATGTTCCTCAAATTTGCCTAGAATAGTCTGCAACAAAACGCATAACAATGAGTGAGCAAAATAACATAGTGGGTAAATTTATGAACATTATTATGGTATAGGGGGATGTAGGGAGGGGGATACTTACTCTCTGGTTTGAGTAACTTAAGACAGACAATCTGAAAATATGTCTTTAATGGCACTCTGCCAAAATGTTCTAGGTCCAACCGATGAAAAACTACTGAAAAATTTATAATGGACTATGAAATATTTTTTAATGACTTATTCACTAAAAAGGAATTCAAGAGAACTTCATAGCGCTGTATGGTATGTATATGATCATGATGAAAACAACAGCTTAACGAAGAATTTTAGCAAAATACTGGTAGTTTTTGATTTTTAATGTGGCATTTTAAATTTACATGTTGTTAGCCTTACCAGTTAATTAAACATTTTCAGCAAGTAAATCACAAAAGGACAGAATGTCCTTTTGTGATTTACTTGCTGCTAGTAGAATATCAAAACACTAGATGAGTGTGTGCACTGGTTGTGGTGAATTATTTAATAAGATCAAGAATTTCAATTTTTAATCAACATAAAGCCAAACATCATTCAGAATTAAGTAACTTATCTATAACTGCACATTTATCTTATTAGTCCCCGAGTAAACCCAAATTCAATTTGGTTAACATGAATCATGATTAATTTAAAGCATAACAAGGTTTGACTATAGCAATACTCCAAAATCAATTTCATTAATAACAATAATAAATGTTCACTACAGTACTTACAAGTTCAATTACATTGACAGGTGATAAAAAGCAAATCTCTAGGAAGCTGTCCGCCAAATTAAAATGTTAAAAATCTAGAAAATGACAAATGCTTTGCGTTACACAGAATGGTTATGGAATTAACAATAACTACTCATTTTCAATAGAAAAAAAACCAACAGTCACATTAGTTTTAGAAGGTCAAGTTGAAGAGCTAGCAGAAACTAATAAAACCTTCTGCCTCTTCCTCTAGGATAGAAACTGCCTCGTGGCCGTGGAGAAAAACTAAT
Organism: Cheiracanthium punctorium; assembly: GCA_038373885.1. Classification (NCBI taxonomy): domain Eukaryota; kingdom Metazoa; phylum Arthropoda; class Arachnida; order Araneae; family Cheiracanthiidae; genus Cheiracanthium; species Cheiracanthium punctorium. The sequence continues at coordinate 548,102 of JAWZYV010016091.1, read as the reverse complement.
GCTTGTACTATATTTGCCACCAGGTGGAGCATACAGTTCACGCCCAGCTTTAGTATCTCGTTTCATATGCTTTCTGTCATCAGAGTTAGCCGTGTCAGATTCTCGCTTGATAGGTGCTGTGATGCTTGTCTTTGTCACAGCTGCAGTGACAGGCTTCCAAGATAATGTTATGGAGGCTTTAAATGTTGGCGGACTTCTGAAGAGATCCTTAATCAGTGCATTGATGTTATTCATTGTACGTAGAGCAATGGCTTTGAGTTTTGTTTCCTCAGCTTTTACTTCCTTCATTTTGTTGCCAACGAGCGACTCCCTAAATGACTTGATTCCATTCTGAACACCCCGTGCCAGGAACTGCAGTCTTGTCTTCAAATCTTTCAATCGTTGAGAGTTGTCAGGCGAAGTTAAAAACTCTGTGTTATGCTTTAGTAAATGAAGTAATGTGTGCAACAAGCATTCTATGTGAGTAAACTGCAAATTGGGTTCATCTTGTTTCACGCCATTTTCATCTTCAACGGGAGGTGGTGGTAATGGAATGTACTTCAACAGAATATCATAAACAACTTCTGTACAATCCTTAATTTGATCATTCTCCGTGATGAAAGGCGCTATCTCTGCAAGTAGCTTTATTATATCTAAACTCAACTCCGTTCCATTTTCTAATTCCATGATGTCATCCAGTTTCGGCAGAACATACAGACATATATAAACCACAAACTGAGTTGAACTAACAAATGGTGAAAAATATACTTGGGCATTGTGCACACACTGCATGAAGCCTGCAATATTATCAGCAGAGGCATGGAATTCGCTATCTAATTCCGCTTGATCAGCAATCACTTTGACCAGTGTCTGTTGAACTGGTATTGTTTTAGCTATTTTCAAATTGGACAGCAATGGCAAAAGACTCAAAAAATCTTCACCACTAATTTTTGCAAAGGCCCTCTTGCAGCGCTCAAGTACGAATTCTTCAACATCTTTACCTGCAAGCTCTGGTGGTAAAAACTTGAATTTAGTGCAAAGAAATTGAATAGCACGTTTACGAACTTCATCACTTTCAGTTTGCGAAATTTGAATGAAAATACCTTGCAAAGTCAGCTTTACATCTATCTTTAGTAAGGTCATAAGAGCAGTATGCACCGTAGCTATCTCACCAGAATCTTCAGATTGTAACATCTGTGACAACACATCGGATATTTTTGTAATAAATTCCTTGGATTCTTTACAGAATCCGGGCAAGTGCTTAACAGCAAGCTTTCGAATAGATACATCTTCATCTTCAAGCAAATCTAACTGAGCATCAAGGGCGGAATCTGCTAAATGAGGGAAATCTTTCAAAAATCTTGGAATAAACTGGCAGGCTAGCCTTTTTTCATTTGTATCTCCTTTTACTGATTGTAAAATTTCAAGATATTCAGCTTCATGTTCAGATGCCTTATTTTTAGAATCGGCCAAGATATCATATATTTGGTACAACCGGTCAACTTTATCCATTTTCGAAAGTGATTGAAGGAATACTAATGCAAATGCAGACGTAAAATGAAATAAGCAAAGCAAAACTATTACGATGAATTTATTAATATAAAATTTATAATATAACTTACATAAAACAACACTTCAACCCTTAAATTGGTTAGAATTGGCGCACGCGCACGATTTCGATCGTACATAGACGAAAACAGTTATGTAACAGTTATTCAAAAATAACCGCGAAAGTATATGTGCGTTCAACATATCCCAGTCGCTCATTTATATTGGGTTCGTTCGATAATTCACTGGTTGTGCCCCGGTGGTAGTGGCTGTGTGCTCAGCGTGACCAGAGCGCAACCAGAATGATTCTGCTTGCGAGGTGGGTTATCTATCCCTGTTATTAGAGAAGAGTTTCTAATATTTATTTATGTTTTCTTGGCTTGGCATCCGATGTGGTCAGGATCACCGAAACCGATGGGAGACGTTAGATGCAACTCCGTAGAAGGAGGTACTTTCCTTTGGCAAAATCATGGACTAAGAGGGTACAGGACAATCATCCAATCATTGTGAAAGAACTAAATGAAATCTGCCCAAATGACGGCGCTGGGAGTCGTACGCATTAATTTTTTTGGCGCATGCATCGTGTGCTAGTAGCTAACACGTAAACAAATATCAACGGAAGCACCCCGCGGGAGATGCTTACGCCGTGTGTCGTCAGAGGGCGCCCATGCCGTTAATCATTAAAAGGGGATCGCATATTTTCCTTTCAGAGGCTGACGTAGTTTCGCCCGTCTGCCGCTTCCCGATGATCGTCCTAAAGCCTCTTAGTCCGTGGGCAAAATCAAAAGCCGGATTCATACTGGCCGTACCGCACCTCTAAGATGCCGCAATGACGTCAAGTGGCGAGCGCTGAGGGTTCGCGCATTATCTGGCGAGAACGGATATTCCGCAGCGACTGCAAAGCTGCAGCCAATTACAGAAGAGCTTTTACAGCTACAGCCAATTACAGAAGAGCATTGGTGTATTTACTTGCGGCACCGCAGGCTTGCCGCGCGGACAGCCAACGGTCCAAAACGGCGAAACAGTACAGCATGGTTGCGGTGCGGTGCGGCAGATATGAATCCACCTTAACTTTAGCCAATGGACGATATCGATATGACGTCTTTTATCCACCAACACGTGACCTTTCGGCTGTGTTGATCATAGATATAGGAATAACTAGATCACGCATCCGTATACTAGTAAGAGGTTTTTCTTGTTGCCAAATATCTTCGGTGGCATCGCCCATGATAGTGGCAGAAAGCAGTGTCTTGATCATGGTTTATTGTTATTTTCGCCACTAGTCCAGCATCTTATTTATTTATTTATTTTTAATTAACTTTAAGCATTATCATGCCCAAGTCATGCTGTGCGTATAATTGCACCAACAGGTTTAGGAAAGGATCTGGAATATCTTTTCACAGGTAATAAATGCTTGAAATTGGTGGTATTGAAAATCAAATACCAATTGATGTTCAATAACAGTAGTATTTTTAAATTTCCTATTTACCTATGCTTTTCGTTCACTTTGTAAAGTTATTGAAGGAGATATTGCACATCCTTCTTGAATTAAAGTAGACATTGCTTAATTCATGTTTCTCTATAAATATAATCCTAAAACATTTGACCGTACGATATATATATAATATATACTTATACTAATATATATATATAATATACTAATATATATATATATATATAATATAATAATATACTAATATATATATTACATATAATACTAATTATACTAATATATATATATATAATAAGTATATATATATATATATATATATACTTATTTTTAAATTGTATACTTGGCACTTAAACTATAAAAAATGAGATAAATAAAGCATCGTAATTTACTTTTTACGAATAATTATTAATCATATTTTACAGGAAATGATTAATTTTTCTATCATTTTTCAAAAATAACTCTTGAATTGGGGATATTGAATTATCTTATTTATTCTAACTAGATTTTCCACATTTGAGCATTTTTTAGCGACTTTTAAAATTACTAGTTTTAATATTAAATTCATTTTTTTTTAGTTCAACGTGATTGTTTGTTTAAGTCTTTATTTATGTTTCTTTATACTTTTGTTTAAGTAAGCTTTATTATGTTAGTGTTTTATGGTAAGTATTTTAACCCTTTTTTTTTTTTTAAATAAGCATATCAGCTCTGTAGTGTTGTATCAAATCCACAGTTTAATTAAAAACTGGCTGGTGACGCAATTTTTAATATTAACTGAAATTCTTTAAATCAGTGCTTTAATTGAATGTACATTTAAGTTTACACATCCCTGTCTGAACAAACAATAGTGCACTATAAAATGTATTTTTAAAAAGCCATAAAACAGTTAAGTTATGCCAAGCAAAGTTATCATGGGAGGATTATTTCTGATGCTTTTTGTGCAATGTTGTGCACAAAAAGTGAACATGCTTTGTGCAATGCTTCGATGCTGCAAACTGTCATTTTACTTAATTTTTCTAGATGACTTTCTGATTTTAATAACTTTCTGATTGTTTAGGTTTCCACTATCTAATAAAGAATTGACAAATAAATGGATTTCTGCTGTAAAAAAGAGATAATTTTGTTCCTAATATACATACATTTATTTGTTCAGAACACTTCAGTGCTGAATGTTTTGAATCAAATCATAATCGGAAGTTGCTAAAAGATGATGTAGTTCCAACTATCTTTAATTTTCCAAAGCATTTGAAAAAGGTAAGTTCTAAACGAGGTATTTATTAGGGAGGGATAATGGGAATGGGATATTGTCCCCACCCCACCCCCTCTCAAAAGAAAAGAAAGAAAAAACAGCAAAAGCTTTTTAAAAGTTTTTATTGTGCACAGTAATTAATATAATGCCTTTATATGTATATTTCATGCCTTAGAAATTGATAATATACACCCTCCAAAGAAAGTATTCGAGCAAGAGATTAAATTTCCTACGTTGGTTTTGTATATTAAAAATTATTTATCATAGAAAATGAATTAGCCTATGTATAAATATGAATTTCCGCAATTCTGTCAAGTTGTGCGTTTTTCAAAAACTCAATTTTATTCGCAAATCTAAAATATAGGAAATTTCTCTCTTGCACGAATACTTTTTTTGGAGGGTGTACTTAATTTCAGAATGCATATTGTTGTAAAAACGAAAATAAAGATAATCGTTATTTTTTTTAATTGCCTTTGAATTTTTTTCTTCCTTTCCATATTTTGTTTCCACATACACAAAATAAGACTCATAGTACGTCTATTTTGATGTATAGCTATAATTAATATTTAAATTTAAAAAATCCAATTATTAAATTTTGTTAAATTGACATTCATGTGTTAAATTCAATTATAATTATGTATTGACAGATTTGGCAGAATTGTTTTAATGATATGTTTGTATTTTAATTACTTCTTCAGGCTTGATTGGAGTTGAACTAGGTTTATAATCAGACATTTTATATTTATTTGACAATCTTCGAATCTAACATCAGATAATTGTTAGATAAATACTCTTTATCTAACAAGTAAACTAGTAGAATTAATAAAAAACGTGTTACTATGTACTACATTTATTATGTTCTTTCTTTGTGAACATGATTCTTTCAGAATATATTTCATTTTATAAAGAAAAATCATCCATTTCGAATCTCATACTAGTTATGCATTTTACTGAGTACATACTGTGTTACATATTTTCATGGTTAAGTAAATAATGAATGCCATCTTAAATTTAAAGAAACATTAAACAACTGCTAAACCATTAACAAATTTTAGTAAACTGTTTCTAAATGTAGGTATTTTAGAAAAGTAGTGACTAGGCCAACCCCTGCTTACACAAACTCAATCAATTTTTTTTTTTTTTTTTTAAATTCTGTATCCTTTTTGCTTTAAAAAAAAAAAAAAAAAAAAAAAAGTAGAAGAAGGCGTATTTGAATCTCCCGAACGTTAGAAATACATTTACCAGGGAAAGAAAGATCCAAACTCAATCACCAAACAATGCCACAATATTATGATTTTCTTAAAATGAAACAAGAAGCACAACCCCCCCCCCTTGATATGAACGTAGTTTTCTCTTACGAGATCTATGACACCTCGGTCTTTTACCCTAGTACTTCCAATACACAATTGATACTTAATTTCAGTTCACATCTTTGTTCAGAAAAAGGTTTTGTTTTCCTTGTGTGCAAAAATAAACATTTAATCGATTATTTTAATGTGTTACATTTTTAGACCATACAGCAGCAGCCTAAACAGCTGCTGTATGGTCTAAAAATGTAACACAGCCTAACAGCAAAAATAAACTAAAAATAGCTAGCAAAATATCATAACAAAATGTTTTTTCTTTGAATTTGGTTCTGAACGAATCATCAATTCTATATTTAAATGTAAATTAATGCTGTTGCATAGCAGTCGTAAGCAGCGACGTTTTCGTCTTTCTGCCACTATCGTGTCGTCTGCTCCGGAAGTGCACTGGCAACAAGTTTCCTCCCCTTGTGCGCAATCTAGTTCACTATTCCTATATCTATGGTGTTGATGAGTGGCCCTGTAATCTGATTGGCTGAAGTGTATATTTTCCATCCACACGTGGCTGAAATAGCCTCGTCTCAGTATAAGTTTTCATATGTTAGCACTTTTTAATGGGAATCTTTGGAGAGATATCTTTTTGCAGTCATGTACAGGTTCCAGAGAGTTATTGAAACATTCGTAGGCAGCACAATACAGAGGTATAATTATTATTTTTTTGATTTTGCGCTTATTACCAGGAGTCCAGCACATAAGCCTATGGAGAAATGGTTGTTTGTTTTCCACCGTCACGTGACTTTTATAGCCTCGAACCCAAGGAGGCGATATCCTCCATATCCGAAGTAGAGTTCTGCGCATGTGCAAAACTTGTTGCCTCCAAACGGTAGCCATGATAGTGGCATGCGCATGCGCAGAATGGCAAAACTTAAATTTTAATGGTATTTTCAATCATTTTAGAATGATCTGTATTTTAAAAAGTACTCGTATCGAAATATTTTTCCCTCGAACTTATTTATTTTTCTGAAGTATTGCAACGAATGTTCTATTTTACATCGACGGCAGCCATAATAGTGGCGGAAATGGGGTGCGTTTTTGGCAACAAAAAGCCGAGGATTAGGAACATTGGATGAGCAATTTAGGTATTCCTAAATCTATGGCTAAATGCAACTCCGTAGTAGGAGGAGCGTATAGAGCATTTCGACGTGACGTATCTCTGACGTCAGCTGAGTGACAGCTTCGCGCATCGTTCTGCGCATGCTATTTCTTTACCTAAATGTATAATTTAGCAATCTCAGTAATCCGTATAAACTACGTGTAATCTGAGGAGGTTCATTGGGTTTTTGGATTACGAACGCAGCCCCACTGTGAAGAATGTAAACAAACTGCAGAATTGCAAGCAACAGGCGTTTCAGTTAGACAGCAATCCACGACTGTGCACGAAAGAATGTAAATTATTTATTTAGAAATATGGAAGAAATTTTAAAGCTGTCCTCAAATAATTAAACTCTAATTGCAAAATTAGATATTGTTTCTAGTTTAGGATTGTGATATTTTTTCATGATTTTTAACTATATGGATAATTTGTCTCCAATGTAGTTTGAAGCTATGACTAGATAGGTTTATCCTTAGATTGACATGAATTTTAGTGCATGCTTTCTATGGATAGCACTTTCTGGTGTGGATTCTGTTATTAAATGTGCATATAAAATGCATAAGAATAAATCAATAGAAAACATGAAAGAATTGGTTTGTTAATTATTTTTTAAAAACATATTTTGATTAAAAAGTCAATTTATACATTGTTTACAGAACTAGTTTTGTACGAGTGGTCGGTTTATTAAAATAATAATAATAAATAAATAAAACAGGAAGTTTGTGATGTGTTAATGTATGATTACTTATTGTTGCTTATGCTAAAAAACTATAAAATCTACTTTCTTAAAATCACTAAACTTGGCTACCAGCCTTTTTATTCTTTTGCAGTATTCTAAATTAGGTATGGAGTGGAACTTAAATATCTTGAATAAATGTGTTTTTTCTATTAAACTGACACCCTCTTTCATTTCACCTTCTTATCTCAATTCTTTCTGTTGTTTCTTTGACTTCGTGAAATCAAGGTTATACTGTTGTTGTTCTCGTGTCCATGGACAGATGATTAAATGGTTAAACTGTACTTCGTTAAAATAAATCCTTATTCTTTTACCTAAAACTATTTCCACTCTGTTCTGCGTGGAGCTGATATTAGGATTAGAAATTATTATGAAGATTTTTAGATTTTTTGATACTCACGTATTATTGCAGTGGTCATTTCCAACAAAGTATTTTTTCATCAAATGTGCTGGAAACTGTTGCCAATCGTATTTGAAACCATTAATAATTTCATGTGATTGGCATTTATCTTGGCGAGAAATCGAAATCGCCTGTCTTGTTTGAGTGCCGGGATAATACGCCAGTAGCAATTTTTCTATGAATACTGTTCTTACCTGCTGTTTAGATTCAAGAACCTAAATCATTTTATGCAGTCAAATATAATGTTTTTTGTTTTCTTTCAATTTTTTTGTAAATAACTTCTAAAGTAATTTAAATTGGCTGACTGACATCTGATTTTTTTAATATCTATCGCTTGCATGTAGTCTGGTTCCTGCGTAAATTATGTGAAAACATATTTTCAAGTAACACTGTAATTTACGATGTTGAAAAAAAAAATCTCTTACATACAATCATCATGGAAGAATATAACTGTAAAACTCTATATACTACTCCTTTTATTATGATTGTTTTTTTTAATCAAATCATTGAACTAATAAATCTGATATGGACACCACATGACTTCCTTGTACCTCTATTAAACCTGAAATATTTTCGGGGCACTTCATCTAAACTTATTTATTTTGAAAGAGACAAAATACTGCAATTCTAAAGTTTACCGCCAAGCTGAGTTCAATTTTAAAGATTTGTTTCACTTAATTGGGCAATATTTTGACAAAAGCCAATAAGCTTGCGATAGCGAGATTTCAGTCACAGCTGTAACAGTTATTCATCACAGATTTTTAATGAAATGAAGGTATCTATAGACCCTTAATATATTTTAAGTCTTTTGGGTGACCCTGTAAATAAATTACTCAGTCCACAGCAATCAAAAGCACAGTTAGATGTTACAATAGTTCTAAATACAAAATTTCAACATTCTACGGCTAAAAGTTTTAGAGTCATGCAAAATGCATAGTTTTTTTTGGTGTTAAATTAGCGATATTTTGGCAAAACTCAACACGGTGGATGACAAATAACGAGATTCTGTGCATGGACCAAACAATGAACGACTACAGACATAATATATTGAAGACAGTGGCGTAGCCAGGGGAGGGGGGGGGTAATAAGGGATCACAACACACACACCCTGAAATTTTTGCAATACAAAATGTATATTCTTCACTCCCTCACCACACACATGTATACATATATGTGAGTTACAATAGTAACCCCTCCCATGAAAAATTTCTGGCTACGTCACTATTTGAAGATGTCTATAGACATTAATGTATTGGAATTCTGGTAGTTGCATATTATCCTGATAGACATTCGTGCCAAAATTATTTTTTCGGAAAATGTGCTGGCAAACTGTAGCCAATTGCAGGGGCGTAGCCAGAAATTTTTGATTGGGGGGGGGAGTTACGACTACTAAAACTCATATATATGTATACGCGTGTGTGATAATGTAGTGATGAATATACATTTTGTATGGCAAAAAATTCCCCATGGGGGGTTATGACCCCCCATAACCCCCCCCCCCTTGGCTACGCCCCTGGCCAATTGTATTCGGAACCATCATGATTTCCTGCAACCTGGATTTATCAAAGCGAAAAATCGCTCATCTTGGCAGACTGCAAGGATACATGCAAGTACCAAAATTCTTTTGGGTGGTCCTGTAAATAAACTCTCCAGTAGATTGGAATAAAAAATCTAGGTGTACAACTAGATGTTACAACGATCTTATATATAAAATCTCAGCAATCTACGACTAATAGTTTTTGAGATATGCAAATTAAATATATACATATATATACCAAAAGTTGCCAAGTTTGGTGACTTTTAACGCAGTTTTTGAGGGAGGTGGCTGAACGTCACCGGACCATTATCCAACCATATGGTAAGATGTTATTCTGCTTGAAATGAATGAATATTTCTAAAATTGCCATTGGCTGTAATTTGTTGGAATTTTTCTGAGTGCTCCTGTAGAACTGTAAATGATAAAGATACCATTTTTGATGGCAAGATTCATTTTGTAATCCTTAACAACATATATCATTTTTGATTTATTTGAAATAACTTAATATCTCTAAATTACACTTTAATGAATTTCTGCCCATAAAATATAATGTATGGATGTAAATGTTACAACAATCCTAAATATAAAATTTCAACATTGTACGACTCGTACTTTTTAAGATATGTGAGTTACCTACATACACACGTACGTACAGGCAGTGGCGGATCCAGAAATTCTCTTTTGGGAGGGGCTAAATTTTGATAAAAGCTTATTTCACCCAAAGAAAATATACAATAAAGCAAAATTTTAGTCTAAACAAATGTAAAAAGGATTTTTACATTTGTTTGGGAGGGGCTAAGTGATTAAAAAAGATCACTTTACATATTCAAAGTGCATAATGAAGCAGAATGTTACTCTCTAGCAATCTCTTTTTGGGGGGGGGATGAAGCCCCCAAGTCCCTCCCCTGAATCCGCTACTGCGTACAGGCGCCAGGAAACACTGATCAAAATGGTCTAGCTGTCAGTCAGAATGCTTGTACATGAATTTATATGAACATACATACATGTGTACAATGAGATGTCAAGCAAAAACTCAGTAAATTTAGAGGTAGTCAAAATCTGGATACCGAATTCTTTTTGCGATCACATTATTTCTTTGTACGTCATACAAGGAAGTAAAAATATTAGTGTTTATAAATTGTATAGACACACACACACGTACAGTGCCCCTAGAAAGTGATAACATGCTTTAATTCTTTATCTATTAAAGATAATTAGGCAGTGTGAATTGAATAAATGTTTAAAATAAGGTTAAAAAAAAAGACTATGTTAAGAGAAAATGCCTCTTGTTAATTTTCACAGAGTTACACTTTTTAAAATTTCTTAGAAATACCTTACAAAAAAAATTCCTAGAAAATAAAATGTACCCCATGCACAAATGAGGTGATGAACAAAATTTCAGCCTTTCATCATATAACGTCTTAAGGGATATCTATAAACAAAGGTGACTGGGGTCTATACTTGAATTTGAATGTAAAATATTCTTTCATAATATCTGTATGACCCTTAAAATGTGATTGTGATTTTTTTCCTTTCAAGAGCTACTGAAAATTAGTTTAAGTCAGTACTTATTATCTTCATACCTTTGACACTTTTCAGGATATAATTATCAAATTTTGTCCATCACCTCATCAGAATATGGAGCACATTTTACCGATTGGAGATATTTTTGTATGCGGGTTATATACAAAAAGTGTATCTTTTTGGAAATTAATGAAAGAAATTTTTCAATAAGAAAACATTTAATTGCTCCAGGGCTAGCAGCAATTTCTGGCAAAAAAAGGTGCCGGAGCCTTAATATTCTTATGTTAATACTCAGTAGCGAACTGCAAACCCCTGTAATATGGGGTTGGTAGCACATTTAATTAAAATAACAATAATTTAAAGATTTTCCCATATAATAATTATTTCACAGAACAGTGATATAAAATTAAATAGTCGGAAAATTAGCAGGAAGAAATATAAACATTATACAGAAAACACCCAAATTCTGGTGGTCTCAGGACTCTCAAATCTGGTCGAGGTGAAGCGAATATGATTTGTCGTGTCTGCTAAAATCAGTTTGTGCTTGAAAAGGGGAAAATTTATGAATTAATGTATACTAGTGTTGGGCTTCGGAGCAAAGTATTCATGAGCTTTGCCTAATATGTAAAAATTCACCCAGAAAAAAGAAATACAGGGTCAGAGTTCCAGCTTTTGATTTCTGTTCTGATTCTAACTTGAAACAAAATTCAAAAATGTAATTGTAGAATTGTTTAGTACAGTTTTATGAGCTAACATTGCGAAACATGTTTTCCATCTTATAATAAAAAGGCAGAAGCTTTATGGAATTATAAATTTACATTTTGCATTCATGTTTACTGTCAATTTAAATAATTATGCAACTAAGTAAAGAACACATTAATTGGTCTACGTCTTTAATTTAGTTGATTTATTGGATTATTTTTTTAATTCATATTCATACGTATTAGATTAATTACATGTACAAATATGTTATGCGATGCATATGTTACACTTCTTTATTAATGGGATAACTGGTCTTATTTTACAGGCATTTACATATTTAAAAGAACACTATGATAAATAATAACAAGCAGTACATTTATTTTTTATAAAAGAAAAAAAAAACAATCTGAATATATCGTAATAGAAATTTAAATAAACACTTTTTTAATATAAATATTAATGGAATTTGATGTTTTCTAGGGCATACAGAATATCCGATGAATTATAATTCAAAAACAAAACTTTATTATTGCATAAATCTCACAACGTAAGAAAATTTCGCATGCACAACAATGATATTTGTAAACAAACAGTAATCCGAATGACCTGCCGAATCTTAAAATAAACATTGTGTTTATTCCCGTACATAATGTTGTCTTTCCGAACGCAGTACCAGCGGAAAAAGTCGCTTGAAATATCATTAAAATATTATATGTTAAGCTTTTTAAAATATTAAACGCCACCTGGGACACAAAAGTCGAAGGTCTGATTAACAAATTCCATCCATTACAATCATCCAAAAAATTAAATTTAATACTTTTTTTGAATGTTGAAAATCGGGTTTTTCCCATTGAAATACATTACGAGAACCCCAAGCTGTCACGCAAGACGGCGACCGATCGCAGAGAGGAGGGGTTCGTCGAAATGCTCTATTTCTCTGCGCTTTATCACTCTCCTCAAAGGCGATACTTTGGGTCGGGCTAGTATATATATATTTTAAATTTCCAATGGCAAAATAGGATGACAAATACAGCAAAGGAATGGTAAAAAAGAAAAAAAACACACGAACAAAAAACTCAGCTGTATCAAATTGTCTATGTATCCAAACGGTCCCTGGCCTCCCAGTGGCGGTCTGCAAGTGAGTGAGGACTTAGACAAGGCTCCTGTGAAAATCACTCATAGCATACTATAGGACACACCTTCAGGAACGGCCTACTATTTGGTTTAAAGCCTGTTTTAGTTCCTGAAGTGTCCTACTTAACCTAAGCCGACCATATTTCTAAACAGTATTTTGGGGACAAATCAAGCATTGTCCTCGAATCCAAGGAAAACTTGGGGACACTAGAAAATATTTTTGGACTTATTCCAGGACACAACATATTACCATGTATACCCATACTTTAACTCTTGACTGACTTTGATACTTAAAAATGAACTCTTATAGCTCTTTATATCAATTGTGTATTCTTATTTCTAATAAATTAATGGAAGTATTTCATTCATTTATAAATATTTATTTAAACCAGAAATATGAAAGGAACATCATGTTGAAATATTGCAATTTATTCAAAACTAGCTGCTACCCGCGACTTCGTCCGCGTCGGCTTTAGAATTAGGTCCCGACAGAAATGTAGCATGTGTGAATAGCAAATATTTTTGCGACAAAAGGAACTGCATTTAAATATTATTTGCTTTTTACTTGTTTCAAGTGAAGTATAATGCATGTTAGTATACTTCATTTAAAATAAGAGAATATGCACAGAGTTACTAAATTTAGATTTTTTTCAGGCATTTGGCGAATAGAGACAGTTATGATAGTATTTGCGAACTGTTTTGTAAAAGAAATATTTATGCTATATGGATGAATTTTAGTCTATGTTAATCAGGAATAGAGCAGCTTTCTATTAGTGAAAAAGTTTGAGAATCGGTTCTGTAGTTACAGAGATACCTAGAAAGCGTAATGTATTAGAATTATTTTGAGTGTTCCTGTAAAGGAACTATTTATGCTACATGCATGAATTTTAGCCTATAATACTCAAGAATAGTGTAGCTTACTATCAGTAAAAAAAAATTTTAGGAATCGGTTCAGTACTTACAGAGATGCACATAGAGCGTAATGTAATTCTTATTAGCATCCCTGTAAAAGAACTATCTGTGATATATGCATTAAAGGTAGCCTATAACACTTAGGATGCCACCACTGTCTAAGAAGTTCTGCTCTCAAAACTGCAAGGGGGGAGGTGCCAGATTCAAACCCTGGTTGCGCCTGTCGACCTAGCCGCTCCCAGTTTTCCGTGGTTTTCTAAAAAACCTCGCATAAATACGGGCTAGGATCACTTAGAAAATCCCCCACAGAGGAATTTTCCATATAGGCCTAGGACCCTAGTGCAGTCAATCGGTCTTAATCCAAAAACAAACAATGATACTTAGGAATAATGTAACTTTTAATCAGTGAAAAAAGTTTTAGAATCGGTTTAGTAGCTACAAAATTTCCATAGAGCGCAATGCATTAGAATTATTTTGAGTGTCTTTGTAAAAGAATTATTTATGCTATATGCTTGAAAGGCTGCCTGTATGTTAATCCAGGGCATAAGCTATTTTCATTACAAATTTTATCCGAATCCGTTCAACCATTTTTGTGTGATTCAGTCAAAAACATCCAAACACACAAACGTACACATTTATATTATTGGTAGGATTTGGAAATTTATGAAATTTAAGAAACACATCTGGATTTTTCTTGGTACTTACGTATTATCCCAGCGGTCATTCCCGCCAAACTGTTTTATCGTCAAATGGGTTGCCAAACTGTTGCCATTCATATTCAAAACCATTAATAATTTCATGTGCCCGGCATTTATTTCGGCAAAAAATCGCTTGTCTTGGCGGACCGCCGGGATAATACGTAAGTACCCTTTTCTTTACTTATGCTTTTTAATTTGGCGTAAAATCAACATAATTTCCATGTTTTTCAAATGCATGTGATTTTGCAAATAGAATTTCTGCTTTATTTCAAATAGATTTGGCGTAAACCTGATGAAATTTTCGTGCTATTTCATGCTTCTCAAATGCAAACGATATGTTTTATAGTAGCACTCGGGCGAAACTCGCCAAGCATGGCAACGTAAAAAACGGTTTTTTACTTTTGCGGTTACCACTCACTTCAAGCATAAATCTTTTCATGAGGCCAAAGTTCGCCAAACATGATGATCTAAAATCGGTTTTTAATTAATAATTTAAAAAGTAATTAAAATTTCAAAATTCTGAGCCTAGGTGTACATTACCGAAGGAATGGGCTCATATGTTCGAATTTTCAGAGTTCTGCGTCCAGTAGTTTTCTCTGGACATCGCAGTCGTTTTTTCAGACATTCATTTTTATTGATATAGATTGGCGCAAAACTGACTAAATTTCCGTGCCATTTCATGTTTTCCAATGCATGCGATTTTGTTTCACAGTATCATGCTGGCGAAACTCAACGAGCATGGCATCCTGAAAACGGTTTTTAATTAATAATTAAAAAGTAATTAAAATTTTAAAATTCTGATTCTCATGTGCACATTATCGGACTCATGGGCTTATATATTCAGAGTTTTGCGTGCAGTAGGTTTTTCTGGAGACCGCACACTTACAGACAGACGTATTTATAAACATTCATTTTTATTATTATAGATTTAACTCTTGGAATAGTATTTGTATTTTTCAGAAGACATTTACATTGGATCATTTTGTGATAATTTTTCATGAAACTTTGTACACCCTCTAAAAAAAGTATTCGAGTGCAAGAAAATTTTCGTACGCCAATTTCATTTTGTGATAATTTTTTATGAAACTTTGTACACCCTCTAAAAAAGGAATTCGAGTGCAAGAAAATTTTCGTACGTCAATTTCATATTTAAAGCATGGTTCTTCACGAAAAGTGATTAATCTTCGGGATTTCATTCCCGATTCTCATCACAAATAATTACACATTGTAAACAAAAACAATATTTAATTAGACATTAGAATTACGTTACAAATACACAAAGGAAAAATAGGTATGCCAAATATGCGGCAGCGAAACAGGGTAAAATCACAACATACAGGCGAGCGCGAGGTCTACCGGCGTACTGAGTGAGTACCACGTTGTGGGTCCAGTCCGGGGAAAACCGGTTGAGTTGTGCACTAGCCAGTTGCCGTTATAGTGCGGATTCGCAAACCAAGGGGTTTGTTCCAAGGGAGTATGCACCACCGCAAATCATTAATAAAACTGAAATGGAAAATTTGACTCATAGTCGGATACTTTAATGTCTGTACACGCTACACACGCAATGATAACAAACGTTTTCAGAGATCGAATTTCACTGTTTCTCTGAGTAGACGGCGCTTTTAGTTGGTTTATTTTTCTTATTTCTTTTTTTTCTGAAAGAAATAAACTAAACGGAAACTTTCAGGGGGAAAAAGTACAAATAAATTCGGGGACAAAGTATTTTTGGGGACAAAATGAAAAAAATATCTATATTTGGGGACTGTCCTCGAATTTCGAGGACGTATGGTCAGCCACCTTAGGCTCGTAAAAGCCCGAATTCTTAATCCAGGTCTTGTTCAGCACAGCACCGCCGCGATCCCCGTTGTTCGTGCAACCCCAAACATTGGCGTAAAATAACAGCGCCAGCGCCAAGTGGTGACATCACGCCATTCCCAGCATGCCCTGTGGGGCTGAGCGAGACCTGTATTAAATATTCGCGTCCCAGATAGCACAAACTTGTCCAGAACACGCCTAGAAGACGTCATATTGACAAGCTGACATGACCATTAAATATCCAATTTTCGTCCGATTCTCGTCCATTTTACGTCATTATGGCACTATAGGACGCCCATATGACGTCTTATAGGCATGCATATGGACGTAATAATGGAAGTGTTTGTCTATTTATAGACCTTTTACGGTCGAATCCTGGACATCAACAAAAACCATTTAATAATTTTTAGCTATTTTTATGTAAGGATTAATTTAAATTTATCGTTACATCTTAATAACGATTTTTGTAAAAATACTCGTTCCTAATTTTTTTAAACCAACCTTTAACCCTCTGACGTTCGGGCGAGCTTTCAATTAGTGCTTCCAGAAGTTCAGACCCGGCCGAAATTCGAAGAACGTTGCCTTCCCCCTTTCAGAAATTATCTGATGGCGATTCACCGCGGGTGATGGTGAAAATCCACACTTCCTTGAGAGCTGGCGTTTATGATGACCGCGTCGAAGAATGGCTGGGGTAATTTTCTTGTGACGAAAAAGGAGAAAATACATCTGGTGGTCGTGGGAGGTATTCACGCCTCCCGTATGGGCTATTGTCCAGCAATCGTAAAAAAGTTCCGCCTGCTGCAAGGCTGGGAAAAGAAGTTGTCACTTTCTCTCGGCCGGCCGGTTGGCTGTTTGCATGCAAAGCCGTTTGGCCGGCCTTTGACCGTCGGAGGGTTAAGTACTTGCTCCACTTCAGGTTCGAATCGAACCGTTAATCATGGACTACGCAGTAGAGTGTGCTAGACATTATGCGCAGCGGGACCTGCTCTGATGCGTCAAAATGTTGAAGTAAAGATTTTTTAGTTTCGGACTGGGAACTTAGAAAAAAATATGGAGCTATTCGTTTTTGGATGTTGAGTCGCTAGAGAATTTTCTTTTTTTGTATGAGGATATGAGTTTCTTTTTACACAATACAGCTTTTATAGGAAATAATAATACATAAAAAGTATTTTAAATTTCAAAAGTTCCTCGACAAAAAAAAAAAAAAAAAAAAAAAAAAAACCTCTAGAATTTGAAATGTTTTTAAATTTTTTTGGGGGTAAAATGTAATATCAATAAAAACATAAAATATAATAAATTCATGCGTCGTAAGTACAGTATTGGGTAAAATGAAAATCAATGACAAAAAAGTAACTTTTCCATATTTTGTCCATTTCTGGACTTATACACACATCCATTTTATGTCGTATCACTGACATAGTGTGGATCATCTGGAATACGTCCATAAATGGGCTTATTCTGGATATTCTAATTCTAGTATGGTCTGTTCATGGACATATTCTGGATTTTCCAGATTATGTCCATGGATTTATAGCTGTCTTATGGATGTCTATGTATAGACATGGATGTATTATGGATGAGTTGGATCAAAAATAGACATAAAATGGACAAGTGTGTTATCTGGGGTTCATAAGCCGAGAAGGAGAAAAGACGATTCTTCATTCGAAAGCTCTTCATTCGAAAAATGAAAACGCATTGGATATGAAACAATTAGAACATTATCACAACAACGCGAACCTGTAATTTTGGTTATTTTTAACTAAATTCATTTTGAAGGTCTATAAGAAATCCTGTATTCGGTGGGTGCATTCGTGTACGACAAACTTGTTGCACGAGTTTTCGTAAGAAAACTGGAATGCGTGTGTTTGCTTGTCACGTTGACACAACGTGCATATTTTTTATGAAAAATTATTAATACAAATCTTAATTAATATTGTCTAAATTTAAACTAATAATCTATTTTAAATTTAATTTAGAAGTTTTTAACAGTAACTCTTTTTAAAGCTTTCAAATTTCCTTTCTGCCATTTTATTTGTAACGCAATAACGCACTTTTAATCATTTCGATTTCCTGCCTTCTGCTATGCTAATCAAACTTGCAGCTGCAATCTGTTTTATTTATATTTTTTTCTTCCCATCCTGTTTTCGCACTTATTCATATGAAAGCCTAACTTGCAGTATTGCTCTGCTCCCAGACCGCAGTGTTTTGTTTTTCTTTTTGCTTCTCTGTGTGCAGCTGCATGCATAGAATGTTCTAGAAAAGTCTTTCGTGTTCCTTTTTTCTTTCTTACATATATAATAGCTTAACGGCAAAAGTTGACCTCGTGACATACCCCCTTGTGCATCTTTGAATATGGGCAGTTAGTTGTAAGTTAGCGACCAGAGTAGAGCTGCGTTGGCGGTTTGGACAAGCACTTGCCCTTCGGGGCTTGTGCCTCTGTCCGTGTCCGTAATATATTCTAATTTTATGTGAAAATATGTAATTTTTCTATATTCAATATTTATTGTGTGCAACTCAACCAAGAAGCTTATATTGTGCTCCTGAAAATAAAAAAATGCGTATTATCGTCATTTATCCTTTTTATTCTTTGATTCAAGAAAGAGTGCCTTTTTATGCGTCTTCACATACGGAATTCGGAAGTGATGTCTTGTTTAGTGCAAGGAATTATTCATATCTGGCATGTTGATGATCGTTTTCTTTTCCTTCGATAACCAGGCACGAACCGCTTGCGAAGTATGATGCGTTATATAGTTTTTTTATTGTATTCTTTTGCACTGTCATTTCCACTTGGATTTTAACTTTTTTCGTTTGAAATCCTTTTTGATATTTTGACGTTAAAATGTTCTCAAAGTGCTAAATTGTTTTATAAGACCCCTATTGCTTATTTGTTTACTTGATTTTTTTGTAAACTCTAATAGTACGAAGTGTATTAATGTATGTATAAATAAATAATAAAAAAAAAAAAACGAAAAGAGTTAATATCTTGTGCCCATAAACTCCAACCAACCAACCAAGAGCTAATAAAATATTCAGCCTCCAGCTGAAATTAGTTTCCCCTCCGCTAAAGAGGTTTTTTGACAGAACCTTTTAATTTGTATTGGCAGCCATGTACAGGATGTATTTGCATGTAAATCAAACGGGGAGAAACCAACCGTTCTTCCAGTGGTGTCAAGTATTTTAAACAATCCGGTATTTCGGGGAATTCGAAGCCATTGCTTATAGCTAATTGTGGTATTGTCAATTTAATCAAACAATCGTAACATGTTCTGCAAAATTTGCCAATATCACGGATATCTTTGTAAAAGACTAGTTTTATAAAGTCCGTTGTCGCTCCTTTGGACAGTAAAGTTGTTTTGGAAAGGGTTCTTATTGACTTTTTGAACCACAGTCGATCACAACAATAGCATTGGTGGATTGGACCATCAGCAACAGCTTCGAAAAATTTCTCAGCTAATTTACGAAATTCTAGTTCTTCACACCTTACATTTAGATCAGTATCTGTTCTTGGTCTTTTCGATGGTATATCTAGACAGAGTCGTAAACGTTTTCTGTCTTGTCTTCTGGATTTGGATTCCGCTTCTTGAGCACGAAAATCTGGATCTTCCCATTTTCTTTGCATAAATAGACGGTTAATTTCACGATGACTTTCTTCCGGATTAGACAACTGGCGAGGACGGCCAGCGCGGCCTTGAACAACAGTCCCGGGTATATTCTTCTGATATTTAACGATGTAATACTGAACAGTAGAGCGTGAAATACCAAGCCTACGAGCTATTTCACACTGCGTGAGTGGTGTGTCAGAAAAATAAAGCGATATGATTTGGTCTTTAGTCTCTTGAGAAAGCACCATAGTCTCAATCAATCACGGTTAATAGCTTACTTTATTTACTACTATCAATTATCATCCACGACCTTTTTTTGTCTAGATATATTACACCTTTCAGCTACATAAATTTGTTTAGAACAAAAAAGTTATTTTTATTCTAAACTATCGTCCTGGCAACCAGCGAAAGAAAAAGAGGAAAAGAATCTTCGTTGCCATCCCCGCAAACACCTTGATGGAATATACGTAAATAATTTAATTACTTTTAATTCATAGTTATTAATACAAAACTATTCGTAAATCTTTTGTGAAAAATTGCTCGAATTTATTACTTCATCCTTTTCTAACTAACGTAAAGCTAAATGTATTTTTGCGTATACACTAAAACAATAAAGATTTTTCATGTATTTTATTGATCCATATGATGCGAATTTCAAAAGTGCATATGCTTACTTTATTTACTACTATCAATTATCATCCACGACCTTTTTTTGTCTGCCAAAAACTATTACCCTCTTTAGCGGAGGGTAATAATATCCAAGAAATTTATATTGTGTGTGTGTTTAGTGTATAAAAAAATGATCAGTAATATTTGAGAACAAATTTTTATGATAATTTTTCAGTCATTTTTGCATGAACATTTTTATTTGCTGTACTAAGTAATTATAGTAGTAGTGTATGTGACGTAATTTTTTATACGGATATAAGTAAGAAATAATATAAAGTAATAATAATATAAGATTACATTCACTTTTCCTCAACAAGCAATGTCTCTTATTTTTATAAATTAAACTCTTGTTGCTTGTACTTGAGTTTCATAATAATTTTCCCCGAACAGCAATTACAACTTTTCAAGAGTTACACAAACTTATACCCATTATATTCTATTTGATTTAATTTTGATATATACATGTGTTTAATTTGCTTAAAATACCTTATGATAAGTATTTTCATTTGTTTACATAATTTTCATATATACATACATACTAATTTTAATATATACATGTGTTTAATTTGCTTAAAATACCTTATGATAATTATTTTCATTTGTTTACAAATTTTCTTTTTTTGTGTACCCATTTTATCATGTAAGACTTTTTACGAAATTTACACATTTTGGTGAAATTTTTTTAGGGCTACAATTCTACACTCATTTTTGTATATTGTGAATTCCATACCCTTTTGCAATGCGAGATATAGTGTTTGATTGCGTCATTTTTGGTTACTGGCTGGTCCAGTTTTCCTTTTTTTGTCTTGTTTGATGGTTTCAGCGGTATACATTGCTTTGAGTTGCGTTTTTTATGCAGTTTGTTCCATGCTTCACACTTTTTCTCTATATACTGCATTTTACATTTTGATATTCATGGTACAGCCTCTCTGAGATACATGCACTCTTTTTTTCCTCACCATGTTAAAGTCTGCTTTCGCCACATTTTGTTTTTCGACACACTTGTTATAATTTTCAAGTACATGACAATGACTTTCTGAGATACACAACTTTTTTGTTTTTATTTTTACACACTGCATTCTTGCATACTTAAGTCCATGGCACAACATATGTGAAATTTATTCAGCTTATATAATTTTTTTTTCCATTTTTTACCTCACAATATACTTTTTATGTCATTTTTTTACACAATTTTTAGTTGAAGTATTGATTTTTTTATCTCTTAATTATATTATTGTTGTCTTGCACACATTGTGTACTTTTAAATGAGTGCTTGAGCCTTTTAATGTGAATAGCCTGATCCCCTATTTGCATTGGATGGTTCCAGTTTCTTGTTTACAAGTCACATAAGGTTTTTTCCTTTTCTTAAATTTTCAATAATTTTTTTACACACAGTTATTTTGCATTTTTTGCCCAGTGACGTGTCATTTTTAAACAATTTTTTTTGTATTTTCTACTGTTCTATGCATATGTGTCTTTTAGTTCTTGGAAGAAATTAAGTGAAATAAAGAATTTCAATTTTCTCCAAACTACATTTTTTGCACACATATTTTTTTTCTTTTCAATTTTTTCAAGACACACAAACTGTTTTATTATTTAGAATGTTAAAATTTTGACTGTTTTGTTATTTTGGATATTTATTTAAAATACATTGTGTATGTTTTGTGTTTATAAGGTTAATGTGTTCAAATATGAACAATACTTGTCATTTTAAAATAATTTTTTTGGTACCATAAAAATGTTACAAGGATCCATTTTGAAGCAAAATAATGGCCTTTTTGATGATGATGATAATAAAATCCTAGATTATGAATATTATGCTTGAGAATTATAATTAAAAAAATATTTTTGGATCCCAAAGAATTAATTTGAGAATAATATATGTGAAAGTTGTCTCTCAAACAAAGAATATGAAAAGATTGCATATGACGATAGTATATTATTAGAAGTTTCGTATGTTTTTATTAAGTATTGTGACAAATATTTTTATATATTACAACTTTTGAGAATAAATAGTTTTAATTACATAACTTGATGTGTATTACCAAAGTTTATTTCCATGCCAAACTTTTTTTGTATGGTAACAAGATGTTCTTCGAAGACTTTTTTTTTAATGACTGTTACGCTGTTGTTTCAGTGTTTTGAACAGAACAATTATACCAATTACCTTTAAATTCAAAGTTTTATTGCGAAAATGTTGCATATAGTAATTGAATTTGAGCTCATAAGACTATGCATAAAAAAAGGACTTGCGTTAAAAAGATTTCTTTTATTGGGATACTAATTGCTTATTGGTGATATGTTACAAGAACTTTTCTGACTGTAATTCGCAAAAACTATATTTGAACTGTAATATTTTCAGTATACACCTAGTCACTTTTTTTTCTTAAAGAACACTGAATCTTCAATATTGCTTTAGAAGTGAATATTTTTATCTTGTGTTTTACTGATTGAATATATAATGCGTATATTTTTATCTCCTAAACTTGGGGGAGTATATGTCACGTTTACACAACGTGCATATTTTTTATGAAAAATTATTAATACAAATCTTAATTAATATTGTCTAAATTTAAACTAATAATCTATTTTAAATTTAATTTAAAAGTTTTTAACAGTAACTCCTTTTAAAGCTTTAAAATTTCCTTTCTGCCATTTTATTTGTAACGCAATAACGCACTTTTAATCATTTCGATTTCCTGCCTTCTGCTATGCTAATCAAACTTGCAGCTGCAATCTGTTTTATTTATATTTTTTTCTTCCCATCCTCTTTTCGCACTTATTCATATGAAAGCCTAACTTGCAGTATTGCACTGCTCCCAGACCGCAGTGTTTTGTTTTTCTTTTTGCTTCTCTGTGTGCAGCTGCATGCATAGAATGCTCTAGAAAAGTCTTTCGTGTTCCTTTTTTCTTTCTTACATATGTAATAGCTTAACGGCAAAAGTTGACCTCGTGACATACCCCCCTGTGCATCTTTGAATATGGGCAGTTAGTTGTAAGTTAGCGACCAGAGTAGAGCTGCGTTGGCGGTTTGGACAAGCACTTGCCCTTCGGGGCTTGTGCCTCTGTCCGTGTCCGTAATATATTCTAATTTTATGTGAAAATATGTAATTGTTTCTATATTCAATATTTATTGTGTGCAACTTAACCAAGAAGCTTATATTGTGCTCCTGAAAATAAAAAAAAAATGCTTATTATCGTCATTTATCCTTTTTATTCTTTGATTCAAGAAAGAGTGCCTTTTTATGCGTCTTCACATACGGAATTCGGAAGTGATGTCTTGTTTAGTGCAAGGAATTATTCATATCTGGCATGTTGATGATCGTTTTCTTTTCTTTCGATAAAGATGTTTACTGCATGCTCAAGTATTCTAGATGTGTTTGTGTGTGTGTTAAAAAAAATAGAAGGAAAATACTTAAATCGGGGAAAAACCCTGTGTTCAACCAATTCATCGATCACATACGCCACAATATTTCTAATTATCTACGGTTTCGCTTCTATAATTATTTTACAAATTCTACCACCATCACCAATAGATTAAAATTCTTTTCACAATAAAATTCTTCCGTACAGTGCTGCCAGTCGTTATCAGTGTCTGTGGACTTTACGAACACCTTCAGTTTATTTTGTTTCGTCGCCTAGGAGACGTGTTTGTTTACAATTCGCGAATGCGTAATTTTGCTGAGGAGAGATTTTACTACATACTCAATATAAAATCAACAGGATTTTTAAAAGAAAGAGGGGCCATAATTGAAGTGCACAGATCAAAATTTTGAAATTTCAACTTAAACTTCATTTTTTCAAAAGTATTTAGCAAAAGAAGTTCAAATTTCGCTAATACCGGTTTAAATCAACTTCAATCTCAACATTAAATCATGCATTTTTGAATTTACTAAAATTAAAAATACAAGTAAATGATTACCTTTGAAAAATTATGTACCTTCGTAGCAGTTTCTAGCGCATGCATGAATTTCCTCCTCGAAAAAGTAATATTTGCAGTATCAGCAAACGTAATATACTTTTCATAACTACTAAATTTTCCATAACAACAGACGCCATTTGTAAACAACAACAACGTGCAGTAAGTAATCTTCACAACAAACTCAATCAACCTAAATCGCTCTTCGGGTTACTTCGTTTGAAACTAATTGCACTCACTTTTGTATAGGAACGTTCGAGTTTTTAAACTGAATGCACTCAGTTTCCTTTACGAACACCTTAGTTGGAAACTCGTTGCACGAGTGCAACTAGTTTGACAATATTCGGTTTGACAATTACGAATGCGGCCTATTTCAGAGCCTCATATCTTAATTCCGATTAGTTTGCAAGAAAATTGATTAATCAGTATAAACATAAGCAATGAACCTTTTTAAGCATTTTTCTTGAATCTAGGAAAGTTCAGATTGACGTCTTTGGTGTAGAAGTGGCGATAGAGAGAACTATTTAATTCAGTAACGTTAATAGGAAATAATAATTGATTATGTGCATCACAAAGACCCTAAAATCAAGAGAGTATGAAAAGTGAATATGAAATGAAAATCAAAAATAAATCACCTGAGGATTTATCGCGTACGAGAATGACATTGCAATCATGTGTACAACAAATGTGCATCCCATGTGCTTATAATATATATTCCCCTAACAATGACTTAATCCGACCAGTAGCCGAGCACATAGAGCTCTGAACTGAAAGACGG
The DNA here is from genome assembly GCA_038373885.1 of Cheiracanthium punctorium. Taxonomy (NCBI): domain Eukaryota; kingdom Metazoa; phylum Arthropoda; class Arachnida; order Araneae; family Cheiracanthiidae; genus Cheiracanthium; species Cheiracanthium punctorium. Next base: position 522,993 of record JAWZYV010016091.1, on the reverse strand, counting down.
AAGGTTTCTGGTTCAAAACAGGTCGCGTCCGCCGACCTAGCCGTTCGGAGTTTTCCTGTAAATAAAACTGTACTCGCAACATGCATATGTTAGAAAACATATATGGCTGGTTTCCTCCAAAGCGTAGCGTAAATACGGGTTAGGAACCCTTAGAAAGACTCCCACGGAGGAGACACCTCCACCCCTTGACCTAGGTCCCATGTGTGGAGACCAGTGTTGTAGTGCTAATTTTTTTTCCCGGAACGCATGACTTCGTGAGGGAAGGAGGGGGGGGGGGTTATTGGAAGGTGAGAAGAGAAGCTTATAACAATCCGTGATAAAAACGCCTCGGCCTTTTTTTGTCAGTAACCAATATAGGAGGCTATGTATAATTTTGAAAAAAGCTTAATTGACTCAAACAAAATGTATAATAAAGCAAACTTTTAGTCTAAACCAATGTGAATATTTATGGGAGGGAATAATTAAAAAAATATTCATATTACCTATCCAAAGTGTGTAATAAAGCGGATTGTCACCCTTTAACAATGTCTTGGGGAGGCTAAAACTCCCTAGCCCCTACCCTGGATCCGCCACTGGTTGGTCAGGCGGCCAGTTCCAAATTCCATTTCCTGCATTGATACCTCTGCGTTTAGCATCTGTATTCCTTTTGTTGTGGACATTAATTCTAAGAATCTTATGGTTCTACTTATTTTCTTATTTGCATCCATGATGGTGATGTTTCTTTTTTCAGAAACTCATAGAGAACAGAAAGTTTCAATAAAACGTAGTGCATGAGCTCCATATTTCCCAAAAATTGTTTTCATGAGATGTGCTTTAGTAGACCTAGGAAAATGAATGGTTCTGTTAGTCCAGTTTTGGTCTCAACTAGTCGACTCGAACTAATTTCAAAAAGAACTTTTTTGCCAGAGAGACTACTGAAATAATTCGGAGAGAATTGGCAATCCCTCTTACTTTTCAAATTCGATTGATTTTCGGTTTCGAGGCTATCTGCAGACGGAGATCAACCGTACAAGCTTCAAAGATTAAAGTCTTTCCACGAATATTTGAAAATGTCTGACTCCATGGACTTTTCTGATTGATTCTCCAGCCTCAAGTTTCAGACGATCATTTAAGCAATGCCAAACTACTGTGGAAATTTCTAAAACAAACGCTGCACAACACCGGGGCACAATACTTGCGCTATCACTAGCAAATCTGGCAAAATATATTGTTACAAAAATCGCCAAGTGGGTGTATTTTGAAACAGTCCAATCAGCACAGTAAACAAAAATAATACTTTATTCACGGCTCGCAGCTCAATAGCTCAAAATAATACAAGAAACTTTAAAATGCGCTAACAAAATTCATAAATAAGCACAACAATAACACTATTCATTTCACAGAATTAACCGTGCGCTTCAAAGTCTACTACTCAACTGAACTCCCCGGAGAGAAATCCTAGCGCTTTTATAGAGATGATGACGTCACGAATTGCCGAGAACTTTCTGGAACAATTTTATCAAATTGAAATATGGTCTCGAGACATGAATTTTCTAGAAACCACCATTTGTCGCCAAGGTCGCCAAGACTACAGGGTTACCATTATCGGAGAACTCCGCTATTATGCCTGAAAAACTAGTTTCACGGCGGCGCATGCAATACAGGAGCAAATTAAGTTATTATTTCGCAACACTGCTCCCCTCTTTAAAAAAAACTGACGACCCGGCAGTCTAATCACACAACATTATGATCAGTAGCACTATATGGAGCTAAACGATTAATGTGGATGACTTTCGGTTTTGAATTGGGCGAGTTTTGGACTCTGTAGATAACATCGTTCAATTTCTTGACACCTGTATAAGGTCCTTCCCAGTTCTGTTGCAACTTAGGACTCAGACCTCTCGTTCGTTTTGGGTTATACAGCCAAACTTGATCACCCTCCTTAAATTGGTGATTCGTTGCTTTGGCGTCGTAACGAATCTTCATTCGGTCACTCGCCAAATTGATTCGCTCTCTGGCAAACGAATGAACTCTTTCTAATCGTGCTTCTAAATTACTCATGTAGTCATTCCGTGAGGAGGGCGTATCACATGGTCGTCCGAAAACAATATCACTGGGTAATCGAAGAGGACGGCCGAACAACATTTCTGATGGAGAATATCCGTTCGTCTCATGAACCGCACTTCTGTAAGTCAGGAGGAACAGTGGCAAATATGTATCCCAGTTGGTTTGATTCTTCGAAACAAATATTGAAAGATTTGATTCAAAATTGTTCGATTGTGCCTCTCGACCATGCCATCGGACTCGGGATGTAACGGTGTTGTTCGAGTCTTCGTGATTCCCAAATATTAGCAGAGTTCCGAAAATAGTGCTGAATTAAAATTTGTACCTTGATCCGAATGTAACATCATAGGCACTCCATAATAAGAGATCCAGTTTCTAACGAGTTCTTCAGCTACAGTTGAAGCTTCCTGATTCGGGATGGCAATCGCTTCTGGCCATTTGGTAAAGTAATCCATCAGGACTAAGACATATCGATTGCCTTTCGATGTTGTAGGCAGGGGTCCTAGGACATCTAAAGCCACTCTTTCGAAAGCCACTCTTTCGAAAGGGAGAATTAATTGCAATCGGCTTGATCTTCCGTCATCGCTTTCCCATTTCCGATATAAAACACCGTCCTTAAGATGTAAAGAATCCCAAAGAGCCCTGTATCGCTTTGTAGCGGGACTCTCTGCCGCAATCTCTTGCCAAGACGGTTGATCCGCGGAATTTAGTTTCTTCTCCAAAATTGGCCTAATATTGGAATCTTCTAACTGTGCTCTCTGGACTTCACTCGAAGCCCAACGATCCACAGTCGTTGCAGTCAAAACCTTCACGAAAGTATCCGTCTCCGTCCCGTACTTTTTCTCGGCGTTCACGCAGTGTTTACAGTCCTCTTTACAAGGTCGTCTGGAGAGAGCGTCTGCATTTCCGTGCGAAGTTCCTTTGCAATGTTCGATTTCAAACTCATACTCCTGTAGCCTTTGGATCTAGCGAGCTATCTGACCCTCAGGTTCTTTAAAATTCAAAAGCCATCTCAAGGAAGCATGATCAGTCCGGAGAAGAAATTTCCGTCCATAAAGGTAGTGATGGAAATGCTCAATAGATTTAACAATAGCCAGTAATTCCTTACGAGTGACACAATAATTCCTCTCTGGCTTACCCAAGCTCTTGCTGAAGTAAGCTATGACACTTTCACCGTTTTCTGTTCTCTGCGAAAGCACTGCTCCTATCCCTTCATTCCTGGCATCTGCATCCAAGATAAAGTCTTTGTCAGTCCGGGGATATGTCAAAATAGGAGACGTCGTTAACGCCTGCTTTAAACTAATGAACGATTTCTCGCATTCCTCTGTCCAATTAAAACTTGCTTGGGCTTCAGTCAATTTATGTTAAGGTCTCGCTATTGTTGAGAAATTCCTTACAAAACGGCGATAACAGGTGCACAGCCCGAGAAAACTTCGCAGTTCATGTACTGTTTCCGGACGAGGCCAATCGACAACTGCTTTAACTTTTTGTGGATCAGTCTTAACTCCGTCTGCAGAAATAACGTGAACAAGATAAGTAACTTCCTTACGTAAAAATTTGAATTTCTTCGGGTTTAGTTTAAGGTTAGCATTTTGTAATCTAAGAAACACTTTACGAATATTATTTAAATGTTCTTCAAACATTTTTCCCACTATAATAATGTCATCTAAATATACTAAGCAGGCCTCAGACGAAAGTCCACGTAATACAGTTTCCATTAGTCTTTCAAAAGTAGCGGGGGCATTACAAAGACCGAAAGGCATTACCTTAAAGTGCCAGAGTCCTTGTCCGGTGGTAAAAGCTGTCTTTTCTTTATCTTCAGGTCGGATTTTGACTTGCCAATACCCGCTCTTTAAGTCCAACGTAGAGAACCACTGGCTTCCATTCAAAGCATCTAAAGTGTCATCTATTCGCGGGAGGGGATAGCAGTCTTTCCTCGTAATATCGTTCAGTTTTCGATAGTCGACACAGAAACGTGTCGATCCGTCCTTCTTTTTAACAAGAACGATTGGTGACGCCCAAGGCCCCGACGATTCCTCTATTATGCCACCGTCCACCATATCTTTAATCAGGCGTTCAGCTTCTTCTTTCTTTGCAAGAGGCAAACGCCTTGGATACTGCTTGATTGGTGGATGATCACCTGTATTAATTTTATGTTGTGTCACATTACAGTGGCCCACATCGGCGTCACCGGTAGAGAATAAGTTTTGGAATTCCTGGAGTAATTTTTGCACTGCTATTCGCTGCTCCTTACTAAGTCCTTCAAGATTCTCAAGCATTAGTTGAAAATGATGACTATTAGAATATCCTTGAGGACGGGCGACGATATCCACCACTGGTTCACACGTCGCAATAACGGCCCCTTTTGCTACAGTCTTGGGTTTATCGTCCAAATTCAACACTCGAATAGGTATAGCTTCCCCTCTTAAATCCACGAGTGCGGCGGCCACCAAGACCCCTTTTAAGGAGAACTGTCTAGGAAAGTTCGTTACGACATACCGGAAATGTCCAGAGGCTTCAGGGACCCCTTGGATAAGAAATTCAGATCTCGCTGGTATAGTCTCTGGAATAGTCGTCGCTGGTATAGTCTTCTCTTTCGCGAATATAGAACATGATTTTGAACACTGCTCGCTTCCTGAAAACAAGGGAATCTCCTCCCCTCCTGTCCGTATCTCGTTCTTCTCTAAGTCTACGGTAAAGTTAAATTTTTGAAGGAAATCCAGTCCAAGGATACAAGGGTCAGTGATGTTAGCCACGTAGACCCTGTGCCGGAATTTCTTGGATCCACATTCAATGGATACATCCAGTTTTCCTTGTATCTCTGTCTTTTCACCGGTAGCGGTCTTAATAGAGACGTTTGGAGACGTGTAGAGAAATTGTTCCTTCAGTTTCATGGCGAAGTCCGATTTTAGAAGAGTGACATTCGCACCCGTATCCACTAGCATCAAACAAGGGATACCACAAATAGTTCCTTCAACATAAAGTCCGGTTTCTCCTCCGCTAAGTGCGAAAACTTCAAATTTCTCTTCAGGGGCTTTATTCAGAAAAGGCAGTCTCCGCCCCGCAAGACGTCCAAGACCTAGTTTTGCCTGTTTGGGAGAAGTCACGTCGCATTCTCTTTGCACGTGTCCCCTTTTGTGACATCTCCAACAGGTCACGTTCGGATTCCTTCGGGGAGAGCCCCTTTTCCCAACAGCGAGACTATCTGATAATTCCTGGAGTGCCTTGAGTACAGAATGCAGTTTATCATCCTTTTCCTTGGCGGCGTTTTCCTCTATATCCATAGACCTTACATGCCTGGGTGTTTTCGAAACGGTTCTCGCAGCTTCATATTTCATGCTATACGCCAGAGCTGCCTTCAAATCTTTCGGGTCTACCAGTCTCGTGGAATGTTGTGTATCTTCGTCCCTGATAGCGTCGACGAAGTACTGGGCTGCTAAACTTTCTCGAACATCTAGGGGACATTCCGCGTAAACTAGGCTCATCAATCGCTCAACATCGGTGGCTAATACCTGTAGACTTTCTCCAGGCCTTTGTCGCCTTGCTTTCAATTCAGTCCTATAAAACTGGGTAAGATGGCGGTTTCCAAATCGAGATTCGAGAGCCTTTTCGACGGTCGGTAGGTCGTTCAACTTGTCATTCGGTATTCCTAGAAGAATCTCCGCAGCTGATCCTTGCAGAGAGGCCACAAGTTGACTGACCTTGAAGCTATCCGTCCATCCGTTTGTAGAGCTCACGACGTCAGAGTCTTAAAAACAGTCCAAGATGTTTGGCCGTCAAATGTTAAATGCTTTACAGTCGGTCTAGAATTAATTATTTCTCCACTTGCCACAATATTACTTGGCTTCCTCTCAAGATCAGATAGTCTCTTTTCAAAATCGCTGATTTGTTCTTGCACATCGCTTCGTACTCCCTCGATTTTTTCTTGTACGTCGCTGATCTGTCCTTGCACTTCGCTTTGTACTCCCTCGACTCTTTAATGCACAGATTGTATTTGAGTCTTCATTTCTTCTTGTCCTGAACGCATTTTCTCTCGTAGACTCTCTGGTCCCGAATAGGTCTTCTCTTCCAGACTCTCCTGTCTGAAAGACATCTTTGACATATCTTCTTTCAGACTGTCTTGACCCAAAGACATCTTTCCTTTCATATCTAACATCATAGCAAACAGTTTTTCCATTTTATCTTACATGGCTGCTCTGGTTATTGGCATTCAAACAGATCCAGACCCCACTTCCTGACACCAATGTTACGAAAATCGCCAAGTGGGTGTATTTTGGAACAGTCCAATCAGCACAGTAAACAAAAATAACACTTTATTCACGGCTCGCAGCTCAATAGCTCAAAATAATACAAGAAACTTTAAGATGCGCTAACAAAATTCATAAATAAGCACAACAATAACACTATTCATTTCACAGAATCAACCGTGCGCTTCAAAGTTTACCACTCAACTGAACTCCCCGGAGAGAAATCCTAGTGCTTTTATAGAGATGATGACGTCACCAGAATTGCCGAGAACTTTCTGGAACAATCTTATCAAATTGAAATATGGTCTCGAGACATGAATTTTCTAGAAGCTACCATTTGTCGCCAAGGTCGCCAAATACGTCGCCAAGTCGCCAAGACTAGAGGGTTACCATTATCGGAGAACTCCGCTATTATATCTGAAAAACTAGTTTCACGGCGGCGCATGCAATTCGCGATCTCAGGACTTGAATACGCCATCTAGCGGCCTAACTAGAACTACTATGTGACAGGCTTGCCTGGCCAGCTCAGCTCAGCTTACATACTTACATATTACTGTTGAGACGCGCTTATTTCAAATGTGTGTAATTATTGTTTTTTCTTTTTTTTTTTTTGCCAAAATATATTATGGGTGATTTTATACCAAGAAGTATGTAATAATATACTTTGCCCTTTTTTCTTTAATGTTTGAAAGATCTAGTCATAAATGTTTGGATTAATTTTATGAACACAATTCCAAATGCATGTCCTAAATTATTTCTATGCTATTTATATTGATTTCTATATTATTTATATGTATACTTTAATATGTACGTTTAAAGGTTCTATACTATCCTGTAAATCGACAGGTTTTTGACATGTGGTGTTAAAAAAGTAAAAACCTCCGTGTTAGATTTAACAAAATACCAATCTAATGTTACATATTAAACGTTTTCTAGGATTTATGTACTTAATTTGAAGCTAATAGATCAATATATTAATGTTAAATGTTAAGAACTTTTCTAAACAGCTTCACAATATTTACTCAGAAATAACCTGATTGAAAGATAGATTTTATTGCACTGTTGTGAGCCCCTCTTATACCTAAATGTCACCCCCAATTGAGAAGTGAGGCTTTGCATTGATATCTTTAGTGTTGTGTTAAGATTCTACCCAGTGCTGTTTTAAAATGTATAGATATAGGGGTAGTACTCTTTGTTGAATGTGTTAACATTGATATAGTTACTATATAATATGTGATAAAAGTACTAAGATATTTTTTATCTTGGATGCATATAATTGTTTCTCTCTTCTCCCCTTAAAATTATTGAGAGCCCCCTTTCTGTTAAAATCAGAAAGTAATTGTGTGTTAGTGTTGTTCTCTTTCAAATTGTCTGAACTAATTTCAGTAAAAAAGTTAGCATCACAGAAAAACAAAAAATCAGAAATGTCTAAATAACCATCATTATTTTGGTTTAAATTTTATCTGTTTATGATTTTGAATGAAAAATGTTTGTAATGTGAAAAATATCTATCATTCTGCATTTTTAAAAGATTGACAAATTATTCGGCTGTAAGTCTTCAACAGAGATTCTTCAGCTTTTTAGCTGATTTCAGCTTTTTGTGAATAAAGAGGAAATCCCTTTTTTGTCTTTTTTCTCTGAAAATTCTGTACTGACAAAATTGCCATATGGGTCATTCGATGTCAAATAAATTCTTTAAATTTTTAATTTAAATTTCATCATTTTAAATTTTTAAAATTTCAAAAAGTATATTTTAAACTTTTTTTTTAATTATATTATTCTTCTATTTATTGTTAACAATATCTGAAAGTTTCATTCTGGGATTACCATGAGTTTTCGAGTAATAAATTTAAGAAAATTGCTATCATCTCGATTTAATAACTACAAAAGAAAATTTTTGTATTTTAAAATAAAATTACGTTTTTAACTTAATATAAGAATTTTGAGAGAGAACAAATAATGTTGATAATGTTTTTCAACACTTTCATTGGGGGTACACCCAAGGCAATGTCTCTCCCCCCCCCCCCATAAAAAAATATTTTATTTACTAAACAATTATTTGTTTATAAAATTTCAAGAGCAGTTGAGTCCAAATTTGTTTTTGTTGGGGATTTTAATGAGGGTGCTTTCAAAGTAGGAATGGGGGTGTGCCTCCCCCCTTTTAATAGGAATTTTCAGAGTTTGTCTAACAAAATTCCATTTTTCTTTTTCATTAATAATTTTAAAAAATCATTATGTTTCATAAAATGCTTCCACTATTCCAATGAGTTACGACTATTCCTTTAATTGTCAATTTTTATATAATAACATTTTCAGGTTAAAAAAAAAAAATAATAATAATTACAGTAAGATGTTATTTTTATGTTGCATGCATATTCTGAACTATTAAGTAAATATTTCAAGTGTTACCTTTAATTGATGTGTATTTTTAAAAAAATTGAGTTTTAAATTTCAATGCAGTAAGGAAAACTTACAACTTGCAGATTATGCAAAAAGTAAAATAAAAAAGGAAGTAAACCATTGTGTGATTTTTTCTCAAATTTATTGGATGCAAATAGCATTTTTTTATCATATAATTTGTGGGTAGTAAAATGATGGCGATAGATTATGTGGATGGAGAAAGTTTACTTTAATTTCATCTGTATGTTGATAAACACCCAGAACACATGAGCAAAACACCAAAAATTAGCAAATGTTACCTTTAAATTAAAAGATTGCTTGATATAAAACTAAAAGAAATAAATCATGCGACATTTTTTTCCATAAAAAAACTTTTTTCCACCTCTAAAAAGAGAAAATAGGCATAAAAACCGCGTTGCTTAATGCAGGCACAACTATTGTCGGAACAAGCTACCCGTCACCGAGCACATTTGTTTATATTCTACAGCGCCCCCTTTAGGTCGTTGAGATTGCGAATACGGGAGCAAATTAAGTTATTATTTCGCAACAATATACTCCGAGATATTTATCATGAAATCTGTGTTTCTCTAAGTATTTTTAGCCTTCTGTTATAGTCTCAGCGTCTTGACTTAGAAGTTTAACTATATGTAAGAAGGTGAGAATTGGTTCACAATCACATGATTGTCCATCTCACATTTTAAATATATAAAATGGAAGTAGTTTTGCAACTGAGAGTGGTCGATTCATCAATTAGTATTGAAATTTTAGTACTGATTTCAATAATGTGTGTTCAGGTTTTTAATTAGCTGAAAGGGGGAGGGGATTGAATTCTTAGATGAGTAGACTGCTATCAGTTCACTGGGATGATTTCAACTACTACGGTATCCATAGAATTGAAACAGATAGTAAGTACATTGCTAGTGCAACTGACTATACATATTTTTTTTTTCTTTTTTCAGAAAGTTAAAATCTACAATAATAATCTAATTTTAATTCCGGCTCGCAGAAAAGTGCCGGAACGTCGTTCCGGTGCCTGCCGGCCCTACTACAACCCTGGTGGAGACTAGTAGCAGGAAGCCTACAGATTTGCAGAGAGTTCAATTTAATGCATAGCGTCGTGTGCAACTTATAGAAGTAGTTCCACGATACCGGATCCATCGAGAAAAAGCCTGGGCAAGGTCATCCAAGAGAATTTGCTTTTTTTTTTTTGATCGCCAGTGACACTGACATAGTTTATGTGCCATCAATGTTGCAGTCATCTCAGATTTGCACTCATGACGTCAATGTTTCATCACGATTTAAATAATTTTTCACTTTTTTAGATTCCGAATTACTGGGTTTAATTCGAATTATATGTGTAAGGAAAATGTTCTTTTCCTACCGTGAGGAGAGAAAAACTTAATTGTAAGATAACATATATAACTCAAATAAATTTTTTAAAATCGTTATGCACACACAGAGGTCATATGTTCTACACAATGCAGACACACTTTTAAGGCGGTATTACAAATGTAAGAAAACCTTCCAAAACTCAAAGCACACACAGCAGTGGTTCTCAACCTTTTAACGTCGCCCCCCCCCAACAAAGGCTAACTTACGGTGGCGCCCTCACCCTCACATTTTTAAGCATGCATTCAGTGTTTTAATCTTTAACAATGAACATTTAGTCGAATTTTCTACAAAATAATGATATCAGTAAAGTTTGAATGCACATTTTAAGCGAAAATTGATATATTTTTGAGTAAAAATGAGAATAAATAAGATTATTTTTATAAAAACATGCATCACTACTTGCTTTTTGGTTTTTCTCGCCCCCCCCCCATAAACGCTCTGCGCCCCCCTTGGGGGTCGCGCCCCACTGGTTGAGAAACGTTGACACACAGGATCAAAATATATTATCACATAATGAATTCTTGTATGACATAGATTAAAATTTAATATACAATCTAAACACAGTTTAAAATAATAAAGGTCATTGGAAGAAAACATTTCAAAACAAAAGGCACACACAGGATCAAAGAATCATCACTTAATGGATTCTTGATGACCGACAAACATTAAAATTTAATATACAATTCAAACAGTTTTAACATATCAAATGTTATTCGAAGAAAACTTTCCAAAACTCAACTCACCCACCGGATCAAAATATTATCACGTAATGAATTCTGAATAATCACTAATAGATTCTTGGATGACATACATTAAAATTTAATAAACAATTTAAACACAGTTTTAAAATAGCAAATGTCTTTGGAAGAAAACTTTCCAAAACTCATGGCACAAACAAGAACAAAATAACCTCGCATAGATAATTCGAGCATACCGGACTTATAATAAAATTTAGTATAAATGTTATTTAAAAAAAGAAATATTATTGGAAGAAAACCTTCTAAAACTCAAGAAGGGGGCAAATGGTCTCCGGGCGTCTTGCTATTCGGTGGTGGTGGTGTGTGTGTGTGTGTGTGTGAGGGGGGGGGTTGCTAAATGCCTGGTTGCCTAGCAAACCAGGCTTAAGGTTTTCAGGTTGGGGCAAACCTTAAACCTGGGTCTTAAGGTTTGCCCCAGGTTACATAAATTCTAATTTTGGCACACTGTATCTAGTTTTTAATCTATAATCCCAGCAAATAAGGAAAATAAAATGTTCAAACGTATGTTTAAAAATTCCATTCTACGGCCAAAGAAATTATGCTTTGGAACATCAGTGTAGCCAGGAATTTTGGGGTTGATCCAAAATTTTCCCTTCTAATGTCATATATATATATATATCAGTTTAATGAAATAGGGATAGATCAGATAATTTTTCAGATCCCTGAAAAATTCTCTCTATATATATGTTCCATGAACTATTAAAATGAACTGGTTTGAAAAGGCGGAGCGTTGGACGGAGCTCTAAAATTAACCACGTTATTTCCAAGATATCATATATTTGGTACAATCGGTCAACTTTATCCATTTTCGAAAGTGATTGAAGAAATATTAATGCAAATGCTGCCGTAAAATGAAATAAGCAAAGCAAGAGTATTACGATGAATTTATTAATATAAAATTTATAATATAACTTACATTAACCAACACTTCAACCCTTAAATTGGTTAGAATTGGCTCACGCGCGCGATTTCGATCGTACACAAGGAGGTTTAACATATGGAGGCGCCCATGTTTCCGGTTTTTGAAGCCAACGACCACGCCCCCTTTTTGCCCAGAACATCCGATATCGTCATTGGCATGCATGTAAATTTTTAAGAACAAAACTGCTGTATTTCTCATTTTTTACTGATTGTATGTAAGTTTATCTTAAAGCCACATCCTTAGGCATAATTTTAATCTTAATTCTGTAATACTTTTACTGTTTATTTTTAAATAATCAATTATTTTTAAACACGTATTAATTTACAGTATAGAATATACCTCGGCAGCTGCATTAAATTCGTTGATAGGAGAAGATTTGTTTCCTTCTTTAAACGAGCATATGCTTCAAAATGAAGTCATGGATAACCATCTTCTTCATCTGATAAAATCAGTGATCGATCAATATTTACATGTGCGATATCACTATTTTAGTAAGCACTTAAGTAGGAATAATGAAAATGCGAATAATGTCCGACAATTATATACTAAAATCATTCAGTTCAAAGGACAGTAAGGACAATTTTTAAGATATATCACTATATTGGAAGTTTAGGAGAATAAGATTACTTATGTGCAATGTATATAGAGCTTTAAGCTCCTTAATTGTTGTATGTTTTATTAAATAACAAAACTTAACACGTGATGAAAAGTCGTCTTTTAATTTTTGATCTGTTTTAAACCTTAAACCAGACAACACTGCTTCTTAGATTTAAATTAGTTTCCAGAAATAAATTGCTATTTCATGATTCATATGTTTTGGGGGAAAACATGCAAAGTTTTCATTACAAAGTTACAAAGTGAATAAAAGTCCTTGAAAATCAAAAATATATAGTTCTTTAAAATCAATAATAGTCCTTAAAATTTTAAATGTAATTTGGTTAGCTACTACATTTTATTTGAAACCGTATCCTTTTTTCCCCCCTCTACTAAATGAAGTAAACAGTATTTATGGAAATTATTCAACTTTCATATTTCTTTCATTACCTTAAACTGTTTGTCAGTGCAAAATATTATTATGATAAATGACCTAAGAAGGTTAGGGATGGACGCGAGACATCTCGTATCGCCTCCCGAGACGAGACAGAGCCTTGTCTCGCCTCGCATAAGTTTACAAAGTTTTCATCAAAATGGATGAATACGTATGTAATTAAATCTTATGGATATTTCATATTTTTCTCTTAAAAATTAATATTTCTAAATAAAATGTTTCATCTGTTATTAAAAAAAAATGCCTCTTTCACCATAAACCGAGCTATGCGAATGTAAATGCATATATCACTTAATATGGTAATTAATATATGTACTAATATTCTAATATGTAACTAATTGTTATTATTAATATTATTTTCCCATAAAATAGTAATAAGTTACTAAAAATATGGTAGCAAAATTTCAGCTCATAATTTTGCGAGACTCGCGAGACGCCTCGTGATAGAAAATTTCTCTACGAGACGAGACGAGACAGCCCTGTTTCTCGTCTCGCATGTCTATAAAGAAGGTTGAAGTGTATAATTGTTTCCTCGTGTCTAAAGAAGATAATGTTATCTCACTGTCTGCAAATACCTCATATATCTTACTTAACATATTTGAAATTGCATTCTTACTTCTGATACCTGCAATATGACTTAAAACTATTGTTAATATAATGTGAGCAATTTAATAATTTAGGTTGATGTAATAAAAGTTATTTTTACCCATGTAACAACAGAAATATCTGGAAATATAAAAAGCAATTTTTTATTATAATAAAACAATTATCATGAAAAAATATAAACAGTTTTGCAAAGTATAGTATAATCCTAAGAATAACTGTTTTTTGTTTCACTTGATGTTTAAAACGCAATGCATGAAAATAAATTTGAAATTATGCAATAAAAAACAAGTTAATACGTGTAAAAAATCTTCCATAAACGTAAAATGAATAAAAAAAATTGGTTAGTAACTTTAAAATTATTTTTATTAACACTTTCCGGAACTCGTTTTTCAATGCTTCGCTATGCGTTCTTCAATCTTCTGGGCAAGAGAGGGGGCGTGGCATGGCTTCACTTTCCTAGCACTGCGGAGCGCAGCATGGGCGCCTCCATATGTTAAACCTCCTTGATCGTACATGGACGAAAACAGTTAAGTAACAGTTATTAAAAAATTACCGCGAAAGTATATGTGCGTTCAAGATATCCGAGTCGCTCATTTATATTGGGTGCGTTCGATAATTCACCGATTGTGCCCCGGTGCATGACCAGAGCGTTTGAAAAGGCGGAGCGTTGGACGGAGCTCTAAAAATAACCACGTTCTAAAATGTTTCGGTTATGTAGTGGCTGTCTGGTCAGTGTGACCAGAGCGCAACCAGAATGACCCTGCTGGCAAGGTGGGTTATCCCGGTTATTAGAGAAGTGTTTATTTACGTTTTCTTGGCTGGCATCCGATGTGGTGAGAATGACCGAAGCCGGTTGACGACCGTGAATGGACGATAGCGATATGACGTCATTTTACAACCAACACGTGTCCTTTCGGCTGTGTTGATGAGTAGTCCTGTAATCTGATTGGCTGAAGTGCATATTTTTCATCCACACGTGACTGAAATAGCCTCGACTCCGTGTAAGTTTTAATATGTTAGCACAGAGATTCTCAACCTTTTTAATGTCGCGCCCCCTCAACAAAGGCTAACTTACGGTGGCGCCCCCTCCTTACATTTTTCAGCATACATTCAGTTTTTTTAATCTTTAACAATGAACATTTAGTCGATTTTTCTACAAAATATTGTTATCACTAAAATTTGAATGAACATTTTAAGCAAAAATGGATATATTTTTGAGTAAAAATGAGAATAAATAAGATGATTTTTTTAAAAACATGCATTACTACTTACTCTTTGGTTTTTCTCGCATCCTCTTGCAAACGTTTTGCGCCCCCCCCCCCCCCCCGCCGGGGGTCAAGCCCCACAGGTTGGAAACGCTGTGTTAACATTTTCCAATGGGAATCTGTGGAAAGATATCTTTTTGTTATTATGTACAGGTTCCAGAGAGTTATTGAAACATCCATAGACAGCACAATACAGGGGCATAATTATTATTTTTACTTCCTTGTACGGAGTATAAGGGACAGTAATGTGATCCCGAAAAATTTCGGGAGCCAAATTTCGACGAAAAAACCAATTTTGACTACCTCAAAGAAATTTTCGATTCAAGAATTTTTGAATTGAACCTCAAGAATTTTTCGATGCATCACAACATAAGATAGCATGCACGATCCTATAAACGCGTCTGCAACTCATTTTGACCAGCAGCGAGTCTATTTAGGCCATTTTTTCCATGCCGACTGTACATACGTATGTACGTATGTATGTAACTCACATATCTCAAAAACTATTGGTCGTAGAATGTTGAGATTTGATACTTAGGATTGTTCTATGATCTAGTTGTGCACCTCCCCTTTTGGTCGCAATCGAATGGATAGTTTATATACAAGACCGCCCAAAAGATTCGAAATACATTACGCTCTATGGGCCAAAATTCATCAAATTCGCATATCTGAAAAACTGTTTGGCATAGAATGTTGAAACTTTATATTTAGGATTGTTGTAACATCTAGTTGTGCACCCCCCTTTTCGGTTCCATTCGATTGGATAGTTTATCTACAGAACCGCCCAAAAGATTCGAAATACATTACGCTCTGTGGGCAGAAATTCATTAAAGCATATTTTAGAAGTATTAGGCTACTTCAAACGTGTCAGAAGTGATCTGTTAAGGGTTACAAAATGAATTTCTCCATCGAAAAAAGTGTCTTTAACTTTTATAGTTCTGCTACAGGAACACTCAAAAGATTTCCAATACA
The DNA here is from genome assembly GCA_038373885.1 of Cheiracanthium punctorium. NCBI lineage: Eukaryota > Metazoa > Arthropoda > Arachnida > Araneae > Cheiracanthiidae > Cheiracanthium > Cheiracanthium punctorium. The sequence continues at coordinate 507,340 of JAWZYV010016091.1, read as the reverse complement.
TTACAGTCAATGGCAATTTTAGGGACATAGGACAATATCGTCTTACCCTATAGTTAGGTAATGGTCAGACCACGGTAACGTGCCTCCCACAAGAATTACGCCAAAAGTCGCGAAGCTTGGCGACTTTTGGTGTACGTGTGTACGTATTTAACTCTCAAATCTCAAAAACTATTAGTCGTAGAATGTTGAAATTCCATATATAAGATTGCTGTAACATCTAATTGTGCATGTCGAATTTTGGTTCCAATCTACTGGACAGTTTATTTACAAGATCACCCAAAATAATTTCAATACATTAACGCCTATGGACATCTTCAATATATTACAGCTGCTGTCAGTCATTGAGCTGGATTCTCCGCTCGTCGCTAATTTTCCTCAGTCGTTAACTCTGCCCCGCCTTGAGGTCACTTGAGGTGGAGTTTTAAGGAGGAGCGCCAAGGGGTTCATGTGATTGGCTAAAAGACCTCTCGATGGCCTCCGGAATCGTTAGCGCAGTCGGTAACCAAACAACTGGTTCTGCCCAGTCGGCAGCTAACCACCGACGATTTCAGAAACCACCGGCGGAGAATTCTACCCGTTGTTTGGTCCATGCCCAAAATCTCGCCGTCTGTCATCGACTATAGCGAGTTTTGCCGAAATATCGCCAAATTTGGCGATAGTCAGTAATTTGGTCCATGCCCAAAATATCGCCATTTATTATCGTCATTGGTGAGTTTTGGCGAAAGTCATTTGGTTCATGTCCAAAATGTCGCCATTTGTCATCGAACTTGGCGAGTTTTGGCGAAATATCTCAAGATTTGGCGATCAAACAATGACTGACTATCTTGAGATATTTTGGCGAAATATCTCAAGATAGTCAGTCATTGTTTGATCCATGCTTCAGATCTCACCCATTTGTCATCGACCTTGGCAAGTTTCGCCGAAATATCGCAAAATAAGGGTGATGTCTCCAATGCGGAAACAAATATTGGAGACATTTCATAAATTTAGTGATCTTCTCAAATAAACTTCTATTTATTCAACTAACAGCCGTATTCACGAAACAGCGTGTAGCATGTGGATCATAAAAATGTGAAACTAGCCTTTGATCATTACAGGCTGATCACATACCGATTTTCTCAAAACGGTATTCATCAACTTTTAAAAGCCATTGATTTCCTGATCCACATGTGACCACAAGAAGACACGTCCTACTATAAAAGCTCGTCTGTGATTGACTTAGGGCAATGGTTCAAAATAAGCAGGAATATAATGTGTTTTCATGTATTTTTATAATCAGAAATGCTTCAATTATTTATTTCGGGGATTTCTGCTGACTTTTTTGCAATTTATAACTCACATTTTATTCATGTATACAGATGAATTTAAAAGATATATTGATTTTAAAAGATAACTCGCTGCTTACCCGTTCTCCGCACGGCAGGAAACTAATATTTTCCTTACACATATAACTCGAATTGAACCCAGAGGTGCGGAATCTCTGTAGTGGAAATTTTTTTGAATCGTGACGAAAAGCTGACGTCATTACAAACATGAGACGATTGCAACATGATGACACAAAAACTGTGTCAGTGTCACTGGCGACCAGATTAATACACCGTAAAATCAGATAATACACCGTCCGCATAGCGTAAGATCTTTGCGGTATGTGGATGGAGACGCCTTTTTTTCTGTGGCCAATGCCTCCAAGGCATTCTTAAGGCACGCCTTTTGAAAAAAAATTTTTTTTTTTAATGTTAGTTCATGGCAATTGAATTTGGAAAGACACCCTGGATTTTAACACTGAGTGTTGTTTCGAATTTAAAACCAAAGGAAAAAGTGTTTTTTTTTTTTCCTTTTTTTTGTGTGTAGTCAATAAATTAAAGAATTTTTATTTTGCTTGTTTGTGTGTGAATTGACTGGCGATTTAAACTTTATCCGCCTTATTAAAAGGCGTTTTACTTTTGTTTCCGTACATGTCTCTTCGGGGAATTGCCGAAAGAGGGGCTTAACGCCTTTTGCCGAATTTTCCCCTTCATTACGGAAAAATTCGTCACTGTGGGGGAGGGGGGGGTTGTAACAAGTTGCTATACCTCATTCTCACGAATTTTAAAGGTGTGATAGGCTAGCCCAGTACTACACAGGATAGAGAAGCACACACCACGAGGTTTTCCTTTGTTGGTCACCGAAGCCGAGTGACCACTCCAGGAGCTGTGCATGAATTACGGGGGGGGGGGTGTGATTCTGAAAATCTTCAGTTTTGAGAAGTCGACAACAGCAGGTCGCGAGATAAGGTCTCTCGGAGGGATGGTGGGATGGTGTATCTTCCCAGATTTCCCAACAAGGAAATTGTATTGAAATTTTGGACACAAGAAATTTATTTATTTGAAAATATTGTATAATGCACTGGTAAACGTTAAATGCGCAGAGTTTGATAAATATTACTACACCTCTACATCAGTTGCTGCCTCATGTACTATTAGAGAATTCTTTTTGTTTTAGCATTTGTGGCGAGTATGCCACAACATGAATTTGTGAACGATATGCAAATAATAAATTATTTATTCCATACTATTGGACTCACTTATGGAAAATCTAAGCAGAAAAGAAAAGAACTGCATGCACACGTACTGTATACTGCGTACACATACATGCATACATTATCGTAAAAATAGCACAAATGAACTCAGAATACCTCAAAACGTGTAAATATATCAAAATCTCAGATTTGAATTTTTTTGCGGTTACAATATTTTCCTTGCATGGTACATGCTCAGAAAGAAAAAAATAAAGAGAACCAACGTAAGTAACCAAACGTTAATAAATCCCGAGGTAGTTTCAACTAAAGCGATTACCTGAACTGTTTTTCTTTCAATAAAAATTAATTTACATGAGTTTATTTTTTATTTTATTGCTTTCTACTTAATGGAATTTCAGTAGAATTTCCAGGTTTTTAAAGAAAATTATTTAAAAGAAAAATAAATTTGGAACACTGCAAAAGGCCTAAGATACATTTACTCAACAGAAATTTTATTACAACTTAGAAATATTAGCTGCGTGTAAGCAAATTATAAATCTCAGAATTCTAATTTTATTCCTGTAGGTTTGGACTTGCTCTAAATTTTGGAATTCACTTTTGAATGAGTCTAATTGAAGTTCTTATTTTTTTTGTTTAAGAAAAAGAGTTATCTGAAAATTAGCTTTTCTACAGAAAATAAGTATTCTTTTTACAGGCATTGGTTATATATATATATATTACTGAGAAAAAAAATAATAATATTTATAATCCGTAAGATTGTACGATCTTTGCCGAAAAAGGTTGAAAATAGAAAAATTTTAGTTGAATAATACATTTCAACGGGAGAAACTTTTCAAAAGCAAGAATATGTTATGGTGAAGTAAATCACACAAGACAACGGCTGTGTTTACGTTACTTTAATCGAACCATTTGTACTAAAGACTTTTAGAACACGTTCACTTTAATGAAACGTTGTTTCACTGTAAGCCTGATTTAACTGTTTAGCAAGTGCATTAACCAGACATTGGACGATTACGGAACTATCTGCAATCACTTACACGTATTGATTTGAATTATTATTACGATTAGTGTCCAAGAAAAACTAGGGTTTGTAGTATTCAATTGCAATAATTATGATATTAGTGAAATTAAATCTATGTAAGAATAATCCAAACGCATCAAATATGTCTGCATTAAGTATGCTTATTAGGTTACAATTTTTTTTTTTTGTAAGCGATTACAGTCAATTGTAATCTTTCCTTAGTCTGTTAGTGACTCACAGATGTTTTCGATTGTCTTATCTCGAGCAAACCACACAGTGCACGTAATTCACCGGCTTATAGCATCCGCTGGTGCACTTCATCCACAGCGGCTTGATAAAGTTGACATGCGCCGAATTATCCGGTCCTAAATCAACGTAGTTCGGGTGCCTGTCCTTCGGCCTGCCATCGATGCAAATGGGATCGGTGACCGCATCGGTTCCGGTGGCCAAGTACCCTTTGTATTCCAGCTTGGTGCCTTCGGGACAGTGCTTCTTGGCGGGAACGGTGAAGACGGACGTTGCGTTCTCGAGCTGGCAGCGTGAGCAGATTAGCGTGCCCTGCATTGGCTGTTCTGCGACTGTTTGGTAAGCCAGGCCGCTGATGGAAGCTGTTTTTCCCGGGGCTTCAACCTTCTCAACGAGCTCGGGATTTGGCGTGACGCAGATGATGTCGGAGCCGCTGCCGAAGCCTTTCGGTGCACCCATCGCGAACCCGACAAAGATGGGGTCCGGGCTGGGCAACGAGCAGGTGTCGTTGCCCCAGCGTGTATATTCGGTGACGGCCATCGTGTAGGAGTACCAAGGCTGGACGTAGTTTTTCTGAAAGTATAAGGATGAGAAGTTAAGGGCCCGCGCTGACTTTTGCGTCCACATTACACTGGAAGCTTACAGCCATCGATATAGAAGAATAATAGGAAAAACTGTTCCAATGGCCCAAACGCAGAAAAAGGCGAAATCCTTGCCATCTCACGATTTAAGTATTAACCCTTTGAGGCGCAAACCTTTCTCAATGCTGAAAAAAGGGCAGCCGTTGCCATCGCTCGACTTAACTACCAGCAAGATGGCGGACGATCGAAACGTTCATCGCGTGCCACAGATCTAGAGAACCTTTTTTGACGACAGCACAGCTGTCGTTACGCTTTTACGCGTTACTGTCGTTATGCTTACGCTTTGGCTTTACGCTTTTACGCGTTGAACAGTCTATTCAATTGTTTTTCTATATCGATGACTATAACCTACCCTTCAAGAACACCATCTTAAGCCCAACAATTGTCTTCTCAGCGCGCAGATTGAAGAATCTTATTTGTCTTACATTGCCTTGTACAATTCGATGAATTTATACTGGTTCTGTCTGCAAAAGGTGATTAAAACACCTGCAATCTTTTAAAAAATACTTAAAAATAACACTTTAAAAACACCGTTCGCTCTGAAATGTGAACAGCTTCGGATTTCAGAAGAGGGATCCTGAGCTTTGAATCATTTGACAAGCTGTAAAGCTATTTCAGGCAAGTGAGTGCTACTCCATAAAAATTTCCCTTTCAATAATCAAATATGTTCTCAGCGATGTGGTGGGATTAGCGAACTTGGACGTTTAATTTCGTTGGACGGCTGCCATCTTTGATTCACTTGCTTCATGTTAACCTACGGGGAAGTTTCTTTGCCGTACCCAGGGGATCCGCCCCCCTCAGAAATTAAAAATTTAGTTTACAAAATAATAATGATGAAGTCTTTTTGTTAAAAATTCAGCCTTTTTCACCGTTTCGTCACACTCCGAATTTTTTTTTTCTGGGTACGACCCTGCCCTCGACAACACTATACTTTATTAAAAAAAATCTGTTGGTTGTTCGTCTATGTAGATTTCTTTTCATTTTTTAAATACATTGAATTTCAGAAGTATTTTTAATTGTTTATACCAGCAATTTTTTGAGTTTTCGAAATTTTTACTGAAACTTAACGACTATGTACAAAATGAATAGATTTCTACATGGACAATTGTCAGCCGAACAACGTTCAGTAAGTTTTTTTAATTAAAATAATCGAAAGTTTGCTATTTTGAAGGGAGAAAAAATTCATCGTAATTTAACATAAACCTAGTGAATTCCAGATGGCGGCCACCTAGCAGCCTTAATGTATTTGTGCTCAGACTTAATATTATATTCGCCAAGTTTTGCTGATGTTTTCTGTAGTAGATAAATTTCTGACATAAAGTGTATGAGTAATAGGTTATTTTTTCTTTAAATGAATGAATGAAAAGTAAAAATTTTACATGTCTCACTTTGTCATCTTCAGTATTTTCTGGGAATAAGAATTACTATTTTTTAATTAAGAGCAGGAAAATACAATAACACTTATAACTATCTGAGAAATGGTGTGAAAGTTTAAATTTGTGTGTCCTATGTATAGGACGTCGGTCACAAAAGGGTTAAGGTCTGCGCTGATTTTTGCGAACATACTACTGTGAAAACTTATGGCTCAACAATAACTGGTAACACCCCCCTCCCCCCCCACAAGCCCAAAACGTTAAGAATTTTGCTGGCTGTGCCGGGCACAGCCAGCTGTCGTCACAAAAGGGTCTCTCGATCTATGGCACGCGATGAACGTTTCCATCGTCCGCCATCTTGCTGGTAGTTAAGTCGAGTTTCAGCATTGGGAAAGGGTTGCGCCTCAAAGGATTAAGAAATTGTTTTATACTGTCACTTAAAAGTATTCGAGTACAGACCTAATTTCTATTTTAGTTTTGTTGATAACTAATTAGTTTTTGGAAAAACACAAAATTCTCAAGATATAAGAGAGGTTATTGTGCACAATATGATGTGCATTCTTCCTTTTCTGACAAAAACTTCTCACTTTCTGTGTTGAGGGAAAAACAAATCCTGCAGATTTTTCTGAAGGAATTAAGTTTGAGGACCAAGACATAAAGATGAATGTGACGTCTGAAAAAAAGACTTGAAAGTTATGTTCCAAACAAAACAACCTAGCACAAAAGTGCGTAACGGCAGGTTAAACATGGGAAATGCTCCTCCAAGGACATACCCGAGGGATCGCCCAGGGGTCCGGACCTCCCCCGAAATTTCAGTTTTTGTTAACAAAATAATAATGATGATGCCTTTATGTGAAAAATTCGGCCTTTTTCACCGTTTGGAACCCCTCCGAAAGTTTTGGAAATTTTTTTCCCCGAAATTTTTTCCTGGGTACGTCCCTGTGCTGATGTAATTCCCTTTAAATTTTCCGTAGTTATTAGATAAATCTTGAAAATTGATAGCAGCACATGGTATAAAAAATAAATTTGGATGAAAGGAAATATAAGAAGAAATCTGATATAAGTTCTATTTCCGAATTCTAAAGTTGAAAAATAATTATGATGAACGAGTATTAAGGATAAGGGTTAAAAAGCGGAAAGAAAAAAGGAAAATGTGGGTGTGCTGTATGTACCCTAGTAGCAATGACTGCTTGTTTTCTGCTCTCGTTCATCGACTCATCGTTAACTCATCGACTCATCGAATTCAGTCATCGGCAAGTGCACTTTTGTTTTTCTGCAATAGATGAATTTTTATTCATGGATAGAAGTGATCTAGACGAGCAGTTTCGCGCATGGGAAACCGACAAACAATATCTTATCCGAAACTGCAACTCTATAGTCATCGGGCCTTGCAGGTGTCCCAGTGGTTTACACTTTACATAAATTCCTACAAATATTTGCGTAATTTAGATGTGCCTTTGCATAATCTAAGGGAAATTTTGAACAATTCTTGAATTAATCGCATAATTTACTTTAAATTTCTTACATTGGGGTTGAGACAGGGCAGGGGGGGGGGTGGTATCCCTCCCCTTGCCCTCTCCTACAAAATTTAAATTTTAAATAATTTTTTGCAAAATAGTGTAAGTGTTTATTATATAAAATCGTTTGTAATATTTAAATAATAAAAAAAATGTGTTTAAAAAAAAAAGAAATCTATTTGATCGTCAGCTGCATTATAAGAATAACGGAAACTTCATTAAAATGAGCAACTCTTTTGAAACCTCCTTAACCCATTTATGCCTAGCGTCCCTTTTTTGGGACGGCATTATCGCTATCAGTCGAAAACGTTATTTATTTTTCCTAGCCTTTATTCACGAGTATTGAACCTCAACTCCACAAGATATTTTAACATGACCTAGTAGGATGTTGACACTTCAATTTTTATACATGAAGATTTTAAAAGAAATCATCCCTTGTTCAAGAAGTTGACATCAGAAATTTATCTATTACTGCTGATATTAGCGAAAATCTAAGAAAGTCGAAAAAGTATCTAGGCACAAATGGGTTAATGAAAACAGCAAGAAGAGAAATTAGTTAATTTTTAAAAGTTATCCAAGAAATATGAAAGTTAAAATCACACTAAAATTCCTAAACAATTTGCAATATTGTTTTTTAATTATTAATTTTGAATGTTGTTGCTACTTACATATACATTGGTAAAAAGTGAAATTAATTTCTTACCAATCGAATAATCTGACTATTATTAATAATAGCTGAACAACACTTTGTCAAAATTTCACCCAAAGTCCAATCTGGGACTAAATAACAGTTCCTCCCGAGCGGACATTTTGTACCAGTTGCCGATGAAATTTCCCCTTTTTTGGATGAAAAGCCGTGATCGGCCATTGCTACTTCTCCTCATTAAACTCACCCGCCTCTCATCCACCGATGGGTTATTGCTACTAGGGTAGGGACTTGGCTATAGGACGATCATCGATGCATTCTAAAAGAGCTAAACGAAATTTGAATGTAAGATGACGCTGTGAGTTGTAATCATTAAGCTTATGTTGTGTGGATGCGTGCGTTAGTAGTAGATTGCATTATGATTCGCCGCTAGAGGGCACTTATATAACTAATCATTAAAAAGGGGAACACTGATTTCCTTTGAGAGGCTGACGCTTTTTCACCCGTCTTCCGCTAGTCGATGATCGTCCTATATCCAAGTCCACCACTGTAAGGGAAACTGAAGGTCAGTGAACAAAATTTTAAATCTTTGGTCATGTTCGTAAACTCTCAATTTGTGTCCCGTGCAGCTTGTTTTAGTTTCAGGCGTTCTTAAATTTCCAGTTTTTAATTTTAAACCGTTTGATCTTTCTTAAAGTCAACTGAGTGCACTTATTGAAAAATTAAATCAACTGTGACAGGAGCCAGTTGATTTAATTCTCGATACTTTGTTGTAAGGACGTTCTGGTAAACAAATGCATCACCCAGGCAATGAAATTGAATAAACAGAAGTCGTTCTTAAACTCAGATAGAAACAAACACACAAACAAACAAACCAACAAACAAAAAACCCCCTAGGACCCTAAATTTTTTCAATTTTTTGGCAGGAAAACTAGTGGCACGAATGAATGAGTTTACGAACGCAGAAATTCTCGCTCCAGGGTTAGAATTTACTCAAAAATAGTCTTACCTTCTTATTGATTAATTCAGTAATCTCTCTAGTGAAGCGATTGGGCACGTTATATCCTCCTGTTGCGTATTTGGCGAATGCATCATCGAAAAGTGTGGGATTGAAAGGCTCCGACATGTCCAGTTGACCTATTGCTAATTCCAATGCATCTGAAGCATCAAGTGCCTGATCATAAATTGAATTCCTCTGCCAATAAAAAAGGAAGGAAAATAAATATAATTTTTTATAAGAAAATGAAATTCTTGAAATAAAGAAGCAAGCAAGCCAATGCATAAATATTTTTATAGGAAACTGAAACTGTGGCAATGAATAAGAAAGCAAATTACTTTATAAGTAAAAGCCTAGGTGTAACAATTCCAGGTTGTACTACTCAAAAAAAAAAAAAAAAGTTTTATCGTAATCACTCCAAAAAAGATTAGAAATGATGTTAAAAAAGATTTAAAATCCCCACACGGTAGGTATGATCAGCTCGAAATGTTTCATAAATGTGTAAAAAAATATAGAATAAAATCAGCGCTACATTAAACACCCGAAAATCCACCGGGTCCCCGAATTTTAGTAATTTTTTTAGTTCAAGAAATTGGTTTTTTTGGATTGGTAGAAAAGTTGAAAAGTATCACATCCCGTCAGTTTCATTTTCACTACGAACTGATCACCAATTTTTGCAAGTTCATTGCGTTTGTAATAGCTCTTCGAAATTATCCACATTTTCGTATGCATGTTGCTTTGCATTTAAACTTAATTTTACAGCACAGCTTAAATATTTGCATAGGCATTTAAATCGGTTAAAATCGGTAACGGAGCATCCGGCAACCTGGTGCATCCAAAAGATTACCATCACCTCAGTCAAATAGTCGCTTGGCTCATACTTGTTAATGCGAGACATGTAAATAATTATTTATTCTAAGAGCAAATTTCCAAGTGCACTTGAAGTCATTTTAAATGTAACGAATTTGAAATTGCACAAGGACCTGAGTGAAGGTTACGTGTTGGTACGCAAAAGTTACGCCACGAGCGTTTATATTAGCAACAGCGCCACGATAGCTACAAAAGCAGCATACACGTTCCTTTAAGTTATTCAAAACAATATTTTAGAATCTTTTCGTTAGGTAAAATACCAGCATGCCTGCGCTTATGCATTGCTCACACTTACTAATTACACGATAAAATAAAAGCTGTCTACAAGTTGTGATGTTATTTTTGAGAGATTAACATAGGACTTAAATCTAAAACCAATATTTTTCTTTGTAACTAAGGCATCTGCAATGCGTGAAGATTTTTCTTTTTTGATAGACTTTTTTTAGGGGGAAGGGAAGATATCGATCAACTGCCAAGTCAACTAATCGGTCTTTATCAACTTATTTATTTGTCACCAACTATATTACCAACTTCTTACTTTTGCCAACTGGGTCTGTGTAATTTTGCCAAGTGTACCAGAAATAGATAGTAAATTACATTTTTTGTAAAAATTCTTTTTGCAAGTTTGCCAACTAGGTATTTAATTCCGCCGAGTTTAAGAGAATTTGCGAATGTCTGGTAGGGGAGGCTCCCCCCACCCCCTTATCAAGGCATCTGCCAATGATACCGACATAGTTTTTGGGTCATGCTGCTATTTATCACCCTCTCACTGGAAAATGAAAATAGCGAAAAATTGGTGAACGGGTGGATTTTTCAGCTTTTAAATATAGCTTATGCGTTTTTACTATGTTTGTCTGCATATCTGAATAAAATTTCAGGCCAATCAGTCCAGTTGTTTAGGAGTAAGGGTTGAATATACACATACACTACACATGCATAGATGCATACATACGCTAATATTTACTTATATATATTTTTTCTTACTTTTTCTTTCTCCTCATCAGTTAGGTAAACGCCTGACAATTCCTTATTACACTTTGACATTGCGACGTTTGTGTCTTCATATTTATCACTTGCATCATCCAGAATTTGATTGACAACACTAAAACATAAAAAATAAACAAGTAAATAAAGAAGTAATCTCCTTTTCTCACTTATTACAATAGAAGATGCCTGACTGTGTGTGTGTGTGTGCCGGTAGCTTGGACAAACGGTTATAAAGTAGATTAAGGTATAAAGCTCTTGGCATGAAGTTATGTACCTCGGGATGATTTTTTCAATGTTTAGAATTTTTTAAAATTCAATATTTTATGGATTTTCGAGCAATTTTACACGGATATTCAGGGATAGGAACGGAAATAATATTTATAAGAAAACGATACTTATATCATAGAATAGAAAAGAAATTTTCTTTCATAAACAGTTTGTTCTGAATATTTATCAAAATTTACTGATTTCTGTGAATTTTACAAAAGAACTCCACATTTATCATAAATTTTTGAGAAATAAGTTTTAAATCACCGCAGCTTAAAATCTATTTTCAGAATGTTTTTTAATTTGATCAGATCATAAACTGCACTGCTTGTTTTAAAGTTCAAACGAAATAAAAATATAAATTAGGAGATTTTCTATGGATTTTAGAGTAAAATAGAATTTTAAATTCAATTCTAAAATCAAAATAGAGTTTTAAATTCAATTCTAATTTTAATTAAATTCAATTCTAATTCAATACTTTTTTGCTGCGTAAGCATTTCATTACATTTACGGTTTGCGTCGTCTTGTTAGCACAAACGTTGAAACTGCATTCGGTAAAAGAAAAAGAAAATTCAAATGTGGCTCCCAGTTTTAAATTGTATGTGAGATTGACGTCACATTGATGTCCCGAGTTAAAAACAATGCATTCAAGATCCATTCAGATTAATACATTTTGAAATAATTCAGCAAATTCTCAGATTTCCGATGAACTGAGGAATAGCCAAAGACGTTGATTCTGCTATAGAAGAGACAAGAACTCCTTTAATCCAGACTGAATCCCCACCAATGTTTATTTCCGGTTCTGTATCAATCTGCACGAGTCACTGTATTTGTACTTGCGTTCTATGGCGTGCGATAATCAGAACCTGTAATATACTGCTGATGATACCAAATGTCGGTTTTCGTTTCCAAAAGAAAGAAGACTGAAATGTATAAAAAGAAGCAGGATTATCGATTGGAAACCAGGCCCACAAGCTCAGTTATGTATAAGTACTTTTTGTTCTTCTTCATTTTGACGTGAAACGTCTTTAAAATCACACACTAGGGTGGTCCAAAAAAAGGCCGATTTTAACTTTTTATTTATTTTTTCCAGTCTCACCCTCTAAATTTGTTCTTTTACAGTAGAAAACAATGTTGGCAAAGTTTGAATGAAAAGAAAAAATATTTAAAGGTAGCTCAAGTCGGTTGAAGTTGCACAGTTGCATGTAAAATTGTGTTATTACTGATGATACCAAAATGACAGAATTTTAATATTAAATTAATCAATTAAAATTTAATTAACACAAACGCATACATCTACACATATATGAAGTAAAATACTAATTTTAATTTGAGTACATTTCAATTTGTCAAGTCCTTTTTTTCTGCTATCAGGATAGGCTTTTCGATGATCATTGACAACTTTCATAAAAACCTGAAATTGAGGTTCGCTTCGTGTGAGAAGTCCAATATATTCTTTTACCAAAGCAATACCTCTCTCGGCATGATCATTTACAACATTTATAGCCTGAACACATTTTAAGGCAGTGCAGTAATCGAAATCAGAGTTCCAGTGTTCAGGGTCTACTGGAGGAATCCATGTGGTATATTCATTACTTTGAAGAGCCCGAAAGACTGTTGGGTTACAAGTTCCTCAAACTTCTTTTCATAGAAAGTTTCAAGGGAAACTATTATCCTTTTCTCAGGATTCTTCGTGCCTTTTTGATTTTTTAGGGCTTCAACTACCCGTTTTTTTCTCTCGAAAGAGGTAACTGGCTGTCAAAAAGAGACAGTGCAGAAAGATCTTCAGACAAATACCACAGATCTTTCGCAAACTTTTCTGATGCAGCTTTTGAAATTCCTTGATGAATCTTGGAATAGTCGAACAAACTATTCATCATTTGAAAATCATTGTATGGCGAGGTTTCAGTAACTGAAGCAGTCATCCACGCTTTAAAGTACACTCTGACTATAAAAACACAGACATTGCGTAGACCACATTCTTCCTTTTTTGTGAGTTTGAATTGGAATTTAAAGATATATATCTTCAAAGAATATATCACCTTAGACATCCAACGAGCATGGTGCATTGCTCCTGGATACCTGAAACGAATTCCCCTGGCAGGTATCCCTTCAATGAAAACAACAAGTTCTAGAAATTATTGATAATCATCTCTTGTTATAAGTGCTAGACAATAATAATTCTTGTCTAGCAGCGAACTCTAAAATATCATCTTTTACATCTCGCACAAGGGATAAAATATTATCATCTTTCACACCTGCTTTAGATTTCTCTCTATTTAGGAACTCCCACAAATCTTGAAAACGTTTGAATAAAGGTACTTCTGGGCATGAAGAAGTTCCTAAAGCAAAATGAAATACTTTTCCAATGAGAAGCTCCATTATATGATGACGGCAGGCAAAAGAAAAAGTTTCTTTCCCAACTTTTTCTCTAAAAAAACATAAGCACCTTTATTCTTTCCACTATTTGCGGAAGTTGTACCAAAGCTCATTCCAAATACTTTGTCAGCAATATTCCATTCTTTCAGAGCTTCGTAAACTGCATGGGCTTGTGCTTCACCTGTTCCTGAAGGAAGTTTAGCAACTGAGATTAACCTCGAAACCCTATTTCCAGACACTAAAATTGGAAGTCTGTCTGTTTTCTCTTTGGTAGTTAAAGTTAGTTCTGGTAACAGTTTTCCATCCCAGTGTACTATCAGAGGAACATTAGTTTGTAGTTGTGATTTTACTTTGTTGGCTTGTTCAATTCTATTTCTGATTCTCTGTCGGAGAATTGAACTTCAGATTAGGCTGACATCTCTCACATCGATACCCAAACTCTTCGCAATTTCTGCAACCACAAACATAGCTTTTCTGTCAGATACTTTTGTCCTATCTAGAGCTGCTGTTAATTCTGGTGTTATAATGTTGTAACGTCCTTTTATAGCTTTTGATGGACCAGGACCAGGTGTTGCTCTGTCATCCTCAAACAATTCTACTGTCTTTTCAGTATCATTTTCATCTTTATCTGAGTTATTTATAAAATCTAATGCTGTTTCCTGCAAATCTTTAATGTTCTGTAATTTCTTGTTCAGAAGGATTTTTTTTATCAGCAAGTTTTTCTTTCTGAAAAAGATGTCTATCAACACTAATCATGGATCCTCGTCTTCCATCTTCCCTCTGAGCTAGCAAGAAATCTCTATCCTCAGCTATTTTTATTATGTCAAATGCATTGGCATGGGCAATATCAAATAAATTATTTAATTTTGAAGAGAATACACTCTCTTTCGTCTTTTGATTGGGTGTTTTACGTCCTTTGTTCTTTTTTAACAATCTCTATTCTTCAAACAGTTTCGCTAATTTTTTTGACAATGCTGTGAATCCCACATGGGAATTCTGGCTTTCACCCAAAACTTTGCGATCTCGGCTATTGTTGCCTTAGATGCTTTTTGCAGTGTAGCTTTCAACTCAATATGGTGATGAAGAAAAAAATTTCAATGACATACCTATTGAAGGCAATTTATTACCGCTAAGTTTATTCAGAGTATTTCCGAGAAGAAATAATGTTTAGGTCTTGTTTTCATGTTTCTAACACAGAACAACCAAACTAAGAACAAAACTAAATAAACCTAAATCAGATATTTGCAGTTAATGTTGTATGGTTACATATTAAAAGGTAAGTTAAGTCTAAAAATACAGTTGTAGTAAAACTTAATAAAAGTAACTTTAAAAACACTAAGTATTATAATTTTTAGACCAAAAAATAATTTACAGCTACCACCAACTGAAAGCAAAAATAATAAAAAAGAAACTGTTCTCAAAGTCAGGTTCCGCCATCTATGAGAGTTAAGTGGAATACTGGAATATAACAGATATTGCCTACTGTAAGTGCTAAAAATACTTTTAAACAAACTATTAATTTAAAAATGATATAATTTTTTGTGTAATGTATATAAACAAGTTTTAAATACATTAAAATAATTTTTATATATGGATATGAGAGATGTTTTTCTAAATAACAAAAGCAAAAAACAACAAAATGACTTCAACGTATGGAACGTTAACTTCCTTGAGCTACCTCTAAATATTGTTTGTTAGTGATTAAATTTTGTCATAATTACTTTTAGATATATTGAAACAAATTTGGAGGATGAGAACATGAAAATTCAAAACTTCAATATTTTGGACCACCCTAATCACACACAGGTACCAGACTAGAAAAGTGGACCGTAACGAAAAGGTCTATATCGTCTTACCTTCATAATTAGAAAGCTATTAGGCTTTGAATCATAAATCCAGTGTCATTACTTAAGTTTTTATAGTCTAGGAGCTAGGCATAAAGTCTGAAGCCAAGGCCGTAGCCCATCGAAATTTTAGTCAATGCACTAGTAGATTTTTATTTGTGTTGATTCTGGAAATCAATTATAGGCGAAAAATTTTTAGCGCAACATATTCTTCCCCCAGCAATTTTTTGTTGGCTACGGCCTTGTCTGGAGCATAAATCAATAACGAAATGATATTTATTAACAATTGAAGAATAATAGTGGACATAAATGACCACGGACAATTCCCCAAACAAATAGTCCCCCCCCAAAAAGACATTCCCCAAACAAAACAAAGGCCTGACATCTTTTTTTTTTTTTTGAATTGGAAATGCGCATCATTAGGTATAGGAAGTCTAAAGATTTATGTGTATAATCGATGATGAATTCTATGGATGTTTTTCGACTCGCAGTCCTCTAATCGTTTGCCTTCATGTCTCCCAGACAGTCTGTTGACACACAGCATGCCCGATGAAAGACCGCTCGTTTCTTTGTTACGCGAAATTATTCATTTGATAAACTTTCAATGAATGCCAAGAGGGAAAAAAAAAGAAATTAAAGATTTAGCTGAAATTTTTCAATTAACGTAGTCCAGGAATCTTAATGTCTACGTTCGAAATTGTTTTATAAAATGGTGCATCAAATTTTTTTTTTTCACCAGTTAACATACAATACTTCTAGAAATTTTATTCCACCAGGATATAATATTTTTTAAAAGACTAAATAACTGCTAATTATTATTAAAAGCTCAATTCAATTGCATGTTATAACACTTTTCTGTTCAAATGTACTCATGGATATGCTTTCTGATTATATGAACTTTACGATAAAAGTGCTGTCTAATATAAATCTGCAAAATAGTAATTGAACTTAAATTTTATAACTTAAATTTTTAAAGAATTATTGAGAGAAAAATTATGATTTCTGGTTCATTCTTCATTGCCTGGATTCCAGTAAATTGCAACGGAGTTTAATGATATATTTGACAATTATTTATATACTGCTCAAAATAATATCTGTTAAAAGTTGCACGCATGTAAAATTAGATCTGTAAAATATTTCAAGTAAGTCAATCGTAAGAATTCATCTACATTTATAACTTCAAATATACTATTGCACTACATACAGGAACTGAATATTTTATGTTCCTTATGCCGATTATAATTCATACGAGTACTTTCTAATTATCTGCTTTTCATAATGCAATGTAAACGATTATTATTGTTTCCATATTAAAAGTTTAGAAGTAAATTTAAAAAATAAATGGAAATTTTGAATATATTAGCCATAAAATTTTTGAATAAACTATGCTATCAAAGAAAAAAGACTGCTAAAAATACGTAAATTTCAATTAAATTTTACGTATATGTGATGTACAAAATAGCAAATGGTAAGCTCTTAACAATCGGAGGTCGTGAAAGAAAACATAGACTTAATTTTTAATTAATTCCTCCTATTCATCGGATATTTCTTGTTGAAAATGTTTTCTTTTCTATTTATATTTCACTAATCCTAAACAATATTTTGAAGAACAAATGTTTTGAATAAGCTTTTGATAAAAGGTACAAATTAAAATAAATGTTTTTGTAATTTTTATAAAAGCAGTTGCCCGTTCAAACGAACATGCAAGATTTTAGTTATTCATACTCAAAATTTATGACTGAAATAATTATTTCTCCGCCAGTAAAACTTCGCATACACTCAAAACCGGAGTGAAACAGAGAAATCATCAATAACAATGGAAATGAACCAGCCAAGTCTACTTAAATTTGTCACTTTAACCAAGCCAAAATTACCACAGTATAGAATAGTGAATAAAGACGGAAGTACGATTTATGTTAACAACTCTAAACTTATACGTCTATTGTCGGAGGGACTTCAAGCAAAGTATGAGATACTCACGCCTCCAGACAATGCAGTTGGAACAAGACAGCCAGATGGAAATTGGTCTGGAATGCTTGGAATGGTGATCCGTTCCGAAGCTGATCTAGCCATGGGCGGGCTATTTATCACAGAAGAGAGATACCAAGCGATGAGTGTTACTTTCCCCCACATTCTGGACAGAATCACATTCATGACGGACAAACCTCAACCACTGTCCACGAATTTTGCCATATTCCACCCATTCTCGTACGAGGTATGGATCATTCTCTTCGCACTGTTCGCCGCAGTTTCACTCCTCTTCTACTTCTTGATGAACAGGAAGAAATCTCTGCAGAGTGTTGCGTTAATCACACTTGGAAGCATTTTCGAACAGTCACTTGCTTTCCGAAAAAAAACGAATTCATTCGAATCCAGAAACGAATCCAGAAACGATCCAGAAACGAATCCAGAGCGTCGACCGACAGATCTTTTAAGTGCTTCGGGTTCAGAGGCAGTTACCTGGTCAGGTATTTCCTGGAATCCCAAGACGCCACTTGGGAGGCTGTAGGCGATTGCCTGAACCGCAACGAAGTGGTAACCGGGGACGTTTCCGAAGCGTTCCATAAGAGTGCATCCCAGAAGGCTTTCGTAGGGAGTTCGGATGTGATGTCATCCTATGCGAAAGACTACTTCATATCAGAAGATTCGTTTCTTATATCGCTATGCAGTATTCCGTTTTCGAGGAAGTTCTGTTGTCCGAATCGTTTGAATTCAATCGTTCATCGAATCGTCGCTTCAGGACTGATAGATAAAATCAGAAGCGACAACGACTTCCTTTCTCATCTCCAACGAAAGTCGTTTGAATCTGATGCGTCGGAAACAACCAT
Organism: Cheiracanthium punctorium; assembly: GCA_038373885.1. Taxonomy (NCBI): domain Eukaryota; kingdom Metazoa; phylum Arthropoda; class Arachnida; order Araneae; family Cheiracanthiidae; genus Cheiracanthium; species Cheiracanthium punctorium. The sequence continues at coordinate 489,206 of JAWZYV010016091.1, read as the reverse complement.
TTTGAAAATACACTTTGATGATATATCGGGAGCGTTTTACATACCGATGTCTGGATGGCTTTTGTCCTTCATCATATTACTTTCAGAAATGCTAATTGCAAAATACTTGCCCCGAGCAAACTAATGTAACTTTTGTATTTTCGTTTTCCAAAAAATAATACAATTAGCAAAGTATTACATTCACTAATCTGATGTCAGTGCAAGTTTTGTCACGTTGCATTATTACATCGAATTTTCAAAGAATGTGACGTCATTTCGTTTCATCTGAGCACCCTTCTGATTACTGTATAGCGAAACGAAGTGTACCTCTTTCTTACCAAAGTGTCTAATGGCCTTGCCAGTGGCCTACTGTAGGCTTGTCCGTCACCAGAGCCGGAGATATTGGCCACTTCATTATGGGCCGCCTAGTAGGCAGGCCAACATTGACTTCTATGAGTGGTTTCCGAATTATGAACCAATTCTAGATGAGAGACCTACCACCTAGACTAGCATCCACAGAGTTATCGTTGAAAAATTTAGGACAATGGAGTCGGGAAATATTTTACGTGCACCAGCTTCTTTTAACATACATGGTACGAAGCGTACCTATTTGAGATCATTAAATTACAATCACTATCTCAGTTCCCGTTTTCTGTAAGAGTGCTTCATTTAGTTTTAGAGCATTTTTTTGTGTGTGAAAGGCGCTATTTAAAGAGTGATTTTTAAGCCTTCCATTTTTAGTGGGCCCCAGTGAGAGGAAGTCAGATTTTATCCCGGTGTTCCCCTAATTTTGAACCCATTCCAGAGGAGGGACCAACCCTTGAAATCGGCACCCCCAGAGGTATCGTTTAACAACTTGGAGGCCATTGGAACCACGACGGATTTTACATGCACCAGCTCACATTAGCGTACACGGTCTCACAGCACTCGAGCCGAGAGGGAGTTGACCCTCCCAAGCACTGTCCAAGCCGGATGCTGCTTCAATTGCCGCGTTCTTATGGCCGCGTTCAACGGAGTTTAGCGCCCAGACCACTGCGGGACTTAAAGAAGGTATGCACGTGCTTCAAACTTACTGGGCTGCTCATATTTAAAATTACATCAAAAGAATCTCTCCCGATATTTTGTTTTAGGCGAATTTCGTGTTTGTGAGAAGTTTAGAAAGAATAATAGTTATACGACGGGATTTAAACTGAAGATTACTGAACGTGCCGAAGAGAATGGATGCAGAGCTGATGAGAGAGAATAGAATGTACGTGAAAAATTAATAAGGGACTGGAGAAACTCAAAACAACCGCTACAATATATACAATATTGCTTAATAGATTTCCCCGCATAATAGTCGCACCTAGACTTTCACAATGATAAATTGGCGAAAAATTGCGACTCTTATGCGAGTAAACATGATGATCGGAACCACACATAAAATACTACCTTTCGAATACAAAAAGAATGATCGAAATAAGCGCCTTCAGAACTACAGAAGTGAAGTCGCACTTACCTTCTATCTGTCGTCTTTCCTTTGAAAATTTCCAGATCCGGTTTCAAACTGCTCAGGCTTTCCAATTCGAACCGAATAGGCGAGGGAGTTGTAAGCAGTTTAGGGTATTTCTCTATCAAACTGAAGACAGCATCGAGATCAAACAGATTCGTTTTTACAACTGACGTTCCGGTGTAGAAAGCAGTAATTGTAGTATCGGATCGTTCTTTCACTGCGTTGTTAATCATATTTAATTTCCCTGTCGAAATAAACAATAATAGAGTCAAAAAATAATAGTTAAGCTAAAAAAAACTGCTGGATAGCTTACATAGAGTAGATTGTAGCGGCGTGCGGCTCATGTAAGTAAACATGGTTTACTTCACTTCGCGGATAATGTTCCTGGTGGAGTTTTTGGCTGAATAAATATGAGCATTTCACTGACGAACTTTCCGTTAAACTGGCTCTTCAGCAAGATACATTCTTATTTAAAAAACTTTTTTTTAAAGAAGGTAAATGTGACTTTTGTAATCCTGTCTAGATTACTGTTTTTTTTAAATGTATATGGTACTCAATAAATGTTTCATTTCATTCTTTAATTATTTAAGCTAAAAAAAACTGCTGGATAGCTTACATAGAGTAGATTGTAGCGGCGTGCGGCTCATGTAAGTAAACATGGTTTACTTCACTTCGCGGATAATGTTCCTGGTGGAGTTTTTGACTGAATAAATATGAGCATTTCACTGACGAACTTTCCGTTAAACTGGCTCTTCAGCAAGATAAATTCTTATTTAAAAAACTTTTTTTAAAAGAAGGTAAATGTGACTTTTGTAATCCTGTCTAGATTACTGTTTTTTTTAAATGTATATGGTACTCAATAAATGTTTCATTTCATTCTTTAATTATTTAGTTTCATATAATGCGATTCTCATATAAGTTAAAAATGGAGTTTCGCAGATGAAAATTGGCTTCAATTTTAGCTTTTCAGAACTCTGATAAAATTAAAATCGCTTCTATATACATCGCATTTTCCCCCAGCAATTTGTTACTTCGATATATAAAGGTTTGACTGTATGCCCATTTTGTTTTGGTGGAAATATCCGAATAACACTGAAATACGCTTTATAAAATGACTGTCCAATGAGCGCAATGTATTGAAGTGCTATAGTAGAAGAACTATGAAAGTTAGAGATGCCATTTTCGATAGACAGTAGCATTTCATAATTCTTAGTAACATAAATCCACTTTATTTTGTTTGAAATAGCCGTAAAACTCTAAAATACTGTTTTAAAGAATGTCTACTTTTCGAGCGTAATGTATTGAAATTCTTTTCGGTGTTTCTGTAGAAGACCTATAAATTCTACATATATACCATTTTGAATAAGGTACATGGTACTGTAAATAACAAGTAGAAATTTCGTAATAATTGGTGCATGTTTACAGCACTTAGAGCACGGACGGACAAACAGACAGACAAACCGAAACTATGAACAACTTTCAGTCTTGCTGAAAAACAACATTAATTTCTGCTCCTCCTAATATTTATCAGTCATATAACGATAAATATCAATAATAGAGAGATTACATACAAATGGCAAGTAAGGATTTCAGGTAAGCAACACTCTGCTTTATTCACACGGACTTGCATATAGGACGATCATCGATGAGCGAAATAGAGTCAGCCTCTCAAAGGACCCTCTTTTAATGATTAGGTACATAAGCGCCTTCTAGCGACGAACCATGCCCAATCTACTTCTGACGCATCTGCGCAGAGGATAAACTTAATGATTACGATTCAGCATCATCTTAACCTTTTACAGACCGAATTCAGATCCAGGAATATTTTAAATTAGGATTAATCCTTTAAATTAATTGAAGGGATTTAGTCATTTAAATTGGGAAAAATGTTTTCAATACAATTTCCACTGCGTTCCTGATTGGGAGCATGGGTCATTTCTGACTATACTTTTACACTGATTTCAAAAATGGAATATAGGGATGGTTAGTTTAAATAATAAGTGAAATATTAATGAAAGATTTATTTCTAAATTTAAGTAAACAGATTAATTAAGTTTGAAGGGGGAGGGTGTGTATCAAGTTTGTAAAAAATTATGAAAATGGCTATTTTTGTGATTTTTAGACCAGTTTCCCAGTAACGATAGAAATCCAACTTCTATTTGGAAAAATCAAGTCATCTTTAACTTTATCTGCTAATTTTTCCAAGTCAATATCTGTCACGTTGACACAACCTGCATATTTTTTATAAAAAATTATTAATACAAATCTTAATTAATATTGTCTAAATTTAAACTAATAATCTACTTTTAATTTAATTTATAAGTTTTTAACAATAACACTTTTTAAAGCTTTCAAATTTCCTTTTAGCCATTTTATTTGTAAGGCAATAACGCACTTTTAATCATTTCAATTTCCTGCCTTCTGCTATGCTAATCCAACTTGCAGCTGCAATCTGTTTTACTTATATTTTTTCTTCCCATCCTCTTTTCGCACTTATTCATATGAAATCCTAACTTGCAGTATTGCACTGCTCCCAGACCGCAGTGTTTCGCTTTTCTTTTTGCTTCTCTGTGTGCAGCTGCATGCATCGAATATTCTAGAAGAGTCTTTCGTGTTCCTTTTTGCTCTCTTACATATGTAATAGCTTAACGGCAAAAGTTGACCTCGTGACATACCCCCCTGTGCATCTTTGAATATGGGCAGTTAGTGCAGAGTAGAGCTGCGTTGGAGGTTCGGGCATGCACTTTCCCCTCGGGGATTGTGCCTCTCTCCATGCCCATAATGTATTCTAATTTTATGTGAAAATATGTAATTGTTCCATAATTCAATATTTATTGTGTGCAATTTAACCAAAAGCTTATATTGTGCTCCTGAAAAAAAAAAAAAAAAATGCTCATTATCGTCATTTATCTGTTTTCTTCTGTGATTCAAGAAATAGTGCATTTTTATGCGTCTTCATCTATAGAGTTCGGAAGTGATGTTTTGTTTAGAGCAAGGAATTATTCATATCTCGCATGTTGATGATCGTTTTTTTTTTCCTTCGATAAAGATGTTTACTGCATGCTCAAGTATTCTAGATGTGAGTGTGTGTAAAAAAAAAAAAAAAAAAAAAGAAGGGAAATACGTAAATCAAAGAAAAACCCTGCGTTCAACCAATTCATCAAATATGTTCTATCATCGATCACATGAGGGTCAATTTTTAATTCTCTACGACTATGCTTCTGGATTTACATGCTTTCGCATGGCTATCATGAAATATATTAATATTAAACCACACAATAAAATTCTTCAGTACAATCTCGATGAAATTTAATGTTTCAATACATTTTTAATTTAATGTTCCCAATTGGAAACGTTGGCCTGCAAAAGATTAGGCAAAATTTCGTTTAGCTGTTTTAGAATACGTCGATTATCGTCCTATATCCAAGTGCGCGTTCCTTTATCAGATTTATTCTTACCCTTAACTTCGAAATTAAATGATCCAGAATTCTCCAGGCTAGCTTTGACAGCGGCTTTTATCTTTTCGAGATCTGAGGACTTGTGTGCGCTCAGCCGATATGTCACAATGAGTTGTCCACCGTAGACGATACTACGTATGTAGTGCGTTCCTGGATGCCTGCGGGTCTCCCAGCCGTCCACTTGAGCTGTGTGGCTCGGGAACGTTTCAGTGTACTGAAAAAAGTTAAAAAATTGCAGCTTCAGTGTTATGAGGTTGGCCCGAGAGAGAGAGACAGAAGAAGGGGGCACCCGGAGCAGAAGTTGAGAATCGCAATTTGGGAGGAAGATGCAATAACAACGTCACTGGAGTTAGCTCACTGTGGATTTTGTAATTGAGAAAATATGGAGTGAATTCCCACTCGATTTTCCAAACTTCTGACCTTTATCTAGCGTTTAACCTTTTAACGCGCAGTGTTCCTGCTCTGTGAACAGCAAACTCTGACGTTTTGACTGTTGCCAGTCACGAAGAATAGATTTGATTTCTATAAAAAATAGTTGCGGGTGACAGAGCTCCACGAGAATCCTTTACTTTTTAGCATGTCATTTCCCGTAAAAAAATGTCACGATTATTTTTAACAGCACTGACATCTGCTGAAAAATGGAAGAATGCGAAGAATATCTGGATAGATTGCCCAATGCTGAAAAAAGGGCAGCCGTTGCCATCGCTCGACTTAACTAAAAGCAAGATGGCGGACGATCGAAACGTTCATCGCGTGCCGCAGATCTAAAGACACTTTTTTGACGCAGCTGTCTGTGCTGCACAGCCAGCTAGCGCCGCATAGCAGAGAGATATCTGTCAACAAAGATGATCTTGCGAATTTGAATGCAAACATTTATTGCTAGAGTGTATAAAAAGATATTTTCTTTATACGAACACTAAAATGCGATCATCCGATGTGATTTTCTTTCCCTTCGAGAGCCAATGAAAAGTGGTTTAAGTCAGCATACATTTATCTTCATACTTCTGGTACATTTTAGGATGTAATTCTTAAATTTTACCATCACCTCATTAATCAATGAAACATATTTTGCTAATTGGGAAATTTTTTGTATGGGGATCGAATATAAATTTAAAAAGAATAATTTTTTGAAAATTAACGGGAGGAATTTTTTCTGACCAGGGGCGTAGCCAAGGGGGGTGGGGTGTTAGGGGTGTCATAACCCCCCCATGAGTAATTTTAGGAGCATTTTTCGATCGCAAGAGCGGAGCAAAATATAACAATAAGCGAGGAGGGGAGCTCTCCGAAATAAGAGGAAGCGAGGACAGGAATTCTCGGAAAAAAGACTACTTAAAGAGCACTTTCGCGAAAATACCGGTATGTTTCCATGGAAACGGATCGCTCCGCAATGTATCGTTTTTTTCGCTCTTTGGGTTTAAGCGTGAAAATCGGGGGATACAGTTTAATTTTGTAGCTTCATATCTATCGTCCAAAATTTAAATACACCCATTGATAGCTAATTGGTCAAAGAACTCGTTACGTTGAGTGAGGACTGTGACGCATGGCTTGCGGCGGAGGGGGAAGAGCCGCCATTTTGAGGTCGTTTTGCGGCGTCACATAATGAGTATAAATTTTGACTAAGCGAAGCTAGAATGTTCGTTTGCGTTTCAATCGTCAGCTCTCGGCAAGATCTATCGATTATGTATGTAACACATTTGTGTGAAACAGATATAGTGATTACATGTAGTGTTAAAATTAAAAAAAATGCAATTTGAGCCTATACTCGTCTAAAAGCCAAATCAAAATATAGAGAACCTTTTATGATTGGAAAGGGCTTCTCAAGAGCAATCCACTGATACCCGTAAAACACTATATAACAGAGTGAGTCGAAGACTTTAATGTTAGTGTCTTGCAGGACCGCTCATTGTCCGATTTCATGCTCAGCGAATTTAATATATCTTACATCGAAACTTCTCCAACAACGCTAGGCAATATCTGTATTGATTGAACGTTTACCAGAAATCTCGATGCATTCCGTATGCCGATTGTTTCGTGTTTTTCGTATCACAGACCTATCATTAATAAAGTTATAACACGGTTATTACTTGTTTACTTGATTTCTTTCCTGAACCCAGATGAAACTCAAATAAAATATTACTCGTTACGCACACCTAAACACGTAAAACACTCGGCCGTGTCCACGACACAGCCACGCCCGGTTTCTCACAATGCTAAACGATCGACCCGGTAGAAACATCGTTTGAAAAAGTAATTAAAAAACTTTGTAAAAAACACACAAACACCAGTATTTTGAGTGTTTTTTCAATCGTTTGAAAAAGTTGGGCAAAAAAAAAAAAAAAAAAAAAAAAAAAAAAATCTATATATATATATATACTGCTATGAATGTTATGGGCATTAGCTGGAAAGGTTGAAAACTACTTACGTTTTCGAAATTCATGTGTATTAACAGCTCCACTGTCTTCGTTCTGTCCACCCTTTCTTTCAGATAGCTGCCGGAAGCTGATCCATCGAAACTGCCTTTTTTCATCTTCAGAGCGAGTTCGCCTTGCACATCTAAAAAGTCGGTGACATCCGCTGAAGACTCTATCAGCTTGTACGAGACTTGTGTGTGCGTATTTTCTATTTTCTAAAAAAAGCATTAGTATATATAAAACGAGAAGAATGAACCATGGCAAAGACATTGCTTACAAAACACTTTCTGACACACAGAGCTCGACTAAGACATTCGGAGGCTCAGAGCCTTATTATTGCATGGGCAAATCGGGACTTTGTCCAGGGCCCCCAATTTCAAGTGTTGTTATGAAATATTCTTTTTTATATCAAAATTTTATGAAACATAAAGCAAATTTCATAGATAGGGGCCCCCAATTTCAAATGTTGTTCTGAAATATTCTTTTTTATATCAAAATTTTATGAAACATAAAACAAATTTCATAGATAGGGGCCCCCAATTTCATCGATGCCCGGGGGGGCCTGTGTCATAATCGGGCCCTGTGGAGGCCCTAGGCCAAGCACTTTTGCGGGGCCCCTGTGCGGTCATTTCTTGTTGGTATACCAGTTATAATTTATAAGATACTAGTATTTCTTCGCAATTTTATACATGGGGGGGTGCTAGTTTCCAACTCTCTCCCCCACAAAAAGTTTTACCTTAAAGTTAAAAAATTTTTATCTTTTAATGCAGAAGTTATGCTTACGAATCAAATGACGTCACGTCAATGAATACTCCATGTTGAAATTCTTGGGATCTTAACACATGACATTTGTTTTATTCTTGAATATAGTGGAAACAAACGCTTTTGTTTAACGGTATTTGTTGTCAAAGTGCATCTCTTTATCTATTTTCATTAATGTTAAAAATTTAGCATAACTCATTTCTTTTAGGAATAGAACGTAAACTATTTTATTAATTTTTGGGCCCCTAAAACTTGGGGGGGTCCTAGGCAGTGGCCTAGTTGGCCTGTGCGGTAATCAGGGCCTGCTAACACAGTCTAATTTACCCTCACAACACGCCTTGACGAATAGTCAAGCTGTTCATTCCAATCGAAATAAATTGTATTCTTACTTATTTTGTTGGAATAAAGACTTCAGTGCTTCACAAACTTTACATCAGGAAAGTTTTGCTGATCAGTTTGAAAAATTTAATTTAAGAGAGGAATTTTTTTTTTTTTTTACTATCCTCGTTGAAAATATTTATTCCGTGGTTGTTATTATTTTGAAAGTGTGTTAGTTTGTTATGGAATTCCAGTTATTTATTTTTACGATCGCAGTTTACTACGGTTGTGATAACCCAAAATTCGCCCTACAGTTTTTTTTTCTATTCAGAGGAATCTATCAAACGTGATCATTCATCTTCACCTTATCACTGTGGCCACCATCTATGGTGTGGTCACTTTACTGGGTTCCACAGTACCCGGAACAACCTACCCATAGATATAGGAATTCCAGGTCAATTCCTACAGTTAAAACGTTTCCGCCAATCTCCTTTAGTTCTTTTGGATTCGACATCGGATACAGATATGCCAGAAATACTCTTGTGGCTCCCTGCTTCAGCAATGAGGTAAATCATCGTGTTGAGCAATGAGGTAAAGCATGTGCAGTACTAGATAATTTCAAAGATACATGCGTTCACGCATCTGTACGAAATAAAATGCAAAATAGCTACAATAGCATTAAAAATGAGACACGTTAGCCCATTGTTATCAATCTCTTCCTCTCTCGTGCTTTTACTTCTCTTATGATATTCTGTATTTGTCAATGTCTGGAAAAAAACTGTATACGGAAATAAAGGCGAGCTTTGCACTCGGGAACAACTGGGATTAAAGGCTTTACAAAACGAGTAAACAGTTCGGAATATGGGTGAGAGTTTTTATGTATGGCTCTTTTAATATTTCATCTCTTGTTAGTTACTTCAAATTTATTTCCAAGTACAATTTATATCACAATATTTCGACAAACATATACAGCCATGGGCTAACGCAGAGGCTCCCAAACTGTGTGCCGCTGTACCCTAGGGTGCCACAAGCGTATGCCAGGGGTGATAATATGCAGGGGAGATAAATTGTTAGGCTTGTTGAAGTGATTCGTTGGGGTTATTTTTAGCTAGGAGAGAGCTGGTGATTAGATAGTGCTAAAACTATACATTACCATTATTTGGTCCGCTGTCGGATTAAATATTTTATCTCTGGGCATCATCTCTTTCAAGTCGAAAGACCCGCCGAGCATGATGGCCGCTGTGATTATTGGGAGCATCATCTTGAAATCCTTCTTTTTAGGGACTTTTTCTAGAAAGGAATGAAAAAGAATGCAATCGAAGTTTATGGTCAAGAAGAAAAAATAAAATTTTAAAACTTTAAGTGATGCTTATAACTCTTTAACCCTTTGAGGCGCAACCCTTTCCCAATGCTGAAAAAAGGATAGCCGTTGCCATTGCTCGACTTAACTACCAGCAAGATGGCGGACGATCGGAACGTTCATCGTGTGCCACAGATCTAGGGACCTCTTTGCTGGCTGCGATAGCAACGGCTGCCCTTTTTTCAGCATTGGGCAATCTAGCCAGCTGTTCTCGCATTCTTCCACTTTTCAGCAGATGTCAGTGCTGTTAAAAATAATTGTGACAATTTATTTTTACGGGAAATGATGTGCTAAAAAGTAAAGCATTCTCGTGGAGCTATGTCGCCCGCAACTGTTTTTATAGAAATCAAATCTATTCTTCGTCACTGGCAACAGTTCAAAACGTCAGAGTTTGGTGTTCCCATAGCGAGAACACTGCGCGTTAAAGGATTAAAGCAATGTGTCCTTGCTGTGAGGACTCAAAACCGGGGCCGCAACTAGAAGGTGGGAGGGGAAGCGGGGTAGGTGCCCCGGGTGCCGTGTTAGCGCAAATATTCTTTATGATTCCAAAGAAAGGGACGTGAAAATTAATATTAGGGGTTTGATTGAAACGAAACTCGAACAATCCTTTTCGAAACGAACGCTTTCCCTCCTAGAATTCGATTACTTAGTCAGACGACAGAGAATATTTATTCAAACGAAACAAACGAACATGATCGAATTTGAAGAGTTGCAAGAGGGAAAATTTAACACCGATCTATGAGGACGCCAGATGTCAGCCAGGTGTGGTGCCTTCTTTTTACTCAAAAGTATAACAATTGCAGTGATATTTCTTTAGATATTTTTTTAATCATTAAAAAATATATGCTTGCCTAAACTGGTTAAAACTGCTTTTTACCATACATTCTATTTTTAAATGTGTTTTATGTTATGAGGAAAATACTTAATTTTCTGAGAAAACTCAAACAAACAGCAAAACGAAAAATTTTTTTTACAAAAGTATAAAAATATTTCTTTCCTTTTTACATTGATGTAATTTTCCTTTTTTCATTAAATTAAGTACTTTTCCATAACATTAAAACTGATATTTTACACGTTACCAAATAGCATATGATAAAAAGAAATTTTAACCAGTTTAGACAAGCATATCTTTTTAATAATTAGCATGAAAAAAATCTAAGCAGGTTTCACTTCAATTTTTATAGATTCTATTTCTGAAAAAACAAAATTTCACGTTGTGATTAGAAGATGGCCCCGATCTAGTTTTATTTGGTTTATGCGTGGGCCCTGCCCCGAATTCATTTCAGCTGCATATTCTCTCGAAAATATTTGTAAAATAGTAAAAAGGTTCGAGAACTACTAAAACTCTTTAATAGAAAAGCTAATTACTGAAATTCCATCGTATTTCCTCGCAATTTAAGATAACCAAAATCCAGCTGTTAAGCCTTTTTCGACCTACGGTTTAAAGATGTCGAAAAAATGCTCGACTTAGACAAAACGATCACGTAACAGTGTTTGCGATGTTACGTGATCAAAAATGTTTTGACGTGTTTCGTTTGAATAGGAAACTTTGCTTTTATTCGAAGTTTTCCCCTTTCGCGAGGGAGAACGTTCGAATTTTGTTTCGTTTGAGTCTCCCCCTTACTGCGGGCACCGTGCGATGGGTCTATTAATTTATAGTAGATTCAGAATCCAAAAATATGGAAAGCTTTTTCACACTATTTCACAAATACAGTCGCACAAATTTAAATAATTTAAACTAGTGAACTGAAGTTTTAATGAAGTTTTAATTAAATGTCTGTTGAATAACACATTTATGAAAATCAGCATACCTAAAATTCTGCTACCTGAACAAGAACATATAATTTTAACCTATTTGTGCTCATACTGTTTGCATGACTTTGAATGAAATGCTGATGCCAACCAGGATAAATTTCTAATATCAAGTGTATAAGCGAGAATTTCTTTAAGAAAAGTAGGCAAAGAACTTGAAACTATAATAAAGGTTTTTTGTAAATGAGATTTAATACTTGTGAGTTCAGGATAGGAAAATTAAATAACGTTTACAAATTTTTAAACTTCAATTTCATGAAGTTATAACCTTCAAAATATTACCTAGACTTCGTAGTTGCAGAAAATGTAATAATGCTTTCTATGGTTAGTATACCAAATACCAGTCTTAATATTTTAGGAATCAAACGTCAAAATATCATTAAAAGTTTTACTGATTACTTCAGGAATTACACGTATTTCTGATGCATATTTGTCGAGTTTGCAGGTACATGTGAAAGTAATATATATTCTTAACGGTAACTTAGGATATATATACCGTTACTTAGGATATATATACCGGATATATATACTCGGTAACTTAGGATATATATATATCCTAACTAATATTATAAATGCGAAAGTGAGTTTGTTTGTTTGTTTGTTTATGACGCTTTCACGCCTAAACCGCTGAATCGATTAGGATGCATTTTGGTTTAGATATAGAGGGGACCCTGGAGTTGGTTATAGGCTAATTAGAATTTTAGATTTTTAATTACTTTTTTAATTATTAATTAAAAACCGTTTTTACATTGCCATGGTTGGCGAGTTTCGCCCGTATCAAATGATTCATGTTTTGAGCTAACAAGAATGCTATTACTTCAATAAATAAGCGCGCGTGCATCTGAAAAACATTAAATACCACGGAAATTAAGCCAGTTTTATGCCAAATCTATCTATCTGTAATAATAAAAATGAATGTTCTACAGACCAATCTACAGAAAGCAGAGCTTTGAAAATTTGAGCATGATTGAGCCCATAACTTCGGTAAAGTGCACCTGAGGCTCAAAATTTTGAAATTTTAACTACTTTTCAAACTATTAATTAAAAGCCGTTTTATCGCCCGCACAAAATGATTTATGCTTTTGAAATAAAGCAGAAATTCTATTTGCAAAATCACATGCATTTGAAAAACATGGAAATTATGTTGATTTTACGCCAAATTAAAAAGCATAAGTAAAGAAAAGGGTACTTACGTATTATCCGGCGGTCCGCCAAGACAAGCGATTTTTTGCCGAAATAAATGCCGGGCACATGAAATTATTAATGGTTTTGAATACGATTGGCAACAGTTTGGCAACCCATTTGACGATAAAACAGTTTGGCGGGAATGACCGCTGGGATAATACGTAAGTACCAAGAAAAATCCAGATGTGTTTCTTAAAGTTCATAAATTTCCAAATCCTACCAATAATATAAATGTGTACGTTTGTGTGTTTGGATGTTTTTGACTGAATCACACAAAAATGGTTGAACGGATTTGAAAAAATTTGTAATGAAAATAGCTTATGCCCTGGATTAACATACAGGCAGCCTTTCAAGCATATAGCATAAATAATTCTTTTACAAAGACACTCAAAATAATTCTAATGCATTGCGCTCTATGGAAATTTTGTAGCTACTAAACCGATTCTAAAACTTTTTTCACTGATTAAAAGTTACATTATTCCTGAGTATCATTGTTTGTTTTTGGATTAAGACCGATTGACTGCACTAGGGTCCTAGGCCTATATGGAAAATTCCTCTGTGGGGGATTTTCTAAGGGATCCTAGCCCGTATTTATGCGAGGTTTTTTAGAAAACCACGGAAAACTGGGAGCGGCTAGGTCGACAGGCGCGACCAGGGTTTGAATCTGGCACCTCCCCCCTTGCAGTTTTGAGAGCAGAACTTCTTAGACACTGGTGGCATCCTAAGTGTTATAGGCTACCTTTAATGCATATATCACAGATAGTTCTTTTACAGGGATGCTAATAAGAATTACATTACGCTCTATGTGCATCTCTGTAAGTACTGAACCGATTCCTAAACTTTTTTTACTGATAGTAAGCTACACTATTCTTGAGTATTATAGGCTAAAATTCATGCATGTAGCATAAATAGTTCCTTTACAGGAACACTCAAAATAATTCTAATACATTACGCTCTCTGGGTATCTCTGTAACTACAGAACCGATTCTCAAACTTTTTCACTAATAGAAAGCTGCTCTATTCCTGATTAACATAGACTAAAATTAATATAGCATAAATATTTCTTTTACAAAACAGTTCGCAAATACTGTCATAACTGTCTCTATTCGCCAAATGCCTGAAAAAAATCTAAATTTAGTAACTCTGTGCATATTCTCTTATTTTAAATGAAGTATACTAACATGCATTATACTTCATTTGAAACAAGTAAAAAGCAAATAATATTTAAATGCAGTTCCTTTTGTCTCAACAATATTTGTTATTCACACATGCTACACCCTCCAAAAAAAGTATTCGAGCAAGAGAGAAATTTCCTATTTTAGATTTGCGAATAATAAATGAGTTTTTGAAAAACGCACAACCTGACAGAAATATGGAAATTCATATTTATACATAGCCCAATTCATATTATATGATAAACAACTTTTAAAATACGAAACCAATGTAGGAAATTTCTCTCTCGCTCGAATACTTTTTTTGGAGGGTGTACATTTCTGTCGGGACCTAATTCTAAAGCCGACGGGGACGAAGTCGCGGGTAGCAGCTAGTATATATATATAAATTATACAACATAAGAAAATAATAAATAGATTTTTTAAGTTTTAATTGCATTTAATTAAACATTATGCAACATTTCATTTAAAGTAAACTATGCTATACTTTCCATCCATTTTCTAAAATTGAAATTTAAAGTTTAACATCAAATAATTACCTTCAAAGAAAACTTTAAATAATTTCTGAGTATATTATCATGTATTTATCATATTTTAATTTTTTTAATTACAATCCTGCTTTGTAAATCCGTTATAGAGAAAAAATAAAAACCGCATATCGTGAAAAAAATCGGATCATAAGTCATTTGGACATTTTCCCCAGCATTTTTAAGCATTTTGCAAAAAAAAAAAAAAAAAAAAAGTTTATACATTTGCACAAAAAAACTTACTTTTTATACTCTTTAATAAACAGTGTCTTGTTTGGAAAATATCATTCAGATAACATTTCAAATTTGCAGTGTAATTCTTTCCAAAAGCGTTTTAGGCTAAAGCTGTGTATTATTTTTTTGATCCGATCCAATCGACGCTCCCTATACCAATGGGTTGACTTTATACTCACTAGTTAAACAAATATCTCTTGCTGATCAGAAAGCTGATATCAGCATTGAAATCTGATGAAACTTTCTTTTTTCATAGTTTCCGATGTTAAAAAGGGAGAACTTAGGAGTTTACGGTGTGGATTATGCGTCTGCCTTCTGAAAGACCAGTTTAAAAGAAATTTGTGGATAGTTAAAATTTTATTCTTGCTCTTTCAGGTATCGCCGCCCTCCCCATTATGGTTCTATCAAAAGTATAACTAATATTTTAAAATTATAGAAAACATGATTTATAACTTATTCAGCAACATCCAGCTTTTATATTATTGACATGTAGTTGTTATAATTTTTAAACTGTTAATTTTTTCAGTCAGTGGAATAAAAATTATCTTTAAAATTCTGAACTTGTTTAAAATCTTTAATTAAGTTAACAAATATGAATGAAATAAGACGATCTAAAATAGAAATACTTCTTATCATAATAGTCACTGAATCTGAAAGCAGTTCGAATCAGTACCAGCAGTCACCATTTTTTTTTAAAAATCTATTGAGACCGGCTGGTACAACTGCTGTACCACTAAAGAACCAGGATTTTGCTTTACCGTGTCTTTTTTTTTTTATTCGTCGGCCTTTCCTTCACCACATTGGGAGAGGAAATCGTAATGTTAGTGAATGGTTTAGGGATCTTTTAATATGTCTACTGCTCTCACACGCAACGTCAATGAATCTTCCTTTAGTGTTCATCGCTGCTTTCCGGCATGAGTGTTTGAGTTCTCTTTGAAATGCAAGGAGTACTTATATTTGACTCTTTAAAAGACTGCGCGTGGTACGCGTACTACTTTCGAAAGACAGCATTCTTTTATAAACTTTCACTAATTTGTATTCATTTTGCTCTGTTTAAAATAGAGGGACGTCTTCGAAATAGACTGCACAAGGACTAACCACAGGGGACATTCCATCGTGACGGGTGTCACATTTTGACTCATTTTAAGGTGTTATAATAATGTTTTTTAATGAAGAATTTATTAAGTAATCTTTTTCGGAAAAATTAGTATAGCTCCTAACTTACGATTATAAAGCAGTAGCAAAAATTTTGCACAGTACAATTTTCTAAAATAACTTTTTAAAATTGTGTGACGGGTGTGACAGCTTCGTGACATGACTTTTCACTAGCATCTATATTTGTAAAAATACCTGCGAATTTTACTATAGTAAAGACGTGATGTTTTTTCATAGTTGAAACAAGATTCAGCCGGACAAAATAATACAATTTTCAAAATAAATTTCACTCATTTAAACTGAAAAAAAAATTAAAATTTCATGTGACCGGTGTGACAGAAATTGTGACGGGTGTGACATCGTTTTCAAATTTTTTCATAATTAGACATTTAAACAACTGAAATAAAACGTAAAATTGATGACAGTATTTTTTAATTTTTAAAGAAAGATATTTGTAACTAAAGACAGATATTCGATATTCAAAATTTATAATAATAGCCATTTAGTTATATTATTAACCAAGGGATGTCCCGCAGTGGTCTGGGCGCTAAACTCCGTTCCCATAAGAACACGGCAAGTGAAGCAGCATCCGGCTTGGCCAGTGCTTGGGAGGGTCATCTCCCTCTCGGCTCGTCCGCTGTGGAACCGTGTACGCTAATGGGAGCTGGTGCACGTAAAATCCGTCGTGGCTCCAATGCCCTCTAATTTGTTAAACGATACCTGGGGGGGTGCCGATTTCAGGTGGTGGTGAGTCCCTCATCTGGAATCGGTTCAAAATTAGGGACCAACAAGTAGAAGTCCAACCCCCTCCGTGGCACTGGAACTCCTCTTTCCATGGATAGTGTCGTCTATTCATGGACACGACAACAACAACACAGTAGCATAGTACATTTTGCTACTTGCTTTTTTTCTGGAGATCCATTAGAAGATATACATGATCGGTTAAGAAGTAACATTTGCGCTTTTTAGCGCTTTCTAACAAACATAAGAAGTGTTTATGATTTTGTTTAGTTTGTCCGTCCATATGTTCTAACTGTCCGTAAATATGCATTGATTGGAATGAATCTATGTATGTTATTTCCATGTACTGTATCATGTACTGTATTGAAAATGGTGCATGTAGCATTAATCCATTTACAGGAGCACAAAAAAAAAAAAAAAAAAAATTCCAATACATAATGCTGTGCGGACATTCATTATTTAAACCTTTTTTTCAGTAAAGCTCATCTCTTTTAAACGAAACAAAACTGATACATGTTGATAAGCTGTTGTATTTGGAACATTTATTTTCGGATTTTGAGTGCCTGTGTTAAAGAACACGCTTATAAACCCTCGTTGAATAAAGTGGACAACGCAGAGACCGGTTTTACTAGTACTGAGATAGGAAAATTTAAATAGCCAAGGGATTGAGTGGGAATCGAACCCACAGCCTTATGCTTAGGTAATTAGCGTGGTAAATTACAAGCTCTTAACTTCCAAGCGACCGGCCCATTTAGCCTCTCAGCACCGGCCAGAAAAGTTTTACAAAGTAATAATCTCCATCAAAAATAGCATGCGTAGCATTTATAATTCTTCTACAGGAGCACTTAAAAGAATTCCTATGCATTACGATCAGTCGCACTTCCGAAAACCTAATCCATTTAACCACAGTACTATAAATATAGAAACATTTATAACAGCATAATTTTTGTTTAAAGGATGGAAATAACATTTAACCCTCTCGTCACCGAATTATGAAAAATCAGAGAAAACAAATCTGTCTAGCATCTGAAATACTATTATAAATCATGCAAAAATATCTTTTTCTAATGTCGATTAATATTTGTCGGTTAATGTCGATAATAAAAATTTGTCCTGAAACAATGAAGCGAAAACTCTAAAAAATTATCTACATTGACTAGTACTGAAATTTAGGCACGATTTATGCATCTAGTTAAGAGCCTCATGTACTTTCTACATGAATTAATGATATTGATATCACTGAAAGAAAAAAAAATCAATTGTTTTTTCTCTAAATATTGCTATTTGAAATAGGAGCCTCATATGAGGTTCAGGGTGACGAGAGGGTTAAAGTTCTTTTACAGGGTCTCGCAAAATTACATTAATGGTGAAATGCACCTTTTTCGAGGATACCTCCAAAATCTCTCGAAATTTAAAGACGGTAAATCGCCGAATTTGGCGTAAAATATGTTGCGATAGAAAATGTTTCATACTTGGTGCCTTTTTCATGATTTATTTTTCTCGTTCTTTTGATGGAAGCTCCCATCATGAGTTCTAATACTCCCCATTAAGAAGGGGACTGCTCTCTTTTCCCCTACTATTCCACATCAACTGTGCAGGGGTATAACTTATTTTTAATTTTAAATTAATCTTATCTTCTTAAAAAAAATCAATCGCTCTGATAGAGAAAGAAATAAGAAGAACCGAATTTCACCTTTATCTCCATAGCATGATACTTTGATATACTTGACCAACTTAAATGCTGCACATCCAAAAGGGAAAAGGGATGAAAGATCTGTGTGAAGGTCGTGATTGTGATAGTTAAGTTGCTGAAGGATTGATTTAATCAACTTCGATTAAAAAAAGGACTATTTGTGCAATCAGATAGTTAAAAAACACATATATGTATATAATTATAAACCTTTCAGCAAAAGTTTGTTTGTGTGTTCCAGAAATCAACTTTGTTCTTTTTTTTTGGAGTACTTTGAAAACGATGAAAATGATAAGCTCTTCTTCATCGATTACTCAGCTCATCACATTTTGCATCTTTTCCGTGTGATAGAACTTGGCGGAGAAATTATCTGTTTTGTTTGCTTCACTCCGCTGCTAACATCCAGCTGAGCTAGATGCTTTGTTTATAGAGAAAATTAACTTTCTTTTTTCCAGATTCCTCTTTGAGTGGAAAAACAAAGGGGGCTTTCATTCGAGTCGGAAAATAAACCTAGGTAAGTTATTGTTTTGTGTACAAATGGAGGTTTTGTGAGCACCTGTAAAAAACTTGATGCTCCAAAGGAAACATCTGCACAAAAGTGACTTGTATTCTGTTCAGGGTTCCAGAAAGAGACGTCGTTAATCCGTACGTCAATAGTTCGCCAGTCGGAACAGTTGAAGTTAATAATGCAAAACTTGGTGTGTACGTGAAGGTTTACAACTTAAGGGATCGATTAGACAGAATTTTTCAAAATTTCTAATTGGGGGTAGGGTAGGGGGTCAAAACGTTCTTTTCACCTATCGCTCTCTATTTGAAAGAAGAAAAAAAGAGATAAAGTTATATTGTTGTAAAATAAATACACATGAATGGATAAAAACCAATTCGATCGAATTTGGAATTCCCCATCTAAGGAGGGTGAGCGAGCATCTTCATCTTTTTCTTGAAAGAAACAACAGTTGTCTATAAAATTTTTGCCCTGAAATGTAATATGCATAAAAATACATCGTTTAAGCTCTACTACTTTGCCATTAAAAGTTTGTTTGAAATTATTTTTAAAAAACGACATTAATTTCCTATACGCACAATAATGGCTGCCTTTTCGTTAGAAGTCTTATTATTCCGTATGTTGTGTTCATGTGTTCTAATTCTTATTAATAGGTAAAAATCATGACTATCCTTACGCTCCCCTATATCGTCCCTCTATTTCTGGGTATGACGTTTGATGCAAGGACTTCCAAGCCAGGAGTGTCGATTTTCGAAGACATCGCTACGCCCGATGTAAGTACAATAAAACTTATACCAGTTAATATCAATCAGTGTAGTACAGAAACTTTGTTTTAGCCCGGAAGGGAGGTAGGTGATGGCCGTATTTTTACACGTATGCTAAAAAGTGTAATCTTTATGCTAAAAATTAGCAACAAATATTAATTTTTGCCAGTCTGATGATCATTGGTGGGTTTAACCCTTTAACGCGCAGTGTTCCCAATCTGGGAACACCAAACTCTGACGATTTGACTGTTGCCAGTCACGAAGAATAGATTTGATTTCTATAAAAATAGTTGCGGTTGACATTGCTCCACGAGAATCCTTTACTTTTTAGCACGTCATTTCCCGTAAAAAAATGGTCACGATTCTTTTTAACAGCACTGACATCTGCTGAAAAAATGGAAGGATGCGAGAACGGCTGGATAGATTGCCCAATGCTGAAAAAAAGGACAGCCGTTGCCATCGGTCGACTTAACTTCCAGCAAGATGGCGGACGATCGAAACGTTCATCGCGTGCCACAGATCTAGAGACCCTTTTTTGACGCAGCTGGCTGTGCCGGCACAGCCAGCTGTCGTCAAAAAAGGGTCTCTAGATCTGTGGCACGCGATGAACGTTTCGATCGTCCGCCATCTTGCTGATAGTTAAGTCGAGCGATGGCAACGGCTGTCCTTTTTTTAGCATTAGGAAAGGGTTGCGCCTCAAAGGGTTAACCCACAATCCCTTACTTTGTTCACGGAACAGATACCAGTATGAGTGCGTTTTAGAAATAAAATTAAAATTATGATTTATTTTTGTTGAAATACTTACTGAATTACTTTTCTATCACGTAAAGTTACGTTGACGTTGCACTGACGTTCATGTATGACGCATTCTAGGTTGCAGTCACCTAGTACCCAATATCTGAAGTCAACAAGAAGTCACATTGTGACTTGTTTGTGAATGCTGGCTTTTAACTTCAATGTGACACATCTGCTAGGATGATGCACTTGCAGTGTCGCCAGAAAGTCACCACTGCACTTTCTAATTTCACTACAGATTGACATCACTTTGTCAAGACACTCATGCCCCGCTGTGACATGGGGCGTGAGCGGCAACGTCACAATGTCATCATTGTGACGTTGCAACATGTCACTGTGTCATAACGCCATTGTGACGTTACCGCAAAAGGACATTTAAAAGTAACATCACGGTGCTTTTAGAAAAGCTTTTGATTTCTAAGAAAAACAGCTAGTAAAAATAAAAATAAAAAAATCTTCGTAAAAATTCTTGTATTAGTGGAAATAGTAAAAACAATCATGTACGACTTTTCCTGTCGGTCTTTGGATCTTTTCAGTGGTGTAAGGTTGAGCTGAAATCATAGTTGGAAGTTAGATATGTTATTTAAATTTGCCTCTGAGAGCGGAAAGGATGTATATACGAATTCTAAATAATATAACTCACTACTGCTTAAATTACATTTTAATATAGTTTCTAAAATCTAGTTTTAAACTAATACAATTTTAATTTTGGGTCTTTTTGAAAAAAAAAGAAAAAAAGAATTCTTGCTATGCATGTTCTTTTTGATATAGGGTAGGTGATAAAATCCCTAGCAATAACAAGTAGTGTATGATTGGTATAAACTGGGTAGGCATTTATTTATTATCAAAAATATAAATAAATTGTTTTGAATGATATGTTTCCTTTTAGCCTATATTTATAGACATGATTTGGCAAGATTTATACACATTAAAAAGTTCAAATTATGTTATAATAAAAAGTAAAGGAAACACACTATATTAGCTTATGAATCAATGTTTTCTTGTGAATCGAAAAATTCTTTCAAGAAACTAATATGCTCCTGAAAAGTTCCGTTATTATTTTCAATTTAAAAAGGTGTACGCAGCTTATGACGAAAAAGATTAAGAATTTTTAAAAATATTTTTCTTTTATATGTTTATAATTTTATGTTTATAATTTGGTATGGTGGTGTAAAATGGACAATTACATACTATTAACGGAAATACATACTGGACGGAAATACATACTGGACGGAAATACATACTGTTAGGCTTAGTTAATATTATGCTTCCAAATGTGATCCTAATAAATTTTTTACTGAGTATAAATGTTGTTTATTAATGTCTAAAAATATAGGATAGAAAGAAAAAATTTGTTAAAAATAAACTATTTTCATTTTTCATCAAAAAGAAATACGTACTCATTTTACCATGATAGGAAATAAATAAAATTTGTTAAAATGTGCTAATTTTTTGGATTAAAAAAAATTCATTACCAGTTAACACACTTTTATGAAAAAATAAGTTCTTAATAAGTTAAATATTTTTGCATTTAAAACTAATAAAATTAAACAAAATCTTTTTAGATGTGAAAGGGATGAATGCATTACATTAAAGTAACCCCCAAAAATTGAGTGTTTAACATTAATAGTAACAGCATACATCTAATGAATTAAAAAAACGCTTGTTTTCATTACCATTTTACACTCACTTTGCGCTATAAATTTCGAAGAAAACAATCAGTTTGATCACGACCGGACGGTCAAACGGAAATCATAGTTTATATATTTGCTAGAATGTGTTGAAAATCATGTTAAAGAATCCAAATAACTTAAAAAAAAAACCTACTCATTAAAAATATTTTATTTCTCCAAGTGTGAATTCATGTGACCGTATAATATCCTCGTCTAGTAAAGCAATATTTCTAAAACCTCTATTAATAACTGGATGTTTCTTTTTTCCCCTTTAAATCCGCAGGAGGTCAATATACCCTATACAATTAGCAGCTATAGAGTAGTGTCAGAAATGTCTGACATTCGGAACCAGTTGGAAGTTTCCGGAGACCTTGCTCTTAAAATCAAAACGGGAAATCTAAACGTGAAAGGAGCTGGATCGTACATAAAGAACGAAGATAATATTAAAAATTCAGTCATTCTTCTCAGCACATTTCGACACGTTGCGGTAAGTTTGAAAATTTGATCGCTCTGACTATGGCCACAATACATATTTTAACGTGTGGCATTATGGTGTAAATATTTGTTGGTTTGTGGTGTTAAAACAAAAGTTTGCATGTGTCAGTCCCTTGTCGTCATCGATTGTAGGCGCATATATAAGATGTTTAGCATAAATTAAAATCCGAGAGTTGTATAAACAAAGAAAGAAGTTTTGTTCAACTGAACAAAAGTTTGATGTTCCCCAAAAAAATTCGGTTGGCGCTATTTCAACAGAATAATTTTGTTCGTCATAACAAAACTTTTGCTAAATTAACAAAATATTTCGTTTAATTAACAAAGATTTTGGCGATTCAACGAAATTATTCAGTTAAAATACCGCCAACTAAATGCTTGCTGAATTAACAAAACTTACCGATTACAGAGGCGCTTTCTCTGTTAGGACTATTTTGCAATGAGCATTTTAGCTGAGTAAAAAGCAGTCTACTGGCTAATTCAATTTTGTAATTTTTATTTGTATTACTGTAAAATGTGCTCAATATATTTCATTTTTTCTCATCTTAAAATAAATAACTTGTTTCATATTTCATTTTTAACATAATAGTTATCACAGTAAAAAAATACATTTTTGTCCATCGAATAATATGCTGCTGTAAAATGAAAGTTGAAAGATTTCTTGAAATGTTATTTGATTGTCGAAAGCGGGTTTCTCCAGTTAGAATACTTTTGAGAAGTGCATGCTTGTCACGCTGAAAGACATTGCCCCATGATTTCCAAGCTCGTAGAAAAACTGTTTACCAGAAAATGAATTTAATTTTTTATCGTTATTCGTTGAGCTATTTCTATTTTCTACTACAGTAGCTTAGGTTTGTAGAACGCAGAGTTTGGGCTGAAGAACGTCTTCGGATCTTGGTGGTCGCCGATTTAAAAAAAAAATTAACATATGGTATAGGAATGGGTTGTCGTTAACCGAAAACTATCAAATGTTTCATAAAAGTCTGGAAAAGACACTCGTATTTTATTGATAAATGTATTTACAGAAATAGAATTCTGAATTTTTTTTAATACTTCTATAAAGCCAAGAGATAACCGAATATGTGTCATTCATTCGCAAATAATAATTTACAGATTTTTTCTGAACATAACCGAATCAAAATATTAGTGAAACTTCTATTCATTTTGCTTTAATATTTGTCACTGAAAACATAGCGAAACCAACATGCAGCTGCCTGTAACCCATTGAGTTCACCACATATTTGGTAAAATGTTGAATTGCTATTTTTTAAAGTATAATCTGCATTTTATTTCATGCACATCTGCCAACAAATCTTTCATATGTACATGAAACTGAGCATGCGGATGCGTTTTAGCCCGACATTTCTAAGAGAGTGCTTTATAATCGACGCGTTAAAGTTCGATCCCGCGTGAATTTTCTGCGGAGAGCAATAAAGATGTAAAAATGCAGAACATTTCCACTCTTGGAAATTGCCTTGACGAGCTGGAATGAAAATCAGAAATCTTCCCTCGAAAGCGATCTTTTCCGTGACCTCCGCAACTAAGGCCTGCTGGCTTAAGGAATACGTCATCCTAAGTAGGCCCATTTAGGTATAAAATGAAAATTTGTAAAATAAAATTAAAATTCTGGTTGCTCATCATCATTTTATCAAATTCATCAGTGCTTAAAAACATATCTTCAGAATAAAAGTTAAAATTATATATATATATTATATATATAAGTATTAAACATTGGAGTTGCAGTCACAATTTCTAAATGCATTTTTAGTGCTATATTTAATCCGTAATCAGTAATAAATCAAGATAAATGTAAGAAATAAGAAATTTTATAAACTGATGATAAGCAACCACAATCATAATATTGCTATACAACTTTTAATTTTACGTCTAAATTCGGCCTACATAGGATGACTCAATATTTGAGCCAGCAGGCCTTGTTTGCGAAGGTCACGTCTTTTCCCCCCCCCAAAGCATTTCTTTATTGCAGGGCTCAAAATTGGTCCGCTGGTTCCAGTGGATCTCCGTTAACTTCGAGCCCTGCTCTGTAGGGCCCCCTTTGTAGTGCCATTTAAAAAGCCATTAAAGCCCAATAAAACCACATCTGCGCTTTGTTGTTCCTTTTTGTATTGCCTTTGCACAGAACATTCAAAATCAGCTCCAACCTTTAGGCTTAATTTCTATTTCTTGTTACACAGAGAACCCTGTCCATTCCTCATAATGCCAGGCGCAGGGCCGACTGGTTGACGAAATTCGACAAGAGCGTTCTAGGAACCCACTACGTGCAGTCCATAACGTACGGTGTCGAAATGGTGGCCGCCTTGAAGTTCACTGCAAGCAGCGAGGAAGGCAAACGCGATATCAGCGGCAAATTGCAGGCGACGTTCGGCAGTCAGAATAAAACGTGGTCGGTCGATGCTCAGGGTAAGGTAAAATTGTTTCTTTCTGCAGAGTTAAAATCTAAAGATGCATGCATAACTCAATTCTGTCAAGACTGAATCTGCTGGAAATATTTTCTGATCTGTGCAGGCTATTTACCATCTTTACATTAATGATGAGTTTCAGCAAAGTAAAAAGAAATCTTTCGATGAAATTTGTGTTAAGGTAAGTACACACTGACGAAGGCAGCACTGTTCTGCTCGATATTTATAGCACTAACATCTTTGCTTGTGCTTGAAATGGGAATGTTCAGGGAGTCGTGCCTTTTCGAGAATAAAAATTCTTTAGATCTCACTGCAAAAACCGCCATTTTCTGCGCGATTTTCTGACGAGGCACTTTTCGCACTTTTCACCCAACTGAGACAACTCACATTTTTGGTTTTGAATTTTGGCCCATTTATGAAGCAGGCAGACGGAGATAGTTTTGAAAAGGGCTATTACTGTGTGGTCATTAATTGCCACGTCTCGCCAGTGTGTACATACCTTTATTAAGTCCTGCACTCGATACATTTCATATGCCTCTACTAAAAACTTGCTATTAATTTCACTTTCTGTTCTTTTGAAATGAGCTATATACGCTGAAACATCGTACCTAAATTAGTTCTTAAACGAATTTCTAAAGCGTTGCCAAAAAGTTGCAATTTCGTGGGAACTTTTACATTGTAAGTTCACAAATAAATTGTTTAGGAACGGTTTGTTTCTAAAGTGATAATTGTACATGTCATAAATTTAGCGATCTCTTAAAAAAATTGAAAAATAAGGACATTTGGTGTTTTTTTTTCTTTCTTTCGTTCTTTTCATTTTGCTCTTATGATAATGGCACTTTTGTGAAAATTTTCACCATAGGTTATTTTGTTATTCATTTTATTTTATTTACTGATTAGAAATTACGTAATGATTTATTTAGTTATAAATTTTTAAACAGTGGAACTTGGAGATATTTATTATTATTTCAAATTTAGGATAACTTAATTTGGCGGCTTTCTTTCTTTCTTCTTTTTTGTTATCTTTTTAGTTGAATAGATATTAATGTATTAACTTTTAAACAGTGGAACTTGAAGATTTTTTATTATAATTTTACCAACTATTTTAATTTTAATATAAAGGGACTTGAAGAGTTTTTTTACTTAAAGAATTTCGTATTATGATCAGCAGCGGATTACACGACTTTTTGGTAACTGCATCACGCAGAAGAATTGCACACATATGCAGACAAATGTTTTTAAAATTCATATTCACTTTATATATTAATTGTTATGAAAATAATGAATAAATTAACGAACATGAGCGGATATATGTCTCATTTTTACAAAGTTATGTCTTAATACTTAACACTCACAACTACGCAGCCAGGGCTGGCCCAAGGGACGTGCGGGGCCCCAGGCAAAGAGCAAGATCGGGGCCTCTGTTTATCATGTGTTTTGTAAGTTACTACTAGCACTGCTAGTACATATTAGCTTTATTTATCGGCTTTTTTCGGGATATGTCACAGCCATGTACCAAGATCGGTCTAATGTGATAGCGAAAAAATGGCCCAGGAGCGGGGCCTCTTTGAGCGCAGGGCCTTAGGCGATCGCCTACATTCGTACCCCCCTTGGGCCGGCCCTGACGCAGCTAGTGAAGTCCCACATAGGTAATTTTGAAAATAATGAAAACACCTGTAAATAAAAGTGACATTTAAGAATGCGCTTCTTAAGAATTAAGGGGACTAGTTAAGTGAATGCTCGTCAAAAAATCAATTTTTATTTTATTGCATTAAATACTTAATCTTTTCAATGATATATTACACTTGTTTATTCAAAAAACGTAAGTCTTAGAAAGCTTACATGAGGTATCTTATTAGAAGTAATATTAGAAATATGTGAAATCTTCATTTTTTTTTTCTTAAAACATGAATTTTGCAGGTTCGTGTTGCTTTTCTCAATATCTATGAAACTTACCAAATTAATTTTTTAATGACAGATAGATCATTTATATTACATATATTAGTATGGTGGTTTAGCATTATGCTGAGAGTTATTAATTTTAGTCAACAAGGATCTTTCAATAATTTCTATCTGAAAGCGATTTTTAATAAAAAATTAGTACTAATTTTTTATTTTTACCTTGAAAGACATGGATAGGTTAAAGTATGTAAAACCTGTTATTGTAATGCAGTAAAAAATTTATAACATTAGCTTTTACCATTTCTGAGAAAAAGGTACATAAAATGCCTTAGTATTAGTATTGGCAAAGGCACGCTAGCTTGTGGCAGCAAATGCCAGCTCATTGGGGGGAAAAAACCCTTCCATGTATGAGGCATGCAGGTGGATCAGTCACTGTATCTGCTCCGTGTGCTGATTTTGTTCTGGTCCAGTCACAACCCTGATGGATCAATAGGGACGCTTTAACTGGCCAGGTCTATAGGGTGTATTCACCTATGTCACACTTTAGTATCTGGGAACACTAGTTTCGAAATGCAGGCGACAGCTTTGTCCAAACAAACCTCTGAAGTTATACTATGCGCTCAGTGGCGCACACAAGGGGGGGGGGGGGTCCAGGGGGTCCGGACCCTCCCCCCCCCATCGGCTTTGATATATTATTTTCGATTGATTATTATCCTATATCTATAGTAAATAAAACAATTCCAAAAAAAGATAGCAATAGTTTCAGCTCTAATAAATAAAATAAAAGAAATTTTTTTCTCGTATCCTCAACTTTCAAAAACGAACTGAAAGCGAATGTAAAACACTATCTTGTTCTCAGAACTGAACAACTATTACTTTACTTCCTATTGCACTGTGTAAGTGTATTCTTAGGGAACTGGATGGGACGAGTTTTGATGAATTCCATCTAATGAAAACGAGCTCTTTCATCACTGATTTTTGACAATCTGGAACATCCCTAAAAGTTGGAACCCCAAGCCAAAAATCCTGTGTGCGCCCCTGTGTGCGCTGATATACTAATAATTTAAAAGCAATATAAATTTTGCAAAAACGAATTCAAATTATTATATTAATTTGGAAGATAGTACTAAAAGTATTATGCTAATAAAATAGGCAAAATTGCAGACTGATCTGTATATTTATGATTCGTACAAGGAAAATATATGTATTTAGTTCAATATTACATAGAAAAGTGTAATTGTCTAGTTTTAGCTACATCTCGTTGACACGTGAGAAAAAGCTTGCTTAAAAGTCTTCAAAACCCTTCCACAAGTATTTTACAACTGGACTTGTTAGTAAAGAAATGATGGTATGGCGAATATCCAATCAATGAACTATTATCAAAGGGAAGGTAAGCAAACACATGGGTTTATATTAAAATACTGAATTATTCGTATAGATATCCGAGAGTAAGTTACTTGTTCATCAATCAAAAGTATACGCTGTACTCTTTAACCCTTTAACGCGCAGTGTTCCCGCTCTGGGAACACCCAACTCTGACGTATTGACTGTTGCCAGTCACGAAGAATAGATTGGATTTCTATAAAAATAGTTGCGGGTGACATAGCTCCAAGAGAATCCTTTACTTTTTAAGCACGTCATTTCCCGTAAAAAAATTGTCCCGATTATTTTTAACAGCACTGACATCTGCTTGAAAAATTGAAGAATGCGAGAAACGGCTGGATAGATTGCCCTTTTTTCAACATTGGGAAAGGGTTGCGCCTCAAAGGGTTACTACTTTATAAAGCAAACAATGTCGTAATGATTTATTGATTAAAATAATGAAATGCCAAACGATTTGGTAGAATAGATATTTGTCAAAAACAGCTGAATAAAATGGGAAGTTTCAAAAATACAAAGTCTCATGCAGTTTTACTCCTTTATTTAGTTATTATGGACGAAAAACGAAACCAAATGTTAAGTCTCTTGTATTTTAATCCTTTATTTAAAATTACTCGAGCAAAACCAAAATACGATGCTTTATTATTATTTTTTTTTTCACAGAACGGTTATTACAATTTATTGCGTCACCCAACACCTTTATTAAAACTTATTTGTCAAGCTAAACCACAAATATACCGCTTGCTTACATAAAATGAACGCTCTGATACGGCTTGTTTGTACAAAACTAGCTTTCGAATTTCACCGCCGCGTGGCGCTCATACAGTTATGACGTCAGGTGAATAGTCCCTATTCTACGATGCAAACTTTGTTTCTTACAAGAGATGGAATTTTCCAGGATGATAAAGCCCATATTCGTGCTTCTGGAGTTGTTCAGTCATGATTTGAGGAACATGAGGATAAAGTGAAACAACCACCTATGGCCGCACAGTTCCCTGCCCTCAACATACTGTAAAAGCAACTATTTTCGCGAGCCTCAATTTTCGAGAAAACGAAGATATCGGTGATTTCCCGAGCAGAAAATTTCGCGAATTTTATGTGAATAGAACCGAAAGTTGAAAAATCTCGAAAGTACCTAAACATAGAACACCTTTTGCATAAGGCATTTAAAGAGATTTCCTTTTGTCCGAAAAGTTATTCACATCCTTTCCCCATTTTGAATGGCTTCAAAGAAGCTGGTATAAATATTGTAAGTGAACGAGCGGCATTCTATTAGCTGCATCATTGTTTTATAGTCAAGAAATAGTTGCAAGAAGGAAAGTCAAGTTGTCAAAAAAAGTGTTTGTAACTGTGCAATAAACCATTAAATTTTGGTACGTGAAAAGTTTCTGATCGCGAAAATATGTGCTTTTACAGTAATCTAACCGCTAACCGTTTTGGTTTATTTTTAGAGCGTTCAATCCGGAATCAGTATCCCCTACTGGCATATCTTATGAAACTTTTAGAATGTATCATAAAGAATGGTACAATATTCCCATAAATACTCTTCAGAGTATGTATGATTCGATTCTCATTCGAATTCAAGCTACATTACACGAGAAAGGCAATGCAACGTCATATTAGTAAAAGACTCCACCTAAATCTAGGATGTTCCCATTATTTTGACAACCACTTGTGTGTTTTAATTAAGATAGCTGTGTTGGAAGTGTTTTATAACCAAAGTGTTTCTCAGATTTTATTTTCTTTTAGTAATGGAGTCTTTGAAAACATTACATAACTCTATGAATTATGCTTTCCAAAAAATGTTCTGTAGGTGAACTGACATCTTGTGTGAGTGAATTGAAAAAAATTTCAAATATGGAAGTCATGTTCTTTGGTACACTTCCCCTTACAAACATTCCCAATACGGTTGAAGGTCTTCAGAAGCTTATAGGAGAATTTGGAGATCTGGTCACAGCAGCCGGACTTGAAAAAGGTCTGCCCATGAGGGTCACACTTTGGGAACTAGACAATCTCCCAGAGACCAATGGCATCGAGGGATTCGATTATACTACCAATCCGTGAGTATCCGTGATCGAAATCTGTTTTAAAATCGCACATTAAAACTGCCTTGAAATCTTTCTGTAAGCTTATTCCAACTATATAGCACCATTTTAAATGAAGGGTCCACGGGAAGAACGATGAGAGTCCAATACAGCTGATTTTCCAAAAAATCGAAAGGCGCACGGGACCTTCCACGTTCTTCCCCAGTAAACTGTATCTTTGGGCTATTTTTTCAGTATATTCTCATCGTTCTTTCCCCTTATGGGTTCGGATATTAATAGTGCCACTAATGAACAACAGAATGCAGTAGAAACCTCAACATTGACGAAAAGTGGACTCTCATCGTTCTTCCCGTGGACCCTTCCAATGCTGTTTGAAATGCGCGTCATAATCCATGACTGCGCCGTGTTTGTCTTTCCACAAAACACTTCTTCAGGATTGAAATCTGTATTAAAATCGCCTTATAAAACTGTTTAACAACATTCGTCAGGCATATTCTAACTATAGTTCACTTTTATAAATACCATTTGGAAAGTGTATGATAATTCACGAGTGTGCTGTGTTTGTCTTTCCTGTTTCATAAAACACTTCTTCGGAAATAAAATCTACATTAATATCGCCTACTAAAATATTTTAAAATCTTCTTCAGACATATTCCAGCTACACTTTCCCTTAATAATAAACTATCGAGTTGCCTGATTCTAGACAAATCTGGAAGATATCACCAAGCTTGGTTCTATATTGAAGACTTGCTTTTTGGCACCAAACTTGGCGGTCGTTTATCAAAAATTGCAAACCTTGGCGACTTTCAACATTTTTCTCTCACCCCCCCCCCAAACCCACCACGTAATCTGGCACTTTTAAGTATTTCTCCCTACAGGCCGTAATGTCTGAG
Organism: Cheiracanthium punctorium; assembly: GCA_038373885.1. Lineage (NCBI taxonomy): Eukaryota > Metazoa > Arthropoda > Arachnida > Araneae > Cheiracanthiidae > Cheiracanthium > Cheiracanthium punctorium. The sequence continues at coordinate 458,041 of JAWZYV010016091.1, read as the reverse complement.
AAATGAAAATTTTTGTAGCTCTGTAAAAAATAATAAATCATATAAACACTAAAATCAGTAACAGTTGTAGGACCGTAGTATCTAATGTATATACCAAATTTCAGCTTAATCGAATGTACCGTTTTGGAGCTTAACACAAACTCAACACATAAAAACTGATTTTAATAGCACTCTAGTGCTAAAAAAATTGATGGGGCAGAGGTACAGTCATGAAGGAAATATCCACTGGAAGCCCAGTAAATCAAAATCTATAATTATATCAAGCGCAAAAGGGATGTTGTTCCTAAACATTTTTTATAAAAGTTTGAAATGTTAACCCTTTCGCGACGGGAAGCGCAAACGCGCGCTTATCGCTGAGGCCGGCAGTCTCTTTCGCAAATGTCTGTCCAGGGCCGGAGAGTTTTTCGCGATTAAGCCTAAATCCATGAACAGAACAATCAGAATATATTATAGTGTCACTATCACTACTATCCGAATCTGCTTCAGAATCAATATCTCATAATTTCAAATAATTTGCGCCATTTCTGCTATTTCAAGCTCTAACACTTTTGAAGCTTCGACATTCTAACTGTAAAATGAGAAAAAATCCACGTCCACTAGATCTAATTATCCACTAAAAACTGGACTGCAAACCGAAATACCCAACGCTGTAGCGAAAATAAAACTCCCTGCTTACTATAAAGAAATACCACGTACGAATTTATAGAGCCGTCATAAAGTATACCATTCAGAAACGTTCCTTTCAACTTACGTTTATATTATCAAAAACCACGTGTATGTGAGTCATGCTACTCCAATTCTGAGTAAAACGTCAAATCTACATGTATCTGTAACCGAATGGACATACAATGCCATCTTGTGCCAAAAGTTATAGTTTTTAAAACGTTCCAGGACACTGGCAAAACTGTGTGACGGCCGGGGGTGAACGAGGAAACGCTCTGGCACGCCAGCGTGTCGGCCGGGAACTGAGTGCGTTTCTTACTGGCACGTATACGTGACAGTCGGCGCGAAAAGGTTAAGGAATGACTAAAGATTAATTTCTTAAAATTATAGTTTATTTATCAATAGAATGATTCTGTAGTAATGTTATCGAAATTAAATTCCAAACAATGTTTTAAATTCAATGCCTAAAGTAGGGCCTCGTGTGCGTATTTCTGGTCGGGGAAAAGCAATTGCTTGGTTTTAAAATAGAAATATATCAAATACCCCCCCTGAACCCCCCTAATTTTTTAGTTTCATTATTGCCATATTAAAACGATATTAATTGACTATGTCATTTTATCTCTCACCCCTTTTTCTTTTTCTTTTATTCTTCCTTTACATTCATTTCATCGACTGGAAGTAGGAGGGTTTCCTGATCTTTCCTTGCAATTGCAAACGCGGAACGATGATAACTGAAGTAACTTATATAATTTTTAGTATCTATCTTAACACACCAAAAATTTTGCTTTTCGTTATTTGATATTGTTGAGAGAGCTTTAGGCGAGTAGGGTTGCTGTATTTCGCCTGCTAACCCTATTGGCGAGTCATCCAGAGGGGATAAGAATCCCAGGCTGTTAGGCTCATGCTTAAAATTATTCTTTTTTCTACTTTCACATTCGCTAGCCCAGTGCCCGATGCGTTTACACCTTTTACAAGTTATTCTTGATGCATTTTAAACTTAATTTTATGAGCCGATGTTTTATGTTTACATGTTTCGTAATTATTCAGCGTTTCAATTCACCAAGTTCCAGTCTCCATAACATTTTAGAAATGTTAGCAGAGTTATGGCAAAAACATAGTAAGCGTGGGATTTTAACATAAATTTACTTTATTAAATTAGAACGGAAGAAACAGGCACATCACATAACAAAGTAACATCAAGAAGGAAAAAAGTGTAGAAGAAGTAAAAAGAATGCGTGCGCGAGCACAGTTACAGTTAAGTAAATAAATGTTTATTGAGGGATACAGAATTCAGGCAGACACAACATTGCACACGGAAAAAAAATAAACAATTCAATACTCAACAATTTATTCCTACTTTTATGTCGCATTTTTGGGACACATTTTTGGACAATTTTCAATAAAGGGGGTGAGAGATAAAATGACATTGCCATTAATAACGACTTCAAATTATTTCATCATAACAAAAAATTATTCCCAGTCTAAATTAGTAGGGTTCAGCAAATTCTCGCCAAATATAGAAGATATCGCCAAGTGCAGTTCAGTTTTTGGAAGTCATTTTTTGACACCAAATTCGGCGACAAAGCGCCAAAAATGGCCAATCCTGGTGACTTTTGATATTAAGACCAGCCCCATTACTGTCAACCTTTTAAACAATGTTTAAAAACACCTTTTTGATTTTCAATTTTTGGAATAATAACATCATGAGACTGTAACTAAATTAATATGGGACTATCCCTCAGCTATCCCTTCTTTTCTATAAAAAAATAATTTTTGAAACACTTTAAAAAATTAGTCACAGTAGTATAGCTGTACCTACAGTAAAAAAAAAAAAAAAAAAAATGCGCATTGAACTCTTAGTACCTTCTCGTTTTTTGGTGGAAGTTGTTGACGGAATATCGCCCGAACCACTGTGACGTCAGAACACCGCCCGGAAGCTATCTGTGTTGGTTTAGTAGTGGGTATAAATGCATCCAAAGACAATGCATTATTTGCATCACCCTCACCCTTGGATCTGCCACTACTTCAGATGATGCACTATAATAGAAAAGAAAATAGTAAAAATGAAAATTTTTTGACTTCACGCATAAGATGCTACAAAACCTAGAAAATTTCTATCTAGGTATTATTATTGTGCTTGTTCCTAAAGCGTGCTTAAATTAAGGTGACCATACGTCCTCGAAATTCGAGGACAGCCCCCAAATATAGATCTTTTTTTCATTTTGTCACCAAAAATACTTTGACTTCTTGAGGACGCAAAAGTTTCCAAATTTAAAGATTTGTACTTTTTCCCTCAAAGCTTCCGTTCAGTTTATTTCTTCCAGAAAAAACTGAAGAAAAAAAAATATGACAACTAAAAGCGCCTTATACTCAGAGAAACAATGAAACGTGTTTTGTCATTGTGTGTGTAGCATGTACAGACATTCAATAAAGTATTCGAGTATGAGCCAAATTTCGTTTCAACTTTGTTAATGATCAATCAATTTTCATGAAGAATTATGCTTTAAATATGAAATTGACGTACGAAATTTTTCTTCCACTCGAATAATTTTTTAGAGGGTGTACAAAGTTTAATGCAAAATTATCACAAAAGGAGCCAATATAAAAAACAATGTCTTCTGAAAAATACAAATACTATGCCAAGAGTTAAATTTTGAATAAAATGCAATATTTCAACATGATGTTCCTTTCATATTTCTGGTGTAAATAAATATTTATAAGTAAATGAAATATTTCCATAATTTATTAGAAATAAGAATACACAATTTATATAAAAAGTTATTAGAGTTCATTTTTAAGTATCAAATTCAGTCAAGATTTAAAGTATGGGTATACTGGTATGCATGGTAATATGTTGTGTCCTCAAATAAGCCCCCAAAAATATTTTCTAGTGTACCCAAGTTTTAATTGGATTCGAGGACAATGCTTGATTAGTCCCTAAAATACTCTTTCGAAATATGGTCGCCTTAGGTTAAATGTGTAATTTTTGAAGAATACGCCCTTTGGTGGCAATATTTGGAACTTTGTATTTATACTGAGATAAATTCCCATACCTCAAATGTTCCATAGTTATCCACAGAATTTCTAAATTTTCTGACTACCTTCGGTTGTGGACAAAAATAAAATAGGTCTTTCAATCATGGACGCCCTTTATATCTGATGTGTAATGACGTAAACAAGGCAAAGCTATCTTAAGAAGAATGTTTGTCTGTCTGTCTGTTCAGAATCCCTCCGTTTCTTTTTGCTCTCTTATTTGAAAGCGGTTCAACTGAACGGAATGAAATTTGATAGCGTGATAGGTGGTTATTGAACTTAATAATAAGTGTCAAACTTTTTCAAAATTTTGAAGAGAGTTTTGATATTTTGCGAAAAGTTCTTTTTTGTTGTTTCTTCGCGTGCCATGTACAAACGGCTCAAGGGAAGGAATTAAAATTTTGTAGTCCGATGTTTTGTGTAATCAAGTTGTTACTCAAGTGAAGGAACGAGCGTCGAATTTTTTTGTGAATTCTGATTCTATTTTGTCCCACTCATTTTGTATCATTATATTTTCCTGTTATTTTGAAGAAATAGAATGTTTTCGAATTCTTAACTCTTAATTCTTTCCAAATGTGCTCTGGGTTAAGTTCTGGATATTGAGTTGGACATTTAATCGCTTTGGGACAGTTATACAACAGCTAGAGGCTTACATTCAAAGCAGTATTCTTCAAGTCATTATCTTGATAGAAAAGCACTTCTAAGACCAAAAGTTATTTCTGAAGATTCCCAGTTCTTTCCAATATGTCAATATGTCTATAGCGATTTATATCATCTATAAATTCAGTATTTCCTACTTTAGTTGGTGACATGCACCCTCAAATCACTATTCCCCTACCACCATGCTTAACTCTTGGAACGAAGCTCTGCTAGCAGAATTCTTCAAACCATTATTTGACCATCAGATACAAAATTTTTAAATTTACTTTCGTATGCAAATATTATCTTGCTCCAATCATCAAAATCAATTTTTTTTCACCTCTTTTGCACACAAGTGAAAGTCGGTGTTTTCTATTTTTTGCATGTCACTCGGTCATGAGTTCTATAATTGGATGCTTGGGATTTTTGTTTTGAGAGTGCATGTCACTGGGAAGTATTAAATTTGTAGCAATAGGAAATATTGAATTTATAGATGTCATAATGGATCCTTGTAGAAATATTCACAGTTTAGGAAAGAATTTGGAATCTTCAGGAATAAATCTTGGTCTCAAAAGTGATTCTGCACGCCCCTGGCTGCTTTATAACTGTCCCAAAACAATTAAATGTCCACCACAATCTTCAAATTTTAACCCAGTAGAGCACATCCTACTACGCAGTTACGATGATCATTGACTCTGTAACGATTCCAATTGAACCAATCCAAGATAAAACTTTTACCACCATTACTCCAGAAAGATCAAAAAGATAATCACAAAAAATGTAATAAAATCCACACCGTTTGTATGATCCGCTTGAAAATTTTCATAATTATGTATGAAAATAAAAAAATTAATCTCCGCTACTTTAAAAATATGAAAATCCACCCCTTCCAAAATTTTCAAGCGATTTTTTTTTTGCTATTTTCAGCTACATTTTATTTCTGAGAGTAAAAAAATATAATCATTTGTATGGCAAAATTAGGTTTCGCAAGTGACAGTTACATCCTACTGAAGTTACGATTATCAGGCTTTGAAGGGAAAATTGCGCGATTCCAATGCGTTTAAAAATAGTTTTTCTAGATTATCCAGTTTAACATTTTTCACAAATGAAATGATTTCCTCTCCATGAAACTTTGATATAAGAGGGGATGCTTCCAGCAAAACGAAATATTACGAATGCGAAACGTTTTCGAGTGTTTTCAGAAGAAAATGCAATCCCGAATCGTTATATAATGAGTGTTAAATTATTTATTTTAAGTGAACAAAATACATTGAATGTAGGCATACCTTTGTCGAACGTTTTTTCTAGCATCCGTTCTTATTGCCTCCACAACGGGCTGTGACATTTAGTTTGGAAAGAATTACAGTCAAGAATTTGAAAATATTCTGTTTCTTCAATGTAAAAGTAGAAAATAACTATACAAAATGAGTAAGACAAAATAGGATCAGAAATTATGTAAAAAAAATCAATCCATTCCAAAAAGATGAAATTAAGTTTCGGAAAATCAAAGCAATCCAGTGACATTAAAGTTTTATTACAATTATTTTTTAAAAATTTTGTTAACTTGAACTGCGAATACTTTTGTGAGTAATTTCCATTGCTTTTCTGCGCACTCGCGAGCCATCACATGATATTTTGTGTAACGCTAAGATGCGCATCTTACCGTCTGCCAGATTGCGAAGCGGATGTAACAAAATGTTCTCTTTGGAGCAATGTTTCAACATTAAATTCTGCTACAAATTAGGAAAAACGGCTGCACAGAAACGTAACGGTTACTTCAAAAGGCGTATGAAAACGAAGCTATGTTCAGATGCAAAGTTTTCAAATGGCAATAAAAATATGCGCTATGCCCCACTGTTGGAACGTTGCTCCAAAAAGGACATTTTGCAACATGGACTTCACAGGCCGATAGTGAGATGAGTTTGCGCACATTAGTATTTCCGCAAAGCCTCATGGGATGTGAACGATCATGACGTACAATCAAACCCCAACAAGACGAAGACACTTAAGACGAAATTTTTCTTATGACGAAAGAAGACCAATCACATCTTGATTTATCGCCTAACATGAATTTCGGCTATTACGAAAAGAGTTTTGCTACCCTTCGACTTCGTCTTAAAGAGGTTCGATTGTACCTGAATTTTATTGTCACAGTTAGTTAGTTTGAAGTAGATTTAAATTTCTGAAATACACCTTAACCATTGACTATCCATGAACGTGATGCATAGGAATTCTTTTGAGTGCACCTGTAAAAATACTAACTCATGCTATATGCGCACGTTTCAGTAAAAGAGATTGTACTGTAGATAGCAATAACAAATATAAAGCTCGTAGCAACCAATAGATCCCGGACAGACGACACACAATCGAAACAGTAAACAATTTTCAACTTTGTTCGGAAATTAAATAACTGGAAAACTCACTTGTAAGCATCACGTTCTGACAGTAAGCAGTTAGAAAATTTTTATTAATAGCATAATAATTTGAAGAAATGGAATTTAATCATGGCCATTTTTTTTACAGAGAGGTAGTAGCTAAATATTCACAGTTCGTAGATAAATTTGATAAACTCTCTTCAGCTAGAAGTAAGCTTTACAGTTGGACGAGATCTCTTCCTTATGATTTGAGTGAACAAGATTCAACAAAGGTATGTTTTCCATCTAGGTAATGTCTACGTATTTTTTCCTTCGTTACTAAAGTACATTCGCATTGCCGTTCTGTAAGGTTCTGGAAGTTTGGCATTGCAGAACAGAAGAATCATAGAAAACGCTGTAGGCAATATGCAAACTACAGACGGCACTTGAAAGTAGGCGCGGGTTTCGATTCTGAGATTGACACAACGAAAGAAGCGTTTAATCTGTTTGCTTCTATCGTTGCAAGGGCGCGAGGACAGCGATTCTCCCTTTGCTACCCATCGTTTTTTGCAGGTCATTCACAGACCCTTTCCGTAGGTCCGTGAATGCTCTGCTTCAGCCCAGCACATACGTTTGAGCGCAAACGCTGTCCCACATCATTAGAAGCATTCAACCCATTCATTAGACCCATTCCGGGAAGCAACGAAAGACACGGAAGGGAGAATCGTTGCCGTCGCATCCTTGTAAAGAGGGTAGTGGACAGGTTAAAGTCAATGGCTAAAATATTTATTTTGAACAATGCCTTAGACCTTAAATCTGAGGAAAGAGTTTTTTCGTTTGCATTATGAAACCTCCCGGCAGAAACCAATATTAGGATGACTTTTAAACAAATTGTTAGAATTACCATACAAACTAAGTGATCTGTGCCGTTCTTTCTAAGAAAAAGAACTCGGTTTTGTTTCTGCCATGGGTATTACTTGATTAAAGAATAATTAACATGGGCGCCGGCAGCATAGGGCAAGGGGGGGGGAACCCCCCCCTGGATTTTTGTATGCAGTGCTTTCCCTTGCTTTTCTGCTCTTTCCAACAAGGTAACCGTACGTTGAAGTAGTCTTTGCCCCCCTCCCCCTTGGAAATATTCTGTCGGCGCCCATGATAATTAACCTATTCTCTTACACAAGTCACAAAAACACAATGATAGGGATACAATATGTTTGTTCAAAGAACAGTTTACGTTAGAGGAGAAGAGAGTATTATAAAATACCTCATTTCTAACTATAACTTTACAGGTTTTTGAATAAAATCCCCAAAATCATCATAAGTACACACTATAATTATTTGTAATGAAACGTCACCTGTAAAGAAAAAACTATTTATTTTGTTGTCATAGAAAAAATTATTTAAAAAAAAAGTTGCGAATGGAGGTTAATATAAATAGTCGGGTAATGTAGTTAAACTATTCACAAACTTTTTTTTAAATAACGGGCGGGAACCTGCCGATTAGGCATTGTCGCTTACAACTGCCCGAAGGTGTGGCCATTATATTATGGGGGCGGCCAGCGTTTCCCCCTATGAAGGGACGGACTCAATGACAGCCACGCCCAGTCGGGGATGGAACCCCGAGTGCTGGGAGTTGAACCCGAAACCGTAGTACGGTGCTTTACTCACCATACAATCTGGTCGTCACCTTTGATTATACTTCATAAAACATACTTATTTTTAACAATAAAATCATATTTTAAAAATTATGTTCAAGTCATTTCTGCATCGAGTCTACTTAGAAAAGTCTCAGATATAATTAATATTCCTTTTCTGCTCCGGTACAGCCAAGGCGAGACCACGGAGAACAGCTGAAGCATTGAATCCAAATTAGTCCACGTTGATCTTTGGAGGATTCTCCGTTACAGAAGATACATTCAACGCCTTTGTTTTCTGGTTCTTTAGTTGATGGCATAAAATCCATCGCAATATAACCTAGTTTTCCATAATACCCGATAAGTCATTTAGGAAAATGAGCCTTTAAACTGATGGGCAAAACACTGTCAGCTAAAACTAAGAAAATCTCAAAACACACTTTCTTCTGCAGCGAGTGGTAAAACAACAACATGCAGTCAACTCTTACTGCATTGTAACATGGGAATCTTTCTTGAGTAGTTCATGGTAGAACCCCTTTCATGGTAATACCATGTGACATCAGCACCCAGTACAGTCGAAAACTTGGTATTCCATAATTGCCGACTATTCCATAATACCTTCCTCTCGTCAATATGTAGGGGAGAAGTGGCCTGATTTGAACACTCTAAATATTTTCCTAGAAACAAATGTTATTTTTGATAGAGATGGTAGCACATTAGTAATATTTATAAGGCAAAGTGGCCAAAACCTACCATTTTAATTGCACACTACTGTCTAAGAGAGGGACATTTTTTCTATGCCTCGAATCTAAATTTTACATCCTAAAATTCTAGGCTTTTTCTTGTTAATATTGCATTATTTAAATGTAGTTTTAAGCTCCATCTTAGAAGACTTTTATTAAAAATTGATGTTTTTGAACATAATTGAATACATTGGTAATATTAAACTTTATGAGATCGGGCATCATTGAACAAATTTTGTTGATGTTCTGATTACCGATGTAAAGGATCGAGAAGAAAATTTTTTTAGATGATCTGAATTTGAAGGTTTTCAGTTTAATTCATTTTATGCAAAAAATGTACCTTTCTCTTAGACTAATTAAATCGTAGTTGCACGACATAAAGGAGTTATGTTAGGTTGATAGGTAAAAACTAGAATGATGAATTTCATTTTCCAGAGCTATGAAATATGAGTTTTGTGGCTTTCAAGAATGTTATAAAAAAGTATTTGCACCTAAAGTGTTGTCACAGATTCGGAAAACTGTTTCAACAATGACCTTTGCTATAAATTTTGATGGATATAAATTTCTTTAGATAATGGAATTTTACTTATTTCAGTTACATGCAGCTGCTTATTTTATATTTTAAAAATAAACGCATTTTTTAATAAAAATTCTTTAGAATTATATCTTTTTAATTGTTTGAAAAATTTCCACAATTTGTTCATCCGGAGGAAATGAGAAAAGAAAAATTAATATTTTTTAAAATCTGTAAAATGCATTTAATTTCATTTGAAAACATTTATTTTTTAGTTCATCCTAGGAAGTACATTTTTTTCACATAATAATAAAAATATAATAAATATAATTAAATATATTTTTATGATCTCTCACTACAGTATAATATTTTTAGAGGAGCACATAGTACAATACTTAGCAGTAACATGTTTATGCATATTTAATCAGAACACATACTTAAAGACATAATATGTTCCTTTAATCCATGATGAATAGACAGTCATTTAATATTCTAACATAATAAGTAATTAAATATATATATATGTGATTGAAATTAATTTATACATTATTTTAGACTAAATGGAATAAGCATCAAATCGAAAGGAGCTAACCATGGTTGCAACCTAGTACATAATTTTTTCTTTTTCTTAGTCTTGTATTATGTTTCTTAGTTTATTCTCTTTCAATAATACGTTTATTTATTTTTCATACCTTTATAAGAATGTGAATAATTATATAACACGTTAACATCTATGAATAATTTTACAGATTGGACAACAGCTGGAGAAACTCAATGTTGTGTTGGACGAATGTTATAAGTTGATGGCGAATGTCGACTTGACAAAAAATCCGAGTCAGTTCAACACCGTTTTGAGTAACCGTTTTAAATTTAGAGACATCGATGATCTCATGATTAGCATTGTAAGTTAACATAAAAAATAATTTTGAGAGCTTTACTTTAGCAGATTTAAAATCTGTTTTTCAGATGAAGTACTTATTCGTGGATCTCATGCACTCTTTTTTATTCCAATGCCGTGTTATATCGTTGAATCTTTCAACAATTTTTAAACGAAGTTCTTTTTTTATTTTTCGAAACGCCTTGCACCTCTTCATTTTTGTGCTGCATGAACCTGTACAGTAAAACTATACTTTATTTTAAAGAATTTTAACTCACCGAAATATAGAAAGTTTCTATATTTTTACAAATTGAACAAGTTGACATTTTAGGTTTGCTAACGCAAACAGGAATTTCTTTGTTTGTATTACCTTTTTTTATAGTAAATTTATACGCTTCTAGATGCTTGATTTTTGTACCAATGAACGATTACAGTTCTATGACCAGCAACGAGATTTCAAATTCCGATTTCATTTAAAAATACTTTTAAGATGTTTTGGAAACGACTTCTCATTTACCTGTAAAACTACCTATCCTGTCTGAAGAGTGTTAATGCACAGAAATATAAACAATACCTTACTTTGAATAAGCGAGATCCAATTTTACATAATAAATTTTATTGATTTCTTAAAAAAAATCACTATCAAATAACCATTTCTTAAAAAAAATCACTATCAAGTACTTCATTTAATCAGCTTACATCACGACTGCATGTTCTATCAAAGAAAGATTATTTTGAATGGGCAGCTTTCCGCTCACTTTCTAATCATTTCGATCCACGAGAAAAAGAATATGAGCATTAGTGATTTTTCGGACATTGGTTTTATGATTAAATGATTAGATTTCTTAATTCGGTAGATAAAGGTTTAACAAAGAAACTGAAGATGCTGTTTATGAATTTTTTGCATTAGAGTTACATGTATAGATGTTTATAAATGCTATTGCAAACTTAATCAAGAGAGTTATATTGCCGATAGTTGAATTATAGTTTCTGATTAGGGTAAACTGACCAGTGAGTGAACAAACCAAGCGAATAAACATTTTGTGCATATTTTAAAAAATAAGGTTTGCAGAGATTTTCAGTATATGGATTAGCACCGGAACTTATACAATAGGAAGCTATTTCCCGCATTATTGGCCCTGAACACGTAGTCTCTTCTTGAAAAAATATAATTGTTTGTTGATGTGTAATGCATTATGGTCGTTTACTGGGATAATTATGTCTTTTTTTTTCTAATAGTTAAGTCTGTTGCCGACTACAGGCTTGAGTATTACAAGGTCATTATGGCCATTTCATTATAGAGCACCTAGTAGGTAAGCCATTATTTTTTTTCAAGCAGCTTCCCCCACCTTATGAGTAGTATCCTAATTTGGAACCAATCTCAAATAAGATATCTAGCACGTGGATCAGAACTCCCAGAAGCGTCTCTTGAAAGCTGAGAACATTGGATCCGTGGACAGATTTTACGTGCACCCGCTCCTTTCAGCGTACATGGTTCCACAACAGTACAGCCGAGAGAGGCTGTCATCTTCCCAAGCACTGACGAAGGTCGGCACTGTTTCACTTTCGGTGAACTTGTGGGAACCGGGCTTAAGCGACAAGGCCACAACGGGATCATGGATATATTATTTAATCCCAGTGAATGAACAATACAATACCAACATCTGTTCATTTATTGGGCTATTGTACCACTTTTTATTTGAACCCCTTAAAAATAGTGCGCATTGCATGCTGCATTTAACAAAATATGTGCTTACACAACTAAGTATGAAAAACTACAATAAAAAAGAACATGTTACATTCTTTTTAAAAAATTGAATTGCGCTAAATGTTCATTCACTGGTTCAGTTTACCCTATACATTTCCTTTACAGTTATTTCACGAACAGTAGCTTTTCTTTTCAATAGTTTCCCTACATACTGAGTATTGATTTTGTAAAAACAGTGCTTTTTCTTTCAAATGACCGCAACTGCCCTTTTTGAACCTAAAAAAGTATTTTGCTGCTTTTGCCTTTTCAGATTTAAAAGGATGAGACTTCGAGACATCTGTTAAGAATAGCTTTGACTATTAAATATGCAGACCCACTTTTTTTATTTCTTACAAAACTATACTTGAATTAACTCGAGAGAGTTATATAAACTTATATAACTCTCGAGATTACGAGAGTTATATAAGTTAACTTATACACCTTATATATATAAGTTAACTTATATACCCTCTCAGAACCAATAAGTATTATTTAAATACATATTTATTACTTAAAAATAATTAATTTCAGAAAAAAAAAATCGTGTATAAATTTTATATTTATTACGATACACGTACTTAAAAACCCCTCAAAAAGTGTTTTTTAAAATATTTTTCGGAGTGCTTAGGTTTGAAAGTAATAGCCAATGTATTTAAAACCGTAACATGGGTGAACGTGCTCTTAGATTCTTCCACAATTTGGATTGTGCTATTCACCTTCTTAATTGTTATCCCCAGACATTAACTAGATCCGGAGATAGCCAGATGGACGTATGAATCACAAACATTTTTAATTACTGCTGTAAAGTGTTTTTAACACTTTCAGCAAGATTGAAAAGGGTTTATGATTTCGGTTAGTCTGTCTATCCGCCAGTGTTCTAACTGCCGTAATTATGCATCGATTACTACAAAATTTATATTATTCGTGCGTACTGTGCCGTTTGCCCTAATGCCCTAATTGAAAATGGTTCTTGTAGCATTTATAGTTCTTTTACAAGAGCCTTTACAGTAGGTACCTTTCGGCTGAGCCGGATTGCGCCTCATTCTACCACCCATAAGTCTCTGGGTTCAAACCCAGCGCTCGCCCCACGCTCTTCCTTCAAACTTTTAAAATTCTTCTATAGGATCTCTCAAAATTTCATTAATAGTGATATACTGATTTTTTTTTTAAAGATTACATTCAAAATCTTTAAAATAGCCAAATTTGGCGTAAAAATATTGTGTTGGAAAAGTTTTACAATGGAAGCGTTTGTCTTGATTTACCTTTGTGTTTTAGTCTTGTTTGGGAGTGCTTAAACAAATTATTTGAATGGATACATTTTTTTGTACAGTATAATATAAATGCTTGATAACAAATAACCTTAATACTTTATGAAATGCGTTGAAATTAATAGTAATTATTATTTTTTGCAGGACAGAAAAGGTAAGAGATGCTGACATGTAATTAAGAGGTAGTATAATTTTTAATTACACTTGGCTGGTACTCACGGCTGAGAAAAAACAACTTTCGAGGTCTGAGAAAATAACCCATTGTAAGTTATGGCGATGATAATAAACTAAAAAAAAAAACATAAACCATGATAAACGCACCGATTATAAAACCGCTTCCATTAAACTTAATCATATTTTTATTCCTTGTAAGAAGCTAACGGAAGTACAGTGATCGCAAAAAATTTCGGTATGCAGATTTTGAAAAAAAAAATCGATCTTGATTCTTTCTAAATTTGCTTCGAAGAGATTTTTGTGAGACGCCCCAATTACGTATATATGCATGTTCGTATACATACATGTACATTTCATTTTGACGAGCGGCAATTCCATTTTGTCAAGTTTTTTTTCTCTTGACGTCTGTACATACGTATGTATGCATATCTCAAAAACTATTGGTCGTAGAATTTTGAAATTTTATATTTCAGATTGTTGCAATAACATCTAGTTGTACACCTTCCCTTTTAGTTGCAATCTACTTGATAGTTTATTTACAGGGTCTCCCTAAAGAATTTCAATGCATTAAGCTCTATGGGCAAAAATTCCTTAAAGCTTATTTTAGAGATATTCGTCTATTTCAAGCAAATCAAAATTGATATAAGTTATTAAAGATTTTAAAATGAACCTCTTCATCGAAAATAGTGTCTCTATCGTTTACTGTTCTTCTGTAGGAGCACTAAAAAGAATTGCAATACATTGTGGCCATTGTCAGTTTTAGAGACATTCATCCATTTCAAGCACAATGCCATTCTACCATATAGTTAGATGATGGTCCAACGATGGTCGTGTGCCTCCCTCAAAAATTGTGTCAAAAGTCGCCAAGCTTGGCAACTTTTGAAGATAAATTGCAAAACATGGCAAAGAAAAAGGGTTTCGAAAAATAAAACCAGTTGGTCGGGACACGTTGGCAGGAAATCAAAGTATCTTTAAGGTGGGAACTATAAGGTATATCGATTTTAGTGGAAATTTTGAAAATTCATATCTCGTGCTCTAATTAACAGATTTACATGCATCAGAACTTCAATCTTTGATTCTTTAGAAGGTGAAACATTAATTTTAGACTGCCAGACCGTAAATTCCTCTTTCTCCGTATCGGTTACTCTTCAGTTAAAAGACGTGAATAACTTTTGAAGTCCTTTTACAGGGTCATAAAAAATTACTTTAGATAGTGATGTGGAGCTTTTTAGAGATTAACTCTAAAATATCGCCAGATTTAAGTGCAATGCATCACCTAATTTGGCTCAAAATATTGTTGCGTTGGAAAGTGTTATATAATCAATGTGTTATACATGATTTATTTTCATCGTTTTGATTGCAATCGACTCGGTAATTTATTTAAGGTTTCATTTTAAGATTTCATTTCAGGCAAGGCTATTTAAGGTTTCATAAGGTTGAAGACTTTTTATACATTAAGGTCTGTGGACCTTTAGTTCAATAAAACTGTACAGGGTGTTCCATGAAGACTATGAACTCTGAACAGTCAAATTCCTCGTCTGGAATATATAAAAAAGTATCAAAACAGCGCCACCTGTAAAACCCACAGTTTTCGATAAAAATGCGAAAGAAAAGAACACCATGTCTAGTCAATGTCCATGCTTGCAATAGTTCAATATGAGTGTGTCGGTATGTGGATCAGTTTAATGACCGCCACTATCATCAGAACTGACAGTGAATTTCTACCAGTGAGGACCTCTGAAGGATTTGGTTTATCGAGACCTAGTTATTTAGTCCCTCCTATTTGTGCTGCCATCTGCCTGGGGGACATCAGGTTGATGCAACGTGAGCAGCCATCCATTACACGGCGCATGCCGGTATACACAGTAGAGTATTGGACCATTCACTGAGATTTTCAGACGAATCTTGGGTAATACAATAAAATATTATAAAATATAATTTTTAAAAGCCGAAGTAAGTAAATAAGCGAGAATGGAAACCAAAAGTAAAAAAAAAAAAAGATTTTAAAACAGATTAAATATAGCAAAAGATTAAAAAAATAAATCGAAATAAGTATTAAAATATGGAGCCTTATAATATGGCCTTAATATATGGGGCACCTATATCACACAGCTATCTTACGACCGCCAAAAGATGAGACTTGGCTCCTCCTCTCCAAGGGAAGAGTCCATTTTACAAAGTGGTCCATAGCGTGAAAAAATACCTCTTAGTGTTGCAGGTGGGTAACGGGAAATCTCGGATCGAAAGTTCTTTGCGATAATCACCGAAAACCAGAAAATGGAATCGCTATACAGGATGTGTATTTTGAGTAAGGAAAATGAATCCATAAAAAAAAAGCGTG
Organism: Cheiracanthium punctorium; assembly: GCA_038373885.1. Lineage (NCBI taxonomy): Eukaryota > Metazoa > Arthropoda > Arachnida > Araneae > Cheiracanthiidae > Cheiracanthium > Cheiracanthium punctorium. Next base: position 442,054 of record JAWZYV010016091.1, on the reverse strand, counting down.
GTAAACTCTGTAGGCGAGTTTACCACGCTTCTTAGGCTGAAACATCTTCGGCAGCATGCGCGAAAGCCATATTGACAGCATCCAGGGTCCGAGGTGGCGTCCTTTGAGGATGGTTCTCACTTTGGGGAACAGTCTACTGGTGTAAGATCGAGGCTGTAGGGTGGTTGGGGAATTATTACAATGCTAGCGACTGATTGGAGTCTGCAGTGGGGGCTTTGACCTCGAATCCACTCCACTCGCCAGTCACCAGCAGTCTTCGGTGGAGGCAAGATCACGCGTGGCGTGGACGTCTGCAAAAATGTGTGCGCAAACTCAAAATGAAGCGAAGCATTGAACAGCGTTACACAATGAAAATTTGTGCTGGCTTTGGACGTGAAAGTATTTAAAAAATTGAAGCTACAGGTCAACCGTGTGCGACCAGAAATTGCTGTCAATTGGAAGCTCCGTCATGACAATGAGCCATCTCCCACCTACTTCATCGTTGCCGAGAACCTGGAAAAAAATGGCATCTCAATGATTCCCCAGCCTCCCTAAAATACCGATCTTACCCAAGCAGACTGTTTTCTCTTCCCCAAAGTGAAAACCATCATCAAAGAACGCCGCCACGGTAACCTGGATACTGTCAATGTGGCTGCACATATGCTGTCGAGGATGTTTCGGTTGCTGACTTCCAGGGAGAGTATGAAACGTAGCAAAATCACCTGCAGAAGTGTGTTGATGCTGAAGGAGCAGACTTTGAAAACTATTAGAGTTTTGTAGTGATATTTCTAATAATTTGTTTTTTATGTATTAATTCTCATTACTTGAAGTACACACCCTGTATACCATGTGACATAGCGGAGTCAAGCTTCTTCTCGTGGTGGTCGGACTATATCTATACTTCAATTTTTTAATGGAAACTATTGCCCAGAACGGTACTGCATAATTTGGGTCTATGGGGCTCGGTTTCAACTAAATTGGTATTTTCAAAACTATTGTCCAAAATAGAACTCTATATTTTCTGTGCTTTTAAAATGGGCTCTAATTATAAATATTTAAGCATTTACGGCTGAAAGCTGAAAGTTTTTCTTCAAAATTAGATGGATTATTTTTCAGTAGTTTGTTAAGCATGTGCTGTTCCTTGAAAATGAATTAAATTTGTATTTAAAAAATTTTTCACATGCTGAATTCAAATATGAAATAAACAGGTAGGTTCACCATTGAACTTCCATAATTTATGCTCTGTTTTAATATTTAGATGACCGCTAAGACAAAACTTGCGCTTTTTCGAGGGTGCGTGTTGACTTTCTTTGTTTCATCAAAATCAAATTTCGCTTGCTAGGGATTTTTAAACGTCGTACGATAGCGTGTTTTTGCTACTTGTAGGTATAAAGTGCCCTGCCTTTTCTGAAAAATCATAATTCTTAGCCATGGAGAGCATAGTTGATCACACCAGCGAAAATCTGCAAGCCTGCTTCTGTCGTCTCTTGGCAAAATTGCGGAAACTGAAATTCGATTTACGGACTGGAGCTTGTCGCCGCTCAATCATGCTGCAGGCGCTTTCGCGTTTTGAGCGCATTTGGAGAGGTATGATGCCCCTCTGTGGTGGGCAATTTGAATTATTCCAGCCTGCTGTCCCTTGTCTTGGACATGGATATGTTCATGTTTCAAATGGGAGATGTTTATTGCCCTGTGCCAAAGGAATTTACCTATGCTGCGACCCTTATCCTTTAGCGGTTGAGGACATTGCACAGGGCCAGGATGACCCAGCTGAGAGCCGTAGATAATAGTTACATGAGGAAGGCACACAGCTGTGTGAATATCATGATCTTACTTGACAATTAGTGGGGAGTTATGATTTTTTTCCATATAAAAATTATAACAAACGCTTTTTTTGGTCTGTCAAAAATTCATGCACCCCATAAAAAATACATACCGCATCTGGTCCTTTGGAGCACGGAGTTTTCCCTGGGTTTCTTTTACGTGCTTTTATTCGTCACATTTTATGGACATCGAAAAAAAAATTCATAATTTTCTTCTAGCCGTCAGATTAATGATACCCCTCAAAATAATCGTCAGATTTTAGGCTACCATGACTGGAACATCAAGCTAAACCTTCTGTATCAAAATATGACACGCTCGAGTATTTCAATATGGCGATTTTTTTTTTTTTTTGCATTTTCAAAAATTCCTTACGAGCTTGCGTCACTTCCGGAACGTCAGTCTTTTGAATGGGAGCATTTTTAGGGTTCACTTAACATCCCCTCTGAATATCTGACGCGCTCGACAAAATACATTTTTTTTTCTATTTTCTGCCCTTCCGGATGGCCACCCCCACCACGCAAGTCGGCAGAAGAACACACCTTTGGTATCAAAGACACGCTGGGGCATCTAAACTATCAATATCTGACGAGCTCGAGTATCTCCATGTAATTGTTTTTTTTTACATCTTTGGAGGTCTGTATACGTTTTCTCCACCACTGAAAGGAAACATTACATAACTTTTTATTCTTCTTATTATCTAAACCACAAAATCTAATAGGTCCTCACGACGCTCGAGTAAATCTCCCCAATTAGCATCATGGGCTCCCCTACTACAATTCATGACCGTGGGATTTTTCGAGCTGAAATTTTCAATTTGTTCCATTTTCTTTTACAGTGGGCAACGACATCCACACGACATCCGCAACTTATGTGCACTGGGGAAACACGAGTTGCGTACTTGGTTCCGACGTCCAAGCAGTTCAGAATCGTCTGCCAACGAGAGCCAAGACACTTTATGAAGGTTACGCTGTAGGTTCAACGAAGGAAGGTGTTGGCGGTTTCGTACGTTACGACTGCATGCCGGTCGATGATGTTACACCCTCGTACAGACTGAGCGGTAACCAAGACAGATCGCTACTCAGTAAGTCGGCGTAATTTAACGTCTTGAGAGTTTCCAGGAAAGGACAGAAATGTAAAGTTGTGTTCACCTGCGAGCAGAATGACGCGGTTACGCGCGAAATTTAACGAGCACAATCTTCTCCAATGAGTCCTACAGTGGCTCATAGTCGCTAAGCTCCGTTCATCATAAGAAAATGGAAAGGGAGAGCAGCACCGGCTTGGCCAGTGCTTGGGAGGGTGGAAACCTCTTAGGGCTGGACTGCTGTAGAACCTTGTAAGCTAAAGGGAGCTGATGCACGTAAAATCTGTCGTGGATACAATGTTCAAATGATACTTCTAGGGATCTCAGGTGGTAAATCTTTCATCTGGAGTTGGTTCAAAATGAAAACCACTCATAGGATACTATAGGACACTACCTTCAGGAACGCCTTGCCTATTTGGTTTAAAGCCTGTTTTAGTTCAGAAGTGTCCTACTTAACCCCATCCGCAGGCTCGGGTCCAGCAAGCAGTGGCTTATATTAATTTTTCTTGCACAGTTTTGAGTTACATTAGGTAAGCTGCATCAGTGCAATACAATATAAAAATAGTTTACAATAGTTCCCAATAGCTTACAATATTGTACTTTGTAATATCGGACCATATATATAACACAATCTTTTCTCTCTCTTTTTTTAAAAACAATTTTGAAAGTTAAAATGTTAAGTAAATATATATCTGAAAATAAAATTTAGCCTTCAATATGATAATTTTTTAAAGTAATTTTGAAAACTTAAAACACAAATAAATATATCTGAAAAACAAATTTAGGCTATAGAAAGATTTTAGAATTTTCAATACATTTAACATAAAAAAAGTTCCTGAAAATAGAATTTCGGCTTGGATATGAGAATTTTCTTTTTTTTTCGTAATATGTTAACGAAACAAGCGTACCAAAAGGAACTGTTTCAGTTTTAATATTTACATATAGGTGATTGCGATTGATTAAGGCAAACCTGCGCGAAGGGTATCTGCCTAAGGTGAGGGATGCCTTGGTGGGAGGACTTTCTAAGGGGTTCTAACGCGTATTCACATTACATCTGGAGAAAACCTATCAAAACTCCAGACCGTTAGATAGACGAATACGCGATGGGACCCAAACCCGGGACCTTCACACTTCGGCCGTCTACCATTTTCAGTGATATAACCACTGTTCCATGGTGATGCCTTTAGATACGGGTAATGAGTACTAAAACTAATTTGAGCCAGTTATTAGTATATGCTTCACGCGTTTTAAGATAAGCAGTAAAATATTTTCTAAACGAGTCAGGAATTAATTTAAATAAATTTATTAAAAAATTGTTCTATTTAGAGGTTTCAAGTATTTTTTATCAACTGGATTTCTTTTAATTATTTATTTGCTCTGAATCGCTTAGTGATGTATGAGGTAGACCACACCCAGGGGCCATCGTTGGTCTGCCTAATAGGCAACCCCAAATGAAATGACCAATATCTGCAGACCTCGTAGCGGCCATGCCATCAGTAGGCCGCGGACCCAGTCATTAGAAAGAAGAAAAGACCTCCATTGAATGCAGGTACGCTCCTCCATAACGGTCCTCTGTGGAAAAAAAAACACTTCGTTGTAAACTAAAGGGTTTCTTCAAAACATGATTTCACGCAATTTACTCAGAAACTTAACCACATGCTAACACGGGGAGAAGCTTAGAAGGGAAATTTCAGGAATGTCAGCCAGCTGATTTAAATTACGTAATTTGAATTTTTCAGAAGATATTAATTAACGACAGAAACAAAAAAAAAAGCGTTATGGTTGTCACGCTTGGCGATTTTATACCTCATAAAATGACTTAGGTTTTTGAATCCAAGCAATAGACAGAAATGCTATTCGTAAAAATAATTGAATAATCTTGAATCATCATTTTGTATCAAAACACGGAAAACAAAGAGGGAAATTACTTGTTTAAGGTAAAAGAGTAAAGATTTATTATAACTTAATAACCTAATTTTAGAGTTTTGTGAAAGAATGCGTGACTCGTCTGCCAAGCTTAGCGATTTTGATCAGGTAGATTGTAGCAACGCTAAGAAATCGTGCGTTTATAAATCCCGCAGTAGTTTCAACAGAAGAGCTTACCTGAGCGTTTATTTATTTATTTATTTTGAACGTATTTCATCGAAAATAGAGCAGTTTTTTTCTGTCACAAATTCTGATTTATGCTAATTTTTAAAGACAGCAAAAAACAAACAATTGATATTTTTTACTTAGAAGTTCCTTTGGAATAACTAACAGCTGAAAAGAACACTTAATGAAAATGGATAAAAATGGATATATGAAGAGAGCAACATTCAAAATACAAAACAACAACGACAACAACAACACCGGGCGAGCTAGTGAATGTGTGGTCTTCCAACATTCAATGAAATTGAGCGGAGCGCCTTGCAAATCAAATGGGACTAACTACGGATAGATACTGAAGCGACATTTGAAAAACTATTTGCTATCGCATGCGCAAAAGATCTGCTCAGAAATTTGCTATATATATTTCAATGAATGACGAACAAGTTTGACAAGTCTAATGAAAAATTCAAATTTTGGCAATTTCAGATTGAACGATAGCTGTTGCCAGGAGAAGCCACGTAAATTTTCCCTTGAAAATTGCAAGTCAGCAAAAATTAGCGTAACCTGAGCAAAAAATGAAAGCAATAAACTAGCAAAATGTAGGACGATAGGCATAAACTTATAATTGCGTCATTTCAGTGAGACGGCGAACAATTAGCGGTTACCTGGAAGTGTGGTGACAAGAAAAATTTTGCCGTCTGTGAGGAAAGTATATTCTCTAGCCACAGGTACCAAATTCTTTCCTATCTTTCATTGATTGTGCGAAATAAATCATAGGAAAGATGTTATGCAATTAAATTCTTGTCGCTTCGTTAACCCAGATTTGGTAAACATTGAGCTTATCAAATTTTAGAGTGAAAACAACTTTACATTAGCGCCCTCTAAAGCATGCTGAGGAGATTAACTTGCTTTCTTATAGAACATCACTTAGAAAAGGCATTTCCAGGTCATGCATTACTGTTTAGTATACTCCCGATGTCCATGACAGCGAAAATCATGTCAATATTCACGGATGCATGCTTTGTATTATAATTGAGGATCAAACTCTTGACTTTGGTGTAAGTGAGGTATTGGGTGGGGGGAAGTAGATTCATCCCAAAAAACTTTCGCTTCGGCGATTTTTTGCTATTTTCAGCTCCATTTTATTTCCGATAGTAAAAAAGTTAATCATTTGCGTGCCAAAATTAGGCTCTGCAAGGGACAATGACGTCATATTTGAAGTCGCGGTCACTAGGCTTTGAAAGGAAAATTGCGATTTCAGTTCGTTTGAAACAGTTTTTCCAGATAACATAGTTCAATTTTTTTAAAATTATACATGCCGTCTGCATGAAGCATTGATATAAGCGGGTCTTTGTATACAAAACCAAATCGTTCGAATGCTAAAAAGTACCCGCGCGTTTCCAGAAGAGCATAAAATTCAATTTGGGTGTATAACAAAAAATTGAGTACAAAGTTATTTATTTTAGGTGAACGAAGATGAAATATATTGAGTGTAGGAATATTTGCGTCAAATGTTTTTTTTTTTCTAGCGCCCGTTGTAATTGCCTCCTGCTTTGAGTTGTAGTCTATATATAAGTTAAAGGAGGGATTTCTTCCCAAGTGCTTATATATTTATGCAGACAGCTGTAGTTAAGTGCTTTCTGTGAAATATACGTTAGTTTTTGATGAGCATGGTCAGAAAGTTCACATTTACTTCAATATTTCTTGCAAAGTACGCAATTATTAATAGGTACATGAAGACAACGTTTCCGACTCCACATTGCTTTGTGATTCTGGAGTCCTATTCTTGCCCAATACGTCTTTAAACAACATTCGTTATTTCTGGCTCGCCCTGAGGAAAAGGGTTAAGGGGCTCGCATACGGTTGGCTAAACGAGGTAAAACAGAAGTGATTAGGGCGGTCGTTAATAAACACCTGAGTGAGAAAAGTTTTAACCTAGCCACCAACTAGCTGCTTTATAAGTGGCGGAGACTAGATTCCCTGAATTGTCTGGGTTCTTTCTACCATCCTTTAGAGTTTTAGTAGCTATGTTTGAAGCTCACTGTATATGACCTTAAGATGCCTATTCTAAAGTAACTGACTATACTGCTGTAAATGAAGATGCGATTTTATAAATTCTGCCTTCAAATTTATCTTTTTATTTCAGCTGGCATTCGCTATGGGGATTTGGTGACAGATAAGAATAAACTTTTCAAGCCGCCTACCCCATTCGTAGAACTCAGAGAGAAGGTGGTGCCCTGTGCCAGATGCCACCAACTGGATGGCTCGACAGTCTCCATGTTTCCCGCCACTACCACGTGCCCTCGCTACTGGGATCTCAAGTATACAGGGTACCTCATGAGTCCGGCGAAGTCCGAGAGCCACTCTGCGCAGTACATCTGCGTTGACGAATACCCGATTGATCCTGCGGTTATCAACGGCAAAGTGGAGGACAAGGACAATTCAATCGACCTTACTGTTATCCAAAATCAGGAATCCCTGCCCAAAGAGAAGTTCGGTGAGAATAAAATCGTGCGTTGCGCAGTTTGCGCTCTGAAGGGTGGTCGCATTTTATAAACAGAAGTAAAACAAAAAATTGACATTTCACTCTTCATTTGAAGTCGGAGAATGTATTAGTATTTCAGAATGATGTGACAATAAAAATATACTTCTGTTGAAAACTGTTTTGTTTTTGTTTGGAAGCGTAAATGATATATAAGTGTATACTGGGTGTCCCAAAAGGGATCGATTTGTAAAATCAATTAAAAAAAATTCTCACAAATTTTCAAAATTATTTACATATTTTATCAACAGTTGGCCCTGCTGACTAGGAAAAGCTGTAAAACAATGTATTCAAAGTAACCACTTTTTGCATCAATAACGTAGCCATGGGTGTAGCCAGAAGGGGTCTGCAGCCCCCTCCCCCCGAAATGGGACACTTCACTTTGCTTACAGTTTGATATTTAGCTTACAACTGAACTTTAACTTACAATTTGATACCCCTCCTCCCCCCCCCCCCCCCCCGAAATAAAATCCTGGCTACGCTACTAAACGTGGTACAGTCTGAGGACAAAATTCGCAGACGAACGTTTAAACATTTCAGTTGGAATATTCTGACAAGCAGCAGGTATGTGCTGTTTCAGTTCCTTTTAAGTTTGTGGATTGCGACTATACAACTGGTCTTTCAAGTACCCCAAAAGAAAAAAAACACCCTTGACGTCAAATCTGCCGAAAAAGGAGTACATTTCTGCTTATGCTTTCCGTAGTCAAGGGCAATGATACGATCACCGAAATGTTCGTTGAGAAAATTGAACTCTGCAGCGGATCGATGTGGCCGGGCACTGTCTTGCATAAACCTCGAGTTATTTTTATCAAAGCATTTTGAATGGCAACAGATTCATGGACCATGTTCCGATATTTTGCTAATGTAATCGTTTGATCTCCAAAAAAGTACCCAATAAGTCCTCTGGAAGAAATGGCGGCCCAAACCATAACTTTTGGTGAACGCAGATATTAAGGGACGGTTACATTTTCTGTTCCCCAAATTCGCCAGTTCTGGTATTAACGAAGTCACTGAGGAAAAAAAAAAAATACGCTTCGTTGGAGAACTAAATGTTTCCAACACTGATTTCTCAGTCATCCAACTTCGGCAGCATGGCGTTTGCGAACCTTCGCGTGCATAAATAGCACCAGCACTCAAGAGGCTGTCGTGTCGAGTCTGGACCTTGTAAGGATACAAGTGAAGGCTGTGGCGCATGATTCGATACGTAGACATTCGTCGTAGTAGTCCAGACTGACAAGCAACACGGAGAACGGAAATGTGGGGGTTGCTGTCAGAGCCATTTTTTTAGGGGGGAGCCATTTTTGTAGGGAAGACTTTTTTTAGGGGATTTGTCGATAAACTGCCAAGTGAAATATCGGTTTTTACCAACTTACTTATTTTTTATCAACTATAATACTAACTTTTTACTTTTGCCAATTGGATTTGCGTAATTTTGCCAGGTGAACCAGAGGCAGAAAGTACACTGCTGGCCACCCAAATTGCAACACCAAGAAAAACAAGAGATATCACAACAAAATTTATTGTGTAGATAACATGTTGACCAAGTAACAAATGATTAAATTTACAGCATTCTATGAAGCGTGGTTCCTGCCAAAATCAGTACCCAGAGTAGCCGCCGTTGTTGGAGATCACAGCTGCCACACGCCTCGGCATTGATTCAAAGAGACTTTGAATGTGTTCTTGGGGTACAGCAGACCAAGCAGCTTCCACACGTTGCCAAAGTTGATCTGGTGTGACAGCTGGGGATGAACTCTGGGTCAGTCGTTGAGCAACCATGGACCACATGTTTTCTATCGGCGAAAGATCCGGAGAGCGCGCCGGCCAGGGAAGCAATTCAATCTGGTGATTGACGAAGAACCCTTGGACAATGCGTGCCACGTGTGGCCGTGCATTATCCTGCTGAAATATGGCTGTTGGCAAGCCCTGAAGGTAAGAAAGGACAACTGGCTCCAACACCTCGGAGATGTAGCGCTGGCTGGTTAAAGTACCGGCAATGCGTACTAGAGGAGTGCGAGAGAGATATCCGATACCGCCCCATACCATAATACCCGGTGCAGGACCAGTGTGACGGTGCATAATGCAGCTGTTCAGCATCCTCTCTCCACGGTGTCTCCAGACTCGAATCCGACCGTCGTGGTGTTGCATACAGAAGCGTGACTCGTCAGTAAAGAGAATTTCATTCCATTCTGTCGTCCACATCCTTCTTTCATCGCACCATTGGCGGCGGAGACGTCTGTGGTTCCGCGTCAGAGGTAGACAAAGCAACGGACGTCTTGCGGACAGACCATTCTGCTGTAAACGACGTCGAATGGTACGCGCAGACACTGGATGATGCGTTACAGACTGAATCTGCTGTGATATGGTTCGTGATGTGACTGAGCGGTCCGTCACTGCCATGCGTACAATCTGCCTGTCATCACGTGACGTGGTGCACTGAGGTCGATGCGGTCGATCACGTCTGTCCGTCGTACCCTCCTGCACCCAACGATCACATATCCGCATCACAGTTGTTTGGTTTCGTCCAATACGACACCGATTTCCCTGAAAGATAACCCACAATCTCGGTATGCCACTATCCTTCCTCTGTCAAACTCGGATACTTGATCAAAAGATGATCGTTGTTTCCTACGAGGCATAATTTATCGTTTTTTTGAAAAAAAAGCAAGAAAAACACAATTGCTGTACTTGAAACCGTCGAAATCTCCAAGCCTTAAATAGCGCTTTGAGGTGGCGCCACAGGCGCGCTTGATGTGCGTCTGCGCTGAAATTCTAATCATTTGCATATCTCACCTCAGCTAATGCATGTTGTAAATTTCATATTATTTGCATGCTTCCTTCAGGGTGTTGCATTTACGATGGCCAGCAGTGTAAATTATCGTTTTCGTTAAAATTTTTTCACCAATTTTGCCAAGTTTAATATAATTTTGCGAGTGTTAGGGTCGGGCATACTCCGCCCCTTTAGCAAGGACCCTGGTCACTGTTGGATCATCTGCTGAACGACTGCAGCATTTGCCTCTGAAACTTCTGTGCTCGGGAGGCCATTTCCAGCACGGTCGTCACTGACGTTCCCAGTACACTGGAAATTTTCCAACAGTACCTCTACTGTACTGTCTGTAGGGCCATTTCTGACAGCGGATTTTCTATGAAAACTGCGCCTCGTTGCAACAAAACTTTGGTCTAAGTAATGAAATTCGAAAATAATAAAAAAACGCTTGTGCCAACGTGTCACCCTCTATGCTCCAACATATGCAATGTGAAATTCAAACGAGGATCCAAATGTGCATTGCAGCTGACGGTGCGAAGTTTGAACAGCTCAAAAAAGCTATAAACAATTGTTTTCTTCATTCTTTGATCGTTTTTTCACCTTCGCAGAGTAGGGAATCACGAAAATGCAATTGCACGTTTTCACCGTTCTGTTTTTCACATCCATGGCAATGAGGTGTCTTTTCATACTAAATCGATAACGCTCTACAACTTTGTAATTAACTTTTTTCCCCTATCTCGTACCTTTTTCGAGATACGAAAGCTAACTCCGCAGTTTTCCAATAGATGGTGTTTTGAGCGGTCAAAATCGGTAGCGCATATCCGATTTACTATACTTAGACACCACGTTTATAAAAATAGAGCAGTCGTTCCGAAATTAAGAGGGAGACAAGGGACTTTAGTGGGCATGCAGTATATCCAATCTACCAACATATAAATATATATATATATAAATAAAACTCTGCTATTCGAGCCTCGTCAGGGGGAGACCCCTCTTAACCCCCCCAATTTTTTAGTTTCTTTATTGCCCTATTAAAACGATATTAATTGACTGTCCTTTTATCTCTCATCTTTCTTGTATTTCGCCTGGTAATCCTATGTTGAAATTTTTATGATTGTAACCTACTTATAGAAAAATACATGTGATGCATATTCCACAGCTTACAAAATATTGTAACAATAGATTAAAGCTGTTGTGAACTAATAGTATTTAAATATATGTAAAATTATGTCGCTTTTTTGGGACACATTTTTCGGACAATTTTCAATAAAGGGGGTGATAGATAAAATGACATTGTCATTAATATATATTTATGTATATGTATACAGGGTGTCCAGTGCTAACGGTTCCCAATGGTTATTTCCTACACCGTTAGTCAGCGACACATAGTTCCAGTTGCAAAAACGCTTTAAATTAAATAATCTATTATACCAGAAACAATAAAAGCCAATAAATCAATTCCCAATATCTAATAAATCAATTCCAATATCAAAGTTATGAAATTTAAATTTTTACACGATCCCCCGGTCCTACCAGTTATATTTAGAAATTTCTTTTATACAATTTCATGAACAAAAAAAAAGTGTGTGTGCGTGTAATCTTTATGCGCGATTGAAGTAAAACTTTGACGTTGGATTCAGTTACAGCCAGATTCATTTTCTTTGTGGTGTTCATCCCCATGTTCTTAAACCGTTGTTCCGTCTGGAGGTTGGGTTAGAATCCACGGAGTGTCCCTTTGTTATTCTTTTATTCTGTTATTAAACCGTCTGCAGCCAGTTTTTGTTTCTTTGCGGTGTTACATACCCGTATTCTTAAACCGTTGGTCCGTCTGGATGTCAGGGTAGTATAAAGGAGACCATACGTCTTCGAAATTCGAGGACAGTCCCCAAATATAGATTTTTTTTTTACTTTGTCCCTAAAAATACCTTGACCTCTTGGGGACGCAAAAGTCCCCAAATTTAAAGATTTATTTATTTACCAGGAGAGGACAGCTCACGTCACTGAACGTGTCGCTTAGAGCTACATATACGCCCTTCCCGGAATTTACCGCCACAATTTGGAACCTCATCAGAAGGTGTGGGAGACTTCTGAATATTGGCACCCCTCGGAAACTGCTAGCGACCGCCGAGAGGACTTTCGGAACCACGGATTTAACGTGCACGTACACCGCATGTACACGGTGGTCTTTAGTGGTAAGCCGGTATCGAACCCAGAACCTTCCGGCAACGAGTCCAACGCCTTAACCACTGGGCTACCACGGCCCGTTCTGTAAGGTTGTGGAAGTTTGGCATTGCACAAGAACAGAAGAGTCATAGAGAGCGCTGTAGGCAATATGTGCTACAGGCGACACTTGAAAGTAGGCGCGGATTTCGATTTCGAGATTGGCACAGCGCAAGAAGCGTTTAATCTGTTTGCTTCTATCGTAGCAAGGGCGCGACGACAGCGATTCTCCCTTTGCTTTCTTCTGTTGGTTGGCATCGAATGCACATAGGGTCTATTATTGCCTTTTTCTATGGTAGTGTTCTTAAACCTTTGTTTTCCTCTGCTGGTTTTGTTCGAAGTATTATTCTGTTTCCGTTCTCTTGAAATGTAGTTTTCGTCTGCTAGTTTGGCTCGATTGCAGGTTCCATTTCTTCATGTTTTTCTGTCACCGTGTTCTTAAACCGTAGTTTTGGACTGCTGGTTGGGTTCGATCGCAGGCAGCTTCCGCTTTTCCAAAACCACGTGAGCGTTACTTCCGTCAGAAAAAAAAAAATCTGAGTTACTTCCTAGTTGCACCTAAAGAAGTTTTACTTCAAAAAAAAAAAAAAAAATGTCCTTCTACGACCAGAATTCACTCTGCTGCTTAAAGTTAGCGCACCTTTAGAGCAGCGAAACAGGTGTTGTATACAAAATGAATCAGAAAAAATGATGTACATGGTTTTTATTATTAGCAATATCATTAACTTTTTTAATGAATTAAATTGCAAGAAAGAATATTAACGTTTAACTATGTATATTCAATAAATTTGCATGAAAATAAAGATTATAAAGAAAACAGAATTTTTTAAATGAACTAGTGTTAAATAACTTAGAAAATAGGAAATCAAACGCTTGATTAAACTTAAATTAGAAAATGAAACATTTTGAAATACAAATATATGCATTTTAGAAACTTAATATTACAAATTCTGCTAGCGTAAAATTTAAGTCAAAAGTAGCTTTCTTCGGCTGCAATACAAATATGCACCCATGAAGAAAATTCATCCTGTACTTTGCCTAGCATACTCGGTGCTACACATCTGCGTGTTACGCGTATACGATTTAGTAAGTCTGACGCCGGGTAGATTTATAGAGCCTGACTAAAACCTTCTGCGTAAAGATTAGTATTCTAAAATTAGCTTTGCTTCTTTCTCCGCACTATGCCAGAAAACGAAATTAAAATTTAAGATTTCAATATTTATATGATCCCTTGATGGTTTTTAACGGGACAGTTTTAAACGCGGAAAAGTGACCTAAGTCAAAATATTTGCTGCCTCATAACTTGGTAAATTTTGGTAGTAGAAGGACACATTTTTTTTTATTGTGCATCAAATTGTATAAAGAAAAATTTCTAAATATAACTGACAGGACCGGGGGACCGTATTAGCTGCGTACTATGTCAAAATAATGCTATTTGAGCTGGTGCATTCAGAACTTTTTTCAGTATTTTCATACTAAAAAAAGAATTTTTTTTTTTTCATATTTTAAGTCATTGATTCTTCTGAGTTTTACAACGTATATACAATAACAAACCTGTCAACATTTATAAAAGAAGCATCAAGAGATTAATTAGAAACTATCTAGTAGATTAATGAAGTAATCTTTTAAAGTAATAATTGCCTATTTATGTTACTCAATATGCGTCATTAGCTCTTAAACAAAAAAAAATTTGGTATATATTCAACAAACTGTTTTCAAATACTGAATACTTGACTTTCCTTCAGTAGCTCTAGTGCACTTATGATTATCTTTATAATTGAATACTAGCTGCGTGCCCGTTCTTCGCACAGGAAACTAGGAAACGAACATTTTCCGTGCAAGTGTATTTCGAATTAATTCCAGTGATGTGGAATAAAAAAAAATGCAAAATTACTTGACGCAAAGTTTGCGTCATGAGTACTAACCTGAGATCACAGCGATATCATGACGCAGAAAACTATCTCAGAGTCATATGGTCATCAAAATAGTGATAAGCTTGACGGTTTGCAGAAAACACCTCACTTTCAAAATGTCTTATTTCTACATCATACTGTTCTTTAGGTTCAAGTTGCAGTATTAAATATCTCAGATACTACATGAAATGGACACCCAGCAAACACAGCCCTATCGGATAAGTTTTGGGCCGACACTGGCATGCCGGCGCAGAATGTGCCGGGGCGACATCGGTCACGCGGTACCGAAAACGACAAAATTGCGTCCGCCTGGGCGTGTGTCGGGCCGAAAGGATGGGGTGGTTCTGGTTCGGTGTCGGCAAAAACGATAACGGCGTCGGCCCAGCCCTGTGCCACTTTTGAACCAAAACCATTACGTTTTTGGTGTGGTATCGGCAACGACAAAATATCGAAAACCGGCCAGCACCTTATTGATTCCCAAAATACCCTAATTAGCTCCGTAGTTAGTTCTCTAAAGTATTAATCAACAAATTAAAGAAATAATAATTATTATTATATAAATGACTTTACACCACTAGGACTAAATTTATTAAAAATACCTAATTGGCAAATTATTTTGTTTTTAAGAAAATATTTGATGAATTTAAGAAGGAAAGCTCTTTTTAAAATTAACCGTATTATTTTTTTATGCATCAACCAATGGTTTTTATTTTTTTAAACGTGTTACTATATGTTTATCAGACCATATACATTTTTTAAACAACATATTAGGCTCAACTAGACAATGTTCCTTTTTCTCTTCCAAAAATTTTTTAGAAGCCAAGAAAATTTATAATTTTCTAGAACCAAAGATTATAAATAAACATTCATGCAATGCTAAAAAAAGAGAGAAAAAAAATATTAAAGTTATACAACATGCTTTTTTAAAAAATATTTTAATTTATTTTTTTGTTAAGTTATGTCATAATACAAAATAAAGTTGACTTTTGATTTTATATATATTGTTTTAAAGAAGAATGTAAACAACATACGTTAAAAGAAATTAAAATATTGGCTGATTCTACAAATAAACGGTTAATTTCATAAAAACGTTTTCTCTTCAAAATAATTAAACATTTTCATATACAAACAAATTATTTTGTTTATACTTAATAACTAAGTATTTTGTATATTTCAAAATTAGCCCCAGTGATGTAAAGTAATTTATATAATAATAATAATTATTTTTAATAGGTTGATTAGTGCTAAACTATATATGAAACTAATAAGTATTAATAAAACCATGTTTATTATTAGAAGATACTTACTTTAAGTAAATATTTTATATATTACTGAATTTTCATAGGATTATCCTTTAGTAGAAGAAAGGAACTTTCTATAACAGAATATACTTATTTTTTTCTGTTGTTTTGAGTAATATGAAATTAAGTACTTAAGTAAATAGACACATTTTTCAATGCAGTATGTAAGTTATTTATTAAAAATACCGTCCTGCTTGTTTATTAATAGTTTCCAAGTTTGCTTACTTGAATTATAAATTTCATTTTCGCATTATTTAGAAATAATTAGCAGTTTTGAACTACATCTTATTTTAGTAGTCCCTGAGATAACATAAAAAAATCTAGCTAAGAAAAAATACAAATTCTTAATATATACTTAAAAATCAACTTACCCCTTTTTAACTGTCGTGAGAACTTAGCAAAATGAAAACCAAAAAGCACTAACCACATTTAGACAACTTTAAAATTTTTGTCTAGTTGAGGTTAATACCAGTTAGTCTTTAGAAAAAAATCACAGTTTATCCAGAGAAAACTACAGCAAAGTCCGATCTAACTGACGTAAGAACTTAGCCTATTTAAAACTAAAAAGCACTAACCACATTCAGACTATTTTAAAATTTTTGTCTAGCTGCAGTCAGTGCCATTTAGTCTAGGAAAAAAAAAATCGCAATTTATCCAGAGAAAAATACAGCAATCTCCCATCTTCATTGCTCTGAGAAAACTCAAAATCCACGTTACTGAAAAGTTTACGTTGCGAGATGATTTCTGTTACAGCCTTGGAATGGAATGGACAAGCAAACGAAAAAAAAAAAAAAACCACCAACTTCCGCTCTTCGATTGACCATGAATAGGGACCGATATAATAGGAAAGGTCCATTTCGTCTTCCTGTGTAATACTGTGGTTCCTACAAGGGGTGGAAAGCTCTTAGGAATGCACTCGTCCCCCCCTCACCCCCCCCCCACTGCGCCTGTGCTACATGTTATGTGAACGCGGACACGGGACGGGGTAGTTGGAAAAGAAAGTCCGCGGGATTTTAGCTTTTAAATTATTTACTTTAAATTAGATCGCGTGGAAAAAAATAAAACAAATTAGTGTTATTCTACTGCAAAATAGTTTATACTTCAATATCTGCAATGAATTAATCAATTAATTTTTAGAAAGATAAAGTACTATAATCAGCAAAAAATGGTTACTTTTATTCATTTTTAAGGAGATAAGAGCATTAAATTTTTTTTAATTTGTAACAGCATTTTACAATGCTGTAGCAAAACATGATTTTGGCGTAATTTTTACTATTATTTTATTTGAACAGAAACATGACAAACAAGTTGTTCAAATAAATGCTATTAAATTAATTATTCATAGTGATAATTTTAAAATGAAACTATTATTATTTTTTTCAATTTATAATTATTCAGTATAGTGAATTAAAACTTTTATTTATTTATTTAATTTTATTATTATTATTTTTTTAACAACAGCAGCTAATGTATTATAAAAAAAATTCCTTAACTATAAATTATACTGATATTTTTTATTTTTATGGAAATACGAATGAAAAGGTATTTTTTCTACTATTTTAATCCAATTTAATTTCAGAAAGTTTTGTTGTTTTGTGTTTTTTGTAAGGCAAAAACACAGGAGTTAAGCCTTAGGGCGTCGGTGCCCTGAGCGGAAGAAGGCTTCTAGCGTTTGTTCCAATATATAAAACAATTAATAAGCAATAAAATTGGGGTTGAACAGTAATTATAATAATTATTTGTTCCCTAATTTTATAAAAATCAACCATATTTCCTTCATTTTATAAATATTAGATAATGTTTTGAATTTATATAAAATTTATAAGATATCCCCAATTTTTGTTCCAGAATTGGGGATACAACGGTGATTTGTCCTCAATTCTATGTTCAAAAATCTGGTTAATTTATATAACTCATATTCACATTACATCTGGAGAAAATCACCCAACATCCAAACTGTAAATTGACAGATGCTCGGTAGACCTGAACCCTGGACCTTCACACTTGAACCAGCGGCGGATCCAGAAAAAAAAATTCTGGAGGGTGCGCAAGACAATTTTTGTTACATTCTCTTATTGAATGACTTGAATTTACAAAACAAGTCAATGCTCTATAGTGTAAACTTCATTCGTCTGGGGGGGGGGGGGGCTCTGGATCCGCCAATGACTTCAACCATATTCGGTGTCTTATCCACTCGGCCATGGTGGGCTCCTTTTGTGAACTTTTAAAATGCAGCGTTTAATGTTATGCATTGTATGTATTTTATTTTTAATTAATTAATTAATTAATTTTATTATTATTTTTAAATTAGAAGTACTTAACAACTATCACTTTATATAAAATGAAAATTATAGTCATATAATTATTTCAGAGTTGTGAATAACTAGACAGAAACTGCCCCAATTGAGGGGTGGGGGTGGGCGCTTAGAAACCCCTTCAATACTAAGTCATAAAAAACTGGTTAACTTATCTAACGCATATTCACAATACATCTGGAGAAAATCACCAACATCTAAACTGTAGATTGACAGATGCGCGGTAGACCAGAACGCTGGACAGGACCTCAGGTAAATTAACCAGATAGAATGATTGCCCCCTTTCCCTCCTTTTTTTCGCATGTGAAGGAGGCACTTGAATCCAACGGACTCAAAACATTGTAAATAGTAACTATTGAAATCATAAATTAAAAAGAATTATTATAACAATATATATGTGCTGCTTGTGCTGGCTTTATACCGTTCAGTTTAGAAATTACACTTCTGGACCGATATCGGTTTTGACGTTTGGTGCAGTACATCGCCAACATCACATGTTAACCCTAAAAGGCTAGCCGCTATCGGACCGTTGCATGCCCGAAATCAACTTTTATTTGCCTACGCCAAATCGTTTTGCCAGCACAGAACCGACACCGCCCCAATTACCATTATGCCAATGCCGACATCGAAACGGTACTGCCGATGACGGCCCATCCCTAACCCGATACGGCTGTGTTTGCTGGGCACCCATTTTATTTTAAAATAGCATCCTACCAGCTCTTCATACGGGCAGAGCCCGATCAAGACAACTAAGAGTCCTGGGCAAAAGAAAAATATTGGGCCCTACGGGATAACTTCCACCCTTCCAAAAAAAATCCATTATGATTGGTTTATTCTGAAAACTTTTAAATATCTTTCCCCTCCCCTCCAACACAAATTTTTATTTTAAGTAGTCTAAAATAAGCGCATATATATATATATATATATATATATCACTGAAACAAATAACATCAGTTAAAAGTTACATCAAAATCCTATATCATAGTTGCCAATTCGTACAGAATATGTAGTTAACCACTTCTATAAACAGTAATTGCTTTCAATATTTTTTAAAATAACTAACTTACGCATTCATTAAAAAAATTTTGCTATTTTCTAATCTTAAAAATACTGCTTATGAGAAATGGCTAATTATATTCTGTACATGTTGACAACTATGCTACATTGACTATAGAGCATTTCAACGAAATGAAAGAAGTTTTAATTAAATTACACAAATATAATTTTCAAATATTTTCATTTTTAATAGTTTATAATTAAGAAATAAAATAAATTTTTGCTGCTTTTTCCTCCTATGATATTTTATTATTAAATTATGAAAATGTAAAATATAAGATTTTTGGGGCCCTAAAATCTGTGAGCCCTGGGCAGTTGCCCCGTTTGCCCTGCCGGTAATACAGCACTGAACAAGCGAATATGTCACTAAAATATGATCATAACTGCATGTGACAAAACAGAATTTCATTAAAAATATTCAAGTAATCTACTCTATTGAAATTACTGCAGGATATATTAACTCAAATTAGAATTACTTATCGTTTAGTTAGCTGTGAGAAAACCGTTGAAAAAGGATGAATAAAACACAACATAATTTCATAAGATATTTATTAACGTGGTATATTGTGATTCATTCATATAATCCTTATAAATCTACTAATACTATCAATTACGTATATTAATACTATCTATCTTCGCTTCTCCCTCTTTAATGTTCAATTAAAAAAAAAAAACAGCTTGGATTATTTGGCACCAATGGGACTATTTTTATTCTGCAATTCTTTGCCCTTTACGCATTACCATGAAGAATAATCACTAAACATTATGGCTGCCGCTAAGGAAGCTCTCCATATATACATATTTTATGCATAATTCTTGTCAGATTGGCATATTTAGCACCTCAAAACATATCATCTGGCCGTGGTGGAAAATACCCAAACGGTACCAATTTAAATATCCAATGTATCCAACATAGCGATACCTTAAGAAAAATACTATTTATTTTGTTTTTAAAGAAAAATTTATTTAAGAAAGAAATACAAATGGAAGTTAGTATGAAATCGTCGAGAATAGGTGGTTTAAACCGTGGAAAAACTTATATTTCATAAAACATAGTTAATTTTAAACATACAACCATATTTTATGGATTATGTTCTAATCATTTCTGCTTCGAGTCATTTTACAAAACGCACAGACATATTTTTTTTTTCTCTGCACCGATACAATCAAGGTGAGCCCACAGAGCTGAAGCATTGAATCCAATTTCTTCTCGTTGATCTTCGGAAAATTTTTCGTTGCAGAAGATACCTTCAATTTCGTTGTTTTGTGGTTCTATACTTGATGGTATGAAATACATTAAAATATTACCTAGTATTCCATAATACCCGACACGCCATATAGGAAAATGAACCTTCAAACTGATGGGCCACAGCACATGAGTTGAAAACCAACCACAGCACAACAAGCTACTATTCTTTTAGTCTACATTATGTGTAACATCAATATTCAAGTCACGTGCATAACAATAGGTTAAAATGTTTGAAAACTTATCGGAAAAAATCTGGAGTGACTCCACTCGACTTTCCGAACACTTACGATTAAGATCATTACACCAAGCATTTAAATAAATTTTAATCGATGAATAATTCAAGCATATGTACAAATTGAAGCTCAATCGAATGCGCCGCTTCGATTAAATTAGCCGCTTCGATTAACGGCAGCTTAAACGCTAGCCCACTATCAAGAATTTCTCCCCATAGGCCATAATGAAAAAAAATCTTTGTCGTAGCCCTGTAGAAAAACTATAAGTCCTATTCTCATCAAAATCAATATCGGTCTTACGATGGTGGTTTATAACATGTATACCCAATTTGAGCTCAATCGAATTGTACCGTTTAAATGCTAGCGCACTTTCAAGAATTTTCTCCCATGGGCCATAATGTAAAAGAAATCTTTATCGTAAACCTGTAGAAAAATTATAAGTCCTATACACACCAAAATCAATACCGGTCTTGCGACGGTGGTTTATAACATATATACCCAATTTGAGCTCAATCGAATGCCCCGTTTAGGAGCTATCGTGCTCCCCCACATACACACGCACACATACATACATACATCTCGTAAAAATAGCATAAATGAATTCAGAAGACCTCAAAACGTGTCAATACACCAAAATCTCGAAGTTGAATTTTTTCATGAGTACAATAATTTCCTTACATGGTACATGCTCGGAAAGTAAAAATGGCAAAAACTCTTGAAAATCAGAAAACACAATTTATTCTGTAGGGAGTAGTTCGACAACAACAAGCGGTCAACGGCTGTGCGGCACAGCCAGCTGCGTCAAAAAAGGGTCTCTAGATCTGTGGCACCCGATGAACGTTTCGATCGTCCTCCATATTGCTGGTAGTTAAGTTGAGCGATGGCAACGGCTGCCCTTTTTTCAGCATTGGGAAAGGGTTGCGCCTCAAAGGCTTAATTGGAGGAGTGGCTTCATGCTATTGGAAAAATGATTTTACTTGCGACTGATTCTACCACTTTTGATCATAAAAAGTCAAACACTAAATATTTAATATTTTTTGACATTTGTTCTTTAACTGATATAGTAGAGGACAGGAATTTTTCTAACAGGCTGTATATACATAATATTTTTGGATGGCAGGATGTGAAGAAAGGCAATAATTGATCATTCTTTCGAAAAATCACTAAAAATTGAAAACTTTAGTTAGAAAAAGGCAAATGCAAAAAAATGTGCGATCAATAGTTAGGGATACAAGAATAAATGAGCGAAAAATCACGGTATTTGTTACAAAATATTTAATTGAAAAAAATAGAATATCAAAAAATTGAAAACACCATGTACCCTGTATCACCGGAATTATTCGCGTATGCAAAGTTTCAGTACTATCTGAAGATGTGAAGTGGTTTAAAATTCGTATATAAATTTCGAACTGGAAAGCAATACACAGACCAAGCTAATAAAAAGCTTGAAAAAGAAGTCACCAAGGAGTTTGAATGAAGACTTAAAAGTGAAACTCAAGGATACAGTGCAGTCAACTTGATAAATTCAATCACTCAACATCCTAACTTTAAACCTCTTCCCTAAGCTTGGATAGCATGAAAAGAGATTAGTTTCAAATTCTTTCAAAAAGTTACCATGTTTTTGAGCGATACCCTATTTTTTATTTTTTTCACTGTAGTGATGAGTAATACCGAATCATCTACTCAAGATTATCTATCAAGAAGGGATAAAGTCTTGAACTTTAAAAAACTCTTTAATCTGATGAAGTAGTTATAATTAATAAACTTCAGTGTTTACATTACGTCGGTTTTCATACTGGTGATAACGAAGATTGGATTCCCCCCCCCCCCCCAACCCTGTTAGTTCGGTTATCTTCATCTTTTATCTTTCGCCCAGTTTCAAACGAGCAGAAAAGATTTTTCCATTTCCACGGTAAGTTCTGTTTCATTATTATTTGTGTATTTAAAAATTATATATATATATATTTTTTTTCTCACTCCTAAAGAAATTATTTATGCATTTATCAGTTTTTCCTTTTTTACTGAACTAACGAAAGCTGATGCTTTACGTAAATTTGATTTTAAAAATTAGTATTTCCTGGAGTTTTTGTTTTTAATAGGAATTAACTCCACAGGTAACAGAAAATGTAAAATAAATATTGATTTACAGCACAAGAGATAGTAGAAGCAATTTTAGGTGTTATTTCACCGTAAAATTTCTTTACATATTTATATATTTGGCAATTTCTTTTTGCTATAGTCAATGGTTTTTTAAAAATTGTGAACTATTAACTTTTTCCCATTACATTGTAGGTTGTGTATAATTTAGTAAATTCATTTCATTTTTTTAATACATTCTTGTAAGGGCACAATGGATCCCTAAAACTCATTTACCCTGTTTTGCACTTTCATGTTTAATTTTTCTGGATGTGTTGGAAATTTAAATGCAGTAAAAAAATATATTAATACGCAAAATCTGTTGAGACTTCAGTAAAATATGGCAGATTATTCACCTGAAGATTACTATTAGTTACACCATTAATTATCTGAATTTTTGAAATGTTCCAAGCTCATTTGTGTTACACGTATTGAAACACCTTCTAATAAAATGTTGCGTAGGCTGTTCTAAAAAAATCAGTAGACACTGTAAATAGGCACTGCTAATGTTAAAAAAAAGTCTATTGAAATATCTATAAATCCGCTGTAACCTTATTTAGTTTTTCGAACATTATTAACAATAAAAATAAGAAAAAGATAAAAAACTAGAATAAATTGGGTAAATTCATTAGAGATATCAAAAGTTTTTTTTTTAAATCAAAGCATATTTACTCCCTTTTTATTAAATTTTCATTCAGGGTTTTGTTTTTATGTTGCTCCCGAGTGCCATCTGAAATGAACTGTGAAAGATCACTAGTTTCTTAAACACGGAGAAAACTAATACTAACAAAGAAGAAAAAAGAAATTTTATCACATTTGATTTTTTTATATTATAATCAGAGAAATATGTAATGAAATCAGAAGTTATTTATTACTATACATTTTCATAGCCCTTAAATGAGCATTTTTTTTGTTCCCCTTCTAGGCTTTAGCACATCTCATCCCTCCCCCCCCCCCCCCATTCAGCCACCGATTTAACGTTTTCGGCTTTTTTTTTTTAAACTGTTATAATGTTCTTATTTTAAAAATATCGAATATGTGAGTGTGGTTCCGCCAAAGCCTTCTAAAGCCTGGGCACAGAATGATTTTCTTTTAACTGTAACTGACTAATATCATGTAAAAAAAGTATAACATTCTAATTAGATCCCGGCACATTTTCTACATTTTTTATAGAAATTGCAACAACGCAAGTAAATAAAGACGTAACATAATAAACACTTCTTAACTTCCTTTCAAAGTTTAAAATACTTTAAAAAATTCTTAAACATTTTTTAAAATTTCGCTGAAAGAAAAAGGAGAACAAAACTCCAATCAAAAGTTTACATTTTCAGGTCTATTTTGCCGTGGTCATCTTTTCGTTCTCCGGAGATCCAATTAAGACGTCATGGGTTTTACATCGGCTCTCGTGTTCTACATGATTCCGGGATTCCTGGGCAGAGCCTATAACGTAGACAAACACTCAGTTGGACCTGACTTGTTCACAGCAACAGAAATAACCAGAGCACAGAAAGTAAGTTTCAATCGATGGAAATCAAAATATTCAATCGACTATTAAAATCGATTTTTTTTTTTTTATGCGGATATTAAACGTACGGAACCCCCCTTCACTTGAAGGAAAAAAAAAATGAATCAAGTCAGCCAAATGCATCAGTTACGAAATACTTTTCCAAAATGATCTCATATGCATGATTGCTAATGCTTAATGAATGATTAACTTGCTAGCTCTTATCGTGGTAAAGATTTCTCTTCTGTGACATTCATTGTTTCCTGGTTTGAGTTTTCATAAGGCACGATTTCTCTTCTGTGACATTCATTGTTTCCTGGTTTGAGTTTTCATAAGGCATGTGTAGTTGAATAACCCATATTAGAAATCAACGTTGAACACAAAAGGGAAGGATAGACGTGTGAGAGATATTTGTATTTTTATGATTCATATGACAAGTATATTTCTCATTAATACCGAGGAATTTGACTAGTTAAAAAATTGTAGTTGCTATGCAAGACGAGGTGCATCTGTTGTTCCTTAATTCAAAGGGATTTCGCAATACGGCACAAAGATTTGCCGCATCTGAAGGCTAAAGTGAAAGGAATGCCAACGAATGAATGCTAGAAGAAACATTCCTATTTCTCATTAGCCAATAGGGACTGTTGCAAAACAAAGCAAGGCTTTGCAGTAGCTATGCTACAAAACACTTATCTATTGTTCATAATTCCATAGGGATTTTGCAGGACGTGGCAATGCTCGCTGTAGCTTAAGGCTGCGGTGGAAAGAATGCCTCATGAGACAGGTTTACTTCTCAATACCATACAGGGTGTCCCAAAAAGGTGGTAACGGGCTTTAATTCTTTATCTATTAGAGATAAGTGGCAGTGTAATGTGAAAAAATGTTCAAGGTTGGAAATTAGACTCCTTTAAGTAAAAATTCCTCTCGTTCATTTACAAAAATTACACTTTTTAAATTCGTATACGACTTCCGTACAAAAAGATTTCCATTTTGCAAAATGTGACCCATACACTAATGAGGTGATATATCGAATTTCAGCCTATCATCATATCACATCTCAGAGATATCTTTAAAGAAAGATGATCGAGGGCTATACATGATTATGGATGTAAGCGCTTATAGCTCGATTAGGAAAAAAGGTTCTCTTTCGTAATTTCTATACGACCCCTAAAATGGGATCATTCGACGTGATTTTTACCTTCGAGAGCCGTTGGTAAAGTGGTTTAAGTCAGCGTTATATTTATCTTTATATCTCTGACACTTTTAAGGATATAATTCTCAAACGTTGTATGCTACCTTATCAGTGTATGGGGCACATTTTACTAATTGATAATTTTTTTGCACAGAGGTCTATACAAATTTAAAAAGTGTAACCTTTTGAAAACAAACGAGAGGAATTTTTTTCGTAGCGTAGTCTTTCTTCCGACCTTACTTTGAACATTTTTTCAATTTACATAACTCACTTATCTCTAATGGAAAAAGAATTAAATCCCGTTACGGGATACCCACCGTTTACGGGCTTTTACCGAAAAAGTGTTGGTAACTCCTAGGTTTTACCGCAAACGCTTGGTAAGAGCCCGAAATGAAATCATATTAAAGCACAATTTGGACTTTTACGAAACCATTTTGGTAAAAAGATAGCTTCTACCGGTGAAACCTATTATTTACCAGACTTCGGGCTTTTACCATAACATATATATATTGAAAATCTACACAAACCTAAACAAAACCAATTTTCATACTCGGAATTAGTATTCGAAAGTAATAGCATCATAAGTTAATTAATATTCATCGTTTTCAAAAATGAATCAGATATAAAAAAAATCTTTTATCTCTCTCAAAAATTAGCAATAGGAAAATAAAGTGTTAATGAATTAATAAAATAGTTTGATATAATAAGAAATAGCATAAAAGTGATTTTTCTAGTTGGAGGACTAAAAAAAAAAAGAAAAAAAAAACATACCCAGAAGCTATGGTGGATACTAAAGGGGAATACGAGCCTTCACTCTCTTTGCAATATGAGAGCGAATGTATAAAGCAGTAATACATGCCCAAATGAGATCCTTTTGGACACCTTACAATAGGAGCTTTCTTCTTATCTGCATTTTTCTTCACTCCCTTTGCAATATGGGAGCGAATGTATAAAGCAGTAACACATGCCCAAATAAGATCCTTTTGGAAACTTTACAATAGGAGCTTTCGTCTTATCTGCATTTTTCTTCACTCTCTTTGCAATATGGGAGCGAATGTATAAAGCAGTAATACATGTCTAAATAAGATCCCTTTGGAAACTTTACAAAAGAAGCTTTCTTCTTATCTGCATTTTTCTTTTTTTTCACTCTCTTTGCAATATGGGAGCGAATGTATAAAGCTGTAATACAAGATAATTTTGGAAACTTTAGAATAGGAGCTTTCTTCATATCTGCATTTTTCTTTTTTTTCACTCGCTTTGCAATATGGGAGCGAATGTATAAAGCAGTAATACATGCCCAAATAAGATCAATTTGGAAACTTTACAAAAAGAGCTTTCTTCTTTTGTAATCTGCATTTTTCTTTTTTTTTAACGTTCATTAAGTTGTACTAATTTTAAGCAATCCTTTTGCGATTTTAACCTTTTTAACGATAACATCGCAGGTATTACAGCAATACATCACGACTTCGGAGTACAAGCTAGTTTCAGACCTGGACGAAGCCAAAGACTTCTTAGACGTGAGTGGATCGCTGGCTTTAAAACTGAAGAACGGAGATATAAACGTCGAAGGAGCTGGAAGCTACATAAAGCAGGCTTCTTCTTTCCACAAAAAAGTTGAACTGCTGATCAAAGTACATTATGAAACGGTAAATGTTGCTCATTATTACAGATATATATATATG
Organism: Cheiracanthium punctorium; assembly: GCA_038373885.1. Lineage (NCBI taxonomy): Eukaryota > Metazoa > Arthropoda > Arachnida > Araneae > Cheiracanthiidae > Cheiracanthium > Cheiracanthium punctorium. The sequence continues at coordinate 414,975 of JAWZYV010016091.1, read as the reverse complement.
TATATATTTTGCCTTTGACTTGTTCATCTTATACGTTTATCTAAATATATCCGTTACCAAATGGGCCCTGGAGGCCGTTTACTAGTCCGAAGAGAAAAATGTTAGGACAACATACACTTCAAAAGATGCCCTCAATGTTTCCAAAAAAAAAAAAAAAAATCCACTGCATAGAGTATTGCATGAAAAAAAAAACAGCAAAATGAATAATATAAAGAGTAATTAAAAATGTTCAAACGATTTCAACATTTATTTAACAGTTTTTGAGCATTTATTAACTAATTGGGGTCATTTTAAAAAATGATTTCACAAAGCAAAATGCAGCTTAGTGCTCACATTTTCTGAACTAAATAAAAAAAAAAAAAATACAGAAAGCTATCCTTTGAAGTACACGCTGTTCCAATATTTTTGTCTTCTTGTGAGTTGAACGGCCTCCCGAGCCTTTTGAGTAGCGGGTGTTGAAAATTTAATTTTGTCAATCTTAGATTTTGAGTAAAGAATGCAGTTATTGACACATTTGAATTCTAGTGAAACTATTAAGGAAATTAAATAGGTCCCGATGTGTAAAATATTTTTAATGAATAGTTCATTTTTTTTATTTATTTATTTTACTTGGATATATAGTTAATCGTACATCATTGTTTATCAATGCATTAAAAACGAATAATAATAATAATAATAATAATAATTATGACAAACTATCGTTTAAAGGATTTGATTTTGTAAAATATTAATAAATCTATAATCGACACCTTTAAGGTATTATTTATGTCTTGTTTTTGTAACTGGTTTATTTATAGGAGACCGTCATGCTTGACTCTTACGCCAAACCCCACGAGGATTACAAAACCTTTCTCAAGTCTTCACCGGGAAATACACACTACATACGTTCCATCACGTACGGAGGAAATCTGGTAGCGTCTGTGAGTTTTCTGGCCAATACCAAATCAGACCTAGAAAAAATTAAAGGAACCTTACAAGCGGGTCTGCAGTCCAAATCAGGATCTTTCTCTGGATCACTCAAAGGTAACAACAAATCTTCTAATGGTAAATTACCATTCTAACGTAGAATTACGTTCCCTATAATGATCCCAAGTTTTTAAAAAAGTCTGCATTGTTGCAAGTTTTAATAACGAAGGTAGACTGTAGGAGCAAACACTCTCCGCAGCTGCTTGCTGGGATTTGTGGTCCACAAATTACTTTTCAAGTAAACTACTGGTCAAAAGTATTGCAAGTTGGAGAAATTTCACGTTTTTCCAAGAATAAGCCCCCAAAATGTAATCTTTTTCGTTTAAAGTAATACTTTTTTCTGTCAATATCTTAAGTTAGTCTAAAGGCAAGATATAATTAAATTATGGAACAAAAAAAAAAAAATGATTTACTTTCAAAAAGAATAAAATACAAACAAAATGTACAGGTTAACAGTATCGGAATCTTCTTTGGTTCCCCGGAATAAAATGAAGTGAAGAAAAAATTTCAAGTTATTTTGATCAGAAAAGATAATAAAAGAGTTCAAAGTAACTGGAAAGCATTTAATATTTGGTTGGGCCTCCTCGGGCTTCGATAACTGCAGCCACTCTGTTAGACCTGGAATCCACAAGGTTTTGGAATACTTCTTTCGGTATTACATGGTGCCAAACTTTAATTATTGTTTTCTGAAGTTCTCGTTCTGTTCTGGGATGATTCTCATCCCAGATTCTCATCCCAGTCATCCTTATTTGCTTTCCCATTATACTCCCTAAATTCTCACTGGGGTTTAAATCTGGCGAGTTTCCTGCCCATGCGAGAATATTAATACCATATTTTTCAAATGCAGCCATAACATAACAAATGCTTCGATATAGAGGTCAGAACGGAACTCAAATGAAATTTAAAATTAATTGTAAATTTTGTCTTACTTTTTTGAACAAAATTTGGAGCATTTCGGAATGGAGACAAATTATATTTAGCAACGAAAGTCGCTTTTCTTTAATGACTGACAAGCCACGCCACTTTTGGCGTAAAGCAAAGGACAGCATGAGGCCAGAATGCCTGGTTCGTACTTCAAAACACCCAGAAAGCGTAATGGTGTGGTGGTGCATGTCATATCAGTCAACTGGACGACTTCATTTTGTACAGGGAACCATGAATGGTGACCAGTATGTTGGTGTGCTTAAGGATAAATTGCTTCATAGTGCTCGTGACAGATTCCGATGGCAAAAATGGATATTTCAGCAAGATCTAGCACCCTGCCATACATTAAAAATGAGTAGACAAACTTTACAACTAATTTTAAATTGCATTTCAGTTCAGTTCTGACCTCTATATCAAAACATTCGTTATTTTAGGTTAAGGCTGCATGTGCAAAGCATGTTATTAATGTTTTAGCATAGCCAGTAAACTCGCCAGATTTTAACCACATCGAGAATTTCGGGTGTATAATGGGGAAAAAAATAACTGACAATCATCCCAGAACAAAACGAGAACTTCAGAAAACAATAATTAAAGTTTGGCACCGTGAAATACCAAAAGAAGTGTTGCAAAACCTTGTGGATTCCATGTCTAACAGAGTGGCTGCTGTGATCGAAGCCCGAGGGGGCCCAACCCAAATATTAAATGCTTTTCAGTTAACTTGAGCTGTTTTATTATCTTTTTCGTCCCGCAGTGGTCTGGGCGCTAAACTCCGTTCCCATAAGAACACGGCAAGTGAAGCAGCATCCGGCTTGGCCAGTGCTTGGGAGGGACTTCCCCCTCTGCCCACAGAAGCGGCTGCTCGGCAGCACTCCCTGAGGGTTTACTTGCAAGTGCAGGCTTGGTAAAAAAAAAATTCTAAATCCAGAGCACTGGGGGTGGACGACCACCCGAAACAGTCTGATTCCGCATACATGTCGAAATTTCCTCACCGCAGAAGCGGTCATAGAAGACGCGCCGTACGATTGCGATTTTCGAGAGGAAGAAGAAGAGAATCTCTTCCCTGACGAAGATGATGAAGAAGACTTTAATGTCGATGGGACATTTTTGCCAAAACGACGAAAACATCATAAGTAATTTATGCACATGCATATAATGATGTAAATTCAAATAACTTGACCTATGTAGTAGCTCTTTGCGTTAATTCATTTGGGGCTGGTCGTTTTTGAATTGCAGGCGTTAAACCCCCTTTTCCGCCAAGTTGGCAAAAATTGCCCATTTTCGACAATCGATTGTGGCTGAATCGCTGAATCGAATTTAACTTTTAAGGACTCATTATACGCGGAATTTTATGCTCTTTAATTTTGTAATGAATCACATTTCGGCACGATGCACCGATTTCAAGGTATAGGCGAAAAACGGAAAAAAGTGCTAAAATTTCGCGGTTTTTTGGCTCCTAAAAGTTAAGCCCACCTAAATTTACTTCGCAAAACTCACCCAGGACTTACTCGGGATGCCGACGGTGGATTAAAATCATCTCCAGCTCTGCCCTATTTTTCGGGCAGCAAAAGTCTAATTTGCCTGGGCTAATAAGTCTATGATCAATATTTCCTCTCTACTTATTATAAAAGAAGATGTCTGTGGGTGTGGATGTGTGTGTGTGGGTGTGTCGGTGGCGTTACAGACAAACGGCTACACCTAGAAACACCAAATTTGGTGCTCAGGAAGTTCTAACCATGCAGTTGAGCACCTCGAAGCGATGTTTTCAAAATTTGACCTAGAAGTTTTTTTTTTTTTAATGTTTTATGTGATTTTTGGCATTTTTCTCACCTAATTTGTAATAACGGCGGAAATTACGCTCGCAGGAAAACGGCATTCATATCATCGGATAGAGGAGAGAATTTTCTTTTAAAGACACTTTGTTCTGAATACGTAACATGATTTACCGATTTTTAGGAATTTTCATACTAAGCATCATTTTTGGCGAATTTTTTCGTAAAATAACTTTTAAACTTTCACATCTTGAATTCTATCCGACATAACTTTTTGATGTTTTGACAAATCGTGAAACATTCATTTCTACCTCTTTTAAAACGAAAACGAAAAAATTATGTAAATTAGATTATTTTTTACGAGTTTTAATGTAACCTAATATGAAGAATTTAATAGCATCAACGAGGATAACTTATGCCATTGAATTAATAAATCATGGCAAGAGATAATTTTGTTGCGTCGCTACAGAAAGGATTAGAAAAAAGGTTTTTTTTCAACCTATCGATAGAGGTTTTAAATGGGTACCGGAATTTCAACTCGCAAGTGAGGATCTATGACGTCAAATGCTTTAAGATACGTAAAAATTACTCCACAATTTTAACGCATTTATCTCTGCTCTTTTTTTAACAGAAGGAGGCAATATTTTGATTAAGACTTTCTATAGAAATAAACTAGGAAATTCACGATTATTATTATTATTAGTAGCATTTTAATCCGTTGCTTATTTAAAAATGTTTATAGGTTTTCTAACATATGCATACTGCGAGTATAGTTTTATTTTAACGTTGGATTACGTTCCTCCATAGGGGTCCTTTATTAAGCAAAAATTTTTTTAACGTCTTTGTAAGTTTTAATAAGATACCGTTTGAAAACTACTACGCGAAATATCTGAATCAACTCCCTCAACCAACCGGGATATCTTTAACGGCAGTTAAACAGTTACGTCATAAATTAAAAAAAATGCGTGAAATCTGCAAACTCTGCAACTGCGTTCTGTCATAATTAAAGCGGTTCAAAATAGCTCCTCGAGATTACACTGTTTGATGTTTTTCAGGAGACAGAACCAGGTATCGCTATAATTGATATATAACTATTTAAAATGGCACGGCTTGGATATTTTCCACCACGTTGAGATGAAATGTTTTGCGGTGCTAAATACGCAAAACATACAAAACTATGCATAAATTAAATATATAGAGGGAGCTTCCTTAATGGCAACCATTATGTGAAATGATTATCGTTTATGCTAATGCGTAAATTGCAAAGAATCACCATTAAGAGGATTCCATTTGTGCCAAATAATCTAAGCTGCTTCTTTTAATCGAGCCTTGAAGAGGGAGAAGCGAAGATAGATAGTATTGATATACGTAATAGGTAGTATTAGTAGATTATTAAAGATAATATGAATAAATCACAATATACCACGTTAATAATTTTTTTATGAAATTAAAAGTGTTCTGTTTATCTTTTCCAAGGGTTGTCTTACAACCAACTAAACGATAAGTAATTCTAATTTGAGTTAGTATATCCCGCAATAATTTCAACAAAGGAGATTAAAAATGAAGTTCTGCTTTTTCACATGCAGATATGATTTTAGAAAATATTCGCTTCTTCCCGAATGAAGAACGGGTGCGCAGCTATTTAAAAATAACGGTTGTAAATTTCATGTAGTGTCTGAGGTATTTAATGCTAAAAATTGAACCTAAAAAAACAGTGTGATGTAGAAATAAGACATTTTGAAAGTCAGGAGTTTTCTACAAACCGTTAAGCTTTACAATTTTTTGATCGCGAATGATGAGTCATTATATTGCAATGATGCCAGGTTAGTACTCATGACGCAAACTTTAGGTCAAGAGTCAAATAATTTTGCTTTTTTTTAGATTCCACATCACTGGAATTAGCTCGAATTGCACATGTAAGGAAAATTTTCATTTCCTACCGTGCGAAGAACGGGCACGCAGCTAGTAAATCGATCAAAAAGGGCTTTCAAATCATTAAAAATAAGTTTGTGTAAATGTGATTGTAATCATTTGATATTAGATTTTGCTAGGATAATTCTAATACATCATTGTTTGGGCCTGGAACTATATTGTTAGCTTTAACAGGTAGAGTGAATATTTGCTTTCAACGATTATGTTTTTTCTACTATTACAAACAGAAAACAGGGTATTAAATAATTTTATATACAGTTTCTCTTTTTTTTCAAAAAGAAGAAGAAATTCTGTTTCAGAAGTACCAAAACATTTATTATTCTTGTTAAAAATAAAAGCCTGGGTTAGTGTTTTTGGGACTCTCGTTGAACACAGTAATAGTTCCTTTCACTTTTTTCTGCAGTCGGTAAAAAATTATAAAATATTTCAGCGACTTTTATAAAAAAGTAGGCGAATTTTTCAGCCAATTTTATCTACTTCTGGTCATGGGCGTGATAAATCGTTCCTCTCGTTCGACAGGAGAGCTATCCAAAATTGAAAATGTGACGAAGGATTCATCTTCCATTTCCATCAACTACTTCGCAACAGTTCCTCTGAAGACCATCCCCAAAAACATGGAAGAGCTGGTCGCCCTTGTCGAGGATTTTCCGAATCAGGCCAAGAAAGTGAACAACGGACGGGGTGTCCCTATCCAGATGGAGGTTTTCACGCTGAGGGGGTTGGATCCGTCGTTCGACATCCACTATGAGTCACCGTGAGTATATATCACAAATCGCATGCTTTGTTTCTGCTGAACCTTTACCTTTCGAAACTCTGCTTAACCCTTTGAGGCGCAGCCCTTTCCCAATGCTGGAAATAGGGCAGCCGTTGCCATCGCTCGACTTAACTAACAGCAAGATGGCGGACGATCGAACCACAGATCTAGAGACCCTTTTTTTGACGGCACAGTCGTCAAAAAAGGGTCTCTAGATCTGTGGCATGCGATGAACGTTTCGATCGTCCGCCATCTTGCTGGTAGTTAAGTCGAGCGATGGCAACGGCTGCCCTTTTTTCAGCATTGGGCAATCTATCAAGCTGTTCTCGCTTTCTTCCATTTTTCAGGCAGATGTCAGTGCTGTTAGAAAGAATCGTGACCATTTTTTTTTTACGGGAAATGACGTGCTAAAAAGTAAAGGATTCTCGTGGAGCTATGTCACCCGCAACTATTTTTATAGAAATCCAATCTATTCTTCGTGACTGGCAACAGTCAAAGCGTCAGAGTTTGGTGTTCCCAGAGCGGGAACACTGCGGGTTAAAGGGTTAACCTTCTTAGGCACAACCATTTTCACATCGATATAGAGTAGTTTCACATGACGTCACTGAATTTTTTTTCGGTCAACTCGGTTTTTTAAGGAATGCAATGCCATGTTTTCGGCCAATGACCATTCTCAAATGGACGTATGCTTGATCAAAAAATGTTGGTTGCTAAGATGTAACGTAGTGATAATGACTTAGGTGAAATAGCTCTATACTAGAGATGAGTTCGGGCTCATTTTTTGAAGCCCGAGCCCGCCCGAGCCCGAGGACTTTTAATCCGAGCCCGCAGCAATATTATTAAAGTTGGAGCCCGAGCCCGCCCGAGCCCGAAATTTCAGCTAAAGACAAATAAAATTAACTACTTCATTAATAGGATACAATAAATTTTGGAGCTTCACACAAATTCTAGTCCCCCGTGCCGCTATTTTTTAAAAATAAGTACGTCTATTTATCCCATGAATCACTTTTTAAAATCTGTTTCAAGGAGTATGTTCAAGAAAGGAGAAATTTTTCACGAGCCCGAGCCCGCCCGAGCCCGAACGTAATCGTGAATTACAGAGCCCGTCTCATCTCTACTCTATACTGCTCGTCCAACGATAAAAGATCGGCTTTGGCGCGCTGCCAAAAGAAAAAAAAAATAAAAATAAAAATGGATGCTGCGATATGTTTCACAGGGAAGATGGGTTCAGAATTGCAAGGACTCTTAAAATTCTATACGATAGTAGTGTTTTTAGAGTCACTTGGACTTTCATTTCCGATTTATAAAATACTTCCTTATTGCCATTTGGCCAAAATCTAGCCGAAAAGTGGCTAAATTGGTAGCCTTGTCCGCACATACTAGGCAGAGAATTGCTTTCACATCTGTACCCATCTCCCCATTGAAAAAATTCGCAGCATTCATTTTTTGCAGCGAGCCAAAGCCAACCTTATATCTTTGGGTGAGCAGTAACTTGTGCTAGCTAATTTCATCGACTCGCGCGATAAGTTTTCGTTCGAAAACTGAAACAAGTGTGATTAATAGTCTTAGATCCTTTAGCGTTTAAAAAAAACTTAAGTTTTTCCAGTTTTGTTTTCTAGGTGATGCTTTTGTTTATGCCATAACGTCCTATCAGGCCGTCCTATCAGCCGTTCCATTCGAGCGATAAAACTACCAGCAACATGGCGGCAGATCGAATTGCCAATCACTTGTCGCAAAACTAAAGGCTTTTTTTGACACAGCTGCACTTTTTTTGGCATTGGGACGATTTACGGTTTCATTCACTAAACAACTGGCACGCGAATTAACGCGTGTTAAAGTCATGGGTAAGATATGTTACCGATGTCTTTAACATGCGAGTTGGAATTAATGCCCCTGTTAAATATTTAATTAATGAGGACGTAATGCAGACTATCCAACTATTCTATATCGATGCATTTTCATCACATGCTCCAGATTTCAGCAAATGCCAGCATTGATAAAAATAATTCTGACACCAAATTTTACAAATAATTAATAATTTTTATTGGAAATTATGTGCTAGAAAGTAAAGGATAAGGATTCTTGGTAACTATGATACCTTTAAGTATTTTATTGAAACAAGAATTATTCTTATTGAAACAAACCTTGAAAAACTCATTAAAGCTCAAGTATTTTTACTACCGACAGGCAAGCTGTCAGTTTTGTGTCCTCACAGCGAGGAAACCGTGTGCTAAAGCATTCACACTAGATACGCCTCGAGGTTTCAACCGCGTCCAATGCAGACCAGTTTCATACACATCATGAATGTGAGGCCACAGTGCAGAGATGAATCATTATCCGTCGACTAACTACTAATCTGTTCATATTTTCATTTTCCATCCCAATGCTACGGAAAAGTCTCAGGATCTTTGCGGTACTAGACTGCAGACAATGTTATTTTCGGATGTATTAACCTAGGCTTTTGCATGGTGGTATCACCATGTTGATACGGATGTGTTGGTCTAAACTCGTAATTTATGCACATCGCATTTTGTATAGGAATGTATGGTCAAAAGTGAAGCGTCGAAGCACAAAAACTGGAAAGAACAAATGCAGGAGACGGAGGAGAAACGGAGTTGGTAGTTGCAAACGGAGAAACGGAGTTGGCTTCCGTTGCCGGTAGATGGATAGGGCGTTGATTTGGGGAAGAGAGGCCACTCTCAATTCACTTTTCATCCATGATGGTAGATTCGTTCAGCAAGTTTTACCAGATATGCTACAACATGTTCCAATCACCATTACAAACCGCATGTGGTTTCAGCATGATTGGGTGCCAGCCCACTTCACCCTAGATGTGCGTCAGTACTTGAATGTGACATCTGGCATGTGATGAATTGGACATGGTGGATCTACTTCTAGGCCACTCCGGTTTCCCGATTTGACGCCCCTCGATTTCTTTTTATAGGGACACTTGAAGAATGACGTTTATACCACTCCAGTAGACTCCGCTGAAGATTTCGTCGCTCGACGCTATCCGTAGCTGCTGCACGTGAGCGTGAAATTCCTAGTATCTTTGAAAGTGTTCGTCAATCGCTGCACCGACGCAGTCAAGCATGTATGAATGCTGATGGACGCAATTTTGAACACTTGCAAAATAATTTCCACTTGTACACAAAGTTATGAAAATAAAACACTTTCCCTATTATTTCTTCTTTCCTGTGTTTGTGCTTCGATCTTTCATTTTCGAACATAATTTGTTCTTTTCCGTGTTTGTGCTTCTACGCTTCACTAAATAAATTGTGATTGTTTCAATGTCCTGTACCAGCCCTCAAAGTTTGTACCATGAATTAGCAGTCACCCTGTATGGATGTAGTGCCCAGAACACGGGTCCCCTACGATAATCAGGACCTGGATACATTGTAACAAGTGCATAGTCGCACAGGGATTGTAACACAAGTGCACAGGGATTGTAACTCTCACTAAGTGACTTAGTGACTCTTCCGTTTTTCTACTTTATGTTCAGGATATTCACCAACAAACTGGCAATTGTGGATGAGCAAATAAGTGACCTGAAAAGAACTCGAAGGCGCCTGAACGACTGGATGCAGACCATTCCTCCAACTCTTAGCAGCCCGTTGAATCAGAAGGTAACGAAGAAATTTTTTGCTTTAACCCTTTGAGGTGCAACCCTTTCCCAATGCTGAAAAAAGGGGCAGCCGTTGCCATCGCTCGACTTAACTACCAGCAAGATGGCGGACGATCGAAACGTTCATCGCGTGCCACAAATCTGGAGACCCTTTTTTTGACGACAGCTGGCTGTGCCGGGCACAGCCAGCTGTCGTCAAAAAAAAGGGTCTCTAGATCTGTGGTTCGATCGTCCGCCATCTTGCTGTTAGTTAAGTCGAGCGATGGCAACGGCTGCCCCTTTTTTAAGCATTGGGCAATCTATCCAGCTGTTCTCGCATTCTTCCATTTTTCATCAGATGTCAGTGCTGTTTAAAAATAATCGTGACAATTTTTTGACGGGAAATGACGTGCTAAAAAGTAAAGGATTATCGTGGAGCTATGCCACCCGCAACTATTTTTATAGAAATCAAATCTATTCTTCGTGACTGGCAACAGTCAAAACGTCAGAGTTTGGTGTTCCCAGAGCGGGAACACTGCGCGTTAAAGGGTTAAAGTTGCTAATAAGCGAAAAAATTTAACTTATTTAATTAACGGTCTCTCTTTTTGTTACTTTCTTTTTTTTACGCAAGATTACGTCTTTCCATAACAGTCCTATGTAAAGAATTTTTTTCCATTATTGTTGTAAGTTTCAATATTACTTCTTTAGAAAACTAGCTGGGTGAAATGACCAAGTGAACTAAATGAGTTGGGTTTACTAGCTGGGATTCCTTTTACAGTAATCGAAACGTGACTTCGTAAATTGAAAACTTCTGGGCAGAGACTGGTAAACTTTGCAACGCAGTTTACGCCATATTAGCAATGTGTGCGATTCTAAACAGCTCTTCGAGATTACACAGTTTGATAATTTCCACGAGATAAAAATAAACTATTTTCTTCTGTTGAACCACGGAGGATTTAAATATTTAAACTGAGCATTTCAGGGAGAGAAACGAGAATAGATAGTATTGTATATAACTAATAGGACGTACCACAAGATTTGTTTTTAGATAGATTAAAGTGAATATATCGTGATTACTCAAAATGTCGTGTTTATATGCATTATGTGAACATTAAATTCAATATGCTATATATGTTCAGAGCTAACTTTTTACCACGTGGGCTGATTTCGCCGATTCTTTTTTTTATTCGATAGGGGGTGTGAGTGGTGTCATATTAATTTGGTCAAGTTCTGATAATAATTTTACTTAGGAAATTCGGAAAAACCATGTTTTAAACCATTTGCCTAAAGAGATGACAAAAGAGGTAGTAACTGTAAGTTAAAAGTCGTCAGTCACTTTTGGCGATTTATTTACAAGTTTTGCACCAAAAATTATGTTCCCAAAACCGAATTCAGCTTGACAATATCTTCTATCTTTGGCGGGAAATTTCCAAGCCCTATTATTTTATAATGGGAGTAATATTTCGTCATAGTGAAGTAATTTAAAGACAATTTCCTGCTTAAAAAAAATCCTACTCAGCATTTTACAACGGGCGCTTTGCAACTAATTAAAGGATCAGTGCAAAATATCTAAAAATCTGTAGAAAAGACAATAAGCTATACGTATATAAGAAGTAGAAAGAAAAGAAAAGGTTTTTAATGTAATTGTTAGCTCTTCATAGAGAATTTTTTCATCCGAAATGTGTAGGAATGTTTGAAAAGTAAGATTATGATGTTGTGGAATGATCGCAAATTTGCATTTTACTCCAAATAAATTGATTCAATACATCGTGTTTTATTGATGAAACAAATTCCATGGAATAACATGAAAGCAATGTCGTTTTCCACTAAATGGAACAATATATTGCGATAAAAATTGCAAACATTTGACGTAATCGAAATTAAGAGTACTTTTGCAAAGTCCATTAAAATTTTTATGAGCTTTCAAAGTTTATTGTTCATACGAGTTACAAATTAACAGAAACAAAATTTCAATCCCACAATACAGCCGTTTTCACTTGATACGAGAACAAGAAATTAAAAATTTTCAATAATCACCAAAAACAAACAAACAAACAATAAGTAATCACCTAACACATGTTGTCAAATTTCATCCTCAGCTTTTATATACACATATCTACTTACCCTTTCCTTTTCTCACATATCTTTCTTTCTAAGAAAGAAAATGAGTTATCTCTGAAATTATTGCATTAAAATGTAACAAGTATAGAACTATCGTTAGTGCAAACTTATTATTATTTTTTGCTTCAATTTAATGAAAAAGGACACCATTACTTTCCGGTAAACCCAAGAATACGCAAATTTAATTTTCTGGAGCTGCGTTCCTTCACTTGAGATGAAGCAATATGCAGATAAACCCTCGAAAAATAAGACATTAAGACAATTATTTTAATTCCTGTTTTCTTTTCTTTTCCTCGTTGCAGATTGCTGATTTCAACACCAATATGCAAGAGACGTCAAAAGCTTTCGACAAACTGGTAAACACCCTGCAAGTTAACGAGAAAGGCCAACTCAGCCAATTCGACGAAGCTTTCCAAAAGTACAGAGAGGCACCCTCAGGCACGAAGGAGACTGCGTTTCCCGACTTGTACCTGAAGGAACTTTCAAAGCTGAAGCTACACGTGGTGAGTGTACTTTCTATTCCCAGTACCAGTGGCGGCTCCTTCATTTGAGCACATGAGCACGTGAATCCCCAAAGGAAAAACTAAATAATAAACACATTAACAAATTATATTTAAAACAAATATTAAGCACACTTCTAGATTTATGTGAATTTAAAACGTGAGTTTTATTCTCCTCCCCCTCCCCGCACTATTATTAAATAGGCTTATTGTAGCTAACGCACTGTAGTGTAGGTTACTACAGCACATAATAAATTTTTGAAACCAAACGTGAGAATTATTTTCAACGCAGTCTTTTTCTTTCTTGTTTTGAACAAAATCAATTTGCGTAGACTATTTATCTTAAAATCTTATTAAAAAATTAAAGCGTGTCACAACATTTTTGGGTTTTAGTTTCAAGTTTGTTGAAGTTTTGGGTTAAAAAGAGGTTTTGAAGTTGGGAGTCAGTATTATCTTTTGAATTCAAGAGTTAGAAATGTTTTTGAAGTAGATTCTAGGCATAATTTTGAGTTGAATATGTAGTTTTAAAGACGATCTCAAGATTATTTTGGCAAGAAGAAAAATATACAGTGTAAATGTAAGCCAAAGTTCTGCAATTCAAATTAATACAATTATTCAGAGTGATTTTTAAACAAATGTTGCAAACTATAAAAGTAATGATTCAAAATGCCTTCATGAGCGCCACATTATATATTCACTTAATTTTTTTGAAGAATTTTTTACATAAACAAGTTTTTAAAAAGATTTTAAAAATAATAAATAATTGGTGCATAACGATTTTTGCACTGTAGTAAAAAGTGTTTATTTCGTTGTGTTTTATTGATAGAAACTGTGACACCATGTATCTTTATTTTATGTCTTGTTATGAAATATTATTTTAGAAAATATAAAATTGTTTTTAATTTTCGTTCTTCTTTTTTTTCCACAGCTAAGCCAGGTTGACGGTAAGAATTTTTTTTTTTATTCGAATACATTCCTTTCAAATATTTATTTTCAGAAAGTGCTGATGATAATTTACCTGCATTAGTCTGAAAATAAATTTAAAAACAAAAGCACGTTTTCTTTCAATATTTAAATAATTATAATTTAGACGTTTCGCGCAGCGTTCCCTTCGTTATTACACAGATGGGTCAAAACTGAGAATAAATATAATTTACAATGCTATAACTCTCAAAACGTCTCTGATCTGGCCGACAATACTAGATGTCGCTGCGACTACTAGGAAAAAATCGCGTAATGCTTATGTTCTGTTCTGGGTCTTTTGAAATATATGTTCCCAGCCATGCAGGATATGAGATGCAAAATAGCTGAAACAGCATTAAAATTCGAATGTTTTTAATGAACCAGTAGGTCCGAGTAATACTTGTTTGCATTAACAACAACAACAACAAAAAAAAAGGTAGATTACGATCATTTCGGATGGTACACTTTTCCTCAGCTGAAAAATGTTCTACCATTCGCACAGGCGAAGAAGTGCGTTCTCATTTTCCCACCTCTGCACGAGCGTACTGTGCTATTTTTTATTTATGTGTACTGTTTAGAAAGTTTTAAATTATTTTTAACCTCCAGACATCCATTTTTTATGTATTCTCTTATCGATTAATTTGTAATGCTTAAATAAAATTCAAAATTAATGTGAACATTTTCATTCAAACAGCGGTTTTACCCAAGTTCACTTAAAATACTCCTTTTCATCACTTTCCAATAGAGATGTGATAAATATCCGAATCCGTATCTGCGGGTGTACGAAGAAAGCTAAAGATCCGTATTTGGATCCGTGAGCGTGTCGGAAAAAAAAAAAAATAGTTTTATGCGAATCCATATCCTGATACACCTTTCTTCAGAGGATCTTCGACGGATGTTTTAATAGCTTTCAGGATAGGTAAAAGAAATGAAAAGAAACTCAAATTATTCTGTTATTAATGATTTTTTCTTGTAATTAAAGATAAATATTATTTTTAAGGGAATCTTCCTGTTTAGCACAAAAATACCTCGTATAATTTGGTAAAAGAAATTTAAAGCTATTATCATGGATTCACAATTGACAAAATTGTATAAGCTACGCTAATGGTACTTACATATAATTATATTAATGATTTTTAATGTTACTGTACAAGTGCATCATCATGATTCTATAAAAAAAAATCTTAAAGTTTCTTCAGTGTCATAGGTTTATGGCTTACTACATATTGTGAAGAGACATCATTAAAGTTTTCAAGTGCCTGACATAGGCGTATTTATGTACCAAAATCACATGATTTCTTCGAACTTATGCTTAACTAGGCTATAACAAAAACAAGTTCGCTGCATTTGAAAACCTGTTCGGCTTAGTATTAGCAGCGATTCAGTAGTTACGGCACATAAAAATCTGTTAAAAATTTTAACAATTTCCTTGTAACCAATCAAAAAACCTTTTAACTTGTGTATTAAGCAGGATATAAAAGTTACCACTGTGACTGAATATTTCGCTTCATTGTGCATGCAAAGTTATCGCTTCAAGATATAATGCATTCTTCAAAATAATTTCCAATGAAAAAGATTTGTACCCGTATCCGCGTAGGTGACAAAAAATGATCCGGTGCCATTTACGTATCCACGGATAAAAGAAACAAATGTTCCGTTTTCATATCCTTATTAGCTTACATAAGAAACAAATTATCCGTTTTCATGTCCGTATCCGTAGATTTAAAAAAATGTCCGTTTTCATATCCATATCTGTGAATCTAGATTTTTAACGGTTCTGCACAGCTTTACCTTCCAACAAAGTTGAAAAGTATTTAAGACTAGAAGTCAAAGCCTGTTGTGGAGGCGATTGCAACGGGCGGTAGAAAAAACATTCGACAAAAGCTTAATATATTTAATCTTCGTCCGCCTAAAATAAATAACGCCATATTAAATTTTTATTACATACTCAAATCGAATTTCATGCTCTTCTGGAAACGTGCGGAAACTTTTCGCGTTCGAAATATTTCGTTTTGTGTACACAGACGTTCTTATATCCATGCAGACAATTTATTTGTGAAAAAATATTAAACTTTGTAATCTGGAAAAACTATTTTAAATGAATTGGAATTCCTTAATTGTATGACGTCATTTTCATTTGAAACAGCTCATTTTGCCACGGAAAAATAGTTCACTTTTTTTGATTCTAGGAAATAAAATGGAGTTGAAAAGAACGAAAAATCGCTTAAAAATGGGGCAACAGGTGGATTTTCAGATTTTTTAAAGGAGAGGAGATTATATTCTATATTTTTATGCATAATTATGACAAATTTCAAGCGGATCGTACAAACGGAGTGAATTTTATTACAGTTTCAAACAATAACTTTTTAATCTGTCTAGATTAATGACGGTAATGGTTGGACTGGAATTATTAGAGAGTATGCCAGAAATCAGCGTAACTATATAGAAGGATTTCAGTTTCACTGTCTGCTCTCTAATATGCCCCTGATAGGCATCAATTGTTGCAAAATTCATGTATGTTACTGATATCTACTATGACATACACCCTATTCATAAAGGGATCATTGCATCCAAAGTCTTTCAATACACTAAGGTCTATGAGTAATCACCGTTGAAAGTGCATTTCAGACATGGTCATGTATTTATAACAAAACAAAATGAATATTATTAAAGTTTATGATAATTCTTCCAATAAAACCAGTTTATGTGGCAAACAAGAGAACTGACGTGTATTTAGCTACAAGCAGTAGTGACAAAAATAAATACTTTAGATTTAGTTGCTTTAACCCGTTTTCTTCGATCGTTGCAAAGACGCGACTCTAAATATTTCCTCTTCTGAACCCATCATCGCTTCCCATCCACGATTTTTGATGTCCTGCGTTGGTCCAGTGCTTGCGTTTTCGCATGGTTGCAATCGTATTGGTCGGCCATTTGTTAAGATCTCATTAGAACGTCTATTTAACATGATTTATTTCTTGATCGGTTTTTTTTTTCTTTTCAATTATAAATGATCCTTTTCACTTCCTTGTTTTCCTTCAGGTTTAGAAACCGACTTCGGAGGGGTCATCTACACCCACTGGGGCGACAACAGTTGCCCCAGCGGCACGGAGAAAGTGGAAGGATCGGAGGGATTGATGGCCTCTACTGTCAGGCAGGCTGTGGGTACGACACAGTTCCTGTGCCTTCCGGAAAAGAGGGACAATCAGGATGAAGAGGACGTCTTCGAAAGTGCCGACGACGAAGAGACTCCGTTCGACTTCCTGCCCGAAATAAATAGGACCCTGTTCAAGTCCAGGAAGGATGATCCCTCGAAAGTGTATTCCGTGAAATGCGCTCTGTGCAGAATTAAAGGTAAGTCCCTTACTGCACTATTTAACTCTGGCTGTATCATACCTCAGGTGATCGTTTATTTTTATTTTACTCAAAAGTGGCGACACCTGCAAATTTCTAAAGGGTAATGTGCCAGTCATACTATTACAATTAACCTTAATTTCTTATTAAAACTTCACACTTAAAAAAGCAAGCCAAAATCACTTTTGGAAGCAACTAAAGTAAAATATCTTATTTACTGAAGAAAAACGTAAAAGATCATAGAGCCTTTCTTCATTCATTTCAAGTGGTGACTTGTGAAATTTATTTTTATTAGTAAAAGCAGCTGGCTTATTATTTGCATATATTATAACATTATTCGTATGTGTACGCAAGGAAATGAAAACTTCTTCATAGTTTCTTTTGAAAAAAACAGCAATAAATAAGTGGGCACATTATTTAAAGGGTCTTATGTTTTCTGTAGAACAAATTTACTGTAGAACAAATTTTCTGTAGAACAAATTTACTACAGCATATTAAGCGCTGAAGAAAACTAAGAAAGAAAATTATGTTTTTACGTTCGTTCATAATGGATAAGACCTTTCTGCATTATATTTAATAGTTATGTATACGAAAGTACGTGTGTTTCAAATTATTATATGTGAATGTGTTTGAACGATTTTCAGCTGAAAAATTTCCTGTGTTCCGTTCTCCCTCTAATAGGGCTATCACTGAGAAAAATCCGACCAACTTTCCTTGCAAATCAAGTTTCCGGCCGATTTTCTCCGCCGTTACCTTGACGACCGGGAACTCCAACTTTTTCCTTTCCGAAGGAAAAAATCCCAGTCGGACGAAATTTCGGCCAATCAGAGTACTTCTTCCTGCTACGTCATAAACAATTTCGAGCAATGGCGACTACTGCTATATTCGAAGCTTGGCTCGATGTCAGCAGAATCACGTGTAAATAAAATTATGGCCGCGTTCAAGTGGACTTTGGAATTAAGAGATTGCTGCCCATCCGATGCTGCCGAAATTGCTGCCGATCCGATGTAAATATACCAACGCACGATAAGTAAAATAAGAAACTGCACGCCAAATCAGCAATGCGATGACTATTTGGCGTCGGAGAGAGTTTGTTTACTTTTGAAACCCTTAAAGATAACCACGCCTTCAAGTCCGTCCGAAAAGTTGGTCCAGCGCAAAGCTGCTCAGATTTTCCCTTTAGTGTGATAAGGCTATAAACGAAAAAGTGTTGGACGGAAAGTCTGTTCTTCCCCTTCTGTAAGAAAACATTAATGATCAAAGTTCTTTGTAAAATATTTTACTTTTTACTGCCTTTCCAGATTTCCTCTCCTGAACTACATTCTGGCCACGTGCCTGCAGTAAACTTACGACTATCTAAGGAATTAGCTAACACGGCAATTGTGAATAATCGAACTCCACTGATAATCCGCCAGAAAAGTAGGAACAATCAATATCAAACTGGGCTGCGTGTTTGCTGTAAGCTTCCCATTATTATCCGCGGCAATGAATGGAAAGGTAATCGAGGATAATCGGATTTCATGGATAATATGAAAATAAACACTCAAAAAACTGGTGTTATAAGATATTATTATTTCATGGATAATAATTCAAAAAGTCAATTAAACATTAGCAGCAATGTGTTTCTTTACTACAAGGGCCTTCTTTATAATATTGACGTTCCTAGACACACTGGGACCCAGAGTAAAACTCCTTTGTCCCATAACAAACATTTGTGCAAGAGAGCAACTGAGCCCAATAAGCCACCAAGTTCGATACTCCATCCTCAATTAAGATAACTCTTTGTCATAAATTGGACCGAAACGGTAGATTTTAAAAGATGTGTAGCAGTCTTCTGCTGAAACTGGAAGACTTGGACATTCTGGGATTGTAACGCACAAATGTGCTATGTCAGAAAATTGGCAAAAATGTGAGTTTACGGCTGAGAGGATAGGTTTCGACAGGCTTTAATTTAGGTAAAATTAATCTTTGAGTGAGATAGTCAAAATTTGTAAGACGTTTGTAAGAAGTTTCGTATCTAAATGATCCATTTAAGAACACAGAAAAATATCGATTTTTAAAAATCTAGTAGGTGTAATTTTGTAAAAAATAGCCGATTTTAGTAATTTGATGTAATGACAAAATGTTTTACAAAATCCCATTATCCTAAATTACCTATCCGAAAGCCGGTTTTGTACCTGTACTGGATCAGTCTTGAAACAGAACTGGGAATGAACTAAACGTGCATGATGTTACGCAAAGCTTCAAGAAGACTTATTAATGTTAACTTATTTTATTTGAAGATTACGTAAAGTTTACAAAGGCCAGGCAAGCCGAGGAAGGGAGGTGAAGAATAATTACAAGCTGACATTCTAGTGTCAGTAGCTAGAATACTCTCTAAGTCTTCGAGGAAAGAGGGTGTAATATCCGTCCATCCTTTTATACTTGAAGACCTCTTAAGTGGTCTAGACATTTCCATAAAATAGAATGCCGTATTAAATTTTCTACAGTAACGTTTTGAAGATGAGTGCTTTTGGAAGTGGTCACAAGTGTAGACAGTTTCTGAAAGCAAGCAATCTCGCGCCATAGAGAAAGAAATGATTATGCAATTAAACTGATGTTACGGAAAATAATAGATTTTGAAAAAGTTTTTTTTTAAAACCGTATATTAATATTTTTAAACCTTAATATTCCCCAAATATTGAGGTTTAACATTACAAGTAAATTTACCATTATATTGATTTCTGTGTTTGCTTTTTAACCAGGCAAAACTGCAGTAACGATGTTTCCCGGGCGGACTGCATGTCCTAGGGAACCAAACTGGTCTATGCAGTACAGTGGAGTTCTCGTTTCCACTGACTTCAAGTCTGTGAGGAGTGAACTCGTATGTCTTCATCAAACCGCCAACATGGCGCAGGTGGAGGAAGACAAGGAACTGACTGTCGTAACGGAAGTGTCCATGTCAAAAAACCCTGGCGAAGCTCTCTCGTGCGTTGTCTGCAACTATAAAAATGCACCAGTCAGTAGGAGTGGTGCACTCAATCTCCTTTAATACGAGATGGGCGTGCAACTTTTCAGTGAGAATATTACGGTGGTATGTATGGATGAGACTGAAAATTTATGAACAACTGCTATGAAGACCATGTAAAAATATCAAATTGCCAAGCCATTAAAAATGTTCCAAACATGAAGCTTGTTGTTATTCTGTTTCGGTGTTTCACACATGTTACACATAGCGACATCGATTTATAAATACTTCGTTTACGCAAGTCATATATCAAAGTATTTAATTATTTTCGTGCTAGTAAAACGTTTCATTGTGTTGTAACCACTCTGAGGAGTATCTATAAGCATTTGACATTAAGAGGCCGTTCACAATTGATATCACACTAGGAAGAGAAAAGGGGTGCACGAACTTGTGACAAGGGAGAGGGTAACAAGAAGTGTAACATCATGTACTTTAAAATAAAACCATTTAAAACCAGAATATTAAATTTTGAAGTGATTTTGAGTAATGTCTAATTTATGATTGTGAGTATAATTTTATCAGTGTTCTGATAATTAATGGAACAAATGAAATGAGATGGTAATTCTATCGAAGTAAAACTGGTATTGGGGCATTTTTCAAACAAAATTCGATCAATTTTAGAATATTTTGTGTTTAGAAAGAAGATAAGATTTAGAGCAAAATATCTATATCGAGTTCTGCTTCAAATTCCAAAATACTACTGCTTTCAATTGATCTTTTACTGGGTTGTTCGGAAAGTGATCTTGCTTTTTAAGAACAAGAGGAACCCATGTGTCGAGTTCTGAGACATTTCAAATGATCATAAATGGTCGAATTTGATAAATTTAATTTTTATGCGATCTCACAAGTTGTTATTCGCCGGTTATGCCTTTACTTTGTCTTCATCAGCTTCAATGGGTCTTCCAGAACGTGGTGGGTCTTCAACATCAAAATTGGCGATTTAAAATATTCAAAACCAGTTTTCGCACTGTCGTTTTCTGGATACATCTTCTCCATACACACTTGGATAATTTTTTTTTCTTTCTTAAACAGTATTTTTATTTTTTCGATTTAGAAAAAGCAAAACACGTCGAAAATGCCTCTTTCAGTTTCCATATTTGAAAATGCACCAACTAGAAACTACTGTTCAGAATTAATCAAACTTTTTTCGCAAGCAAGCTGTCAAAATATCTAATGATTATGCGACTTAACCCTTTAACGCGCAGTATTCCCGCTCTGCGAACACCAAACTCTGACGTTTTGACTGTTGCCAGTCACGAAGAATAGATATGATTTCTATAAAAATAGTTGCGGGTGAAATAGCTCCACGAGAATGCTTTACTTTTTAAGCACGTCATTTCCCGTAAAAAAAATTGTCACGATTATTTTTAACAGCACTGATATCTGCTGAAAAATGGAAGAATGCGAGAACAGCTGGATAGATTGCCCAATGCTGAAAAAAGGGCAGCCGTTGCCATCGCTCGACTTAACTACCAGCAAGGTGGCGGACGATCGAAACGTTCATCACGCGATGAACGTTTCGATCGTCCGCCATCTTAATATTTAATAACTTAAAATAGAACCCTTCTCTAAATTTTCGCTTTTTACTTCTTGAAACAAGCTTCGGTCTTGTTTCGCAATGTTGCCATCCGTGGAGGAACAAGTGTAACCGGGGCCTTCGCAATTAGTAACGGGCCTACGCGTGTATTTTGATGAGCCATTCAAAGAGGCCTACGGATGCTCGAGTCTTCACGTATACATCAGGCATTTCTTAAGCTTCCCAGTGCTTTCAAACGTTATTTAATGTAGTTTTAAGTAGTAATTGTGTTACTAATTCAAGTACGAACTCATGATTAATTTGTTTGCTATGATACATATTGACATAAAGAAAATAGATGCATATAATTTGAAGGATGCATATAATTTGAAGCGCTTACTCTCATGATTCACGATTGCTTATTTTAGTTTCACAAGTGGATATTTAATATACTTTAAAATAACTAAATACACAAATGAGAAAGGCATTTTTATAATGAATATTTCATGAACGTAGTCGTATTTCCTACGTTATTTTAAACAATTCAAGATTAGTCTTTAACAAATGATGTATTAAAGCGCATTTCAGTGTTTTCGGGATATCCTGTATATTGGAGAAAATTGATAAAATACGCTCTATATTAAAGAATAATTAATTCAGGGATCGCGCTATAGAGCGTATTTTATCGATCCCCGAATTAATTATTCTTTAATAAAGACATTTCATGTAGTATATATTATTCTTTTGTCGCTTTCTCAATCGGACTTAGGAATTAAACAAGCATAATGAATGCTTGTACAAAATATTAACTACATTTGAAGTTTCTGTATAAACGGGCAAAAATCAATAATTTATAATTTACTGTATTTCTGCACTGTACCAGATGTAAGTCTTAATCAAGGCATATGTAACTGATAAATAACATTTTCAACTGGCAAAATTAAATTGTCTAAATAGTATCCCAACGTCATGCTTATTTACAAGAATAAAAACTACTCAAGTAATACGATTTCTGATTAAAATAATTTATTTATAAATAACACATGAGTAATTATTCACTAAACATGATTTACATACATATTTTTAGAATTTCTAAATACATTATAAGCGTTCACTTACCTTTACATTCAGAGCAAAATGTTCGAATTTTAGGATAAATTTTCATGAAAAAAAATGGCACAAGATTCACAAAACGATTACCTACATCTAAAGTTCTTTAGTACGACAAAAGTATAAAATAATTGTTTTAAAATAATAAAATAATATAATATTTATAATACTTAGAAGAATAAAATAGAATACTGTGACTGGGGAAAACAGGCCTCAATGATAAACTCATTTTTAGGGATGGCAACTCATAAGCAGGCCCGTTGCTTAGCGATGACCCCGGTGTAACTTACTTTTTGAATGCCCCTTGTATTAATTATTTCATTAATCATAAACTGCCCCCCAATTTTGTTTCAGAATTGGGAACATGTACCCAATTCTATATTCAAAAATCTGGTTCAGCCATACAAGACAGGAAACTTTTCACACCTTCAACTCGTATTTTACATACTTCTTTGTTATTTGCTCATCATACCTCCTGAGAGCTCGACAAACTTGTTAGATATGATATTTCTAGATTAAAATTTTTATATGACATTTTAACGTTTCTGATATTAAAGATAAGGAAAATTAAAGATAAAGAAAATGAGGTTTCAGTTAAATTGCAAGTGGAATTAATTTAAAACTGGTCTTAACTCTTAAGTGCCCTAAGGCTCAGATGCAGACACACCATTCTTTAAAAATTTTATGGACTTGTTTATAAAATAAAACGTATAACCGGTCATTAAATAGCGATGCAGATTCCCTTTCATTGACGGCCAATTTGACATATCACAGGTCGCTGCGTACCAAAACAAACATTATATCGAATATTAGAAAATATTAGGTTGTAACGAAAGTTTCCCGCCACCGCAAACATCGTCAGAACACAGTTCGCATTGGCGTATTTGCTCATATTTTGTCGAACTATTTTTGACATTCAAAAGAAAGAGGCTTACTTTATAACACTGTGTTGTTGAAATCTCT
Organism: Cheiracanthium punctorium; assembly: GCA_038373885.1. NCBI lineage: Eukaryota > Metazoa > Arthropoda > Arachnida > Araneae > Cheiracanthiidae > Cheiracanthium > Cheiracanthium punctorium. The sequence goes on along the minus strand of JAWZYV010016091.1, from coordinate 391,495 downwards.
GAAAAATATAGTTATCATTAAGTACAAGGTGTCTCCAAATGGAACTTAGCTCTAGAGGATTAGAACCATCATTAACTTCCAGTTGTGTTGCAAAAAGTCAGCTCTAGAATATCAACAAATTATGAGTACAGCTTTAAGTACTATTGTTGTATCATGTGACACTGTGCAGGTTTGGTACCGAAAGTTCAAAATCAGTTATCTAAGGAGTTAGAAGTTAGTTTTTCAGGCAGATATGGCGGAAAACTTTCGTTACAACCTGATACTAACCGTATGAAACCCTTTATTTCACATGGTCAAGTGGGTCAGTTTTATAGTGTTAAGTTTTATTTTCTTATTCTTTTTATTAAAAAGACTTTTCTGGTGGACCCTCTGAGCGTCTTGGAAATGGGCAAATAATGTAAAGTTGTTTTCACGGTAAAAATTTCATGCAGTTTTAAAATTATTTAAAAAATAAAAGTTCGATAGGAAGATTTGTAATAATTAAAAAGTTAACTCCAAAGATACCTATAATCTTTAATATCGAAATATATTTTATGATACTTTGGTGTTATAAATAATTTAAATTATAGATGCATTGCAGTGAAAACTGGAATGAAGTGAACGGGATTTTACGTCTCAGCCGCTTGGAGGGTTAAGTACTATTGTTGTATAATGTGACACTGTGCAGGTTTGGTACCGAAAGTTCAAATACAGTTATCTAAGGAGTTAGAAGTTAGTTTTTCAGGCAGATATGGCGGAAAACTTTCGTTACAACCTGATATTATTAATCAGTGTACTTAGCCCAGGAGTTAAAGATTTCGCACTCAGTACGATTACGTTTGGAGTTTACTAACCATGAGGCAGCAAATATTTGGCTCGGTTACAGTCTGAAATGGCTATTTTTCTTCTTACTTTCTTTTCCCAAAGAGATTGAAAATTTTATTTCTTCGTCTAAACTCATTTCAATAATGAATTTCAGTAAAATAAGATTATATTGGAAAACTACATGCGTCATTTTTTAATCATTAGCTTATAGAATTAGTAATATATTTTTTTAAATTATTTCATGAACTTTCACCTTAAATTTAAAAATAAGTCTTTCTCTATTTTAAGTACTGATCAATGCACGGAAAAATACAGATAGAAGGGCTAGTGTATTTGCTTTCAAAAAAATAAAAAATAAATAAAAAATAAATAAAAAAATAAAAAAATGAAACCATTGAAAAAAATCTGAGTAATTCATTTATTAAAAAATTAATTTTTTAGAGTGATATAAAGATTTCTTTTTTACACTTATTATTTCAATCTATAGTATAACAGTGCATTTAGACAATTTATACTAAATTTCTTCATGGACTAGACATGACTAATTAGGATCGCTATTTCACTTTATTATTTAAACAATGCGTGCTACATTACTTTTGAGCAGTTTAAAAATCATACAAATTTACCAAAGCTTTAAAAATATTTCAGAATGTTTCTGCGTAATCTGAATTATTCACTTTTACAAACAATGAACCTAAGGACATTTTGAAAATTTTCTTGAGTTTGAAAGTTCTTAAACAAAGAAAAACATGTCAAAATTTCCTGTAGCATGACACACTTAGCAAAATATTCCATAAACATATTAAAGAACGTGTTTCTAAGTATTTCATATATCTAAAAGATTAACCATTTGTACAGCTTGTGAAGAGACATTCTAAACTTTTTGAGTCGTTGAAATTGTTTAATTCTTAAACTAAAATGATCATGATTTTTTAAAAGATTCGGTCAAATCCAGTCAGTTTTATTTAAAACAAAAGTTAAATTTTAGAAATAAAAAAAAGTTAATTGTATAATTTTATATATTTTTTAGTCGTGGCGAATGGGCTGTTTCAGAACCTTATTTTATTTGCAGCGTGTGTGTGATGTTGGGTATACTGTAAATGTAAACAATGCTAAAATTATATTACAATATTCGACGAGCATATTCTACTTTTTTATAAATACTGCTTGGAATGTACATCATAATCCACGAGTGTACCATATTTGTCTTCCTTGTTCCATAAACAGCTAAAATGAACTAATCAAACACGCAAACTTCGTGGTATAATGATCGAAAGAGACAGCTATTGACTGCTCTGGATTGGTAAATGAAATTTTATCAACGGTCCGCTTATTTGCAGTCATGCTCGGTGAGTATGCATTGCGTTTTAAAATCGTTGGTAAATAAAACTGGAATCGGTCCATAAAACTGGTTTATTGTCGGCCAATAGAGAGTCTGCATACCAGCCTTAGGGCGAGACAGGCCCGGACTGGCCAGGGTGTCCGACTGTCTGCAGACGGGTGGGCCCCCGCCCTCGGCGGGCCCTCCCTGCTGAGGACGGGCTCCCAAACAGAAAAAAGAAAGAAAATAAATAAAGTGCTATAGTGATAGCACTTGAATGAAGTTTGACACATAAATTTTTTTGCAATTGCGCCCCGAAGGCTTCAAAACACTTCATTTTAAATGTAGTTCTCAAAATGTTTTGAGAGAAGGTTCCCGAATGAACAAGGGATTAATTAATATGAATGGCGCATACTAATTAATAGATCAATGTTTTATTAATGAATTAATTATCAATCATAATTAATTAATAATATCACCATACCCCCCATACCCCGAAAGTTAACACATCCAATTATTTATCGGTTGCACAATACCCCCCCCCCATTCTCTTGAGACGGGCGGGCCCCTCCCTCTCAGTCCGGGCCTGGGGCGAGATTCAAGTGAAACACGCGCGATCGAGTTCGAATCGAACGTTTTTCAGTTCACAGTTCGAACGTTTTGTCAGAATGCTTCCAACGAAAAAAACCCATCGCGTTGTCACGTGATCAAAACACAATCGGTTTGTTTCAGTTGAATAAGAAACATTGATACATTTCGAAGTTTCAACTGTTCGAGGCGGAAAACGTTCGAATTGTGTTTCACTTGAATCTTGCCCTAAGTTTCACATTTGGTACCGGACTTTTAAATCACGTTAACTGCCTGATACGAGCGCAAGCCAAATTTCGTACGTCAATTTCACATGTAATAAACAGTTTTTAATAATAAATGATTCATATTGTGAATAATAAAATAGTCACATATTTCTTTCAAACTGCGTGTTTTTCAAAAAATTTTTTAGTTAATTAATTATTACACAAAACTGATATAGGAAATTTAGCTTACACTCGAGGCTCTTGCGTGATAGACAGCGAGCGTGTTTAACCCCTTGCTTCTAGAATGTATTTGAAAAAAACGTGCCAAAAATGAATTTTTTTCTCTTGCTAATTAACTCAGGTCGGTCATTCCAAAACTGCGCTTCTGCGTTGCCAACCCGAATTTTGACCCCTTTCATAGGCGAAGGGGTCACATTTCAGGAATTTAACCCATTTGTGCCTGGATATTTTTGCGACTTTCATCGATTTTTACTGATAACAGAAATAATAGATAAATTTCTGATGTCAACTTCTAGAACAAGGGATGATTCCTTTTAAAATCATTACGTATAAAAATCGAAATATCAACATCCTACTTGGTCATGTTAAAATATTTTGTAGAGTTGAGGCTCAATACTCATGAATAAAGGCTAGGAAAAATAAATAACGTTTTCGACTAATAGCGAAAATGCCGTCCCAAAAAAGGGACACTAGGCATAAATGGGTTAAGGGTTAAGTGTTCCGAACAAAGGTTCTTCAGCCCAGTCAGTCCAGATTGTCCGAATCCGTATCTGAAGACCCAAATTTCAAAATTGAAACCGTAGAGATATGAATGAATACAAGAAGATGGCAATAGCTATCTTCATTGGACGAAATGAAATAACTGTGTTGGACTAAAGAATGGCGGAACATTTAGTTGGTTTCTTTTTAAATAACAGTGCAAGACGCATGATTTTACGGATTAAAAAGTAATGATGCACAATTATATGTTATAATAGTTCTAAATACAAAATCTCAGCATTCTGCAGTTAAAAGTTTTACAGCTATGTCAAATACGTAATTTTTCTTGCCGACATTACTTCTTTAAAATTGGAACTGTCACCGCAGAATAACACAGTCATATTGCAATGTGGTCTAACGGCCTTATTCACTATGTGGATTAATCCGAACTCGCGTGTTAAAGTCATCGGTAAGATATCTTACCGATGACTTTAACATGCGTTCTAGGATTAATCCGCGAGTCAAGTGTTTGATGAATAAAGCCATAAGCAATACGGCAGATCGGTTACAGTTTCGGCTTCACTATCAGATGGCTAATGCCGTCTCCTTGTACTCATACTTGGAGGAACGAATAGTAAATATGAGTACGCATCCGCTAGTTCTTCTATGGGGAGAAAATGAAGTAACTGTACGCGTAACCCTGGGGAGCGTGGATCTATAAATCTGGTATACCATCATACGGCTCTTTAACTCGTCCCCAAGACTACGCGAAGGGTTACTCAAAGACAGCACAGCAAACTTGCATCAAACTTGCAGAAAGGGTGATTTATGAAGGCAATAAGCTTGAATTAAGCTTGAAAATTTCAAGCGTGTAAGCTTAATGCAAGCTTGAATCAAGTGTTCTAGTTTACACTTGCCCAGCTTGCATTAAGCTTGACATTTCAAACTTGAATCAAGCTTGACATTTCAAGCTTAAAAAATTTTCCTAATTACACGGGGCGCCGGTCGGCGAACTGGCCCCACATATTTTACTTTGCCACGCATTTTCCCCCTCTACGCTGAAATTTCAATTTAATTTAATCTGTTTCCATCAAGTGTTCGTGGCTAGAATAGAACCGGGGACCTTTCGGTTGGGATTCATAGAATGGGTTTACTTACTCAACACAAATTTTGTGTTAAGTAATCTGAAATCCAAGAAACAGATACTTAAACGTTACTTCGAAATGCTATATCACAGTTGCTAACATGTATGGAATACAAACACTTTAGTCATTTTTGTAAATATTTCTTAAAATAACAAATAATTGAAAAATTTTGCTATTTTTTAACGCTAAAAATTCTCTTTACAAATGTGGTTAGTTATTTTCCTACATATTGGTATGCTATATCGATATAGAGCATTTCGAAGAATTAAAAATAAGTTTAAATTAATTTATACAAATGTAAATTTGAATTATTTTCATTGTTCATACTTTATAATTAAAAAAATTATTTAACTTCAATTTTTTTTTTACCCTTTGTAATTTTAATTTAAAACTACAAAAGTGTAAGATGTAAGATTTTTGGGCCCTAAAATCTGTAGGCCCTGGGCAGTTGCCCCGTTTGCCCTGCCGGTAATATGGCGCTGGTAATAAAATAAAACACATCTTTTATGAACTTTCAGTAAATTTGAGAAACGCTAGTAGAGCAAGAGCCCGCGGCCGCCAGACCTTCGTCATAGTATAAAAGCTGAAACTTTCTCTGCGCATATTCCCGAATAGAGGTAGGAACAATCGGCCACTCTAAAGTTTGGATGATCGTGGCTTTGGCAGGTAACAGGTGGCAAAGGTGTATAGAATTGCAGAAAATTTTCGTCATTTCATAAAGCTTCATTTTTTTATATGTTCTTCTTCGCAATATTAGAAATCACTTTATCCCTTGCCAGACACTTTTCCATCATGGCAAACCCCCGCCAGACAACCCCAAAGTCATGGAAAACGCAATTCTATTACGAGCGCGCTGCAGCATCGTAAGAAAGTTCAGAAGTAGGAGTATAAAATGTGCTTTTCACTTTGTGACAGCTTGACGTACTTCGTCGCGGGAGTTTACGAACACAACACTTTTCCATGACTTTGAGGTTGTCTGGCGGGTGTTTGTCACGATGGAAAAGTGTCTGGCAAGGGATAAAGTGATTTCTAATATTGCGAAGAAGAACATATAAAAAAAATTATGCTTTATGAAATGACGAAAATATTCTGCAATTTTATACACCTTTGCCACCTGTTACCTGCCAAAGCCACGGTCATCCAAACTTTATAATGGCCGATTGTTCCTACCTCTGTTGGGGGGTATGCGCAGAGAAAGTTTCAGCTCTTATACTATGACGAAGGTCTGGCGATCGCTGGCTCTTAGACTATAGAATATTAATGTCCATTCTCTTTCACAGATGGCGCCATCACTGCACACTGCAAGCTAAAGTCAAGCTTGTATTAATACGTCAAATTCAAGGAAATGTCAAGCTTGATTTAAGCCTATGTGGTGTCTGGGCTTCGTTTTCTCCCCATAGAAGAACTAGCGGACTCAGGAAAAACCGGTTAGTGTTGTGGCTTCACTTCCCCCCCCTCATGCCTCCTCCATATTATTCTCTCCTCCAACTATTCACATATCTATGATTGAAACTGATTAATGTTTGTGCAAGATTGCTGATTATTTTCGAGGTATGTTGTGCATTGTATTACTTTAGAAAGCAGGTGAAGACGTTGGAGTATAAATTGATGTGTCCACGTTTTTAATAATTGATTCGGAGCCTTTTTAATGTGCAAACGTTTAGTTGGGGCATTCTAATATGTATTGAATTGAGGTTGATTGGCTATTGCAGATGCAAAGAGAAGAGGGAGACATTACAAATTTTGGTAGATAATCCATTAAAGAGCCAAGACCGGTAAAAAGCATGCTAATTTTTCTGTGTGAAAGGAAAGTTTCTTGAGATACCTTGAGGGAAAATTTAAAAGTAATCCTCTAATTTTATGTACATAATCACATGAAAATTTCAAGTATAATTGTTCAAATTAAACTATATTTGTAATTGACCAATTCACCTAACTTTCTGGACAGAAATTAAATATAATAATGTTTTAAAAATGCATATTAAATTTATGCATTAGTGGATGTAAAAATAAGCCACTAGACTAGATCAGAAAACATGAGCAGACAATGCTTTTTGGCAAGTTATGCCCTAATACCGAATGCTTCTAAGCAAAGCAGAGCTTCAGATCTTGCAATGTTATAATAACTTTAGAAATGTTTAGAAGTGTTCGACTCGTATCCAAGATGCATTTCATAAACAATAAGATTATACTTCCAGTATTGCATTGCTCAAACAAGAAATATTTTCTAAAAATCGAAATATTTCTCTTTTTCTTTATTTCTTTTTCCCCTTTTAGACAATTTTTTTAATATGAAAAATCAGTTAAACTTTACCCGAATCATGATTATTACTCCAAAGAGAATTTTTTTCTCTTAATAATTGGTGCATGGAGAAGATCGTCTTGGAGTAAGTTATCCCTTTCGGAAGTTTGTGCATTGTAATGATTCATTCTGTATGAACATACACAAATCTTTACCCCAATAAATAGTTTTTATCTCATCTGTGCGCAGATATTTTTGCGACTTTCTTCGATTTTCGCTAATACAAGCAATAGTAGACAAATTTCTGATGGCAGCTTCTTGAACAAGGGATGATTTAAAAAAAAAAATCATTGTGTATAAATATTGAAATGTCAACATTCCTCTTGGTCATGTTAAAATATTTTGTGGAGTTGAGGTTTAAAATTCGTGAATAAAGGCTAGGAAAAATAAATAACGTTTTCGACTGACAGCGAAAATGACGTCCCAAAAAAGGGACACTACGCATAAATGGTTAAAAACCATTTATACCGCTGCAATGCAGTTACAGAATTAGTTCACTATGCACATTTATACCCTCAAAATTTCTATGTACTAATTATGTACATCATATTGGAATTCATACAAAAATTAAGTTTATTTTTTGTAATATGTATTCTACTGTTCAGACGAAAACGCTAATACTTTTTATAGCAGCTCTAATACTTCTAATAGGGAACAAAGTAACTTGGAAGGCTTACAATGCAAATTCTTGCTTCAGGTGAATGATGCAGAAAATGCATTTTACTTGACAATGCTTGAGATTTGAAATATATATATTCATTTTTGTATGAACTTTTGCACTATAAAAACATATATAGATCGAAAATAGAAAAATGTTTGTGAATTGTTTTGAGTTAAATGTGTGTGTGTGTACAAGTTCAGTGAGACTTCTTAAATTTCCAACAACACTATTTGCATACGATATAAGTAAAAACACTCCTTTTATCGGAATGGAAATCGTTTGTGTATAGAATGGAAAGTCCTTTTCGTATATTCCTCTTTTTAATAAGCCTTTAAGAATAGAACTCGTCTAGGACTTGCAGTATTTTATCAATATTGTGCAAAATCGCTTAAGTTCTGGTGACCCGAAAAAACACTATCTGCACAAAATGAATGAAATGCACAAGCTTGGGAAGTTCGAGCCATTTAAAGTGCAAATCGCCTGTAAAACTCGCAGTCTGAACACACATTTACAGTGCGTCTGTATGCCATTTTAGATGTAAATATTTAATAACTTAAAATAGAACCCTTCTCTAAATTTTCGCTTTTTACTTCTTGGTCCTATATCACAAAGCATTGAAGAATTATAATGTAATTCAAAGCGAACATAACTGATTTCTCGGACCCGTATATGTTGGTTGGTGGTTTGTTTAAATGTTTTTGAAGTTTTTGCTAAGGCAAACGAAGCCTGCATATACCTCTGATGATCTTGTATGGGACAGACACAATACACGAATATCTAGATTTTTACCACAAGTGGCTGTCTTAATTGTTTCACTACCCTAATGATACAAAGTAATAAGACAGAAAAAGAAAGAAGAAAGACCAAAGAAGAGAAAGATAAAAAAAAAAGAAAACTGAGAAAGAAAACTTATAAAATAAAAGTATAGGTAAAATGAAAAAGGAAAAGGGGGTGAAAGGAAAGCAACGTGCAAATATCGCCTTCTCGGGGTCTCGTATATGTTTTATATGATAATTAGAGCACTGGCGGAAGAATTAGTTTGAATATGATGTGTTATGAATATCATTTGTAATCTATTTTACGTGGTCGGTGGTAGTTTTACGTTGATTTTAGCTTTCTTAACAGCCCTATTTTGAGTCATAATTATGAAGTAATCTGCTACGGAATATATACGCTCATATGTTTTTTGTTCAAAGGGTGGGTACTTGCTCATAAAGCGTTCGCCACTAATAGGGCCCTGAATTACTGGCTATTTTATAATGGAAGCACCCAGTGGGTGCCCAGCGTTAACCCCTATGAAGGGACAGATAATGTAACACCCAAGTCCAAGCCGGGAATCGAACACAGACCCAAGGTGTGAAAGAATGGTTCTTTAGCCCCTACACCACACAGGCGGCTATGGAATATATTTAAACGCATAAAGAATGTTAAAATTTTGAAAAAAAATATAGTGAATTTTAACGAAGATTCTTTCAAAATTGAAGGGAAGGGATTAGTTAATGATGACTGTATTTTGCTTTTTAATATCTAAATAATTAGTGCAGCATAATTCACGTTCTCATTTAAATATTTAAGTAATGTTTATTGGACGACCTATAGCTTCCACGATTCCACCAAGTAGAAGCGATTTCCTATTATTAAACACCGGTAACATCCCATAGAAAAGTTTAGTAAATTTCAATAATTCTTTTGACCCATGCATGTTCTAGAAAACCATGGAAACCACCATCGAAAAAAACTCGGACTTTTGCTTGGTGAGAATCAGGAATGACCTCGATTACAGAATTTCGAAAGTGTAAGTTTTTATTTAAAAAAAGTTGATAGCTTCAAAGTGTGTTGTTGCATTTAGCGTTCCGTCTGTTATCGCATCCGTTTCTCTATCAAGAAACCTTCGACTAAACTATCGTCAGTGTGCATCCTTCAGCTCTACTCCTCTACTAAATGATAACTCTGTAAACGAAGTTATCCCTTCCTATTTTTAGTGATAAGCGCCAAAATTTCAACATAAATATTTTTTTAAAAACTTAAATTTTATACTTTGAATTCCCTGAAGCTCTCTAAAACGATACAATTTAAAAAAGAATTCCCTATGCTGATAGCAATTGCTTCGCGCGTGTGGTTTTTGTTACGTGCCGAAGGATATCTTATGATGTCCAGGATAAAAGTGCATTTCTTTCAAGGTCTATTCTTGTCTTGTTATGAGAAAAAAATTCGATAAGATTACATCTTTATTGAAAGTGCTTTCCTTGACCACTCTTTATCAAATCCAGGATTATTTTTATTGCTATTTAGTGTGGTGTTTCTAAAAATTTCTTATTCTTCTATTTCCGATGATGGTTGGCGGGAAAAAGGTGGCACTGGGAGGAGAAATTTAACATCGAAATTTGAGGCTTGTTACACAATTCATAGATTTGTGAAAAATGCGTAGAAATTTTAGCACAATGTTTATTCCTTGACTTTGGATCTTTGACATTTGCTGGTTCTTATTACATTAAAAAAAATCCAAGACGTTCAAATCACTTTAATTTTGCCTGTAATCTGTACATAAGATCCTTAAATAAAATGTATTATAATGTGTATCTCCTTTTGTATCTTTTAGAGATGCGTTGTATATTATGTATATATGTTTTCGACTGAAATGAAAACTTTAACATACTCTATGAGAAATAGCTCTTAAACTGATTTTCATTCGAAATAAACATGAAGGAACTCAGAATTCATCTGAGAAAATGACTGCGTATTAATAAGGATTTTTAGATATAGATTTCTTAGGAAAAATCTGTCACATTGCAATAAACAACAAAGATATGTGATAAAAATACTTACGAAAAGTAGCATTAAGAAAAACCGTTAATTTTTATAAAATGTTTGACATTTTCGATGAGTTTTTTTCAGATTATTATTGAAAACTTATACATAATAAAGACTATAAATTTTTATTACTGCGAAACATATTTTCATATTCTGATATTTGTATCCAGGAGCGGAGCTATCGTGCAGAAGTGGAACATGATATAATTTTCCCACCACAATTTAAGATACGAAATTTATCATGCACATAAAAGGCATATAGACTATATCTTTGGTTTGTATTCACGTTAATTATAATCAATAACTGATTCTGAAATAATATTTTTTTTTTACAGGAGGAGGAAATCTGGATGTGTTTGTTTAATTGAACAACAACGGTTAGAGAGAAATTTATTCATTTTTGTTAAAATTACTCTTATTTTTCGATCTAAATTTCTTCATAATACAGACATTAATTTACACCGTCGTTTTATTACAAGATTAAAAGAAATCCCCATCTTCATCAAGCCACTCTCAAATTTTCACCTTGAACATACCACACAAGGCACATAACTGTCCGGATGCTCGCAGTCAGGGCATCTCATCCACACAGGTCTGATGATATTGGAGGTGCTGTCATGTCCGGTTTTGGTTCCCGGCAGTTTGCCCAGCGGGGCGATGTCGATACAGACCGGGTCAGTAACGGCATCGAAGCCAGTGGCCAGGAATCCTTCGTACTCGAGTTTGGTGTCTTCGGGACAGTGTTTCTTTGCCGGGACAGTTGTGACAGAAGTGGCATTTTCGAGCAAACAGCGGGCGCAGACCAGTTGGCCTGTAGCCCCAACGAGGTCTTGGAAAGTCAGCCCGTTCAAGACAGACTTTCTCATCTCTGCAGTCATGTTTATCGGAATAAGCGTTGGATTCGCTGCCAAGCACAGCAAGTCTGCACCATTCCCGAAGCCCTTTGTCGAACTTACTGCCAGTCCGATGTGGATGGGATCAGGGCTGGGCATTGAACAAGTTATCTGGCCCCAGTGGGTGTATTCGTTCACTGCTCTCGTGTATGAATACCAAAGAGGAATGTATTTGTTCTGAAAATGGAATTATAATTAATTCTCAAGTTTTCAGAAATCTAAACACGGGTGAAAGGATAACTTAAGATAGGCAGACAAAGGTCATTTACCGCATCGTTCTTAATCTTGTTGAATTCTCTGGTGAAGCGGTTCGGGTAGCTGTAATTACCCCATGCGTATGCGGCAAACGCCTCTTCAAAGTGGGTCACATCGAAATCTGTCGAGCTGTTCAGTGATCGGATTGCTTTCAGCATTGCGTCATTTGCAGCACTCACGTTGTCGTCAAAATCTGCGAGCTGTCAGAAAGCGAAGAAAACGAATTAATTGCAATGTGTACATTAAAAAAATCACTATTCAAAGATTTATATTTAAAAAAGAAAGAGTAATTAAAAATAAATATTTTAGTTTAATTTGCTGTAACCTGCTCACGAGAAAACAAAACAAAACAAAACAAAACGCTGCCTTTTTATTTATTTTTTCTTAAGAAAATTTATGAGGATAATATATTTATCTTATTGAAAAAGTCTGTATGGATGGATCTCTTACTCGAGCACGCACAATAATTCCAATACAAAATTGTTTGTAATTTCTTTTTCTCAATTTTTCTGAACATCACGTTACAACTACAGTAAATATGCTTGCACTAGCTGTAACGCGCTGTTTCATATGCATTAAATTTGAATTACACATGTCTGCTTCAAATTCATGATCAGTGCATGATCAAATGGTGTGGTAATCACTCGTTAAGTAATCTGTTCATAATTTCTGGTTCCGTTTCATTGCTACGAAAGTCTCTGTCGCTGTGCTGAAGTACACTACCGAGAAAGCTGACAATTTTTTTTTTTTTAACGTGATAAAATTAAACAAATTCCGTAGGCTAAGCGAATCCGAGACAAAAGTGTGATAACTCAGCGACATAGAGACATGGAGTATTTATCGAGAGCGGCGGCCAGACTAAGAGTACCACCTCACTCAGTTCATTGGTTCGGAAAGTTTACATCTAGGTAGTTCGTATCTCTCGCATATAATGGGCTAGTGCTGCATCCTGCACAAAACATTACTCGGCGAAAGTGTGTGGGGAAGTCCTTCAAGCAAGTTTGGAAGGACCTATTTGCAGAAAAAGGAGGTATTTCTCCATTTCATGGAGTTCTGACAAAAATATGCATTCACCGATTACTCCTGCCAAAATATTTGATAGAAAAATGCCGCTGATGGGCCTTGGTAAGTGAAATGTGGATTTGCAACTGTATGTTGATTGTGCTGTGCTGCATCTTTCTTGGTGGTTTCAGCCACCTTTGCGCTTCAATTTTGACCATGCATTATTTGATGAAAGTTGTTTGTTTGGATCTTCACTATCACCTCTTATAGCTTTGCCCATCTTTTAGGAAACAGTCTGTACACTAGGTGCAAAATCCATTTTGCTACAAGCTTAAAAAAAAAAAAAATCTGAATTTCACTCCTGAGGAGCGAAGATGACTCCGAAGTACTAAAAACCGGGAAAAGTTTGTCTCTATTTTTAGACCTTAGGAGTAAATTTTTGTTCTTTTCGTAAGCGTGTACATGTCAGAAAGAAAGAAGAAAAGGAAAAAGTACTTATAAGAGGTGTTAATTTTAAAGAAAAATTTCAAAACTCTCTGGAACAAGGAGTCTTTTCTTTCCTCAACAATTTTGCATGTACTGTAATTTAAGTAACAGCAACTGTGAAAGGTAGAGAGCGTCCGACAGACAAATTTGTCAAACTGAATTTTACAACAGACTTTACATCGGAAATTGGAAATAGAAAGAATATTGTTCTATATTTATCTAAAAGCAAGATTTGTGAATTCCTGAAAATGTAACAAAGAAACGTCTGCAGATCTGACGGAATCTGTTCTTTCCTTGGGTGGAGAGTGGCAGTAGAGCCAGCATGGACATACGAAGCTTGAAAGCTCCTCATTGAGCTACGCTTGATGGAGGAATTGAAGCGTTTGCTGTAGAAAGAAGGTAGGTGCAACTATTCAAGTTTGTGGGGAAGCTGCAAAATAAGTTTGGGAATTCAAAATAATGAGACTGACAGCTCTTATCTTTTCCATTAACGCAAGAACTAACGATTGGAGCTACACTCTTTTGATACCACACGAGAGAGATTTTTTTTTCTGCAAGGTACTGCATGTAATCGAAAAAGCCTTTTAGCACCAAACCCTTGAATTGTAAAATTGCTGTGCTTTATTTTTTTCTCAATGGCGGGTCTCTGCCCTGGAGGCATTGGCCAACTACTAAGGCCGGAGGTCTCTTTATTATGAGGGGCCTGGTAGATGGACCCCAATGTCGCCTTTTATGAATGGACGGACGCAATGAAAGCCACGGATCGAATTCCGACCGCCGGGAGTTACAGCTGAAACCGTAGCACGGTACGTTATCCATCATACAATGTGGTTGGCATTGTAAAATTGTTTGTAGTGAATACTTACTCTCTCTAACAATTCTTCAGGCATATCATCAGGTCGATCCCAGCCATCGCGAAGTGCCATGGCCGAGCGGATATCGTCAAATCTGTTAATTGCGTCAGTGATGATTTCGGTGTAAACACTAAACAAAAAATGAGAACACATGTTAAGCGTAATATTTTTAAAAATTAAACACTTATATTCGAAATTTCGTGAAAATGAACTTTAAAGTAAAATAGTACTGTGACACTGAGGTTCGAAACCACACTCTCACAAAAACCAGACATTTAATCTTGCACTCTGCCACCTTGAATTCCTGCTCTTTTTTTAAACATAAGGAATTTTGATTGAAACTTACGTAGAGCTAAACTAAAGGAAGAAATTCACGATTATTATTGTAAGTGATATTTTAATCCGTTGCCTAGATTTAAAATTTGAAATATTTGTACGCAGCTGAAAATGTTCTTCATTTTAAAAGTTAGACATTCGGTTTTAAAAAGTGCGATATATTAAAATTTTTTTATTTACCTTTTATTTTTGGCATTTAATTATGACGCAGCAATATGTTTAGTAAGTTATGCATGCAGTGAGTATAGTTTTATTTCAACGTTGGATTATACGTTCTTCCATAGTAGTCCTATATAAAGAAAAAAAAAAAATCAGCGTCGTTGTAAGTTTCATTATTATACCGTTTGAAAACTACTGTGCGTAATAACAGAGTAACTGCCTCAACTGCAGAATAAAAATGTCGCACTGGTGCCAAATATCTAAGCTGTGCCTTTAAATTGAGCATTAAAGAGAGAGAAGCGAAGATACGAAGTATTAATATAAGTAACTAGACGTCAAAGCCCGTTGTGGAGGCAAATACAACGGGAGCTAGAAAAAATATTTGACCAAAATATGTCTACAATCAATATATTTCATCTTTGTCCACCTAAAATAAATAATTCCGTATTCAGTTTTTATTCTATACCCAAATCGAATTTAATGCTCTTCTGGAAATGTGAGGAAACTTTTCGCATTCGAAAGATTTCGTTTTGTGTACACAGCCCGTCTTATATTAATTCTTCAAGAAGATGATCGTTTTAATGAAACAAAAAATTAAACTAAGTTATCTTTAAAAACTATTTTAAACGATCTGGAATCCCATTTTTATGACGTCATTTTTAGTGCGAAACAGCTAATTTTGTCAAGCAAAGTTTTTCACTTTTTTGACTTTCGAAAATAAAATGGAGCGAAAAATCGCTTAAAATGAGGGAAAGAAAGCATTTTAAGATTTTTGAAGTAGCACAGATTGTTTTCTATATTTTTAAACACAATTATGAAAATATTCAAGCGGATCGAACAAACGGTGTAGATGTTATTACGCTTTTTGTGCTTTTAAATCTTCTTGGATTAATGGCGATAAAAGTTTTATTTTGAAGTGGTTGCCCGGAACTTTTAGAGAGTGAGTCAGTGAGTCAGGTATCAGCGTAACTATATTGTAGGATAGGATTAATAATAGATTAGATAGATAGGATAATATTAGATTTGTAAGGATAATAATAGATAGGATAATATTAGATTTGTAAGGATAGTATGAATGAATGAATCCCCACATACCACATTAATAAATATTTCATGAAATTAAAAGTGTTCTATTCATTCTTTTTTCAACGGTTGTCTTACAACTAACTAAACGCTAAATAATTCTTCTGTGGTATTCTGTGTTGTCACATGTAGTTATGATCATATTTAGTAAAATATTCACTTCTTCCCGTATGGAGAGTAGGTGCACAACTATTTAGAAATAAAACGGTTCTTCACATCATTTAGTGTCTGGGGTATTAATGCTATAACTTAAACCTAAGAAACTGTATGATGAAGAAATAAGACATTTTTAAAGCGAGGAGTTTTCGGTGGAAACCGTCAAGCTTTTCATCTTTTGATTGCGAATGACACTGACGTAGTTTTTTGTGTTATGATATTGCAGTGATCTCAGGTTAGCATTCATGACGCAAACCTTACGTCAAGAGTCAAATAATTTTGGAATTTTTAGATTCCACATCACTGGAATTAATTCGAATTACACATGTAAGAAAATTTTTGATAAATGAAGGGAAAAAAAATCTTAAGATGCAGTATTTGTAATTTTACATCTCAGTCCATTTAGTAAGGACGGTTTCCTGTTTAGTTAAGAATTTTTTGAAAGTTACATGAGGTCTGTATAGGTTGACTGGCTATAACAGATCACAGTACCGTGTGCTGATGAAGTATTCTAAATTTTTTGGAGTGTTCAGCATATTTTTTTTCAAGGTGTACCATAGCAGTTAAATAACAGAATTTAGGATTCATGGGCTAACGGGATTTAAACCGAGGGCAAACCGTTCGAACAGCGGACGGCATGGACAAGTGCATAGACCCGGGCAGCCGTTAGGTTCCCATTAATCAATTCTACTATATAGTAACGCTGATCCTTGACTCACTCACTCTGTAACAAATCTGGTCCGGCCATTTTAAAACAAAACTTTTTCTGCCATTAATGCAAACAAATGAAAAAGTTATGGTGTAAAACTTTAATAAAATTCACATCGTTCGTACGATCCGCTTGAAAAGTTTCATAATCACGTATAAAAATGTGAAAACAATCTGAGCTACTTAAAAATTTGAAAATCCACCCGTCTCCTCATTTTTAGGCGATTTTTTGCTCTTTTCAGCTTCATTTTATTTCCGAGAGCTAAAAAAAGTGAATCGTTTGGGTGACGAAATTACCCTTTTCAAGTGAAAATGACGTCACACAATTGGGATTCCAATTCGTTGAAAATAGTTTTTCCAGGTAGCATGGTTTAATTTTTTTCATTAACATAATCGTCTGCTGAAGCATTAAACAAGAGGTGCTGAGTACAGAAAACGAAATCGTTTGAATGCGAAAAGTTTCTGCGCATTTTCGGAAGAGCATGAAATTCGATTTGGGTATAGAATAAAAATTGAATAAGTTGAAATTTGAAATTTTTCATAATCTATATATATATATATATATATATATATATATATATATATATATATATAACGAAGTGTAAAGTGTTAGTGACTTAGATTGTCTGTGTCTCGCCTAGCTCCTAAAAGGGTTCATCCTAGACCTACCAAATTTTGTATGGAAATTCTCCAAGACGGGTCCCGACGTAACCTCGAAGCGATTTTTTCGAAATTCCAATCATTATAGGAGATATCGATAAAAAAACCTATCGCAAAAGGCTAATTTTGCTCTCGCCATTTCGCAATTGTAACCCTGCAGTGGAAAGAGGGAGAATTTAGCTGTCTAGGTTGTGTGTGCCATATTTGGCCAGTTTATTAAATGATTCAGACTCTTGAAGTAAAAATAGAAGACTAACGATTTTTTTAAAATTCACATATTTGTAAGGTTATTTTTTTTAATTAAAGCATCGTGTGCATGTGAAATCAGAGCAGGAATGAAATGTTTTATATTCAAAAGAAAAATAGGATTTGGAAATTTTCCGAGACTAAAACGTGCAACTTTTTTAATTTGCAACAAATAAAATGGTTGATATGTGATTTTGAGGATATGAGACTCTAGCGCAAGCGCTATTTATCATCTGCTTCTGCTACATGAATTATGAATACACCTGAATGAGTTTTTAAACTTTATTTCAGTTCGAATTGCGCATTTTTCTGCGCAGCCTTTTCCCATCTATTTCTAAAGTATTACATCCAGAAAAAGGATGTTAGAAATATCAATTTTAATTGTGTTTAATCACACACATCAATAATCATATACTTTCCAAATTAATGGAATAAGAAAAGAAAATAGGGAAGACCCATGGATTATAATACACTTTTAATGCATAGTTCTTTAGTACGTATTTAAGATTTGAAAGTGTTTCAGATTTTCTTAGTATTTTTCCTTTCCGTTTTTGATAAAGGCCAATATATCCAGAAGCTCTTCAGAATTAATATAGGACGAAAATAATTTGTCCCTTTTTGTAGGTTTTTTATCATTTAACCATCTTATTTTCGTAACCACGGGGCGGCCCGACACGCTAAGTAATGCATCGGGGCACCGGCTTCGAAGGGCCGTCATTTCGAACTCAAAAACTAAGTAGAGCATAAAAGGGGTGTCTTTTTTGCATTAGCAAGGGGCGCCACTTACCCTAGGACCACTTACCCTAGAAAGATTAGATAGCTTATCTCTTACTGAAAGATAGTTTTGTCACTATTTTCAGAAATATTTCCCACAGTGATCAAAGTGACCATATAAGCGGGTATAGCTACGATGGCATGACCATACAAGCGATATTAAAGTATATAGAATTCCTATTCAGTCAGCCGGGATTCAAACGTGCGAGGTGACCTTATAAGCGGGTGACCATATAACGAGGTTTGACTGTATATTGAGTGTAGACATATTTTCGTCAAATATTTTTTTCTATCGCCCATTGTAATTGACTCCACGACGTGCCTTTTCTTCTAGTTACTGAAGATTTTGTCAGGAAGAGCATGAAAAAATAACTGTGCACTTACTTGCGTTTGAAACTTGAGAAATCTCTGTTCAAAGTGCTTAGAGACTCCAAATCTATTCGTACTGGTATTGGTTCGGTTAAATTTTTAATCAGGGACGGAAATTCGTCCGTCAGATTGAAAACACCTTCCAGATCCATCGGTTGCACAAAAACGGTTGGACTACAGGTGGCGTACGTGTGGATTCGAAGAGTGTATTTCCCTGACACTGCTTTGCTGATCTTCTCCAACTTCCCTGCGGAGAGAATCAGAGACAGCTGATGTGTTTAATTTCTCTTTGTAGATAACGCGTAGCTGTTCCAATTACACCCATTGCAGGACATCCCAAAAACATTGACCTCACCTTTTACTTCTTAAATATTGATCATATAGACATTTATAATGAATTACAAATTTATGTAAAGAAAGGGTATATAATTTCATGAAACAGATTAAAATTTTCAGAAAACTAAATTAGAATAAATACAAAATATGAATTATTATACAGCCCCCGTATAAAAAGAAAATAAAAGTCCAATTAATATAATGTGCCCCATATGCTAATTATGTAACATACAAAATCGAAGCAATTTATCATAAAAAGTGCAAGAGATGTGAAAATAAAAATATGTTGACTTATACTACTTTTCAGTGGTTCTCGAAGGGAAAAAATTCACGTCGCAGATGATTGTGTTTCTGGCGTAGTTAAAAAAAAGAAAAGAAAACTACGATTGCATAAATGTGTAATACTTTTTCTATTATTGGTATTGCATAGCTCCTTAGCTTTTTGGTATCGCTGAGTCTTTTTATAATGAAAGGCTGAAGTTTCGTATGGCACCTAATCAATGTATGGGGTGCATTTTACTGATTGATTTCTTCTTCTGTGTGACAGTATAAAATTTTAAGTTTTGTAAGTATTCATATTTAATCTCCCGAAAGAAAAAGTATTTTATCGATTTTATAGAATTCTGTACCTTTATTTTTACGCGATTGCATGTTCTGCTCTGTTCGACCGAGTAATTTAAAACTTATTTTATTTATTTTTCTTAAAGATTTTTTGAAACTTACTCGAAATTTAACATGCACATGCAAAAAGTTTTTGATTTTGCTAAAGTTGCGCTTTCAAAAATCGCGATGTTTCTTTATTTTAAGTACACTATTTTTCTCGTGTGAAAAACGTTTGCCCTCAGCCACTATTGCATATGAATTGATAGATTACTGATATTTAAAAAATGCTATTGTAATTTGATTTGTAATTTTTTTAATCCCAAGTTAGTAAAGAATTTTTTTGAGTGAATTCAAAACTTGGGGAGGGGGAAGCTTATTTTAGAAATAATATTTTTCAAAATCTTTTTTAAAGTTAAGCATATATTTTAATTTATTTTCTTACTGTGAACTTAATTTTTCAGTTACACTCATTTTAACCTTATTACGCAACATATTTTATAAAATTTTTTTCTTTTCAATGGCGGGCCTTTGCCAACTCAGGCAAGGCCGGAGTTGTTGGTCTCTTTATTATGGAGGCATCTACTAGGTGGGCCAAAGTTGTCCCTTTGAAAGAACGGACACAATGGCAGCCACGTCCAGTCGGGGATCGAACCCCGAGAGTTGAACCCGTAAACGGTGCTTTACCCACCCTACAATCTGGCCGGTTATTTTCTAAACATTTTTTTAATTATGACGTTTTCTAAGATTATTATTATATGAAATTTATTGCTCGCATTTTTATGTATCTAGCATATTAATGTACGATGGGTACTGACGCGTTTGATGGATTTTTTTTTTAAATGGAAGTCAAAGGAATTTTAAATTAGTATGTTTTGTTAAACTTAAATAAAAAAGTGTATTAACTTTACTAATACAGTCTTAAGTTTGCACAAAGCAGTAAATCTTAGAAATTATTGCATATTCACTAATGGTATTATATTTATTAATTAGCTTAATTTCATAGCAGAACTTGAGCTAGAACACATGGCTTTTGTCGGCGGTGTTGACTATATACAGCAAATTTTGATGTTTATTTGAGATTAATAACTCAACTGTATCAATGAATTAATTCCACCTGAAGATAACTTATTAACTGACTTTACCCACTGTTTCAGTCTCTACTGGCTTATCGATTTTTTATTATCTGTTAACTTAGTTGAGCCAACCACATGAGAAAAATCAAAGCGCCTCTTAAGACCTCTCTAACGTCCGGTTGAGATATTTATCGACTGTCGGTAGTTATCTACCGGGGAAAATAGACTTTCAACTATGTTCAATTTGAAAACAGCCCCTCCTACTAATTAGAGCTCTTATACAAGCTCAATCATTCCCGATTTGTTAGTATACAACCGCGTGGTCCCAGCGAAACGAAACCATGAGGTGACAAATATTTTGCATCGTCGGCGAGTAAACTGATTTCGACTATATGCGTACCGGCACAGAAGTTAGCTCTTTGTTTTTCTTTTTTTGAAGCAGTAGAGTGCTTTTTCGTTCACTGCGGTATTTTCTGTCGACATTTTGTAGTCGACAAAATTGTTTGTCGACAAAATAAAACTCCTCTGCTCCGCGAGCTGCTGCGCTGGTACAAACATCCACGAAATCAATTTACTCGCTATTTCAGGCAATAACCCCCTCCCCCTCCTCCCCTCCTCAGTATTAGCCTCCTCATGGTTTCATTTCGCGGTTGGAAACAAAGTGGCAATGTGCCAGCTCGGTACATAGTAGCCTTACTCCTAATCAACAAAAAAGCACTCTTACCTTTGACGTCTGCATTAAGAGATCCAGAAGTTTCTATGTTGGCCTTAAAAGCGCCTTTTATCTCCTCAAGGTCTACACTGTTCTCAACCAGCATCTTGTAGGAGATGATCAGCTGTGCACCGTAAACCATACTCCGGACGAAATGTGTCCCGATATCTTTTTTATTTCCGGTATCCCAGTCATCCTCTTGACGTATGTAGGTGGGGAATGTTTCTACGAACTGAAAAGTTAAAAGAAATCCTGGGTGATTCAAGCTAAAGCATTCCTGCTTCCGACACCCTGGCGAGATTAAAACAGTGGATGTATTTGCCTTCATCCTTGGAAGATGTGCGATACGTATCAGGTCATGAGGTGTCAGCAATTAATTTTCCAAGGTTTTAGAGGTGGTTTTCGATGTGTCTACCTTGCTTCAGTGTCTTTACGTGACACCGTGCTGCAGCATGATACGCAGTTGCATGTAACTGATTCGGACTGATGTAGTGTACCTGCCAGAAAGTGTAATTTCTTCAAATCCATTAGGTTTCCTTATGTTTCTTGGATAAAGCCTGTCTTTGAAGTAAACATTCTGTTCTCAAATTCGCATTGAATCAAGTTTTATTCGAACTTAAAAACTACTTGAAAAAAAGATTTGAAAAAAATTCGATGCATTTAAAATTTAATGTAGCTTATTTGAATTAAAATCTGTACAGATTGAAAATTACAAGATTTTAATCACTGTCTCAGGCGACTGATTATTCTATTTCAATTCAAAGAACTGCTTACACTTATTCGCTCGTTTGCTGCAACAGCGTCTTAACTAGTAATCTCGCTTTTTCAGGAAACGCATTAGAAGTTGCGTGGAAATGAAGCGTATGCCCACCAAAACGACACAACAAATTTAAAAGCTTAAGAATGGTACTTTGTTATTTCAAAGTTCACAGAATTCCAGAAAAATAAGTGACTTCTGAAAGTCAAAACTGCTACTCGACTCCCTGTGCTAGTGGCAGAGCCCAGTTAAGGGGGGGGGCTGAGGGGGCTGCAGCCCCGGGCCAGTGAACAAGGGGGCCCTAGACAGGGCCAAGAAAACCCAGTAAATAGAAAAAAGAAACGTACATTTTATGTGAACCTTAAAATGGAGTGGGTTAATTATTTTAATGGAAGATAAAGGTAAAGTTAGTGCGTCCTGATTGTAAATTTTACAATAAAACGATATGGCTTTTTACGATTGAAGGTATTGAGTATCTTTGTTAAACATATTCTCTGAAAAAAATTCAAAATCTATTGAGACAAAATTTTTGCCTGAATAAACAGACTATACGCAAAGAAAAAATACATAGATTCTCATGAACAACTAGACATACTAGAAACTGGAGTATATAAACACTAGCTTCAAACAGCATCAATCTTCTTTCCCCTTCCATTGCATTGACAGACAATGTGCAACAAAGACGCCTAACATTTTAAATGCTACGAATAAAATTAGCATTTATCTTCAAAAACCAGGTCTTGAATTTATTTACAGCTGTTAACTTGTTGAAAGGGTGGAATGCAAATATTGCATCCTTCAGAGATCAATTTGAGTTAAAAGAAAGATCTCAATTGCTATCTCCACATGTAGCGACTTAACCTAAGGATCAGGAAAAAAGACTGAGAAGAAAAAAATTTACCAATGGTACTTTCGAATCCAAAACAACTCGCCATGTAACTCATCAAGGATTTGAAAAACTTAAAGTTGAAACTTTATTCGTGATAGTCGATAGATTAAATTCAGAAAGGATAAACGAATTGATGCTTATAACTCAATATGCAGCATTTTCAATGTCATTACTAAATTAGGTCTCGAACAAATAAATGAAGAATCAGTCAATAATTTTCTTGAATTTTATGAAGGAGAAGTAGATTTTGAAGCCAAAAAATCTGAAGTCATTCAATTTTCACAACATTTGTTAAGCTGCAGCTTAGAAAAAAAAAATCACCGGCAGGGCCTGATTATGACCAACAAGGGCTCCGAGCTATAAAATTTGTTTTATTTTTCATAAAATTTTGATATAAAAAAGAATATTTCAGATCAACATTTGATATTGAGGGCAATGGGCAAAGTCCCGATTCGCCCATGTGATAATAAGGCTCTGATCACCGATACATATTTATGATCATATGTTTAAAAATGAGTTAAGAGAAATTTTTCCAAATATGTTTATTGCATTACGTATTTATTTAACTCTGCTCTTTCGGCTTTGCAATTTGATATCGGTAAACTCCCAATTAGAGAGAATTCTATCTCTTTGAAGAACAAAAATGCAACAGAATAAGCTGCAATTTCGGCTTTGCTGTGCTCAGAGCACGATTTAACAAGCAACCTGGATTTTTAAAGATTAAATTGAAACTTTCAGCGTGGCAAAGGCTAGGAAGAAGCTAATTTAATTTTTTTTTAATCTGTAAAATATATTCATTAAAGTTTTTGATGCAGTATCTTTTCCTTTGGTTGGTGTGTTAGATTCTTTTATTGTTAATATTTTTTAAAATTAATTTTTTGCAAACAGTTTCAGAGTTCATTTAAATGGTAATGAGAATCTTATTCTAATATGACCATTATAAAATTTTATCTAACGACGAACATTCATATTAAAGAAAAAGAAAAATGTGCGTGCGTGGGAGGGCTACTATCACAGTCCCGGGCCCTTAAATGGGTAAACTGGGCTCTGGCTAGTGGTGAGGCCAAGCGTCATTGTCATAATATTCAACGAATTTCCAAAAACTTGGAGCCAAAAGAGTGTGGAAGAGTTCGCTACAGTAACTCCAAAACGAAAACAAGACGGAGTTAGATTAGTTGAATATTTGAGGTCATTTTGTATCAAATGCACGTTTGACAGTGCGACCTTATGTAAAATGACGTCGCAGCTATTGCTGAATTGTCGGATATTCAATTTATTATTTACAGAGCACGGTTTAAACTTGATAAATTGTACATTTTTCTCTTTTGATGGCATCATGTTACATTTTTAAAAATAAAAACCCTAAAGCGGTTGCAGTGCCTCGTTTTACCTCGTTTTACCTTTTTTGAAAGTTACTTACTCTGACCGATCAATTTCTCATGACTTGACATATTGTTCCTCAACAAGAACGGTTTCATCGGGGACTCCACACAGAGAGCAAAATAATTGATCTCTTTTGAACAATTTTTTTTTGGTGGGGCAGAGGATGTAAAATGGTTAAACTCAAACATTCTACATCCAGTCAGGCGCAACATGGACAAGTTTTGGCTATGTGTTATGTGTACCTTCATGTATTAAGAGTACATCCCCTTCTCCTCTCAATTGTGAGTCCGAAATAAACATACTTTAATTTCAACTGATAACTTCAATGATAAAATCAAATAAAAGAATGTTTTTTGAAAAAGAAAATTGAATCTAGTGATGTATTTCTTCGCGTATCTTCACTACCTCCGAAAGGGCTCAATAATTTTGAAGAAAATCGCCATAAAAGTCCCGCATTTCTTTTATTTCAAATTTTCAACATTTTTTATGTTTCTAAATGTAGAATAAGATTATTTCAAATTTTTGTACCAAAATTAAGCTGATTTTGAAATATGAGTAAAAAGCAACATTCAAGGAGTGAACATCAAACTGTATCAGGTTCAAAGTGGATAATTGGAAAATATTGCTCATTTGTTTATTATTTTAAAATATTTACAGATAATATGAATAGAAATATCATTTGCTCAAATTAGTGACTGTTTTATATATTTATTTAATTTTTGTGTGTGATGGACTTCATAACAAGGAAGGCTCAGATGAACTAGAGATAGCAATCTTAGCTCTAATAGAATGTGTTATAGTCATATTTTTTCTCCTTTAAGGTAAAAACTGACCACAGAATATCCTATTCGAGTTAGTTCTGCTATCATTTATTCTAGATATCAATTAAAATGTGTACAAGGTCGATAAATATGTTTCTTTGCATAATTGAAGAGAAGTTCGTTGTAACGCTAGCTCAAATCACAGTTGGGCATAATTAACTAAAATATTAGTCGAACTAAACAACTAAAAACTTATAGTCGTCAATTGAAAGCAACTAAATGGTCGGCTAAAGTGACTGAAGATCAACTAACTTGGCTTAATTAAATTGGTTTTAGTTTTCTGTTCAACAAAACTTATTTAGTTGAGCTGAAATAGTTGAACTTACAATTAAGACTGTTAGAGCAAGAGCCAGCGACCGCCAGACCTTCGTCATAGTATAAAAGCTGAAACTTTGTCTGCGCATACCCCCCAACAGAGGTAGGAACAATCGGCCACTATAAAGTTTGGATGGCCGTGGCTTTGTCAATTAACAGGTGGCAAAGGTGTATAAAATTGCCGAAAATTTCGTCATTTCATAAAGCTTCATTTTTTTATATGTTCTTCTTCGCAGTACTAGAAATCACTTTATCCCTTGCCAGACACCTTTCCATCGTGGCAAACCCCCGCCAGACAATCTCAAAGTCTTGAAAAACGTAATTCTATTACGAGCGCGCTGCAAGAAAGTTCGCGCGTAAGAAAGTTCAGAAGTAGCAGTATAAAATGTGCTTTGCACTTTGTGACAGCTTGACGTACTTCGTCGCGGGAGTTTACGAACACAACAGTTTTCCATGACTTTGAGGTTGTCTGGCGGGGGTTTGCCACGATGGAAGAGTGTCTGGTAAGGGATAAAGTGATTTCTAGTACTGCGAAGAAGAACATTTAAAAAAATGAAGCTTTATGAAATGACGAAAATTTTCGGCAATTTTATACACCTTTGCCACCTGTTACCTGCCAAAGCCACGATCATCCAAACTTTATAGTGGCCGATTGTTCCTACCTCTGTTGGGGGGGGGGGGGGTATGCGCAGAGAAAGTTTCAGCTTTTATACTATGACGAAGGTCTGGCGGTCGCTGGCTCTTAGACTATGTAGTTGATAGTTGAAGGTGCAACTAACTAGGCTCAAACAAATTGATTTTAGTTTCTTCAACTGAAACTCATTTAGTTGAGCCGAGTTTGTTTGGGTTTTCAACTAACAACTAATAGTTTAGTTGTAGCTTTCAAATAACATATAATAACTAATGTGGCCGAGAAGTGACGAACGTTTATTCGGTATTTGATTTTGAGAGCACGGAGCTGTGGGATGGAGTTCTTTTACGAATGGCTGCTATTTCTTTACTGTATGCATGCTAACACTTTCACTGTGCTACCTCCTTTATTTGAAGAGGATTTAAAGAGGCCTAGTGCCAGGGGGAGAATAATACTGTTACGTATTTTCGGGGCAACCCGCTGTTCTGGGGTTTAAAATAGTTACCGGAAATAACGGAGTTTTATGTTTATCTATTGCTTTCTATAGCATTTTCTGGAAATCTCGAGAAATATTGGCCTCCGCTAACCTCACTTTTGGGGCCAAATTTTGTGATATTTCTCCAAAAATCGCCAAGCTTAGCGACATTTTGGTCACTTCGCGCGATTTTCACAATGGGGCTTGCAAATGTAGTTTTTCTGAATTAACATGCAAAATAGCCTAATATTACTCTTCTATTACGCAATCATAATCGAGTCTGTTCTATTACATTCCACGGATTGTTATTTCTGGAAGCTTCCCCAGTGTCCGACATAACCTATAAAAGAGGCGCTCGTTGCCGAGTTCAGTCAGTCTTGTTTCTGCTTGATCAGAGAGCAGATGTTTGTGAAAGCTTAAGCCTTTGTATTGACGCTATGGAAGCGGTATTTTCGCTTACCTTTTGAAGCTTTGTTTTTAAGTGCTGCGTGTAAATTCTTCATTGCTAAGTCTTGAGGGACTGTTTGAGATATCTCTCGTGTATTCCCACTGTATTTTTGCCTGTGGAAGTGTTTTAATTAGTGTGAGAAATACAGCATTTGTGAAAGCTTCTGTACTAAACGGACTGTTATCATCACGTTACGAGCTGTTTGTGCTTGTGAATTTTGAACAGCTGATTGTTCGATGAATTCGGAAGTCAATAAATTTAGTGTTCCGAAAAATTGTTGGTGATAATGTTGCAACTTTACTTGACATTGTGGAAAAATATATTAAATTATATCACAAAACAGTGGCATATGCAAACTTCCTTCAAGGTGGTGGTGGTGGTGGGGGGTATAGTTATAACTTTGTGTTAAAATGTGTAATATTTAAGCTAAAAAATTATGGACATTTTATTTAAAGAACTTTGACAAGGGGGGGGGGTGGGGGCTGATGGCCCAAACTGCCCCTTTGTATATGCCACTGTCACAAAACTATATTAAACAAAAAAATATAATTGGAAAACATTAGTTATTCAGATTTTTTTTAATGTCTTTTTCTGCTGAGTATTTAATTAGCATTTGAAATCCACAAAATGGAGTAATTAGTGTGATTGAGAGCCTAAACCTGATTTTCAGAACATGCAAGCAAGTTTCCTGAAAAACTATAATATTCAGTTGTATTAAGTAACTGAAAGAAATTTAGAACAAGCAAAGATAGCACCAAAACAGTAAAGTATCTGGTTTAAATTAAAGGACCTTAATTATTATTTCTTATTTAAGAATATAAAAGTAAAAGGCAAAGTACATTTTACCGTTTTGTTTAAATTGCAAAGATACTTAGATTTCTCTAATTTGTGCAGGTAAGTTATTCCATACATTGATTCGTGTGTATTGTTTTTGAGCCTGGTCAGAGATCTTTCAGTGGTAGAGAACTGGTAATTTCTAATTATGAAGCTAAATATTTTAATGAAATAAATGAGTAAATTATAATTCTCAGGCCTGCCTCTCAGTGGAGGGGAAATGGAAATTATAGTTCATGAAACTAGAATTTTTGAAAGAGGTGTCCATAAATTATTAGTCAAAACCCAGTGTTCTGTTTTAGGAGCCTAAATATTCCAATGAAGGTATCTATAAATTGGTAATCCTCAGATCTATCTCTCAGTGGAGGGGAACTGGAAATTCTAGTTCATGAAGCAAAAGAGTTCTGTTTCAGGAAACTAAATATTCTATTCAAAGTATCTATAAATTCTAGTTCTTAAAACCAGAATTTCCAGTTGTGAGATCTAGAATTATTTTCAAAACCTAGAAATTCTAATCCCAAATACAATTTTTCTAGTTCAGGGAACTAGAAGATTCTGGGTACCTGGTTCGGAATATTTAACTAGAAGTGTCTCGTTCTTTGATCTAGAATTTATAGGGATCACATAGTCCTAGAATTTCTAGTTCCCCCAATTATTTTCTAGATGTCAGAGGCATGTTTTTTTTTTCAGTGTAAATATTCAGCATAGACAGTTTCAGTAAATTGAAAAGTAACGTAAGAGTTATAAACTTTTACTTTATCAATTGAAATTTTTAGGAGATTTTAATCTTAATAAATGCAAAATTGAAATACTTATACTGATCCCGTATAAAAATATTCCCTCTTATTAAAATGTGCCCCATACATTATTTAGGTAGTGTAAAGAATTTCAGGCTTTCATGATAAAAGGCTTAGGAAATATCAAAATAAATATATATTGACTTAAACCACTCTTTAATGGCTATTGAAAAGATAAAAAATACATCGAAAAATCGTATTTCTACGGGCTATACAAATTACGAAAGAAAACATTGATTGCATTAATACATAATGCTTTTATTGGTATTTTAAACAACTCACCAACTTTCATAATGAAAGGCTGAAATTTTGTACATCATCAAATTAATGTATGGCGCACATTTTACTGAGAATTACTTTGTACTGGAACGGGGCAATTCAACATGTCCACGTTTAAAGTCATTTTTACTACCTTTATTTTTACAACAGTTAATCCTAGATAGCTGGAAAATGTCGGAGATGCAATGTAAAATCAACTAATATGAATCCTGGAAGTCATCCTGAGATTGACAGATGATGGCTGCTTCTCCTAGTACTTTTTGCAGCTCGAAAATAAAACCAAATTTTATGGATGAGTTTGGCGCTAAAAATCGTTCAAGAAACACGAAAAATACAAATTACTGAAAAAAAGGGATTTGATTAAGCCGGCCATTTGATGGAAGCAAGGCAACGAGATTATATTGTCGAAATATGCGCTTTCCTGCAAAAAAAGAGGAATCATATTACAGAAACGGGAACTTTCGGACGCCTATTTTGTATTGCAAAACATCTCTATTACCATGATTTTGACGAGTTGAGTGCAATGCAAAATCGTTGTACATGCATTTTGTGGCGTTAAACGTCCTCGTTTGATAACAGATCTGGGTTATCCAAAATGATTGATATTCCTTGAAAATGACCAATATGATTCACTATTCATCTGCACAACTGCAAGGACTTATAAAAGTACTCAAAAGTCATATGCCTAGTTAATTTTTTGGAGGCCGAAATTTAGTCGAACTTTGTAAACACAAACATTTCCGAAGAATAAATTTTTGTCCGAATTTATAAAAAAAAATGTTATTCACCAGTAATGGTGTATATAAGAGTTAAAACACTTTTTACAATATCAAATAAAATAGCTTTCATAAATTAGACTCTAAAAAAGGCGATTAGAAACTACATCGTATATGGTTTAACCTGTTCGTCGTCATTGATTTAATGTTCCAGTTGTGGCTCAGTGACAGCAGCGGGACATTCAAAGACCCATGTCAAGAAATAATGATACGTAATGAAGGGGAAATTTATGATGTGCAACGATGGGATGTATTATTCACTAAGCAATAATACTTGTGCAAAATAAGATTTTATTAGATTGTGTTTTGTAATTGATGTATTGCAACGTTTTTTCGTTAAATTGGATTGCTACTAATATATTTTTAAATTTTCTTTTATTAATTGCTATTATTAGAAAAACAAGACTTTAATTTCGTTAAGATGATAAATTATTCAGCATATTTTCCCCGCTAATATCTTAATCATTAGTTTATTAAAACACATTCCTTAAGTGATTATACATTACCATTTTGTGGTATTCTATTTCTTCCTGTTTGAAAACATGTTTTCCCGGGTACATGGTATCTAAGTCGAACGATTTCCCAAGCATGACAGCAGCTACAACCATTGGTACCAGCATTTTGAGGCACTGTATCTGCACAAGAATCAGGAAAAAGTTTTTATTTGATTGCATCGAAATACAGATCTACATCTTCTTTCAACTGAAAATTTTATACACATACAATGACACTCGTTGCAGTACTGGCAGGTGTTGAAAATTTATTACGTCAATGTTTGATAGTTTTGCAAGGTGAAATTCACAGAATAGACTGGCTCACATTATTTGTTCCATTTACAAAAGAAATTGGGCGTGTTCAGATCAATCAATCTATGCCCTCCATTGAATAAAAGTTAGTTACAGGATGCATATCACAAATTTTGAGTTTGATAAAATTAAAGCTTTAAGTCAGTACTGAAAAACGGCCTGGATTGACTCCCGGCTTGGGCTTAGTTGCTAGTAGTGTGGCGGCTATGCCCATTCTTTTTTAAGCTCACGAAAATAGTCTGTTTGTGCAACATCTGAAGGACAACCGGTGGCTTGGAGTCCTTGAACTTTCAATTGCATTTGTTACCCCTGAATACCCAATGCAAAATTCAAAATTTTTCGCCTGACTTTAAGTTTCTTTGCCATATGGTAATTTCCGACGCCGTGCATGCGCACTTGGTGTTGTGATCATAAGAACACTGCTAGCAGATGAATCAAGGCAGTTCAGCAGTCAGCAGCCGAGAATAGTTGTGTGCTCGTGGCGTGGTCCCGATGACGTGCCTGTGTTTCTTCCTGTCGCCATCTTTCAGAGAGTTTCTTCCATGGAGCTTTCCAGACCAAGGAGAACGGAAGCTGTGTGACTGTCCAGCTTCGGAACAAAACATAGTCGGCTGCATAAGTATCTTTGAATCTGAAGTTCTTCAAGTTCAATTGTTATGTTAAGTTCTTGTTATACTGTTCTACGTCAAAATGTTCTCAGTTTAGTTGCGTTTTCTAAGATTTGTCATCCTTTGGAGTCGAGAAGAGATCAAGACATTATCTTTTTTGTACCCATAGTTTTTAGGCTTCTTCAGTAGTCTATCAACGGTCTCGACGGGACCCAGTATTAAGTTTTTTTGCAATACTGACTGAGCACAGGTTAAACCTGGGATCAAATTTAAAATAAAATGGAGGAAAAAAGAAGAAAACGTTTTCTCTATTAGAAAAATCATGCTTATTCTATTAACTTGTTATCAACTTAGAAGTTAAAAAGTTCAAATGCAACTGTAGAAAGATTCGAACTTGTTCTCTGAAATAGCTAAAATAAAAAAATTAAAGCGAAGAAAAGTTCCAAAATTGCATATTATTCGTAATGACAAAGATTATTTTGAAGCTTTAATAAAAGTGTCTGAACCTCCAATTTAAGTTCTCCAATTTGTTAACAATAAAAAAGAGAATACTGTTACGAATTTTCGGTTTGTTCTGCCTTCCAGAAGTAAAAATTAGTCTAAAATTAGTTAATTCTACGCGTCAAATAATTAAATTTTGCATTTTGTTGCATCAAAATCGGTTAACTAAGACGCGAGATATAGAGTTCTGTGAGTTCACATGGGTTAATGCAGGTTTTTCTAGAAATCTCGAGAAATATTGTTGCTAGAGCTTAGCTGACCTCACTTTTGGCGACATTTCGAACATCTGGCACGATTTTACCAACGGGCCTGTAATGTTTGTTTCCCTGCATAAGTATTACGCAATAGCCTAGAATGACTCATTTACATTTCTATAACGTAATCAAAATTCACGTTTTATTCGAGATTCTTCGGGAAATGGCTCTTTCTGAAAATTTCACGTACCATTAGCGATACATATATAAAAGGAGGATAGGCCGCAGAGTTAGTTGTCACCGAACGCTCGTTGAGTTAGTTCGCTGCATTACGCTGTGAATTGTGCTATTTGAAGCGATATTTTGCTTGTTTTTGAGTGTTGTGTGTGAATTCTTCATTGCAAAGTCCTGAGGTACTGCTTATGATTTCCGAGAGTTTTCACTGAATTTTTGCCTGTAGAAATGTTTAACTTTTTGTGTGAAATACAGCATATGTGAAACCTTTTGTACTAAGCGAGCTGTTATAAGGAAGTTACTGGCTGTTAGTGCTTGTGAATATTGAACAGCAGATTGTTGGTCGAGTTCTAGAAGCAATAAAGTTTGTGTTCCATCGAACTTTCGACATACACGGACTTTTAAGCGATAAACCCGACAGTTAAGCAGAGTTTTCTGCAACAATACATTTGTATAAAGGCAACATTAAATGTTTGAGCTTGTCCTGAAATAGCTAAAATTATAAATTAAAAAAAAGAAAGTGTCAAAATTTCATATAATAACTTCATAATAACTAAGGTAATTTACCTTGAAGCTTTAATATAAGAGCTTAAACTGATGAAATACGATCTAAGGATATCTAAGGTTAAGGATAAGGACAGGCCTCAAGAGAAAATTATTTTTAAATGGTATTTTAAAACTTTACAGTTGAAAAATAATTTATACATTAGTACATCTTAGTTACTAAATGTTGCTGTGAAAGCTGAAGATCAGTGAATTTCACATTAGATCAGTCACTGCGGGGGTTCCTTAAGTTATGATTGTACAAATGACAACTTTTTGTCAATGAGAGCTCTCGAAATCTCCTATTTTTAGGGGGCCACAGGTCAAACACTACTGCACACAGAACAGGTAAATTTGAAAATTGAATTAAGAACCTTACCTCTTACTCTTCAACAAACAGGTGCGTTTCAGCTTGTGAGGTGAACTAAACGTAAAAAAGTAATTAAAAAGAGATCAATATTTTACTAATTTATCAATTTAAGAAAAATTTTCAAGTTAGTCCATCCATTTCAACGCACCAGGCAGTTTTTGCATGTTTTGAGGAGGATCCCTGTTATCCGCGCAGGTTAAAGATCGAAACGATAGATACCTACTTATCAGAAGAAAAGATTTATTTCACTTTCGCTTTGTTTTTTTCTGATATAAATAGAGAGCGTCTGGAAAATCCTTTTTGGTTAGTCTGCATTAAGGATATTAGAGGTATACGAGCTGGCGCAAGAAACCATTGGTGTGCCGTAGTGTTCCCGGTTGTATCCAACGCTCGATTCATCTAGCATGGGTGAAGCCTGACCCATTGTGTGATTTTACCGTTA
Source organism: Cheiracanthium punctorium (assembly GCA_038373885.1). Lineage (NCBI taxonomy): Eukaryota > Metazoa > Arthropoda > Arachnida > Araneae > Cheiracanthiidae > Cheiracanthium > Cheiracanthium punctorium. Next base: position 358,129 of record JAWZYV010016091.1, on the reverse strand, counting down.
AAACATAATTTTCTTCTTTAATTAGACACTTAAAAGTGGTTGCTCTTCAGTATTAAACTGCTGTAATCGTTCCCAGAAAGATCAGAAACTTTTTTTCAATTTCCTACAGATATTGATAAAATAATACGGTGGGTCGTGAACTGCGGCGACTTTCTCAGAATTCACCAACCTTGTCGATTTTGTTTTGTCGTTGAATAGAAATCAAATGCATAACTTGACAGTTTTAAGTAGAAATAAGTTTTATTTTTACAGTGTTATTCTCTGGTTAGTATAAAAACAAATGAATAAATTTTAGAAAAGCAAGGTAATCTTCTCCTAGGAAACGCGGCTTATTTCCATTTCCTTAGAGATGTAGAAAATGAGTGCTAAGAATGATAAGCTAACATAAGTTAGTACAGTCAAACCTCATTAGTACGTCACTCTTCGGTCACTTAAAAATGATTTACTAAGCGGAGTATATGTTAAATGTAAAGCGAAATTCCAAATGTTTTTATAATAAATATGGCGATCTTTATGTATCATAAATTATACAAATTGGGGGGGGGGGTAGAATAACATGCCTATTAAATTAATAAAATGTGGGACTTTACCCCGTATGCCTATGTCAGTCTTGTCCGTTGTCGAAGAATACGTTATCCACTCTCCCCCGCCACCTCTCCGATATTCAGTAAAGTCAAAATAGAAATTTCGAAAATTTGCCAATACGACAAACAATTTTTGAAAGGAAAAATTCTGGCAGTCATGTCCGACAAAAACTAAATGATTTTCGAGATAATCGTGACAAAGATTGGGACTCAGTTTGCATATTCCACTCTTAAAAGTGACGTCTTAAGCTTAGTGGGTGAAAAAAATAGCGATGCAGTAAGTTGAGTACATAAGGCGGAAAAGACGCTTCTAAAGAGTCGGGACTTTTGAGACATGACGTAATATGCGGAATGACGTCTTATCCGGATGACTTACTACCGAGGTTTGACTGTAATAATTTTTGCGAAATCACCACGCTTAAAAAAAGAACAAAGTTCTCTCCAAAGGAAATAAAATAGCTTCGAAGCACTTAAAACCAAAACAAACTTGTCTCAAAATCCGTCAAAGTCACTTTAGTTCCTTCGGAGAGAATTCAGTTCTTTTTTTTAAGAGTGTCCCTGTACTCCTAAAGGAAGGCTTGAACCAGGCCATTGTTTCAGAAAACGACGTTTAGTTTTCGGGTACGTAGCTTGAAAGTCCAGTGCATGTGAAAAGTTCTAGCAAACAGTCCAGTTGATAGGACGAAACATAAGTTTTATTGGTTCCAGAAATTTGACGAACAATCTGCTATACGCAAATCACAGGAATTGATGAGTAGTGACTTGATTTATAACAGTCAGTTGATCACAGAAGCTTTCTCAGGTCTATATTCCCGTACAATAAAATCCTTCCACAGGCGAAAATTCAGTAGAAATTCTTGAGGAATCTCTCAGCTGCTCCTTAGCAAACAACAGAGAATTCACCAACAGTCTTCAAAAATAGGTTTCTCAAAACAAGCGATAAAACGTCTCTTATTCACAGCTCTCAATGCAGATAGATCTACAAGGAATAACTCAAAACTGAACCGAGCTGTGAAGTGACCTGTTCTTTTATACTTTTTGCTGACCTTTCTGGAAAATTCTACGACTTTTGACCTGTAGCATTTTCGAGAAAAGTTTCCTTTTGATTGCGTCATATCAATGCTACTGCGTAATACCTACGCAGGAAAGCAAACATTACAGGTCCTATTAATAAAATCGTGCCAAATGTCACCAATCTTGGCGTCTTTTTGGTAAAACATCGCCAAACTTAACGCCAAAAATAAGTCCCCAACTCTGAACTCTGGTAGGCTATTTCGCCAACATTTTGCGAGAAATCGCCACCTACTGTATTACACAATTTTTCGGCGGGTAAAGTAACAATTTTAGCTAAAATATAGCTCCTGAAGAGCATATAACCCCAAAACTCCGTAACACTACTTGGATGATCGCTTAATTAACTATATTCAGTTCAGTCGATTGCAATTAAAGTGAAGTGTATAACGCCATCTCTTCATCGAAAATGGTAAGCGTAGCATTAATATACAGGGAGACACAAAATATTTCTGATCTTTTGGTATTAGTAGTAGGACTAAAAAAATATTTATCATTGGAGTGTGCTACTATGTACTCCTTAATGAAAATGGTAAATGAAGCTTTAATACACAGGGACAAACAAAGTACTTACGATCTTTTACTGTCTACTGGCGGCAGTAGTGGGACAAAATAAAATAAATATTTATTATTGAAGAGTGTTACTACATACTCGAAATTCAAAAATGGTTATTACTAAACAAGAATTACTAAACAAGGACCAAAAAAAATGCACTGGCCTCCAAAATTTAAACAACAAAGGTTGCACCTAATTTGCAAATGAATGAATGTAGAAACACCAAATTTGGATGACATGTGCACGAAATAAATAGTATTGACGGCATAATTATGAGAAAGACAATGATTTCAATGGGAATTTTGAAAATTTGTTAATCGCACTCTAATTAACCAATTTAGTGTGATGTATTGTATTGAAACGCAGCTACGCAATGACTATCTGTCTAGCGGGGGAGATGGGGTTGCGTTTGTCGGAGAAATTTTTAAGGGGTTTTAAAGTATTAACTGATTTACATCTGTTTGAAGGTAGTTCAGCAGTTTGAGGTAACTTAATACTGTTTCGGTCTGACCATCATATACTTTGTACCTATCTCTCATATATGCCATTTAAGCCACCTAAATTGTCTAAGCAATGCATCATATATGGCACAAAATCTGCATGCTTTTTGCTGGCTTGCATGACCTTGTCCTTCTTAACCAGACATTTTGTACATTGTTATCATTTGCGAGCTTCAATTAACTCAAATTGTAATCATTGATAAAGAATGGTGGCCTTTCGAATTTTCGAGTTAACCCTTATCGTTAGTTTGAAAGTGGGGGGTTAAAGAGAAACCGTGAACTAGGTTTAAAAGGACTGTAGATAGATTAGCAGACGTGTGGAGTGACGCATAGTAAGCTGAATACGTTCGAGTAGAAAAACAAATTATCTACATAGGTTAAAGTGACACTATATATGTCCGAAGTTCATCTGGCGAGGTCATTTTCTGTTTCTTGTAAAGAGAAAGTGAAAATGTGTGATACATTTTGAAAAAAAAATATGGATGAAAAAGTTTGAAAAATTATGAAACTTCCGCCTGATTTGAACCGCTGATGAAAGGTACCAAAAAGATAGTGGTCAATAACAATGGAAACATAGCAACATTATTTCACCAAGACCTTCAGTGCCCTTTTTTCATCAGGACATTTCGATCAAGTGAGGTTACAGCAATTAGTGATATAGATAGGTCAGATTGGGTAATGATGAAATTGCTTTAAAAAACAGTAGATTAAGTGGATTTCTCAGTGTACTCTCATCGCATCTTGATGATAAAAAATGAAGTGTTTGCCAGTAATATGCAAATATTATTGTTGAAACAGTGAGAAGGTTGATAGAATACACGATAGCAAATATATATCTTTTTCTCTTTATTATTATTTTTTAAGACATGTTGATCTGTATCTATGTGTGTGTTGGAGTAAATGATTTACTTCAAGGGTATATGATAATTTTTTAAAAATATGTTTGAGGCGCCGGTGACTTCCATGTTTAAACGAAACCTCTGGAGGTGCCATTTCAAGTGCTAGGTGTCGCATCCGGTATTGGTTCAAAATTAAGAGACATTGACATTCTGGCAAGAAATTACCCTGAATATTGGGGTACTGTTTCGTACATTGAGTTCAAAATATCAATCTAGAGACTGTTGAAATTTCTAGGGGGCAATGGTAATCTGCCTAATAGGCATAGTGGAAATTAACTGCAACTGCGGTCCTGGTAGTGGTCAGTCTCCAGTTAGCCTTTGACCTGGCCTTTAGAAAGAAAAAAATATATAAATTTGTTATAGAATATTAATATATAACATCACATCTGGATTAGTTTAAGACAAAGCGTAGATCTAAGTAAAACTTAGAGGTAAAATATTTTCATACTTTTTCTTCACTTCTAATAGCATAAAAATTCTTGTTTCTGGGTAGGCCAGTAACTATATTTTTGTGAGAGATAAAAATTTTTAAAGTAATATTGATCACAATAATTAATTTTGAATCTTTTACAATACAGGTGCTTGTTTTAAATTATACAAGGCGAATTACTACCACATATACAAACTTCTAGCATGGAAGGCTACTGTAAGACTAATGGGAGTTAAATAGCAATGTAGGGTCGAATACGTCACAATCATAGACCTATCAGTAATCACTATGAAATCACGAAGAAGTAGAATTCCAATTATGATTTGGGAAAAATATTTTACAAAAAAAAAAAGGTTTGATTAAAAAGGATAGTTTAGAAATCCTATCAAATTTAAATGATTTAAGAAATCGCGTGTAGTTTAGTTAAATTTTGCATACGTTTCAAAATTTTTTTCAAAGTGAATATTAAGTGATTCAGAAAGATGCCATTGGTGATTTGATATTGCTGTGTCATTCGATTCGTCTTGACACAGCAGAGGTCAGTGTGAGTTACACACTGACCTCTCTCATCGCATTCCGACTATAAAAAAATAAAGTATTTGCCTGTAATATGCAAATATTGTAGGCGATGTAAACGGTGTTCGTATTCATGGCAGGAAATTGCCGTGAATATCGGGGCACTGCCCCATTCATGGAGTTCAAAAAATAAATCTGCAAAGTTTTAGCCATAGCTCATTTTTAAACAAGCAATTTTTATCAATCTTTTCTTATTCATGTTCATTATAATAATACCTAGAAAACTGCTTCATTCATTTGTAGCATCTTCTAACAAAGTTGAAAAATGTTGACTTTAGTGTGTCTGTCGGTCCATCCGTGCTTCATCTAGGCCGTATTTATGAACTTCCAGGCTCTCCTGGTGGTTCTCAGATGTGAGGCTCCACAACCTTGAATACTGAACGAAAGAATTTTCCAAAGCGTGTAGATTTTTCACGTAACTTCTTTCAATATATTTTCTTAACTATGTTTAAATAATAGAAACATTTAAAATATTTGTTATACGTTTAAACAAAAGATCTTTAATAAATAAAATACTAGAATTACAGTTGTAGATATTTAAGTTTACTTGTCTATTGAAATAAGCTTGTTTCCTTTTAAGCCATCCGAGATAGTCTTTGTCTGCAAATTCTGGGACGTAAATACGGAACTGGCTCTAGCTGCTATAAATATGAATAAATCACTACGAAATTTATGCGTGTTATTTCCATGCACTGTACCATTTATCCTGTTAAAAATGGTGCAAGTAACTTTATAGTTCTTTTACAGGAGCACCCAGAAATATTCTTAAACATTCCGACGTATAGTATGTAACGTTTACAGTTCTTTTACTACTCATAGTTCATTACTAGTTACATCAGTGCTTCTCAAACTTTCAATATTCACGACCCAATTTTCAATCATAATTTCCATCACCCGCCCTCTCTCCTTCAAATACAATAACAATTCATTGAATAAATAATAGTGTACTTTGACGCTAAAGCTATAATGCGGCCTTAATTATAAACCATACAAATTATCAAGATAAGTATTACATTTAATGTTTGGCAACACTGATACGCTGTATTGGCAGAACCAGAATGGATGTTTTTCCTTCACATCTGGCATAAACGAGGGCATCTAAGAGAATTACCATCATTTGTAAGCATATTATAAAAGTATAAATGTGTGTTTTATTTTTTATTATGCCAGAATGTATTTTGTTTTGCTTCCTTTCAGTAAATTAATCATTTTTTAAAGCAAAGTTATTTTCGACTTTTCGATTTTTTCGCGTACGATTCGAACCCTCGTACGATTATAAACCCCCCCACGTAGGATTATAACGTCCTCTAGGGGGTCGCGCCCCAGAGTTTGATGGTCGCTGAGTTATATTAAGAGTGATACAACTTTAGTTTTTGATTCTCTTTGTTTCTTTGTTCTCTTTGTTTTTGAGTCATGATCTCTCTAAGTTTGATGAAGATACATTTAAATTTGACTCAGAAAATACAGCTGTGTAAGAAAGTGTTTTATAATTGATGTGTTTAGACTTATCTATCTCTATCTTCTTTCTACTTATTATAAAAAAAAATGCCTATGGGTTTGTGGGTTTGTGTGTGTGTGTCTGGGCGGCGAAACGGACAAACGGCTGCACGCAGAACTACCAAATTTGGCGCTCAGGAAGATCTAAACATAAAGTTCTGCACCTCGAATCGATTTTTTTTTAAATTCGACCTAGAAATTTTTTACTTTCTGTTTTTTGAGATTCTTGGCATTTTTTCTCACCTAACTCGTAATAACGGCGGTAATTACGCTTGCAGCAAAACGGCATTTGTATCATCGGATTGAGGAGAAAATTTTCTTTTAAAAACAGTTTGTTCTGAATATGTAGCATAATTTGCAGATTTTCAGGAATTTTTTTATTTAAAGATGACATTTGACAAAAGTTTTCGTAAAATAGTTATAAAACTGTCACATTTGAATTCTATCCGTCATAACTTTTTGATATTTTGGCAAATGAAAAAACAGACATTTTGCCCTCTTTTAAAGAAACAAACAAACAAACAAAAAAACGAAAAAATTATATAAAATAGGTGATTTTTTACGAATTTTAATGTAACATAATGTTTAGAATTTAATAGCAGCAACGCGAAGATACATTACATTAATAAATCAAGCCATTACATTGATAAATCAAGCCACGAGAATTTACCCTAGTTGCACAACTAGTTCAAAAAACGTTCAAATTACGTTAGAAACACGTTTTTTTGACGTTAAAATCGTGTTTTAAACGTCTTTTGAACTAATTGTGCTACTAGGGGAAGTTATGTTGCCACAAGAAGGATTAGAAGAGTTTTTTTTTTCAGCCTATCGATAGAGTTTTTAAATGGGGCACCGAATTTCTAATTCGCAAGTGAGGATGTATGACGTTAATTGTTTTAAGATACGTAAAAATTACGCCACAATTTTAACGCATTTATTCCTGTTTTTTTCTTAACACAAGGAGGCAATATTTTGATTAAAACTTACTATAGAAATATGCTAAAAAATTCAAGAATATTATTATTTTAAGTGGTATTTTAAACCTTTGCGTATTTAAAAATGTTTTTATGTTTCCTAACATATGCGTGATGCGAGTATAGTTTTATTTTAACCTTGGATTGCGTTCCTCCATAGTGGAACTTTTTAAAAAATGAACTTCTGCTTTGTCACATGCGGATATGATTTTAGTAAAATATTCGCTTCTTCTCGTATGAAGAGCGGGTGCGCAGCTATTTTAAAATAAACGGTTATTCATTTCATGTAGTGTCTGAGGTATTTAATGCTACAACTTGAACCGAAAAAACAGTATAATGTAGAAATAAGACATTTTGAAAGTCACAAGTTCTCTGCACACCGTAAAGCTTTTAACTTTTTTGATCGCGAATGACACTCACGTAGTTTTTTGAATCGTTATATTGCAATGGTGCCAGGTTAGCACTCATGACGCAGACTATCAAGAGTAAAATAATTTTGCTTTTTTTTTTTAGATTCAACATCACTGGAATTAATGCGAATTACATATGTAAGGAAAATTTTCGTTTCCTACCGTGCGTAGAACGGGCTCGCAGCTAGTTCATAACAAAATAGCATCGATGCATCAGCTTAATATCTATGGGAGTTAAATTAACGGAATAGTACGAAATCCATATAAAACTAAAATTTGATATTTTTATGATACAAAAATGTTTTTAATAATAGGAAATGCATAACTGACAGAATAGTGACGTTTATCACATAACATTTACACTTTAAAATGTTAATAACTTCTTTTTTAAAATTTTACCGTTTTTTGAGTGATAATTTAGTAAAGTATTTAATTGATAAAGATACTTATACACTGATGAGTAGAGAGCTCCATTAATATATATTCTATAAGTATTTACAAGTATCTATAAATACTGATAAAACATATGTTTTATCAGTTGTTTTCTCCTTCATATGATAGAAACAAAATACAATGAAACAATTTGCATAATGCACAATGAACAATACTCTTCAAGCTGAATGACTAATCAGCAAGATAAGTCAGCCACAATTAAATTGAAACTGATTACAGGTCAAGGGGCAACAGTTCACAAGGAGATAGTACGGATTTTAAAATTTTAATTGATAAGTTTGTTTTTGTCTTGTTTCATTACTCAAATGTTCAAAAAGGCGATATTCTGAAAGAATATTTGCGATAAACTTATCAATTACTCTTTTAATGAAGTACCATGAAAATATTCCATCTATTTTTCAAGATAGCGATGGAAATCTAATCGCTTAACATAGACGGAAAATATTGGAAACTGGGGAGAGACGTAATCTCAAGGTCTAAAGCCAGAAATGTGCAGTTGATTTTTCAAACTGGAAACCTTGATAAAATTACTCCTTTAACAAAACGTCTGGCATCATACGTTCAGACACTTTTACTACATTTAAAAAAAAAAAAAAAAAAAAAAAAAAAAAAAAAAAAAAGGAATTCTTGATTTCTTAAAATCGAATTTTCTTTCGAGTAAGTTGTTGACGTTATAATTTTTTTTGCAAAAATGAACCTGAGTTAGTTATGCTTGTAATAAACTGCAATTCCTTAGATACTGTTTAAATGATGCTATAATGCAGTTTGTTTACTTTTCGTTTAAGAATTTTCTTTCGAACAGACGTAAGTGACACAGGATCCCCAATTGTATGACAGGACTTTATCATGGCGATCAAACGAATTCACCCCCTACAACAATAAGAAAAGAGAAAAAAAGTTATTTTTGTGTCAAGTATGAAAAATTAGAAAACTAAAAAAATAATGATTATTTTGATAAAAGGGATAAATATCCACAAATTTTTTATTGATGTAAATGACTTTGCACTTCGCAAATTCGAGGCGTCTAGAAAATAAATCATTTCGTGCAGTGACGTAACCAGAAATTTTTCATGTGGGGGGTTACATTTTTAAAAAAACATCTAATATTTAAAAAAAATGCATCTAATTTTTAAAAAAAGTGTATTGAGTTTGAAATTTTGCGAAAATCGTTTCAAACTAACCTGAAAATTTGTTCGTGCATCACGTAATAACGATTAAATCGAATGAAATAAAGTTTGGTGACCTAATAAGTGGTTACTCATCTTAAACTATAAGCTTCAAATTTTTAAAAATTTAGTTAGATTTTGAGATTTCGCGAAAAATGTTTCAAACTGCTTAATTCTTTTTAATCACGTAATAACAACTAAGGCGAATTGAATGAAATCTGGTGACATCATAGGTGGTCACTCAACTTAAAATATAAGCGTTGAATTAAAAAAAAAATGATTAGATTTTGAAATTTTGCGAAAATTATTTCAAAATACGTAAATATTCGTTAGCGCATCATATAATAACGACTAAAGCGAATGAAAGGAAATTACGTGACATGATGGGTGGTACCCAATTTAATTGAAGGTGTTTAAAATTAAAAAAGTTTAATTTTACATGCTGAAATTTTGCTGAAATCATTTTAAAATGTGTAAATATTTGTTGTGCAACACGTATTAACGGTTAAAGCGTAGAAAGTGATACTTGGTGACAGGATAGATGATCACTTAACTTAAACTATAGGTGTCGAATTAAAAAAAAAAGTTTTGGTGGATTTTGAGATTTTGGAAAAAGTTATTCAAAATGTGAAAATATTTGTCGATTACGTATAAACCACTGAAGCGAATTAAATAAAATTTAGTATCGTCACAAGTGGCCACTTGAAATATAGTCGTCAAAGTACTTTAAAATTTTTCATAGACTGAGATTTTGTTCAATTCATGTTTGTTCTTTTCCTGAAAATTGACATTAGAAAAAGAATGAAATTTGTAATTATGTTAGGTGCAAGTGAATTTAAACTCTAGATGCCAAAATTGTTTTAAATATTTTCATTACAGTACTATTAAATCGAATAAATAGATTTTATTCGATTTTTACAAAATACGATTTTTACAAATCTTCACATCCCTTAAAAATGGGTTAAGAGAATATAATGATCAGCAGTGACTAAAATGACAAGTGCTGGAATTTTTTGAAAAAATTGAATAAATTAAAAAAATTTAAACATATTTATTTGCTTTTTTAGATTTTGCAAAAACTGTGCAATTTCTTTTCGAGACATAATGTTAAAATATCTACAATGAATCGAACAAAACTTAGTTACTGGTTGGGAATAACCGCTTGACTTGAAAAGCTCATTCAGCCAGAGTAAAACTTAATTATAAAAAAAATTCTCATGAAATTAATTTTACTCATCGCTTTGATACTCTCTAGCCCTTAATATTTTAACAATACATGCAAGCTATAATTTTGCTGTCTATACTATTGCCAATATGCTAAATCCATTCTTTGCATTCCCACAGTGCTGACGAAAATTCAGGCATTTTGGAAGTTTGCATTACATACCAATCCGTCAACGACGGGTAGTGCAGCTAGTATGTATGTATATATATATATATATATAGTTTGAAATTACATTACCAAATATTGGCGATATTTTTCGTAATTATGCATAGAACAGTGTAAAAATAGAAATGCTTGGGTTCGTAAAGTTAGGCTTAAGCCCATGTGATCTCACCTGGCTTGTTTTCCCACTTCTCTTTAGCTTTGATAGCTCTGCTTTTTACAATATTTTACAATATTTATAGCCTCTGGATAATCAATTATTATTTCATGGTTTCAGTATTATATTTGTTATTATGTGTTATCACTTAATGTTTTACTTGGGATTCCATATTACTTAAGTTTAGCTATATTATAATATATATATATATATATACCCGGATTATCAAAAGGGCATTTGAGGCACGTGCCCTTGGCACACATGCAGAAATAAGCTAAAAAAATTAGTTTAGAGGGATATATAAGGACACAAAAATTGAGCCATGTATATGTATATGGGCACAAAATTTGAAATGTACCCTTGGCACTAAAGTGTTTTAGTTAGGCTCGGTATATATATATACACGCACTTACAGCATATGGGGACACATATAAAACATTAATGATGTTAAAATTACTTAATATATTTATATTTTATAATTATAATTACTCCTTTGTCGAGATTCATAAAATGATATAATAGTAACACTTGTAAGCGTGTAACTATATTCAAAACTAGCTGAAGTATCCGTCCTCGACGGGTTAGTGAATGCAAATTTCCAAAAAGTAAGAACTTTCGTCAGCATTGTAGGAGTACACAGAATGGATGCAGTATGTTGCCAAAGTAAAGAAAGCGAAGTTATAATTTTTATGTATTGTTAAACTATTACATGTTAGAGAGTAACTAAGTAATATCATTTCATTCGCTTTAGTCGTAATTATGTGATGCGCGAACGAATATTTACTCATATTGAAATAATTTTCGCAAAATCTCAAAATCTAATCAAAATTTTTGAAAAATTTGAAGCTTAGAATTTAAGTTAAGTGCAACCTATCCTGTCACCCAATTTCGTTTCATTCCCTGTAGTCTTTATTTCGTGATGCTAGAACAAAATTTCAGCATTTTAAAACGATTTTCGCAAAATCTCAAAATGTAATCAAAGTTTACAATAAAAGTTTAAACTTTGTTTAAACAAAGTTTAAACATAAAAAGTTTAAACATACTATTATAACATTTTGAAAGTTTAAACATAAAAAGCGTCACGTATTTTAAAATTTCAATGCCTATAAATTAAGATTAGCAACTACCTATCTTATCACTAAATTTCGTATCATTCGTATTAGTCGTAATTACGTGATGTTTGAAGAAATATAAACGTATTTTGAGAGGATTTTCGCAAAATCTCGAAATCTGATCGATTTTTTTAATTAGATGCTAATAGTTTAAGGTGAGTGACCACCTATCATTTCACCAAATATCATTTTTTCACCTTCGCAAGTTATTACGTGATGTGCGAACACAAATTTACGCAGTTTGAAAGGATTTTCGCAAAATCTCAAAATCTAATCAAGATTTTTTAAAAATTCGACGCCTATGTTTTAAGTTGAGTGACCACCTATCATGACACCCAATTTCATATCATTCGCTTCAGTCGTTTTTACGTGATGTTTAAACATAAAAAGCGTCACGGACAGAACGACAGAATGACAGAATAACAGAATGACAGAACGACGGAATGACAGACAGATAAACTTTTTTTTGAGGGTCGCATCGGGTTCCCGGGTGCTTGAAACGGATAGAAATCGCAAAATTTTTGAATTCCAAGAAATGTACAGACAAAAGTCTAATTTTATTTATATAGATGTACTGAAATTTCTGATTACAATACAAGCAAGTCGTAAAGGACTTTTCAGTTGATTTTCGAAAAATATATTCGTTCTTGAGGTTATATTACAGGAGCACGGAAAGCGGAAGGAAGGTTTGCCGACTGAGAGCATAGTTATAATCGAGGTTTCTCCTAATTGACCTAAATGTATGTACATATATATAATTTCTCTGTCTTATCACATGAAAGTTTATCACGCTACAACTTACCCATGTTCTTTGGAAATCACAAATTTATTTAATCATAGTTTCTATGTCTGTCGAAATATTCTACAGGGTATGTTGGAGGTAGAAGAGGTAGGTATTTCCTTGAATAAATATATAAATTATATATTGAATATTTTTGATCCATTTTGAATTATATATAATTGAATTGATTTGAATTATTTGTAATTGATATATTTTAAAAGTATAAATTGATTTTAAATGATATTTCAGGATATAATTTCAAACATTAGTGTGCAAGATTTATACTCATCAAAACGCTTATCAATTGGATTTGTAAACATAATGTTAGATTTTATCTGCTAATTGAATCCTTGTGTTGCTAAGAAAGTTTCAAGAAAATAATACATGCCTTTAAAGTTTGAAAAATTCTGTTATTATTTTCAGTTTAGAAAAGGTTTAAACGGCCCATTATGAGAAAAAAAGGAAAGAATTTTAAAAAATATTTTTCTTTCTATTTATGATTTAATAGGATAGCATAAAATGGTAATACGGATAGGCTTAGTTAATATTCTAAAATAATCCTAAATTTTTTTTTGTGCGTATTAATTTTGCTTTCTAATGTCTGTAAATATAGGCTAAAAAAGAAAAATCATGTAGAATAAACAATAAAATGAAGTATCTACTCGTTTTACCCCATCTTACCCTGCAGCAGCGAGCTATCGGAATGCAATGATTAATCTAGAAACTAAACCTAAGAGCCCTGGCCATGACATTTCTAAATTTGAATAATTTAGTCATAAAAAGTTACTTGATAAAGTGTATCAACTTTTTTGGCTTTTTCAAAATGTATTACCCAATTTAGCCACTTTTATGGGAAAAAATCAGCCTTTAAAACTATTACAGTTATATAAAATCTTTTAAGTGTGAATGGTATGAATTCATTTTATAAAGTAACACAAATAGTTGCATGTTTAACTTTATTAGTAACAGAAAACGGATAATGAATAAAAAATGCCTCTTTTAATTCCCATTTCATTCCATCCTATTTTGTTTGTTTGCTTTTTGTTTGAGTAACATCTATTCCAGATTAGTGTGCTTGGCCCGAAATTAAATCCTACCTTTGGTATGATTTCACTCTTTACTGCTACAAACATTTGTTATGAAAGAATCATTGTATCGAGTGTAAAGGAAACTTGAGATATGCCTGTGTTTTATTTTTTCTACCATTTTTGGGTTGAATAGACTGTTGATTTATTTCCCCTCCCCCCTACTAAAAACTGTATTTTGAACTATTATTGTGCATTATTATTTGAGATTTTTAAGAAGCTATAACTTATTGTAGATTGCATTGTGTGATATAGAATTTTAATAGAATTTATTAAACTATGTTTAAAAAATTTCGCGGTTTTTTCTACGCTTTGCAGCTAGATTTCTTATCTCATTTTGAGTTAACGGTTTATATTTCTTTGAGCATCTTGTATTTATCCCTATTGGTTTCTTTTTCTGCATTTATATCTGAAGGCGGTGGCTCGTTCTTTTAAAAGGCTTCATACTTGAATGCCTGTCCTAATTCAGACACAACGTTTTACAAACTAAATTTACATTCTTTTTATACGTATTTGCTACTTTCCGGTTCATGTTGGAATTCGCTTATGTTTTATGCTGATATATTTTACTTTTTCTATTACCTCTACGTACATTAATATTGGTGCCTATTGTAATAATCCTTTTACATAATCATTTAATTTAACAACAAGTATAGGTTTGGATTACATATTCTGGCGAAAATTGAAATTTAACATATCGTTGAAATATACATTGGGTGAGCGTTCTGTGTACGTAATATAAGTATAAAAAACGATAAAAGTGTTTCAAATACTTTTAATAGGAAAACAGTTTTTAATTTTTACATTATCTCGTGCTTTGCGTAATCACATATCCTCGGATGTACAGTTAATACGAGCTCAGTCCTGTAAATCAAAGTAGATGTCCAATCTGAAACAGCACGTCACGTACTATACGAGATACAGAGCGGAACTTCTTCCGCCCGTAACCTTCTCGTAACTGCAGACGGCACATGCTATTGATTTACCTCCCGTCTTGGACATGGACACTTCGGTCAGGATGTTGTACTGATTGTCGTACGTGATCTTAGTGAATCTTTCTTTTTTGTAGTTCAAGCACACCAACTCACTTCTGACGGAGTTGTAGTCTGTCGATGCGAGCACACCTTCGTACTGCAAAGTCCATCCGCCGGGACATGTGCTTCTCCCCGGAAGCATTGTGACTGTGGTTTTTCCTATAGGAATTACAAAGAAATAAAATAAATCATGTAGAAACTGCCGATTACAAAACGTTTTCCATACGCTATTATTTTCTTTCATATTACTACTTAACCCTTTAACGAGCAGTGTTCCCGCTCTGGGAACACCAAACTCTGAAGTTTTGACTGTTGCCAGTCACGAAGAATAGATTTGTTTTCTATAAAAACAATTGCGGGTGACATAGTTCCACCAGAATCCTTTACTTTTTAGCACGTCATTTCCCGTAAAAAAATTGTTGCTGAAAAATGGAAGAATGCGAGAATAGCCGGATAGATTGCCCAATACTAATAAAACGGCAGCCGTTGCTATCGCTCAACTTAACTACCAGCAAGATGACGGGCGATCGAAACGTTCATCGCGTGCAACAGATCTAGAGACCCTTTTTGACAACAGCTGGCTGTGCCGCACAGCCAGCTGTCGTCAAATTTCGTTCGTCCATTTTCGCTCAATAAATGAAAAAAATCAACCATGATTTTGATCGACTGATTTGATGTAGTTTGGTGGTTTCATTTAGGTAAGGGTATGCAGGTAAACCAGTGGGAAGTGATCTTTCGTTATCTGTAAAGATAGTGCTATCTCTTCTTTTCATAATATGGTGTTTTAATTAAACAATTAAAAAATTAAAAATGACAATCGTAATTTAAAATGTGCATCAAACATTTTTTTTGTCTTTGATCTTTGTTAAGGCTTAAATTAATGACAACCCCCATCCCCCAACCAAAAAAAAAAAAAGAAAAAAGAAAAAAAAAACTTTAAATTTGTCTTTCAACATCTATTTGACAGACGAAACCATAAAATTTCCTTTAATTTAAAGAAAGTGTCAAACTCTGTAAAAAGAAGGATTCCCCACTGTTTTTCCCTTTCTTCCTATTTAGATTAATCTAAAAACTACATCAACTAGTCTGACCAAATTTTGATTTTTCACATTTTGTATCAGGACCGTGTCTAGATGTATAAAAAAAATCTTCAGGTCAAGGAAGAAAGTCTCCACTTAAAATTCCTTTCTTTTAACAGTCAGGCAGGCATGAATAATCTACATTTTCGATTTTGTTGAAATTTTCAGCATATACTCTTTGTATAAAATTACTAAATACGAGTTCTATTTATTTTTGAAAAATATCATAATTTGGGGTATTAGAAATTGAAATTTCGTCTTCCATTATTTTAAGAAGAGTATACCAATTTGCATAGGACTTTGCCAAGAGTGAAGCATGGCATTGACAATTATTATGTATTCTATAACATCCACACTGACTATTAAAGCATAAAGAATCATGGTTGGGTTTCAAAATTATATAAAAAAATTAGAACAAAAGTTTTTTACTGAAACTTTGACTGTAAAATTATTCTTGACCCGAAGTGAGCCACGAAAGGTGTCAGTGAATAAAAGGCAAGGACGCAAAAGGCAAAAATCTTTCAAAATTCTACAAAAAAAAAAAAATCTGAAAATTTGACAGTTAAAATCTTCTTTTTCCGAAAGGGGACCACAAAAGTGTTGATTTCAGTGTATTCATACTAATAGGAATGCGTGAAAACCTCTAAGATATGAGTGGTTGACTTTGAGAGTGCAGAAATATTTGACCTTGAAATTGCAGAAAACACAAAATTGCATAATTCTATAGATCATACCTGCTTGCGCCAAGAGTGACCAGTTATGAAGTTAGCTGAAAAAGACGCTTTTGCAAAAACAAAATCAATTGACAGATCTACAGTAATTTAAATTTTGTATGATGCGACTTGATATTTTCTGCTAAAACATATTTTTCTATAAAGGATAAAATTGCCAGAATATGCCCATATGGACATGTAAAGAAGTTATAGAGATACTGACACGACCATAACATGTCTATGTATTTTTTAATAATAAGCTCAAAACCTGTCCCGATGGTGCAATACGGCTTCCATAATGATATATTGTGTGGAAGTTCTGAACATCCACATAAAACAGTTCAAGATACGTTTTTTTTTGTTTTCGTCAAAATAGAAATATAATTGAAAATTTTAAGTGTCATTTCATGTTACATTAGAGGCCTACTAAGGATTTTAACGCTTGTGTCCATATAAAGATATAATTGTGGTGTTTTAAGTTCATTTTATGTCATAGTATATAGGCATATTATGGATTTTCCCAAACATATCATTAGGATGACGTCCAGGAGATATATTGTTTATAGATATAGACGCATTCGAGACAAGTTTGTCATGAAATGGACATAAAATGGACAAGTATGCTGACTGTGTTCAGTACAAACTATCGAGCCCCATTATATAAAACTTGAATGAGTACCATACATCTGGAAATTAGTTTTGTTTCGTAATACTTACGGCTTTTTTCATAATTTCAAATCTTGCCACTCTTGGCACAAGCAGTGAATGACCTCTAAAATCATGCAATTTTGTGTTTTCTTCAATTTCATGGTCAAATACACAGTCCAGTCACATTAATGTGACCACCTGTCAAAAGCCAGAATAACCAGCTTTGGCAGAGCTGACCGCTGCGATACGTGCAGGAAGAGAGTCAGATTACGGCAATATTTGTGAACAATTTTGAGAGTTCTTGTAACAGAATTTTTTATGCTATTTGCATGAATTTCAGAGTTTTCTATTAGTGAAAAAGTCTTAGAAACGGTTCTGCAGTTACAGAGATACCTTAGAAGGGTAATGTATTAGAATAATATTGAGTGTTCCTGTAAAAGAACTATTTATGCTACATGCATGAATTTTAGCCTATAATACACAGGAGCAGTGCAGCTTTCTATCAGTGAAAAAAGATTTGGAATCGGTTCAGTAGTTACATAGATACACATAGAGCGTAATGTAATTCTTATGAGTATCCCTGTAAAAGAACTATTTGCGATATATGCACAAAAGATAGCCTATAATACTCAGGGCCCCACCAGTGGCTGAGAGGTTCGCCGCTCGAAACTGGAAGACGGGAGGTACCAGTTTTAAAAACCGGCCGCACATAGTCGACCTAGCCGTTCGGAGTCGTGGTTTTCTCCAAAACCTCGTGTAAATACGAGCTAGGATCCGTTAGGAAGTCCACCACAGATGGCATTCCCCATATAGAGCTAGGAACCTAGTGCAGTCAATCGACCTTAATCCACAAACAAACAAACAATAATACACTATTCCTGAGTAACTTTCAATCATTGAAAAAAATTCTAGAATCGGTTCAGTAGCTACGAAATGCCCATAGAGCGTAATGTATTAGAATTATTTTGAGTGTCTTTGTGAAATAGTTATTTATGCTATATGCATGAAAGGTAGCCTGTATGTTAATTCAGGGATAGCTATCTTAATTTTATCGAAATCCGTTCACCATTTTTGTGTGATTCAGTCACAAACATCCAAACGCACAAGTGTACGCATTTATATTATTGGTAGGATTTGGAAATTTATGATTTTTAAGAAATACGTCTGGACTTTTCTTTCCCATGCTTTTTAGTTTGGCTTAAGACTAACTTAATTTACATGCCATTTCATGTTTTTCAAATGCACGCGATTCTGCAAATAGAATTTCTGCTGTATTTCAAAAGCATAAATCATTTTGCGTAGGCGAGACTCGCCAAGCATGACCACCTAAAAACGATTTTCAATTAATAGTTAAAAAGTAATTGAAATTTCAAAATTCTGAGCCTCAGGTACGCATTACCGAAATTATGGGCTTATATGCTCAAATTTTCCAAGCTCTGTGTGTCGTAGATTATCTTGAGGACATTAATTTCTATTATTATAGATAGATCTGGCGTAAAACTGGCATAATTTTCGATGTATTTCATGTTTTTCAAATGCAAGCGATTCTTCATTGAAGTAATAGCTTTTCTGTTAGCTCAAAACATGAATCATTTTATACGGGTGAAACTCTCCAAGCATTCCAACGTAAAAACAATTTTAAATTAATAATTAAAAATCTAAAATTCTAAGTAGCCTATAACAGTCTCCAGGGACCCATCTATCTATATAGCAAAATTCATCATAATCGACTCGGCGGTTTAGGCGTGAAAGCGTAACAAACAAACTCACTTTCTAATAGTTGTGAGGATTTCCCTGCCTTCCTACTTGTGCGTAGGTTGGCGTTCTTGCAACTGATGAAGAGTTGACTTTTTGTACAACCCGAAACGTGCTTCTTTCCTGTTTTTAATTTATGTGTGTTTTGAACAAATATTTTCAATTTTTATTTTTACAAATCGAAAGTGACTCAAACTGCGTCGGATGTAATATCAAGACATTCTCAGTTCACACATATAATGTTGAAGGATGTGTGAAACTCGTGATGGAATCCTTACGTAAAGTATGTCGAAATGAGTCTAGAGGTGGTTCTATAAGAATGACTGTGCTATCACAATGAACCATGTCTAAATTCAGCCATAAATCAGAATTCAAAGAACCTTAAGCTAAGAATGAATCAAACGGAGATGTTCAATTGAAGGGATCGCAACTATAGTGAACCAAGTCCATCTAAACTGAATTGAAGAAATGAAGGTTTGAAGTTTCATATTATAGTATAGTGGCATTATACTGCCAATTAATAAATGCCATCTCAGCAGGGACGTACCCAGAAAAAAATTTCAGGGTGGGTCCAAAAATTTCGGAGGGGGTCCAAACAGTGAAAAAGGCAGAATTTTATACAACAAAACTTCATCATTATTATTTTGCTTACAAAAACTGAAATTTTGGAGGGGGTTCGGACCCCCTGGGTACGTCCTTGAGAAATTTCGGAGGGGTTACGGACCCCCTGGACCACCCCCCTGGGTACGTCCTTGCATCTCAGGGAGAAAAACGTATTAGCCACTTAATTCACTATGGCAGTGAATAGAACATTTTTTTTAGGTTACTCTTACAGGATCTGCATCTTTTAAAAATACGGACTTAGTTCTTTCTTAACTTAATTTTGTCCAACATGATTTATTTGGATTTACAACTGCTTATATAGAAACTTCATTTTATCAATTAAAAAGAATCTGTTTACAAATATTACTAACGTTCTAATATAATTGCATTTTAAACTTGTATTCAATAAAGGAAAAAATTCTAAATTTGTATCTTTCTTTTTAACTGTAATCTACCATAGTATGTAAATTTTTGTCAAAAACTCATTAAATTTATAGGAGATGCGTGACCAGAAAATGTTGATGGATTTAAATAAGGTTTGATCATTAATTTTTGTGGTTCGAATACATAAAAATTTGAGCTATTACATTTAGAAAAGGCTAATTAAGAGATGTTAAAAATTACCGTAAAAACGTGAAATTTTCCGAATTTCGGCAAATTTTTGGGGGAGATGCGCGATCGGAAGATATATACTGATTTTATTTATTTATTGACATCTTTTTTAATTTAACCCATTTCGCAATTTTTTTTAGGTATTAGGAGTTGGAAAAATAATTTTTATTATTTCGACTCACCCTACTGGACACCCCTAACTCAACCCGGCTGCACGTGGCTCATCATCTCATAGCGTTTATGTATTGCTTATTGAAGTAATAGCCATGTTCACGTGACTCCTCATCTAGACTTTTTTTTCTTTAACTTGTAGTTTGTTCAGATGGCAGCACCTGGATTTTTATCAAGTTCATTCTATTCTTTTAATATAAAACATCGTATATTCGAGTTAAGTTCCTTTCAGTAAGTGTATTAGCATCGACCGTTTCAGCGTCCAATTACACTATCCATTTAGAATTTTTCTGTTTTACACATGAATAAGACGCAGAGGTTGTTATTTCCATTTTCTATGTGCTAGTAAACACTTGTTACGCCCGTTTATATGAGAAAATGTAAAATCCCGGATAAAAGCACAGTATAGTGAAAAACGAGCAATGCATAATGGGAAAACGAGGGCATCCCTGCATTTACCCTTCTTTGGACTAGGAATCTTTCTTACCCGAATTTTTTTTCCCTACGTAGGGGAAGCGGAGTAGAAAGCAACGAAAGTTCTGGCATTTACCCTGCATTGTTATGCGTGTAAACGGGGCCAGTGTTATCGACATTTGATTTGACGAGGACTTGTAAACGGCCTTTCTGAAAAAGCACAGAAATTCGAAAAGAAATGGACGGAACACTAAATCAAACCCAATCCGGCTTAAAAAACATTGAGCTAGATGCACTCACCTGGTATTCTGCACCTCGCACACTGCACTGCGAATCCCTGGTCCTGACTGGGAGGTTCTGCCCTGGACTTGAACGCTACCTCATGCACCTCGGGCAGGTCTTCGTAAGAAGGTCCATCGTCGCTCTCCACTGTCGCGACCGGAATGTAATCGGGATTTTTTGGCAGGCACAGGAACTGCGTCGTACCCACCGATATTTTGATGGTGGAGGCCATCCTTCCCTCCGTTCCTGGCACCAATGCGCATTCTTTTTCAGTGGCACAAGGGCAGGTGTCGCTGCCCCAATGAGTGTACAAGGCTCCTCCGAAATTTGGGTCAAGACCTGAAGGAAGACAAGAGAGCGATGCAGATGAATCGCAAGAACACTTTCAATAAGTTTTCTTTGCGCATACATGAGACGCTTTTTAAGTAATAGCCATAAAAACGGAAAGCAATTTTATAAAGTATTTTTTCACAGATACTACATCGTTTTTTCCCTTGCATACAGAACAACCATCAATGCACGGGTCTCTTCTGACTGACTGATCAATCTGCAACGCGTCATCCGGTACAAGACACAGAGTGCTGACGAACGGAGTTCAGATGATTCACGATAAAGCAAGGCCTGACAATACTCCAGGGTACTTGATATCTTTATTTGACTAGGTAATTTCAGATCGGTCACCATACAGCCCGCACCTTGCTCCGAGCGAAATTTTTTTAGCAACTGAAACACATACCACACCTTTCCGATCTTCAATTCAGGCAACACATTAGTTCGACTTTTTCCCGCAACAAAGAAAAGCCGCCTGCGATATGTATGTTCAACATCCGCAACTTTTCCCAGCCAATTCGGGAAAAATTGAGCATTTCATTCAACTTTTACCACAGACAAGGAAATGGAGAGGCTGCAGTCAGACCACAGATTCATTCATTCTCTTTTCCAGTCAAACCAGTTGAATAAAATAGTCGAACAAATTGATTGAATTGAAAATTGAATGTAGGAGAAGGTGTAATATGGGCTTAAGGTATCACCTTGTTGGCAATCAACACACGCGATGATAGGAAAGTGGAAACGGTCGTAAATTCAATGGTTATCAGAGTAGGCGGTAAATGCCGTCGAAGCGAGTTTTCAGTTTTGTGGTAAGATATGACAAACGTTGAAACAACCGAATTAATAATGTTGAAATGTAAACTATCTAGAATCAGAAACATCATTTACACAAAATTGCCTTTGGTATTTTTACGTTCTTAAAAAAGAGTCCTTACCTAGAAAAATATTTCCTCGTACTACTGCATTTCAGATAGTTAGCCTGTTTGTTCCCCCTAGTTGAAAAAACGCAAAGGCAAAGATTCTTTTCTGTACCCATTCTTGCTCCTTGATTGATTATGCTTTTTGAACGCCAGAAACAAGTAACTAATGAGGAATTTCTAGTATTAAGTCTTTTCAGTGATGGAGGTAGAAAATTTAAAGGAAATAAAACACTAAGTGCTTTGATTGTTTCATGCCACTGTTGTATCAACCCACAAACGAGAAAGACTAGTCATACCGAATGCATGGTCTCACAAATTCTTATTTAGAGAAGTGTTTAGCGAAAACTGTTGGTCAGAATGCTGCCAAATTTATAAGTAGCTTAATGAGACCATGGTAGAAAGATTGTGGTAGCGAAACAGTAAAAGAGTTCAAAATATTACCACCACATGGCGTTTTAATATGTTGTAATTGCTGATAAGCAAATTCTTCAGCCAAACAGAGGCATAATACATTTGTCTCACAACCTCCTAATTAATCTTCCCGCTTGACAATAGTGTTCATTTGGCAAGGTAGTGCGTTATTTCTATTGTTTTTTTTTGTTTTGTTTTTTTGTTTTTTTTTTACTAAAATGACGATTCTGCACTTGTAGCTTTTCGCCGATATTGAATTTTAAAAGGAATTCTAAAAGATCTAATGATAGCTATGCGGCTAAGAAAAATTGTGCCAAAATTTGAAATTTGAAATAACAGAATTGTTGAGTGTATGATCCATTAGAGGACGGAAGAATGTTAATGAACAGACAGATAAACTTTATGCACTGCGATCAGCAATGGAACATGTCATGCTAAAGTTTCCCATGGAGCCTGCGAATAAGAGTAACGAATGTTTGAACATGTTTAGCAATGATTACTCAACTGAGTCAATTTGATATTGTTATTGTTTTCCGTATTCATGTGTTGTGTTCCGATTAAAATATTGTCAAACACTACCTGGCGGTGATTATTTTTATTATTTTTTTCCGCAGAAATCCCTGTCCCACAATATCATTAAAGGTTTCTGCAAATTTGGTGGTTTTTGCTGCACACCACTCTGAATAGGCAAACTTCAGTTATGAATACCACTTATTTTCCAACACAATCATCTTGTGATTTATGTTAGAGTTCAACGAATTGTGAACTTGTTAACGTAGATCGTTGCAAAGACTTAACAACATTGATGCTGCCCCCCCTCCCCCCTGTCAACTAAGCATCTTTGAACGATTAAGAAAAACCGGTTAAAGCAAATAAGATATTGATTATTTATTTTGTAACTGCAGAAAATATATGTGGTCTGTTCCAGCTGAATTTTAAAATATATACAAAAAAATTGTAATTATGTATTGCACAGTTAAAGTTAAAAGTAATATGCTATGCTTAACTTTCACCAATTATAAATTAATTTTTATATGTCACAGCATCTTTCATGGCAAACTGCAGTGCAGAAGATATCTCATGCAGCTTTAAAAAAAAGTTTCTTATTTTGAAAATGAAGATAACATACGTAGATTTATGTAGATGTGGATTAGATGTAAATAAGATCTTATTTTATGAATGAAGTTAGTGATATTAACCATCAATGAAATGATATTAAGTAGTTCTTCATTTAAACAAAAAGAAAAGAAAAAGGAACAAAACTTTCCCGAACCTGTTATTATTGCACTTTGAGAAAAAAAAAGAATTAATTGAAAATGGTATATTACAAACTTCTCTCTCTACTGTCCCACGTTATAATCCAACGACGTAATGAAAATGTTGCTTTAATTTCGCAAAACTGTTTCACAAAACTCAATCATTTACGAATGCTACATCTCAAACAATTGATTGGAGTGGTGTTAAAGTGAAATACATTTCTTACCTTTAACGCTGTTGAGCTGAAAGGAAAAAAAAATGTGCATTAAAATTTAGTTTCGCTAATACTTTATGCAAAATATAAACGTAATGATTAACAAAAACGAATACAAATAAAATTAAAAGATTGGATAAGAAATTCCATTAAGAGAAGTTATACTTTATTTGAAACCTCTTAAATGCTATTTACCTGGGATAAAAGAAACTTACATTATGAGCCTAGTTATTGCAAAAAGTAAGATTGTAAAGAAATTTTTACACCGTACTATTTCACGAGAATAATTTTTCGTTATGGCGATATAATCTGAAGTCTGTTTAAAAAAAATCTGTACTTGTTTTATAAATTTCAAAAATATCAATTATATAACCTTATTTTTAGAAGTAGAGAGCTATCTTGTTCACTCAAGATACTTCTGGCGACGCATTTTTGTGGACACGTTTTCATTTCAATTTTCAATAGAATTTCAAAATAACATGCGGAGGCGGGTCAATGTTGAAAGTTGCCAAGGTTTGCATTTTTGATGATCTATCGCCAACTTTGGCGCAATAAAATAAGTCCCCTAAACTGAACTTAGCGATATCTTCCACATTTTTGGTGATTAACTGACAAACGCTATACTTTATTACAAAGTTAGAATATGACTAGCGAAGATAGTAAAACGTTTTAATATACGATTTTAATATAGAATTCAGTTCTGAAAAGTGTTTTATGGAACACAGAAGACAGACACGGCACACTCATGGATTGTAAAACAGTTTTAATACGTGATTTCATTATAGATTTCTATTCCAAAGTAATTTATGGTGCAAAGAAGACAATTACTTCACACTCATAACTAATGATACGCTTTCTAACCTTAATGGAATTAGGGAGAAAATGGGGAAAAGGTATGGATTATGATACGCTTTTAATATATAGCACTTTAGTGCTTATTTTAAATATCAGTGTTTCAGATCGCTTTCTTTTTTTAACAGATAAACGCCACTAAAGTACATTTTGAATAATGACTGGCCATAGTGTGCAATTTATTGGAATTCTTTTGGGAGTCCCTGTAAAAGAACTCATTTGTTACATACAGCATTTTCAGTAGGATAGTACATATATTAAAATTTTACCTACTAACTTTAAAACATATCAAGCAAAAACACACAGAATATAGCAATCGATAGGCAACAAAACGTAGCAAAACGTATTCATCAATATATTATACAGTACATAGAAATTACATATTATTAACAATTAATCTAAGCAAGCAAAAATCAATAGAATACAGCAATCGAAAAGCAATAGAATATAGCAAGCAATAAGCAATAATGCATAGCAAAACGTATCGGTCGATACATACTTGCTGCAGTTAAAGCAGACATAAATCCTATTCAAATTTATTGTAAAGTGTCAGAAATATAAACCTCATGCCTAATAAAGCTTATAAAGTTATGTGTGTTCTACTCACCACTTTAACTTTCAGCTTTGAAAGCTCTTTGACATACATGTCTGGGTAGATAATGTCACTGTCGCCCTTATAGGCTTCGTACGCTTTCGAAAACTGCTGGGGCATTCCAGCTGTGGTGAGATCCATCTTGCTGATGACATCATTGAAAACCTTGGTTACCGCTTCCAATTTGTTGTTGAATTCTGAAATCTGATAGGAAAATAAAGAAAGATTAATCATTTGAATTCAGTAGAGTACGTGGCTTTTATAAAATCTTTCTGCGACGCTGTTTCATTGGGGCACACTCTTAGGATCGATTGTAGATATTTGGGTGTCTTTGAGTAGTTACCATTAGGCTTCCTCTATCCAATTAAAAAAACATATGTTGTGTGGAATTTTTTTTTACTATGCAACTAAACAGGGAAAATATTAGAAAAAGAAATTACAAGGAAAATGTTAATTGAAATTGTTGTTCTTAATGAATGTGAACGAGCTTTATTGAGGATGTATTCTATTATCAAATCATGCATATCATTAAAAAGAAAAGCAGACCATGCCTTAATATAACGACAACCGAAGTCCTCAAAAACAAAGTATTATTATGAGTAAGTAAACTTAAGAGTTTTCATCAATGCAGTACAAAAATATTACATATGAATTATAAGCGAACTAGCAGCCAAGGCGGCTGCCTCCGCCGCGTCATACCTTAAGGTTCTTTATACTTAGCACAGTGCTGGTCAAATTATTTGACTCATTTCAACGAAAATCATGCTTCTTTTTTTAAAGAAAATTTGTCATTAAATTTACTTAGGTTAGGTTTGCTACAAATTTTGTGTGTCATAATAAAAGTTGAAGGTGGCCATGCCAAGTATTGACATTGCAAAATGTATGAAAAGGCATAATTGGTGACATTTTCATTGATGAAACTGCTGTAAAAATAACTTTATAGGGGGATAAGGCGTTGCACAAATTCCTACATAAATATTTCTTAAATACAGCAACTGCGGGCTTTCTCAATTTAGTTCTGAGTTCAGTACGCATCCGTTCCCTTCATGATCTTCCATCGTTCCGCTAATGTGTACTTTTCCGTTTTAATAAAACCAGTGATAATGAGCCAAAGTTAACAACCTGGCATTTTTAATTCATGGCTACATTATTTAATATCTATCGCTGGTTGCAATATTAACAATTTTTACAATGTTTTTAAAAATATAGATAGGCATTATAAATTTCATGCCTTCAATGTAGATTCGACGTACTTCACGTGTTTTCCTGCTCATATATAATGTTATAGTTGACAAAATAATGTGTTAAAATTTTCCAAGGCTATCAACCTCTTATCTGTATCTACATTTTATGTTTATTACTTCTTTTATTAAATGGCAAGAGGTGCAAATAATTTAACTTGGGGGAGTTGTCGATGAGTGATGCTATCGTAACGGAAAAGTACCGGCATTGGTACCGCATACTTTAGTGTAGCGTATAAATAGGTTATGTTTATACTTTAATAATTCGTTTATTTAGTGGCAAGTGGTAGAAATAATTTAACTTGGTGGAACTGGCGATGATTAATGTTATGTTGTTTTATTTATTTATTTATTTTTCTAATGGGCAGGCACTGACCACAAGCCTTTGCCATCAACGGCCCTAGTTACTGTCCATTTTATTATGGGAGCACCCAATGGGCGGACAGCACTACCCCCTATGAAGGGACGGACAAGTTAACATCCATGCCCAAGCCGGGATTCGAACCCGGACCCACGGCGTGATAGAATGGTTCTCTAGCCACTACACCACCTGGGCGGCGTGTTGTTTTAATTGGAACACATATTTTTGGGATTTGTATGCTTGGTTTGAAGAAACCGCTTATAAATCCTCGAGTAATGTTATCATCAAGGACTACAGTAATACTTATCATAAAGGAAAAATGGAAATGCATCCGCTAATGCTTTTACATTTAGTTGTTGCCGTTCCCAGCGAAAAAATATCGTTGATTTTGGTATCGCATCCGTTAGCGCATTATGCAAATAGATATATTTCGGCTTTCTTCTTATTCCGGATGTTCAAATGCGATGGCCACTTTATATAGATGAGAGAGCTGGCCTGCGTACTCTGCAGAATAACAAATATTAACCTGTTTGTACTCATTCGTGAGAAAGCTGTGGCGGCAGAAATTTCTTCTTATGTACCCATTGGCAATTTGTCTTTAAATAACCCTGATGCGGTTCTCACGCGCGGAAAAAAGAAACAACCAACACCAGAAATCAACTGTCTATGAGCTTGGATCGCTTGTGCAGCCAAAAGAAAAACTCTAATTAATCATATCAATCACAGACAAGCTTACAAAATGCATCAGTTTATGGATACTAACCCCGGTGAGATTTTTTTGGGAATACCATTTACAGTTAATCCGCGCTCTAATCCTGTAACTTGAGCTCCTTGATTTACGTGTTGATACCAAGTTGGTGAATTAGGACTTAAAAGGCCTCTGTAGTTGGCTTGCAGAGATTCAAGTCCCAATGCTTTGCTATGGAGAAAAGTGCCTTAACGCCTAATCATTTTCTCAGAAAGTATTAAGTATTTTTAAATGAAATTCTCCTGTGTGGATATTGAGAACTATTCGCAAGTATTGCACGAATCAGATTTGAGTTAATTTAGCCGAAAGAGATTTTATTGCAGTCTAGAATTTATGTTACTTTTCAGACTGCAATAAAATCTCTTTCGGCTAAATTAACTCAAATCTGATTCGCGCAATCCTTGCGAATAGTTCTCAAGATTCACACAGGAAAATTTCATTTAAAAATACCTAATACTTTCTGAGAAAAATGATTAGGCGTTAAGGCACTTTTCTCCACAGCAAAGCATTGGGACTTGAATTTCCGCAAGCCGACTACATAGAACTCTTAAGATGTCTTTGAGACTGCTTGTGGGAAGTCGAGAAAATTGCTTCAGTTTTAGTAACAACAAACATACTCCCAGAACATAATTTTCAAATCCTATATGATGACGATGTAATTTTGATGTCACAATAACTTCATTAGAAACTCAAACATTAAAAGTATGTAAAAAGCGAAACAATTCCGCAAATTTTGAAATTACTATTTGCTTACAAAAGTCACCCGATAACATTTTTTAATAATCTGTTAAAATGCTACGTTTACATAAAAATATCATAATAATTTCAATGAAACATAAAATGTTTGTAAAAAGTGAAACAATTACGCAAATTTGAAATTCCGATTTGCTGGGAATAGCCCTCCGATTAGATTTTTTAATAATCTGCTATAAATAATCTTTTGATCTATCGAAAAACAACTATCAGATTTATTGCATTACTGGAATTATTGAAGGATATTTTGTTACTGTAAAGCGGTTCTGAAACTTTTTCTTCTTGCGAATCCCTTCCAATTGGCAAAGAAATTGGCGAATTCCTTCTTTGTATAGTCACTCTGTACTTGTTATATTATTTTCGCTAAATCTTTATACACATCGTGAGCCCCTAGAGGTTCGAATTACCAGTTAGGAATCAACCAATGCAATAAAGTGTATGTATTCTTTAAGACCAAATTCACTGCAAAATATAATCAACAAATATTGCCAAGTCATACATTTAGGACAATTTTCTGTATACTACATTTTTATGATTTGAAAAGGATTTGAATGCTGTGCAAAAAAGGTGGGAATAAGAAAAAAATAATAAAAAAATCGCCCGCACGTGATGTTTTGCTTCATCTGTAAGCCTTGGTGGAATAGTGTGCATCCAGTCATTCAGGCGTCTTCGGGTAGCTCTCAAGTCTGCGAATTGCTCCTCTAACATAACCATATTGTTTGTAAAAGCCCTAAAAAGATGCAAAAGGGAAAAATAAACATGAAGTTAAACGTAATTTTCAAAAAGAGATTGTGATATTTGTCAAATATATTGTATTTTTTAAACGATTTCAATTTCATTTTAAAAACATATTAGATGCACCTGAAATTAATACCTTTTTTTGCATAAAATTCCAACCAATAAATTTTCAACAACTGCTGAATTACAATCAAGCTGTGTCTAATCACAGGATTTATATGCTAAATTTTAAAGCGAGAAATTTACAGATCATTTTATATTCAAGAAAAATGGTCACTTTCCCTTTTTATATCACGTCTCCGTTTCTTGGAGGGTTGTGTGCGAAATGTTGAAATTGAATTTTAGGTGCTCCTGTGTGTTGTATTTTAGATTAACCCTCTTTCTGCGCATCGCGTGATTTCCATGTGCAATGTAGAAGTAGTAAAATTCGCGCAACCAGCGATTTCCACGGGGATGCATTTTTGCCGTCTATTTAACTGTGCGATCCGCTCTTTCCCCGTTCATGATTTCATTTCAGCTTTCTGTGATGTTTAATTGTTTATTTAGATGTGGGCTAACAGATGGCGTTAGTTGTCGACATTTCTGCGAAATATGCCAGAATTTTTTGCAACATTTTGCGCGCGCTTTTCAAAGCTAGCTTCAAAAAGTACGCAATTTTTTAACCTATTATGATAAAAGAAGTACGCAGCGAGAGGGTTAAGAATTTTAAGGATGTGTCTTTTCTTCTTTGCGATCACGCATGATATGTGAAAAGAATATTTTGGCCCCCTATCCCTCATAAGTTACGAATTTTGGAAAAGTGCTCTCCAATCTAGCACCTACGCTCAAAAACTCCCAAATGAGCCAAATTTTGTAGTATTAGTTTCAGTAGTTTTGGGGAGGCAAAATATTGACAAACGGGCAGAAAGAAAAACGGGCAGAAATTTCTGAAAGACTCAATACAAATGTACATGTTCGATATTTTTTGGAGTGTATTTCCAAGCTGTAAAATTCTTTGTGAGCCCTGGTCTTCTGCATTTATTTTATGTGAATTCTGTTCTCTTTCCCAAGAATAAGGTTTTGTTTGAAAAAATCTAGAGGTCGTCCTCGTAGCTGCGCAACACTCCTAGAAAAATTAGTCTTTATACACTACTTTACCCCTCATCTTTCAACAAATAATTTCTGTTCTCCACGGAAACTAAATATTTCCGCGAATTCTTTTGTATGCAAACGTAATATTTCCGTGATATCTGAAAAAGAGGAAAAAATATTCCGTTGTGTCCCAGGAAGTTTCTTCAATTGGCAGGAGGAAAAACGAAACGGATATTCGTCAAATAACGGATATATTGCGACAGCACTACTGCCAGAAAACTTTCCGTGAATTGAAGAAATAACTTTCCAGAGTGCGTCTTTGTACACAAATTTCTTCCTCATTTTTCAACGAATAATTTACTTACTCCTTGGAAACGTTATATTTCCGTGAATTCTCCTCAAAAATATTGAAAAAGAGGGAAAAAAAATCGTGGAATCTGCAGAAGTTTCTTCAATTGTCAGGAGAAAAAAAGAAACGGAGATATTCCGACAGCACTGCTGTAAAATATCCGCGAATTGAAGAAGTAATTTTTGAGAGTGAACTGTATGAAGTAATTGCGTTTACTTACGCTGTTTGAAAATAAGTCTTTATGTCCTTCTTTAAGCCCTCCAACGAGAAAATCTCCATTTGCACGGGCACTCCCCATCCGTTGTTGACCGTCTTTGTCTGATTGGGAAAACTTTGTACGAGCTCAACTAAACCATCTATGGTCCGAGGAATAGTTTTCAGAGGAACTGTAGCAAAGTAGTTAATGGTCATGGAAGACGATTCCTTGGTATCGTTTTGAATCTTCTCCAGCTTCCCTGCAACAAGATAAAACACGCTAAAAACATCCATTATAAAGCACTTTCCTCCCAATGCTGTCTTATTTGTAAACATGAATGTACTACGCCTTAGCATATTGTTAACCTGTTCTCTTCCATCGTTTGTTTGTTTGTTTGTGTGATTATGGCAACGCTACGCTAGGACGATCTAAAGAGATGGGGTGCCTTGGTAGGAGGACTTTCTAAGGGGTTCTAACACGTATTCACGTTACATCTGGGGAAAACCTACCGAAACTCCAGACCGTTAGATCGACAGCCGCGTAATGGGACCCGAACCCGGTACCCTCACACTTCGCCCGTCTACCATTTTCAGTGACATAACCACTGTGCCATGGTGAGACTTTCCTTCCATCGTTGCAAACATTCGACAAAGATGGGAGGGGAGCGTTTAAAGCCAATTAGACACGAAATAATTATTTTTAACCATAACGCTTATAGAGCCTAATCCCTGAAAGTTGTTCGGTTTCTCCCTAGAAGAAGTTATAGATGCTATATACCTTATTTTTGACAACGATAATCTTTTAAATATTTATTAATTTTCTTCATAAAAATCATCGTTTGGTGTCATATAATCAGCAAGAGGAACAACGTTAACAGATCACCCCATGAAGAATAATGCGGTTATATTTCTTGTTACTTTCCAAACATGTAAGGAAAAAATTCTATTATTTTCTAAATATGTACCATGTAAGAAAAATATTATAATCATGAAAATATTCGACAAGAGTAACAAAGATAACAGAACACCCATGGAAAATAATGCGGTTATATTTTTAGCCAGTGTTCTCTTGTTACTTTCCGAACATGTAAGGAAATTATTGTATTACTTTCCAAACATGTTCCATGTAAGGAAAATATTATAATCATGAAAATATTCGACAATGAGATTTTGTTCTATTTACACATTTTGAAGTGCTCTGAATACACTTATGCTATTTTCATTAAGGTGATGTATGCATGGTTGTGCATGTGTGTGGCTTGTATATGAGTGAACACGATACCTCCTAAATGGTGCGTTCGTTTAATCTCGACCGTCATACCGATCGCACGACCGATATTGGCTTTGGTAGGGCGTATTGTTTTTACAGGGCTGCTAAAAAGAATTCTTATACATCACGGCGCATGGACGCAAATTCTTAAAAGTGTGCCAGCTTCTAACAAGGAAACCTCCCCGGATCTTACTTATGAAATGTAACGAATTTAATTCAGTCATAAGCAGACTGTAAAAGAAAATAATGTGTGAAAATTAGCTGCTACCTCCTCATATTAACGCTAAAACCAATTAATGTAAAATCAGTTTGGGTTAAGAGAAGAGAGACCTCACTGCCATTCAATACTTTCTGATTTCTTTCATAAATGCTTTTTAAAAATATGTTTTTAATAGGCATTCTTTAGGAGGTACCCAATATATATTTTGTCAATTTTGGCCAATTGATTTTTGAGACTTAGTTGATCTGTGTATGGAGATAATGCCATATCTTTTTAAATAAATTTTCCGTAAAGCATAAAAACAATAAATATGTTTATTATTTGTTCTATCGCATCCTCAAGCAGATGAATATAATATAATTTCTGAAACAACAACGAATTCCTCTTTTACACATAAACTGAATTTGCAGAGCAATTATACGAATGAAAGGAAATTGCTTATTTTGGGTTCTTCGGAAAGAATAAAATAAAGGCAATATAGAACTCCTGTTGACCACTAGTACTCGTAAAGCAAAAGACTTGGTAGCTATTTCAAAATACAATAGGTTGAAATCTAACACGTTAAACCAAACACTGCATACACATATTTCGAGAACTTTTTCGATTAACTAACTCTGACGCCAAACGCTAACCAAAGATTTACAATTCTCTGCATTTTATATATTTTTTAACATTTAATTTTAAATTTCAATTTCTCAATAAAAGAAACTTAATGTGTAGAAAGATAGCTGCTAATTTCCACGCATCAAATTTCTTTAAGTGTGTACTAATGACTAAATTAAGTGCTGTACTTTTTGTATGTGAGCTCCTAGGAGGTTTCCTTGTTTGCGGTGCATTCGAATGAGCTCAAATTGAGTACATATATTAACAGCTACTGTTGACGCAATTTAAGCCAATATCTGGCTATTGACGCAAATTCTTGAAAGTGCGTTAGGGTCTACATTGTGCACTTGATTGAGCTCAAATTGGGCATGCAGATTTTATGTAACTGTGTTGGAGGCTCTATGCATGCTGCTGTGTGTAGGACATACAGGTTTTACATGAGTACAAAAAAGTTTTCTTCTAGATTGCGGCCTTGTTTTTATAGGGCTACAAAAAATTAATTCAAACATTATAGCCTTTAGACATAAACTATTTAAAGGGCGCTAATGTCTATATGGTGCAGTCGATTCATTTCAAACTAGGTTCGCATATTGTAGATCACTGACTTACTATATAAATTTTGGTGTATGTAGGACTTACAGATTTTTACAGGGCTACAGAAAAGCATTCTTATACATTGCGGCTTGTACATTCAAATTATTTGAAGTACTCTAGATTCTGAACACTGCATTCGATTGGCAAGATGGGGTATGGATATTATTATGATGGCTGTGTAGTTTTATTGATTATCGGTTTTACTTTGTTTTCGGATGATGGAAACGTACAAGAGAAAGGCAAGTGGAGAGAGGGGGGGGGATCTTAGTATGTCAAAAGCTGTGGATGCTGTTTTAGAAAGAAAAATGGGGTATATTTTAGCAGCGGAGAGAATGGAAAACCTCTCTTTGTGTTTCAAGGAAAAATTTGAAGCATGGATTATGCTGATAGAGGAACTAATCTCTTTAATTATACGTCTAAGCATTTTATGTCTGAGGCAATTAAAAATCTCAACACATACTTTAATTTTATTTATTTATCTATTTGTTATCCCTTATAGCACGGAAGATCACAATCAGGTAGCCGTGACGTCCCTGCGAGTCACATTGGTTGGTGACCATAAGTGACGTGAACTGGAAGTCACCAGTGGTCCCAGTCGACTTGCCAGTGACAATAGGTTGTGACTCCTTTGTGACGTCAACGTGACGATCGTTTGTGACGCCTTGCCAGATCTTGCGACTTTTCGCAATTTTTGCTACTTTTGAAAGCACCATGCGGATACATTTTATGACTTTGCGATATTGCTATTTTCTTACTACTTTTTTGATTTTTTGAATTTTAAGTAATTTTGCGAATTTCTCAAAAAAGTATTATTTCTCAGTTTTAAATCAGTGGAACATAAGTCACAGTGCTGTGAATGTGACGACACTGTAACGTCGCATTGAAGTCACAATCTCGTGCACAAGTCACAGTGTGACATCATGGTAAAGTCACGTGTTGACGTTGCCGCAGAAGGACAGTAGACAGTCAAGGCGATTTATTTGTGACTCATTCGCTACACCCCCGTGACGGTCTTGCACATTGCATTTAGGTCACGGTGCTATTAGGGATATATATTTTTTTTCTTGAGTGGCTGGGGGGGAAAATTGTTCAAGTAACAAATCAAAAGTTTATTACCTTTAATTCCTCCTCCGAAAGACCCGGATTTGGAACTCATCTCTGCTTCGACGCATCCTTTTATATGTTCGAGGTCGGTTTTTGAGTTGGTCATGAAGCTGACAGAAGCAATTAAATGTCCACCATACGTAATGGAACGTATGTAGTGGGTATCCTTCGATCGCTCGGCGAATTCCTGCCACCTGGGATGAGGCTGAACGTGAGACGGGATGGTGATAGTCTTCTGCAAACGGAAATTAAGAAGTAAGATATATCTTCTGAACTAAATTGATGTGAAACTCTTTTAAACACAAACATCATATACAGAGTGTCCGATATAGGCTGGGGTGAACTTCGGTGATGCAGTGCGCATTGTAAGGAATCAGAAACGCGTAACATAGTGAGGTCAAAAACGCCGTTTTCACTTAACTGTTAATAATCCCTTTGAGAAAGTGTTTAATGGCTAGTGTGATTTCTTAATCAAGTTTCAAAACCATGGGCGTGTCTGCAAAAATTTCATCAATGAAATGGGAAATGGCTTAGTTTCACCCAGAGTTCGGCAAAAAATAACATGCAACTAACAACCTGGACATGCAAAATAACTAACAACTAGCAACTTGAACTAATTTAGTTAGTTGACATATAAATGACTACTAGACTAATAGTTGCTAGTTGTACGGTTCAACTAACTCTTCTCAACTAAATTAGTTTATGTTGAACAGAAAACTAAAGCTAATTTAGTTTAGACAAGCTAGTTGAACCTTCAACTAGAACAATTAGCTGTAGTTGTATGGTTCAACTAACTTGGCTCAACTAAATTAGTTTCAATCGAACAGAAAACTGTAAAGAATTTAGTTGAGTCGAGTTAGTTGGATCTGTAACAAACAACTACTTTAGTTGAACATTTAGTTGTGTTCAATTAAAACTAAGATTTTATTTGAATGGTTAGTTCCATTAATATTCTAGTTAACGATGAACAACTCTAGTTTCACGGGGCGAAAGGAGAAAAGGACGAGTTGCATCCTGAGGAATTTAATCTACGGGCGAGTTGCACCCACGAAATGGAGGAGAGAGGTACAATCATAGGGGAACCCTGCTGTCTCGCAAAGGGCCAGCGGTAACATATTTTCGCGGGGGGGGAAAGATAAGGATTCCGGTGCAGCTCGCCCCTCTACTTGATTGATAGCTGTTGGCCTGTGTACAACTGACCCTCGTGTATGAAATGAAATAAAATATTTAAACTATCACTATTAGTCACGTACTTTCTGTGAAACATGCCTCGGTTTTTGACGAACAATGGTCAGGAAGTTTTACAGCTACACGAAGAAGAAGTTTCCCACCCCACATAGCTATGTGGTATCGTACGCTTATTTTGTATGTTACCTCCTCTAAAGTTTGTCCCAGTGATTATGGGACACCCTGTATGTATAAAAAAAATGCCGAGAGGATTGGCCCTCAGTGTAAGTCGGTCTACTGCTTTGAATTTCTACTGTTGTTAATTTTGATTACTAGCGCCACCAGCAGCAAATTGCGTAAAAACTTCTCTTAGTGCCAGCGAATTTTTCGGGACACTGAAGATTTGGAGCATTAAAACAAATTTGTGTGTTATGCACACAGTAGGTCAGAAATTACGTAAAACGTTTTGATCATTGGTGAATACGTAACCTTAAAGGAAAGCAAAAACATGAAATTTTCAAGGTATGCATTATGAATTAATATATTATGTGACTCCTGCTGAAACCAAGGGGAAAATTCTATCCTGTAACGCTATTGGTTGTAAAGTAACGCTTGTCTTCACGATTGGAACATTTCAGTTGAGAGAGTAAATGGAGTGAAAACCTATTTTGAAGTAACCCATAACTTAAAATGATCCTAAAAACATTTATTTTCTTTACACAGGAATTTCATGAAGGAAAGTAATCCTACGTTAAAAATCGAGAGTCACTCGAAATTATGAAAAGGTAAAATAATTCTCTCTGATTTTCAAAATTTTGTTAACCCTTTGAGGCGCAACCCTTTCCCAATGCTGAAAAAAGGGCAGCCGTTGCCATTGCTCGACTTAACTACCAGCAAGATGGCGGACGATCGAAACGTTCATCGCGTGCCACAGATCGAGAGACCCTTTTTTTGACGACAGCTGGCTGTGCGGCACAGCCAGCTGTCGTCAAAAAAGGGTCTCTATCACTTTTTAGTCACAAGGTAATTTCACAGTGACGTCCATTGGTGACTGGTCACAAATAAATCTTCATAGTGATCACACAGTGGGGTCGTATAACTCACAAGTCACAACGTGATTAGTTTGTGATAGTCCTGGGACAACCGTGATCCCCTCTGCGACGTCAAAGCGACACTTTTGTGACCATCAGTGCTATCAGGGTCTAGGAATTTTAACAACAGAGGTTTTGGGCACTCGGATTTGCGAACTCGAGAGGATTCGGAGAGGATTTGCAAACTCGTCATTTTCGCAAATCGACGAGTGGTGGAGAACTTTTTCTTCTGCGAAACGGAAGCAGTTCGTCGACTGATGATGGCCATGTAGCATTATGCTCAAAGTGCTCTCATACAATTTTTTTAAGTACGTGTTTTAATTTTACAACACTACTTAAGTTTCATCCAAATCCGCTCATTAAGATAAGGACTACGAGAGTTTTAAGAAATTTCAACTCAATTATAAATAGCACTATTGCGCAGAATTAGATTAGATTTACTTAACACTTTAAATTCTTTTTTTTTCAACTTACGGTTTCAAAGTATACTTTAAATAGCAGTTCAATTTTGTTGTGGAATGAACCTGCTTGCTTTAGGTAACTGCCAGCTCCTTCGACGTTGATGTTGCCAGTTTTGAGTTTCAAGGCCAGTTTTCCACTCACATCTAGAAAGTCTTTAGCCTGCTCTAAATCGGAAATTATCTTGTACTCAGAAGTCGTAATGTATTTATCGATGACCTGAAATTTTAATAAATGCATAATGTTTAAAACAAAAAAGCTCTTAACAAACAGTGAAATATTCAAATACATTCACAATATATGTTCTTTTAACCGTGAGCTTTTCTTTTTAAATTTATGAACTTTTATGAATTTTAGATCTTTACAATGAAAATCAATGTAAAACGATTAGAAAATTAATTAATGCGTGCATAAAACGTTATTTGGTGAAACGTATTTTACTTGCTTCGATGGGTGTAAGTAAATTTCACTGTCGAAGTACATTAGTACTGTTGGTGAAAGATAATTGCAATTCATATGAGTCCAGAGGTTATTAAAAGATTCAATTTTACAGTAATCTGCGCATCCATTTAATAATGCCTAGTTCATTGAAATCCTCATGTTAGAAAATAAGTCTATTTTTACACATAAAATAATAGTATAAAACGATCACAAAACTCAATAAAACATTTTGAGTATCAGAAAATTAACTAATATTAAAAAAAATTTTTTTTCTAAAAGATCCAACAAAAAATAGTTTGTAGAGAAATTCTACTTGGCGAAAGAAGAATCATGTGAATCAATCATCAGCCCTGCTATATGCAGATCACGAATACAATTTATAGCAAAATTCCTTTTTTTTTTTCATTTTGTTTAAGTTTTACTGTTTCCAAATAAATAATTATCGAGCGATTTTTTTTGTTTTCAAAAATCATGTTAATTTGACTTTTTTTTTTTTTTTGAGTATCGTGTATTCAATCAAAATCAGATTTCTTGTTTTTCTTGCTAATAGAAACCTAAATTTCTTTTTTCATATTAAAATCATTACTCGTTATTATTTCAAAAACAGCGAAACTTGATACTTTAAATTCTACGTTCGTTCTTGAATTATTTTTTTTTTTTCTGAATTGTACACTTACGACGAGGTTTTAAATACTGGAAATTTTCTGAAAGAAGTCTTCAGGAAGATACATGAGACACAATCGGTGCTGTCGCGAAAAAAAAAATAAAAATAAATAAATAAATAAAATGTAAGGAAGAATCTTAGGCTTACCCTGCCACTGCTATTTGCGACATTTGCGTCAAACAAATCAGGTCCAACTGTGTCCTGATCCATGTTGTATCCCCTTCCCAGAAGACCGGGAATTATGTAAAAGACGAGAGCTGACGTAGCCCCCATGATGACTTGGTGAGGCTTTTTTTTTTTATATCAGAAGTGACTACCACAGTGCCAAAACCTGTAAATATTGAGAAAAAAGAAATTGTTGTTTCTTGGTTTTCTTTGAAAAAGCGAATGCGTTTATTTTCTTTATTTAATTTGCAAAGCATTGTTATGAAAATTTTAATTTAGGAGGATATCTGGGATATTTTGCAGGATGGCAATATTTTGCGATTCATGTAGTCTCCAACTCATGTAGGCTACTGCTGTTTGATTGATGCAAGCATTCAATTTGCAAAAAACGCAACTAACCATTGTCACATTATAAACAACAGTATCTCAAAAACAGAGAGTATCTCAAAAACACTGAGATCGGCTTTTATGCCTTAAATATTAACCTAGACAAACGCAATAAATTACGTAGTTAAGTAAAAGGAGTGCTTAATTTATTGAATCAATTAAAATTTTCAGGGGAGTAAATTTGAGTAAATATAAAATTTGAATTTTTATAAAGCCCCTGTACAAAAATATCCATCCAAATTATTCAAATGTGTTTTGTAGATGTATTACATGTTGTACAAAATTTCAGCCTTTCATCATCGAATGAATCTTCAAAAAAAGTTGATCAGGCTCATGAAATTAAAATGTAAACGTTTATAGCTAGAAAGTAAATAATCGTTTTCTTTAGTATTTTCTGTACGATCTCCGAGACGTTATCGTCCGAGGTCAATGAATTATTAAAATTTTTATTGCAATCTTTTAAGTATATTTTTTTAAATAATTTTTTTCTTGAGATAAATTCACAAAATGTTTCAAAGATTTTAAGTATTGAATTTTTATAAAAAAAATTATACTTATATCTAGATGTCAAGTTTTGTTTTATTTTTATTTTTATTTTTAATTTTTAATTAATTAATTAATTAATTATATAATATCATTATTTCAAAGTATATTTTTCAGTTAAATGAAGACTAAAAAATTTTGTTACAACAAATGTGTTTTCAATCAAAATTTACAACATTTTAATAACTTTCAGTAATATTGTGAATCTCTTGGAACACAAAATGCAAAAACTGTTAATTACTTACTTTATTAAGATTATTCCTACATATTCATAAAAACGTCTCACAAGGAGTAGTGAATGCAAAATATTCTTAAATGGACTAAATTTGGAAAAACATTGAATAAATTTAATTCAAACTATATTTTTAAATTTACCGTCACTCCAATTCAATTAAAAGTACGGGTATTTTTATTAAAAATACCCTTTCATTACTTAAAAATATTACTTAAAGCTAGACACTTACCTTAAAAGTATTTTTACTGTTTAGGTACAGCGAATTGAACTGGTCATAAAGAAAAATTTGAATTTTCAAGAGATCAATTTGGAGCTGTGGAAGAGAACTTGTAGTGGAAATATGAAAGTCCCTTCTGAGAGGTTGGATGACGGCGGAAGATAAACAATTCTGATAACAACATTCAATCAATCAATCTGCATTATCAATGAAAAAAGAAAAAAAAAACACTCTCCTGAAAAAAAAAAGTACTCTGCTATAAATATTTTGTCTGAATTGAAATAAAATAAAGTATTATTAAACTGGCTGCCTTGATCTCTTAAAAGGTGTAGCTAAGAAATTTTCACTCAATCACTCTTCGATAACTAGATGCTTGATCTATGTTCCTAATAAAAAAAAAGATTTGGAACTTTTTTGAAAACTCTTGTTGTTGTTGTTTTTGTTACTAATGCCCTCTGACAATCGTGGAGTGGGGCCAGATCCTTCATGTAGAACTGCGATGGGCGAAGGGGAGCGGCTTCTATTTTAATAAACCCCAGTGGAAGGAAGACCGACTTAGCTCGAGGTCTCCTAATAATTGAATCCCTTCCAGGTGAGAGACCTAACATTTGGATCGGCACTCCCAGTGGTATCGTGTGACCATGGTAGACACGGGAGCCACGAACGAATATTATGTGCACCAGCTCACATTAGCGTACACAGTTCCACAGCAGTTCAGCCGAGAGAAATTATCACCTTCTCAAGCGCTGACCAAAGTAGGCACCGCTTCACTTTCCATGTTCTTATGGGAATGAAAATTTCGCGACTAGGCCACTGAGGGATTGAAAACACTTGTAACCTCTTGCAAGCTCTTGAAAAGTCTTGTAACCTATTTTTACCCTATTCCAACAAATATAAAAACTGTGATGGAGAAAGGTTTATAATCGATATCTTCAGCAAAAGTTTTCTGTCATGCTTTCTTTAATTGTTGTTAAATTATTAAATTATTATGAATTACTGTTCTATTTTCGCCACAATCGTTATTTCACAATCAGTAAAACTGAAAATGGTACATTTCCCCCCCCCCCCATTTTTTTACATTTGTTGAAAAAAATCTCTTAAATCGGTTGAAATGTTGCTTTAATACTTTAAAGCAGTGGTTCCTGATCTTTTTCTGTGCAAAGTCCTTTATAAAATCCATGAGAATTCGGCGAAACCCATGTGTAGTCGTTGTATACTAGTACATTATTTTTGCAAACCTCTTTACATAGTAGCACTTCTAGTTCAACAGACGTTCAAAACGTGTCAAAAAGATGTTTGATATTCGTAGCCCGTTTTTCCCAACAATGACATTTTCATTAAAATTTTCAATAAATTTCAATTTTTTTAAGTAAATATATATATGATTTAAATTGCTATCATTCTTAAGTTATTTCTTTGAAACACACCCAAAAGAATAGTCAGAATGTTACATATTATTTATTTTAAGAAAATCATCTCGGAACGTCGTCGGATACCTTAAAGTTATCTGTATATCCTTTTCTAAAGATATACACGCAGTGTTTTTTAAACATGAAATATTAATTTCAATAATGATCCATGACTTTAACTTTTTTTTTTTAATCAGACTTTTTTCAATTCGTCTAATACTTCTGAAAGGAGGATGGAGTAGGAAAAATTTTATAAAGAAGAACAAGGAAATTCTTACAAAGTTGATGATGAAGACGAATATTTCCAAAAAAGTGTTATTGTGTAGAAATTTCGTTCAAACCCTCTCGTCTAATGTAAACAGGCAAAATAAATGTGGTATTACGGATGATTATCTGCGCGTGGGATCTAGGCCGAGCGGGGAGAGGGGAGATGCCCTCCGTAGGGGAC
Organism: Cheiracanthium punctorium; assembly: GCA_038373885.1. Taxonomy (NCBI): domain Eukaryota; kingdom Metazoa; phylum Arthropoda; class Arachnida; order Araneae; family Cheiracanthiidae; genus Cheiracanthium; species Cheiracanthium punctorium. The sequence goes on along the minus strand of JAWZYV010016091.1, from coordinate 316,131 downwards.
TTTCTAAGGCATCCTAACCCGTATTTACGAGAACATTCGGAGAAAACCATGGAAAACTCCTAACGGCTAGGTCAGCAGACGCTACCTGGTTTTCAAGTATATTGGAATAAGTAATATTTAATGTCGAAAGGAGCTTTCAAAAAGAATATATGCTATAAATGAGGAGTCAACTCTGTTTAACAAGAGGTTCTTTGAAGTTACCGAGGAAGATGTTAGTAATGAATATTAAACTGAATAAAGAATACTTAAACACATTTAATATTTTTTTGATTCAACACCTATTCCTTAAGATGAGAGTCACTATCTAACATGTTACTATATTTCTAATTTTTCCTTTGATCCATTTTTGAGGGATGCGCGAACAAGCCTTTAGACAATTTTCATATAATCCGAAATGTATGCAACATTTTGAATAAAAATGAGGCCTATAGTCAAAGTTAAGTGACCACCTATCATGCAATTAAATTTCATTTTATTCTCTCAAGCAGTTTTCACCTGATGCGCAAATAAAAATTTACACATTTGGAATTAAATTTCGTGAATTCTTATATCTTACTCAAAGATTTGAAAAAAGCGAAAGAATATAGACGCTTATCGTTTAAATTAAGCGAATACATTTCTAGATACTAAATTTCATTTCATTCGTTTCAGAGATTTTTATGATATGAACGAAGAAAAATGATCTTAAATTGCTGAAATTTTAGGAAAATTCCACATTCTCTTCAAAATTTAGAAATATTTCGGAATTTAAAGCTTAAAGTAAGTAAAAACCTATAATGATACTAAATTTCATTTCATACGCTTCAGCAATTCTAACTTGATACTTGAACGAAAACAAGCAATATCAACCGAATGACATAATGACAGTGACAGACAGACTTTTTTTTTCTTTCTTTCGCTGCCGTTTTGAATTTATAAGTAATCGAAGCGGATAGAAATTAAAAAAAAAAAAAAAAAAAAAAAAAAAAGAAAAAAAAAAAAAAAAAGAAAGAAAGAAACTCCAAGTAATGTACAGACAAAAGTCCTATTTTTAAATGTGTGTTTATAGGGAAAATGTGTCTTTTATGCTTTATTTATTTATCTATTGAATTAATCTTGTACATAGAAAATATATACATATATATTTATGATTTCTCAAGAAGCCTAATTCTACGTTACCTTTGCACAGGTAGTTTTCATTTTTAATTTCATTTTCATTGTTAGCAGTTTATCTTCTGTTTAGAGAACTTTTAAAGACTGAAGTATTGTTCATTGTTTTATGCGGATAAGTGATAGCTTAAAAAATACTTGGAAACATTGAAAGAGGAAGTTCCACTCTATTGTAATAAACTTTTAACTCTAATTTCGAAAACTAAACGTGAATGTGATTCCTTTTAGTAATACCCAGCTTAAATATTATAATTTGTTAACTGCTAGAAACCAATCTAGATTTAAAACGCTTTTTCAAAAAGTTTCTCTCTCATACTTTATTGCTTTTTATAAAAGATTTTCAGAAATTTTTTGTACAAATATTAACATTTCAATATAATACCTGTTTGAGTACCTTTTTTTTTGCACAGAAATGGAGAGTGTTAAAAAAATTAAATAATTTATCCATCTGCTACAGGGATAACGCGTTCTTTAGTCAGATATAAACGGAAATTTATGCGCCGTCAATCAAGAGACATCTGCTTTTGAATTGCCCCGAGTCTGATTACTGGAAAAAAAAAGAGAAGCAATTGCTTACTTTAAAAGTATTAAAAAGTGCTTCCAAAGGTAGAAGAACTGGGACCTCAATTTCACACCTTTTAAAATTGAATAGCGTTTTATACTCACCACGTTATAAATCTCCTGAGTTGCTTTCCTCAACTTAAAGGCTTAATCACGGTCTAATTGCTTCTCAATGTAACAGACTTTTCCATTTCTATAAATTAGATTTACAGAACAAATACCTGTTGTTTTACTACTACACTTGCACAAATCTCAAGCAACATACATAGGAAGTTGGGGTACAATGAACTATGCTGTCTAAAATCAATAGGATTTGTCACTGAAAGTTGAAACTCACACACCTATTATACAAATATATGTTCCAGCTACTGATGTGATTAAGAAACAATCGCATTGTTACAGCAAAAAATATAGAAAGTTACTGGATTTTCACCATTGAAAGTAAATTTCGTTACGAAAAGTAATTTTGTTTTACCTCCTTGTTTCCATATGTATAATTATTCCACTTTCAAATATGGTGATCATTATGGTGTGGTGCTCGCACTCCCAAAGTCAGAATTTAAAAAAATAAACATTAGGAATTTGTAAAACTTCATTTAGTTTGTAGCCTCAATTTGGGGTACAATAAAACACTTGTAGATGGGATACAATGAAATATGTTTCCTTCTAACCCGGGTGAATGCATTCACTTAAAATAAAGATGTTACTATTAAATATTTAGATTGAGATCTCTAGAGAGCACATAAAGTTGACAAGAAATTAATGTTATAAATCGTACTCTCTCTTCTTCAGAGATGGTGACAATCCAGATTGTCTTTCAACTAACAATCCAAACAGTACAGATTATGAGATATTCTCACATAACATGCATGACACAAGCAGTATCGCTCTAAATGGTTATATTTTAATCGATGAAGGTGAACTTAAATGTACAGAAATGTAGTCTGTTGGGGATATAATAAACTTAATAGAATGCGAAGTTCTGTACGTCATACGACTAAGTCCAAGATTCAAATTTCTGCGTTCTTCAGAAACATACATTTTTGAAAAAATTCTAACTGTATCAAAACTACCACCTCCTGTTCCTTCAGGTGGTACAGAAAGGAAAGCAAGAATGCTTATTTTTGAATTTGATTTTAGTAAATTTAATATAAAATGAAAAACTATAGGTTAATCTCCAATAAAAGTATTATGCTTTCATCTTAAGCTATAACAGTTTAATTGTATATAAATTTGTTTTTTCCATTTAAATTTTATATTTATGCCTTGCAAATGTTTAATATAAATGCACACAAAACATATTTGGTGAAATTTTAATTTTGACTCATAATATTTGAATGTTTGTGTTTTTAAGGGTTTCATTGTACCCCGATATATGAGGTACACTGAAACACTGACAAACATTTACCTTTTGTACTTTTTTAAATATGTAAAAGCTATTTAAAAGCTCATAAAAATTCATTTAGATGGAGAAATGAGTAGGTTAAAAGTGTCCGTTAATTTTATTTTGTACATGCAAATTTGTGAACAGGGAAAAAAATTAATAAATATTGTTGCATTGTACCTAAACTTCTCCTATTTATTACCAATGTGTTCACGTGAAATCTCTCCAACGTTGAATACTACGCATAAACAAATAAACCGCATTCTACAGCTCTAGATATGAATCTCGCCTAGTGAAAAGATTAACTCTTTCCGGAGGAGCACGTGTATGGGCGTTTAGAGGAAATTTACCGCCAAAATCGGTGAGCACACATATGTGACTGCAATCAATTTGCCAAAAGACAGCTGCTTCGTATACACTTTTTTAAAAGGAACAATTTGTATTTGAAATAAAAGATGGTACATTCCTAAAACGATCTCTAAAAGTTTTCTGTTTTTTTTTTACGGATACCAGTAGCCTCCAGGAATACTTTTTATGCTTTTTTTAAATTCAAATTTGTATTTTGTTTTTCTAGGGGAAATGTCTGTGTTTATACATTATCGAAGTATTTCGGTAATGTAAACAAAATGCACATGTTGTTATTTTCACTGTCCAGTCCGCTCTTTTGCAGTCGGCAGTTTTCGTTTTAACTTTTTATTTTTCAGAGGAATGTGGAATATTTGTTCTATAATAGTATTTTCATAGTCTGGTGTCAGAATATTAGCCTGATCGAGGTGAAAATATGGCTTAGAGAAAAAGAGGATTAATGCATTAAATCATTTTATCTCTATTGGAGCAATACGATATACTAATTAAAGTACAGTGGATAGTACGGATTATTAATCCATTCATCTGGAAATGAATGGATTGATGATGATATAATAGGACTGGTTTTGAAGTAATCCGTACTTTAGTAGCCGGTATCGCACACAAAATGTACCGGTGGCCACCGTATAAGTACCACGAAAAAGATACGCCTCTTTTAAAATAATTTAAAAATATACCACTCTTTAATTGCACATAAATCTCTCTAAATCTTTATTTGAAATGTAAATTCTCATTACACTGTTAAGATTAAATTTGTTTTTAATCGCTACCCTAGTTTATTAAAGGGAAAACATTTCTTTCAAGCTGAGTATTAATTTTCATACAATCTCTTTCACTTCTAAGGTTAAAAATTACACCCGAGAAAAACATAATGTTACATGCAATGCTTTCTTTGTCTTTGATCATGCTGAAAAAAATAATATGAAATGCAATGTAATTTTGAAGCAGATCTGATTTCATGCACGCTTAATGGTGAAAAATTTCCGTCCCCCAAGGTAATTTGCGTAGCGCCACTTTTGTTACCGTTGTAACTTCCGCAAAACTCGGCAGCCATTCGGAAAGACTTAAGTCAATATGTTCGAGTTTAACATCGGGAAAGGGAAGATCTTTATAAATAGGAGTTAAAAGTGTTTGCACGAACCAGGAACAGACAGCTGATGTTAAGGAAACAAGATCACGTATTTAACCCATTTGTGCCTGGATATTTTTGCGACTTTCTTCGATTTTTACTGATAACACAAATAATAGATAAATTTCTGATGTCAACTTCTTGAACAAGGGATGATTTCTTTTAAAATCATTATGCATAAAAATTGAAATATCAATATACTACTTGGTCATGTTAAAATATTTTGTAGAGTTGAGGCTCAATGCTCATGAATAAAGGCTAGGAAAAATAAATAACGTTTTCGACTAATAGCGAAAATGCCGTCCCAAAAAAGGGACGCTAGGCATAAATGGGTTAGTAACGAAACTGTCGAAACTGTTTTCAAATGGTTTACCCACTACATTGGCAAGTAGGTAATTTCGTTCTTTCTGCGACAGAATGATCTAAAACAAGGTGATACATACACTAGTTTTGATAGAGAGTATTATTTTACATGATCTAAATATAAAATCTAATTTGTGCGACGTAGATTAACGTCTGTCCTGAACTAGTCATTGGTGACAGAGCACAATGGATTCGTACTCTGTAGTACGTTTCGGCGAAAAATCTGTTACTTATAAATGAATAAGATATATGGGATGATACATATATAAATTTCATTTCATCTGACATACGTTTACGGCATTTAGATCGACAAACAAACCGAAATCCTAAATACTTTTAAAACTTATTTGAAAAGTGAATGAAGGATGCACAAATCTAAACAAAGAAAAATAAACGACGAAGCATGCATTTACTGTTGTATATTTTATTGTGGAATGCTAATACTTCTAGATCGTCAAACAAAGCACGAGGTTACACACATGTGCTTTTTTTTATTTCCAGCAAAAAATTATGTAAAACAAGGAACAACGTACTGTAAGAGTTTATAAAAGACGACCACCCTTCAGAGAACAAACTACACAAGGCACTAACTGGTCGTTGATGTATGTCTCAGGCAGAGATCCTCCGTTGCGGACAACAGTGAGAGCTATTGAGTTCTGCTGATCGTCAACTCTAAGTGATCTTGGATCGGAGGGAGTGTCGTCGACGCAAATGTACTGGGTAGTGTGGGCATCATTTGTTGGTCCACTCATGAGATACCCGCTATACTTGAGGTCCCAAGAAGCAGGGCATTTATTGGTGGCAGAAAATACGGAAACGGTTGAGGCATCCAGCTGGTGGCATTTGGCGCAGGGGACCACTGCATCAGAGACGTATCGGGCGGCACTTCCGTTGAAAGGATTGGCACTCCTGCTTACGTTTCCGTAAGTAATGCCAGCTGAAAAGGAAAGATAATTCTTTCATACACGTTGAAAATTTACATGTAAAGACCTTTATTTACTATTCTTAGTTTAAGTGATATATATACTAAGTTTGTGAGATCGATTGCAAGACTAGCGTCACATAGGAGGGGAATTTAACCTTATCATTATAGATAATCATTACGCCGTAAAACAATGGTATTCAACCGGGTCTCTACCTCTCACTAGTGCCGTTCATGTTTCCATGGTAGGTGGTAGGAGTTTTGTCAGTTACTGTCGCGTATATACGACTCCGTCAGAGCAGGTTGTACTGCAAGTGAGGATCACTAGATGTCCACCAATCGAGCTGAACTAGTTTCACGGTGCTGAGGTGTTGTACGTACTTTGTAATGAAGCAGCTATCTAAAAGAAAACTTACATCTAGCTTTTCCTTTCCGTCAGTATTATGAATAAAGAGATCTCCGACAGTCCCGTAATACCCTTAGTTTCAGTTAACTATATTTACAGTTTTTCTGTGTGGACCACTATCATGTTTTTTTGCGCGGTAAATAAATATACTTTTTAATAGTCTTAAACAAGAATCTTCATTTCACGTAATAAACCAGAGAACCTCTTTATGTATCCGGATTTTAGATAAAATTCCGCCATTGAAAAATCTAATCAAACGTTTAACCCATTTGTGCCCAGATATTTTTGCGACTTTCTTCAATTTTTGCTAATACCAGCAATAATAGCTAAATTTATGATGTCGAATTCTTGAACAAGGGATGATTTATTTTAAAATCATTATGTATAAAAATTGAAATGTCAACATCCCATTTGGCCATGTTAAAAGATTTTGTGGAGTTGAGGTTCAATACGGGTGAATAAAGGCTAGAAAAAACAACTAATGTTTTCGAGCTATAGCTAAAATGCCTTCCCAAAAAAGGGACACTAGGCATAAATGGGTTAACATACAGGCTCGTGGTTAGCAACCGGAGTATCTAAAAATGTGTTTCATTGAATCTGTTTTAAATTAGTCATTTTTTGGGTGTTTACGGTGCTATAAAACAATTTCAAATGCAGCTAAACCAATTGAAAAAGCTTTTTATAGTATAAAGTATCCGGATGACAAAATATTAATGTAGTAAACAGCTATTAAGTTTCGCAGCATCATTCTCAAGGATCTCATTAATACTTAATTTTATTAGATTTTTATATATGCAGATTGTATTTAAAAAGATGCATTTAACTTCAAAATTTACTAAATCTCCACTCAGTAAAAGAGAGCACTTTGCAATCACATGAAATTTATCTTTTGAGAGCTGATGTACTATGGAAAATTTTACCTCTTAACGGTTTAATAAAAATGAACATTAAAAATAAAAATGCTGGTTATGTTTGGTATAAAAATGCACAAAAAATGAAATTGCATACAAATAACCTAGATCCGATTTAATTCTTCTACTACTACTAAAAAAAGATAAACTAATATTAATTTTTAATAAATTGGTTATAAGATTATTTTTCATTAATTATTGAAGATGATGTTAGGCAAATAGAGACCTCTGGGTTTTCTGAAGTAGTTGGTTAGTTGGAAGTAATTTTGAATGACATTTTCGGAAGTTTTAGGAGTACGTTTTCTTTGATAGAGCAAGGCGGATGTCAGCTTGTAGGTGTTTGAACATTGCAGCAGGTTTATTGCACGAAACTGTGCTACTGCTCTGCGTAATCGTGGCAGCTATTTGCTATATTCATATTTTAATATTTCGAACATAATTGTCATTTTGGTAACAACTGAGCAATTTCAACGCTTTATGCGGTGATTAAGCGATCCATTTCGTAAATGCAGCGCCATTTTTGGCAACAGTCTAGTCTACAGTTTTACCCATATAGAAAACATGAATTGGATCCCCGTTTACTAGACTAACCATGCCATAATTCATTTAGAACACAAAATATCGACAACCGCTGTACTATACAATGGAAACACACGTCAAGAATTTCTGACTTACTGATTAATGACTGATATCCAATATCATTTAATCGGTACGTATTCCCTGTCTGGCTTGTTGGCATACAGTCGTACTTTGTTACTCCACCAATACCTTCCTTCGTCGAGCCTACTGTGTAGCCGTCGAACAGTTTCACAGTCTCACTGCCAGGACAACTGCTGTTTCCAAAGTGTATGTACGAGTCTGTAGTCACTTGAGAGTTGGTCGCCACTATTGGAAATGCAACAAACATAAATCATGCAGGACGCGCTTCATCAATTATAAAATAACGTTTTTCTGTGCTTATACTACTGCAAAACGAAACGGTTAACCTGCTCGCAGCCAATTTTGAAAAGGGGCGAGACGGTAGAATTACCCTTTCTGTGCCAATTATTGCATTCAAATTTAGTCTTAGAAAGCTTCATTGTGATTTTTTTTTTTTTTTTTCGCAAGAGACCGCCTTTTTGGACGAACAAGTTAAAAGTGAAAGAAGCATTTTAAAAAAATTACTATTATTAATAACTGAGCCTAGATCTTGATCAGTTAGCTAAGCAAATTTTTAACTGTTATAAAAATGCTATAAACTCTATTTCGATCCTTTTCAATGGAGAATAGGATACCATGAACTTCAATAATATATTAACTTCGCTCTGCTTTAACTACATGGACGTTCATAAAATGTAGTTTAAGTAAAGATTTCCTATAGACCTTAATACATTAGAATTAACTTGTTACATCCATGCAAAAAAACTTATTAAAGCAATATACACTCTTTTCATTAATATACATGGTTCTCTTACTGCGTAATTTACTAATGGTTCCACCACCGACGGGGGTATGCATCTCTCAAAATTGAGACAAATGCCGCCCACTTCGGCGCCTTTGATGGAATGATGCCCAATTTGCCACCAAAAACATTTTTCAAAATATGAACTTGGGCAATACCACCTTTGGCGAGAAATTACCAAGCCCTGATCTTATTTAGTGAACTTTTTAAAAATTCATAACTCGCATTCTAATTAGCCGATTTACATGCAAAAAATACGGATTTTGAATGCTGAAAGTTTAGAGCAATAATTTTAGACTAAATAAATCCTTAAAAAGGCACAAAAAGATGTATCACTACATGTTTTATTTTATCTAGGTAAGAGGCTAAAAACATTATGTGCTTATCGCCTTATGTAGGGTGATTATAATTAAAGTTACGATTTCAAAAATCTAAAATTTTAAACCTACTAGTGAGAATGACGTGATATTTTAGGAGAGCAATCGTGAGGCAATGGAATTTTGTATGGCGAAGGAAAATAAATAGTTCTGATATGTGCCGATAGATGGCAATGTCAGGTTAATGTCAGGGGAAAGACCAAAAATGGATTCGTTAAACACAGGAATGTTGTTAACTAAAAGGAAACAATAGAGTTTATGGGTTTAATACAAATTTATTAGCGAAAAGACAAGAATACGTGTGTGCAGCGACAACAGTCATAATGGCAAAACAAAAAACAAGCTTCATAGAACAAACATTTTACTGCTGATTAAGGCATAAGTTGTTCGATATACCCTCTGCCGAGTTCTGCTTCTAACTGGAAGCGCAAAATGGCATGCTCCACAAACAGATCGGAGGGTATCTGTACTGATGAAATGGATGTGGTGTTTGATGCGTGCCTTCAAGTCGGCTGGATCTGCAATCCGTCCGATGTAAACAACATTCTTCAGGTAACCCAAAAGCCAGAAATCACACGGGTTTAAATCAGGGGAACGTGGCGGCCTCGCTGCTGGAAAATGGCGGTTTATGATCCTATCATCTCCGAAATGAGCACTCAGCAGCCCCTTCACAGGAGTAGCAATGTGCGGAGGAGCGGCGTCTTGCATGAACATTATGCGATCCACACACTTACGCTGTTGAAGTGCCGGAAGGACATGGTTACGCAAAAGTGCTTCATACGGTTTTCCAATAACGGTGCAGTTAACGGGACCCGCAAATGTGATCTCCTTGAAGAAAAACGGACCTACGATAAAAGCTGCCCTTATTCCGCACCACACAGTGCCTTTTCCAGACTGAAGTGGTAACGGTTGTAGCTGGAACGGATTCTAGGTCGCCCATATCCTGCAATTTCGCGTATTTACAGAACCGTGCAAATGGATGTGGGCTTTGTCAGACCACAGAATGTTCCATAGCCATCCGTTGTCCACTTCCATCCGGGCAAGAAATCGTAGTGCAAAAGAATCCCGTGTTTCCAGGTCAGCAGGTAGAAACTGCTGCACATAAGTTATCTTGTACGTATAACAGCGCAAGATGTTCCGTGGGACTTTACGCACTGCGCTGTTCGGCATATCCAACATTCGGTCAATTCCCCGTGCACTCCTGCTTCCAGCATCACTGTTAGTCTGTTCTTGTAATGCTGTAGCTACATCTTCCACTTCCGCAGCCGAAACTGGTTTTCTTCCTCTACTTCGTTTCACGTCAAATGAACCGGCCTCTTCGAATTTAGCAATCATTTTCCGTAGACCATTTGTGGATACTGGAAGACTGGCGATTTTATGGATTTTAATGTCCGAAAATTCCGTAATAGCTGTAAGTGCACACTCATCCTTCTGACAATAAAGCTTCAAGAGCAGTGTGCGGTCCTTCATAGTCAGATTCATGATGAAGCATTCATGCAAGGAGCTGGTGCTCTGCATTTTTATGACAGCTGTGTCTGCAGTGCGCATGTCTCGTTTTAGTAATTTGCCTATCTCCAGACAATGGGAACCTTGACAGCGCCATCTGTCGGCACATATTGCAACCATTTTTTTCCCTTCGCTATACGAAATTCCATTACCTCACGATTTTTCTGCTGAAATATCACGCCATTCTGACAAGTAGTTTTAAAATTTTAGATTTTTTACATCGAAACTTTAATTATAATCACCCTGTATTTATCACCACAAAGATCTAATTTAGCATACTAAATATATATATCCTAGGGATAAAATTATGAAATTCTTCGATATTATTCCATATTATTATTCGATATTTTATAAACCTGAATGAAATCCAAATTATTGCTGTTATTATTATTATTATTATTATTATTATTATTATTATTAATTTCTAATATAGCATTGAAAATTTCCTAAAATAGTTCACTGGCGAATTATACAGTGTCCCAAAAAGGTGGTAATAGGCTTTAAATCATTATTTGAGGTTAAGTGGGCAATGCAAATTGATATGCGCAAATATCACTGTACGCATCAATATATAATATACATCGAGTTCTATGATATACTTTTGTATGTTATTCTTATATATTATACCTCTACTTCTAGCCCGTTGTGAAGATAATTACAGCGGCCGGCAGTTTCTGTAATTTAATCATATCCACCTTATCACACTATACAGAGTGTCCTAAAAAGTTGGTATCACTCTATAATTCTTCATCTATTAGAGATAAGTGCCAATATAAATTGAAAAAGATGTTCAAAATAAGCAAGGAAAAACGACTACGTTAAGGAAACATTCCTCTCGTTATTTTTCAAAAAGTTAAATTTTTAAAATTTGTATATATGATGAATTTGATGAATATGATAAAATTTGTATAAAATATGATGTGCAAAATTTCAGCCTTTCATCATACAAAGTCCCATACATAGTTTTAAAGAAAGATGATCAAGGGCTAATACAGGAATTTGAATGTCTAAATGATAGAGTAGAAAAAATTATTTTCTTTCGTAATTTCTGCCCGACCCTTGAAAACACGATCATCTTACGCGATTTTTTAGTTTCGAGAGACATTGAAAAGGGATCTAAGTCAGAATGCATTTACCTTCATATCTGTGACATTTTTTAGGATATATTTCTCAAGTTTAGTCCTTCACTTCGTTAGTGCATAAGAACTTTACTAAGTGGGAGTTTTTTGTCCGGGGATCGTATACAAATTTAAAAAGTGTAACTTTTTGAAAATTAACGAGAGGAAAGTTTTCTTAAAGTACTCTTTTTCCCCCATCTTCTGAACATTTAAAAAATTTTACATTGTCCACTTATCTCTAATAGATAAAGAATTAAAGCGTGTTACCACCTTCTTGGGAAGTATGATAAGGTGGATTATTATGAAATTACAGCAACAGCCGGGCACTGTAATTATCTTCACAACGGGCTAGAAGTAGAGGTATAATATGTAAGAAAAACATACAAAAGCATCATAGAATCGACGCATATTATATATTGATGCATACAGTGATATTTGCGCATATACTGCAAGATGAGGATATAGGTACGTGAGTTAGAGCATGGACGAGCAAAAAAGGATGAAAGCATAAACACTTTTTAACTTTAATGGGAAGTGTTTGAAAAAAAGAACATTATTTATCAAATCAGATGAAAGCTCAGTCATTAAGCAGTATTTTTAATTACCCGATATGAACCCTAAAAAATGTATGGATACTAACACTGGATACTATACAAAGGTATTTTTGTATTTTTGTTAGTGCATATACTTTTGCAAATAATGACACATTTAGTAAAAATTTAAAGCATAGAAAAATACTTTAAAAAATAGAATATCATACAATCTTTTTATACAAGGAATAGCATTTTCTTACCATAAATAATTTTACAAATATTTAAATAAAAACAATAAAATATCATACCACCTCATTATTCAAAGGAATAGAATTTTCTTACCATAAATAATTTTACAAATATTTAAATAAAAACAATAAAATATCATACCACCTCTTTATTCAAAGGAATAGAATTTTCTTACCTTCTTTTTCCTGCAATAAAGATAGATACATATTTTAAAAAAGGAATGTTAAAAATAAAATAAAGACTGAAACTTTAAACCTTTGTGATATTACTCTACACAAGTAACAACATCTGTGCAATAAGTATGAGGTACATTAACATGATAGCAAAACAAAGCAAATGTAACAGAAGCAACTGAGAAATTCTCCGAATTTCACACATATTTAAAACAGTTTCCAGATTACATAATTGAATTTTATCTTAAAACATCAAATATAATAAGTATTATCGTACCAAATATCTATTTTAGTTGAGATACGTTTAAAATCAGCATGTTATTACCAATATATAACGAGGTATGAGAATCCTTATCAGAAGAAACTGTTTTCTAATAAACTGTATCAGAAGAAACTGTATTGCTATATGCAGGGTACCTCCTTTCCCGAAAAGAAAGAAGAATCTGAATCTAAGGAAGATTTTAATCTTAATTTTCGCAGATAGACTTTTTAAGCCTGCGCTCATGACTTAATGTTTATCTTTTTACACAAATTTGAACTTTTAAAGGTTTATATTTCTTTAAATTTGTCAAATTACCAACGCTGTTTGCTCAGTTGAAGTCTTTATCCACTCCAAATATGAAAACTAAAAATTTAGAGAGCTACCCATTAGGGTTTCTTATAATTCTTAGCTACGCAAATACAAAAATGAATATCATTTTGACCAGAATAACAAAATCTTTTATATGGTTTCGAACCAAGCACATAATATCAGGCACCCCTTCAAGTTCAATTGCAGGTATGTTAACATATATTTTAAAAAGTATTAGTTTATATTTAAAGGCATTTAAGTTTGCCAACTATAATGAAAAGAAAATGTTTACATGTGCTATGACTTACTAAAATAAAATGATTTATAACTACTTTAAAATATATGAAAATAATCCGGACAATCATTTTTCTTTGGGATTTTATAAATTATACATAATGATTGAAGTCTTATATATTATATTGCCAACACATTTGCAGCATTAGTAGTCAATCAAAATAATACACTGTAAAAAAATAATGTGTGTGATACATTCTGATTTAGCAGATGAAAGTGCGTCTGAAAAATAGCGACCAATCAACAGAATGCATTTTGTGAATTGCAGGAAGAGAATACCTTCTTTTTTCTTTCAACGGGCGGGCACTGGCCGATTAGGCAATGTCCACAACTGCCTGAAGGTATTGGGGGCATTTTATTATGGGGTCATCCAGTAAGTGGCCAGCGTTACCCCCCATAAAGAGACGGACAAGTTGGCATCCATGCCCAAGCCCGTATTCGAGCCCGGACCCAAGGTGTGACAGAATGGTTCTTAAGCTACTACACTCCCTGGGCGCAATACGTGAAGACTCGATCTGAAGGATTTTATACTGAATATATTTATCTTCGCTGGGTGGTGCATAAACATTATATTTCCCATAAATAAAAACTCCCATTCCTTAGAGTTCTACCTTATGTTCAAATGTGATAATGGCAAGGGGTTTGGTAATATTTATACACAGAGATCTGAAATGAAGCATACAATATTTGAAAAAGTGAACTTACAACTTCTTTTATCAGCCTTCGGACTTTTGACAAATAGCTTTTAGCAACTATCTGCTTATCACCATTTAATGCGCTCGGATCAGATGTCAAATCTACTTTAGAAATGAGAGCGTAGCAAAAGTTCATGTCATCGTTCAATTCCTTCATCAATTGGCCAATCTGAAAAAAAAAAAGACATATAAAGCATTGATTGTAAAAACTTTTCCAATCCAACTTTTTTAAGCACTAGAGTGCTATTTCGTTCAAGTCAGTATTTTCTATTGGCATAATTTGTGGACATTTATTGTGGATATGAATTGCGTTGGTACATTTTCATGTCGGCTGTACTAACTTAATGATATCTGCCATGTATGACAAGAAACTAACAAATCCAACAGTTTATTACAAAGGAGAAATATAATTAGAATATCGGAAAACACTCAAAAAACTAGGGTTAAAAGGGGATATAAATAAAAACTTTGTGTAAAAACACACATAAAAGGTACTAATCACTTGGAATGAATGTTTCGGCCGAAAAAAATCTTCAGCTTTCTTCTACCGTCAGTCCTTGTCTCACTGAATAGTGGGGACTGATAGTCAGTCCCCACTATTCTGCGAACACCACATACAAGGTATATTCGGAAAACAATGCATTTTTTTCAGCTGCTCCGCTAATGTCGAAGCGTTCTAAAGAAGTAAAGTTAGATGGAGGGGGCTCTTAGCTATATAAGATTTCCAAGATCTCCAAGATCATTCTGTTCTAAGCTCCAGGAGTATCACGACTGCCATTTCTGCAAACTTCTTATTAGTGCTTGTGCTACGACGCACTTTGGAGAAACAAATGTTTAGGTTAAAAAACTGGTTAACAGCGCACAATGATTGATTCCTGAAGCGTTCTGGGACTGTGTTCTCAAGTTTTCAGGTGGTCGAAGTTGTTTAAACACCACACAACTAATTCCCGAAGCATTCGGAGACTGTGTTCTCAATTTTCCAGGTGGTCGAAGTTGTTTAAATACCACTCAACAATTAATTCTCGAAGCGTTCTGGAATTGCATTCTCATGTTTCCAGGTGGTCGAAGTTGTTTACATACCACACAATAATTGATTCCCGAAGCATTCGGGGACTGTGTCCTCAAGTTTCCAGGTGGTCGACGTTGTTTAAATACCACTCAACAATTGATTACCGAAGCGTTCTGGGACTGTGTTCTCAAGTTTTCAGGTGGTCGAAGTTTAAATACCACACAACAATTGATTCCCGAAGCATTCTGGGACTGTGTTCTCAAGATTTCAGGTGGTCGAAGTTGTTTAAACACCACACAACAATTGATTCCCGAAGCGTTCTGGGACTGTGTTCTCAAGTTTTCAGGTGGCCGAAGTTGTTTGAATACAACATAACAATTGATTCCCGAAGCATTCGGGAACTGTGTTCTCAAGTTTCCAGGTGGTCGAAGCTGTTTAAATACCACTCAACAATTAATTTCCGAAGCGTTCTGTGACTGTGTTTTCAACTTTCCAGGTGGCCGCAGTTCTTTAAATATACCTGGAAAGAGGTGGAAGATGAACCTCTCTCTGACGTGCACAATCCCAGATGCGGTACTACGGAAGTTACGCCGGCCAAGCAAAACATAGCAGCATTTTCACCTTCCCTGTATCTGTCCCCGGCAGACTTCTTATTACTCTTGGAAATGAAGATTCCTCGGAAAGAATTAATTTTGGAGAGACTGAAGTGATCTAAGACACCATTACAACGGTTCTCAACAAGGCCCCTGTCAAAGCCTTTAGGGTGAGCATCGTCAGAGGAAAGAATGTAGATGCCCATGGATAGTATTTACACACAAGGATTTCAAACGTCTGAAGTGATATCTTGAATATTTCTTTTTACAGACATAATAGAAATACTTTCCGGGGGTAACCTTACATAACCTAACGTAGCTTTCCTCTAGTGTAAAGAGTCTAACTGGATTAGCAGCAACAGATGAGCGTTTTTGATGCCGATTTCATCAGCCCAAAATTATAAGAAGGCGTTCGAAATTTGCATTTAATAATCACACTGATTAATTAAGGAACGTACCTTTCTTGAGCTTGAATCACTTAAATCGAAAGGAAGTGATCTGGACCAACTAAAGAGCTTGTTTCTGGCCTCTGATAGCTTTAAATATGCGTCCTGAAATCTTTCAAAACGAATTTTCGTTGCACTGTAAAAAGAAATAATCATTTTCAGAGGTCTCTAACGGAGACAGTTTATATTTGACAACAAGAAATAATGCTTTTTAACAGTGACGGTTGGCTTTTCACAATAATATTAAGAGTGAGGGAGAGGGGGGGGGTATGCACTTTGTGTGTGTGTGTGTGTGTGTGCTGAAACAAAAGCGCAATTCATTAGTTTCGAGAATACAGTGCGTGTACATATTACATGTACTGTGCGTGTGCATATTTCTCCGTTAATTTCTAGCAGACGTTAATTCTGCATTCACATATCTTGGTATTAACATTTTTAGAGTCTCACGGGATCAACATTTAACTCTTTGGGCTAATACTGGAAGTGTTAACATATGTATATTAGGTATGTGTTTGTTGGACAAGACAGTAAAATGCTATGCTAAATTGATATTTCCTTGTGTAGTACATTATTTTTCTCTTTATACAGAGGGTGTTCATACATTTTTGAACGATTTTGATTTTCTCCATGAAGTTAAATATTAATTTGAAAATAAAAATATGATTGGCATCAAATTGTAATAAGGCTTATTTATCGTCTGCAGCATTAAGAATATTCTTTCAAATGTCGCTGAAAAATGAATAATGGATCGAAGGCTATATTTTTGCGCGATCCGAAGAGAAATACTCTTATTAAGTTATTAAAAAAGCTGTCAAAATTATGGTTTTAATATTTCTACACGTAAAATAAGTGACATAATTAATATGAAAGGAAAGAAACGTGAAAGTTTATATTTCACTGGGGAAAAGGCAAAAAATGCATACAAAACAAAGGTACGTACACCTCTTATTAAATCTAAAGTCGCATCTCATGTTTTAAATCAAAATCCAACTACCCAAAGAACTATCTTAAAATCTTTAAATTCTGTAAATTTTTAAAATCTGTAGGAACTGTGAACAAAACTATAAAATCCGATTTAAAGTTAATCAAAGCAAAAATACACGATGTTCATCGCCTAACGCCGAAACATGTTTCTCAGCGTAAGACTATATGTAGATTGTTGTATGAAAATCATTTGGCAGGTGAAAAATGGAAATATGTAGTTACAATGGATGAAGCTTGGATACATTTATTCGACTGCAATAGAAAAAGATCTATTTACTACCGCAAAAGAGGAGAAAAAGACTTAACAAGTTGGTTTAGAGAAAACAAGGAAAATTTTTTCTAAAGGTTTTATGGTTATTACTGGATTTTCTTATAACGGAAAACCTACAATAAGGAAAGTAGAAAAAAATGTCAAAATTAATTCGGATTACTATCAGAAGTATGTTTTAACACCTATTTTTAAAGAAGAAATTTCATCCCTTTATCCAAACAATCTTCACTGTGTTAAGTTCCATCAGGATAAAACTCCAAGCCATACCTCTAAATCTTCTGCTCTATTTTTTGATAAAATGAGAAAAGAAACTGGAATTGAAGCTATTCCCTTTAAATCCATCCCACCCAAGTCCCCAGACGTACCTCCTATGGATTACTGTGCATTTGGACTTTTAAAACAAGCTCTTTATAAGCGGCATCCCAAAACATTGGGTGGACTCTGGAAGATCGTGAAGGAGGAGTGGAACAATATCAGCTTTGATGTTTTAAGCAAAGGACTTTTGGAAATCAAGATGCAATATGATAGTTCAAAGAAAGGGCTATCAGATTGAACACATTAGAAAATAAAATTCTTATATGTGTGAACACCCTCTGTATTTTTAAATGATTTATCATTAAATATTAATTATTAGTATATTTAAACAGTTTCTTCATCATGCAGAAGAACTGTTTTAAGCGTATAGTTAAAAAATATATACCTTTCAAACATTCTTCAAAAAATCATGAAATGTACCCAAAACCCCTAGATCTTAAAGTGCTAACGGTAATGCTGTTACACATTCTAGTGTTATTACTCCAGGTTGCGTTCACACTATACTGATATCCATTCTAATTCCGCTAAACACGATAATGTCGTTATGTCAAGCTGAGTTTTAAGAAAAGCGAGTTTTTGTACAGTAGTTTCTCTCAAGATAATGTTAACGTTAAACGTCACTGCATATTACAGAGCTTAAGTACGTTTAACGCTTGCAGTATTTCCATTTCTATAAATCTTCTTTTACTTGTTTTTGAGCAACCAACTAGATGCAAACAAATCTTTCTCGATTAATTCATTTATAAATATTTTTCTCAAATTTCTTCATACATATCTTATGATGCTTTAATTAATTCTGGCACTGATTTAGTTTAAATTGTATACGATAATGTCTTACATAAAAATAGTATTAAAAGAATGGGGTTTTGAGAAACAGTTCGTAGGAAATAACTAAAAATACAAGATAATAAATTTAAAATATTTTTATCTTTATTAATTAGAAGAAGCTAAATTTATAGTCTACTATAAATTCGTTCAGAAGCTAATTTTTACATTTTAAAATTTGCCTCTGAACGTAATGGCTGGAATTCTTATGCATTATACTCACAAAAATAGTTAAACATTATTTAAATCCAGAAACATCTGGTCGCGCATCGCCTACAAAGTTAATGAGCATTTGATAATTTACATACAATGATTGATTACAATTTAGATGGGGGTAATACTAAATTACCATTTTCAACTCAATACAAGTTTAAAATCTATTTATTTTAGAACATTAGTAATATTGTTTGTATGGACTTGATATGACTCCATATATAACTCCACATGAAACATATATAACTACACCCTCAAATCAAATGAATGCTATATCTATATTTTTTCAAAAGTATTGATATGTATCTCTCTATTCTAAAAAAAAGTAACGGCCGCTGTCACCGCCGTCAAAAGCTTGTTTTGCTATCTCTTCCGAAACCGTGGGGAATTGAGTTTCGTCGAAGGTGTCCACGGATTCTGAAAATTCCGGGAAGCCGATAAGCTGACTTAAATTTCGAAATTCCAATTATTTAAGAAGATATTAAGGAGTTTTTTCATTTCGGTTTCACTCACGGCAACGTTATCGTTAAATGTCATTGGACAGTACAGCGCATTCGCACGTATAAAGTAAGTTTCATAATTTTCTCGAAACTTCTTAATAGCGAATATCGTTAGCGTTAACGCGGGCAGAAACGGCATGCAAAAACTCCCTATTAATAAAAAACTGGAAAAATAAGCATAATGGTGGCCAGGTTTGGCAATTTTCGCCAGCATAAAATCATTTATGCCTTTGCAACAAAGCAATTCCAAGAATGTAGAATCGCTTGAAATTGACAAACATGAAGTAGAATTACACGAATTTTATGCCAAATTAAAAAGTATGCGAAATAAATAAGTCAAAGAGTGTTACACAAAGTTCACTATTTTCAAATAGTAAGTTCTCTTATATGACAGGAGTTTAGAATTAGCGATTATCAGTTTTTCTAAAATAGAATAACTAACTGCAACTGATTTAAAAAGCGCCATTTTGGCATCAGGTACGATCTCGCAAAAGGCTATCTCTCCAAGCAGGGTGAATCTCAGCAGCGTGTTCCAAAATGTTAGCACACATTATCTTGCGAATGAAAAATAATTAAACTGCAGATTATAAAAAGCCGGTTAGGTTCAGCTTGGGTATTTGCTACTCATAGAAATATTTTGCGGCGTTAACTATGTTATAGTACAGTTATAGTACAGCTTGTATACTTGCCAGCGCGGTGAGATGATAAATTTGGTGGTGCTAAATACGCCAATCTGCAAAGGATTATGTATATGAATATATGGATAACGGTTTTCCCGGTGACCTTACATGAGCAGTAATTATCGGTTATGAGCATGTCTAAATCGCCAAAAGTCACCATAAAAAAAGTCACCATTGGTGGCAAGCTATTCTAGCTGTTCCGTAGGTTTTAGCAAAGAAAACATATGAAGTACTGTTTTCTTACAACTAATTGTTAACTATATATAAAGGTAAGTCGCCATATTATGAAAAATTGCCATTAGAGGCAAATACGCAAAGGTGTTCTATATGTTTTACGTAATTAAAAATAGTGCGAATTTTAAATTTTTATGTTCCAAGAAACATGCAAGAACCAAGCAATGCGTAGCTCGGTATCATTCTATCTGATTCAATCTTTGGGTTTTGTCTGTTGAAATTATGCCTTTTTTGACGAATAAGCCTTATTAGGGGCCGAATGCCTCAGACGAAAAGCAAGCGTAGCCTTGGCTCCTAGTTTAAAAAAAAAAAGAAAAAGAAAAAAGAAAGAAAAAAAACAAGATAAGATAAAAAAATCTGATGTGGATGCCACAAATTTTTTGTACGTCTGTTAAATTAGACATATTTCTAAACAGCTACATTTGACGTTATTTTATTTATGAGTGAGATGTGATACTTGAATAATATTAAGGCTTGGTGATTTCTCACTAAATATAGACGATATTTCCAAACTGAATTTAGTTCTAAAAACGAATTTTTAATGCCAAATTCGGGCGATATTTCGCCAAAAGCTACCAATCCTGTCGATATTTTGCGCATTTTTTAATAAACAATCATCTGTGAAATGTCTGTCCTTCTTAAAACGCGTGCTTATTTTCTTTCCTCGTTTGGGACGATCTTACAGCTCAACTGGACGGGAGGATGATCAGTTTTCTAATGAGCAAACCGACAACTTCCATCTCGTTTTATCACTATTTCATTCCCGGGAAGTTCAGTGTCCACAATTTTTCTGGATACTTACTCATTAACTGTGTACTGAAACTCTTTGATGTCCTTTGCTCCATCCAACGTTGTCAGTTCTTTCAGATTGACGCCCATGGGGAGACCCTTCTCAGCTAGCCCGGCTTCCTTGACATGGGTGCTAAAGTTTTTGATGAGGTCCTTCAGACCTTCGATGGTGTTTGGGACGGATCTGAGAGGCAATGTACCAAAATATGAAATTTCCATTTGTGATTTTTCTTTTACTAAGCTCACTATTTTTTCAAGATTTCCTGGAAAAGGAGAAAATTAAATTAAAAAAGAAAAAAACAAATCTGAAATTCTTCCAGATTTCATTTGTGCATTTTATTCGATAAATTCTGCCTTATAGAGGAAAATGATAACTGTAAGTGTTCGTATAGACTCCTGTTCGCAAAATTTTGTTGCTGAAAATTGCATCCATTGTTGTTTCGCCCCTGGTGGTGAAATGTTTTGGATGAGTGCGTATTGGAAAATCTAAAATATCCATTTCAGTTATGAAATCGGATCCTTGATCGGAATTTAATTCAATGTTAATATCTCCTACTAAAACAGTCATCCTCCTTCGGCAACGTTTGCAATATAGCGTCTAATTTATCTTCACAAGAAATTCGAGGACTAGCGTATGGAACTGCAAATCTCACTTTATCTTGAATATGCGCAATGACCATTTGAACACCATGGATCTGGCTCGTGTAGGCATGGGTAAAGTGTTTCATATTCTTTTTATAAAGTGATTTTTATAAAATTTTCCTCCATAAAAATCATAACTATAGATTGTTTTCTGTTCTGGAAACCACTGTCTATCTTTCGACCAAAGTGAATCCTGGTATTTGAAAATCATCTAAAGGGATAGTCCATGTTTCCGTTAGCAACTCCAGATGGCTTTCTGTTCTGGAAACCACTGTCTATCCGTTCGACCAAAGGGAATCTTGGTATTTGAAAATCATCTGAAGGGATAGTCCATGTTTCCGTTAGCAATATCAAATCACTCTGCACAAAACATGAATCAAACGAAAAGTGACCAGGGCGCGCCGCGTAGACAAATATCCCGTGCTTGAAAGAAATAGCAGCCGAGTGCTAATAAAGACTAAAAAATGTGTGAAGTGACTCCACTCCACTATCCGAATACATAATCTTACCATGCTTTCAAATAAAAATTAAAATTCAAAATAAGGAATTGTTCATACTCTAGAGCACTTCAGGTAATTTGAATGTATAGTCCGTAATAATACTTTTTGTATTCCTATAAATGTGTAAAACCGGTACAACAACAATCTCTGTAAAATATGTAAGACCGTGATTTATAACGAACATGCGTAACTAATTTGAGCTCATTTGAATGCATCTTATAGACGGTGGAGCAATTTCAAGAATTTGCGTCTATAAGCCGTAATGTAAAATAATTCTTTTTCGCAGCTTTGTACAAAAACTGTAAGCCCTACACAGATCAAAATCGACACAGGTTGTGCAACGGTTACCTATCATATGCATAGCCAAATCCAACTTATTTGAATGCACAATTCAAACTTCAGCACACTTTAATTTTTTTGTGTCCATAGGCCATAATATAAAAGGATTCCTTCTTGCAAACCTGTGAACAAACTATCAGCTTTATATCAGCTAGTATGAACTACAGTAAAATGAATTCCACATTACCTTCAGCCGTAAGTTCAACAGCATCGCCTTTACCAGCTCTTAAGGACCCCTCGATCTTGGCTTTTATTTCGTCTTTGTCGCTCGAGTTGCTTGCAGTGAACTTCAACGAGGCGACCATTTCCACACCATAGATGATTCCGTCGACGTAATGCGTTCCAAGAACTCCCTTGCTGTAATCATTTAACCAGCCATTCCTAGGTTCGGCATTGCCCAGTGATGTGACTCTCTATGAAAAGCACATGTTTGTTGAAAAATGTAACATACCAAGAGGTAACTATATAGAGTAAAATACCAAGGGGACATTCGTGTTAGTCGTTGCATTAGGGGGGTTTGACCCGTGCAAGTATTATTCACTATTTTTCCCCACTACTGGTGTATAATCGTGTAATAAAATCGAAAGGTATAAACCATTTTCTAGGATATACTGAAACATCTCTAAACGTGAGTAAAACGAAATGTCAATGCGAACGCCAGAGTAAAATCACGATAAGGGTAATAAGCGTCTCTAGGTAATTTGGAAGCTATGCTATTACTAGTGCGAACAATACGAAATATAGAAAATGGCATTACAGTTTTGAGTGTTTTTTAAGCATTAGTAAGCTTTTTTTTCATATTTTTATACTTTCTCATTAATAATTTTCGTATTTAACAACAAATAGTGAACCAAAGAACGGTAGAAAGGCTTTCATTTAATATAAAAATCATAAATCACCTGTCTAGAACATGCGCCATTAATAATTTTCGTATTTAACAACAAATAGTGAACCAAAGAACGGTAGAAAGGCTTTCATTTAATATAAAAATCATAAATCACCTGTCTAGAACATGCGCCATTAATAATTTTCGTATTTAACAACAAATAGTGAACCAAAGAACGGTAGAAAGGCTTTCATTTAATATAAAAATCATAAATCACCTGTCTAGAACATGCGCCATTAATAATTTTCGTATTTAACAACAAATAGTGAACCAAAGAACGGTAGAAAGGCTTTCATTTAATATAAAAATCATAAATCACCTGTCTAGAACATGCGCCACACCGCCACTTAATATAAAATTAACCCTTTGAGGCGCAACCCTTTCCCAATGCTGAAACAAGGGCAGCCGTTGCCGGCACAGCCAGCTATCGTCAAAAAAGGGTCTCTAGATCTGTGGCACGCGATGAACGTTTCGTTCGTCAGCCATCTTGCTGGTAGTTAAGTCGAGCGATGGCAACGGCTGCCCTTTTTTCAGCATTGGACAATCTATCCAGCTGTTCTCGCATTCTTCCATATTTCAGGCTGTTAAAAATAATCGTGACGATTTTTTTTTTACGGGAAATGACGTGATAAAAAGTAAAAGATTCTCGTGGAGCCATGTCACCCGCAACTATTTTTATAGAAATGAAATCTATTCTTCGTGACTGGGAACAGTCAAAACGTCAGAGTTTGGTGTTTCCAGAGCGGGAACACTGCGCGTTAAAGGGTTAAAACTCTCAACATATGAAAGGTCCCATTCACTAATAATGTCACACTTGCACGGGAGGAGGTGTTTCAGGAAATCGTGACAGTTTGTCGCAAGGGAAGAGGAGGGGTAACAAGAAGTGTAACATTACACATATTAGCTAAATTAAAAACATTTAAAATCAACTGACTAATTTTTTGAAAATTTATTTTGAAATTAACAGAATTTGAGAATATTGTCTTGATCAGTTACTCTTTTAATATTGTTTTAACAAATTTCATAAGAGTTTCCTTCGCCCTCTTATATTTCTTTCTTTTCGAAAAAGGCATTCAAGTTAAGTTCTGAGAATAGAGCAGCAGCAATTTTTTTTTAAATTTATTTTATTTAGGAGAAGACCTTCTTTTATTGTATGCTGATTATTTGTTGTTGTAAACCTTAATCTTATTTCATACAAAATAATTACATGGATCATTATTATTGTCCTTCTTCCAAATGTCTGAAGAAAACTGAGTAAGTTTAAAGATAAAATTTTGAATATGAACGATATATGTATAGATGATATATGTGTATATATGTATATCTAATATAGCGTGGCATGTGAAAAAGGGAGGGGACAGGGTAAGGTGACACTTTTTGTAAATATTTCTACATTCTTTAATTACAAAAATTTTTGTTTACAATTACTCTTTTGTCTTACGATAGATAAGAGATAATTAGTTAACTTATAAGCAAAAAAAACCACAAACTTACTTTATGTACATAGTGGTAAAACACTGTATCGTTTTCTTTTAATTTAATCAGTTAATCAAACTAACGAAGATACAACATAAGAAATTATCATGATCAATTTAATCTGATTAAACTTTTAGTTGGCAACTACGCCAATTGAGAACAAATAATTGATAAATTTATCTATTGATTGATAAATTTATCTAATTGATATATCTATTTTTTTCTGTTTAGATTATTTACAAAGTTATTTTTTAATTAAAATATTGCGTTCATGTTAAATCAGAGCTGGAATTCAATGTTTTTTATGTGTAAAAGAATAAGGGATTGAGAGATTTCCGAGACTAATATGTATATTTTTTAGTTTGGCCGAAAAAAAAATGGCTCATTTGGCGATTTTGAGAAAGTAATTTGTTCTACCGATTTGTACAGTTTTGGGCTTGGCGCAAATTACTGAGAGCGTAACGAAATAGTATTTTTAATAACAAGTATAAGTTTTACGGCGCTATAATTCGATTTTTCATATAGAAAGAATACAGTTATTAAGGCGATTTTAAACGATCTATAGAATTTCCCCCAAATTAAGTAAACTGATTTAAGTTGGAGGAATTCCGCCAAATTTCAGAAAATTGAAATTCTCGCATTTTGTACATGGTAGTTAACGATGATTAAAACCCGTTATAATTAATAATAATTTAAATAACTGCTACTTATCAATAATATGCCTGCATTAAATTTTGGCGATGGAACCATATAATGATAGATAACTATTTCCCATTTTGATTGCTGTTAAATCAATGCTTCGAATGATTCCCTGAAAACAAAAAATCTCGCAAAATGGTGTATGTTGGCATTTGGCGATCGAAGTACTGTGTAAAAAGTAATTGATTCTTATTTGTTAAAGCAGCACTACGGAAGTTTCTTTTACTAAAAGCTGTTAGAAAGGCGTAATTAATACTGTCTAATATATTTTTTGTTTTACGAATTGAAATGTATGTTGATTCCTACTTTAGTACATTTCTTAGCAAAGTTGGCGAAAAATATTGAAATGTAGTGCAACTCTGTACATATTATTAATTCCATTCCACAATTGAGATGAGCCGATGTCACTGGCGTATGCATAGATATATATATATTTTTAATTCCGCCAAACAGGTATTGCGAATTGCCTTTAGTGTCAAGTTTAATTTGTGATTTGAGCTATTTGGCATCGACTGGTGGCGTTATTGACACCAATATGGCAGTTCTAGCAAAGTAAACAAAAATAACTCATTTCATGTTCCATTTTTATAGTTTTCGTAGCAACGGAATCCATTGTTGCCACTTAAGTTATTAAATTTAGCAATTAAGTGAAACCACTCATTTCTACAGCTTTTAAGACTCGTAAAAGTGAAAACGCATCAAATGTGAAACAAACAGAATTGTAAGAGGCATGCACTTTAAAATAATCGAAGTTTTCATGTAATTCTATATACCTTTAATTTTATTTCCTTCGTGTGTGGGTGCCATTTTTATGTCAATCTTTGCTGCCTTGCTGGCAGATTATCCGGAGCAGTACACAAGCACTAATGTACATGCTCCTCCGGACATAAACAAGAGCGTATGTCCGGCGCGTATTTGTGTAACCCCCAGGCCGTACCCGGGGGACCAGGGGTCCGCCCCCCCCGAAATCTAGAATTTTGTTAACAAAACAATAATAATGAAGCGTTTTTGTGAAAAATTGGGACTTTTTCATACCCGCCCCCCCCCCGAAATTTTTTTCTGGGTTGGGCCTATAGTAACCCCACTGTGTTAATCAGATTTCTGGGGTCAGATTTTTTTTAGAACATTTTTTCAATGGAGATTCTCATCCTGAAGTATATTTATCACTGATACATGAAAAGAAAAATGATCAATTATGCGCTAGCAGTGACGTAGCCAGAAATTTTTCATGGGGGTGTTACGACTACTGCAGCTCACATATATGTATGTATACGCGTGTGTGATAAGGGAGTGAAGAATATACATTTTGTATGGCAAAAAACTCCACATGGGGGGTTGTGACCGCCTATCCCCTCCTTGGCTACGCCACTGCACGCAAGCATAAGTTGTCACGTCATGAAAAACCGTCGTAGATGGTGAACACGTTTTCGAGGTCATAGAAGTTTTTTCGAGGGTTATACAGAATTAAAAATTTTGTAAAGTTTACTTTTGATACAGTTCGGAGTTCGGATATTTGCCACCAAGGTGAGATGAAATATTACTAAATACGGCAACCTAGAATTTTCTTTTGAATTTGACACTATGCAACTACAGTAGATTCCCTATAACACGGTAGATACGTTCCGTGTTATAGGAATCCGTGTTGTACGGGTCCTGCGCTATACTCCACCTGGAGTGCGGATTGCGCGGAATAATCGCGGCAAAACTTATTTGCACTCCGTAGAAATACAATGATGTTTGGTATTGCCATTCAAAAGTTATGTTAATTACAGGAGCTAAAGCGTCATAATATCAGAACATATGTCTCATTTTACCGTGCTGTACGAGTCTCTTTTAACGTGTTACACGAAAACGATCACAATTTTTTCGCCGTGTTTTACGAATTCGTGTTGTAGACCCATGTTATAAAGGGGTCAACTGTAATCTGTAAAAAATGAAATATGAAATTAGTTATTTATTTAGCGCGAAATGACTGTGAGATCAACGTCAGTTTTATGTAACAAGTGTGATACTGCATTAAGAGTTCAATAAGGGTAATAAGCTTTTTCTCAGAAGTTATACATCACGAACGTTTTCATTTACAAAAGCGACATGATTTTCACCGGAGCAGGGTGCATTTTTGGCATTTAAACGTAAATGATGCATCCATTGTTTCATGTAGTTTTTATTAATTTATGTAAAATTCAATGAAGTCCTCTGCAAAATAAGTGCGCTAATGCATTGTCCACGTTTTGCGAAATGCAAGATAAAATTGTTGTCAACATCATGTAATGTTATTTATGTGGTATATACTATATATTAATGCTATGAATTAAACCTCACAAAGATAATTATATGATGTAGAAATCAGGCATTTTTCGAAAGAGAAAAGTTTTGCCTGCATACCGTAGAGTTCTTTATTTTTTGATTTCCAGTCACATTGACGTAGTTTTTGTGTCATGTTGCAATCGTCTAAAATTTGCAATGATGTCAACTTTTAGTCACGATTCAAGTATTTTTTCACGTTTTGAGATTCCGCATTACTGGGTTTAATTCGAATTATATATGTATAAGGAAAATATGCGTTTCCCACCGTGCGGAGAACGGGTACGCAGCTAGTAAGAAATAAATTTGGATTAAAGAACGCTGTTTAAGAGAAAAACAGTTCTTAATGAACTATCTAAAACTATTTTTTAAACTTGAGCTTTAAAGTTAATAAAAAAATTACAATTAGCATAATTCAGTTACCAGAAGATGGTTTTGTGCAGCAATGAAAGTATAATTCAATATACGTAATTTTAAGTTGATATCTATCCATCGAAAATAAGTGGCCAAGTTGCATATTGTTCTACAGGAAAAGTATTTCACTCGTAGTAACCACAGTGATCGATATTTTTTGTCTGCCGTCTAGTGACACAATGTATCACTTCGTATGCGAAACAGTATTATTTTTCTATTCCCCACCTCTTTAACAAATATCTATGATAATTTTGATCACCCTGAATATATAAAAAAGAGTTATGTTATGCGGAGAGTCGTAGGAAAAAACTGCACTATAAATATTATTATTCGAGCATATTTGACCCTTTAAGTCTTGTATAAATAATTTCTCTTATTAAATAATTTTATAAGAATTATAGATTAAATATGGAACAATTTTTGAGTCTCCAATTGTTGAAGTCAGATAAGAAATAGTTAATATATTGCACTTTCATAATTTAAATATGTTTAATTTTTCTCAAATATCCAATGTTTTATTTTTGTGCCAATTTATTGAAAAATGCAACTATTATTCGCAAAATCAGTTTTAAAAATTTCATGTGAATATTTGAAAAATATAGGCAGAAAACGTATCAAAAGCTGATAAAATCAAATTATGCATCCTCTCAGAAGCTAGATGGTTGAGATTGATCCGAGACTAAGTATTATTGACTTTTGATGGTAGGAGTGAAATAGTTTTTCCGTGGGAAATTCTTATTTATCGGATAAATTATGATACTCCTCCCTGCCTTTTTCACTTTTCAGATACAGGTATCAGAAAACAGAAACGCTGTGTATACTTACGCTTGTGTATTTGAACTTGCACAGGATAATAACTGAATTTTGAATGTCTTCTTCGTTCTTTATGTACGATCCAGACCCCTTGACTTCAATGTTTCCCGTCTTGATTTTCAGAGCCAGGTCTCCGGATATATCTAACGCATTCCTTATTTCGGAATTTTGTGATATAATTGTGTAAAGACCTTCTCCTCTGCCGAAATGTACATCCTGTAGAATTTGAGAGAAATACACACTTATATGAGTAAGGCACATACAACTGTTTGAGCATTCTTCAGAATTTACCACTGCACTAAAATAAATACTTTAATGCACTTCAAAAATGAATGACATCGATTTTGAAAGTATTGCTCACCTATTTCTTGGGAATAGCTTAACCAGTTTCGGTAATCTAAATTGCATTTTATTCAGGTAAATATCGAAATACTTTCATGTATATATTTTTCTATGGCGTAAAATAAATCGTTTTTCAGGAAAAAAAAAAAAAGAAAAAAACGCATTCATATGATTGCCATTAGTGTATGCTTTGCACAAATTTTCTGTTTTTTCTGATAATACATTTCACTATTCAGTGCCTTCTTTGTTGGTAATTTTCTTTTTAACTTTTACTAATTGTTTATCGAGCATTTCAACGATCATAGGAACCGCTGCTGAGTTACAATCGCTTCTCGTAATGTATCCTAACTATGGTGACAAAATGTCCTCAATTTTCAAGGACGCTATGAATACTGAAAATTAAATATTAAGGTACTAAGCCCACTATGACTGTTAAATGTTGTTGCAATGAAAACATAAACTATTTCTTCAAGAAAAAAAAATTAAAAAAAGGATACTGTTTTGCAGTGTAGTTCTGTTTTTATTTGACTCTTAAAAATTAACCAGCTACATCAAAATCGTGGAATTTGGACACTCTAATCTTAATCCGTTAGCGTCCGATTTTTTTCAGTACATTCTCCTCTTTATGTTGATGCCAGAAGTGATAAATAAATTTCCGACACTTCTCTGGTATGAGAAAAGTAATACTTTTTCTAAAAATATGAACAAGACAATGGAGATTCTCATTTTACTTTGTTATTGCTCAGTATTTTGTGGAAATCAGATTTATTATTCGAGAAATAAAAATAATAAAATAAATTTATATTTCTTTTCTTATTTTTATTTTTTTTAAAATAAGAAAATAATTAATATTTTTGCGAGAGATAAAATTTGTGATTGTATTGAAATAGATAGTTGGATGTAAATGGCACTTAATTGAAGAGAATCCTGATTTTAAACATAGCAAACATTATCCAAGTTGTACGGCGATTGCAAAAGATTAAATCGGTTTAAAAAATCTTTGATTTAGATTTTCTATATCCATACTATGCTTTAAAGTTTTTCGTTTAATTTACCTAAAAACCATCTAGGCATTGTAGTGGCTTAAGAACTATTCTATCACACCTTGGGGTTGGGTTCGAATCCCGGCTTGGGCATGAATGCTAACTTGTCGGTCCCTTCATAGGGGATAACGCTGGCTGCCCTAATAATAAAATGGCCACAATATCATTGGGCAGTTGTAGTGGGCAATGAATAATTGGCAAGTGACCACCCGTTGAAAAAAAATTACGTAACATTTTTTCTGGGTGTTAAAATACTACAGGTAAACAATTGGAGAATTGGAGGTAAACAATTGGAGACCGCAAAAGATTGCGAAGTCAGATATTACTCAAATGAATATCTGTAGTTTCACGTAGAAAAGCTGTATCGGTTCATAAAAAAAAAAAAATTCCTATCAAGAATAACAACATGATAAATAAATCGTTCTGAACGCATCTTTCGTCACATTTTTATAATACGATATCATTCGTTACATCACACTGCTTGGTTAACCTGCTCTCTTCTATCTTTGCAAAGGCACGGTGACATCAGTTTCCTTTCCTCTTCTGCGACAATAGCTGCTTCCTGGCTTGAAAATGATACAAAGGCTGGACAAAAACCCATGTTCGTAAGTAACGATGAATAGAGAAGAAATCGCTGTCATTGAGTCTTCTAGAGATTACTTTGAGCTCATTTTTCAGAGCTCGAACACGAGAGATGATATTTTACTTAGAGCCGGAGCCCAAACTTTGAGCTAATTAAAAAATAAAAGATAATTATTTTACTACTAGAATATCGTAAGTTTTGCTTCTTTTTGCAAATTAAAAGCAATATATTTTAGGAAAGTTAATTCGCTTTCAATTTTTTTATAAAGTTTATCAAGTCAATAATTCCATTTTTTAAAAAAATTTTCATAAACCAATTTCGTAGTACAATTCGATCAATCGTGTCCATGTCAAACATTGTATCAAACCATGTCAAACTTGTTTGTATTAGATACCGAAAAATGCCAGTCAGAAATCTCGTTAAATAATAGCGTTAAAAACTGCCATGTTGAAAAAACGTCCAGAAACGTACTTTTGAAGAGTGTGTTTAGGAAAAAAAACCTAGCATTTGAAAAATGTATTTGTCATGATGAAAAAATTTTCAAAATTACTATAAACTTTAAAAAAAAGCTCTAAAACAACTTTAGGAAACAACTTATTTCGTCCAAACTGATGAATCCTTCATTGACATCTGTTTTCAAGAAATATGTTTAGTACTGGGACGTAATCTGGGCCATGATGGGGATTTTTGGTAATTGAATGCCAAGATCAAGCCAATTCGGGACAGACTCAACATTTTTAAATATTTACACCATGCATGGACAACCTTTGAAAAGTTGTGGGCCAAACTTCAGGATGTTAGCGAAGTCACGGACCGTATAATTTGAATTTGTATAAGATTTTGAATGGCTTATATTGGTTTTATATAGGGTGTTGAAAAGTTCCTCGGGCCAGGTCAAAAGCCTTGGGGGCCAGCGGTTGCCCATATGCGATTTAGACCCTCCTCAAAATATTTTTCTTACTTTGTGCCTGGTTCAACAAATGAGAAATTTCTTTTGAGCCTAAGCCCGAACACAATACAGATCCAGGCTATAGGTTCGTTCGGATATATTCGGTGTTCTTTTAAATGTTACATAAATTTGCGTGTATTGCAATAAAAACTGACTTTCTATAAGCACAGTTTTATGTTATCAGCTACTAAAAGTATAGTTTCATTTGACTAAATGAGTTTATCTTATCAAATTTTCTTAAAGAAACGTAGCAAATGCAAAGTACTTCACAATACAAAATACATGTAAATGCCCACTCTCCCTCCCCTCAATTTCTTTTAACTAGTTCTTCCGAAACAGTAGACGATATCGATGAAATTTATACTTGTGACAATTGTTTGATACTTACGTCGGGGTGATCCACAGCGCTGTCATCAAAAATCGACACCCCAGGTGAGTAGGTTCTTGCATCAAACGTCATTCCCAGGAATAAAGGGACGATGTAAGGTAATGTAAGAGCCATTATTTTGCAAAATGTTTACCTACTGATAATAAAGTGGAATATTCTAAAGAGTTGAATTTCATGGAATAAAATGTAAGCAAAATATTGGGGAGATAAAAGTAAATGATAATGGTATTTTAAAAGAGATAATTTATTATTGAGGATTTCAATAAAATTCAAATATTTAAGAACAAATATCATTAAAAAAAAGAAAATTGACATCAAATTACTTCATCAAGACGAAAATTACAGCTGTGCACACATAAAATATGCGGGCCTCGAAATGAATTGTGCTCTGCAGTTCCAAGACTACAAAAGTATATAACGGACCAGCAGAGTACTAATTTTGGACGGTCCGTTGGACAATAACATTTTATTTACATTTTCCTCTAGTAGAACTTTCAACATGGAAATTTAAATAAAGCTTTATTTTTAATTCAATAAAATTTATTTCCAGGTTAAAAAATACATAAGAAATACACATATGTTACAAATACATGTATACAATTACAGCATAGTGCCATATTCATGATTTGATCTATTTAATATATCCGTAATAGGCATTTCAACTTTTTAATTCAGCCGTTAGCAGTAATTGAAATATATTGTTCATTTAATTTCTTTCGTTTGTATTTTTAAAAATAAAATCATGTATATTGACCAATGATAAAGATTACGGGTCACGGTGTGACTGGCTCTTTCGACCAGTGATTGAATATTCTAATTTCTCTACCTATATATATATATATATATATATATATATATATATATATATATATATATATATATATATATATATATATATATATATATATAAATAGCTAAACTTACGTAATATGGAATCACACGTAAAACATTAAGTAGTAGCACATAATAACAAAAAAGTACTGAAAAACTCAAAACATGAAATAAAAATTGATAATCCAGAGGCAAGAAATATTGTAAAAAACAGAGCTGTCAAAGCTAGAAAGAAGTGGGAAGACAAGCCAAGTGAGTTCACGTGGGCTTAAGCCTAACTTTTCGATCCCAAGCAATGAAGTGGAGATGGAGTGGAAAATTGAAAAGGGGTACTCCATTATCAAGTACCACCGTACTCACATTTCAATTTAAAGAAAAAACAAAAACAGCTAGGTTTCTGCAGATTACCTGACAAAAGAAGTCGCTTTACGTAACCTGGGGGTACGACCATAGCTATAAGAAAGAAACAGCATGGATGCTAACCAAACATGAAGGAGGAAGAATAGACAAGACTAGAAATCGTTGCCAAACGAGAAAATTAATCGACAAAAATAAAAATAAAAACAGCAAGAGCCAAGGAGAAAAAGTATGAGAAAGAAAAACAGACAAAATGCTGCCAAAACTAAGTTAATTTATCAAGAAATTCAGTAAAATGGAAGGGGAGGGGGAAATAATAATAATATTAAAAATAAATAAAAAATAAATAAAATAATAATAAAATAATAAAAATAAATTAAAAATAAAATAAAATAAAAAACTCGAGTATAGCTAACCTATGAGCAACGTAGTACAAGCTTTAATAGCTACGAAGTACTAAGGAAAGAGGGTAAAAAAGAATTAAGGGGGAAAAAATTGTAATTAAAATTAATTATCATAATAAATATAATAATAATATTACACAAGTATTAAATGTTATTAGTGCTGATAGTATTCTATGCAGTATAAGTAAAATTGCACTTAATAAGGCTTATATATGGTACAGTAGAGTAAAAATGAAGAAAAAAGTAAAAGTAAAAATATATCTCAAAAAGAAAAAGTACCAGTAATCAATAATTCTACATTGTAATTATTTTTTTTAAATGAATTTTTTTGTATAAAATATACAAATATATATTTTATGATTTTCTTTTATTTTTAACTTTTTTTAAATTGAGATAACCAACAACCAACCCCATCCTCACCATCGAATAATCTAATTTGGACATACAGTTTTATTCAGAATATTTTTCTATTTTTTCACTGTTCTATGCATAAATTCTAAAAATATCGCCAATATTTGGTAATATATATATATATATATATATATATATATATATATATATATATATATATATATATATAAAGATAGATAGATACATACAGGGTGTCCAGCAAATAGCTCCCTGATTTCAAAATTAAAATTCCCAAAAACAAAGATCAATAAAAGAATGCATTAAACGGTATGTTTACTATCTAACTCGTAAAAATTTTACGCAGAAGTTTCGAAATAGTAGCTACATTAGCTACTAACATATAGTAAATAAAGTCCACATATTTCTTTTAAGGGGGGGGGGGATAAAGGACGTAAATTTATGCTGAAAGGCGTAATCTTTATGTTGAAAATTAATTTAACGTAAAATCCATAAATTTGTATCTTGAACAAGGGTGATTAGAACCGCCAAACCACACTTTGCATACGCCACTGTAACACAAAGCGCTGCACGTCAAAATTGATTGACGATCGTTATGTATAAATATAAATTCATTCTCTACTTTTCTAACAACCTTTTCAAAATGTCCACCTTTACGACATACAGAAGTGGGGCAAACGAATAATGAAATTTGTCATCACAGCCGGTAATATCTCAACTGAAATGAATTCGCATGCGACACAAATCGACGATTCAAGCTCGCCCAACATGTTGGGATAGTTCCGTTAGGCGGTTTGTTTTAATGTGCACCATAGAAAGTAGTCACAATGAGTCAGATCGGGTGAATACGGTGGCCAATCCATTATGGAGGCCTACGATTACTGCGGCCACACTTAGCAGTTTCTGTAACTACTATTTCAAAACTGTATAAATGTTTTACAGTTTGCATAATAAACATACCGTTTACTATACCTTTTTATTGATGTTTGTTTTAGCGTTTTTAACTTTGAAATCAGGGTGTTATTTATTGGACACCCTGTATATATATGAGCGGCTAACTGCAAAAACAGCACTTCCGATAAACTGACAAAACCATGATGCAAAATGTATTGTATCACGGACTTATAAAATATTTTATATTATTCATATACTTGAAAAATAAATTTGATGTATATGTGTTCTCAGATTCGTGTGTGCCTAAGTTTACATGGTGGCATTCTACATATATACGTTCTCACAATGAAATTAAAGTAGATATTGATAATTTATGAATATTATATACAACTAGAGGTTCGCAAACGTTCATTTTTCCGTTATTCTGTGCTATGAAATGAAACAATTATTTTATGAATATTACTATTGTTTGAAAACAGGAGTATACGCCGATATTAAAATAGTATTTTTTGAAATACTTATATAATTACGTTTATTATTTTTCTTTCTTTAAACGTTACCTATCCGTTTCGAGATCCTACAGTCTTTTAAATAATTTCAAGAACAGTGCTGAATAGTGTTCATTATTCCTCTTTATCTTGCTTATCTGCGGTAAATAAGCATATAAATGCTAATAAAGGTACACATGTTATTGATGTACATTTACCCCAATAATCGAGCTCGTTTAATTCGAACTAATACAGAAGACTCAAATAAATTTGTATTGGAATTAACGAGTACAGCATATTTTGTTCATTCAAGTTGAAGTTTTATAATTTCAGTTAATTCAGAATACATTATTTCTTATTTCACGTATAATTAAAAAGTGTGTTTTTTTTGTAGTCTTTAGTTATACCAAATTTTGTTCAATAGCTTATTGAGAATGTGCATTCTTTAGAATAAAACATAATGTTCATATTAAGCAATAAACAACATAAAAAACTCTTTAACTCATTTGCATTATTGATACATATATACACTCAATTTTACCGGTCACTATCACCAGAGACGTATGCATACGCTCAACTTCGTTTGTCCGATACCTAAAGTGACCAGACGTCCTGCTTTTGGCGGGACAGTCCCGATTTTTACCTATATGTCCTGCTGTTCCCACAGAACCCTAAAATGTCCCGCTTTTCCATTCCTGTCCCGCCAAAATCCCGCTTTATAAAAAATAAATAAATAAATGTAAAATAATTTGGGAAAAAATTCACATGAAAATGATTGCATTATTTAAAAAAGATTTTGTTGTTTGTATTTAACACCTTCTTTTTTACAGATGAAAATGATTGTTCTATTAATGACTATGCCATTTTATCTCTCACCCCCTTTATTGAAAAGTGACATAAAAATGAGACACGAAAATGTGACATAAAAGTAAGAATAAATGTCCACTGAAAATGTTAGTATGTGTTACGTAAACCACCGATTTCTATAAGTTCCGTAAGCTTGCATTTATTTGATAAAATGATTGTTTTAAAATTTCATCCGTTTTGTAAATATTATCTGAGAATGTGGCAAAAATGTTTAGATAAAATAAAATGTTAGTATGTGTTAGGTAAACCACCGATTTCTATAAGCTCCGTAAGGTTACATTTATATTTAAATACTATTAATTCACAACAGCTTTAATCTATTGTTACAATATTTCGTATGCTGTAGAATATGCACCCATGTATTTTTCTATAAATAGGTTACAATCATAAAAATCTCAACACAGAGTTACCAGACGAAATACCCGAAAGATGAGAGATAAATGACAAAGTCAATTAATATCGTTTTAATATGGCAATAATGAAACTAAAAAATTAGGGGGGCTCAGGGGGGTCTTACCCTGTCGAGGCTCGAACAGCCGAGTTTATGCGTACCTATAATCAATGGATGGTGACTCGATAGTTATTGTTAGAAAGCAAAGTATTTTGGAAAGTTATCCAAAAATTAACAATAAAATTATTTAAAATCTATGTTTATATACTAGGCCTATTTTATTTGTATAGTCGCTATATTTTTAAAAATCATTTTTCTCACAGAAGTAGATTATGCGTAATCAAATTATACGTAGAAAAAAAATCTTGGGGAAGGGGGGGGGATGTTCGGGATTGATTTTTACCCCCACCCCCTGCGACTTAGAAGCGTGCTGATTTTCGGTTCAGAAAAAAATGGTCACTTTACCGATACCAGAACGATACAATTGAAATTTGGTAATAAAGACCTTTTTATATTCCCCTATCATGCAAATGGATTAATGAGTACAGAAACACCGTTTTGAAATACTGAAGCAATAAAGGGCACTGTTTTTCTTTATATAAAAATAAGTACATAGATATTATTTTTTCGCTAATAGTTTCGGAGATAGTTTTTAATGTGTTCAAGAAGTGAGAATGTATGCAAGAACCAGTTTCTCTATGTTCGTGTTAATTACACTGACCGATAATGTTCAGAAACCATTTCTCATTATAGTGTCTACTGCACAAATATATGCAATATTTGTTAACTTCACTTAATATACAAATGTAGAAGATAAACTTACCTTATTTATGTTACAGAAATCAATTGGCAGAAAAAATCACTCTTTTCTTTCCTTCTTTCTTATTTTTTAAATTTCCTTTACAGAAAGAATAAATACTATGATTGAACTTCTCTCTCTGAGCGAAGCATCTATCTCAGCTAGATCTTGTAAGCTGAGTAGCAGACAAAACAGCGAAAGGAGAATAAGTTTTCTGCCCAATCTCACTGCCGAATATCAGGCAAAAAGAAAAAAATAATAATCAGTTAGCTCTTCAACTGATTCGAGCGCAACCTATCAATATGATCCTTTTATCGAAGAGCTCAATATGAAAGTAATTTTCCAAAGCAGATAAATGAGCTTTGTCTAAAATATTATTATTTTATTATTATCTCGTTGTAATTGCTCGTTTTTAAACATTTCTAATAATATTGAAAAATGTTTCTCATGATTTGTCAGCCTTTCCCTTAGTCGGTCTCTATACCATGCTGAAAAAGGTTGTGCATATGTGCATAGCATGGTTATAACAGTGAAAACTTAGAAATGCCAATTTTCTATCTGTATCCTTAAAAATTTTACTTGGGTTTGGTCACTTACCTTTTAAACAAAGGATATGAGTCAGGATCTAAATTTAATGAATATAAAAAAGAGATTTAAAATCAAGCTGTTTGTGCAAAGATCCTACACTACTATCCATTAAATTGCCAAGCGAGGAAAAAATGCAAATAACAAAATGAAATTTATTAGAGAAATAGATTATACTGGAAGTAAAAAGCGATTGAATTTTTAAGAAATAGTACGGTCGATGAATTGTGGTATTGTGATACCTGTTCTTGGAGCTTATTTCTCAGTATCTAACTAGTCACTCGGAAACCACTAACCAGAAGTTTTCTTTCTCAGAGGGATGTGGGGAACTTGCTGGCCAAATTGCTGAGCATTTTCTCCGTATTACACCGGCAACATGGTATCGTGCATTATGCTGCTGAAACGTAGCATTTCGCAGAGCTCGAGTAAAGGGTAAAGCCAAAACCCTCAACACACTAGAAGTGCTACAGTAAATGCTCAAAATGCCTTATATGCGAACATGAGGTGACGGAGACGTGTATCCAATGGCACCTCATACTATCACGCCAGGTGATGGGCCAGTATGACGATAACGACTTTAACTTGTACATGTTCCTGTATGTTCCAACGCGCGTTTACATGATGCCGCCAAACACGGATGCAGCCATCATGATGCTGTAAACTAAACCTGGATTCGGCGAAAGAGAGGACCTCAAGCCATTGCTGCGTCCAGGTCCATCATTTGTCGAACCATAGAAGACGCTCTTGCCCGTGATTTTGTGTCAAGGCTAGCTGAAGTCATTCCCGAAGCTGACAGTAAATGTTGCTGCTAACGTCGTCGAGATGTTCTTGTAGATACTTGCTATCTTCCAAACGATCCTATTTCTTGACTCAGGACTCGTGGAGTAGCTGTACGATCCATGAAGACCATGCGGATAAGATGCCTGTTTTCTTGGCTGCTAGTGAATGGGGGCCGTTGAGATCGTACACAGCGTTCCGTATAAGCGTTCTGAACCTATAGATTCCACGTCTTACAGAAAATCGTGAGATCACGTCTGACGGGAGCAGTAATTCTGAGAAACGATAAATCAAACTGCAATCCCTCTTGGCTACAGCCCACAGGGATTGCGGTGCTGTCGTCACCGCAATCCCTGACGAGTTTTGGCGATTGCGGTGACGATTTGACGATTTGACGACAGCGGGCACAGCCAGCTGTCGTCAAAAAAGAGTCTCTAGATCTGTGGCACGCGATGAACGTTTCGATCGTCCGCCATCTTGCGGGTAGTTAAGTCGAGCGATGGCTACGGCTGCCCATTTTTCAGCATTGGGAAAGGGTTGCGCCTCAAAGGGTTAATCAAGGAAGATAAGATTAAACAAAAAGAAATGTACTCTGGTTTGAAATAATAAACTTAAATAAAATAGAATGCGAAGTTCTGTAAATCAAACGACTGCGTACAGGCTTCAAATAGTGCGTTTTTGGAAACATGTATTTTTGAAACAACTCAAATTGTATCAAAACTACCACCTCCTGCTCCTTCCGGTGATACAGAAAGGAAAGCAGAAATGCTAATTTTTATATTTCATTCAAGTAAATCTTATAAATAAAAATGAAATTCTGTTTGTTTGTTTGTTTGTTTGTTTGTTTGTTTGTTTGTTTGTGGATTTGATTCGTATACAAATCCACAAAAATGGACCTATCGGCCTGAAATTTAGCACAGATGTGTAAAATAATATAGAATAAACCACTGTCCACTTTAAAACTTTGAAAGTCCACCCGTTCCCGGAATTTAAGAGATTTTTTATGCTCTTCACGCAAAAATCTTTCAGTAATAGTAACCCCTGTAGTGAAAAAAGTGTTAAATAAGGATCGTGGTTGCCATGTGTGGCGATTTTGCCGAATAAAATGTCGTTCGTATACAAATCCACAAAAATAGACCTATCGGCCTGAAATTTAGCACAGATATGTAAAATAATATAGAATAAATCGTAGTCCACTTTAAAACTTTGAAAGTCCACCCGTTCCCGGAATTTAAGAGATTTTTTATGTTCTTCACGCAAAAATCTTTCCGTAATTGTAACCCCTGTAGTGAAAAAAGTGTGAAATAAGGATCGTGGATGCCATGTGTGGCGATTTTGCCGAATAAAATGTTTTAAATTCTCAAAGTAAAAATAAAAGAATAATAATGATTTTTTTTTGTTAGTTTATATTCGTAAGGTTATTTTTTTTTAATTATATTATCGTGTGCATGGGAAATCAGAGCAGGAATGTAATGCTTTACACGCAAAACAATAAGAATTGAAGATTTCCGAGGCTAATGTGTAAATTTTTTTAGTTTGGCGAAAAAATAAAATGGCTGAAATATAGATTTTGAGTAAGTGAGTTCTAGCGGTTTGCCCAGTTTTCGGCTTGGCGCAATTTATTGAGAGCTTAAAGAAATAGATTTTTGAAAACAAGTGCAAAGGTTTTATTAGAATACAGCGTTAAATTTTAATGATCCGTGAAGAAATAATGCAGTTATTAAGGGATTTCAAGCGATCTAACTTCAGAATTCTCGCCAATTGAATACATTGATTTAAGTTGGGGGAATTCCGCCAAATTTCAGAAAATTGAAATCTTCTCATTTAGTACATCGGAGTAACGATGAATAAAACACATTATAGTTGATAATTAAAAAAAAATCGGCTGTATTAAGAGATTCCACTTTTCAAATAAATGCCTGGCGGTCGAACCATTTCCCATTTTGATTGCTGCTAAGTCAATGCTTCGAATGATTCCCTGATAAAACTCTTGCAAAATGGCGTATGTTGGCACTTTGGCGAGGCTTAGATTTAAAACTGGATTTTATTTGAGACTGGTATATATAATAACACTGGTTATAGATAAAAATGAATGTTGGTATGTGTTTATGAGTTTGAAAAAATCCAGCACCGTTGAGCACCGTTGCACGATGAAATTTGGTTCACCTAAGTATTTTAGCATGGAGAAGGTTTTTATGCTATCCGTTTTCCTTAACTTGCCACTGGGTGCCGCAGCACAACGTTGAATTCTATTCCGTTTAGCCGTTTGCTATGCGAATATCGTCCAACCGATTTCGATGAAATTTGGTACACGCGAATATTAGAACACGGAGAATATTTTTCACTATCCATTTTGCTGTAACTTGCCGCTAAATGGCGCTGCAAAGCATCAACTTCTATACCGTTCGACCGACCAGCATAAAATTTTTTATATTTACACATTTGAGCACGAAGAATATATTCTAACTGCGTTCCTTTTGATGTTACTCACCACTAGATGACACTGCAATGCATTATTATTTTAACTCGCCACTAGATGACGCTGCAGCAGGCCAAATACTTGACCATTCAAACGGTCGCTATGAAAATCAGTATACATAGCTATTTGAACAATGAGAATATTTTGGCGTTATCCATTTTGCTATAACTCGCCACTTGACGGCGCTGTAGCAAATCATTACTTTAATTAACTACTAGATGGCCCTGCAGTGTATCACTTCTTGACTGTGCAAATGATCGTTATGAAAATTGGTATACATAGATAGTTGGACACGGTCGCTATGAAAATCAGTATACATAGCTATTTGAACAATGAGAATATTTTGGCGTTATCCATTTTGCTAAAACTCGCCACTTGACGGCGCTGTAGCAAATCATTACTTTATTGAACCACTAGATGGCCCTGCAGTGTATCACTTCTTGACTGTGCAAATAATCGCTATGAAAATAGGTATACATAGATATTTGAACACGGGGAAGAGTTTGGCGCTATCCATTTTCCTATAACTTGCCACTAGATGTCGCGTCAACACATGAACTTCAGGACTGTCCAGCCGATAGTCATGAAAATTCGTATACATCGATATCTGAATGCCAAAAATATTTTCGCCGTATCCGTTCTGCTAAAACTCGCCACTAGATTGCGCTACGCCGCATAGCCTTCTGCACCGTACAAACGATTGCCTTGCAATTCGGTATGCATGATTATTGGACACAATATAACGCGATATCCACTTTGCTATATCTGTTTATTACAATGAATAGTAATCACCACAAATCGTAATATCAAAAAGTCCATTCATTCCCGTGCGAAGAACGGGTACTTCAGCTAGTCTTATAAATAAAAATGAAATTCTGTTTGTTTGTTTGTTTGTGGATTTGAGTTGTATACAAATCCACAAAAACGGACCTATAAGCCTGAAATTTTGCACAGATATGTAAAATAATATAGAATAAATCATAGTCCACTTTAAAACTTTGAAAGTCCACCCGTTCCCGGAATTTAAGAGATTTTTTATGTTCTCCACGCAAAAAGCTTTCCGTAATTGTAACCCCTGTAGTGAAAAAAGTGTGAAATAAGGATCGTGGTTGCCATCTGTGGCGATTTTGCCGAATAAAATATTTTAAATTCTCAAAGTAAAAATAAAAGAATAATAATGATTTTTTTTGTTAGTTTATATTCGTAAGGTTATTTTTTTTTAATCATAATATCGTGCGCATGGGAAATCGGAGCAGGAATGAAATGTTTTATACGCAAAACAATAAGAATTGAAGATTTCCGAGGCTAATATGTAATTTTTTTTAGTTTGGCGAAAAAATAAAATGGCTCAAATGCTGATTGAGAAAGTGAGTTCTAGCGGTTTGCACAGTTTTCGGCTTGGCGCAATTTACTGAGAGCTTAAGGAAATAGATTTTTGAAAGCAAGTGCAAAGGTTTTATTAGAATACAGCGTTAAATTTTAATGATCCGTGAAGAAATAATGCAGTTATTAAGGGATTTCAAGCGATCTATCTTCAGCATTCTCGCGATTTTGAGGAGGATTCTAACGCTTGGCGCTATTTATCGTAATTATAATAATAGTTGATAATTTTAAAAAATTCGGCTGTATTACGGGATTCCACTTTTCAAATAAATGCGTGCTTTACTTTTTGCCGGTCGAACCATTTCCCATATTTATTGCTGCTAAGTCAATGCTTCGAATGATTCTCTGAAAAAACTCTTGCAAAATGGCGTATGTTGACACTTCGGCGAGGCTTAGATTTGAAACTGGATTTTATTTGAGTCCCGCAGCAAAACGTCGAATTCTATTCCATTTAGCCGTTTGCTATGCGAATATCGTCCAACCGATTTCGATGAAATTTGGTACACGGAGAATATTTTTCACTATCAATTTTGCTGTACTTGCCGCTAAATGGCGTTGCAACGCATCAACTTCTATACCGTTCGACCGATCGGCATAAATTTTTTTATATTTACACATTTGAGCACAAAGAATATATTATAACTGCGTTCCTTTTGATG
Organism: Cheiracanthium punctorium; assembly: GCA_038373885.1. Lineage (NCBI taxonomy): Eukaryota > Metazoa > Arthropoda > Arachnida > Araneae > Cheiracanthiidae > Cheiracanthium > Cheiracanthium punctorium. Next base: position 272,463 of record JAWZYV010016091.1, on the reverse strand, counting down.
TTACTCACCACTTGATGGCACTGCAATGCATTATTATTTTAACTCGCCACTAGATGACTCTGCAGCAGGCCAAATTCTTGACCATTCAAACGGTCGCTATGAAAATCAGTATACATAGCTATTTGAACAACGAGAATATTTTGGCGTTATCCATTTTGCTATAACTCGCCACTTGATGGCACTGTAGCAAATCATTACTTTAATTAACCACTAGATCGCGCTGCTGTGTATCACTTCTTGACTGTGCAACTGATAGCTATGAAATAGGTATACATAGATATTTGAACACGGGGAAGAGTTTGGTGCTATCCATTTTCCTATATAATTTGCCACTAGATGTCGCGTCGTCAGGGCTGTCGAGCCGATTGTCCTGAAATTTCGTATACATCGATATCTGAATGTGAAGAATATTTCCGCCGTATCCGTTTTGCTAAAACTCTCCACTAGATTGCGCTACGCCGCATGGCCTTCTGCACCGTACAAACGATTGCCTTGAAATTCGGTATGCATGGTTATTGAACACAATATAAAGCGATATCCATTTTGCTATATCTCTTTGTTACAATAAATAGTAATCACCACAAATCGTAATATCAAAAAGTCCATTCACTCCCGTACGAAGAACGGGTACTTCAGCTAGTTTAATATAAAATGAAAAACAATAGGCTAACCTCTAATAGAAGTATTATGTTCTCATCTTAAGCTATAGCACTTTAATTAAATTTGTTTTTTCCATTTTAAATTTCGTTTTTATATCTCACTAATGTTTTTCTTTATTCTAAAAAAAAGTAAAGGCCGCTGACGCCGCCGCTGTCAAGAACTTGTTCGGTTATCTCCTTCTAAACCAAGGGATTTGAATTTCGACTAAGGTATTCACGGATTCGGAAAATTCCGAGGAACCTGATAAGCTAACTTAAATTTCGAAAATCAAATTATTTTATACGATATTAATAAAAAGCTGAAAAAATAAACATAATGGTTGCATTTTTTGACAACTTTCGCCAGCATAAAATCATTCATTCCTTTGCTACAAAGCAATTCCAGGTATGTAAAGTCGCGGGAAATTGACAAACATAAAGTAGAATTACACCCATTTTACGGCAAATTAAAAAGTATATGAAATAAATAACTCAAATTGTGTTACATATAGTTGACAATTTTCAAATATTAAGTTCGCTTAGACAACATGAGTTTAGAATTAGCGATTATTTGTTTTCCTAAGCAGAATAACTAATTGTAACTGATTTTAAAAGCGCCATCATGGCATTAGGTACTGCAAGGCCCGTTCCCAGGGGGTCGCAATTTTTTTAACAAAACAATAATAATGAAACCTTTTTCCCCGAAATGTTTTCCTGGGTACGACCCTAAGGTACAATCTGGCAAAATGGCATCTTTCCAAGCAGGGTGAATCTAAGCAGGGAGTACCAAAATGTTAGAGCTTAGTATCTTGAAAATGAAAAATAATTAAAATGAAGATTATTTTAAAGCCGGTTCAGTCCAGCTGGAGTATTTGCTACCAGTAGAAATATTTGGTGGATATTAACTATGTATTTATAGCAGTTATAGTACTCTTTGGATATTTGCCAGCGTGGCGAGATGACATAATGCGCGATGCTAAATACGCCAATCTGCAAAGGATTATGTATATGAAACTATGAAAATGGTTTTCCGGGAACCTTACATGAGCAGTCATTATAGGTTGTGAGCATGTGTAAATTGCCAAATATTGGAAAGTCGCCAATGGTGGCAAGCTATCCTAGTTGTTCCGTAGTTTTTATAATAATAATAATAATAATAATAATAATAAAAAAAAAACCATATTAAGTATTGTTTTCTTAGAGCTAATCGCAAGTCGCCAAATTATGAAAAATCGCCATAATTGGCTAATACACAAGGCTTTACATGGGTTTCACATATTTAAAAATAGTGCGAGGTTTAAATTTTTTGTTCCAAGGAACACGCAAGAAACACGCAATGCGTAGCTCGGTAACATTCTATCTGATCCAATCTTGGGTTTTGTTTGTTGAAAATATGCCTTTTTTACGAATAAGCCTTATTAGATGCCGAGTGCCTCAAACGAAAAGAGAGCGTAGTGAGTTTGGGGGCCTTGGCCCCTAGTATAATAAATGTACATATATGCTGAAATTTGAATTTGGACTTATACTATTTGAGTGTTTTTAAATTAAGTTGTTTCATTGCACTCCTGGGGTGCAACATGGTATATGGGGTATGGTGAAATATTGACAGATATTTACCTTTTGTTATTTTTTAAGTATAAAAATGCTAATTACAAACTCATAAAAATTTATTTAGGTTTGGGAAAAGTATCTACTAATTTTATTTATGTACGCGCAAATTTCTGACGGCGAAAAAAAAAAGTAAATTTTCTTTTATTGTAAAACGCCTTCCCCTACTTTAAAATTTGAAAGTAAATTTGAAAAGTGTTCACACACTTTACTTGTCTAAAATCTAAATAGCACTAGCACTCTAGCACTAAAATTGATGATTACAGGATATCGCTGCTAAATGAAAATAAAAATTGTTTTCAAAGTAATTATTATTTACAAATCCACACAGAAACCTTGAAGATACCTCAAAAATTAGGTTCATCACCTAATGTCGGAACAGGAACAAAAGTTACATCTGACACATTTCTGCTGCATGCGCCTCTATTGTGATTGAATGTTTGCAATGGTGGTTTGCGTATTTCCTACACAGACTGCACGCACTGCGTTGCGTCTATTTTGTGAAACATTGCACCATTGTATATTATTTATTTATTTTTCAACGGCTGGTGTAATATGTTCGTTTTTGTTTTCTTTTTCTTGTTGACTTTACCATTCAAAAGCGCCATCTAATGGTTACGTTCCTAAGAAAGAATTTCGAAAAGTTGGCGGGGATAAAATTTCTGGTTTCCAAGTATGATGAAGCAAGAGGTATCTTTTAAGCTGCTAAATTGCATTAAATAGACTTTAAAAATAGATTTTTAAAATCCATCAACTGTTTTTGGAATATCAGATACGTATAATGATCTACAAAGAATGATTGAATGTTAGAATAATGATCTTTCCATTTTTAGACGGAAGTAAGGTGATTGGATGCTTGGTTATACACAAAACTGACTGGTTATACACAGCTGTGAGAAGCTGCAATTATGAAATTCTCTGTAGTTGTATTTCTACCAGAAGACACGCATAAAAAGAATTAGCTATACGTACGTATTTTCTAAAATGTTACTTAAATTTTTTTTCAAAAATATACATCGCAAATTCTTAATTTAATCGTAAATTTAATTTTTTTTCAGACTCTCCACTGTATAATTTTTTTTTTCAAATTCGAAATGAAAATTTGGAAATTATTTTGGAAATGGTTGGCTTATGTGCAACCAAAAAAATATATACCAGCTGAAAGCAACTGAATGAAGAAAAATTTTATTAATGTTTCAGAATTGGGACTTTCTGCATAGAGCTACTTTTCCCAAAAATAATTTTTGATACGAAGTGTAAAATGAAATCATACATAAATTATGACACACTATGCATTAATGGGTTAAGCACGTTTTATTAGTTTTACTAATATTTACGTATGTATGAATGTAATAGAATCTTTTAATTCAATTTTCATTATTTTCAAAACGAGAAATTTACTTTAAATATTTATTAAGAATTATTTGAATTGAAATCAATGCATGCCTACATAATACTTGAAATTGTGTGCATAGTTCTACTACAGGGGCTCACAAAATAATTTCATTACATTAAAATTTAAGGACAGCTATTATATAAGGGAGAGCTCAATATCAGTCGTAACTTGATTGCTGACTATTTGATAGGGTATAGTAAATATACAAAAGTAAGTAGACAGCTTAATAAGCCTTTTTGTTCTTAAAGTATTTTTATGCTTATTTGTGCATGTTTATGCTTAATTTTATCAATATGTTTCTTTATTACAAGCTTTTTATAATAATTAGGCTATACTGCATTATGTGATACATTTTTAAATAAATAAATATATTTATATACATTTTAGTTTACCAATAAATAATAATGTTACTTTTTTAGTTTATTTAAACTATTTTTTATTGTACATTTTGACTTGCATTACTAATAAAATTACATAATAATGATAGTTTAAGCGATTAGAAAGTATCCCCGTTGGTAAGAACGATGCCCTTAAAGATTTTATTTTTATAGGGAAAAAAATACACAACCTATTTACTTGAAGGAATGTAAATAACATTCGCGGGGAAAGATTAATGTAATTTGGATAGGGAGTAAAACTTTTTCCACATTTTTTTCTTTCTTTGAGAGACATCTGAATTAAGTTCAAACGGAAAACTATTTTAATTTGTTGCAACTCTTCTCAATAGGACTTCTTTTAGTTTAAAAAGTAATAACAATAATTAAAATAGTATTGCATCTGAATCCGATAATTCAAACATTCGTTACACCTATAATAAAATATTTTAGTGTTGATAAAAGAAACTTTTCTTGTTATATTTCACCCCTACAGGATGTCTTAACCTTGGCGATAACCATGATGAAAATCACTAGCTTCAATATATCATATACTGAACACTTTTTATTTCCCAAATTATAGTGCCCCATTATTTCAAAATTTTGTGCCAAAATGACACTTTCTTTTAAATATTCGAAAAAAAAAAAAGAAGACGAAGAAAGAAAGAAAAAAAGAAACATTTAGGTATTATACATCGTAATTTATTAATTTTCCATTCAATAAATTAAAAATAATACATTTCTATTAATTTTTTCAGAAATACATAGAATGGTGTAATAATACATATAATATACACAGAATTAATTCTTATTTTTAAAAACATTTAATGTATTTTAACTTTTGTTTAATACAATTTTATTTTTATGTGTGGCTGTCTTCCGTATTGAATCGAAACTTATTATAGTTTTGAGTATTAGAAGTGTGCACGGGGGGAGTTACACACTCCGTCTCTCCGTCTCTCCATCCAATGCCCCCTAGCCCCCCCCCCACACACACACGCACATTGCAAGTAACAGAAAAGAAATCTCCTCCCAGCCAGTGTCTTGAAAGCATATCATACAACAAAGTGTTTAAGTCTGTTCGAATGCTGTAAGTGCATGGACTCAATGAGGGAGGGATTAACAACAGAGAAATTTTCTAAAAATTCTTTTTTTATTTTCGGTCCTGCCAAAAATAACAAGAAAAATAAATAAATCGTGCCAAAACATATCGATCATAAGACACTTTCCAACGTAATAATCTTTGATATACGTATGAAATGTGTAACAAAAATTCGAAAACGATCGAATTAAGATATTTCTTTTCAATCCCCGACTTATCTATTTTTAAGAATTTGCCGGTTCATCTGCTTTAATGTTAATAAGAGATTTATGACACACTATGCATTAAAATTGTTGTATTGAATAAATTAACATTTAACTTTTAAACTTTAATTTAGGCTAAAACTATGTGAGATATAGCCTTTTTTTAACATTTTGTTTCATGTAAATCGAAGCTTTCAAAAATTACTGGTGCCAAGTTTTGCGAAAACCTGTTAATAGCAGCCCGATTTGGCAACCCTATGGCAATAATTTGAGTATAATTTCGCCCCATTAGCGGCTGGGTGCATTTGCGCTCTCAACTGGGAGACGGGAGGTGCTTGATTAAAACCTGGGTCGCGTTCCTCGGAATAGCAGTTCAAATTATTAAGTAAGTATTTTTATTCCCTTTAAAAGATGGCAGCACGAGATAAAGTCCTCTGATACTCTCTGTTGATTATCTTAAAAGCACACGAGAACACCTTTTTTATGTCGCTAAAACAGTGGTTTGCGACTGTATTACTGAATTTTTAAAAGTTATTTACGTTAAAGTAGAACAACAAATTTAAAGCACATCAAATACATCATTTTTTTTCTCATAAATATGTAATTGAGGCACTACTCAGAAAAGAAAAGGAAAGAAATCTGAACCTGTACGATATTTTGAATTCTAATTATTTCACAAAGGAACTGCTTAGAAAAATGCTTATTGTTCTCGCTTTGTCTCTCTTTATCTAAATCATTGCATCTAAATTTTTATTTTTGAGATAACTCTGAAAATTCCTGTACACGAAACACATGCATAGCAACAATGACCTCCGATAAGAAACTAAATCGTTCTATGGTGAAAACTGAACGATTCTTCAAATGCAACTGTATCAACGCCTTTTAGTCATACCCGTTATTCTGACAGAAACTCTCGCATTTGCCATGCTTTCAACAGTTTATCTGACTTGATTTTTTCACCCTGTCATGATGTATATACTTTTTTTTTCAAAATCTGTCTATACAGATCTTTTTTAGTGTACTTGAGGAATACTTTTCTGACCCAAAAAATATGAGGATCCAAGACAAGATTTGAAAATACGGTCGCCCACATATATAAGCACTTGGAAAAATTCGAAGTTTTTTAAATAAATGCATCATTTATTGACCTACCTGAAAAATACGTTGATAAAAACTCAGATAATTCCACTGAACTTTTATGTATAAATTTTCAAGGTAGGTCAATAACATGGACAAATCGCTGCATGTGATTAACCCATTTGTGCCTGGATATTTTTGCGACTTTCTTAGATTTTTACTGATAACAGAAATAATCGATAAATTTCTGATGTCAACTTCTTGAACAAGGGATGATTTCTTTTAAAATCATTATGCATAAAAATCGAAATATCAACATCCTACTTGGCCATGTTAAAATATTTCGTAGTTGAGGCTCACTACTCATGAATAAAGGGTAGGAAAATTAAATAACGTTTACGACTAACAGCGAAAATGCCGTCCCAAAAAAGGGACACTAGGCATAAATGGGTTAATACAAAATAAGATGATTTGTTGCACAAAACACCCGGATTAAACTTGTGTGCTTGATAAGTCAGATTCTCTTAAGAAACCCTGTGGACAGAAAAACGAAAGATTCTTATTTTTGTGAACATGTATATTGGATTTGTGTACTTGGCTCGAAGTCAGCTCATAAATCCTCGTCAGAAGGACAACGTAAGAGCGGTGCCCTCCGTGGGGGGGGTGTCTTTATAAAGGGTCCTAACCCGTATTTACAAGTTTCGGAGAAAACCACGGAAAACTCCGAACGGCTAGGTCGACGGACGCGCGATGGAACTCGAACTCGGGACCTTCACACTTCGCCCATCTACCATTTCCAGTGACATAACCAGTGTGCCATGGTGAAGCACGAAAGATTCTTTTTAATCACTGAGCAGTTTTATTGCACTGAAGTGCATACTCATGCGTCGTCATATGCGTGTATGGTGAACCGAAATTTTTAGAGTGACACATATCGATTTTCAGATATTTTTTTTCTCAAATTTCGCCACGAATCCCAACAATCAAAAGATTTTTAGAAAAAGTTGGGTGAGCACGTGACCCACTCTCTCTTCCGACGCCAGGCCTATGTTAGTCGTTGTTTGCTCTGCTTTTGACCGCATCACATCCTCGATAGAAAATTTTCTTACGCGAGGCAAAAAAAGTGAGGCAAAAAAAGATAATTATTATTATTATTATAATTAGCACTAGAGTGCTATTACAACCAGTCAGGCTTTTAGCGTCGACATACACTACTGGCCAAAGGAAGTGTTGCAAAGCATTCTGTAAATCATATCTTAAAGAGTGGCTGTTGTGATCAAAATCAAATCTGCTCAGCAACATAATAAATGATTTTTTTAGTTCAATTGCATTTATTTACTATCCTCTTTTTGCAGAACTTGAAATTAATTCTTTATTTAATTTTATTCCGGCGGTCAAAATGGATTATGAGTACTATAATAACACATATTTTTATGCTATTTTTTCAATAAATTAAAAAAAACTATTTTTGTTCTTAACCTAATGTTATCTTGTCTCTGAAGTAATTAATTTAACATGTTGACATTAAAAAATATCAATTATATTGATTTTTCTTTTTTACTGGGGAGAGGGGACTTAATCTTGAAAAAGGTTAGATTTCTGAAACTTGCAATACTTTCGGCCAGTAGTGTAACTTGTCTACACAATTTGTCATGGCGAGGCTCTTTTGAAATGCGGTTTTTTTAAATTATAGAGCTGTTTCACCTACGTCATTATCACTACGTCATACCTTAGCTATCAACTGATTTTGGTCAAACATTCGTTCACCAATGTGTAAGCACAGTGGTTAAAGCCACTGACATTGGTAGATGGCTCAAGTGCAGGAACAGGGTTCTGTCCTCTCGCGCGGCCGTCGGTCTAGCGGCCTGGAGTTTTGGGCGGTTTTCTCCAGATGTAACGTGAATACGCGCTAGATACCCAGAAAAGTCCTTCCCCAAGGCAATTGCCCCCCCCCTCCCTTGTGTCTGTCCTTTCTCTGACATGGTTTTATAAGCGGTTAATTGTGATTAAGCACACAAATCCGAATACATGTTCCAACACGCAACACAACGTTCGTTCATTTGAGAATGGTCATTGGTCGAAAACGTGGCTTTGTATCCCTGAATATACGAGTTGACCGAAAAAAAATTTCAGTGACATCATGTGAAAATACTCTATTATTTTCGTCACACAGTAATAGTACCGGAATTAGCTATAAAATCGATAAATAAGGTAGTTCCGAAAAATATCAAAAATCATATCAAAGGAAAACAAAGCTATGTTCAATGTAATAAACATGCGTAAAAATATAAAGTAAATTATTTCTGAAATAAAACTGTTTTATCCTTTGATCGGTGTGGAGTGCAGTTGAGTGCAAAGCATCTGGTCGACACACAAAAAAAAATGTTCAATTGATTTAAAAAAGTATTTAATTGAAGTCAAATTTCTTATTTGATTTCATAAGTAAAGAAATGTACTTAAATACTGTATGTCATTCAAAACTTAAGAAATTAAGAAAATAACTTTAATTAAGGAAATAACTCTTTCGCGATGTTTATTATTGGAAACACTCATTCGTGAGTCATAAAACCTACTCACGGCCGTATTCGCGAAGTACTTAACACGAATGTTAACCCCTTCAGATGCCAAATGGACATAACCCAGAAAACACACACGGGTTTTCTGAACGTCTATTAACGTTCAGAAGACGTTTTCTGAACGTTAATAGACGTTCAGAGAACCTGTGTGTGTTTGCTGGGAAATTATACAACCATTCGACATCTAACCCTCGTTCTGGTGAGTTAACACGGGTGTCAAATACTTTATGAATACGGACGAGAGGAAATTTTTACTCAAATACGTTTTGAGCGGATGTACTGTCTGTCCTCAGTGTTGCATTCAAACATTTATCTTCTTGTTGTTGTATTTGTAACATTTATTTTCGCACTTGTGTGAAAGAAATGCGCTTATGAATCCTCGCCGAGTAAAGTGGACGACATAATGGAAGTTTTTACTTGCACAGAGAAAGGCAATTCAAGCAACACGGGCATGAGTGGGAATCGAACCCACGACCGTAAGCTTAAGTGATTAGCGCAGAGGTGGACAGGCCCTTAACCTCTAAGACACCGGCTCCCACATTGAACTTTCTGCCTAACCGGGGCCATCGTGATTCTAGCAGGCCTGCTGGTGCCCTCCGAAAGAGGCCTAAGGGCGTTTCCTCATTGGTTAGAGTCGGCCGTTAGATGACGTATCTGAGTGCTGGAACCAATAAGTGAGCATTCGCAGGCCTCTTTGGATGACTCATTGGAGTGCGCAAGCAGTCCCGGTAGAATCAGTTGGGCCTGGCCTAACTCATTTTGAAAAAAATGAGAAGTGTATGTATCTGTGAAGGATAAGTACGCATCGTACAAAAGAATAAATTGTCATCACTCTTAATAATGTGGCTTTGCTTAATAGTGTGACTTAGAATGTACTAGAAAATAAATTTGAATAACACAAGCACGGGCATAGAGATGACTGGAGGGGAGCCGATGACTGAAAGGTAAGCGTAAGGTTGCTTAAGCGTATGGTCTTAGATTTGATTTCCAGTCGTAACTTGTGGCTATCCCATGAACAGCAAAATTCCTTTCTCACTGTGCTAGTAAAAACTTTCATTGTATTGTCCAGTTAATTCAACGAGGATATATAAGCGGATTTTTGAAACTACACAAACAAGTTGTTGTATTTGGAACATTTATTTTCGGACTTGTGTGCATGGTTTCAAAGTCCGCTTTTAAATCCCCGTCAAATAAAGTGGACAACATAAAGAAAGTTTTCACTATCAAAGAGAAAAGAAATTCAAACAGCCTGGGTATCGAACCCCCGAGCGTACGCTTAGGCTATTTGCGTGGAGTAGGACAGACACTTAGGTACGAAGCAGCCGGACCCAAAGCAAACAAGTCCAAAAATAAATTTTCCAGATACAACAGTACAACTACTACTACTACACGCAAGTGATTACTGGATTGGTCTGACCAATAGGACCACGTAGCTCCAAAATAATCTACAGGATTGTACAACGCATAAACTATTTACTCCCTTTTCTTAACAGAAGCACAGAAAGAGAAAATATGTATTGACCATTATAAAATATGAATGAAAATTTGACCAAGGGCATCTATTTACTAGGCCCGCATGGCATATCACACATGCAATGTTGAGCTGAGCGAATTTCGTGCAGTTACCTCTACCTCAAGTTGAATTTTTTTTTCAGTGATTATTCCTCGATGGCATGTCCGATTTCCGATCTTTTTTCTTAAGTGATCAGCATCGTGACCTTGACCAATGTCATAGGTTCAGTGAGCGCCCGGAGCGAGTCATGGAGAAGTAGAATCATTCTTCTAATATCTCCATTGAAAGTGAATGGCAGCAGGTTTTTCGGTGATTATTCCTCCCTGGTCAACCCGATTGGTTTGATATCCGATTGATACCTTGCCACCATTGGTACCTATAACCATGCTACATTTGAAATAAATCGGTCAAGCGGTTTAATAGGAGAAGTGTTACATTGAAATGCATGAGTGTAGAGCATAGGTTCCCAACCTTTTTTGAACTGGTGCCCTCTTTTCTAGGGAATATTTCAATACCGCCACCCCACTCCAGAGAAATAAGAGCATACATAATGCATGGTGAAAATAAGAATTAAATAAAAAAAAATTACTAATAGATAGAATATTGTTGGAATTGAAATTCTACTGAATTTCTTCTTCATTTAAAAAAGAGGAATAAAAGTTTTTGAGAGGTATATTAGAGAGGTATCTCTTTCTCTCAACAGCGAAGTCTCATCGAAATATGTGAATTTTCGCACACGTGAAAGAAATGAATTATCAGAGTGATTTTTAAGTCTTCTTTAGACTCTATTTGGTTAATCTTCCCACGCCCCTCCGTGCCATATCAACACCTCCAAATTTTTCTCGGTCTTTTACCGCCCCCCTGAAAGCCTCAAACGCCCACAAGGGGGCGTTATCGCCCACGTTGGGAAACTATGGTGTAGAGTATGAGCTTCACTCACTTCGCTCAGCTCAACTCAACCTATACTTCTAGATTATACTAAATTTAAACTCATTTTGGACTAAAGTTGCATTTTTGGAGCATAAAAAAGTTATTTTGTCAAAAATTGTCACTAAAAAGTCAAAAATTGAACTAAAAAGTTACTTATAGAATTATACTTATTTTAAAAAAAATCAATTGCTGGAAGATGAATTATTTTTAACAGTAACCTCCGCGACTTGATGAAATTTTAACATTTTTGCAGTTGGTAGCAAGAATGCGTAAATGTTATACTATATTTCTATCTTAATTAAAACTGGAATAAAATCCTTTTTTTTGTGTTTTTATTCATTAACCCATTTATGCCTAGCGTCCCTTTTTTGGGACGGCATTTTCGCTATTAGTCGAAAACGTTATTTATTTTTCCTAGCCTTTATTCATGAGTATTGAGCCTCAACTCTACAAAATATTTTTACATAACCAAGTAGTATGTTGATATTTCAATTTTTATGCATAATGATTTTAAAAGAAATCATCCCTTGTTCAAGAAGTTGACATCAGAAATTTATCTATTATTTCTGTTATCAGTAAAAATCGAAGAAAGTCGCAAAAATATCCAGGCACAAATGGGTTAAGGAATCTAATGTATAGTATGGTTAATTTTGAATACTTTGAAACACGCCATTCATGATGGGTAATTTAAAACTGGAACACTGTTCGCATTTTATGCCTAACGAAGGTGGTTCTTAACCCTTAAATGCCTGAATTTTAAACACGTTTGCTGCCGATCACGCAATAGCCACGACTGTAAGCTAAATTTTCTATGTCCGTTTTGTGAAAAACTAATTAATTTTTCGAAAAAAACGCAGTTTGAAAGAATTATATGAAATTTTTATTATTCACAGCATGAATCATTTATTATTAAAAAACACACTGTATATGTGAAATGGACATCTTTTGGCTTCTCAGATTTAAACTTTACATGCCGGTGTTTTAAAAGTCCAGTATCAAATTTGAAACTCAGGGCATTTAAGGTTTAAATCTGAGAAGCCGAAGGATGAGTAGCCGGTGGCTTAGAGTTTAAAAGACTGTCCACCTCTACGCTAATCGCTTAGTGTACGATACTGGGGTTTGATTTTTACTTTCCTATGTTGTTTAAATTTCCTTTCTCCGTGCTGGTAAAAAGTGTTATTGTGTTGTACACTTTTTTCGATGAAAATTTATAAGCGGATACATGGAACCAAGTAAACAAATCTGAACATTAACCTTTTAAAACCTGAACTTTTGATAAACTCACAAAAAGAGTTTTTGAGTGTAAGATAAATTTCTTAATTTACTTTTGTGAATAACTTGTGATTCACAAAAGTGAATAAATTTTTTGAATAACGCACAACTCAAAAGAAATGTGAAAGTTTGTTTTTTTATACCTGATTGATTTCTTATGAAGAATAAGAGTCTATACAGACAACCGGCTTAGGGAATGTGACTTTCACTCGAATACATGTGTAGCGATCACCTACACAGTTGTGTAGGTCATTGCTTAAAGAGTTAATGCTCCATATACACCAGCATCAACAGGGCCAAACAATACTCCAACATTCAGGAGCTCCTTTCTTCTAAAAGAAGATTAAAGTATTGGGCTGTTTATAAGTGGGTTTTATAAAACAAGCACATAAACCTGATTTATGTATCTGAAATTATCAAGACTACTAATTGGTAAGGATTTCCCTTAAAAAAATTAATTTATGTTTTATGTTACGAATAGTAGAAAAATATTCGATATAAAACGGTTTTGTACAGTGCATATATAGCAAATATGTTTCTAATAAACATAATTAGTAAAATTATCGAGAATTTACTATAGAACCTTATTCAAACTGTTCATTTGAATCGGCATCACAAAACATTTCATGAATCAACAAAAATTATAGACCACACGAATACATGAATTTTCAACGACGTATTTTTGTTTGTTATAGTGATTAGGATTCAAAGTACATAATACTTTTATTTTAATCTGATTTATACATAAACATATCAAAAATCTATTTGATTATGTTGGAAATATGAATTGCGTCTTTATAAAATGACCAATCCAGCAGCTTTGTTTGATGTTATTTTAAAGTTACAAATATGTAAAAAAAATTTCTTAGTTTTATTTTTAATGTTTTGTAGCCTAGATAGTCCAGTTGACCATGCTCAATATTTAATCGGCATGATACTCTTGCTTACTAACTTAATATTAAGAATAATTGAAAATGCTACCAGGGCATGACTGAAATGGAGTGACAGAGATGTTGTATGAAGTCAGTTCATGTTTGAAAAAAGCCTTCAAAAAATTTAATTACTTTGGCTTAGTTCTGACTTCATTTTGGAATATTTCACTAACAGGAGAGTAGTTAATTTTACAATGTTAAGTATTACAACTTTTATGGAGCTACTCGCCGATTAAAGAAATAAGCATTATTTTTTATAAATTTTATCTGATCTCAAAAAAAAGTAGATAAGAATCGTAACTTTTGCTTGTAGTAGCTTTACATGAGATCATATCCTAAGGTATTACAGCCATCCTCAGAAAAGACTAAGTTGAAATATAATTCGTCTGTTATCAACTTTAATTACGCTTTGCATTACGGAAGTTCAAAGCATTTGGCTCGTTCATTTATTATAAAACATTTTATCTCTTCCTGAAATAATTTGAAGGTAGGTACATAAAGACAGGGGCAAAGGCTGGAGATAAGGAGACACGTACGGGACGATTGCAGTATCTTATCTCTGCGAGAAATGGGATAAGGCATTATTCAACATTTTAGCTTTTCTCTTGCGTAAGTCTAAAGTCAGTGTAGTGAGAAAATACTGTACTGAAAATCCGCATAAAAAATACTTAAGTTTTCATTTGCGTTTAGGTCAGCATGGCTTCAGCCGATACAAACGCCTCGGACCGACCTGGTTCCAGTAACAACAGCAACGAGCTGGACGACTTGAGCTTCCTGAACTTCCCGCCCGACGTCGACTGGTCATCGACTCTCGTGCTGAGGTGCGACCCCGCGGGAGCTCCTTACAAGCTGATCGACGTGGCGAACGCTTTGCACCTCGTCGTGATCAGGAACGACGTCCACAACCTGAGTCCGACCGCGCTCAACTACGCGTTCACGATCAGCTTCAAGACCGAGCGCGCGACGGAGAACTTCGTGCGCTACCTGAAGGACCGCAGCCGGAAACCGCTGCTGGTCAAGAACCGAACCTGCCTGGTGTCGAGGATCCCGACGAAGACCGTGACCGTGTCCGTCCGCTGGATTCCCACGGACGTCGACACGGCGTGCGTTCTCGAGCCCCTGCGGCAGTACGGCACCATCGTGAAGACCGATCTGGTGAGGAACGAGAGGCAGGGCTGGTTCCACGTGTACACGGGAGAGAGGCGGTTCCACCTGCTCCTGAAGGACGGCGTGGACGTGAACAAACTGCCCTTTTCGCTCAACATCAAGGGACTGTTCGCGGCCATTCACGTGATGGAGAGGAACCCGAAATGTTTGGACTGCTACTACACAGGACACTCGAGCGACGCATGCCAACACGAAGGTTGCATTCTCTACAGGAGGGCGTGAGCGTCCCTGAATTTTGTGAAAGTACGGAATTAAAAAAAAATAAGATTATATTAATTTATGTTCCTCTAAAATGACGCAAAAAATGTATTGCTACGAAAGGAAATTTTTTGTTCTTTGAAAAACTCCACGAGGAGTTATATTACGATAAAAATAAATAAGACAAATCTGGAAATCCCAGTTTGATCTTTTACATGGAGAAGTGCTATGATGTTCGGAGTATTAAAATGCTTTTGGAATTTATAATTTGCATAAAAAAATGGACGTCACACTTTAAATGAATAAAGTAAGTATTAAAATGAAGTTGATGAGAACTTTTTCTTTTATGTGCTTGAAATACTGTCAGACATATATTAACCCAATTGTGTACTGATATTTTTGCGACTTCAATTTTTGCTAACACCAACAATAATAGATAAATTTCTGATATGAACTTCTTGAACAAGGGATGGTACAGGGGCGTAGCCAGAAATTTTTCATGGGGGGGGGGTTATGTCTACTACAACTCATATATATATATATATATATACGTGCGTGTGATAATGTAGTGAAGAATATACAATTTGTATGGTAAATTTCTCATGGGGGGGTTATGACCCCCCTAACCCCCCCTTGGCTACGCCCCTGGATGGTATATTTTAAAATAATTACGTATAAAAATTGAAATGTGAATATCCTACTTGGTCATATTAAAATATTTTGAGGAGTTGAGGTTCCATACTCGTGAATAAAGGATAGGAGAAATAACGTTTTCAACTGATAGCGAAAATGCCGTCCCAAAAGAGGACACTAGGCATTTAAGTATGGTATTGATAAGTTTGTTTTGAAGAACATTTTATACAAAACTAAAAGAAACTGAAATCGCACATTCACTTGCGCTTTTCATATTGGGGTAAATTTCCTGCAGAAAACAAACAGTTTATATTTAACACTTTGGCTGCAGGCCAAATACATGTGTATTGATAGTTTGTCTTTCATTCACTGGAGCGTGATCGGTATTTAATGTGTTGACATTATATTTTATAGTTCAAACTTGAATATATAATACACATTAGTACGACCGGTGAGAGTAATATGAAAGAAAGTGTTTTTTTTTTTTTTTTTTTTTTTTTTTTTGAGATAAGAATTTGTCATTTATATTTTTGAAAAATATATTTCGTAAAATGGATGTATACACACACATATTTTAAGGTAGAATTAGATCCAACTTATGTACCGTAACCCAGTTACACTTATGGTAATTGCTAATATTCAAAGAATATATATTTTCTCATATACATTTTCAATGTAAGTTGGTTTCTTTTGAGAGTTCGAATGAAAGTTGATTCATATCGCATATCGGTGTTTATAATCTTTATTTTACATGACGGATAATCTTACACAAGGCATATTTTGTTTCTAAAAACATAATTACTGTTAAGTCCTCATTTTCAATGAAAAAAAGGCTACTTTTTGTTAAGTTCTGTGTATATCATGCAATTGTAAACGAAGAATTTGAAAATAGACATTTACAAGTTTTAATCAACCACAATACATCCTATATTCTTTTGTCAAAATACCCGGAATTTCAAACTTTATACTAAAACAGGTATAGTAAGATCTATGTTGATCTATCTTAGTAAAGTAAAATGATATAATAAAAATGTAATAAAAGCAGGAAGGGGGAGGAGATAATTTTTTTTCTTGGAATTAATAATGGCAGTCAAATATTGTCGAGTTTTAATGTGGTTTATTCAGGGCCCGAGATTTGTAGGTCCTAGGCATAACACTTTTCGTTTGCCCCTCATACCTTTTTGACGCATTGTCACAGCATAAAAATACTATGTGTTCGCATTGCTGTACATAAAGGTTTGGGGGTTACATAAGGGGAAGGGTTTGGAGGTTACATTCCACCAGTATTGCCTAAACTTAAAGTCCATTTTTAATCTGCCGAAGTTATGCTTCAAATGACGACATTACGATGCATGCTAGATGGAGAAATCTAATGAACCTTAATATGACGTGTGTTCTATTCCTGAATTCAGAGTAAAGACTTGAACACGACGGCATTAGTTGTAAAAGTGCATTTCTATTTATTCTAAGTAAGGTTTTTTTTTCCTTCCTTCTTTCTTTATGAGTACTCGTAGAAATTCACTGAAGTTTAATCACTTTGGGCTTCCTAAAACTTGGAGCTTTTGGCCTTGGCCCAACTAGCCTGTGAGTCATTTAGACCCTGAGTTCAGGATGACTTACTAGCAATACTATAATTAGCCGTGTAAAATAAGGGACGAAGTAGTCTTCTATTCAATAAAGTCAATCATATGAAACGGTATTAGAAATCTTCTATTCAATAAAGCCAATCATATGAATGGATATTAGAAATGGATGCGAGACGAGACAAAGATTTACCGTTATTATACGAGACAGCAGGACGACCCGGCTGTAATCAAGGTAAGTATTGCACTGGGGCGCCATCTTCGAAGGGGCGTAATTTGAATGCAAAAAATTCAGAAAATCGTGATCTAAGAAATGGGATGCCACGTACCCTAGGCTACCTCTGCGAGACGGACATTTTTACCATTCCTATATCGGGATTTTGTGACACAAAAAAAAAAAAAAACTCTACAGCTGTTGTGCGAAACGACACAGGTAGCTATCAACCTTATAACTATCTCCATAATGTGTGAGAATGTGTGTGCTCTATGTGTGTTAACTCTATACTTGGCAAGAGTTTTTCGGAAATGCTTATTAACTATAATTTATGGGTTCTTAGGTGCTCATTCGAGACGGAAATAATAAAAAAGAATCTATTTGTTATCGAAGATTTTAGAGAGCATGTCGTGAGGCACACTGTCAGACTTATAACAACTGTAAATTTCTGACAGTGCAACTTATCAAATCGTGCACTGTGCCAAGAATAGGGTAAAATAGCAAAATGTATCTTTCAAACTGCTTGAATCTAACTGATTTGCTCTACTGAAATAACTCTCCCACCATCCATGCGCATAATACAAACAACAATTGTTATTATCTTTATAAATAAAATTGGACTTTTGTCTGTACATTTCTTGGAATTCAAAAATTTTACAATTTCTATCCGTTTCAAGCACCCGGGATTCCGATGCGACCCTCAAAAAAAAGTTTGTCTGTCTGTCATTCTGTCCTTCTGTCATTCTGTCCGTGACGCTTTTTTTGTTTAAGCATCACGTAAAAACGACTGAAGCGAATGATATGAAATCTTGTGTCATGATAGCGGGTCACTCAACTTAAAACATAGGCGTCCAATTTTTAAAAAATCCTCATTGGATTTTGAGATTTTGAGAAAATCGTTTCAAACTGCGTAAATTTGTGTTCAAGCATCACGTAAAAACGACTGTAGCGAATGATATGGAATTGGGTGTCATGATAGGTGCTCACTCAACTTAAAACATAGGCGTCGAGTTAAAAAAAAATCTTGACTAGATTTTGAGATTTTGCGAAAATCATTTCAAACTGCGTAAATTTGTGTTCGCACATCACGTAATAACTGCAAAGGTGAAAAAATGACATTTGGGGAAATGATAGGTGGTCACTCACCTTAAACTATTAGCATCTAATTAAAAAAAATCGATCAGATTTCGAGATTTTGCGAAAATCGTTTAAAACTGAGTGAATCTTTGTTCCCGCATTACGTAATGACGACTAAAGCGAATGATATGAAATTTGGTCACATGATAGATGGTTGCTCAACATAATTTACAGGTGTCCAATTTTTTAAACATTTTTATTAGATTTTGAGATTTTGTGAAAATTCTCTCAAAATACGTTTATATTTCTTCAAGCATCACATAATAACGACTAATACGAATGTTACGAAATTTGGTGATATGATAGTTAGTTGCTAATCGTAATTTATTGGCGTTGAAATTTTAAAATATTTTGATTACATTTTGAGATTTTGCGAAAATTGTTTTAAAATGCTGAAATTTTGTTCCAGCATCACGAAATAAAGACTACAGGGAATGAAACGAAATTGGGTGACAGGATAGGTTGTCACTCAACTTAAATTCTAGGCTTCCAGTTTTGCAAAAATGTTGATTAGATTTTCAGATTTTGCGAAAATGATTTCAATATGTGTAAATATTCGTTCGCGCATCACATAATTACGACTAAAGCGAATGAAATGATATTACTTAGTTACTCTCTAACATGTAATAGTTTAACAATACATAAAAATTATAACTTCGCTTTCTTTACTTTGGCAACATACTACATCCATTCTGTGTAGTCCTACAATGCTGACGAAAGTTCTTATTTTTTGGAAATTTGCATTTACTAACCCGTCAAGGACGGGTACTTCAGCTAGTGTATGAATAAATTGCTACTTTTAATTATTGCACGTGCTCAAACTATATTTGCACAGAACTGTTAACATGAATGTTAGATAATAAACAGAAAAATCTGTTGAAATTAACTTTAAGTTGAATAAGTAATAATTTAAATTCTGAGAAGAGCGAAATTAATGAGTGTTCTGAAAATTTGAATAGAAATTCAAAATTAAATAACGCATACCATTGCTTCTCGCTGTGTGTCATTCAACTTTTAAAAGCAAGATATTTTCTCATTATTATTCAGAAAAAATGGCATTAATAAACCTTTATGCAGTTTTAAATGAGAAATAAATGCACATGGCAGAGCAGCCAATAAATGTGGAGGATGTGGAAAAAAATTATCACTATTGAAGGAAACGATATTTGTATTCTCGGGAATCATAGATATAGAACATCTGGATAGACAGACTAAATTGTCCCAATGGCCCTTGCAGCCTTTGACAACTCTCATTAAAATACCAGCAACATGGCGGTCGATTGAATCATTCGTCTTGTGCCGCAGAGCTAAAGACCTTTTTTGTATAGTTGGCTGTACGTCGAAAATTCGATTTATTGATCAGTGGCGATTCGATCTACCGCCATATTGCTGGTATTTAAATCCCGCCATGGCAACGGCTGCACTTTTTAGCGTTGGGTAGTCTATCCAGTTCTATATCGATGTCATGAAATAGTCTATGATTGATTTTCAACACTTAATAATTTGAACATTGAATAATTTCTGTTATTTGAATTGAAAATAGCAGTAAACACTTTGTGTAAATGCATTTCAATAATATATTGCTTCAAACTAGGATATAGCTCAACTTAAAGCAATTTTCTAGTCTCTAAAATTCTACAAAACACTATTACAAAATCTTTATGGTCGAGTGGATAAGACACTAAACATTGTAGATAGCTAATGATTGAAGATCCAGGGTTCTGACCTATCGTGCGGCTGTTTGTCTAACGGTTTGGAGTTAAAAAAAGTCCTTGCCCAAAGCACTTTCCCTAAGCATATACACCTCGTATAGGTTTGCTTTAAATGCAAACCACAAACAAAATAATTAATCAAATAATCAACATTCCTGATAGATCTTTTCTTAAAATTTCTATAATATGTGGAGATCATGACAAAAATAATAAGGGCATAGAGACTAAAATGCTATCTAGATACATATTCACTCAAAATATTTTTATTACTTAGCATGAGTTTTCTTATTACTTCGTGGTTATAAAATTTCTTTTATTTGTACATTATTAAATTTAACATTCCCCATCAAGAAAAAATTTCATGGCGAAGCCTCCAGAAGGATAGATTTATTTTAATGTTTCAAGTATTGAAAATGAATTATATTTAACATTATAAGCATACTTTTAAACTTTCTCGTTATTGGAAAAATAAAGAAAATAGTTCTTTGTGAAGAATGCCCTGGGTCTCTGAGAATATTTTCTCTTCTCTTATTCTTTTTACAATATTTTTAGCATTTGAAAAAAATCTTAACTAGCTATCCTTCTGGCTTTTGCTTACGATTGGATGTAGCGAGGAGAATTCCCTTTCGAAATTTCCCTCATATCAGCCGTTGAAAATTATCTCTGACTAGCTCAAACATTCGCCGGATAAATAAATAGATTTTGAGTTAACCGGAGCCCAAACTGCAACGAAGAGAGAGAGGGGGGAGGGGGGAAGGAAGGAAAAGTATAAGATAATATACGAGCAAAAAACACACTTTAGAGCTTCCCATTTTGAAGAATGTTCTTAAGATATAACACATGCCATACGGCTTGTAAACAATAAAGAAAATTGAAAAAATAAATTCCGAGGCGTTTTTGAATTCTAAATACGCACTAAAGTGCTATATATTAAAATAATACTGCTTTTACTAAAGTGCTATATAATTATCATAATCCGTACGTAGACCCTATTTTTCTTCCTTGAGTCACTAAATATGAAAGTGCATCATTATCCATGCGCCTACATTGTTAGTCTTCCTTGTTCCATGTATTCTAATAATTCATGTGTGGGCCCTGTTTGTCTTCCTTGCTCCATTATGTTGGAAAGTATAATATCAAAGGCTATGCCGCATTTGTCTTCCTTTTTCACAAAACACTTCAGAGAAAATTGAAATCTATTCTAATCGCCCTCTAAAATTATTTTAAAATCTTCATCAGACATATTCTAACTGACCATCACTTCTATTTTCTCTAATAAAGACACCTTGATAGACACTAATTATTATTACGATTGAATAACATTAGGATTTGGGAATTTCTCCCAAGATATAGAGGATATCGCCAAGCTGCGTTCAATTTTGGGGACATATTTTATGGCATCAAACTAGGCAATAATAAATCTCTAAAAAATGGCTAAACTTGGCGACCTTTGACATACCACCACTCCGCCGCTATATGAAAACTCTTTAGGCACAATGGTTTAAAATAACACTTACTTCACCTTTATTTATACGTTTTGAAAAACGATGTTAAAGATTTTATTTAAATTTCGAATATAACTAAAGAGTAAACAGAAAAGCTTGTGGAGGGACATTACGAATTTTCTAAAGTATATTAGAATGGGTTGGTTTACTTCTATGACTGCTGAAAAGTTAGAGGATTTCTTAAAACAATAGCCTTTAAGTAAGACTTTCACAGTTACGTTCATATAAGGGAAGGATAAGCAACACCAGGCTCAAGGGGAGCATTGAAAGACTCAAGATTGAAAGCAACACTTGTTATATTATGGGGTTTTTCTGCTATTCGTCTTTTCAATGATGAGAAAGAACAGGAAACATGATAAACCTAGGCTCAGAACAAAAAAATGAATTAAAAATAAGAAGGACCCATCCTTGATGAAATACTTTGCCATACTTAATGCCCTCGAATCACTTTAAAAACTTAATGACTCCGCCTCCGATTTTCCATTAGATACAGTTTAGCAGAGCAAACCTGCCCATCCTGTAATTATTATGCTTCCGCGGGGTTATTTTTTGGTCCTCCGTTAGCTTTCTTTCGAAACTTAGTTGTTTTTGACATGTATATATCTCTTCAAATTTGCTTCCATAATGGGAGGCAATTCTGAAAACTGATGATAACAAATTCGGGGGTAGAATTTGATGTTGCAGCTACATATCTACATCCAAAATTTAATTACACCACTTGATATCTAAGGATCAAAGAATTCGTTATGCTGAGTGAGGACTGTGGCCCTCGCTTGCGGCGGAAAGTTAAGTGCCGCCATTTTGAGGTCGCTTCGTTGCGTCACATAATACCCGTTGAGTATAAATTTTGACTTTGAGAAGCTAGAACGTCCGTTTGCGTTTCAACTGTTAGCTCTCGTAAAGATCTATCGTGTGCGTATGCAAAACATTAGTTGGTTGGTGTCGTGTCCATGGGGAGATCTATAGATGACCATGAGTGTGCAGAACACAGCTGGCTATCGCCTTGATGTTTTCGGAGTATAGACTCTTTTCGATGTCAAAGGGTGGGAATCCCCCGAGCTGAGCCAGAGATCTTAAAATGGCAGGGCAGTCAAAAATGTGTTTTGGAGTCAGTGGAATATTATCGCAATTATTGCAGAGACTGTAGATTCTATTGCCATCTCTTTGGATCTTCATGTCTCGATAGTGGACTGTTCTAAGGCGAGTAATAATTTTAGTGTAGTCTCTATTAGCGTTTATTTCACAAATCTGTGAGTCTATTTTAATGGTGTTTTCTCTTGCTATCGGTACCTTGCGATCGCATTCACATCGTCAAGAGTGACTTTGTTGATATTTCCATCATTGAGATTTCTCCCCTCCTTGGCAAGTTGATCTGCCTCCTCATTTCCAGGAATGCCAACGTGCGCAGGCATCCACTGCAGAATACATATCTTGTTTAATTTGTCAATTTCTTTCAATTGGTTTAGGATGTCATGGGCTAGCCTTGATTGACCGTTATTTAATGCTTCTAAGGCAGCTTTGGAGTCACAAAATATGACAAGTCCTAGCTTTGTCAGTATTGTTGAGTAAGATGTATTCATGCAATGCATAATTTATTGTTCTACTAAGTTCACTGGTGAAATTTGAAGAATGGAACCAGTGCCCAGTGAATGGTTCATAGTTAAGCCATTGGGCAATACAAAGTGTACACCCGCTTCTCCATTTTGAATAGTTTCGTGAGCTGAGCCATCAGTATATTCATGGACAAGGTTACTTTCCGACATTGCATTGATAGTCTGCATACCCTTTTCAAAAATATCTGATGTAAATTCCTTTTTGGAGCATGGGACAATGAGATTGGTGTTGACAGTAATATTTCTGGGTAAGCACTTTGGGCTCCTCCAGGAAAACAAGGGTGCTGTGCTCGAGACCGATCTGTCGTCTTATGTCAGAATCAAATTGTAAAGTAGATGATCTTTTAAGTCTGGTTTTCTTGGGCCAATTTTCAAAGGTTCTTCGTGAAATGTGATCTGGGTCACGACATCGTATTTTGCTAGTAAATTTTATGGTTTGGTACTTCCTTCTGTTTTTGAGTGAGGTGAGGCTACATTCTCGTATCACTTTTTCATTGTTTGTAGAGGAAACCGCGCTACAGATGCTTTTGGCCGCTCTTGCCTGGATGCATTCTAAGTAGTTGAGTGTTGTGGCAGAAGAATGGGCCCAAATGGGGGTGGCATACTCAAGGTGTGGTCTTACCAGGGCTGTATAGGTGGCCCGAAAAGTTTTGGGGTTTGCTCCCCAGTTGGTGCCACACAAGCTCTTTAGGATCTTTAGCCTCTTTAGAGCTTTGTTTCCACAGTTCCTGATGTGCTCTCCAAAGCAGCAATTCAGGATCAAGTTGTACTCCTAGGTATTTTGGATTAGCTGTTTCTGTAAGGTGGACGCCATCCAGCATGATGGTAGGTCTGAATTTATTTCTGTGTTTTCGATCTGTGGTAAACACTATGAATAACGATTTCAGAGGATTAAATTAATCCAAAATGATCTCCCATGGAAAAGTGGTTGCCATTGCCTCCAAAGAGGTTGGACTTCTGCCTATTGGTCCGCGGAAGGTATTTTATTTCCCTTCTACCACCCAGGGGAAAGTCCACTGGAGGCATTCCCCTATCTGCCACCCGGGGACGCGCCCTCTAGGGGTTACAGACTCCCCCGAGTTGAAACAGTTATAGTGAATATATATAGTGTTAAAGTAAAAAATTAAAATAAATAATGCTATATCGGGCTACAATCGCCCAGAAGCCAAATCAAAATATAGAGAACATGTACGGTTGGAAAGGGCTTCTCAAGAGCAATTCAGTGATACTCGTAAAACGCCATATGGCAGAGTAAAGCGGTGCCGGGAACGTGAAAGAATGAAGGTGTCCGACCGAATAAACGACGGCGCCAGTACATCTGCAGTTGGGCGCCCGAGCCTATGCAAGCGGGTTACGTAATAGCGTCTCTGTATGTCAACGCCGGACTTTATTGACATCGATGTATCCTGTATGCAATATTTTTTTACCTTTTTGTATAGCAGACCTATTTCTAATAAAATTATAACACAGTAATTGTTTGGTTACTTGATTACTTTGTTGAACCAAATGAAATCAAAGAAAATATTATTCGTTACGTACACGTATTCACGTAAAACACGCGGCCGTGTCCATGACACAGTCACGCACCGTTTTCTCCCTCTTGTCTTCGCTGTAATAACTTTGGCTCATGTGCGTATGCGAGCCTACGAGGAGGAATACATTTTCCACGACATCATCCACGACAATTTCAAACAGAATGTTGCTCCCATCCAATTGCATGTACGGATATTTCAGTATATCCTGTTATTTACAACCTTAAAAAAAAAAAAAACATTGCCATGCCCACCCTTCACGACGAAAAGTATACTAAACAATTCTCTACTATATACATCTGGTTTGTTTAAAATAGAGGAACGTCACTAAATCACATTTTCAACAATAACAATCTATTAGCCATTGATTTAGTGAAGGGGAGCAATTCAACTCTTTCAACGATTTTTTGGTTCTTAAGACAAAAGTATTTTACTCGATTTTTAACTCAAGCTGAACTGAAAAGCATATTTTAATGCATACGAACGATTAGAGTTTAAAAATAAAGTCGAATTCAGAAAAATTATTTGACTTTACAAAAACGCTCGAATTCAAAGAAATGTACTAGATCTGATATTGGTACTCGAGTTGTTTCAGTCGATACTTTTCTGTATGAGATGCTGAATAGCATTCTTAGAAAGCACTATCGCCTTTTTACTTACTTAACAGGAAATTTTTGATGAATTGCTCTAAGCACTATTATTAATTTTTATGTAAATAACAATTTTGGGCATTTCATTAGTGATACGCTGAAATCCATTTCACGAAAGTTATGTTTAATTAGTATTAACGCTCTAATTACATGTTCGTATCGCTAACTGCAGATCGAGAGTTAAGAAATCCGTTTTAGTATTCATTTTTGAGCACCTAACAACGAAAAGAAAAAAGAAACCCCGATACTCGTAACCTCATTTTAATAAAACACAGGGCACATTGTGAAGAAAACATCAGGAAAATCAAAAGGGATAGTTTATTTGATAACATATAATTTCCTTTAGTGATACCATTTCACGTAAATCAACACTTCAATAATCTTTTATGTCTTCTCTCTCTCTCTCTCTCTCAAAAAAAAAAAAAAAAAAAAAAAAAAAACGCTCACACAAAAAGAATATCAGATTAACCCGATATCAGTCAATTCGATCTAAAACCGATACATCTTAATAAAGTAAGTCGTTTTAATAACCGCACAAGCTACTAGCGGCGTAGAAATTGTTAGAATAAGGGATAATAATTCTTTTTAATTTATCGAAATCGCGAAGGAATACGATCAAAATTTTGAGTTTTCAAATTGATTTTCTGTAGAAATAATACATCTAAAGTAATACTACATAAAGTGCGAGGTAAGTTTATAAAATATATATTTATCTAAGTGTATGTATATTGCACACTTATTCTATAGAAATTTAATCCATTCACCTAAGAATTAAAAATGGTTATTAAATAATATTTTTTTAATGTATTATGAAAAAAAATGTGTATTAAAAAGTCTTTTTATTAATAAAACTCATTTTAATGGCTTAAATAAAGGTATTCAATGCAAACAAAGGACACAGTAGATAAATATTACCAAACACATAATTATCAAGAAATTTCTACGCGTAACTGTGTACATGTACATAGGCATAGCGTGACCGATTTTTTATATTTATTTATTTATTCTTGAAAGGGGGGAGGGGGCTGAGACACATATGAAATGAAGGGTAAAAAAGGGAAATTGTCTTATACAGAAACAAATGTTTTAGGTAGAAAGATTTTGAATTCAAGCTAGGGGGTACGTGCCCCTCTATGCTCCCCCAACGCTATTATTATGTACCTGTGCTATTGCTTAAGGTTGTTTACTCGCTACAACCCGTCTTGTCATCTTCGCATTTTTACAAACAGGTTAATGCAGCTGCACTAAACTTCTTTTTTTTTTTAAATCACCGTTCTCAGATACTAATCGTGAAAGTTTTTGTTCGTTTGTTTGCCCATGTTAAAGAGCTATATATCTTTGCATTCACTATTTTTAAATATCAACTTTATTTCAAATAAATATCAAATCAATTTCCATTATTTAACGCTTAGAGTAAGAATATTAGCCCAAATTTTACTCTATAACAGCTAATACACCAAAAAATTTGTAACACTATTTTCCCTAGCGTAACCTTTACACTTTCTTCCCTAATCATTGCTCCTTCAATGAATACTTCAATAAATTTGGAAAATCGCCCTCTCTAAATTATCTCTGTGTGTGCGCTCCAAACGCTCCTCAACAGTTTAGTAGATGATTGACGATCCATTACCCTTACAGCACGTAAGCTTAAATCAAGCTTGGCATTTCTTTGAATTTGACGTATTAAATTACAAGCTTGTCAGTTCAATTCATTTTAAGCTTGGAGAAGTCATTTGAACTGTCAAACTTGAATACAACTTGATGACTACTTGATTTGGAAAGCCACATCCACATAACAAATAATTTATCATCAGTCAGAAATGTACTTGACCATATAATTAAAAAAAAAATTCTATATTTCCAAATATGGAAATTCTTCAAAATAAAATACAATTATACTACGAAATCGATTTCAAAATCAGTCGTTTGTCTTGATTTTGGCCAATATTGCCCAACATGAGTGTCGCGATATTGAAAGTTTTAAAACCTGTGCTGCTTTTAAGTTTATATTATGCTTATTTCCCTATTAGTAGAGTCTATAAATCCCACATAACATTATTTTAATTTTGATTCATCCCATGGAAAAATAAAAGAAACAGGGCATCGGCCACTAATCAATCTCGCCAGAAGACGGCGTAGCAACCATAACAGTCAGTTCAAACTTTAGTCATATCAGCGCGAGTCAGATTGGCTGAATGGTTAGGACGCTGGCTTCCAAAACCTTAGGTCCCGAGTTCGATCCCAGACGCGGACGCTTGATGGAAACAGATTAAAATAACTTGAAATTTCAGCGTAGAGGGGAAAATGCGTGGAAAAATAATGTCTGTGGGGCGAGTTCGCCGACGGTCGCCCCGTGTATTTAGGAAAATTTTTTAAGCTTGAAATTAAGCTTGCTATGTCAAGCTTGATTCAAGCTTGCTATGTCAAGCTTAATGCAAGTTGGGCAAGTGTAAACTTGAACACTTGATTCAAGCTTGCATTAAGCTTACACGCTTGAAATTTTCAAGCTTTAATTCAAGTTTATTGACTTGATAAATCAAGCTTGCTGCAAGTTAGCTGTGCTGT
The DNA here is from genome assembly GCA_038373885.1 of Cheiracanthium punctorium. NCBI lineage: Eukaryota > Metazoa > Arthropoda > Arachnida > Araneae > Cheiracanthiidae > Cheiracanthium > Cheiracanthium punctorium. The sequence goes on along the minus strand of JAWZYV010016091.1, from coordinate 244,333 downwards.
CTAGATAACATCACTTTGAAATGTTCGAAAGGCCCTCAATCAGTCAATAGCTAGCTCAATATGTTATGTAATTCATAATCCATTTCTCTGATTCTAAGATAATCAGTTGCATGACATAACTAGAGAAATAGAAATTCTGTTGTCAAAATACGATTCCAACTTCTGTGAATTTCTCCCCTTACTCTGAGACTCTGACCACTCGCTCTAAATCACAAAAACAATGATTAATTTCCCGATTTATAAACCTAACAGCCTGAAAATTTTACAAATTCATTTGTGATCAGCTATTCATATTCAATCATTTCTTTTCTTAACATTTCTATCAGTACTTATCATTTAGTTATTTCAAAACAACTACTGTATTCCTCTCTTTTTCTTTTGTTATTTAAAATTTAAATATATAATTTTATTTAATTACCTTTCAACAATATTAAAGTTAATTGAGGGAACCATAAGCCTTAATTAAAACAGATCAATCAATACCTACCACTTGAAAATACATGAGTTGTTAGCTTCACCGCTTTGTCTTGATTTTGAATATGCATGCATCATATATAAATATGGATAAAGTATTCAGAAATTCACATTAATTAATTTTAATCATCATGAATTGTGAGTTTTCTTTCTTGGCTGAACCTACAGGTCTCACTGGAAGATGTAAAAAAGCTGGATAAAATGATGGCACAACGGAGACGTAAATTAATAGTTGTGTTGTAGTTACTCATCCCCTTTTCCTACACCAATTCCAAAAGACCCTGTCGCATGAGGGCTTCAAAAATCTTCTTCTGCTAATCCAATAGCTGCCTCTAGGGGGCGTCTAAATAATCAAGTAGGTGAGCAGGGCTAGCTGGTAGGAAACAAGAGCAAGGGGAATAAATCTTTTCTTCATTCTGAAATTTCATGCATTTTAAATGACCACTTCTGAACCTCGCCAAAGTCGTTTGGAGGGACCTCTGGCCGCTGAAGAGAGACAGGCCCGGGCTCTTAGCAGCATTCCAGTTATGAACTGGAGGGAGATTTCAAGTAGAAAGTATTTTACTTTTGAAGAATGAGTGGATTACCAAAGGAGTTAGTTAAGCAGAGATGGTAATCGGAAGATCACAACCATTTCTAGCAAGTGTATCTGCAATTTCATTTCCTTACACTCCGACGGGCGATGGTATCCATTGTAAACAAACAGATTTCCTCAGTCTTAGAGAGAAATACTAAAATATTCTGATCAGGTTTGTTATATATTTTTGTCCATTGTTTTAGGTATTGGATGGAACCCCCTACTGTTCGTCAAAATCCAATACAACGTTTATAAGTAGTAAGGGCAAACTCAAGTGCTCTCCCAAAAGTTATAATTTCAGATCTAAAAACAGCAAAAGTCAGGGTTACGGATACTAAATTTATTTTGCTCCTCGGAGTTACTGATGAAGACACCACTTCCGGCTCTACCGTCTATAAATAGTTGTTAATCCTCTTATATGCTAGGTTGATTGTCTCCCTAACCACAGCTTAGAATCAGGGAACTGTAGAGTATAATGACGGTCGTGTTCAAAGTAATACAGTTGAAATCGATTATACTAATGTACAGCCTGTCAATTAAATAACCAAATGTCGGAACCGTATATGAACAATACAGTTGTTGGGACATTTTTTTTTGACTTCCCCCACAACCCCCTCCCCCCAATTCTATTAAAAAAAAAAAAAAATAGTTATGGGTGATATAAATCCACGAGAATCCTTTACTTTGTTTTTGAATTATGTTATTTCTCGTCAACAATGAACAACATAAAATTATAACAAATGCAATGTAACTCTTTAAGGTATAACCCTTTCCTTTCCTCATCTACCCCACCTCCTCACATTGACCCAAGCAATGCTAAAAAAAGGCAGCTGTTTCATCATAAATACCAGCTAGATGGCATATGATCAAAATGTTCATTGCATACTATGCCACTTATATATTTGTTAAATGTATGTAGTGAATCGAACCCAATTCTATTTTAAAAAAAAAAAAAATAATAATAATAATTATGGATTATATAGCTCCACGAGAATCCTTTACTTTTTTTAACTGGAAAGGACATGCTAAAATATATTTGTTAAATATATGTAGTGAATCAAACCCAATTCTATTTTTTTTTTTAAATATATTTATGGGTGATATAACTCCACGAAAATCCTTTACTTTTTTAAACTGGAAAGAATATGCTAAAAAAGTAAAGAATTCTCGTGGAACTATATCACCTGCAACTATTATTATTATTTGTTTATTTATTTTATTTTATTTATCTATTTATTTATTTAAAAAAAAAAAAAATAGAAATCCAATCTATTCTTTGTGATTGGTAATAATCAAAAGAACGTCAGAGTTGGTTGATTCCCTGGATTAAGTTTTAGGTTTGTTCTGTAATTAATGTTATTAATATCAATCAAGTATGTTTTTTTTTTTTTTAACATATATAAAGTTGTTAGTTTTTAAATATGGATATATATGTTATAATTTATATTTCAACACCCCGACCATAGAACTATATGTTCTTAAACATTTTTAATTATTAAATTTCATGTTTTTTTTTTTTTTTAATCATTGGAATGTCTTTTATATAAATCAATTATAAGACAAATAACAAAAGAAAAACAAAAACAATATATATGTTAAGATCTTTTTATTAAATCTATTTAATTGTAACAAAATTTAACATACATCATGTTATTAATGGTTACATTTGAGACATTATGGAGTGCGATGTCTACATGATGTGGCTGCTGTATGTTTTCGTTGTTTTTATTCGTTTCCTTCTTTTGATCTTCTCGCTGATAATTCATCTGCTCTTGTTGTTGGTATTGGCGGTGGCGGTGGTGGTGAGAGGAGGGATTATAATCATAGGGATTAGCATCCCTATTTCCTTTATTTCGTACTTGAACCTTTCCGGTACTGACACCACCACGAGATCCTCTGCCTCGCAGCCGTGGTCTACCCCGTTTTCTCCTCATTAAAATGGCATCTCGCTTAGAACGGGAATTTGCTATACACTATTTAGTAGCTCATCCACAGACATCAATGTTTATAGGTCACTTTTTAAAGAAATTGTATACGAGTAAAGCTAATGCAGTTTCCACACCCATGGAAAAAGGCCAGGTGTAGTTGCTATTCGTCCTGACATTATTTTAGCTGAATCTTATTCCTCTCAGTATTTAGATAAAGCTGATCAAAACCATTGATCAATGATTAAAAGGATACTCAAGTATATTAAACGAACAAGAACTTTTGGAATTTTGTACAAATCACGTTTCCAGCATAGTATCCTAAAAGCATATAGTAATGTAAACGAAGCTAGCGACATAACAACTAGAAAGTCTGTATGTAGCATTACAATATAGATTGGGCGTCCGTCGTAAGCAATATTCTGTCTCATTGAGTACTACAGAGAGAGAATGTCTTGTAGCAAGTGAAGCGGCCAAGGAAATAATTTCGCTAAAATGATTATTCGAGGATATTGCTCCATTGGAAGCAACTCCTACACTTCATATTGATAATGCAAGTGCTGTAAGGTAGTCGAAAAATCGATGTACTATCAGCGAACAAAGCACATTGTCATAACGTATCACTTTATGCGAGAAAAGTTCTTAAATGGTGAATTCAATTTCGAGCACATTGCTAGTGATCAGCAAGTTGTAGATATTTAGATCAAAGCCTTGCGGGAAAAACGTTTTCAGAACAGCATTTGGTGTTTTAAATAGTGTACGAAGTCAAGTTCAAGGGGAGGTGTTAAAATAATGAACTTGGTATTCAATGAACTATTTATTTTTTCAATGAGAAACTTTTTTTTCCTGTATATAGTGGCAACACTAACTTTTAGTTCCTGTGTTGTGGTAACACAAAACGCTTAAGCGCATGTAAGCAAAACGCTAAGCAGGTCGCATGTGTTATCAAAGCCGTTGTACGTTGTAACTGTAATTTTCTTAAGTTCTTTTAAATTAAACAAAGCTTTTAGCTGTCCTAAATTAACACGCTTAATTCAAAGGAGCGAAAAAAAAAACGATCTTAGTGATAACGATCATAAACGATCATAGTGAAAGTAAAAATTGTCGGTTTCGACCTTTGTTGTATCGAAACCCACAGTATTAACACAAAAATTCTCTTTAACTGCTGTTTTTCTGAGAAATTCATGTCTCGCTTCTTGTTTACCAAAACGCAGATGGCTGTGGCGGCACAGCAATCTGCGTCAAAAAAAGGTCTCTAGATCTGTGGCCCGTGATGAACGTTTCGATCGTCCGCCATCTTTCTGGTAGTTAAGTCGAGCGATGGCAACAGCTGCTCTTTTGTCAGCATTGGGAAAGGGTTGCGCATAAAAGGGTTAACTGAACCACAAGCCACAATTTTCTTCTGCCCGGTTTTGGCTGGTAGTCAGTTTTGAAATGAGGTCTTTTTTAATAAGGACGCTTTTCACTTTCAGTGTTGGTGACAAATAAAACAATAAACGCCTGTGCATCATACTGCCTCTGACCATTTTGTTCGTTTTCAGACCGAGATGATTCTTCCGATGATTACGGCGGCCCTCGTGCTTGGGAAGACCTTCCACTTGAACGACATGTCTATAGGGAAGAACATATTTGACGAAAAAGCAAGAAAAGAAAATACAGTGGTAATGTGTTATCTCCATGTTTAAGTGTCTACAGTGGTTAGTTTATTTTTTAAGTAATCGATGAACAATTAAAAAAATTACAATAATAAAAATTTATATATACGTACTTGGCTACTGTTCGACATAACTTCCATTGACAGGGGCGCACACACGATTTTTGGCTGGAGGGGGTCCAACTTTTAATGATGTTCCAGATTGTCAAAAATCAGTGATGAAAGAGCTCATTTTCATTAGATGGAATTCATCAAAACTCGTCTCACCCAGTTCCCTAAGAATACACTATACAGTACAATATGAAGTAAAGTAATAGTTGTTCAGTTTTGAGAACAAAATGGTGTTTTATGTTCGCTTTCAGTTCGTTTTTGAAAGTTGAGGAAAACGAGAAGAAAATTTCTTATTTTATTTATTAGAACTGAAACTATTGCTACTTTTTTTGGAATTGCTTTATTTACTATAGATATAGGATAATAATCAACCGAAAAATATATAAAATCTGATGGGGGGGGGGTCCGGACCCCCTGGACCCCCCCCTTGTGTGCGCCACTGTCCATGGAGGTCATATAGGTCTTTTCGAGATACGTTGCAATCACTAATTTTTCGAAATGGGCCTTTCACGATTCTATGTTCTTCTCAAATGTTTGACAACCTAGCGTGGTCTTCATCGAGCAAATGAAAATTACTCAGCACAGGAGATTACCAGTGTCTCATATAATTGATGTTTTGAAAATCTTCACTGATGATTAATTTAGCATTCAGAAATTATCAATTCTTTCACAGAGAGTTGGGTTAAAGGCTAACGCTTCGAGACCTAGATAGTGATTATGTGGAAAAGTAACCATCAATGTTTCTACTAAGTTGCTTTTCGTAATATTTTTTGCTAAGATTTTTTACACCCTTTTTTTTTCTTTTTACTGGAATTCGAAGTTTGATAAAAAACTTGTATAATTTATTTATTTTTTATAAAATGATGTCAAAATCTACATATCTTAAAGCGCATATGTAGTTACAAACAGATTCTTTAGGACGCTTTTTGGTACTATTTGAGCATACGTGTACTCTAGCCAACCAATGAGAAACCAGAGTAAATCGTATCTTTTTATATATGAAGGGCATTGCTCGTGCAATTCACTAGCTGTAGTGCAAAAACTATCTTTAAATACATATTTTCGCATCCTTTCTCATCCCTCACACCCCTTAAAGAATTCATTATTAGACACCCATCTGGACCGCCTTTATGAGAACCGTCCGTCCTATACTCCTCCTTTCGGAGTAAGGATTCGTAGGAGTCTAGTTGGTACCCAACTGGAGGATGTTAATGTCCCTACCTGCTCTTTTCATGACATACCACCTTGGGGTATGTTGAAGGTTTCATACTTCCAACAATTTGACGGCTTTTCAAAACCCAACACTGACCCCATAATATATCAGAAATTGTTCTTAGATCATAGGAACAAATATCAGAACTATGGAGAATTATTAACAGACGACTCTAAAACTGGAAATCATGTCGGCTTTGCTTTCGTAGGTAGAAATTACACATGCAGCTATACCCTCCCTCAGTTCTGCTCTGTCTTTACAGCTGAATTACTGGCCATTTACGAAAGCCTTCTGTACATTTCCAGACATAATGCAAAGAGCTTCATAATATATTCAGACTCCCTCAGTGTACTAGAAAACCTAAAATCTGGCTCCCTCAATCATAGCTATATACACAAAGCTTTGCATAAGTATCAACAACTTGTAAATCGGGGGTACAGGGTCCTCCTCTATTGGGTACCCAGCCACATCGGGATCTGTGGAAACGAGAATGCGGACACACTAGCCAAGAATGCGACCCTCCCGTACACTGGCAATCTATCCTACAGTGACATAAAATCTAGCATCTCCAGCATAGTAAAAGGCATATGGGTCAGTAAATGGGACAATGAAACTGGAAACAAACTTCGTTCTATCCGCCCAGCTCTCCCACATTGGTCGTCTCATCCATATAGATGTCATCTTAACACGCCTCCGGATTGGTCATACGCGTCTTACTCACAAGCACCTACTCCTGGGCGACCCTGCTCCGGAGTGTCCTCACTGTCATACTCACCTCACCATTCGTCATCTTTTGACCTCGTGCACAGCTTTTAATAGTTTTTACCAAACATTTTTTAACAGTTCTCATCCCAAACTTGACGATATTTTGGGTGAAACCCCACATCGGAATCTGTTTGCCTTTCTTAGACGTACTAATATTTTTCATTCAGTGTGAAGTGTCCAATTTTGTCTGACTGGTATCTGGATGGGAGTCCCCATCCAGAGGTCCTTTTTTCACTTTTTAACACTTTTGAATTTTACTTCTCACCTTTTTACTCTTTACATTTTAGCTTTTACTAAGTTTTTATAACACCTTTTACCTCAATACATCATTATAGGGTTTTAACTCACAGTCTGGCACAGTATGTCCTTTCTGGACCTTGTGCCATTAAAAACCAACCAACCAACCGAATTCCATTCTTTTTATTTTAATGCCAGAGATGACTTTTCGTTCCAGTTTTCTGTTAGGTATTATAAGACGCTTTTACACATTGTCTGAGCATGCGCGTATTCTCAACCTGAGCTCTTTCATAGTTCGCTGGACCAATGATTTACGAGAAAAACCTGTCTCTAAACGTGTATGGCGGCAGGATTTTGCCACTGAGCTTTTCACCACACTGTGTTATCTTATATTTTTTACTTATGATTTTGAGTACGAAATGGTAAGTAAACCATGCCGTTAGATGAGTCATATAATGTGTGTAAGAAGAAGGGATGGAAATTGTTTATTTAGGGCACTTTCCGTATTCATTTACTGAAACGAAGAAAACCACTTCTTAATTCGAAGAAAAATTGTGCAGCATGTAGTTGATATTTTTTGCGTACCATTTCTTCCTACGTTAACGCTAATGCTATGCGCTATCTCGGAGTTTACAGCCAACCATTAAACTTATTTTGTACGTGCACATTCGCTTTACTGTCCAATGGCATTTAACGTTAGCGTTACCGTGAGTGAAACCGCTATGCACAAATTCCCTAAGTGGAGTTAGCTCTTATGACGTATAATGATTTCTGATGATCAGGACTATAAACAGATGATGTCAACAAATGAGTTATACGGGGCTTTCGTAGAATTGCGGCAACCAGAATTTTTAATGTTTTTATAACAGCTTTTAATCCTCATCATGGTAACGTTACAGAACTGGATGCATAATGTAGAGGGAAAATATTAGTTAATTTATTATATGAGGGCAATAAAGATACGGGCTTCTAGATATGACTTTTTAAACGTGAATTTGCATGAGTCAACGTATGCTGGCCAGCTTGCTGGCTAGTTTTAATGTTAAATAATTAAGGGTTAAATGGGGCCTAGACTTACCTTCAAAGAAGCCCTCATCAAAAAATTCTCCAATGTTGGAGAGAATAGATTTTTCTTTTTAAATTTGCTTTGTTGATAAAATGCATGAATCCGTACACATTAAAGACCACAGAGTAAAATTAAGACAAAAGGAGACATTCCAGAGCATGGGAAGGTCTGTAAATTTGCTTCATGGAATTTTGTCTGATCATCAAGTTAAAAAGCATCGGACACGGTCAGTACTTAGAAGAGTGACTGTTGAGAAAAATGGGAGTTATCGTCAGTTTTCTTTCCTTTCGCACAGTAGTCTTCATATTGTTTCAGTAACTTACAGATAGCACACTAAATTGATTTAGTGGTAATGTAAGAGAAAATAGGATCCTGATAGAATGGCTTTTATAATTCATGCGTCTGGCATAATTTAATTTTCTTCTCTAAGGATATAATAATAAAAAAAGAGTTTTCAATATAAAGATAATTATATTTCCGTCACAAAAAAAGCCAACTTTGGAGCCACTCTCTATAACTATCCGAACACTTGATTTTTTCCAAGAGTTTAAATAAATTTGATTCAACACAATCAAATGGAATGTTCAGACGCCAGTGTGCTTCAAATAATTATCGACGAACGGCCATAACGTAAAAGCATTCTTTTTTGTCGCCCTAAAAAAAACTTACACATACCAAAATCAATACAGGTCGCATACGGTGAACTGTAATATACAGGGTGTACCGCCTCAATGTGACCCAATAGCTAATTCCCGAACCATTCGGTTTAGATATGCACTTCCAATTTGAAAAATGTTTTAAAAAAGGTAAAGAATGTTTTTACGTGCTTTTCGAACCAAAAAACCCATTTAAAAAAATTACCAAAATTTAATTTTTATACGGTCCCCAGGTCCTATCACTTATATTTAGGAAAAGATGCAGTACACAAAAACAAAGTAAACACAAAAAGTTTCATTTTATTACGATAAAAGCTGACCGAGTTATGGAACTTTGAAAATCATACATTTCATCCATTTTCTCGGCCAATTTCATGAAGCTAGTAAGGGACCGTCTCCAAATTGAAATTAATTGGAACTCTGCCAGGAAACATTCGCTCTTGCACGTCACTCTTATGTATATCGTTTTTAAATTTAAAAGTACACACATTACGTTAATATTACAATAACTGAGTACTTAAGAAACAAAATTTATTCTGTGTATGTGTAAAACATAGATAAAATAAAATATTTTGGACGAAGAAAACTTTTCAAAAGCAGTTCCAAAAACTTAGACTTATTTGCCTGCGGCTTCAGACTGATTTGCTGCGGTACTGATCATGGCAAACGTTAAAAATCTGTTGTGTAGTCGCTTGCAATTGCATACAGTCGTATTCTAATATTACGAATTCTAGTACAGGGGAACGAGATGTATACAAATGAAGAATACTGCGAAGTGGTACTGTTGTATGGGCAGTGTAATCGAAATAAGAGAGAGGCGGCAAGACTTTATGCTATTAAATTTCCCAGTCGAAGACATCTATCTTATTGTACAATTGCCCGTGCTGTTCAAAGCTTGTATAGAACTGGGAGTTGTCATAGACGTATTCCCTTGTCTCGTGCCACACCTTCAAGCTTGCGGATACCCGCTGAGGATGTTCTAGGATATGCCCTGGCTCATCCTGAAAGTAGTGTCCAGGATATTAGCAAGGCTTGTTCCTACTCAAAATCGACGGTGTGGAACATATTACATACGTACGGTGCATTTCCTTATCGTCCAGTCCTGGCGCAGGAGCTAATGCCTGGAGACCAGTTGTATACATCTCGTTCTCCCATACTAGAATTCGTAATATTAGAATACGGCTGTATGCAATTGCAAGCGACTACACAACAGATTTTTAACGTTCGCCATGATCAGTATCGCAGCAAATCAGTCTGAAGCCGCAGGCAAATAAGTCTATTTTTTTGGAACTGATTTTGAAAAGTTTTCCTCGTCCAAAATATTTTATTTTATCTATGTTTTACACCTACACAGAATAAATTTTGTTTCTTAAGTACTCAATTATTGTAATATTAACGTAATGTATGTACTTTTAAATTTAAAAACGATTTACATAAGAGTGACGTGCAAGAGCGAAAGTTTCCTGGCAGAGTTCCAATTAATTTCACTTTGGAGACGGTCCCTTACTAGCTTCTTGAAATTGGCCGAGAAAATGGATGAAATGTATGATTTTCAAAGTTCCATAACTTGGTCAGTTTTTATCGTAATAAAATGAAACTTTTTGTGTTTACTTTGTTTTTGTGTACTGCATCTTTTCCTAAATATAAGTGATAGGACCTGGGGACCGTTTAAAAATTTAATTTTTGTAATTTTTTTCTAAACGGGTTTTTTGGTTCGAAGAGCACGTAAAAACATTCTTTACCCTTTTTAAAACATTTTTTAAATTGGAAGTGCATATCTAAACCGAACGGTTCGGGAATTAGCTATTGGGTCACATTAAGGCTGGACACCCTGTATATATTCCATTTGAACTTATTCGAATACCACCATTTAAACACTAACACACTTTAAATGATTTGCATCTGTAGGCCGTAATGGATAAGAATTCATGTTTTGCAACACTGCAAATAAACTATCACTGTACATGCACCAAAGTCAATGAGGGTCAACTGACCATGACCTATCGTACGCATTCCCAATTTGCGCTCAATCGGATGCACCGCTTAAACATAAGCGCATTTTCAAGATTTTTCTATCCATAGGCCGTAATGTAAAAAAAAAAAAAAACTTTTGTATAGCCCTGCAAAAAACTTTGTATACCATACGCACTAAAATCAATACCGGTCGTACGAGGGTGATCTATAGTAAGTATAACAAATTTAATTTCAATCGAATGCACCTTTTCGGAGGTATCGTGTTCATTCACATACATACACTCATACTTACATACATCACCGCAAAAATAGCATAAAGGAATTCAGGATATTCAAAACGTGAAAATACATCACAATCTCATATTCGAAAATTTTCAGCATGACAATGCTTTCATTACGTAGTACATGTTCGGAAAGCAAAAACCGAATTGGCTTACACTTAATAAAAATGCTCGTTAATCAGAAGCATAAAACATCAATATCCAAGTTTTTCAGCTATGGCCAAAAGAACAACAACCCATTAAATCGAGTTCCACTAAATCAAACTTAAGCTGCATTTCGTCCCCTGATTTTATTGATGTTTCTTTCTTTTTTTTTCCGTACAGGTCACTGAAAATCCTTTCACGCGAACTGAGTACAAGATGATTGAATCCTCGTCAGATGTCAATGACTTCCTGAACATCGAGGGTGAATTGTCTCTGTTTCAGAAGAGCGGTAAATTAAAAATTGAAGGTTCCGGAAAGTATATGTTCGAGACAGTCGACAGAAGCAAAACGGTGGAGCTTTTGATGTCGGTGAATACGCAACAAGTGAGTGATTCTGAAGCTATTATTAGACAAAGAAGCTTTTAATATATGCCTACCACAACAGTCCGCGTTGTAAAATGCCTGTACAATACTTTACACTGCACTTCTCTCATCAAAAAGCTAGGTAATAGAGTTATTCTGCAGAGCGAAATGATGTCCAAGATCTGCCCAAGATTCATTTATAATTATTTTTAACGTGCAAATGAGTTCACTCATGTTCATTAACAATTTCACTATTATTATTATTATTATTATTATTTTGAGAAAAAATGCAAATAAGTACTTTAATACAGAAATTAGAATAAAAATAAAAATAAAAATAGAATGCCGAAAAGAAAAATTGCTTTTTGGAGGGGTAAGGGATTGGGGGTGAATGAGTTTCCTTTCATCATCGTTCCTTCCGCTAACGGGACTATTAATTGTAGTACACAGTAAAAAAAATCAGAAACGTTGCATACTTATAGCAGAAAGGTTTCCGAAAGTATAGCATAACCTACTGATGCTCTACTCGAACTCACGATTTCGGAAACATAACCCATATTTCGGCGTAAAATACTTCGCGCGCATGCGCCATGTGCCAAGAGGCAGAGGGATAAGAGTGAACGAGTCTTCCCTAATAGCACAGATGGTCACAAAAGAGTCGCTGTGACGTCACAGAGGGTCATAATTGTCACAGGACTGTCACATACGAGTCACATTGTGACTTGTGAGTGATGTGACACCACTGTGTGGTCACTGGGAAGTTTTATATGACCAGTCACCAGGTGACGTCACCGGATGAATACTTAAATAAAACGGATGAATACTTAAATAAAACAGCACATTATCTCCTGAAAATAATTTATGTGAAAAAAAAAGATTTAAGATTTTTAATTTATATTTATTAATTATGGTATTTTCCCTCCATTTATAAAATACTCCAAAAAATTTTAAGTTTCCAAAACAAGCCATACCAGAACTAACTTTTGCAGCAGTCAGTTTACTTTTAAAGCAAATGAGAGTAAGACGATCGCAGCGCTGAGGTAACGTGCTGAAATACGAACGAATGCGTCGAGGGTTCGATTCTAAGCGCTCCTTACGTGAGAGTTTGGTGCTGCCATCTAGCGCATGTTGCTCGTTCTGAAAAACATAGAAAGGTTACTCGTTAATTCGGAAACCTTTGTGAATTACACCGAAAGGTTACTCAATATTTTACAAAAATATACAGAAACGTTACGCATCTTTTCCAGAAACCTTACCTAAAAAGCAGGAAAATATGTAAATATTTTTCCGAAATAAGCAGAAACGTTTCTAAATACTTTACCCGCATGGTTCGGAAACGTTTCTGCAATTTTAAGCTACAAGAACTGCCCCATATTTTGAGGTAACGTTTCCGATTTTTTTTTTCCTTAGGCATTACACTGAATTATGAAAATTACATTGAATTGTCCAATTATATGAAGAAATACCTATGCACCATGCATTCATATTTTAAAAAAGTATATTTATCCAATAAGATCATTTGAAATTGCCTGCGGGACATGCATGTATCAGTGGACACGGTAAAAAAAAAATCGGAAACGTTACTCCAAAATATGGGGCAGCTCTTGTAGTTTACCGAACCATGTGGGAGTGCCCGTTTCCGAACCATGCGGGTAAAGTATTTAGAAACGTTCCTGCATATTTCGGGAAAATATTTACATATTTTCCTGCTTTTTAGGTAAGGTTTCTGGAAAATATGTGTAACGTTTCTGTATATTTTGGTAAAATACTGAGTAACATTTTGATTTATTTCAGAAAGGTTTCCGAATTAACGAGTAACCTTTTTGTGTTTTTCAGAAACCTCTCCGTCCATTTCCCAAAGATTTCCAAATTAACGAGTAGCATGCGTTAGATGGTAGCACCAAACTCTCACGGAAGGAGCGCTTCCGCTACCAGTATCGTACCCTCGACGCACTCGTTCATACGCCAGCACGTTACCTCAGCGCTGTGATCGTCTTGCTCTGATTGCTTTAAAAGTAAACTGACTGCTGCAAAAGTTAGTTCTGGCATGGCTTGTTTTGGGAACATACAAATTTTTTTGGAGTATTTTATAAATGGAGGGAAAAAACCATAATTAATAAATATAAATTAAAAATCTTAATTTTTTTTTCCACATAAATTATTTTGAGGAGATAATGTGCTGTTTTATTTAAGTATTCATCCGTTTTATTTAAGTATTCATCCGGCGACGTCACCTGGTGACTGGTCACAAATAAACTTCACAGAGACCACACAGTGGAGTTACATCATTCACAAGTCACAATGTGGCTAGTATGTGACAGTCCTGTGACAATTGTGATCCTCTGTGATCACAGCGACTCTTTTGTGACCATCTGTGCTATTAGGGAAGATGCGTTCACTCTTTTCCCTCTGTCTCTTGGTACTTGGCGCATGCGCGCGAAGTCCCAAATGAAGATTTCCTTTCCCCGTAAATATTTTACGCCGAAATATGGGTTGTGTTTCCGAAATCCTGAGTTCGAGTAGAGCATCGGTAGGTTACGCTGTACTTTCGGAAACCTTTCTGCTGTAAGTATGTAACGTTTCTGAATTTTTTTACAGTGAGCTAAAGGGTTAAGGCCAAACGGAAGCGATTAATGAAAACGGAAGTGATAATGAAAACGAATAAATAAAACATGGTTTCTTTCAGGAGGGTAAAACTTAATGGCACCCTTTTCCTTGCTCAAGAAGTTGTCCGAGTTTATTATACTGTGTCATCAACAATACGTTTTTGTCCTTTTCCAAGAGCGCTCAAAGAATTAAACAAGTAGTACGAAAGCGTGGCGCTTAAAAATAAAATTTCTTCTCTTGAAAGTTTTGGTACGAATCGCTTTTCAGGTCCGAACTTTCAGGTGTTTAGCGATTGAAAGGAATGTAACTTAAGAGCAGCTTTGAGATACAAGGCGTAGGTAATTAAAAAAAAAAAAAAAAAACATATTTCAATGCAATCTACATTTGAAACCATTTTGAAATTTGGTGAATTACTTAAAAAGCTCTAAATATTACCGCAAAATTGTGTATTAATTTAAAACTGAAAAATAAAAATTGTTTTCTAGTTTTATTTCGTTTTGAGGTCAAGTAAAAGCTGTTGCAAAAGTGGAAAACACTCTCGAATATTTTATTTCCATTGCACTTGGTTCTGAAGTTTACCTAAATGTGTAAATTCTTAATAATACACCATTAAGTGGTATTACTTAGAAGTTTACCTTTCGTCCGATCTCCTTACAATTAAGTAAGTTATTTATATAATTTCATAAATATCTCATGTTTAGTTTCGGCTGTATTATTATTTTAAAATATTGTCTTTAATGGATTCGTTCCCAATCAGTTAATGTTGGAAGCTTTCGCTAGCACTTTTTAAAAGCTTTTTGCAATTTCTGACGTGGTTAACTTACTGTAGGGATGGATGCGAGGTTAGAGGAGGCAGAATTTTGAAGTTGTTATGGGAGACGGGACAAGCATTTTCCCCGTTTACTACTCACAGAATGTGCAAGACGAGATCAAGATTTTTGCAGTTGCTACAGGAGAGCAGAAAGCTCTTTTTCACTTCTCGCAACTATCTTTAGTGACAGATAATATTACCCATAGTCCATATTCGAGACTTGACTTTATTTCCCTTTCACCAAAAGTTGACTTACACAAACTATTTTTATTTTCCACCGGCTCAGCTGATAATGTAATTTTTTCTTCTCCTTCACAGAAAGTTGAAACACTCCCAACTTACGTAAAGCAGATTCCAGGCTGGGAATCGAAAGCTGACGTTGGAACCCATTATGTCCGAAGCATTATCTACGGTGGGCAGCTTATCATCACCTACCAGATGCAGTCCAATAAGGCCGAGAATATGGAAGAGATAAAAGCGGTCGTCAAAGCTAACCTGGAAACTTCTGGATCTCTTAATGCGGAGGTTGAAGGTGAGAATAAAAAAACATACTTTAAAATTAAGGATGTAAATTATTTACAAGGTTACAACAAACAAGGTTACAAAAAGCTTACAACAAACCAATTTCTGATTGTGAATACCTATGCAGGGTCATACGACAGCTGGCTGTGCTGGGGCACAGCCAGCTGCGTCAAAAAAGGGTCTCTAGATCTATGGCACGCAATGAACGTTGAGATCGTCCGCCATCTTGCTGGCAGTTAAGTCGAACGATGGCAACGGCTGCTCTTTTTCCAGCATTGAGCAATCGATCCAGGTGTTCTCGCATTCTTCCATTTTTCAGCATATGTCAGTGCTTTTTAAAAATAATCGTGACAATCTTTTTACCGGAAATGGCGTGCTAAAAAGTAAAGGGTTCTCGTGGAGATATATCACCCGCAACTATTTTTATAGAAATCAAATCTGTTCTTCGTGACTGGCAACAGTCAAAACGTCAGATTTTGGTGTTCCCAGAGCGGGAACACTGCGCGTTAAAGGGTTAAGACCTGAACTATTTTTGCGGCAAAAAAGTATTTGAGTGTCAGATAAATTTCTTATTTTAGTTTTATGAATGACTCATTAAGTTTTTCCGAATAACACACAACTCAAAAGAAAAATGAGAAATTATTCTTTTATACCTGATTCATTTCTTATGAAAAATAAGGTTTTATATCTGAAATCGACTTAAGAAATATGACTTACACATTTTGAGAGGATGTAGATCACCCTTACATTGTGTATGTCAGGGCTTAAAGTGTTATAATTTGTTAGTAAAAAATGCTTATACTTTATAACTTAAATGAAAGGTATTAAAAATAACCATTTTGAAGTACTTAACTCTATTCTGTGGTCTACTATGGATTTAGAAATTTCTATCTCAAGCATGCCAAGAGCTAAAAATCTTAACTCAATCCACTAAAAATGTTTTTTTACAATTCACCACTAATGCGTGAAAGTTGCAGTGTAAGAAATATTCAAAGGTTCATTTTCAAACACTTAAATTTTCTAGATTTCTTTTAGTAAATTGCCCAATAGGGTGTATCACAAAAAATTTTTTTTGGAAAATCAAACTTTAAGTTGATAAAAAGTTGTTACTGTCATCACATACCTACCAAAAAAATTTTTTTTGAAATCGAAAAATATTTAGGTCTCCCGGAATGACCCTGAAGTTGTCAGTTTTTTAGTCAAAACGACATTTTTAAACATTTTTTTATAAATTATGTATAATTCAAAATTAAATATTCAGCAGCAAAAATGGGCAATTTCAGATAGAATCTATCAATAAAAAAATGCATTGCGACTGAAAATGAACATTTAGATCTCCCGGAATCGTAATGAAAATCTCCAATTTTTTGTCAACTAGCCGTATTTAAGAAATGTTGAAGAATCTTTCAAATTTTCAATCATTGTATTTATAATACAGACACTGCAGTACAGCTTTCCGAAATAGCAAGAATATTTTTGTAGGCGAATATGGGGCTCAGATTTCAAGGTGATAAAACTGTAGCTCCCCCATGACTTTGGAGATAAGGGAAGTGCAAGACCATTACATGATTACTTCTCTCTCCCTCGTCCACCCTTCCTTTCTTTTTCAGTTTGTTTTTAGCGTTTTTTATGTACGAAGCGTTAGTGAGCAGTGAGTTTAGTTTTTGATTTATTATTGAGTTCAATTTGATTTTGTTGTTTTACCATCATGAGTAGGAAAACTCATTCTTCATCAAGAAGGAAAACTACTGACGATCCAATTGTCGGCCAACTTTTAGATGTGAGTGATAGCAATGTCTTACCTACTAAAATTAATGTACTACGTTATTTTGAATGGGTAAGAAATCAGTTGAAGTCTGAAGGATGTCATCAACCAAAGAAAAAGGTAGTTGCAATGCGAGTGGCTCGTAAGCTAGAAGAAATATGGAAGAAGACTTCTATTCCTGTTTCATCTGTAAGCAACATTGTTTTTATGATTTTAAAACTACAAGAGAGATCTGAAAAGATGAAAAAGTCATCAGGGTGTAACGCAAAAAATGCCAAGAGCTTTAAAACGTCCGTTGAAAAGTTCAAAATCTGACATTGTAAATAATCCTTTTGATATTTGTTCATGCAAATGTAGAGATTTAGAGAAATGTTTGTATCCAGTGCAAAGGAAGGTTCCACAACTGGAACACAAGTTCTTGAATGACCAACGAATCCTGAGGCTTATGGTTATAGGAAGAAATGACACAGTAGAGAGTAAAAAAATCGAGAAACGTGCTAAAAGAAAGGAAAAGTCTATACTATTCGAGTTAAACTGAAGTCTCCAATCAACAAATATTCCTACTTTACGACATGAAGGCATTGTTAGTGACACTGACAGCGATTCCATTCAACAAGATTCAAGTGATGAAAGTGTTTTAGCTATAAAAAAAATACCAGAAAATAAAAAGGTAAATTCTAGAGTTTCAGTAAAGCAAGTCCTTCCAGTAGACCTGACATCATTTTCCAGAACATGTGATCGCACAGCAGTTTTCAATAGAGCGGGACCGCAACTAGCAAGTGCTCTTCTACAGGATTTAAAAGATGTGACACCAGAAAAACAGACGGAGGTAGTTGATAAATCGAATGTTTTTCGTGAAAGAGTAAAGTACCGTGAAAGTATTGCAACTCGCACCTCAGAAATAATTTCTCTTTATTTTGATGGTCGGAAAGATGAAACTCTAGTCAAAGAAAATGTACGTGGTAAATCTGTCTGGAAAACTATACAAGAAGAACACATATCTTTGGTTGAAGAACCAGGTTCAATATATCTTGGTCATGTAACTGCAGACAGTGGTTCTGGGAAAAACATTGTATCATCAATAATGAAACACATGGAATGTAAGTGCAGTCATATAAAGTGACAACAATCAAAGCTCTTGTATGTGATGGTACGCCCACAAACACTGGAGTTTCTTATGGATCAGGTTGCAGGTTGGAAAAGCTACTTGCGTTTGTGATGAGCTGCCTACAATTATCAAAATAAATAGACAGTGAAATCAAGATTTATTTTGAATAACCTTTACATATTCAATGTTCTTTTTTTGTAACCTTTATGTGTTTGTTTATATCTTTTGTAACCTTTTTCATCTAAAGATCACACATTCTGATTTTTAATTTTAATATATTTTTGTTCCTCCAAAATTTTTTTCTAATGTGTAATTATTTCTAATGTCACCCCCCCCCCCCCCAGAATAAAAAGGAAACTGAGAAACTAATAAACTAATGAAAAATTAATATACATTTTATTTTCACTGTTGCTAGCAGTTTACCAATGTAAAATATCGTCTGGAAATTTTTGAATATTTGATAAAATAGCAAGGTTTTTAAAATTAGATTACCGCAGACTAATATAGTTAATGGTACAAATGAATTTTTTAAAAGTCTGTTGTCTTTCTAAACTTCAAGTTTTTGTACTTAAAAAATAAAATGTACGTTAAAAGATAAAATGTACTTTATATTCATGTATATATATATTTTTTAAAATACACATTTTAGGCCAAAAAAGTTGAATTTCAAGTTAATTCCGGGAGACCTAAATATTTTTCGATTTCAAAAAAAATTTTTTTAGTTAATATGTGATGACAGTGACAACTTTTTATCAACTTGAAAGTTTGATTTTACAAAAAAAAAATTTTTTCGTGATACACCCTATTGCCCAATAAGCAAACTGTGGCAGATTGTCTCCAATTCCACTGCCGTGTTTCTCTTAGCATTTATTCACATTCTCTATATAGTGATATTCCAAACTTGCAACAATGAATTGGAAATACACAACTTAGTGTTATATATAGGGGAAGGTGGCCTAAAATGATCCCCTTAAGGGAAAAACTTGCATAAAATAACACAAATGTTCAATAAAACTTTGGCCCTTGCCACAATATTTTACACAATATTTTGCATCATAAACATATTTTAATAATATTTTAAGCCCAAACTCAGCTACGAAAAGAATATAATTTTGAAAAAGGGTCCAGAGGATCATTTTACCCGCACCCAAGGGCAAAATGATCCTTCAATTGAAAGGAATTGTAAATTGTTCTTTTTTATTGGCAAAATAAACTATGTTAAAGTTATTAGGGCTATATATAATGAAATAAAATAAGTTTTACAATAGTATAATATGCATAATTTATGAAAAATTTAAAATAAAAAAGTGTCACAAACAATAAAATGGAATATTTCAAAACTATAATTGAAAAATTATGGTCTACAATAAACGCAGAAATAAATTAAACATTGCAAAGGGGAGTTACGCATTTTGAGAACGTCTGAAGACTGCCATGATAACTAGGACCCTGTACTAGAGTTTCTTCAGTCGATGGATCATTTTAACCGGCAGTATGGCTGCCGACTTTAGGTCATATTACTGGAACATGCCAAGAAACATAACAAACTAAAAAAGTGCAAATTCACACCTAAAAGCATACTGTATTCTGCAAACCAAACCATATTTCTGCACACATTAAGAACTGTATTCCTAAATAAATAGGAAAGTTTGTGCTTACCTTATATGATAAAATTCAGTTTTTTGAAGAATTCTACTCAGATACATATTAAGCCGATCGTTTAAATATCGCCATTGCTTCTCCTTGATTTGGCACAACTATAGAAAACGTATGTGGATCGTTTTGCCCGCTGAGATCATTTTGGACCACCTTCCCCTATGTTTCTAAAGAATCAATGACGCAGGCAGGTATCCCAATCACCCTTGTCTATGGCCTGCCCTGATTTATAGCATTCAAAATGCCACTGGATTGGCCGACAATTCCTGATGTAGCGTTCTTGCTATAGATTTGTGCTCATGGCGAATTAGCAAGATGAGGGACTTTGGAATTTTCCCTTAGTATTTCAAGAAACTTGTCTCTTTCACAGAGACATTTATGTATTTTTCACACGTTATTGCTCTTTTATGGCTTATCCATCAAAATCGGGAAAATCTTCCTCTTCTCTTTGTAACTCCAATAACCGATCCCTGTCAGCTTTAAAAAACAACGCAGCCAATAATATGCCTGGAAAATGGACAACAGTGTTTTATAAATCTCACTCTAGCTTCAAATTTCGCATTTGGATCTTTAGAGGTGAAATCCGGCAATTTCGACTGACTGAATTAAATCACCTTTGTATTGAGCCGCTTAACAAAAGTTAAGACTAATATAACTTATAATTTAATTAATTTTTTTTATTTCTATCTCTAACATTTTAAATCTAACATAAAAATTCTAATCTAGGAACACCATATAGCAAGCTTGTCAGACTCTGGGGAGGAACGAATGAATAAATATCAAAGAAAACATATAATACATGCACTAAAGATGGAAAATGCTTCTTTCTGACTTGCATGTTTGATGAAAGTGGTCATAATTTGTATCCTAGAGTTCCAAGAGTGTGAGACGTTTTTGAAATTTCAATAAATATGGATATTCCTTACCAGTTGGTTCGACGATTTCTTGCTGGGGCTCGATAGTAGCGAAGTAGAAGTTTCGGATCTTGCAATATTTTACTGTAAATTTTTTATAGCTTGAAATTCCGCTCCTTCGAACTTGTATTTGCTACATACTTGAATTTTGTTAAATCGAATATAACAAATTATTCTTTGGTGTATCAATTTCGCAAGTGCATAAAAGTTAAAATAGGGGTATAGCAGTTAGCAGTAGGAATTATACAGTGTGACTGCTAATTTATGGTACAAACTTTTAAGGGCATGTACAGGCCATTGTAAAAATCACATTTTCTACAGGAATATATTGTCAAAAGTGATGCGTCGAAGCACAAACACAGAAAAGAACAAATGCAGGGGAGAGAAAGAAACGGAGTTAGTTGCTTCCGTCGCCGGAAGAGGGCCAGTCGGCGTTGATTTGGGGAAGAGAGGCCATTCTCGTTTCAGTTTTCGTCCGTGAGAGATTTTCCGTTTTCCGTTAAAGCAGACATGCATTACATGTATGGCCGCGCAAATGGAAACGGCAGAACTGCGCTACGAATGTGTAGGGATCAGTATCTTGACAGACGAATGCCGGATCACAGAATGTTTCAGAGATTATATCGTCAACTTTGTGAAACAGGTTCATTAACATTCGTGGACCAGAAACGACGCTGGTCCACGAAAAATCGTACGCACTGCAACAGTTGAAGAAAGAATCTTGCAAATCGTGGCTGCTACACCCGAGTCAAATACAAGAGCTCTTGCACAGACTGTAGGTGTGAGTCATTACACTGTTTGGAGAGTGTTACGCGGTAATCGTGTACACTCTTTCCATTATCAACGTGTACATGCTTTGAAACCAGAAGACTATCTTCTGCGCAGGAATTTCTGCCAGTGGTTTCTGCAGCAATGTGCAGTGCAGGCCAACTTTTCCTTCCAGGTGTTATTTACAGATGAGGCGACATTTACACGTGATGGTGTATTTAATGTGCACAATTGCCATGTGTGGGAAAAGGAGAATCTTATCGCAACGCGACCACATGCTCTTCAAGAACACTAAAGTGTCAGTGTGTGGGCTGGTATTGCAAATGACTTCTTGATTGGCCCATACCTGCTGCCACAGTAACTCAATGGCCACTGATATCTAATTTTTCTTCAACAAGTTTTACCAGATCTGCTATAACATGTTCCAATCACCATTAGAAACCGCATGTGGTTTCAGCATGATGGGGCGCCATCGCACTTCATCCTAGATGGTCGTCAGTACTTGAAAGTGACATTTGGCATGCGATGGATTGGACGTGGTGGATCTATCTCTTGGACACGCAGGTCTACCGATTTGTCGCCCCTCCATTTCTTTTTATGGGGACATTTGAAGAATGACGTTTATGCCACTCCTGTAGACTCCGATGAAGAACTCGTTGCTCCAGCTGTACGTGTGCGTGAAATTCCTGGTATCTTTGAAAGCATTCATCAATCGCTGCACCGACGCTGTCAAGCATGTATCAATGCTGATGGACGCAATTTTGAACACATATTGATAAATAATTTCCACTTGTATACGAGTTAGGAAAATAAAACACTTTCTCTATCATTTGTTCTTTCCTGTGTTTGTGCTTCACTTTTGACTATGCATTCCTATACAAAATATGATTGGTACAATGTCCCGTGCCAGCCCTTAAAGTTTGTACCATTAAATTAGCAGTCACGCTGTATTTTAATTTTCTTACCAGCAGCTGCCAATAGCTTTTAAGTGTTTTAATTCAACTCCGTCGAATCATTGGGTAAATTAACTAAAGGAAATTCAAATATCAGGATCTCGTGTCAATAACGTGTGCCCGACATTTACTGGTTTGGACTTGAAAATGTGTGGGGTGAGACTCGACAAAGGAGCTCCTGAGATAAACACTTATGTCTTGTTACCGACTAAAAAAAAACCTAGTGAAATAAAAGAGATGTCAAGACATAGGAATACAAATATTTAATAAAATTTTGAGCAGTGGGGAAACAACGTGACTCAGACAAGACCACCCGACAAATTTATTCCTGTTCTTGGGTGTCCATGATATACTTCCGACAAGGTTCTTAATCGTATCAGCTTATCGGAAAATAGATTTAGTCTCGAAAACGTCTGGAGTGAAGAAACGTTTTTCTTTTTTCTTCCCTAAGATGTATGTCATATTTCAAGAACAATTATTTTCAAGGATTTTGTATTTGATGAGTGAAACGGCCGATAAAAACTGTTAAGTGAAAAGCGAATTTTGTTTTTTCTTCATTTGAACCTACTTCTGAGCAAAGTACACTATGATAAAACTGTATCCAAATTTACTCTTTAACGGTTATCATTTATTTCGCTTTGATAATGAAACACTTGTATTTGCATATATCATCGCTCTGAACCTCAAAGGAAAAAAAAAACTATGATTTATCTTGTTGAAAAATGTAACACAAACGGAAATTTAAAAATTAATTTCAAACATTTTGAAATTTGTCCTCCACTTCTCTTTTATTCGCATACATTTTCACATACATCCACTTCTCTTTTATTCGCATACATTTTCACATACATCCACTTCTCTTTTATTCGCATACTTTTATTCGCATACTTCTCTTTTATTCGCATACATTTCTTGAAAGAATAAAAGTGTTAGCTATGAAATAATTCCATTAAAATGTAAAAAAAAAATGCAATCAATTGTTTAAGCATAACTGCTTTGTGCTTGAAATCTTGTTAAAAAACTATTTGTTTGAATTTAATAATAATTAAACTTGCATTTCTAGAACACTCTATTCAATATATCATTCAAAATTTCAAAGAAACGTAAACTATTCGTCATGCAAATGCTGAAATGTTGTGTTGGTAATATACGTGTATCCTTACTAAATAACTGATTCTTTCCACAGGAAAGTTAGAAAAGATCAATAAGGAGCTGGAAGGAAAATGCACTGTTCGTATCTATGCTTACGTCACAGGAGATATTTTTGAACAGCCAATGGACCTGAAAGGTGCTTTTAAACTAATAGAGGAATTCCCAGAAAAGTTTGAAAAATTTACGAAGGAGACAGCTTACCTTCCTATGTATTTCGAACTAGAACCTCTGAGCAATTTGAGTCCGAACATTCCGCAGCAGATTGCAAAAAAGTGAGTGAAGGATCTGATAGATCCATTCACTACTTACTACCAAACTGATCCTTTTTAACTCTTTTATATAAATTTGAGATAAATTTGTTTATCTATCCGTCCGTCCTTACTGAAATTGCCTTAAATATACATCGCTTACAACAAATATTATATACGTCTAAATGTTACTGTACAATCCACCAACTGAGAATGATGTATGTAGCATATGTCCAGGTGGTGTAGTGGCTAAAGAACCATTCTATCACGCCTTGGATCCGGGTCCGAATCCCGGCTTGGACATGGGTGTGAACTTGTCCGTCCATTCATAGGGGTAGCTGTAGCAGCACGTTGGGTGCTCCCATAAAAAAAAATGGCTAGTGATTCGGGCCTTAGTAGTGGCGAATGCTTGATGAGCAAGTACCCGCCCATTGAAAAAAAAAAACCATTTGTAGATTTTTGACGGACAACTCAAAAGAATTCCTATGTATTACGCTCTATGAGCAGTCATTGTTTATTAGATGTTTCGAAAATAAAGTTCCACCAACGTAAACGTGGACACACTGTAATAAACGTTTCTAACAGCTTACTCTTCACTTAAAGGATACAAGGAACATTTAAACCTACTTTACAGGGTATCGCATAATTACATTAATAGCGATATACAGCCTTTTTGAGTTTGCACCCAAAATCGAGTGCCGGCTATAACTTTGACGATAATACTTCATCAAATTGGCGCAAAAATGAATTTTGTAAGACAATGCTCTATACGTGATATTTTTGGCATGATTTATCTTTTTTGTTGTCGATAAATTAATTAGCAGAATCATACGCATTAGGGTCTCCTCCCAGAGAACAATGCTCCCTAGCTATTTTCCCATTCCCTTCAGTTCTAATAAAGAGGATTTGAAATTACAGCCCTCTAAGTAAAGAGGAGGGTTCATCTCTATAACACTTAAAATTTGAAAAAAAGTTACAAAATAGTGAATTATTTGTTTTTTCAAACAAGAAATTTCATGTAGTTACCAGTGTATTATAACTCCTTTGTATGCGTTAATATAGACATTTTTACTGAAAATAAAAACGTAAATGAGAATTAATGAGCCTTTAACCAATTGGGAGTTGAGAAAAAACAGCAAAAAATTATGAAAATTTGTTCGAAGTTGTTATTGGGAAACACCATACAACAAATACTGCGTGTTGATTAACGCAGCTTTAAATTGCACTAAAATGTTAAAGAAGGATATATAAAAGAATCCAATGAGATAAAAGCTGGAATTTTACTTGAGATTATTTAATTTTAAAATTTATAGACTCGCAGCAATTAATTTTCATAATAACATGCAAATATCCAGATGACTGTCTAGAACACTTATGGCACCAGTGTAACCACCTTAAATTTTATTTAAAACATTTTTTGAAAGTAAGGCCTTTTTTTTTTCTTCTTGTGCTTTCAATGGATTGACAAAGATTTTGAATTTGCTCTTCATGCTTTGCTATTAACTGATTCAAATATTCTATTAATTTAACAACCTGTTTGTTATGCTGACGTTTTACAATATTTACGTTATTTATAGAAGTTTCATTTCCTTGAATTCATCATTTTTAGGGATTTTTTCCTTATCTTTTCTCTTTCATCTTGGTTGAGCATGTGAAAAATCAACCATGAATTTGGTCCAACCAGTTGAAGAAGCTATTTGATCGGTAGTCCAGAAAAAGGGCTAGAATTACAAGCAAAATAGTTAAAACCCAACTTTTGGTAACCCTAAACACAGAAACTAATTTCACTGCCGCCGAAAAATTATCTGTTTAGTTTTGCTTACGCTGTCAGAAACGGGTATTAATTGCAATAACACCCATATATCGAAATTGCAAACTTCGAAAATGTATTTGTAAACAAAATAAAACATAAAATGTATATTTTGATTCATGGAAACTTTATTAGCTTAATATATATTACAATTATTTATAGTAAAATTATAATAAATATTTGATTTACACTCAAATATACAATTTCCATACTAAAAAGAAAAGTGTTTGACTATTCAATAGTTGATCATAAAGATAAATGTATGGGTCTTTCGTGCGGCATATATGAGTATTAAAGAGATTTCTTAGGATATTGTGTAATTTATTCTGAAAAAATTCTTTAAAAAAATGTTGCAAATCTGAGTTTTAGAAAGCGCTAAAAAATTCGTTTTCCTGCAACTTTATTATTAAATTATTATTGGGCCGCCAAAATTGTGCAGGGACTAAAGAACCATTCTATCCCGCCTTATGTCCGGATTTGATTTCTATCTTAGGCTTGGGTGTTAACTTGTCCATCCCTTCATTGGGGGTAACGCTGGCTTCCCATTGGGTGCTTCCATTATACAATGGGCAGAAATTCGGGCCTTAGTGTGAGCAAATGCTTGATGAGCAAAACGTCGGCCCTTAAAAAAATATCGGCCAGAAGAATATTTTATGCAGGAAAATCTAATGAATCTCGTACAATTTTCACCTAGTGAATGACACCATGTTTTAGCTTAAAACTCCATAACAGATTCCGCTTTTTTGCCAGACATTAAACTAAATATGAAAGAAAACTTTCAAATTTTACATATATTGTTTTACATATACATATAACAAACATCGTAAATGCGCTTTATCTTTTAAATTGGTACAAATGTTTAATCAATAAACTATAATAAGTAAATGCCCACTCTATTATCGGTGCATTTTATCTTTATTTAAAAATGGGGGATTAATTTAGATGTGTTAGTTTATTGTACTTCTCGATACTAGTTTTTATGAACGTACATCCATGTTTATAGATAAACCCATAAAAAATGAAAAAAAAAGTCAATGAAAAGAAGATATATCATTACATAGCATTTTTTCAGAATGACCCAAGAATGTCTTGAAAAATGTAATATCTTGTGTATATAGTGTATACATTTAAAATTTAAATAAGTATACTGATACATTTGTAAAAGAAAGTACTTAGTATGGATATACATGATATGTAAAGAATTCACGGGTAAAAGATTGTATAAAAATAAAATTAAAAAAATGTCCGTTCCCTTTTTGAATCCAGCAAGGATGATGTCTATTTAACACAAGGACAATAAACTTTTTTTTTCAAACAATTAACTCAGAAAACATAACGTAAGAAATTCCTGTAGACTTGTAAAATTTCACTAGTATAGTTAACAAATTGGATGCAACTGACCTCCTGGTCTTTCTGGAAGATACCCGAGCTAGACTTTAGGCAGTGCTGAACCCTGAGATCACCTATGCCAAGTCACCTATGTCTATGACCTAAATGTACTTTTGATATAAAGAAGAAAAAAATACTGTGAAAACAATAAATATACCTATGCAAATGGTAAAAATTTTCTTTAAAATATATGGAATTCTTGTCTTTCTGAAAAATACCGCAGCCAGACTCTAGGCAGTGCTGAACCCCCAGATCACCTATGTCAAGTCACGTATGTCTACGACCTTAAAGTACTTCTTTTGAAAAAGAGAAGAATACTGTGAAAAACAATAAATATACCTATGCAAATAGTAAAAATTTTCTTTAAAATATATGGAAAAATACTATACCATGGACTATTTAAATATGTACTGTTTCGGAGCACAAGACGGGTAAGTCAGTCATTGGCTTGGTTATCAACCGTCAGAAACAACGTGCGGTTAGCATGAGTCATCCGGATCTTTTAATGTTGAGGAAAAATGGCTGAATGAGAGAGCAAATGTAATCTTACGCTTGGCTTTTATGCTTCTTTCTCTTTTTTGTTACGCATGTACTCTAATTATAAATTTGTATGGCATGTGGAAATTAGCCTGCTAGCAGCAACCTTCTGTTTTACAGTACGTTGTGTGCGACGCAGGTATTGCAGTCGCAAGCCCACAAGACTGAACAATGTCTAGCAGTAGACAGTCCTTTCTTGGTTGTCTTTCCAAATGGTGAACACTTTGGAAGCGTTGTTTTACTCACCACTTACGTTTGAGGATAAGAATTATGAGTAATAAGGCTAAATTACCAGTACTGTAGTTATATATAGTTATCTTTTTACTTTTTTGTGGATGTAACTTTCCATTTTCCTATTTTTAAAATATTTTTTACGTTTATTTTGTATTTTTCCATTTTGCATCAATGATATTCTTTCGTCATATTGCTAAATCATATAGATAATGATGTATTAAATACTGTGATATGTAATGTAGGCTAGAAAGAATGTGACTCTGTAAAATTTTGATAGAAACGAATAAATGTGTTTCGGCGTTGCTCCTTTGGAAGGCTCTTAACGGTAAACCAAATTTGCGTTGGTTCCCTCTAATAAGTTTCTAAAATACTATACTATACCATGCACCTCGTTAATAAAGGTGTAGGTATCATTGATTTTTTTTCTTTTAGTAATTTATGTGATTGAGGCAACGCTACACAAGGGCGATCTGCCAAGGATGGGGGGTGCCTTGATAATAGGACTTTCTAAGGGGTTCTAACACGTATTCACGTTACATCTGGAGAAAACCTACCAAACCTCCAGACCGTTAGATCGACAGCCGCGCGATGGGACCCGAACCCGGGACCTTCACACTTCGGCCGTCTACCATTTTCAGTGGCATAACCACTGTGCCATGGTGAGGCTTTTTTCTTTTAGATGGAGAGTCAAAACATTTCATTACATTAAAGCCATTATTTAAAAGGCATTTTGGATATGTTCCTCAATTCCATTTCAAATAATAACTATACCTATGTAGTAGTGAAATTTAAAAAAGAGTGTACCTAATGTTTAATAGCTCTTTGATATGCACATACAAAGAAACAAAAAAAGTTTAATATCAGAGGCCAAAGATTGAAATAAATATTATAGCATCTTATTTTCCTTCACCTACTCAATTTTATCGTTTGAAAGATGCAACTGACATTCCGTGCCTATTTCTGATTTCCAGTTTGGGTCTTAGAATGACTGCAGTTGTCCTGCATTTTGTGTACTAGCGTCTTTGCAAAGATGAAATCGAATAGGTTAATCACATAGTATATAAGAAGAAATAGGATCGCACTGGAAAGTGTTTTATATATTTCATGGAACTCGGACAAGTTTATCTGATTTTTTCCTTTCTTTTTTTAGAAGCGAGAACGAAATCTTAGATGAAGCAGTCGACAAATACGATGATATGCGCTTTGCTTATGAAAATTCCAAGTATTGGGAGCCAGAAGACGCTACTGGCGAATTGGAACAGAAGGTAAGTAGAAAAGAAAATATTTATAAACATATTTATATATACACGGTGATTTTAAAGTCACGGGACTCATTGAGAGGTGGTACGATTTACTTAAGCATAGATTGCAATATTAAAATTTCTGCAACCTAGCAAAGTAATTTTACCTTTTCAGCAATGTTTACTGGGCATCGATTTTTTTTTATGAGGAATAATCTGAAGGTCATCATTTACTATATTTGATTGAATTCCAGCAACGACCTCGTTGCTGGAACCCAAAAAGGACGGAGGCGTACGAGAAACTCCTGGAATCTTCAAACTGTTCGGACTACTAAAGCTACGTTCATACTATCACTTTGACGTTCTTGAACATGTATATATTTGTGGTGTCTGACTGTCGTTCGCCAATTCAACCGGAAATCAAGAGGTGAAGCCGGAATCTACACTCTCAAAAATTATTTCTTCAAATCACTGAAATTTTCCAGCAATCAGTGCTGCCGGAATATTTCCGTTAATTGAAGAATATTCGTTTCTTTCTTGTCCTGTCAATTGAAGAAACTTCTTTAGAATTAACGACATTTTTTCCTCTTCTTAAGATTTTCGGGAAAGATTCACGGTAATATTACGTTTCTAAGGAGTACGGAAATCATTCCTTCAATTCACGAAAATTTTTTTGGCAGTAGTGCTGCCGGAATATTTCCGTCCTTTGGCGAATATCCGTTTCTTTTGTTCTCCTGTCAATTGAAGCACCATCTTCAGATTCAACGATTTTTCTTTCCTCTCTTCAGATTTCGGGAAGAAGAATTCACGGAAATATTACGTTTCCAAGGGGTACGGAAAGTATTCGTTAAAAAGTGAAGGATAAATCTTCTTATAAATAAAAATGAAATTCTGTTTGTTTGTTTGTTTGTTTGTTTGTTTGTTTGTTTGTTTGTGGATTTGAGTTGTATACAAATCCACAAAAATGGACCTATCAGCCTGAAATTTTGCGCAGATATGTAAAATAATATAGAATAAATCATAGTCCACTTTAAAACTTTGAAAGTCCACCCGTTCCCGGAATTTAAGAGATTTTTTATGTTCTCCACGCAAAAAGCTTTCCGTAATTGTAACCCTGTAGTGAAAAAAGTGTGAAATAAGGATCGTGGTTGCCATGTGTGGCGATTTTGCCGAATAAGATGTTTTAAATTCTCAAAGTAAAAATAAAAGAATAATAATGATTTTTTTTTGTTAGTTTATATTCGTAAGGTTATATATTTTTTAATTATAATAGCGTGTGCATGGGAAATCAGAGCAGGAATGAAATGTTTTATACGCAAAACAATAAGAATTCAAGATTTCCGAGGCTAATATGTTAAAATTTTTTAGTTAGGCGAAAAAATAAAATGGCTCAAATGCCGAGAAAGTGAGTTCTAGCGGTTTGCACAGTTTCCGGCTTGGCGAAATTTACTGAGAGCTTAAGGAAACGGATTTTTGAAAACAAGTGCAAAGGCTTTATTAGAATACAGCGTTAAATTTTAATGATCCGTGCGAAAATAATGCAGTTATTAAGGGATTTCAAGCGATCTATCTTCAGCATTCTCGCGATTTTGAGGAGGATTCTAACGCTTGGCGCTATTTATCGCAATTTAATCGTCTGCTATTTGGGTTTGAATACACCTGCGTATAAGTTTTTGAAATTTTCATTCAGTTGGAATTGTGCATTTTTCTGAGCAGCTTTTCTGCATCTAATGTAATACATCCAGAAAAAAGGATATTAGAAATATCAATTTTAATTTTGTTTAATCACACTCATGAATAATAATACACTTTCCAACTTAATGAAAGAAGGAACGAAAATAGGGAAGACCCATGGATTATAACTCTTTTTATATATAACACTTTAGTGCGTATTTAAAAATCTGAAAGTGTGTCAGATTTTCTATGATTCTAGCGCTTGGCGCAATTTAATGAGAGGGTATTTTTAAAAACAATCGTAGGTTATCTTATAAATTAAAATGAAATTCTGTTTGTCAATTTGTTGATTTGGGTAGTATACAATTCCACAAAAATAGACCTGTCAGCCTGAAATTTTACACAGATATGTAAAATAATATAGAATAAATGATAGTCCACTTTAAAACTTTGAAACTCCACTTAAAAACGTTTTCCTCCTGAATGGTTCTCTTAATTTCCGTTCCCGGAATTTAAGAGATTTTTTATGTTCTCCACGCAGAAAGCTTTACGTAATATTAACCCCTGTAGTGAAAAAAGTGTGTGAAATAAGCATCTTGGTTACCATGTGTGGCGATTTTTCCGAATAAAATGTTCTAAATTCTTAAAGTAAAAATAAAAGAATAATAATGATTTTTTTAGGTTATTTTTTTAATTATAATATCGTGTGCGCATAAGAAATGAGAGCAGGAATGAAATGTTTTATACGCAAAACAATGAGGATCGAAGATATCCGAGACTAATATGTAATTTTTTTTAGTTTGGCGAAAAAAAAAATGGCTGATAGGCCGATTTTTAGAGAGTGAGTTCTAGCGGTTTGCACAGTTTTAGGCTTTTTGGCGAATTTAATGAGAGCTTAAGGGAATAGCATTTTTGGAAACAAGTGTATAGGTTTTCTTAGAATACAGCATTAAATTTTAACTATCCGTGCAGAAATAATGCAGTTATTAGGGCATTTCAAGCGATGTAGCTTCAGAATTCTCGCCAATTGAGTACATTGATTTAACTTGGGGGAAATCCGCCAAACTTCAGAAAATTGAAATCTCCGCATTTAGTATATCGAGGTAACGATGAATAAAACATGTTATAGTTGATAATTTAAAAAATGCGGCTGTATTAAGGGATTCCACTTTTCAAATAAATGCCTGGCGGTCGAACCATTTCCCATTTTGATTGCTGCTAAGTCAATGCTTCGAATGATTCCCTGAAAAAACTCTTGCAAAATTTCGTATGCTGGCACTTTGGCGAGGCTTAGATTTGAAACTGGATTTTACTTGAGACTGGTATATACGTATAATAAGACTGGTTATAGATAAAAATGAATGTTGGTATGTGTGTAGGAGGTTGAAAAACTCCAGCACCGTTTCACCGATCACCACGAAATTTGGTTCACCTAAGTCTTTTATCATGGAGAAAGTTTTTATGCTATCCGTTTTCCTCTAACTTTTCACTAGGTGGCGCAGCAGAACGTCGAATTCTATTCCGTTTAGCCGTTTGCTATGCGAATATCGTCCAACCATTTTCGATGAAATTTGGTACACGCGAATATTAGAACACGGAGAATATTTTTCACTATCCATTTGCTGTAACTTACCGCTAAATAGCGCTGCAACGCATCAACTTCTATACCGTTCGACTGATCGGCATAAAATTTTTTATACTTACACATTTGAGAACGAAGAATATATTCTAACTGCGTTACTTTTGATGTTACTCACCACTAGATGGCACTGCAATGCATTATTATTTTAACTCCCCACTAGATGACGCGGCAGCAGGCCAAATTTTTGACCATTCAAACGGTGGCTATGAAAATCAGTATACATAGCTATTTGAACAATGAGAATATTTTGGCGTTATCCATTTTGCTATAACTCGCCACATGACGGCGCTGTAGCAAATCATTACTTTAATTAACCACTAGATGGCCCTGCAGTGTATCACTTCTTGACCGTGCGAATGATCGCTATGAAAATAGGTATACATAGATATTTGAACACGGGGAAGAGTTTGGCACGATCCATTTTCCTATAACTTGACACTAGATGTCGCGTCAACACATGAACTTCAAGACTATTTAGCCGATCGTCATGAAAATTCGTATACATCGATATCTGAATGCGAAGAATATTTTTGCCGTATCCGTTTTGCTAAAACTCGCCACTAGATTGTGCTACGCCGCATCGCCTTCAGCACCGTAAAAACGATTGCCTTGAAATTCAGTATGCAATGATTATTGAACACAATATAACGCGATATCCATTTTGCTATATCTCTTTATTACAATAAATAATAATCACAACAAATATTAATATCAAAAAGTCCATTCCTTCCCGTGCGAAGAACGGGTACTTCAGCTAGTTAGTTTATAAAGACGAATTTTTCTGAGAGTGTACTCACTCGAGTTCCCGATGTCTTCCCGTGTCCATGGTTTGTGAAGACGGGATCTGAGCGTCACTTCATCCGCACTGCTGTTCAGGCAGTATGCAAATACTGCGCGAGAAGATTATAAGAAGCTCGCACGCACAGCAGCTGCAGCAGCGTTATAATTTTTCTCAGCTCCACAACTTTCTAAATCGCTAGCGTGCAGTTAAAGTGCATAAGATGCTCAACTTTACCCTGCAGCCTCTTGCACTTGGATCTTTGTCATTTAAAAAATGTTAATCCTTGTTTTCGTTAATTGTTAAGTTTTTAAAAAAGTTAAGTTAGTTATTGCTTCTTTTGTCTTTCAATGAAACTGGTGATTGTCAACTAAAAGTTAAAGATTTCTGGTAAAGTTAGGGGCAGGCTTCCGTGAAGTTTAATTAGAGGGACCCTTAAATGGTGACTCTTGGACTTCGAATTACTTCTGACGGCTGTTGACAAGAGTTCCTGAAAGTTGGTATTTCAAGATTATGTGCTCCTCGGACTTTTCAATTCAAGTGATCCCCGTGTGTATCCTTCTCAAGCCATCTTGTTAGCTTGAAAGTTTTCAAGACTTATAAAGCGTAATTAAGTGGCAGCGTAAAGCCTGTGAACCTGAGTGAAAGTTCTGGAAATTAACTTGCAGCTAAAGGGTGCCCAGCATTAACCAAAATTTGAATTGCTTAGCAAAAGAGTTTAAGAAGAAATAAAAAAATAGTTACTTCACAGATAAGTACACCCATTCTGATTTAATGCACAAGAGTTTTGAAGTGCTTCCCCTTTCTTTAACAATATGGCGAAGCCTGAGATCAAAGTTACCTAAAACTGAACGAGTAGTTCAAAATGTGATGGCCGAAATTTCACCAGAAAATGAAAATTTTTTGTCCGATGGTCATATTCGGCATTTCACTACTGCAAACTGCTTTCAAAGACGAGAACTTTTACTGAAAGCTGCTTGCAATTTACGTGTCTGTCTAGTGCTAAATCACAGCACACTCTTATTAATTCAAACTCTTTCAAACTCGTTTCGTAAATTGTAAACCGCGCAATGTTGCGTCACCAAATGTTACGTCAGTATCACGTCCCAGTAAAACGTGATTGAAGTTTTAAAATTTCGGTTAATTACTGGGCACCTGTACCTCACTCCTGCACTATATCATGGCGCTCTAGTGTTTCGGTAAAGTCAATTACTGTTGATAATAAGATATTTTAAACAGGTTCGGTAATTGATTAAATATTTATATAACTTTTCATATAATTGTTTTTGAAACATGTTTATACATTACAACACTGTTTAGTACTGTGCTTATGCAAACATTTAACTAAACTTTCACATTGTTTTAAGATACCCAGCTAGAAAAAGTCTGCACTTTTTTTGCAAAAAAGTATGGATTGTGCACAAAAAGTAGATATTTTTGATTATTTTGAAGGTATACACTTTTTGTGCAAATTATATGCAGTTTTTATGCACACTAAAAAGTGCATATTCTATATTGTGAAAACTGGGCACAAAAGTGTATACTTTTCAAAGTAATGAATATTCACTTTATATGTAAATTTTTTGCAGAAAAAGTGCAAACATTTTCTGCTTAGGTTTTAAGCAGTTTGAAACAATTTTCGCAAAATCTCAAAATCGAATCCAAATTATAAACTCCAGGGGAATAGTTTAAGTTGTATGACCACCTATCGTGTCACTAAATTTTGCTTTATTCATTTAAGTTGTACGTGAAGTGCGAACAAAAATTTACCCAGTTTGAAACGATTTTCAGAAAAATATCAAAATAATATAATTTATTTTTTAATCCGACGCTTATAGCTGAAGTTGAGTGATCACATATCACATGTCAAAAAATTTCATTTCTTTCGCTTTAGTCGTTATTACTTAATGTGAGAACAAAAATTGATGCAGTTTGAAACAATTTTCGAAAAATCTTAAAATCTAATAAATTGTTTAAAAATTCGACGCCTATAGTTTAAGTTGAGTGGCCACCTACTATGTCACCAAATTTTATTTCATTCGCTTCAGTCAGTTTTACGTAATGTGCGAATAAAAATAGCGTCATGGACAGAATGATAGAACGACAGACGGACAAAATTTTTTTTTGACGGTCGAACTTGGGTCCCAAATGCTTAAAACGCATAGATTTTTTTTTTTAATTTTGAGAAGTGTACAGACAAATTCTAGTTTTATTTATTTAGATAAATAAATGTTCCAACTCCGGACTTGAAACAACAATCACTTCAAACGTAAGACACATAATTTCGAGTCAGAGCCATCTAGTGGTTAGAATGCTCGCCTACCATACCTTGGTTAACGAGTTCGATCCCAAGTCTTGCAAGCTTGAACACTGCAGTAAGTTTTTACGTATGATAATAGAAGGCAGCATTGAATTTGAAAGAAAGGACGAAAAAGTCAAGACTGTGTAGCTATGACGTCATAGCTACACCGTCCTCCATTAAAATCAACCGACCACGCCCCCTACATTTTCCCGTCTAGATCCCCAGATACTAATGAATTAGTGCACTTTTTGTGCACAATTTCGTTTTCACTTTTAATGCACAAATTCGTTTGCACTTTTTAGAGGGGCCAAATACGCTTGGAATTTGTACTTTTTTTTTACCACTTTTTTGTGCAAACTTTTTCAAGCTGCGTAAATTGAAATAATTTCAATTGTTTCAACGATTTCTAACTAGTTTATTGAAATTCATAGTGTTTATACACTTAAAATTAATTATTTAATTGTATTATGTCTCAATCTAATTCGCGTGAAACTTCGAGTAAGGCATTTAAAGCCCCCCTTTCAGTTGAACTGTGGTTTTATCAAATAGAAGCTAGTTTCATAACATCGAACATTATGGTAGAGGAAACCAAATTTTATAACGTTATCGCAATCTTTTGATGCCGAGACAATGACATGTGTTAAGGATATTATACGTTCCTCATCTAAAGAAAACCTGTATACTGTTCTAAAAGAACGGTTAATCAACCATTACGCGCAATGCGAAAGTTCTTGTTTGCGTCCATTGCCTACAAGACTTATGATTAGGTGTATAAACATCCTTCACCATTTGTTAAATGAAATGAAAACATTTGTTGAAAATAGAATGACTGATAATATTTTGAAAGAACTTTGGTTAAACCATTTACCTAAAAAGCTACACCAAATACTTTCAATCAGTAAAGATGATCTCGGAGATCTGGCAAAAACTGCCCATAGAATACTTGAAATTTCTGTATCTCTTGACACTGCTCAAACAGTGTCGCAGGATGACCCAGAAAAGCTTTTTCAGCGTCAGATTTCCGAAATTTCTGTTTAAGTAGATAAACTGACGGAACAAACTACCTATCGAAGAAGAAACTGCTCGAGATCTATCCAATTTTAATATACCGGTGTAAGTTTTAGTAAGCTGTACTAGTCCTAAAAATGAGTTTTATGACCATGGAATCATACTAGGTGTATCAAATCGCTTGATGAGTTGTAAAACATTGATTTGCCCTGTTTTTCATTATAAAATATTTTTTAATGACATGCTGTTGCTGTTACACTCTGAATTTTACCAGGAATAGTCTATTAAAAATTACTTTTTAAGGTGACCCTGATTACCATAATATTAAGTCCGAACTTTGAAAAATAACTTACAAATATCTGGACTTGTAATATTCACTAATTTATCAAAGTTTTATCATTGCTCGCAGCTGACTAAAAGGCAATACTTAAATTGAAATAGAGTAAAATATTTCGATATTATTTCGACTGCTACATGTTTTTTTACGTAGAAGTCCTTGATGAACAACAAATCATTTGAACAGGGTTAATTTTATTCCACTAAATGTTTGTTTGCTCCTCATTTAAAATTCGACTGTTAGCCGATCCAATAATGGTGAGATAAATTGCAAGGGGATGCAATTCTGACTGAAAATAAAACGTAAACCAAAATCATTTTTGCAAGATTATAAATAGTCAGCCAACATGAACATAGTTGAAATACTGCTTGCAGAAGTAAATTGTGTTCAGAATAACCTATTTATTTGGAACAGCACTTTCACAAACGTTGAAAAACAAACATAGATACAAGTTTGTATTGCAATTTATGGCGAGCATATTGAATAAAATTTTACAGCATTAAATCAGGCACCGCTATGAAAGCTCGTTCCAAAATCCCTTAAGGGGATACAATTATGCCTTATAATGTCCTACATCATGACAGAAGATAAGCAGCTAAGCTCAATGGACAAATTTTGGTAAATATGTTTTGGTAAATATTTTTTTTTTGATAAATTTTGGTAAATGGACACTTATCATATTCCAAAATACAAATCGAGGGTTGCATAAAAATGATCTATTATGATAAATACGGGATCATTTATGAGATTGAAATAGAATGCT
The DNA here is from genome assembly GCA_038373885.1 of Cheiracanthium punctorium. NCBI lineage: Eukaryota > Metazoa > Arthropoda > Arachnida > Araneae > Cheiracanthiidae > Cheiracanthium > Cheiracanthium punctorium. Next base: position 206,674 of record JAWZYV010016091.1, on the reverse strand, counting down.
TTCCGCGGAATATAGTGTAAGCAACATTGAGTACATTGATTACACTCTTTTACACGGATAAAGGGCAGTGAACAATAAATTACATACTTTATTGTCTTACTCGCATTAATTTATTTGCTCCCATCATTGCAAATAATCCCCTTTAAGCTCATCGCTGCCAGACGCCAAGGATCTTTGAGTGTCTATTTATTGCCATAGTAGACAAGAAAGGATAGACATAGTATAGTCTTTTGGAGGCCATGTTACACTGAGCACTTCGGACTCCCAACCTTTCTTTTAGTATTTTCATTTCTGTTGTTTTCCTTTTGATTTCTTTCGTCCTGTGCCTTTTTTCCTGTTGATTTCTTTTATGCCTTTGTCAAATTTTATGTGTAAGGAAACGAGTTTATAGTAAGAAGTGATATAAAAGGCAGAAAGCCATAGATTTTGAAAACCATCCCCCCTTTCCCTCACGGGATTAAACAAGTCAAATTTTACAGGATGGGGAAATGGTTTTTGCAATGGTGGAAGCAAATACTTTAATCATTAATACAATCACCTGTAAGATCTTGTTGGTAATTGTTTTATAATTGATGTATTCACTATGATATTCTTTCTTATTCATTTATCAACAGATTTATGATTTCAAAGTACGTCTGGATGATGCAAAAACCGCGATGGAAAATGCCATAGCATCCGTCGACCTGTCGAAGCCCTTGGTCGTGAGTGCCTTCGAAAATGCATTTCAGAAGTATGCCCAGGGTGGAATCAACATTCCAAATCGGTACACGAGGGAACTGAACGCGCTGAAGAATGCTGTGGTAAGGACATCTTTAAGAAAGCGTCTCTAAATCTACTCAGAGTTGTAGCATAGCTCTGTGAGCAGTGGTGTTGTTAATGCCGAAGGGGGGATGTGTCAGGTATCAAAGAGTAAATGTCGAGAGTGAAATAAGTAAATGGCTGGAATAAATTCATTATAGGCTGCTGCCATGTTTTTGGATGAAGTATCTTTCTTCTGAGGGAGTGTTCCACCCGGTGTTGGGATGTTCTATTTCTGGGAGATCAAAGTTCGCGAGATAAATTTCAACAAAAACATTGTTGAATTTATCTCGTAAGATAAATTCATGCAATGCAGTTTTTGTAACAATTGCAATATCTTCGAAGATAAATTCAAACAAAAAGGAAGCAGAATAAAAATAAACAAATTATGACATATAAATATCCTGGTTTTTTGCTTTCATCACATGTGCTCTAAGTGTCTTCTTTGGAATGCAACACATAGACTGACACGTGACTGAAAGTCCTTCTGAACTTTTCTTGGCATTAGAGGTGTGGTGATTCGATTTCCGAATAATTTTGGAAACGAAATTGCCTTTTTTCCAGACAAGACTTCCCTAAATATGACTGTAGGACCAGGGGATAGTATGCAAATTATATGATGTATTTTTTCAATATTTGTTTTTCATTTCAAACATTTAATTTACTCTATATCTGATTTTGACCATTTTTTCAAATGCAAGTATGCATCTAGGAATAACAGTTGCAAAGATAATGTCAACTTATACATGGATACGCTGTATATTGCGCCTAAAGAAGTACTTAAAAAGTCCTTCTAACACTTGTGTTAATCCCCAGAACGGTGTTTATGTGTCAGTGGTATGCATGCATACTGAAATGTTCATTTAAACTTTTTTTGTTTGTTTTAATTTAATGTCTTGTAACAGAATAGACGGCTGCCATATTTTTTATGGCAAAAGTTAATGTTCTAATTCACAATACGAAAAGTTTAGGTCGAGATTTTGTTAAATTTTGCTCAATAAAATCTCTAGCAGCAACTGCTTCCATTTCTAATGGAAGCAGTTCCAGCCATTTCTAATAACTAATTTCTTTTTTTTTTTACTTAGCACAGTGTTGAAAACGGAAATTGTAATGTTTTCAAAGAATGAACCCTCACGCAAAACCTAAATTTTTAAGTGCACAAGTGATATTAATCGTCCATTCTTCTATATTTTTCTCCTGCAGAAAAATTTTGTTCCAGAATGGTACCCTTACACAAGAGCAGTGAACGAATACATCCACTGGGGCAATACCATTTGCACTCTGCCAAGTCCCGACCCTGTAATGATCGGAGTGGCAGCGAGTTCGCCTATGGGCTTCGGAAGTGGTTCCGACCTGCACTGCCTTGCGGCAAAGCCGTCGCTCATTACGAAACCATTGAGTCCTGAGATGAAGAAGTCAGCCATCAACGGCCTATCTTATCAACACCCATACAGAGTTCCAGCGTCGGGCCCGCTTCTCTGTGCCAGATGCAAACTTGAGAATGCCACATCCATCGTCACGGTCCCGGGGAAGAAGCACTGTCCCGGAGGAACGAAGCTCGAGTACGAAGGGTACTTGGCGACGGGCACCGAATCCGTTACCGATCCCATCTGCATCGACATCAATCCCGTCGACAAACTAATGGGATTGACAGCCAGGAACGATCCCAGTGCAAACGTCATCAGCCCGTTGTGGATCAAGTGCGCGAATTGCGAGGACAATGACGACGATATGGTGCATTATGTGCCGTGTGTGGTGTGTTCAAGATAAAAAGGCAAATTCAACTGATGATTCAGATTTAAAAAAAACAGACAAAATATATTGACAGACGAACAATAAAAATTCAGTCGTTACCGGGGTGTATATTCCTTAAAAAACTTAGTGGATGGATGCGGCCAAGTATTTGATAATAAATCAGTACATTGTAACTTTGCTCTGTACCGAATAAATAAATAAATAAATGAATAAAAAGTACCTATAAAAACAGGCTCTTTAATGTGTCTGTGTGATTGATCTTTCCATCTCTTTTTAACAAAATCAAACAAGCAACTTATTTTATTCCTTAGAACTTTAATATTATTAAAAAGTAATCGGAATCTTAAATCTGTTCGATATCGAAACATACTTAAAAGTAATTGTGATTCTTAGAATTTTACCAGAGCATTTTTAGGCTCTATAATTAATTCACTAAATATCAGCCTGTATTTCTCTTTTGCTTAATCATAAATGAATAATTTTTAAACACATTGTGAAAATCTCTATTTGGAAAAAAATACGATTAGTGACCATCTTAATACATATCGTATCTGTAAGATAATGGCACTTGCAAATTTCTGTATTTACACTCTTGCCCACACTCATACAAAACATGTTATCCAAGTATTTTTTTATATTAGTGATGAAAGTATAAGGTCTTGCAATAAAATGCTTGCATTGAAAGTGTACATCAGGGCAAACGTTGAAACGTTTGCCCTGATGAAAGTATACTTACATCAAGGGTGTAAAGGGTGACTTAACTGTGGGCCTAAGAAGTAATTGCTAAGCGTAGATGCATGATTTGCTTATTACCTTAGATCAGGGGGGAAACTTTTGCGTACATTTAGATCTACTTGGTGGCCACGCCTGATTTAGATGAACAAAACATTATTTTCAAATAATGACAGAAAAAAAAATTGAGCGTGAGGCCTCAACAATGCAAAAGAGTAGGAGCCTTTTGGAAAAAGATTTTCAGTAATTATCTATCCGTCATTTGTCAAATCCTACTCGACGGCGGCATTTCACCCTCTTTTAAAAGAAAAATGGAGGGAAAATATTGTTGAAGAATACTCTGTTAGTTTTCTGGATTCGTTGTTCTAAAGTCCAGTAGATGTAGAAAGTTCTAGTAAAGAGTCCACGTGTCAGGCTGGAACGCTAACTTTATTACTTCTAGAACTTCGTCGAACAGTCAGCTGTACAAATTTCACAAGCTCAATCAGCCAGTATAACGTGCTACAACAATCCGCTTAATACAGAAGCTTTCACAAATGCGGTGCTTCTCACAGAAAATAAAACACTTTCACAGGCAAAAATTCAGCGGAAATAAACGAGAAATTTCGTAAACAGACCCTAGAGAGTCAGCAATGAATAATTTACACGCAGCACTTTAACACAAGGCTTAGCAAAGGCAAGCGAAAATGCCGCTTCTATAGCGCAATACAATACACAGCGTAATTCAGCGAACACACTCAACGAATGTTCGGTGAGAAACTGACTTCAGTTCTCCGACCAGTCTGCCTATTTATACACTCCGACGTACTTTCTAGAAAAATAGGGATTAGTAGAAAGACGCAGAACAATCTCATTTTGATTACGTCATAGAAGAGAAATAGAGTAATATTAGGCTATTATACGATGAATGCAGAAAAACTAACTTTACAACCCCCATTGGGAAAAAACCCCCATTGCCAAATGACAAAAATGTCACCAGGCTTGGTGACTTTTGGCGAAATATCGCGAAATTTGGCACCGAAAATAAGTCCCCAAAAGTGAGGTCAGCAAAGGCCAAGGATCAATATTTCTCGAGATTTCTAGAAGCGCTATATTAATCAATGGGGAAATCTAAAATTCTGTATCTCCAGTTTTAGCTGACCGATTTTGGTGCAACAAAAAGGAAAATTTAACTATTTGAAACGTAGAATACGAATTTTGAACTATTTTAACAGCCAGGAGGCAGAACAGACCGAAAATTCGTAACATTGCCCCCTTCCCAAGGACTGCACTTCCCGGGCAGTACAATCCCCAGTTGGAGGTCACACAAATTTCTACAGTGTATAGCCATTACCAAGATCTTAACAACATAATTTAAGCAAGAAATCAAATAATCACAATAGTAAACACAATAATCAAAAACATACTAATAAATAAATAATGAATATAATAAATAATTACACACTAATAAGTAATAAATATAATAAACAAATACACATTAATAAAAACCAATATATTACAAATAGTTACACTAAAGACGGCGCAAGTACTGAGTAAAAGTGAGTTGAAGGAAAGGAAGAGAAGAGAGAGACAGGAAAGAAATGGGAGATGAAAGAAAGGTGGAATTATGCCATAGTCACCATGTTCATTTAATTAACTACAACCGTGGTAAACGGCTATCCGATCGTAATGAACGAATCTTGGCCTCGAGTTAGGTGACTTACGAATCCGTACCACGACATCGTTGAGTCTGTTTAGGATTGTGTAAGGACCGTCTCACGGCAATTGCAGCTTGGGAGTCAGGCCTTTCCGTCGAGTAGGATTCCATAGCCAAACTTTGTCACACAATTTGAACTCGTTTCCCGGAGGCTTTGTGTCCTAGCGAGTCTTCAGGCCGATCTCTGTGTTCAGGATGATCCGCTCTCTAGCAAAATAATGCACGTCTTCAAATCGTGTCCGAAGATTTTCCATGTACATCTTCCTGCGATGAAGGCGTATCTGGAGGGTGACTAAACACTAGATCAGCGGGAAGACGAAGATCTCTGCCGAACAGCATCTGGGAAGGTGTGAAGCCGGTAGTCTCATGGACGGCACTCCTATAGGCCGGCAGGAAGAGGGGGAGGCTTTTTTGTCCCAGTCCTCTTGATTCCTAGATACCAGGAGCGAGAGGTTGTTCAAAATAGTGCGATTCAAGCCCTCCACCATGCCGTCGGATTGCGAGTGTAAAGGCGTAGTCTGGGTGTTGGCGATTCCGAGAAATTGACATAAACTGCAGAGGTAAAGTTCGTTCCTAGTTCGGAATGAAGTTTCAAAGGGGTTCCATACCTGAAAATCCATTCTTGAACCAATGCCTCTGCAACTGTCGTAGCTTCTTGATCAGGAATAGGAAACGATTCGGGCCATTTAGAGAAGTATTCAATGACAACTAGGATGTACTTCTTGCCATCTGCTCCGCAGTTCGCGGAAACGAGCCTAGGATGTCGAAGGCAATTCTATCGAAAGGAGCTCCCAATGTGACGATGTAATTTTCCACGGCTTCGCTTCTTCGGAAATTTACGGGAGGCACAGGCGTCACAAGTTTTACACCACATTTCACCATCGTCTCCAGCCCTAGCCCAGTAGAAAACATTGGAAAGTTTCTGCAAGTTCTTAATTATGCCAAAATGGCCCCCAGTTAAGCTATTATGCAGCTCTTCTAGAAACTTTGGAATCCAAGAATGACGGTGTACTAACTGCCATCGAAGCATCTTGCTGTCGTCCGGTGCGTTACAGAGTCCAAAAGGCATAACTTTGAACTGCCATAATCCTTGCACAATTAATTCACAGCGTAATTCAGCGAACACACTCAACGAATGCTATTTGAAAAACTGACTTGAATTCTTCGGCTGTCTTCCTATTTATACCTTCCGATGTACTTTCTAGAAAAATCGGGATATGTAGAAAGACCCAGAACAGTGTCGTTTCGATTACGTCATAGAAGAGAAATAGGATAATATTAGGCTCTTATATGATGCTAATGCAGAAAAACTAACTTTACAAGCCGCATAAGTCCCCAAAAGTTAGGTTATCGAAGGCTGGGATTAATATTTCTCGATATTTATAGAGGCCCCATACTAATTAATGGGGAAACCGAAAACTCCGTACCTCCGGTTCTAGTTGACCGATTTTGATGCAAAAAAAAGTAAAATTTAACTATTTGACACGTACAATACGAATTTTAAACTATTTTTAACAGCCAGGTCAGAAGGCAGAGCAGATCAAAAATTCATAACAATATAAATTAGGAGAATTTTTTACGAATTTCTAAGTAAAGAAGGATTTTGAATACAACAGCTGCTGCTTTAAGATTTCGTTTGACATTAAGCTTGCGATTTTCGCTGTCATGGTAACTGCAACTCAATAGCTGCCAGTTGAGAAAAATAAATAAAATAATTTTCAATTTACTGAGTTTTCGCATCTAAAATCTACGTCATTTTCACAGTAAATTAGTTAATTCGTTAACTTTTGACGTCTTTACAAAACGAAAAAAAAAAATTCGTTTTCTTAAGAACGAAAGGATTGAATAGTTCTGCACACAAAAAAAGCATAAATTAGTAAAGGACAAGCATCGTGTTGGAAGCTAAAAGTTCGTTGCATCTGATATGAGTAAGAACATAGTAAGCATGCGCAGATTCACGTAAATTGAAAGGTTTGATGTGAGACACACGAAGGAAAAACTGCAAAATAACTGCAATAGTATTAAGAATCTGAGAATTTTTAAAACTCAGTTAACATAATGTCTATTTGTTTCATAATATGTATTTTCCTAAACTAAGAACTCAAAAAATTAGCTTAGTTTTCACATCAAAATTAATTTGCCAACATAAGTGCTAGTAATGGATAGGGCCGTACTGGGGAAAAAATTCGGTGGGTGTTCAAATGGTGGAAAAGGCAGAATTTTTCACAGAAAAAAACTGTATTTCGTTAAAAAATTGAAATTTTGGGAAGGGGAGGAAGTCTGGCATCCCCCCCAGCCCTACGTCAATGATAAATATTAAATTAATTTTTAAAACAAGGGTGCTATGTCGTTCACGCCCAGATTTTTATCTGCTCGACTTTCTAGACATGATTTGTCGAAAGGTTTTGTAGACATGAACTGTCACGGTGAAGATCTTTTCAAATGTGTTTGCCAGATAACGTGGACATACACAGTAAAAAAATTCAGAAACGTTACATACTTATAGCGGAAAGGTTTCCGAAAGTATAGCGTAACCTACCGATGCTCTACTCGAACTCACGATTTCTTAAGCATAACCCATATTTCGGGGTAAAGTATTTACGTTTCTAAATAGTTTACCCGCATGGTTCGGAAACGTTTCCGCAATTTTAAACTACAAGAGCTGCCCCATTTTTTGGGGTAACGTTTCTGCATTTTTTTTTTTACCGTGTATCTTCCGAATTTGGCTAGAGGTATAGTTAGAATATCCCTGTAAAATAGTGCTAGTAAAAAATTTTAATATAGATTTCAATTCCAAATATGTGTTTTGTCGAACAAGAAAGACAAACACAGCACACTCATGGATTATGATGATTCCAGACAGTGTTTAAAATGGAGAAGTATTGCTGGAATATGCTTGGTGAACATTGCAAAATAGTTTCAGTAGGCAATTTAAAGATGGATTTCGATTCCAAAGATGTTTTTTATAGTACAAGAAAGAGTTGAGTCCTATTTTAACGCCCCCACTCTCGCCAACCTAAAAAGTTCCCGCACTTTGGAGAGTTTTGCAGTCATGGGTCTTATAGAGTTATGCACAAGTTTCAACCCTCCCAAAAGATCTAGATGAAAACTGAAAAGAACAAATTAGCGATAAACGCACCAGTTAGGGAATCTGAAGACACTTGCTTATTAAATCTACATTAATTGACAACCAATAATAAATAAAGTAATGGAATTCTGTACTTACATGCTATTCAAAATTGACATTTTAATTCTAAATTACGGTTGCAACATAAAAACAAAAATAATCGTCGTAACTGCATACGTTTAATCATCGCCACCTTGGCGAAAGTTGGCGTTAAAGTAGAAATCAATGAGAGAAAGTCAAGAACTACACACTGATGGATAATGGTGCACATTCCGAATTGTATTTAAAATGGTGAAGTACAATGGGAATATACCTGGCGAAGATTGTAAAACAATTGTAGTAACCGATTTTAAGATAGATTTCGATTCCAAAGATGCGTTTTATGGAGCAAGAGAAAACAATACGGCACACTCATGAATGATACATTTTCTGACTTAATGGAATCAGGGAAGAAAATAGGGAAGACGCATTGATTATGATACGATTTTAATATATATATAGCATTTTAGTGCGTATTTAAAATATGAAAGTGCTTCAGACTTTCTTACCTTTGTCACTGGTATTCATTTTAGGAAAGTATTTGTTTCCTACCGTTTGAAGAACGGGCACGCAGCTATAATTATGAAAAATTTCAAGCGGATCGCACAAACGCTGTAGATGTTATTACACCTTTTTTGCTTAACTTTCAAATCTTTTTGCAGTAATGGAGGTAAAAGTTTTATCTTCGAGCAGGTTTCCCGGAATCGTTACAGAGTGATTCAGGGATTAGCATAACTATAAAGTAAGATTTTATTTATCCTTTAATTTTTTTTTTAAATGGCAGTAGAATGTGTAAATTATATGTGTGTGAGAAGGTATGTGGATGACACTTCCCTGCAGAAATTAATTTTTTATTATTAAAAATTATTTTTTGCTGTAAAATAAATAAAAACTTAGTGAAAAAAAAGCACACATAAAATGTTACTTATAAGAAGTTACGATCGTTTCGACCAAGAAATTCTTTCGGCTTTTTTTCACAAAGTTATTATTTATTTTATCATATAGAACCAGTGTTTTGGGTGTTTTTTTCGTATTTTTTGCTGTACTAGAGAGACAGAATTATAGTGCTAAATAAGCATAAAACATCCCAAAAAGTTTTTTTACAACATAATAAAGAAAAAAAAACGGAACATAATTATTCCCTTATTTGTAGAATAACCCATATCCCATGTTTCATTTGATAGCAGTGCTCAGTGATTCAGTGATCAAATTTCACATAAATGAACATTTTGATAACCTTCTACGTCTTTCCATAAAAAAGAAAGAAAGAAGATCTTCGGCAGATTAAACCGATATCACTGAGTTTGCATTTTAATAAAACAAGTCGATTTAATAACGGCACAAACAGCTAGATACGTAGATATTGATAGACCAAGGGATAATCGTCCTATTTCATTAATAAAAATTACAGAGGAATGCGATCAAAATTGTGAATTGTCAAACTGACTTTCTTTAGAAATAATACAAGTGGTTGAACAGTAAAAGGTAAATTTTAAAAAAGTTTATTTATTTAAGTTTATGTATGTTGTAATAAATATTATTATTAACATATAAATATTATTATATAATATATTATTATGAAATTCAACTCATTCAGATAAGGATCATAAAAGTTTACAAATTAATTCAATGATTTCGTAATCAATATCTGTCGTAAATATATAAGTATAAAAAAAGTTTACTAAATAATAAAATATATTTGGTGTCATATAAAAAATAAGGATCAGAAAAGGTAACAATATATTATTTTTTATGTTTCTTATATAAAGTATAAGCGTCAGAAAAGTTTATAATATATTGCATTCTAATGTTTTACTTACAAGAAACCTAACAGGTGAATACTTACCAAATACTTCAATTTTTTTAAATTGTTATACTCTATCTGATTTGTACATGTGCTCTTGCCTAATACAAATAAACCAATCAAAATAAATCCAAACTTAGCATGAACCAACACCATGCCATTTTTGAGGGTAACGGATAAGCAATAAAATTAACTACACGTCCAATTTCTGGCGGATCAACAGGAATTCTGCACTTGCAACAAATAAATATTTTGAAAATATCCAGGCATATTTGGAGATCGTTAAGATTCCTGGGAGATCATCTGAGCATTAGCGACGATGGTCGTTAATGAAGCTTATAGCAGCTTCGACAATGGCAGGGAGAATGGAATATTTGGAGGTTTGGAATGTTTTGAAGGCAGAAGGAATGTTTTTCACACACATATCTTTTCGAAAATCTCAAAAGATATCTGTCGTGGTCCCTTCAATGAATATTTAAATAGATTTGACACTCGCCCTCTAATCTCCGAAGGCATTATAAACTACGCCCACTATCCCATTCAGCTTCATATTTCCATGTTAAAAAGCCCTTAATCAATCAGTAGTTAGCTGGGCAAATTATGTAAATCATAATCCATTTCTCTCAATCAATTGCTACACATACCTGAAGAAACACCAATTTTAATTCCAAAATACATTTCCAACTTCTGTAAATGTTTCCTCCGATTCTGATCACTTTCGCTAAATAACAAAATTTACGCTTAATTTTAACTTTTCGAACATAAGTAAGGAAAGTATTGTAATCATGAAAAAATTCGACTTCGAGATTTTGGTGTCTTTACACATATTGAGGTCTTCTGAATTCATTTATGCTATTTTTACGAGATGTATGTATGTATGTGTGTGTCTATGTGAGTGAACACGATAACTCCTAAACGGGGCATTCGATTGAGCTCAAATTGAGTATATATGTTATAAACCACCGTCGCTAGACCAGTATTGATTTTGGTGTGTATAGGAGTTATAGTTTTTCTACAGGGTTACGATAGATTTCTTTTACAACATGGCATACGGGGGGAAATTCTTGAAAGTGCGATAGCGTTTAAACGGTACATTCGATTGAGCTCAAATTAAAAAGCTAAGAAATTTTGCTGAATTATGCATGGATTAAAATTTATTTAAATGCTTGGTAATGATCTTAATAGTAAGTGTTTGGAAAGTCAAGTGGAGTCACTCCAGATTTTTAAATTTAAAAACATAATAACTATATATTATCAATTCATATATAATTACAAATTCATATAGTATATTCAACTTTTTTCTTCTTATCGTTATTTTGATAATTATAATTTAATTAAAAACAATTACTGCTTATTCATTTCGTTTTCTCATTTTACTTCCTTGTACTGAGTATAAGGAAGTATTGTGATCCCGAAAAATTTCGGGAGCCACATTTCGCCGAAAAAAAAACGATTTTGACTACCTCTAAATTTACTTTTAAGAATTTTTGCAATACATATCATCGCATGCTAGGATGCAACATCATATAAATGCTTGTGCAACCCAGTTTGACCGACCCCGAGTCTATTTTGACCAGTTTTTCCATGCCGTCTGTACGTACGTATACGTACGTATGTATGTATCACATAATAAATCACATAATAAAAGTATATAGTAGCACATAGTATGAATAACATAATAAAAGTTTTAACTACGTGAAAGAAGGAAAAGATAAAATTCCCTATATCACTACTAAGGACAGCACTATTAATAAATTGCATATCTAACCACGCTGCGATACAGGCACAAGTATAATTTAATAAATTCTAGATCATTCCCAAGCTTTGCAAAAAATAGAGCGCCTCTCACTTTTGTCAGATTCAGTGAGTTGACTGCCTCTTTGGTGCTATGCTATTATTCTGAACAGAGAGTCCAGATACCCAAACCTCTTTACAGTAGTTCAATAGCAAATTTTTTCTGTTGTTTTCCTTAGGTAAACTGGACATTCTCTGTCCTTAACTGAAATGATTTGAAAAGTTGAAAGCTGAATAATGGGCTGCATGAAACTTCTTTTTTCAGAATCGAAATGAGGGGTATACAGAAAAATAGCCATTTGGATCCATCATACTGGATAATTTTCCTAGCACTTCAACTGGACTAGAAAGTGGCTCACCAGAGCTTAAAATTGGTGACTTCAGCGAAAATTTCAAATTTTCCGATTTAATAAAAATCAAAATTGGGGAGGGAGGGGGGGGGGAGTTTTGCGGAAAAGCAGACATTTTGGTTTCATAACACTGAGCAGATTTTCCCAGATATTTAACTTGAAGCAAAAGGTCCGCCTGACCTTGAAATGTACAACCAAAATTTTAGTTTTTTTCAATGACTAATCATTTAAATAAATAATAACAAGCAATGTTTACCCAATCCAAAATTATTTTGACAGAAGGGCTTAAACAGTGTCTTATTGCTTAAAATTGAATCGGAACAGTCGTCCGTATTAAAGTAACGGTCGTTCCTCCACTTATCGTTAGAGGTCGTTCCTGAACTTATCGGTAGAATGTAGGGTGCGTGACCCATTATATATACAAGCCTTAGTGACAACTTTTGTGTAGCATCGGTAAAGATATCCATTTTTATGGCAGCTTTACAAATTAGTATACCATCTTAGTGGTGATATTTTGAACTTTTTTTTTTTCGTTAAAACGAATTCCCATGTCTTTGTTGTGATTCATGAAATGTTAGCTTTCTACAGAATGATTTAGGCTGGTAGACATTTCTGAAATAAGATCTCCTGATTAAATGCCGTACATTTTTTGTGTTGGTATCAAATAAAAAGTAAACGTCTGTGCATTGTACTGCCTTTTGATCATATTGTTCTTCTTCAGGTCAGAAGCTTCGAGATGATTCTACCGATGTTTACGGCGGCCATTCTGCTTGGGAAGTCCTTCCGCTTAGATAATATGACTGAAGGGAAGACCGTATTCAACAAACAAGCAATAAAAGACAATATAGTGGTAATGTGTAATATCTATCTATAAGAAGTGATAACGGTGGCTTTTTTTACCTCCGATGAACAGTTAAGAAAAAATCAAACAGAAAATGGAAAAATTACAGACAAAAGTTAGGTATTTATAAGGTTACCTTTTGACATTAAGGCTTCTATATTTTTTATGTCGAACGACAAAGCTTTTTCATACCCTCTTCAACAGACACTGTCGCCAGTTTCGCGAGATGGGCCTTTCGCAAGTCTTCAATCTCCTGAAAACGCTGACTTCATAGTGAGCTCTTCATAGAACAAATAAAAAAAAAATTCAACTCTGAAAACGATGAATACAGACCCAAGAGTTTTTCATATAACTGATGTTTGAGTTGAAAACTCTTTCGTCATTGGTCACTTGAATTAGTATTCAGAGGTTTCCATCCCTTGTATGGAGAGCTGGCTAAAAGGCCAACGCTTTCGGAGCCAGATTTGCCAAATAACGTTCAAGCTCGTGTCGAATCACTGTTGGCAGTACTCCTCGAAGATGGTATCGGAAGCTCGGAAAGCTCGTCTACCACTGTGACAAATGCTTTATGGATATTTTGTGAGAAAATTGCCATCAAAGAACTAAAGTAAAATTTTTGGTAATATTTTTTAAAAAACCTTTTATCACATATTTTTTTTCTTTTTACTGCACATCGGAGTTCGAAAAACAAACCGTTGTTACAATATGTATAACTTTAATTAAGTAATGACATAACAGTATCTAATGTTAGAACCAAATATATCTTGAAAATGAAAAATAATTAACAGGCAGATTATTTTAAAGCCGGCTCGGTCCGGCTGGAGTATTTGCAACCATTAGAAATATTTGGTGGCGTTAACTATGCTATTATAGCAGTTATAGTACACTTTGAATATTTGCCAGCGCTGCGAGATGATAAATTCGTGGTGCTAAATACGCCAATCTGCAAAGGATTATGTACATGAAAATATGGATAACGGTTTTAAGGGAACCTCACATGAGCAGTAATTATAGGTTGTGAGCATGTGTAAATCGGCAAATTCTGAAAAGTCGCCGTTGTTGGCAAGCTGTTACGGAGTTTTTATCACAGAAAACATATGAAGTACTGTTTTCTTGTAGTGAATTATTAACTATACATATACGCAAGTCGCCGAAATATGAAAAATCGCCATAATTGGCTAATACGCAAGGTGTTCCATGGGTTTCACATAATTAAAAATAGTGCAAAGTTTAAATTTTTATGTTCCAAGAAACATGCAAGAGCCAAACAATGTGTAGCTCGGTAACATTCTATCTGATCCAACCATTGGGTTTTGTTTGTTGAAGTTATGCCTTTTTTTGGAATAAGCCTTATTAGGGACGCAAATGCCTCATGCGAATGCCTCGAGTCTAGAGGCCTTGGCCCCTAGTATATATATGTATATATATAAAACTAGCTGAAGTACCCGTCCTTGACGGGTTAGTGAATGCAAATTTCCAAAAAGCAAGAATTTTCGCCATGGTAGGAGTGCACACAATGGATGTAGTATGTTGCCAAAGTAAAGAAAGCGAAGTTATAATTTTTATGTATTGTTAAAATATTACACAGGTTAGAGAGTAACTAAGTAATATCATTTCGTACGCTTTAGTCGTAATTATGTGATGCACGAACGAATATTTCCGCATATTGAAATAATTTTCACAAAATCTCAAAATCTAATCAACATTTTTGAAAAATTTGAAGCCTGGAATTTAAGTTGAGTGACAACCTATCATGTCACCCAATTTCGTTTCATTCCCCGCAGTCTTTATTTCGTGATGCTGGAACAAAATTTCAGCATTTTAAAACGATTTTCGTAAAATCTCAAAATGTAATCAAAATATTTTTAAAATTCAACGCCTATAAATTAAGATTAGCAACTACCTATCATATTACTAAATTTCGTATCATTCGTATTAGTCGTCATTACGTGATGTTTGAAGAAATATAAACGTATTATGAGAGAATTTTCACAAAATCTCAAAATCTAATAAAAATGTTTAAAAAATTGGACACCTATAGTTTATGTTGAGCAACCATCTATCATGTGACCCAATTTCATATCATTCGCTTTAGTCGTTATTACGTAATGCGGGAACAAAGATTCACTCAGTTTTAAACGATTTTCGCAAAATCTCGAAATCTGATCGATTTTTTAAAAATAAATGCTTATAGTTTAAGGTGAGTGACCACCTATCATTTCGCCCAATATCATTTTTTAAACTTTGCAGTTATTACGTGATGTGCGAACACAAATTTACGCAGTTTGAAAGGATTTTCGCAAAATCTCAAAATCTAATCAAGATTTTTTTAAAAATTCGACTCTTATGTTTTAAGTTGAGTGACCACCTATTATGACACCCAATTTCATATCATTCGCTTAAGTCGTTTTTGCGTGATGCTTAAACAAAAAAAAAGCGTCACGGACAGAATGACAGATAGACAAACTTTTTTTTTGAGGGTCGCATCGGACTCCCGGTGCTTGAAACGGATAGAAATCGCAAAATTTTTGAATTCGAAGAAATGTACAGACAAAAGTCTAATTTTATTTACCTAGATTATATCAATTCTTGCTTAGGTCAACAAAATAAAATTTTATTTTAGTTACTTTTTATTAAATTTAATTAATGAATTAACATTTGATAAACTATTTGAATTTGATTGGATGAATAAAAGATCTTTTATCATTGAATTTATTATTAATGATTATTAAAATTTGTTATTATTAAAATTAAAATAAATTGAATATTTATTATTAAAATTTGAATAAGATATATAAATATATATAGGGAGAGTGTGAACTAATAGTAGGACTTGGAAAAAAGATATTTTCTTCATAGAATAAAACGAGACTTCTGCTACAGACTGAATTCACTTAAATAATAAAAATGATAGTTAGAGTAAGAAGCATTTAGACATTATTATACAAGTTATCCGACAATCGCCAAACGCAGAACATCACGTTAAATCGAGTTTCACCAAATCAACCTGAAGCTGCATTTCGTCTCCTCCTGAAATTATTTGTGTTTCTTTCTCTTTTTACCATATAGGTCATTGAAAATCCTTTTACGCGAACCGAGTACAAGATGATTGAATCCTCGTCAGATGTGAACAACTTTCTGAACGTCGAGGGTGAACTGTCTCTGTTTCAGAAGAGCGGTAAATTAAAAATTGAAGGTTCAGGATCGTATTTATGCACGACAGTCGACAGAACGAAAACAGTGGAGCTTTTGATGTCGGTGAATACTCAACAAGTGAGTATTGAACGAAGTTTCACGTTGTAAAATGCCTTTTCAATACTTTTCCATTGCGCTTCCCTATTCAAAATAAATCTAGAAGAATCATTTAGCAGTACAAAATGACATCCAAGATTTGTCCGTTTTCAAAATCTTGGATGTCCTTTGCTATCTTGACAGTAATTTGCAGGTATAATGCTTGGTGAAACATTTTGAGTACTCCTTTTAAAGATCTATAAATGATATTTAGACCGTTTTTAATATGAAACGTGGTACTGTTTGTAAGAATAGTATACATATATTTCGTAATAATCGATTAATAGTTAAGGCATTTAGAGCACGGACGTACTGGCAGACAAACCGAAATCACAAGAACTTTTTGGCTTGTTGGAATGTGTTAAAAACGCGGCGCTTAAAAACAATCCTACTTCTGGGAGAAAATGTTTCCAGGTTATTTTTGTAGTTTAGCGACTGAAAAGGGAAATATTATAACACATTTTTGAGATATAGGGTATCCTTAAATAAAAATCATTTCATCAGAGTTTAAAGCCAAAACAAATGTGAAATTTGGTGCATTACTTTTAAAAAAATATTTAGATTGACTCCACTCATCTACCGAACACTTGATCTTTAACAAGCGTTTAATTAAATTGGATTCAACTCAATCATCAACTGCACTTTCAAGAACTTGCGTATGTAAGCCGTAAAATGAGTAAGAAAATTCTTTTTATAGCCCCGTACAAAAATTATAAACCCCGCACCCACCAAAATCTATACAAGCTGTGTTACGGGGACCTACAATATGCATATCCAACTTGAGTTTGAATGTACTATTAGAAATTTGAATGTTCCATTTAGACACTAGCACAATTTAACTATTAGTGTCCAGAGACCGTTGTTATTGTCGTGTCAATGGATAGACGATCGTACAGTCCGTGGAAAGAAGTGCCATTGTCCCCGTGGGGGTTGGACTTCTGCCAATAGGTCCCTAATAATGAGGGACAACCACCTGAAATCCGTACCCCGAGAGGGGCTATGTAGGACATTGGAGTCACAACGGATTTTACGTGCACCAGCTCCCATTAGCGTACACGGTCCCGCAGCAGTCCAGCTATGAGAGGAGTGCACCTTCTCAAGCACTGGCTAAGCCAAATGCAGCTTCACTTTCCGTGTTCTTACTAGAACGTCGTTTAGTGACTAGACCTCTCCGTTACTACAGAGGCCTTAACATTATAAGAATAATATTTTGCAACCCTGTGAACAAACTATCAGCTCTACATACACCAAAATGTATGCAGGCCATGTAACGGTGGCCTGTAATAAACTTACATAATTTCCGCTCAATCGAATGCTCTGCTGCAGTAGACGTTAGCACACTTTCAAGAATTTCGATTTGACATAAATTCAAATCCCAAAGAAGTATTTTATGAAACTAGGGAAATAAAAGCAATTCACATGGAGTATGATACTCTTTCCAACGTAACAGAACAAGAATGACAAATAGTAGAAGTGACGCAATAGACTACAGCCGTCCCTTGCCAACGTGATTGAACAAGGATGACAAAAAGGGTTGGCGCATCGATTATGGTACACTTTCCAAATAGAAGTTATAAAGGGTAAGAACAGTTTGATTATGCATGTTGGAGATTGTAAAACACTTTTAGCGGGGGATTTTAATATACACTGCTGGCCATCGTAAATGCAACACCCTGAAGGAAGCATGCAAATAATATGAAATTTACAACATGCATTAGCTGAGGTGAGATATGCAAATGATTAGAATTTCAGCGCAGACGCACATCAAGCGCGCCTGTGGCGCCACCTCAAAGCGCTATTTAAGGCTTGGAGATTTCGACGGTTTCAAGTACAGCAATTGTGTTTTTCTTGCTTTTTTTCAAAAAAAAACGATAAATTATGCCTCGTAGGAAACAACGATCATCTTTTGATCAAGTATCCGAGTTTGACAGAGGAAGGATAGTGGCATACCGAGATTGTGGGTTATCTTTCAGGGAAATCGGTCGTCGTATTGGACGAAACCAAACAACTGTGATGCGGATATGTGATCGTTGGGTGCAGGAGGGTACGACGGACAGACGTGATCGACCGCATCGACCTCAGTGCACCACGTCACGTGATGACAGGCAGATTGTACGCATGGCAGTGACGGACCGCTCAGTCACATCACGAACCATATCACAGCAGATTCAGTCTGTAACGCATCATCCAGTGTCTGCGCGTACCATTCGACGTCGTTTACAGCAGAATGGTCTGTCCGCAAGAAGTCCGTTGCTTTGTCTACCTCTGACGCGGAACCACAGACGTCTCCGCCGCCAATGGTGCGATGAAAGAAGGATGTGGACGACAGAATGGAATGAAATTCTCTTTACTGACGAGTCACGCTTCTGTATGCAACACCACGACGGTCGTATTCGAGTCTGGAGACACCGTGGAGAGAGGATGCTGAACAGCTGCATTATGCACCGTCACACTGGTCCTGCACCGGGTATTATGGTATGGGGCGGTATCGGATATCTCTCTCGCACTCCTCTAGTACGCATTGCCGGTACTTTAACCAGCCAGCGCTACATCTCCGAGGTGTTGGAGCCAGTTGTCCTTTCTTACCTTCAGGGCTTGCCAACAACCATATTTCAGCAGGATAATGCACGGCCACACGTGGCACGCATTGTCCAAGGGTTCTTCGTCAATCACCAGATTGAATTGCTTCCCTGGCCGGCGCGCTCTCCGGATCTTTCGCCGATAGAAAACATGTGGTCCATGGTTGCTCAACGACTGACCCAGAGTTCATCCCCAGCTGTCACACCAGATCAACTTTGGCAACGTGTGGAAGCTGCTTGGTCTGCTGTACCCCAAGAACACATTCAAAGTCTCTTTGAATCAATGCCGAGGCGTGTGGCAGCTGTGATCTCCAACAACGGCGGCTACTCTGGGTACTGATTTTGGCAGGAACCACGCTTCATAGAATGCTGTAAATTTAATCATTTGTTACTTGGTCAACATGTTATCTACACAATAAATTTTGTTGTGATATCTCTTGTTTTTCTTGGTGTTGCAATTTGGGTGGCCAGCAGTGTAGATTTCAACTCCAAAAAAGTGTTTTATGAAGCAAATAAGGCAGATAGGGCCGATTCTAGTAAAATTTTCAACGTACACTGTTAAAATTGATTTACTTAAAAATGAGTACTTTAATGCACTGATATTTTTTTAAATACATTTGCATCATAAACCAGTACATGGCGCGCTTAAATATAAGTAACAATTCGAACTAAAAAATAAGCATGTAGATAAATATAATAATAATCCCTTATTATGCCATTTGCACACTGGTAAATTATTTAATAAACGTTTATGTGGTGTTCGGAAATATTTCGTTTCAGTAATTATAAGAATAAATTAGTAGCATACTTTAAATTTACGAACTATATCTTATTATAACGCGCGGAAGAACACTCAAAGGGAATGGCGAGGAAATGAGTACATATAAGATCTCATTTTCTCTTAACCACCCCTCACCGGATTTCTGCGCATGCCCAGAGCCTATTGGAAGAATCCGAACCACGTGGTCGACGGCATATCGCCATATTGTTGTAAAGCGTTTGTGGCGTTCGCTGCTTAAAAATGGAAGAAATAATCTATCATATATAATGATAGAATTAGTTAAAATTCACAAATAGCCTGCATCTTATCGTAAATAAACTTTTATATTATTTGATTGTCTTAAGTTATAGTTATTTCCTTTTGTTTTTGATTATTTATATTTAAGACGCTGATTGGTCGTATAACTTTACAGCTATAATTTCATTTGCCGGTAGTATTGGTTTAATAAATTATTTTTGTTTTGATATTATACGAATACTTTCGCAGGAGAAATATTTATGTTTTAACTATTTTTATGTTTATTTTCATTGCTTATTTATTCCGTACACTCCCCTAACAATGAGTTACATTCGTGAGTATAACTAAATATGTGCTTAGGAATAAACCGGTCACTGTATTAATGACCGTTTTTTTTTGGGGGGGGGGAAGGACATAACATTTTCAAGAGTAAGAATATTGAAGTTTCTTTAGATGTTAAAAGCTTTAATGTCAATGTTTCTAAACAGTGTTAGGGAATAGCTACACTTTTGTCAAGTTTATCTCAGATTAATAGTTACAGATACAGTCATAGCAACATTCTGTGATCATTGTATGTCAGATCAGTGTCTTGAATATAAATAAAAACTGTAACAAAACGAAATAATTTACACAAAACATTCAAATAATGTAACCGCTCTACTTAGGCATAAGATAACGGTTATTCCTAAATTTCAATCAACATGTTAAAAAATAGTATATTTAATAAGAATATATTGATTCTTGTATGAGTGAATACAAAAATCGACAGTCAATATATTCGTATTAAATATAATAAAAATATAACAAAAATGCATATCACAAAAATACATTAAATATCAATTCTTGTATGTATTCTAAAATGAGTTTTTCATGTGTTTTCAAAATTGAGTACATAATGTGCTCGAAAATTTTGAGTACACGTACACTCATGTTTGAGTTCTTGCATGAACTCAAAAAAAATGAGTACACTTGTTTCTTAAATTTGAGAGCAAAGTACTCGGAGCTATTACAAGATGAGAAAGTACTCAAAAATGAGTACATTTAGTTTATTTCTAAGTATGTAGTTTTAACACTGTAATCAAGCACGAAAGACAAATAGCGCCTACCAGAGGATTATGGTACACTTTTAATATATGTAACATTTTAGTACGTATTTAAAATATGAAAATGTTTCAGAATTTCATTTTTTAATTTCTTTTTCCTTTTTTAAGATAAAGCAGATGCTGTTACAAAAGTTGGAAGAACTCTCAGAGCTTACCGTTGTGCTTACTTTTACAGTTCGTCTAAATGTTATAGTTATTAATAATTCACCCTTTAGTGTCGATATCTGGAACTATCGTTTTTTTTCTTCGATTCAATTTTTTTTATCTATGAATTAATTTTAAGGCCTCGCAAATTTTTGATTACTACTTACGTCTGTAAGAGCAATTTGAAGAATTGTGTTTTCATTATTGACACGGAAAATAACGGATTTTTCAATCAAGTGATATTAAGAACTTCCTTACTACTTTTATACCTTACTAAAAGAACTTACTTATCGTAGTACTTTTTGAAAACATTTATAATTTCTGAGGTGAATCCCTTTGCTGTCGGGATTAATAAGAGATGACACGAGACAGAGATTTGCAATTGTTATGTGGAACGAGACAGGCCTTTTCCCCATTACATTTTAGAGAATTTTGCCAGGCGAAATAAAGCTTTGCAGTTGCTATGCGGAACGAGACAACTTTTATTCTCGTCTTACAACCAATTCTTTTTACCAGCAAATAGTGAGCATTGATCAGATTCGAGACCTAAACTTATTTCACTTCTGGCTGAAACTTGAATAACAAAATTACTTTAATGTTTCATTGGCTCAGTTGAAAATCCAATTTTTTCATCTTTTTCACAGAAAATTGAAACGCTGCCAACTTACATACAGCAGGAAGCGGGCTGGGAATCCAAAGACGGAATCGGAACCCATTATGTCCGAAGCATTGTCTACGGTGGGCAGCTTATTCTCTCCTACCAGATGCAGACCGATAATGCCGAAAACATGGAAGAGATAAAAGCTGTCGTCAAAGCTAACCTGGAAACTTCTGGATCTCTTAATGCGGAGGTTGAAGGTGAGAATAAAAGAACATAATTTAAAACTAAATATGCAAATTATTTCCGTCAAAAAATTCTCGATTTATCGACGAATTTTTTAAAACCACACAATTTTCGATTTGGAAAATGACCACAAACATTTAGTTTTTGATTCCATCTTTTTAATATATTCGGTATCATCAGAAATATTCTCAAAATGTATGCATAATACTTAGAAATAGTCCGTAATAGGAGTGTCCGTTAAACTGGGTTCGCAGGAAAAAATACGTGTTCGCGGAAAAAAATATGAAAGTGTATATACATTAGGGTGGAGTGAAAAACACTTTTTCTCAAAATGCACGCTTAAATCGATTGATTAAATCTTAATTAAATCTGCTGTGCCGCACAGCCAGCTGTCATCAAAAAAGGGTCTCTAGATCTGTGGCATGCGATGAACGTTTCGATCGTCCTCCATCTTGCTGGTAGTTAAGTCGAGCGATAGCAACGGCTGCCCTTTTTTCTGCATTGGGAAAGAGTCGCGCATAAAAGGGTTAAGTGAATTTGGATTTCCTCAGTAAATGTAGTAGTTAATTAAGCCTCTCTTTGACCAAAGTACACAACGATAAAACCGAGTATCTGAATGTACTTTTTCAAGGCTATCAACTATTTCGCTTTTAAAATGGAACACTTGCATTTGGGCGAGTCTTTGGGGTAAGAACTGCAGGATAGTTATCATGAATTCGTTTCGATTAGTCAAGATTTCAGCTGAGAAACAAGATGCGACCTTATTAAAGCGATTTCATTAACAAGCTTTTCATTCTGTTTGTTGGTACAACTTTTGCAATAGATTTTTAAACTAATTTCCCCATGAGCTAGAGACTAGAAACTTTAAACATACCACAGAAGAATGCAGAACTACCAGATTTCTTGCCTTTATGTCTATTTGTTTCTCAGTTACGGCTTTTTCAACTTATTTGGCGTCAGTTAGGTTGTCCGAACAAGAATTAGCGTCATTTTAATGCTGGTAAAACTTTATTGTAGAAGAAATTTTCGGCTCATGTAAAAATCATGAAGTGAACTAATTATTCTGCAAACTGATAATATTATCGCACATATAACAATATCCTATACTGATTGTAAAATTAATTTTAATCAAGAAATGAAGCGATTAAGAAAATATCAGCAAAACCAATTCACTTGTTTCGCCATTAATCAAAGTGAAAATTACAGAAATTTAAAGTATTTCATTTTTTATTATAAATAATTTTATAAAGTAAGGCAGGGTTTCTGAAACTATGCTGAGTGGAGCACTGTGTGTTCATCGCTATGAGTATGTATTTGGGGTCCTTTTTTTAAAATTAGAAATCTATTTAAATATTTTGTAAATCTTTATTATTCTTGAAAAAAATAAGTAGAATTTGTATATTTTCCCAACCAGGCAAGATGAAATATTTCGCGGTGCTAAATCCGCTTATCTCCTAAATATACATACAGATATATGAAGAACTGTTTTAAAACAACTTTATTGAGGAATGATTATCGATTATGAGTCAATTGCCAAAGAATAAAAAAGTCACCATGGCGAATATAAAAGCTGTTCTCCCATTTGTGGAATATGTCTGTGTGTCACTATTTCCCATTTTGTGTGTCTTTGCCAGTTTCCTCTGGAAGACAGTTCAGTGGTCAGTTTCTTTAATGTTTTTGCAAATTTTTTGGGACTACTATAAACCTGGCAGTATTGTTGTAACCTTAGCATTGCATTGGCTGCTTTCTGCCTCTATACCTCAAGGAAAAAGAAAGATTTCCAAAAATCTTGTGTAAAATGCAACAAGTACGAATACTTAAAAGTCAATTTCAGGAAATTTTGGAATTTACTCTTTAAATATGGGGAGCGGTTACTCACGCCTTTCTTCAAAAATATTTATTGAAAGGAAGAAACATTTATCTAGATAATTCTTTCTTTAAAATTGTACATATATTAATCAATTGTTTGAGCAAAACTGCTTTCTCATTAAAAAGTTGTTTCAAAAATTATTAGTTTGAATTTAATGTAAAAAGTAAGATAAATAAAACAATGGTTTCAACAATACTTAAGAAATCGTTTTAGAGTAAGGTGACCAGATTTTTGAAAAAGAATTGGGAAAATCAGCGTAGTGTCCCCAATTTTTAAACAAAATTTTTGGGCATTTTTAAAATTCGATGCTTTTCTCAAATGTTTTCAACTAAAGCAGTATTAACATTAATAAAATGTAGAAACATGATCATTTTTTAAAAACTTCGGAAGATATAAGTATTATAATTTAAATTTTGTTCCCAATTTCTGTTTCCGAGTTTGGGAGGAAAATTGAAAAAAGAAATCTTGAAATTGGTGGCGTTTGGTCGCCTTATTTTAGAGGAGTTTATGTTATCGCACAAGAGCAAATGCTGAAAAGTTGTTTTCCTAAAATTTAGCATTACTAAATAACTGTTATATTTCATAGGGAAGTTGGAAAAGATTAGTAAGGAGCTGGAAGGAAAATGCACAGTTCACATCTATGCTTTCGTCACAGGAGATATTTTTGATCAGCCACAGGACCTGAAAGCCGCTTTTAAACTAATAGAGGAATTCCCGGAAAAGTTTGAGAAATTTACGAGAGAGAAACATTATCTGTCAATGTATTTCGAATTAGAACCTCTGAGCACCTTGAGTCCGAAATTTCCCCAGCAGACTCTAAAAAAGTAAGTGAAGGAGTTCATGGTTTGTTAACATTCTGTACTTACTTCGAAATTATGCTTGTTTATAACTCTTTCTAACAAAGTTGAAAAGTGCTGATTATTTCGGCCTGTCTGTTTGCCTGTCGTTCCGTACTCCATCTGCTTTAAATATATATTGATTACCACGAAACTGATATATGTTTATAGGTTCCTATGTACTGTACCATGTACTGTATGTAACTTGGTCTTTTAGGGTTCGCCCACTAATTACATCAATAGAAGTGGTAACAAAGTGTTACAGAGAAAGACAAAAAAGATGGTCAGCTTTCACTAGAAACTACCAAACATACACTACAAGAAGAATTTTCGCTAAAATAGGGTTTTAAAACATCAAATGTAGCTGTTCCGGAGCATCTCCGAATGTACTGGACATACCAAGAAGAGTTCTGCGCTTAGGGGGACCAATTGCTCAAATCAGATCATTTGATTGTGCATAAAAGACTAAAAGAGCGATATCGGAAATTAATTCATCAGGATCATCTTTGGATTAACTTTCGCTACAGCTTTCTCATGAAACTGTTTTTTGGCACTGTATGTCAAAAGATGTCGAGAGTTATATGCAACAGTATCCGGCATATTAACAAGCTTCTAGTTCTCACTGTGAACCTTTATTAATGAAGCCTGTTCCTCGGTTTCCCTGGTAAGGAATTCCTTTAAATTCATTCTAAATTGCAGGTGATTGGTGGAATGTGGTATCTTCACTGTGTTAAGTTCCATTAGGATAAAGCTCCAAGCCATACCTCTAAATCTATTGCTCTATGTTTTGATAAAATGAGAAGTGAAACTGGAATTGAAACTATTCCCTTTAAATGCATCCCACCCATGTCCACGGACGTGTATCTTATGGATTACTGTACATTTGGACCTTTAAAACAAGTTCTTTATAAGCGGCATCCCAAAACATTGGTTCGACTCAGGAAGATCGTTAAGGAGAAGTGGAACAATATCAGCCTAGCTGTTTTAAGAAAAAGGCTTTTATCTTGGAAATCAAGATGTAATATGATAGTTCAAAGAAAGGGCTATCAGATTGAACACATTAGAAAATAAAATTCTTATATTTATTTCTATATATATATATTTGCAAAATCGTTACAAAAATGTGTGAGCACCTTCTGTAGTTAGAAATATGACAACCAGACAGCAACTTAAGATGGCTGGCTATAAATATACTAACAATACATAGTCATCTGTTTTGTAGCAGAGTATGTTGCTGAGTAAAATAGTACTATCTTAGTACACATATGCTTGTGCATCGATATTCCAATTTTAGGAATAATGTTTAAAATAAAAATAATAATATGTATGTAGCAGACATGTTTATAAATGAATATACATAACGTTCAGTAGCTCTTTGACAAGGACAAACAAAAGAACTGTCATAGATTTAAGATCTGAGGTCAGCAATAAAATTAAATGCAATATCTTGTTGCCGTTGATGTGTTCATTTGATCGTTTGAAAGATGCAACAGCAGGAATTTCCTTTCTGTGCAATTGCTGCTTCTCGACTTTGTAAGCCTGTCTGTTGTCAGGCATTTTGGGTGCTACCATCTTTGCGAATATAAGAGCGAACAGGTTAATAACACGCTAAGCAGTAATAAAATCGCACTAAAAAGTATTTTATATTTCATGAGTTCGACAAAACTTTTTTTCGCTCATCTTTTTCAGAAGCGAGAACGAAATCTTAGATGAAGCAGTCGACAAATACGATGATTTACGCTTAGCTTATGAAAATTCCAGATATTGGGAGCCGGAAGACGCAACTGGCGAATTAGAACAGAAGGTAAGTAAAAAAGAAAATATTTATAGATATATTTATAGATATATATACTGTGATTTTAAGGTCATGAGACACATTGAGAAGTGGTACGGCTTTCTGAAACATATATTGGTATATTGAAATCGATGTAAATTAGCAAAGTAATTTTATTCTTTTAGTAATGCTTATGATAAAAGCTCGATATTGCGAACAACTACGGCAATTCAAACTAGTCAGCTGTGATTGGTTAGCAGTGTTGTGAGTAGAAGCCAGTAGTGGGTCTAGACTTCCGTGATTTAATAAATTTGAAGATAATATTAATTTGTAACTAGTTCCTTATAAAGTGGTGTTCCGCACCTGCATGCCAGTTTGACGAAACTAGTCGGTAGACTACCCCGATTGTCAGATTTATTAGCACTGACTTTTCTTATGGTGGCCATCTGAAGTACAGATGGGCGATGTTGAAATTTTTACGTCATGATGAGTCCTCAGATATACATCGATATTTTTCAAGACATCGATGTCAAAATATAGACAAATTAATTCGCAGATGTAATTTTTTATTTATGAAGAGCTCTCCGGTGAAGAACTTTGAAGTTAATGCTTTAGTTCTTTGACTCCAAATTTCTTCTAAATGTTGTCAACAATGACAGTATTTCACAAGAAAAAACTTTATTTTAACCTTTAACTTGAACAACCTAACAAAAAATTCCTATATTGAAAGGATTCATTACCAGCCGTAAGGATGGCTTATCCGGTCAAATAGTTATGGCTAGAATCCTTTCCTTTGGTAGGGCTTTTTACCAGACTAGCTGCACTAACTAAATTCAATCCATCTGAGTTTGAAACCAAGCTGCAAGCTAGGCAGAAGAACCTTTCCGTCATCCTTCCAAAATGTCGGTTTCTCAGGCACACTCGGAAAGGGGCAACACTGCCTAGACTTAAACAGACGAAAATTACTTGTTCCTCAAAGAGGCGTCCCATCCGCCTGCACTAATACTATCCCCAACGGCAGAGGGATCAGTCACCATATCATTGGAAGTCTGTTGAAGTACCTCGATTTACTCGACAGCAGGGTTTTTACCTATGTGCTTCAAAGTAGTAGACATGCCTTTTATCAAAAATTAACGTTTGCATCGAGATATACAAAGTACACTATAATGTGCAGCTTCTTATATTACTTTATATAATACTAGCTGAAATAATCGTTCTTCGCACGGGAATGAATGGACTTTTTGATATTACGATTTGTGGTGATTACTATTCCTTGTAATAAACAGATATAGCAAAATGGATATCGCGTTATATTGTGTCCAATAATCATGCATACCGAATTTCAAGGCAATCGTTTGTACGGTGGAGAAGTCCATGCGGCATAGCGCAATCTAGTGGCGAGTTTTAGCAAAATGGATACGGCGAAAATATTCTTCGCATTCAGATATCGATGTATACGAATTTTCATGACGATCGGCTGGACAGTCCTGAAGTTCATGTGTTGACGCGACATCTAGTGGCAAGTTATAGGAAAATGGATAGTGCCAAACTCTTCCCCGTGTTCAAATATCTATGTATATCTATTTTCATAGCGATCATTTGCACAGTCAAGAAGTGATACACTGCAGGGCCATCTAGTGGTTAATTAAAGTAATGATTTGCTACAGCGCCATCAAGTGGCGAGTTATAGCAAAATGGATAACGCCAAAATATTCTCATTGTTCAAATAGCTATGTATACTGATTTTCATAGCGACCGTTTGAATGGTCAAGAATTTGGCCTGCTGCAGCGTCATCTAGTGGCGAGTTAAAATAATAATGCATTGCAGTGTCATCTAGTGGTGAGTAGCATCAAAAGGAACGCAGTTAGAATATATTCTTCGTGATCAAATGTGTAAGTATAAAAAATTTTATGCCGATCAGTCGAACGGTATAGAAGTTGATGCGTTGCAGCGCCATTTAGCGGCAAGTTAAAGCAAAAAGCATAGTGAAAAATATTCTCCGTGTTCTAATATTCGCGTGTACCAAATTTCATCGAAATCGGTTGGACGATATTCGCATAGCAAACGGCTAAATAGAATAGAATTCGACGGTTTGCTGCGGCACTAAGTGGCAAGTTAGAGGAAAACGGATAGCATAAAAACCTTCTCCATAATAAAAGACTTAGGTGAATCAAATTTCATGTTGATTGGTCAAACGGTGCTGGAGTTTTTCAACCTCATACACATGTACCAACATTCATTTTTATCTATAACCAGTGTCATTATATATACCAGTCTCAAATAAAATCCAGTTTCAAATCTAAGCCTCGCCAAAGTGCCAACATACGCCATTTTGCAAGAGTTTTTTCAGGGAATCATTCGAAGCATTGACTTAGCAGCAATCAATATGGGAAATGGTTCGACCGCCAAACAGTAAAGCACGCATTTATTTGAAAAGTGGAATCCCTTAATACAGCCGAATTTTTTAAAATTATCAATTATAACGTGTTTTATTCATCGTTACTCCGATGTACTAAATGAGAAGATTTCAATTTTCTGAAATTTGGCAGAATTCCCCCAACTTAAATCAATGTACTCAATTGGCGAGAGGATTCTGAAGATAGATCGCTGAAATCCTTAATACAGCATTATTTGCGAGACGAGACACTCATTTAAACATTACGCTGTATCAGGGCCTGTGCGAGACAGACAAAGCTCTAGGGTGGATTTCTGCGGGCCCTCCAGCACCCTCCGAAACAAAGCTATTCAATAATTGCGAGACATGCGAGATCAGCTTATTTGTTCGTCTCGCGTCCATCCCTAATTGGTCGAGAATTTCTGAAGATAGATCGCTTGAAATCCTTAATAACTGCATTATTTCTTCACGGATCATTAAAATTTAATGCTGTATTCTAATAAAACCTTTGCACTTGTTTTCAAAAATCTATTTCCTTAAGCTCTCAATAAATTGCGCCATGCCGAAAACTGTGCAAACTGCTAGAACTCACTTTCTGGGCATTTGAGCCATTTTATTTTTTCGCCAAACTAAAAAATTTTACATATTAGCCTCGGAAATCTTCAATTCTTATTGTTTTGCGTATAAAACATTTCATTCCTGCTCTGATTTCCCATGCACACGATATTATAATAAAAAGAATAATAATGTTACAAATATAAACTAACAAAAAAAATCATTATTATTCTTTTATTTTTACTTTGAGAATTTAAAACATTTTATTCGGCAAAATCGCCACACATGGCAACCACGATGCTTATTTCAGACTTTTTTGACTACAGGGGTTACAATTACGGAAAGCTTTTTGCGTGGAGAACATAAAAAAATCTCTTAAATTCCGGGAACGTTTGGACTTTCAAAGTTTTAAAGTGGACTATGATTTATTCTATATTATTTTACATATCTGTGCAAAATTTCAGGCTGATGGGTCCATTTTTGTGGATTTGTATACGAATCAAATCCACAAACAAACAAACAGAATTTAATTTTTATTTATAAGGATATATTTATAGTATTTTAATTATTTTTTATATGCTAGAATGTTTACGATTAAATCCTCATCAATTTATAAAGCATGAGGTGATAAATCAATCTTAAAAGGTTATTTTATAAATTTATAAACCTTTCTCATTCATTCATCAACAGATTTATGATTTCAAAATGCGTCTAGACGAAGCAAAAACCGCCATGCAGCAAGCCATATCATCCATCGACTTGTCGAAGCCCTTGGTCGTGACCGCTTTCGAAGAAGCATTTCAGAAGTATGCCCAGGGTGGAATCAACATTCCGAATCGGTACACGAGGGAACTGAATGCGCTGAAGAATGCTGTGGTAAGGACATCTTTATGGAAGCGTCTCTAAAACTGCTGAGAGCTGTAGCATAGCTCTGTGACCACTGGTTATCTAGATGCCGAAATGGGAAGAGACGTATCATGTATTTGAGCTTTCTTTAAAACTTCTCGAAATATGAAACGTATTTACACCCTTTTTTATACCATACAAAGTTGAAAAATGTGTAAGATTTTAGTTTGTCTTTCTGCCTATCGGAAAGACGGAAAAACCGAAATCACATATCCTACTGAAATTATACAGAAAAGCATTCACGGCTGGCACTGTCTCAGAAAATGTAAATGGTGAGAAGGGAAAAAGTAAATGTCTGGTGCGAAATTAGTAAATTTCTATAATAATAATACCGTATTAGCTCGAATATAACGCGACAGCGAAATTTTTCATCAAGATAATTTTAAAAATCCTATATTTAGGTCACGAAGTGAGTCACGTTTTTTACGGAAATGATCAGTCAAAAAATATTGCATGATATTCGGGCTTATACGGTAGTAACAATAATAAAAGCTTCCGCATGTCTTAAGTTACTGGTTCACTGTGCAGAGAAGGATTTTTAGAGCAAAGTGATATTATCTGATAGGGATAAGATTTTCACGCTTTTAAATTATATCAGTACACAACTTTTTAGCACCCTGCTTATCCGGTACATTGAGTTTAATGTTTCTAGAGAAAATTAAGAAAAAAAAAAACCCTTTTTTCCAAATCTTGAATTTTCAAACAGCCGTCGTAGGCAAAATATGTCTGATCTTGCTAATATTTTAGGTTCTTTTTTAGTGTTATATGTACACAACTTTTCCAAATCCAGCTGCTTCGGTCCATTGAGTTTCGTGTTTTTCGCTCCTCCCCTAATGTACAGCTACGAAAAAAAAAAAGCACACCACTCACTTGCGTTTTATTCGGTCGTCGTTTGTCGTACAGCAAACTTACAGATGGCAATCGTTTACGATAAACTTACACTTTAATTTTATATACATAAAACTTGCTTAAGGGCCGTCTCCATACTTAAAAACGCTCCAACTTTTTTTTAATGACAACACCTATATTTTATTTCATATTTAAAAAAATTAGCTCATTTTAACTCTGTATACTAATTTTTAGTACATTTGAACTAAAAATGAATGCGTTATGAGCTTAGAAAATTTCCCTCCCCTATGTTTAACTATTTTTTCATACTCCAGCTCATATCTCATTTAATATTGTTCTTAAGAAGTTGATTCCTTCCCCTACTTTAGAACTAAATTGCACGAACATAAAATATTGTTGTATATTTTTAATAAATTATTAGTATGACTTAGGATATTAATATTAAAAAAATTATGAATAGCGACCCTAACCAAATTTCAGCTGAGATGGATCCAGGAAATAATTTTACATGGTTGTTTACAATTTTAAATAGTTGAGTTCATAGTTTAATTTATATTAATTAAAAACGGGTTATTTTGGGTTAAGGGGCCATAAATAAATTATTAAGTGACAAATTTTTGAAAATTTTGTGGAGTCACTGGTTGTTGGACCGCTGACTAAATATTCGAATTTCTAACACTGATATTCTACGTACAAAAACTTTTAGACTAGAAACAGTATATTACTTGCAAATAATGTTTATTTCTTTTGACTATCGCATACGATATTAATGAACGGCGGAAAGTTCGGAACCTACATATGCGTTTTTCAATTTGCAGGAAATCTCTTAAAATCAAGCATAAAAGAATTCGCAATATCTCTAGAAATTATTGTAGAAAATTTGTGAAATTTTATATTTAGGGTAATTTGAAGGTTTTCTTTCGTTTACTAAGTCAAAATAGAGTGTTGCCATTAGGAAAAACGAAGTTGATACAGTATTAAGTGTGAAGACGACTTCTTATGCAAATTAAATTAGTAGTAAATTAAAGTACACTTTATTCGCCAACGAATGGTTTATATAACTTATTTTAACGATGAACGCGCGCGATGCCTAAAGAGCAAGTGGTCGGTGTTTTTTTTTTTTTTTTTACGTAGCGGCAGAACCCATAATCGAAAAAACACTTTCAAGAGAATTTTACATAGTGAATATGTCGTTGTCCTGAATGAAAGTCAAACTTCAGCCAACAGTACTCCCTACAAATAGAATTAAATGGGTTTCAAGCATTTATTGGTAATCAGTAATTTTCATATGGCCTGAAGGAAAAACAATGTCGAGTTTACCACTAGGTAAAGCATTTCCACACTCTAGAGACTCCTTCTTGTCTTTTAGCGAAGAAACAACAGCTCCTAAACACTATCCACAAGCAGAGTAGATTTGGCAGAGTAGCGTTAAATATCACCAAGCATGGAAGTATCAGTGGTATCGTGTTATGGTCTCATTGTTATGGTCTCATTGTTATGGTTCGTGTTATGGAAAAATTAATAATTTGCATAGTCTTCACGACACTGCGTTCTATGAACATAACACACACATACACAGATGAGACTATCTTCTCCAAAAATACAAGAAGGTGAAGGCTCATTATAGAGTGTGGAGAGGCTTTATCTGATGGTAAACTTGGCTTTTCCAACGGGCCATATAAAAGCTACAGATTGCCAAGAAATGCTAGAAACCCATTTACTGACATCTGCAGGGAGAATTGGTAGCCGAAGTTTGATTTTACAACAGCACAACCCATTAACGTTGCAAAATCCTCTTCAAAAGGTTTTTCCCTCTCAAGACTGTGGGATTTACACCATGAAATGTTCAGCAATTCGCGCTTGACCTCAGTCTCCAAAGAAATGCGCAGGGTATCGTCAGTAGTTATGGATATGCAAATGTTAAACAGTTTCAGTCTGAGGCAGAATTGAAGGCAGCTATCATTGAACATTGTACAAATAGTTATGCTACCGTCTACCAAGGATTGATAAATGATATGCTACGTCGTCTATTCAAAGTTATGTGTAAACACGGTGAATATATTGAGTATTGAGAGTTCTGGAATTATTTCTGCGGGAACTTTAAACAAGATTATATTATTGCTGAGGGGGAGGGGAAGGAAATGAGTTTTTTCCTTGTAAATACGTATTTGTGTGTATACTTTCATAATATATATGTTTCGTTCTTATTGATCTGTTCCGTGTCCAGTTTCGGTACGCATTCATGGTAGCTTTATTTAGGTGGGGCATACTGTACATACGTACTTGCAAACATCACGAGAAATCTTGTCAAAATAGACGCACAGTTGTTCAAAATAGATCGCTCATGCATATATTCAAGGATGATCAATATGCATGCATGCATATCATACATGCATAGGCGATCATGCACAAATGGGCTTTTGAATAATGTCAAGACATCATGCAAATAGTCATCAAAGTAAATTTAGAGATGGTCAAATTAATTTTTCCGTTAATATCTGAATACCAAAAACTTTCGCTATGACTATAATTAGTTTTACTTCGTACTGGGAAGTAATGATGTTTTTCTCAGTAAGATGTACTTTCTGAATAACTATCAGAGTAAAAATTTATTTACTATCTCGTAGTTTCAGCAATCGCGTTCAACAATGCTTCCAGGACAATTGTGTCAACATTCTGAATAGACGTTTAGTAATCTGTTTGCCAAATATGACAACTACAATACTTTTCCAAAAATGTAGATAGCTTATCGATGTTTTCTATGTTTGGCAAGAAATATGCGAACTGTAATTACATCATATGACTCTTTAAAGATTTATAGTCGCCCCCCCCCAAAAAAAAAAAAGATTGATGTGCAGCAAAATGCAAAACTGGATTGTTTAACGCATCGGAAATTAAGTTGAGACTAAATTCAACTTTAGAAGAACAGATTCCCAATTGAAATTCTTTGAAATTGGTAGCATTGCTTCCTTCTTAATGGACTGAATGATGCAGATTATATAATTCCAGCTCATAGGTCATACTTTTCAAAATCGATTGATTGAAATAGATCTAATGTGAAAATCTGCAGTCGCCCAGAATTAGGCATTACAAGCGACGACAGTTAGAAGAATTTAGTACCCCGGATGTACTGCTGCATGGGCTAACAGTCCGTTTGAACAGAGGTAAAAAACGGGATATTTTGTACGAACAGTATGCTTGGCCCATCAGCGCTTCATTGAAAATAGTGGTTTACAAACGTTTGCACAGAGGAAAAGTACTAAAAGTACAACGAATGATTTGTTTAACAATAACGGTAAAATAATACAATAGTTATACTGAGAATGCATAAGGGAATATTATGTACAATAGTCTATATGCATAATACTATACATATTTTAATTCGTTAGTTTGTCTACCAGAACTCTGAGGAACTGTAAGACCAATTGGCGTTCTTGAATTTGAACTAGTGATATGCCATTCGAATAATTTTCATAATCAATTACTACTATTCGATGAGTATCAATTATCGAATAGTGAATATTCGCGATTTTCACTATTTGAATAGTAATAGCGATTTCTCTATTCGAATAGTCGAATAATATTTGCGGTTAATTGCGATTTGACTATTCGAATAGTATTCGTGATTTCGGTATCCGAATATTCAAATAGAATTCGTGGTTAATCGTAATGTCTCTATTCGGATTTTTAAATTGTTTTCAAAATTTTGAATGCAATGGGCTATTCCAATGCTATATGCGGAGCGTTCTTCATTTTTCAAAATCGATTATCTCTAATGGATAATAATCGATTAATTCGCATAGTTCCATTCCTACATGCCCATCACTAGTCCGAACATAGTAGCAATGTCCGTTCAAGAATATGTCATTCTTAGGGTTTGATCAAAATGTGGTTCTTACGACTAGTAACTCAGGACATTCTGCGACTAGATGACAACTGGTGGTTGGTCTAGTAGCATTGTAGAACTCTCAATTTCTAGTCGCTCTTAGTTTAAAACGCTTGAAATATGACGGGAAAAGTCCGTAACACGTCATAAAACCTTTCAGCTTAGAATCTGTTTCTCTGTTTTTGCTAACTGACGGAAAGATATAGCTCATGAAGTGATTTGTATGAGCTGTGTCCCATAGATCCTGTTTCAGCTTCAGGTATTTTTTATTCAGTTTGGTCTTTATTGTTTAAAGAGCAGTTTTCTTTCTTTACATTCACAAATTTTCTTTTTGCTACTTTTTTTACTTAATATCATTCAGTGCGTTCTCTACTGTACAAGTACAGATATTAACTCAACGGACTTTTATAGCCAGTTTTAAAGATTTTTTTTTTTAGAATTCTTTTGACAAGCATTTTAGAACTAATTAATATTGCTAACGCTTTCAATGCTTCGAAACTGTTTGTATAGATTTACTAGTTTGTTTTCTCGGGGTCTTTTGAGGATCGCACATAGTTCTCTTTCGAAATTGAAGAGTTGACTGTCAGACGAAAGAATGCTTTTTAGAGTACATCGCCATCATGGATATTACGTATGTTAACCCTAATTGGCGGTTTATCTTTGAGCCGGTGAAAATTTCAATACCCTTGCCCGATGGCATGTTGTCATCTCATTGGATGAAGTATTTATCTCCTAGACAAGTTTCCCGTCTGCGTATGGGTTGCCCAACTAAGGGGTCATAGTTACCCATAATCTATGGTTTCTATGAACCTTTAAGACGAGCTATCAGAGCTTCCGTTTAAATCTGCAGATGATGAGGTAAGACTTTTCCTATTAGATTCAGTGCAATTATGTTTGTGGTCTGAAAATATTACGTTATTGCTAAAAGAGTCAGTCATTTTGCTTCATTCAATTTTCTTACTCTTCCCATTTTACTGTCCGAGCAAACGTTGCTGGCATGCGTTGCTGTTCTTCCAATTCTTCTTTATAAAAGTTCTTTCACAACTCTACTTTCTGAGCCCTCACCAGCTCCACTGAGGATTAAATGACAGTAAATTGAAGATTTACGCAGCATATATTGTATACAAAGAAGTACTTAAAAATGTTTTTCTAGCACCCTTTGTATTTACTCCCACAACGGTGTTTACGTGCTGGCAATATGTATACTGAAATGTTTAACTTTTTTTTTTTTTTTTGGTTTTGTTTTGACATGTCTCGTAATAAAGTGAACGATTGCCATCTTTTAAGTCAGTAGTTAGAGAGAAAACGGGAAATCGAACCACCTTAAGGAAAAATGATATTTTCTATGTCTAAATGTCTTAATAAATAAAAAAAAATATTTTGTACAGTTTCTGACGAATAGCATAAATACTTTCGAAACATTGAAAGGGATTTTAGTGCTGTTTAAAAGGGGCTTCTAAGAATCATCATTCTGTGGCACGATTACTCCCCTACAAGGGTAATTCAGCAATGTGTGTCTTATGTACAGCTGCGGAAAAAAAAAGTCCCACTTGCTCTTTATTTCGGAATCGTTCGTCGTACAGCAAAGTTATATACACCATTCGTTTGCAAATAACGCATACTTTAATTTACTATTAATTTAATTTGCATAAGGGGCCGTCTTCATATTTAATTATGCATCAACTTCGTTTTTCTCAATGGCAACACTGTATTTTGACTTTATTAAACGAAAGAAAACCTTCAAATTACCCTAAATATAAATTTTCACCAATTTTCTACGATAATTTCCGGAGATATTGCGAGTTATTTTTTGCGCGTTTTTAAGGGACTTTCTACAAATTGAAAAGCGCTATTTGTAGGTTCCGAACTTTTCGCCTTTCATTCATTTCGCTCGAGAGAGTTAAAAGAAATAAATGTTATTTTCAAGGAAAATTTTGTTACCATCTCTCTTAAAGTTTTTTGTACTGAGAATATCAAGGGTAGAAAGTAGAATGTTTAGTCAGAGGTCCAAATGACCCGTGAATTCATAACTTCCTTGGCTAGTACTCAAGACTTAAAGGAAAAATGCAAAACGACTGCTCACGATTCTGAAAATCTTTCTAATTTTGAAATTGTTATCAAGTATTTCCCTTCATGGTTCTCTTAGACAGGTGAAATGTTGGCAGGAGTGAGAGGCTGTTCTCTGCTCTTCTGACTGCAAGCATGAATGTTACCCAGCTACGGTCGAACTAGAAGAACGGTTTCATGATTGAAAATTTATTTGTTTGAATTTCATGTGAAAAACGCAGTTATTTTTTTGCTGAGCCAATATTATCACTGTGTTTGTTATTTCACTTTCTTCATTTAATATTTTTGTCTACAATGAGCAATATAGACAGAAAAACGTGATTTTGAATGTTTGCGAAAATATGGGGAAGTCCAAAGACCAAGTTTCCAATATTAAAAAACGTCAAATTCATGCCTGGAATGTTGAGGATGTTAGTCTTTCAGAAATAGGATGTTGTATTAGAAGACATATACATCTACTGCATCTAATTCTATACCTGGAAAATATTTTATTTGGGGGATATGATAGCGGACGCAACAATAGAAGCTTTATAGAATCACCATCAAACTCTAAAAACCTCTAATTTATTTGCTTCAAATTTGATTTTTTTTAATACCGCTATCTTTTACTGTGTTTTTGAGCAAAAGAAATCTAATTTACGCTTATTTTAAGGAGTTTTCAAAAAATTGTCACTTAATAAATTTATATATGGTCCCTTAACTCATGAAAATAACACATTTTATTTAATATAAATTAAACTACTTAACGTAAAAATTTGAAATTTTGCACAGCCATGTAATATTACTTTCTGCATCTATTTCCATCGAAATTTGGCTAGGTCGCTATTCATAATTTTTTTGAATATTAATTTAATAATTCATAATTCATATTAATATTTTATTAAAAAATCATTATAATAGTGAATTATGTTTGGGTCGTTTAGTTCTAATAGTACGAATAAAAATCAGCTTCTTATTATCAATATTATATGAGATATGATTTAAAGTATGAAAAAATATTTTAACATATGGGGAGGGGGATTTTGGGTGCTCATAACTCACCCATTTTCGGTTCAAATTTATTGAAAATGGGTATCCGGGGTTAAAATGAGCTAAATTTTTGAAATATGAAGTGAAATCTAGGGGTTGCTATTGGGAAAAAAAAGTTGGTGTGAATTTTAATATGTAGATGGTCCCTTATGTAATTTTTATGCATAGCAAATTAAAGTGTACGTCAATCGAAAACGATTGGTATCTGTAACTTTGCTGTACGACGATCGACGGCCGAAAAAAGTACAAGTGGGACTTTTTTTTCCGCAGCTGTATATTTAACTTCATAGGTTTGTCATACACTCTCGTGAAGGCACTTTCAAGAGGTCCAAAACATGCCACATGAAAGGGCATCAGAAAAAATAATTTTTTTAATGTTTTCTATTTTACTCAAATTTTCTTAATGACATAAAAAGTTATAAAACGCTATAAATATATATATAGGTGGAGCTCTTTCAAACTAATTCGGGAGCGTAGTTAAGTATTTCTTATTTATATTCTTTACTTTATTAAAATATTTTTTTCTTGCTTTTTTGTCAAAGAAACTAGGCATATACGGTCGGGTTGTTGGCACAACCCCAGTGGGACAGTATAACGAACGCTCCTAATTCATGACTACTGAAGATACGCACTCTTAAAAACAACAGTTTAGAAATATGACAGAATGTTTTTCGTATTAGTACAGACTATTTTAAGACTATAAAATAAAAAATAAAGTTAATTAAATGTTAAAAATTGGAAATCATAGCATTTTCTAAGAACGACTATTTTTCAAAATAAAAATCTTAACCCTTTATCTACTGCCGGTTCTTAGAAGTACCTTTAAATTAAAATTGTAAAATATATATATATATATATATAATATATAATAGCTTACTTACGTAAAGTGAAATCCCAA
The DNA here is from genome assembly GCA_038373885.1 of Cheiracanthium punctorium. Classification (NCBI taxonomy): domain Eukaryota; kingdom Metazoa; phylum Arthropoda; class Arachnida; order Araneae; family Cheiracanthiidae; genus Cheiracanthium; species Cheiracanthium punctorium. The sequence continues at coordinate 167,693 of JAWZYV010016091.1, read as the reverse complement.
GATAATCCAATGATAAAGTGAAAAAAATATAAAAAAAATAAAAAAGTAGATAGCACATGGTGCCAATTAACGAGCTTATACCGGATAAGTGTTTAAATATAGCCTTTTAAGGCAATGAAAGTGTGGAAAAATTGAATATAAAGCGCCAAATTAGAACTGGTGTGCTTTTTAAGCCTAATCACATGTAACCAGAAATAGACGGAAAATGGAATTAATATTGAAATGGTGTGCTCTATCATCAGGCGCCACCGCACACACATTTCAATTTAATCGAAAAAAACAATAATAGCTAGGTTTCTGCAAGTTACCTGACCAAAATTAGGGTCCTTTTGTAACTTGGGGGCGCGACCGTAGCTATTAGAAATAAACAACGAGGAAGTGGACCGACACGAAGATCAAAGCTCAGTAATGGAGGCAGTATTAGTGCATGTTGCCATCAGAGAAGGCTTAATGCAATCAATAGACAAGTAATGCCATGGAGTGTGAATAAAAAATGATATATTAATAATACTTTGGAAGTATGGAAAGGAAAAGAATAAATAAATAAAAAAAGTAATAATTAAATGAATAAATAAAAAGAATAAAAATGGTAATAATTAAATGAATAAATAAAAATGGTAATAATTAAATGAATAAATAATAAAATAAATATTACACTAGTATAGCTAGCCTATGTTTTACGTAGTACTAGCTGCAGTAGCTAAGAAGTACTTAGTTGAGGTTGTGGAAAAGGAGAAAAACTGTAGAAATAATTTTAACAGTAATGATATTGATAATAATTATACTCATTTATTATTGCTATTTATGCTAATATAATTGTAAAATATTTATGTAGAACAGTACTCTGTTTGGCTTCATTGGTTACAGACTCACATAAAAAGGAAAAAGTACCAGTAATCAACCATTCTTAAATATAGATTTTTTTTTAAAATAAAATATATAGATATATATTTTATGTGTTTATATATATATATATATATATATATATATATATAGAAAGAACCAACAACCAACCCCATCCTCACCAACCAATATTCTGATTAGGACATACAGTTTTTTTGATTACATAGAGGATATAAAATGGAAGTTAGAAATTTACTGGGATAATTGTATTTTATAGCAGTTTTATATAGGTCAGTTAAGTTATTGGCCTTAAAACTATTGGTACATAGAGACTCTATTCTATACTTATGATTAGAGATAATATTTCTAAACACAGAAGTGTGCATACATGAAGTGAAATGAGTGAAAGTATTAACCTGAAAATTAAAGTCATTTCTTTGTTTATATATATTAAAGGATAGACTCTTATTGTATTCATTGTTACCATTATTTTGAAAAACCACTACCATATACTTCATTTAATCAGCTTACATCACGATTGCATGTTCTATTACAGTAGATTGTCTTAAATGAACAGCTTTCCGCTCACTTTCTTATGCCGTGCCCCCTCCTCCCCCAAAAAGAGCATTAGTGAATTTTCAGACGTCTGTTTTATGATTAAAGCATTATATTTTCTACAAGTGTGTCAATGGAAATATTACTTGCCTCCTTCAGATTTGTTTGTCCTATACTCTTTTGTGTGTGTGTGTGAGTGTGTGGTGTTAAGGCCAATTATCTGCTCACGGGATCTAGGCCCAGGGGGGGGGGATTTCCCTCCATGGAGGACTTTCTAAGGGATCCTAACCCGTATTTACGCGAAGTTTCGGAGAAAACTAATACTCTTTTGAAAAAGACTCGTTAACTGTTTATAAAACCAGTCATCAAACGTGTAGATTCTGCTTTTTCGTAATTTTCTTTTTCTTACATTAATAACTATTTATCATTCATTTCCTAACAACAACAAGAGAAACAAATAGATTCAAGGCGATATTCTTGGCAATTCTTAATTCGGTAGATAAAGGGTTAAGTGCACAAGTGACATTAATCGTCCATTGTTCTATATTTTCTCCTGCAGAAAAATTCTGTTCCAGAGTGGTACCCTTACACAAGAGCAGTGAACGAATACATCCACTGGGGCAAGATCATCTGCAGTCTGCCTAGTCCCGATCCTGTAATCATCGGAGTGGCAGCGAGTTCGCCTCTGGGCTTCGGAAGTGGTTCCGACCTGCATTGCATTCCGACAAAGCCGTCGCTCATTGCAAAACCTTTGAGTCCGGAGATGAAGAAGTCAGCCATCAACGGCCTGTCTTATCAACACCCATTCAGAGTTCCATCGTCGGGCCCGCTTCTATGCGCCCGATGCAAACTTGAGAATGCCACATCCATCGTCACTGTTCCGGCGAAGAAGCACTGTCCCGGAGGAACGAAGTTCGAGTACGAAGGGTACCTGGCGACAGGCACCGAATCCGTTACCGATCCCATCTGCATCGACATTGATCCAGTCGATAAACTCGAGGGATTGATCGTGGGGAATGATCCCAGTGCAAACGTCATGAGGCCTATGTGGATCAACTGCCCCAACTGCGAGGACAATGACGACAATGTGGTGCATTATGTGCCGTGTGTGGTTTGTTCAAGATAAGAAGGCGGCTTCAACTCATGATTCACTAGCAGGATACAGATGAAATACATTGACTTACGAATATTGTAAATGTGCTGTAGATGCCACCGTGTTTTGTCCTTAAGCAGCTTAGTGGATAGATGTAGCTAAATACTTAACAGTAAATTATTATTTTGTAACTATACTCTTCACTTATATAAAAATACTTAAAAAGTATCACACACACACACAATAAATATTTGTTCCTCTCATAGCTTTTTTTATTTGTTCGTTTGAAACTAAGATTACATCCATTTCTATTACAATAAATGAAAACAAAGCATAACTTTTTTTTGGTCAGAATTTTAATATTATTAAATTTAATTTTATGAAATCTTAAAACTTTAAATGTCAAAATTTACTTAAAAGGGAGTGTGATGTTTTGACAGTTAACTAGGTTGAAAAATTTTACGCCCTTGCTTTTTGGAGACGTCCATTTTTGGACAATAATAAATTCTCAAGGGGTTTTTGTAGAAAATATATTGAGAAAAATTAAGAAAAAAATCTGATGTGTCCAACACATGACTTCCTTGCACGTCCATTAGATCAAAAATATTTTCGACGGACTTCCTCTAAATTTATTTGTTTGAAAGAGATAAAATATCAATAATAGTAAGGTTTAGCGATTTCTAGCCAAATATTTCGATATCGCCAAGCTGAGTTCAATTCGAAAGATTTCCTTCTGACACTTTATTTGGCGATATTTCACCAAAAGCCGACAAACTTGAGATAGTCAGCGAGATTTTGGGGATAGCCAAAGTAGTCATTGACCACAGACTTTCAATGAATTGAATGCATCTATACACCTGAAGGTATTCAAAGTCATTTGGCTCACCATGTAAATAAATTCTCAGTCGATTGCTGTCAAAAAAGATATTGAAAACAGTTAGGTATTACAATAGTTCTAAATATAAAGTTAAAAAATCTACGGGTTGAAGTTTTAGAGTTATACAAAATAGAAAATAATTTTTGGCGCCAAATTTGGCGATATTTCGGCGAAACTCGTCAATGTCGACGACATTTGGCGAGATTTTAAGCATGAACCAAACAATGACAGATTATCGCCAAATTTGGCGATATTTCGCCAAAACTCGCCAAGAACGATGACAAATGGCGATACTTTGGGCATGGACCAAATGACTATCGCCAAATTTGGCGATATTTCGCCAAAACTCGCCAAGGTCGAGGACAGACGGCGAGATTTTGGGCATGTACCAAACAATGACTGTCTACAGTTGTATTATATTGAAGATGTCCATAGACATTAAGGTACTGAAATTCTTTTCGGTGGTCCTGTAAATAAACTCTCCAGTAGATTGGAACCAAAAATCGGGATGCACAACTAGATGTTACAACATTCTTATATATGAAATTTCATAATAGTTTTTGAGATTTGAGAGTTAAATATGCACACACATACGCCAAAAGTCGCCAAGCTTGGCGACTTTTGGCATAGTTCTTGAGGGAGGCACGTGACCATGGTCGGACCATTACCTAACTTATGTGGTAGGACTGTATTGTGCTTGAAATGGATGAATGCCCCTAAAATTGCTATTGACCGTAATGTATTGGAAATCTTTTGAGTGTTCCTGTAGCAGAACTATAAATGAAAAAGACACTTTTATTAATGGAGAAATTCATTTTCTAACTCTTTACAGCATATATCACTTCTGAGTCGTTTGAAATAGCCCAATACCTCTAAAAAACGCTTTGATGAATTTCGGCCCATAGAGCGTAATGTATTTCGAATCTTTTCGGCGGTCCTGTAGATAAACTATTCAGTCGAATGGAACCGAAAGGGGACGTGCACAACTAGATGTTACAACAATCCTAAATATAAAGTTTCAACATTCAACGCCTAACAGTTTTTGAGATATGCGAGTTTAATGAATTTCGGCCCATTAGTGTAATGTATTTCGAATATTTTGGGCAGTCCTGTAGATAAACTATGGAGTCGAATGGAACCAAAAGGGGAGGTGCACAACTAGATGTTACAACTATCCAAAATATGAAGTTTCGACATTCTACGCCTAATAGCTTTTGAGTTAGGCGAGTTTAATGAATTTCGGCCCATAGAGCGTAATGTATTTCGAATCTTTTGGGCGGTCCTGCACATAAACTATCCATTCGATTGCCACCAAAAGGGGAGGTGCACTACTAGATCATAGAACAATCCCAAATATCAAATCTCAACATTCTACGACCAATAGTTTTTGAGATATGCGAGTTACATACATACGTACGTACGTACAGACGGCATGGAAAAACTGGCCACAGTAGACTCGCCACTGGTCAAAATGAGTTGCAGACGCGTTAATATGATCGTGCATGCTAGCCTACGATGAGATGCACCGAAAAATTTTTTTTTATTAAATTTAGAGGTAGTCAAAATCGGTTTTTATGTCGAAATTTGGCCCCCAAAATTTTTCGGGATCACATTACTTCCTTATACTACGTACAAGGAAGTAAAAAAGTTTGCCAAAAAATGTGGTGGTATGCGGAAAATTGTAGTTTATGCGGAGAATTATAAATTATGCAAATTTCCACATTTTTGAATATTTTATGGGGCACTATTTATAGCCATACTGTGACTTGAATGTAGCAATATGAATGTAATGAGAGTGTTTTGCGAAATGGACCTAATGTGGCACATCACAGCACTTGATGAGATTTAGAAGAATAATGCATCTGCCCTCGAAGGTTTCATTTTCATTGTTTGAGAAAAATACATGTTAAATTCACTAACTATCTATATATTTAATTACTTCCTTGTACGTAGTATAAGGAAGTAATGTGATCCCGAAAAATTTTGGGGGCCAAATTTCGACAAAAAAAATGATTTTGACTACCTCTAAATTTAATTAAAAAATTTTTTCGATGCATCCTATCGTAGGCTAGCATGCACGATCATATTAACGCGTCTGCAACTCATTTTGACCAGCGGCGAGTCTGCTGTGGCCAGTTTTTCCATGCCGTCTGTACATACGTACATACGTACGTACGTACGTATGTATGTAACTCGCATATCTCAAAAACTATTGGTCGTAGAATGTTGAGATTTGATATTTGGGATTGTTCTATGATCTAGTTGTGCACCTCCCCTTTTGGTGATAATCGAATGGATAGTTTATGTACAGAACCGCCCAAAAGATTCGAAATACATTACGCTCTATGGGCCGAAATTCATCAAAGCGTTTTTTAGAGGTATTGGGCTATTTCAAACGACTCAGAAGTGATGTATGCTGTAAAGAGTTAGAAAATGAATTTCTCCATTAAAAAAAGTGTCTTTATCATTTGTAGTTCTGCTACAGGAACACTCAAAAGATTTCCAATACATTACGGTCAATGGCAATTTTAGGGGTATTCATCCATTTCAAGCACAATACAGTCCTACCACATAAGTTAGGTAATGGTCCGACCACGGTCACGTGCCTCCCTCAAGGACTATGCCAAAAGTCGCCAAGCTTGGCGACTTTTGGTGTACGTGTGTGCATATTTAACTCTCAAATCTCAAAAACTATTATGAAATTTCATATATAAGAATGTTGTAACATCTAGTTGTGTATCTCGATTTTTGGTTCCAATCTACTGGAGAGTTTATTTACAGGACCACCGAAAAGAATTTTAGTACTTTAATGTCTATGGACATCTTCAATATAATACAACTGTAGACAGTCATTGTTTGGTACATGCCCAAAAACTCGCTGCCTGTCCTCGACCTTGGCGAGTTTTGGCGAAATATCGCCGAATTTGGCGATAGTCAGTCATTTGGTCCATGCCCAAAGTATCGCCATTTGTCATCGTTCTTGGCGAGTTTTGGCGAAATATCGCCAAATTTGGCGATAATCTGTCATTGTTTGGTTCATGCTTAAAATCTCGACAAATTTCGTCGACATTGACGAGTTTCGCCGAAATATCGCCAAATTTGGCGCCAATTTCGTATTTTGTATAACACTAAAACTTAACCCGTAGATTTTTGAACTTTTGTATTTAGAACTATTGTAATACCTAACTGTTTTCCATATCTTTTTTGACAGCAATCGACTGAGAATTTATTTACAGGGTGAGCCAAATGACTTTATAAATATATTGAGGTGTTTGGATGCATTCAATTCATTGAAAGTCTGTGGTCAATGACTACTTTGGCTATCCCCAAAATCTCGCAGACTATCTCAAGTTTGTCGGCTTTTGGTGAAATATCGCCAAATAAAGTGTCAGAAGGAAATATTTCAAATTGAACTCAGCTTGGCGATATCGAAATATTTGTCTAGAAATCGCTAAACCTTACTATTATTGATATTTTATCTCTTTCAAACAAATAAGTTTAGAGGAAGTGCGTCGAAAATATTTTTGATCTAATGGACGTGCAAGGAAGTCATGTGTTGGACACATCAGATTTTTTTTAAATCTATTATCAGAAGTACAAACTTTTAGATGAGGCTAGCAAAGATTTTAAATTTGTCTTCAAATTTAAAAATTACGGAAAAACTAATTAATAGTATTACGTGTACCGGAAAATATAATATTTAAATTTTAAATTCAAACATAAATCTTAAGCATAGTTTTAAAACAAACAAGTTTTGCTTAAACATAGAATTCATAGTTGTTACATTTTAAAACAAGAATTTTATAGATTTTTTAGTTTTCCTTCAAGAAAGAAATGTGAAAAAAAAGGGGGGAAGGATCTCTGCCTTCCCTGAAGAACACTATTTAAATATACCGAAAACAATTTTTATTTATTTGTAAGTGTTGTCTTTTACATAAAGAATTTTGTATATCTCTCGTTATTTGTTTGCGATGAGGAAACATGTGAAAAAGATGTTTTGACCCTTTAACCCCAATAGGTTACAATTTTTGGAAAATGCTGTCTAATTTAGTACCTATTTTAAAAAAACTCAGACATATGCTAAATTTTATATTATTAACTTAACAGTTTTGGCTAGGCAAATCTTGACCTACAAAAACACGACATGACTTTAAGATATTCCAAAGACATCCCATATATATATATATATATATACTAGCTGTGTGCCCGTTCCCCGCGCGGCAAGGAACGAAATTTCTTCTTACATGTATAATTCGAATTGATTTCAGTAATGTGAAATCAAAAAATTTTCAAAATTATTTGACATACAGTTACTCATTAGTTACTCGTAAAGTTAGAATAAGTACTGACCTGACACTACTGTGATATTATGACTCAAAAACTAGTCGGTGTCATTCGCGATCAGAAAAAGAAAAGCTTGATGGTTTGCAGCGAAAATTCCTAACATTCAAAATGTCTCATTTCTACATCATAATGTTTTTTAGGTTTAAGTAAGTTATACCATTCATATCTCAGATACTACATGATGTGGAGGGCCGTTTTATTTTATAATTAAACAGCTGTGTATGCGCTCTTCACAAGGCAAGAAGAGAACATTTACTAAAATGTGATCATAACTACTTGTGACAAAACAGAATCTCAAGTTTAAAAAAGAAAAAAAAAATGAGATATAGTCTCTTCTGTTCAAACTACAGCGGGATATATTAACGTGACGCAGAGTTACTTAGTGTTTAGTTAGCTGTGCTATAAGACGACTGTTGAAAAATGAATAGAACACTCTTAGTTTCACGAAATATTTATTAATGCAGTATATTTTGCTTTGATCAATACTACTATAGCATATCTACTAACTTTCTTTTATCATTTTCTGACGATTCTATCTATTTTCGTTTTTTCCTCTTTAATGCTTAAAATATGCGTTAAACTACCGTTTCTTTAAATTAAAGAAACGGTTTAGATATTTGCCACGAATCTAGTTTCTGATTGTTTGGTGATTCTTTGCAATTTATGCTTTAGCATAAACGATAATCATTTCACTTTATGGTTGCTATTAAAAGAGCTCTCCATACATTTTTATGCATAGTTTTTGTCAGATTGGCGAATTCAGTACCGCAATATATTTCTTGCAATTTTAATACATGCCCCGTATAAAAAATCAATCGAAAATAATGCTGGATAATTCATTGTTGAAAAAACAGTATTCAATTCTTTTTCTGGCAACCTAATATAAGGTATGAAATTATTTCGTGCGTGGCGTATGTTTTGCTTGTGAGTCCGTTCTTCTGATTGAGTTTCGTAAGATGTTTAAAACTCGTTACATCAAAATGACGTAGTTCTATCCTCACTTACGAAAACTACGGAGTCTTGTTTGAAAGTAGTTTTATTTATTTTTTTCAACGGGCAATTCTATTCATTGTTACTGTTTTCCAGACAACCGAACCGTAAGATATCACACCGAAATTTTTAAGCAGCTGCTATTGAATTCAAAATCTTCTTTACTAAAAAATTCTTTAAAAATATCCTAATTTATATTTTTATAAAATGCCAAAAATCCCATAAAACATAAAATAAAACATTTTCTGATTCTAAGTGTGAAAAAATCGCTCCTAGGTGCGTTAGGACATGTCCTAGGGAAGCCGTATACAAAATTTGGTAGGTCTGCGACCAACCGTCTAGGCGCTATGCGATTGAATGACACACGCATAAGAAGATCAGAGGTCACAAACCTACCCACATAGCCAGCCAGCCAGCCAGCCAGCTACATACTTTGTTTACCCTCGGATTTTATTATATAAGATATTACTTTTTTGTATCATCTATAAAAATCATTAAATTCATAATATTTCTAAAATTCTGTCTTTGAAATTCACATTAGAATCGGAACCTCAAAATCCTTTGTAAAACGCAGCTTCACTAATTTTTTGTTTTGAAGGTAATAAATTAGGCAGTTTCAAATAATAATGCTATGTGTTTTAAAACTTATGGAAATTTTCTTTTTCCAGTCATATTAAGTTAAATATAAAATAATAATATAAACAGAAACTCTACCATTCATTATTCTTACATTAGAGCAAACGCATTGAAGTTTGATTTGTCAGACAATAAAGTGTAGATCATAGTGTGTGAATCATTTTGAGTGTGGATTAATATAAGATGAACATTGAACAAGCAAGTCTGGATTTTTAAGATTTCGTGTTATCTTATTGAGATTTTTCTGGGAAAATCTCACTTAGCAATAACTCTGTAATAATAAGACTATGATTATGTAAAATTATTTAATTCTTGTAATCATGCCAGAAAGAAAAACGTTTTACTATATCAAAGCAAAAATTAAGTTCCAAAACATTAACTTCTTATGAATCGATATTAGAATGCATACATTTTAAAAAGAACTCGTTCAAAAAAATTATAAAATGTGTTCATGCATTAAAAAATATACAAAATATGCATGTTAAGAAGACGTTTTATTTCAAAACAAATGTCGCAAACATGCTGAAACGATTTTCCAGATACTTCTGAGTCTAACAATTTATATTACATGTAGTTTGGTTCAGTTACTTTTAAACAAAACAAACGAAAAATTAACTTTAAAATAACACCCCCCCCCCTCAACCGCCATCATGTTTTCACAAATTTCACAAATTTTTAGAAGCACTTATTTTTTTTTTTTTTTTTTCTCCAAACGATCAGTTATCTTGCAAGACAAACTGATAAGATGTCCCAGCAATTCAAGACATCGTTAACATAATTTTGGAATATTTCTTTCGTTCGTGGTCTTACTGCATTTTCTGGTATTTTACCTCTCTCCAGACAGGTGCTTTGTAAGAGTTCTTTTAAAAACTCACGCTTCCAGGTTTTTTCAGATAACGAAACCACCGATAAAACATTCAGAAGTAAAGGCAATGTGTGTAGGAGATTCTCTGATATAATGGTATTCAGACATACCTGCAAGGCATTTTGAAGGTCAGGAGACAACATTACAGGGCACAGTTGAGAAAAATAATCCCCCAGATGAAGGTTTTCGTGAATATCTAGCAACGGATTCATTTTCAATGTCTTTATTTCTCTCGAGTATCTCTGTACAATATTTATTGAAGGAACAATAACACATGGCTTAGGTATCACAACACACACAGGCTTTGAAGTATTTCTGTTACATATATCTCCTATCTGAAATCCACTGTTTAAATTTATGAATTTCCCTGTTATCCCGAGGTCGTTATTCCTGTAACACTTCCTGGAAATAACAAAATTGTTTCCCTGTGCCATTTTCACTGAATTCTGAATCATAAAATTTGAAGGGTAGGAAGAAATTCGATCTTTTGCAATTTTTTCAAAATTTAGAGAACTAGAAGAGATATTACTGTGGCCATTCGTACTGGAAAATTCAGGAAACAAGTCGACTTCTATCCCAGAAAATTGAGACAAAGTCACGACTTTCTTCAAATTATCGGGTTCTAAGCACCGCTCTCTCACTGCAGAGAGTTCCATGTTTGGTACTTCTACACAAAAAGTTGTTTTCTCGTCTTCTCCTATCATATTTTGTGTGTTTCTTCTTAGCTTAGCCGTTATTGCCATCACATTCTCCTGTATTACACTGAAAGAATCGCAATCCAGAATCGTTGGACACTTATCCTCTTCGTTTACACAACTTGTATCATAAGCCGTTTTCTGACAAACTTCATTTAAAAGTGTTTCTGAAGGAAATTTTGCATCTTCACTTGGAGCAGTTGTACATGCATTGAGTAAAAGAACAGATTTCTTAGATTCTGAATATATATTTTCCGGTGTTTCCTTCTCATGTTTGTTCGACTTCGCAGTTTGTGTGGGTTTCAATCCAGAATTTTTTACGGCCAAATGTTTATTACTGTATACATTATCAGTTTTAGAACTATTTAAATCCCCACTGTTATTTTTCATCTCAGAATCTTGCTTCAAATGTCGAACATTTTTATAAGTATATTCTTTTAAGGAATTACAGCTTGACGTCTGTTTCCTCTCGCCTAAAAAATGATTCCCATTGGTGTTAGTTGTTCTACTTTTGAAGATAGTAGTGTCTTCTCTAGTCTGATCTTTCTTATCAAAATAATATGTGTCATCATTATCACTCATTTGGAAAGGTGTAACCGTAGAACTCGTATGCTTCTTTGAATCAGTTTCTGAATCTTTGTTCTGATTTTCACCTATATTAGAATCTTGTTCGATATTAGCATCTTTCGTATGAGCAAACGCAACATTTGACGTTGAAAAATCGTTTTTAATTGGCTTCATGGGTGTTGCATATCTGTGATTTTCGTATGAGGTTTCTGTTTTCTTAATTGGTGAGTTTTTCTTTCTTACATACTTATTATAAGAACTTTTAAAAATATATCTTCTGCTGAAGTGTTGTCCTACTTTATTAGCATTAGTAACTTTGGAAGTGCTATCGTCTTTATTTGACCCATTATCCACTGTAGTTGCTTTTTTCTTATTGAAACTTCTATTATTTCTGGAGAGTTCCATTTTTAATTCTTTAGATGAGTTGATTTCACTGTATTTCTTTTCACATTTCTTAATCTCTTGACTACCCTCATTACTAGCATGAAATTCCGTGTCTTTGGAAGATTTCTTGTAAGCTGTCTTTGAATGATCGGTTGTTGAGCCATGAAAAAAACTAGCATTTATTTTCAATTCATTTTGACCCTCCAACATCGAGGCTGAATTTCTAGGCACATTAAATGTCCCGTCCATGCTTTCTTTAGACATTTTGATAGCACTGTTCTGTGCCTTGCGATTCACATCATTGCACTTTTTATCTCTAAGATCTTCTTTCGTATTATCTTTCTTTGAAATGAATTCGTCATTTTTATGACTATTGTGGTTACTTTGTTCCACAGACTCTTTAAGGACGACTGACTTGCTACTTTTAGGCTTAACAGCCTCTTTTGAAGAATCATGTATACTGTTTACAAAATTGGAATTATAATTAATATTTTTATGCCTAATATTGTTACTGTGTTCCACAGACCCTTTAAAGACGTCTGACGTATTACCGTTTAACTGACTAACTTCTTTTGAATGATCATGTGTACTGTTTACCAAATTGGAATTATAATTAGTGTTTTTATAGGATTTTTTATGCTTGTCAAATGCCTTTTTTTGAGTTTTTGAAGTATCTAAACCATTATTGCTGGATGATAATTCTAATTTCTTTGTATTACACAAATTTATTTTTGTAGAATATTTTTGAAGAGATATGGAATTTGAAATTCTTGAATAACTGGGTTGAGAAACTTCAGAGTTACTTCCTTTTGTTGCATAGAAACCTGTTGGGATCATGCTTTTTGATATTCCAGTTGTTTCATTGTTAGATATTTTCCCCTTTATTGAATTATCTTCCTTAGTGTTATTACAATAAATCTTTCCAATGCCTAAAATTTTTTTCAGATGATCAGAAGGGGACAAATTTGTTTCATTTGCATATTGACTAAAGAAATGAGCCTTATAATTCTTACGAACACGAACATTTTCGAATTCGCTGCCACATGCTTTATGAACATTTCCGAAAATTTCGCTGAGAGATATTCTTTTATAAACAACCTCATCTTTTTTATGATTCAAAAATGGTTCAGATATTGAACATCCATTATTTTTTGTCTCTTGTACTTTGTTAGACATTACAAATAGTTCCGGATTTTCTGAAGCAGGATGATTTTTAACGGGATGCAAGTCTTTTTCATTGACGTTTTTAATTTCATTAACTGTTTTTGGACAGTTTTGTACATTCATAAGTGCAGATTCGAAACATTTTAATTCTTTTGGAATAAAGTTCTTTTGAGCAGGTAAAAATGAACTGGTATCTGACTTATGACATTCTGTTGCATAGCTCGATTGATAATGCAAATTTTCTGCTTTGTTTACGTTGTTACATATCTTTTCTTTTGGAAATTTTACTTTTCCTTGCTTAGAAATTACATTTTTAGCCCTGTTTCCAGAACGCTTTTCTTTCTTTTTGCACCAGTTATTATTTTTTGGTGTTTCTATCTTATCACTTTTGTTAATTAGTTTTGCAGTAGTATTCTGGTGCTCTGTAGGCTGACCTGAAGTATTTTTATTAATATTTGACTGAAAAAAACTCCCACAATGCACAGTACAATCATTCTCCGAATTACGAGACAAATAAAGACAACACTTTTGCTGAACCCTAGGAACTTTTCTTTGCTTTGAGCTGGTACAGAAGTTGGAAGCTTGATTACATTCGTTTGAAGTCTCAATGTCTGGATTCAATGTCTTCGAAATTCCGTCGACTTTACCAACATAGGTGGTCTTTTCGCAATAGGTAATATTATTTCTGCCTGACGAATGTGCTTTCATCTTACATTCTATCACGTCATTGGAAGTTTCTTTTGGTGAGGATGCTACAGTATTAGTACTGACTGACACATCCGTCAAATCTTCCATGTGATCGAAATCAAGAACAGCTTTCACAGCATTTTTGTCGTCCTGTGTAATAATTCCTCCAAGAATCTCATCATCCTCAACATCAAGTGGCTTTTTGAAATTCTCTTTGGTCATATCATTAATAATCTTTTTTTCGGGAGAGGCAGTAAATATGCTCTGAAATTCTTCGTAAAAATCAGTTGCAGATTTTTCTCCATAAGACGTCTTTAGTTCTTCATTACCCTCCTCGTTTAAAGATTCGGGAATAGGTGGGGTTGGGCCTGGAGATAAAATGATGATTATGTTGTCTTCATCGTCTGATGACAAGGAAGATTTGCGAGACATGTTCGCGGGTTCGGTGTCGGCGTTGCTCAATGCTGATTCGTCAGAAAGTATTTGTTCGCCTCGTGAAAGAAGCAAATCTCTTTTGAGTTGCCTGTCGTGTCTTAGATTGACTTCTTTCAACATGTCGACTATCTGCTGTTGCTCTTCTGGACAATACCTGAAATACATAAGTGAAACTTTATAAGGCAACTAAACAGAAAAGTGATGTTTCAATACACTAATTTTAATTATTAATTAATCACACTGATTCTAGCATTGTTCAAAACACTCTCAGAGTTTTGGAAATGGTCAAAAAACAAAGTTTATTTAATACCAAGTCCAGTTCACTTAAGTAAGTTACACCTGAAGAAAGGGTTGTTATGGAATTTAATACATGATTGAACTACACTTGCTCTCATTGTTACAAAGGCTTGATAAATATTCAGCACAGGGGTTCGCAAACCATCCAACTAAAAAGGAAAGGAAGTAACATAGTAACTAAAAAGGAAATATTACTAACGTATTATTTGAACCATAGAATCGAATGGTTAAACCTAGGTTTAACATTCATTAAATATGAAAAGGAATATCCTGCTCCTAGGAATATTTCAGCTCACATTTATGAGTTTAGTCATGCGTAATTTAAAAACTCTCATATGGACACTACTTCACTCCCTTATATGTCTATTAGTATCAAATTAAATTGTATATCCAGTCCAGTCAAATTAACGTGACATCCTGCCAAAACCCAGAATAACCACTTTTTGCAGAGAGGGCCGCTGTTAGACGTAAAGGAAGAGAGTTAGGTACTTGAAGGTATTTACTGAGATGCTGAGCCATGCCGACTCCAGTACCGTGGCAAGCTGCGTTAGTTTACGTGCTTGACGATCCATGTCATGAACAACCAAAACCAGTGGAGGTGGATCCACACATTCTCGATTAGGTTTAAGTCCGGGCAGTTTGCCGTCCAGGGTAGTACGGTAAACTCATCCTGTGTTGTTCTTCAAACTACTCACGTACACAGCAAGCTGTACGATATCTCGCATTGTCTTGCTGGTAGATGCCATCAGCCCGAGGAAAAACAATTCGAACGTAGGGCTGGACATGGTCCACAAGGATAGATGCATATTTGTGTTGATCATCGGGCATTTCAAAATACCAGAGAATACAATGAAAACTTTCCCCAGACCATAATGTTTCATCGTGAAGCATGAACTCTTCCTGAAATGGTTACAGGATGTTTGCTTTCACGTTTCAAGCTAACTTTTATTCTTCCTAAAATATTTGTGTTTTTAATGTCATATAGATGCATAAATCATACCAGAATTACATCAGGCATCCATTAAAGGAAACATATTCGCACATCTTGTTACTTACCGGAGTTCTGGAGATCCAAAGCCTTCTTTACAGTACACGAAGATATCTACTTATATAACACGCTAACGTATGCGGTACCAAAAACGACCATATTTCCACTCTGCTAACGGCAACAGCTAGATGCAAACATTAGTGCAATAACAATAACGGAAATTTCGGAAGCTCATCATTCATTCAATTTCAACTAAAAGGTATTGAAAATTAGGATCTGGATTTAGAATGAGGTAGGATTTTTTCAGTATTAAGTAAAATTAGCTATTGCAATTACAGAAAATAAAGTTGTTGCTTATTTAAACAGGAAAATGGTTTAATACGCAAATTTTATGCATGGCGAATTTAAGCGTACGTTATTCGTAAACGATTGGCATATGTAGCTTTGCTGTACGACGAACGACGGCCGAATGTACAAGTAGACCTCTCCCCCCCCTCTCCTTTTGAGCTATACATACGTACATGTAGGCGAAAGTAGCTTTGGAAGATAATAAAACGTGTTAAACATCGTTTCAGTCACTGAAATCTTCTTATAAACTGAATTAAAATCTAAATAAAAACCCGTAAGCAGATCAAATACTGTTAACACCGTTTAATACTGCTTTCTGAAAATGAAGGTTTAATTTTGGACAAGAAATATAAGCTACACTGAACGTATCGATTATAAAAAAGCTTCAAACATAATTATGTTATTTTTCGTTTTTTCATCGGCCAAATTTCAGATATAGCAAACCACACAACGTAGTCAAGAAGTGGGCCACAGGACTGGGCCGTACCCGAAATTCGGATTTGTATTTACAGGATGTATCTAACCAAGACCTTAAGTGAGGAATTCTGCTTTTTCCAACTTTCATACTCTTATCTAAATTATTTTTCTGTCTACGACCTTGGCAATAACCTCAGAAAATTGCATCACAACGAATATCATTTTCCGACGCCCTACAATAGAACTTTAAATATTATTTGTATTCTTTAAACGAAGAGTAAGAGTTTATAAAAAGTCTCTATACTAATAATATTTTTTTGAAATGGGTGAGCATTTTTAAACTACCGTAGACCTTAATGTATTAGAATTCTTTTGAATGCTCCTGTAAAAAACTATAATTGCTACATCCGATGGAGGGACTTCTTTTAGACTCCTTAAAAACATGTATCAATTTTGTTGTACTTGATTGTACATTTCAGTGTTGTTGGCATGCCTAAATACACTTTAAAAATGTCCACCCATAGAGTGTTATGCATTTTACTTATTTTGAATAGGACCGTATTCCTAAACAGGCCAGAGTAGGCCGGGCCCTAATGCGGCATTTTTCTTTCCCTTTTTTTATCGCTGTCGGAATGCAGCTGAGGCAGACATCCTTTTCCTCCTACACACCTCTTTCATATTCAAAAAATACTTATCCACGAGTACATTCATTTCGTGGAGACTGATTACTTTTGATGCCATAAGTCATTTGCAAGGGGGGATGACTATATATGCCACCCCCGCAATACTACATGAACATGAATTCTATGCATGCGAAAATCTACACCATGGAAATATTCAACCACATTTTTGCAAAAAAAAAGTCTTTCAAAATCAAAATCGTCGTCTCGAAATCTAAAGGTTCTTGGCCCTACTTTGTTTAACATATACATGAACGACATTCCCCGAAATGAATACAGAACACTTGCTATATATGCGACGATACCGCCATTCTTTCAAGATAATTCACCCCTGATATAACGATTAAACAATTAACAGCTCCCGATAGATATCTTAGAAACCTAGTTTAAAAAATCTGATGTGTCCAACACATGACTTCCTTGCACGTCCATTAGATCAAAAATATTTTCGACGCACTTCCTCTAAATTTATTTGTTTGAAAGAGATAAAATATCAATAATAGTAAGGTTTAGCGATTTCTAGCCAAATATTTCGATATCGCCAAGCTGAGTTCAATTTGAAAGATTTCCTTCTGACACTTTATTTGGCGATATTTCACCAAAAGCCGACAAACTTGAGATAGTCAGCGAGATTTTGGGGATAGCCAAAGTAGTCATTGACCACAGACTTTCAATGAATTGAATGCATCTATACACCTCAATGTATTCAAAGTCATTTGGCTCACCATGTAAATAAATTCTCAGTCGATTGCTGTCAAAAAAGATATTGAAAACAGTTAGATATTACAATAGTTCTAAATACAAAGTTAAAAAATCTACGGGTTAAAGTTTTAGAGTTATACAAAATAGGAAATAATTTTTGGCGCCAAATTTGGCGATATTTCGGCGAAACTCGTCAATGTCGACGACATTTGGCGAGATTTTAAGCATAAACCAAACAATGACAGATTATCGCCAAATTTGGCGATATTTCGCCAAAACTCGCCAAGAACGATGACAAATGGCGATACTTTGGGCATGGACCAAATGACTGACTATCGCCAAATTTGGCGATATTTCGCCAAAACTCGCCAAGGTCGAGGACAGACGGCGAGATTTTGGGCATGTACCAAACAATGACTGTCTACAGTTGTATTATAATGAAGATGTCCATAGACATTAAGGTACTGAAATTCTTTTCGGTGGTCCTGTAAATAAACTCTCCAGTAGATTGGAACCAAAAATCAAGATGCACAACTAGATGTTACAACATTCTTATATATGAAATTTCATAATAGTTTTTGAGATTTGAGAGTTAAATATGCACACACGTACACCAAAAGTCGCCAAGCTTGGCGACTTTTGGCATAGTTCTTGAGGGAGGCACGTGACCGTGGTCGGACCATTACCTAACTTATGTGGTAGGACGGTATTGTGCTTGAAATGGATGAATGCCCCTAAAATTGCTATTGACCGTAATGTATTGGAAATCTTTTGAGTGTTCCTGTAGCAGAACTATAAATGATAAAGACACTTTTTTTAATGGAGAAATTCATTTTCTAACTCTTTACAGCATATATCAGTTCTGAGCCGTTTGAAATAGCCCAATACCTCTAAAAAATGCTTTGATGAATTTCGGCCCATAGAGCGTAATGTATTTCGAACCTTTTGGGCGGTCCTTTAGATAAACTATTCAGTCGAATGGAACCGAAAGGGGAGGTGCACAATTAGATGTTACAACAATCCTAAATATAAAGTTTCAACATTCAACGCCTAACAGTTTTTGAGATATGCGAGTTTAATGAATTTCGGCCCATTGAGTGTAATGTATTTCGAATGTTTTGGGCAGTCCTGTAGATAAACTATCCAGTCGAATGGAACTAAAAGGGGAGGTGCACAACTAGATGTTACAACTATCCAAAATATGAAGTTTCGACATTCTACGCCTAATAGCTTTTGAGTTAGGCGAGTTTAATGAATTTCGGCCCATAGAGCGTAATGTATTTCGAATCTTTTGGGCGGTCCTGTACATAAACTATCCATTCGATTGCCACCAAAAGGGGAGGTGCACAACTAGATCATAGAAAAATCCTAAATATCAAATCTCAACATTCTACGACCAATAGTTTTTGAGATATGCGAGTTACATACATACGTACGTACGTACGTACGTACGTACGTACATACGTACGTACGTACAGACGGCATGGAAAAACTGGCCACAGTAGACTCGCCACTGGTCAAAATGAGTTGCAGACGCGTTAATATGATCGTGCATGCTAGCCTACGATGAAATGCATCGAAAAAATTTTTTATATTAAATTTAGAGGTAGTCAAAATCGGTTTTTATGTCGAAATTTGGCCCCCAAAATTTTTCGGGATCACATTACTTCCTTATACTACGTACAAGGAAGTAAAAATGGAAAGTTAAAATTAACCTCTAAATGTAATGCGATTCAATTCACCAATAGCAGAAAACAGTTTAGAAACCTCTACATACATAAAAATAGAATTAATTGCACCAGAATCCGCAATTACTTGGGTGTCATGATTGACTCCCGTCTGACATCTAAAGCACAGTTGCTTCATGTCCGAAACAAAATGGTTGGAGCAGCAAAAGAAAAAAAAAAAACCTAGAGAAGTTGCTTTTACAAAATAAGCTCAGCCGTCAAAATAAAGTAAAATTATATAAGCGCATAGTGCTTCTTGCAGTGACTTATGCCAGCCAAATCTGGGGATATGCGGCCAAAACCAATTTAGATATATTATTACGAAAACTCAACGCAATTGACCACAGAGGCATTCCTTCCTTTAGAAAAATTGTCCATCAGATTGGTGAAAATATCTTCACCAATTCGGAAATGTTCCGAGCGAACTATTGGCTGAGCTGCCAGATTACGAGTTCCGAGAAGAAGTAAACTATAAAAGACCCACGGCGGTCTAACTCTTAAATACCGACTAAGAACGTTATAACCATTATTCTAAGTACTGTTTTTGGGTCACGTAATTGACATCGTTTATTTAAAGCTACCTAATACTCTTTTGGATCACAATAACACAA
Organism: Cheiracanthium punctorium; assembly: GCA_038373885.1. Lineage (NCBI taxonomy): Eukaryota > Metazoa > Arthropoda > Arachnida > Araneae > Cheiracanthiidae > Cheiracanthium > Cheiracanthium punctorium. The sequence continues at coordinate 147,788 of JAWZYV010016091.1, read as the reverse complement.
ATAAAGTACTTAGTTGAAAAAAAAACATCAAAAACACTTTTTTGTCAATATTTTCGCATAAACTACTCACCAAGATGCATAACTGCTATCGAAATTGGATGAGATTACGCCTTGTGACCCTGCTGTGCAGGAATTCTTAGAAGTCTTGTCGATTTTGTCTTGCCACTCGGGATCTGCCATTTTAGAGAAATTACTTGGTGAATTCACTCGCAGTGAACTGCTGCTGTGTCCAGTTTGCGGTATGCCTACATTTGCGATACATTCTGGTGGTGGGTTTCTAAAGAATAAAAAAAAAATAATAATCATGCACATTGGAAGCTATGTTTTTACAATCATATTTACTCTATTGATACTAAGAAATGGCATTAATATTATTTTATTATTTCAGTGCTCATCCATCTCACAGGGAAAGGTACATAGTTATTTTCTACCATCTGACGGAGTTAACTTGTACGAAATCTAAACAAACGATACGAAATGTAAACAGTCTGGAATAACCCCGCTATCGTGTTCACGCACACACACACAAACACATATACATACTCACCGTGAAAATAGCATAAATGAGTTCAGAAGGCATTAAAACGCAGAAATACATCACAATCCCAAAGTCGAATTTTTCCGAGACTACACAATACTTTTCTTATATGGTGTGTGTTCGGAAAGTAAAAATGGAAAATCGCTTCGTTCATGACGTAATATTTGCATGACAAATACTGATTTGGGCTTAGATGCAGCTTTACGCCATTATTAGAATGTAGGTGCTTGATTTGTTTACATGGTTAATGCACAATGTTTAGTTGAGTCAAGATAGTTTACAATAAAACCGAAGGATGATGTGGAGGTATTTTTGAGATACATTTTTTCTCTAATGCCACAAACATACAAATTTCTAGTTCATACTTCATGCTCACGACATTAGCTGTTGAAAGATTCCACAGGAATCCTGTTCCTTAAAGAAAATACACTAAACGCTCTCATTTTAAATTATAGCTCCCTTAAGAACAGTACCTGATAGTGGCAGTTCTATAATGCTAATTTACAGCAATTTTTAAGGAAAATTGTATTTCAGCTAAAAATGAAATAGGTTCAATGATTAAGGCATTTGAAGCTTAAAATTGAATTTAATCTGAAGCTACACCCGTATTCATAACAAAATAATAATACATACCTGCTTTCGAACATTTGCTTGAAATTGGTGAGACGAGGATCTATGATCCCATTTTCTTGGCATAGGTCATTGTTTGATCTCCTGAATCGAGATAAACTTCCATCTTCACGATTACACCCATTTTGATGGCGCCTCTCGTATTGCGACATAATTTCCGAAATCTTCGCACGATCCACCTAATAAGAGAATGCTGAAGAGTGCATAAAATACTTAAGAGTGTACCACCGAGTTTCAGTTAGTACAAATCCCTTTCGAAGCAGTGAACTTTCAATCTTGATGGACTGTTCATTCCCGAGGCACTAATATACAGGGTGTCCCATAAATATCGACCAAACTCTGCAGAGCCAGATTCCTCGCTGGGAGTACATAAAAAATGTCCAAAGAACTGTACCTATACGATCCATAGTTTTTGAGAAAAATAAGGAAAACAAAATTTGACGTCACATCCGGTGCGAGGAAAACCAACTAGAAACATTAAATTGGATACTGGATTCCATGTGGGGGACTCGGGTTATGGCCGCTACAATCTGGCACCTATAGATTGCTTTTAATAAAAACGATTGAAAGAATTGATCTATTGAGTCCTAATTACAACAAATAGTGATTCAGTCCCTCCCCTTAGTGCTCTTGTATTTATGTGGGTACCAGATGGAACGTAAGCAGTTGGCCATTACACTGCGCAAGCATGCAAGCTTCAATATGCACGGTGGACATTTTGAACATTTTTATTAAAGCATATGCAAAAAAAAGAAAAAAAAAACTATGTTCATGATTCCAATAAAGGCTCTTTTCATGCACCGGAAATGACGTTTCTGCTTTTTTCTCGCACTTTTATTGAAAACTACGAGCCGTACATTTATGATTCTTTGTGCAGTTTTTATGTACTTCCAACGAGAAATCTGGCGAGTTTGGGCGGTATTTATGGGACACCCTGTATATATGTCTAAGCATAATGTCACAACTGCTCAAATCGAGTATAACAGCAATTCTGCAGGAAAAATAAAAACCAACGGCAGAAAGGCGCCGCCTAGGAATAAATATCGTACACCTTTTGTAGCTTGGTCAGCAACCTACGGCATGCTATGCAAAACTTCTGTTTTACTTATCCATAATTTATTTAGAACAGAAAAAAGAAGTCCACATAATGAGAAAATTTAACGAAGTGTTCCGTCCTAACAAGTCATTTTTCTCTACGTTTTAGAAATTGAACAAAGTTGCTGGTCCCTTTTTGAGAAATGACACACCCAAAAAACAACAATGATCACAATACCTGCATAAACCGAGCTCTTCAAAATACATACAGCTGTACGAAAGACAAATGGCAAGAGCTGAAACAGCTTTTGATATAGCTTATTCCTGAGAGAGAATTTTTCTTAGGAAAGCAGTGTTAAATCCTCATATACAGGGAATTCTTTTAAAGCCTGAGCACCCAGAAAATTGTGGTATATTCAAAATGATAAACGATGTTGTCGATGTCGAGTAAATAGATGAAGATCATCCAAGAGAATGAACTCCATTAATAATAAAAAAAATACTGATAGATTGGTATATTTCAACGTGGCTTAAATAGTGTCGTATTGTATTATTTCAGAAATCAGGCAGTAGATCAGTGGGCTAATCTCGGTTCCCGTTAGTATACCGAAAGTGAAGCACCACCGGTTTGGCAAATGCTTGGCAGGACGCACTACTTTCTCGACTGAGTCTGCTGTGGGCTGGATACTGTAAGATAAAGGACACGAAAGGGCTGTAGTGGCTTCACAGTCTTCCATGTACAAACGATTCCTCGGTGGTGCCAATCCAGGTACTAGGTCTCTCCCAGTGGGTACTGTGTTGAAAGATAAGAGACCATTCATAAGGGACAACATTGGCATGCCTGCTGGCACCAGCCTTGCCATATTTCTATCATTATTGCCATATTTTATTCATTAATATCATTTACTAGAAACTAAAACTCGGTGGAACACATGAGCTAAAGTCTTCAACTGTTCTACAGCACACAAGAATGCACAATGCACATACAGCTGTTTACGATACAGTTTCAAAATAACTTATGAAAACAGCGCTTCGAACAGAAAAACCAAGGTAGAAGCAGTATGTCTGTCACTAGAAACCCTGCCACCCATGTGGTGCAGTGGCTAACAAGTCATTCTACCGCACCATGGGTCCGTGCTCCATTTCCGGCTCCAGCTTTTATGTCGACTTGCCCGTTTCTCATAAGGGGTTACGATGGACGCCTATGGATTGTCCTCATGACCCATATTAGCGGTCTTAGTAATGCGAATTTTGGATGGTCAAGCGCTCGTACGAAAGAAAAAGAAAAAAGGCTGCCTGCTTTCTCATTTATAACTTTTAAGTGACAGTTCTCGAAAGTTGGAGAATTTGATATATTCGAGAATATTCCATACTTAAAATGTAATTCAATTGCGCAATGCATACGGGAAAGCAAACATTACAAACCCCATTATTGAAATAGCGCCCAATTTCACCAGGTTTGGAGATTTGTCGCTAAATATCACCAGATTTAGCGCCAAAAAGATGCTCCCAAAGCTGAACCAAGCTAACCAATATCGTCAGTATCTGGCGAGAAACCGCAAAACGTTATGTTATCCAATAAGAAATTCAATGATCAATATCTTGCATTCCAGTGAACCAATTTACATTTAAAAAAAAGTCATGTTTAAGCATTTGACGCGTAGAATATGAATCTTTTACTAAACTGAAGCCTAGAACAGCATATCACCCCAAAAATCCGTAACAATATTTCTATACAGGATGTCCCATACTGGTGGTAACGGGCTTTAATTGCCATTTTATTCTTTATTTATTCTTTATTTATTAGAGATGAGTGGGCAGTATAAATTGAAAAATAGGCTCAAAATAAGGACGGAAATGGGATTCCGTTAAGAAAAAATTCCTCATTTTTATTTTTAAAAACTTACACATCTTAAATTTGTATACGACCTGCGTACAAAATAATCCAAGCTTGTAAAATGTGCCCCATACACTCATGAGGTGACTAAATTTGAGAATTATACTTTAAAAAGTGTCAGAGATATGAAGATAAATATATGCTGACTTAAACCACTTTTCAATGTATCTCGAAGGGAAAAAAAATCTCACCGAATGATCGCATTTCAGGGGTTGTACAGAAATTACGAAAGAAAATACTTTTTTTCACTCTACCAATAAACGTTTACATTCAAAATCACGTATAGTCTCCGATCATCTTTCTTTAAAGATATATCTGCGACGTTGTAAGACGAAAGGCTCGAATTTGGTACATCAACTCATGAGTGTAAGGGGCACATTTTTACTAATTTGTAATTGTTTTGTACGGGGGGGAGGGTCATATACAAATTTTAAAAGTGTAACATTTTGTAAGTGAACAAAAGGAACTTTTTCTAAACGGTGTTTTATTTCCTTCCTTATTTAATTTTTTTTTTACAATTTACACTGCCTACTTATCGCTAATAGAAAAAGAATTATAGCCCATTGCCACCTTTCTGGAAAACCCTCTACATAAAGTATATTAGTAAAGTATTAGCGCCAAAAAGATGCTCCCAAAGCTGAACCAAGCTAACCAATATCGTCAGTATCTGGCGAGAAACCGCTAACCGTTATGTTATCCAATAAGAAATTCAATGATCAATATCTTGCATTCCAGTGAACCAATTTACATTAAAAAAAAAGTCATGTTTAAGCATTAGCACCCTCTACATAAAGTATATTACAGAGCAAGTATACTGACCTTGAGCTCTATAAATACCTATGTTGTTGGCATACCGAAGGATCTGAAATTCTAAATCGTCCACTCTTAGCAAACAGTTGCCGAACCCTTCTCTAATAGTACCGAGAAAGTAGAAGTGTAACGAGATTGTTAAGTTATAAACCTATACGAAGGTTACAATTTTGGAATGTTTCAGGAGAAGGGCAGATAACAGGAAAAGAATGAACAAGAAAGAGAATTTAACTTTCTCTTCAACCCTGGGAATGTACTTATACCAGAGCTTGAAATCTGAGGTTAACTAGATTGAGTCATGCCTTCCTAAATTACTTATGAGATTTAATCAATTACTTATACTGACAGATAAAAACACTTCGCTTAAAATTACGCTTACTTTATGGTTGGTGTTATCATCTTGCCGATGAAAGGAAAACCGTTTCTCTCCATTCATTCGTTTATCTCTTGAAGAGCGGAAATGTTTGCTATTCAGATGTTTCTTTTCTCCTCGTCTGAATAAACAAAAAGGTTCATAGCTAGGAAAAACTAGGCCTTGAGGCTGAAAAATTGAACGAGCACCTTTTGCATTAAACTATTTTGTTGGTATGCACTCTTAAAATCGAACTTATAAGTCTTTGAATGCAATGAAATGCCCATTAGAAGCTCACGTTGAAAATGCATTCAAAATATGAAACTAAATCTTACTGCGAAAGAATAAAAAGATCTGATGTGATTACAGCCTCACTTACTTCCTTGTGCGTTTATAAAATTGTACACATTTTTGACACACGTCATTTAAACATACTAGGGTACCCAGCCAAAGATATAGGTAGGTATAACTTGACTGAGCATAACGGAAAAAACTTTACGCCTTCAACAGGGTTGCCAATTTAGCCACTTTGTGTCTAGATCTGGTCAACTGACAATTCTAAAGTATTTTGTAAATCGGAAATGAGAGTCAAAATGACTCAAAAAATACTTGCACGCAAGCATATTTCAGCAGCACAAGAACTTAGAAGTAAACGCCAATGAATAATTTATTTTTTTATATATTTTTCTCAGCTTGAAAATATTTTTAGCCTTTTCTAGCTACTTTCAACTTTTTCAGCCACTTTTCTCCGGCAGAGTTGGCAACACTGCCTTCAAACGGTACCCATTTAAGTGGCATGTGCAGAATAGTAGTTGCTTAATGATAACGACTATTTCAACTGTTTCAGGAAAATGTGTATTATAAAAAGTTCTCCAAGATAAATATTTTTCTTTGAATTTATTTAATATTTTAAAATAATGAAATTACTCGTCTATTTCACATCGACGGCCTCCATTGTAGTAACAGAAATGGGATGCGTTTCTGGCATTACACGATTAGGAACATTGAATGCACGATCTAACTATTCGTACATCTATGGAACCAGCCTTCTGCTCTTTAAACTCGCTAACCACCAAGAATCGCTTTGCGATTCTCTAAGGATCACTACTTGAAGCTCAACTAACTAGTCGTACAATTTTTCTACTTTTCCTAGATAATACGAGCAATAAGTGAAAGATAATTGCACAGGAAATGCAACGATAAGTTTAGTACAAATAAAAAAGTCCCATTTTATATTAGCAGAAATATTTTAAAAATTAAATGAACCTTGTCAATCATATACACTTTTAAAATGAAAAGCATAGAAATAGGATTTCAGATTAATCTCATCAACTTAACTCCATTTTATCGTTCGTTTCTATTAGATAACCTTGAAAACGATTCTTTAGAATTTTCTGAAGCTTTTCTGTCTCGTATTTGTGAATTTCTAACTTTTTAAAAAATTGCTTGACATAAACTAATTTTAAAGTTTTTTTTAAAAATAATAATAAAAAATATAATAATATAAACAACTTGCGAAAAAAAAACTTAAATTGATAATATTTACAAACGGACATTTACATGATGAACGTATCTTAAACTTTTATTGAATCATTGAAATATACATTCAGTGTTATTATTTAAAGAAATGAAAGAGATTTTTTCAAACTGACTACACACATCTGTTTACTTATTTTTTTTTATCAAGTTGGAAGGTGCAATATAATAATACCTAAGCCCTACTTGTCTTACTTGCTTTACTATTTTCAAAGTGCATTATAATCCTTATCTGTCTCACCCATTGTCACCTGTTTCATTATAGTGAAAACTACCGGGTGATCCAAAAGTCAGGACACACTTTAAAAATTTATAATTCGAAAACGAATCAAGATACAAAGATACGGTTTGCACCAAACGGATGGAAAAGAAACCGGATTTTGTGTGGCAACGAAACGAAAATAGTTCTGTTGGCGAACAACAGATGGCGCTATAATGTTTTATTTCACCAAAAGATGATTTACAAATGAAAAAATGTTGACAGCTTACAAGTCAGCTTAATTACAGTTAGTTGGTACTACCGTAAATTTTCAATGTGCTGCCCATCATTCAGAAGTACAGTTGTGAGACGAGTCACCACACCGTTCACTGCATTTAGTAGCATTTCTTGCGTTACGGTAGACACATTTTGGTAGATGGCATCTTTCAGTGCTGCTAGTGATGCCGGCCGTTCGCGGTACACTTTTGACTTCAAGAATCCCCACAGCCAAAAGTCACAGGGCGTAAGATCGGGAGATCTTGAAGGCCATGATTGATTAAAGCAGCGACTGATAATGCGATCCTCCCAAATGTTGAGCGTAACAGATGTTGCACAGGTCGAGAAATATGAGGTGGTGCTCCATCTTGCATAAAGGTGACTGTTTGAAGTGGCTTTCACGCTTGCAATTCAGGAATAATATTGTTCTGTAACAGAAAGTGTTTTAGAATCCGTCTGTGTGACTTCCTCGAAAAAAATGGACCAATTATGAAATCAGCAGTGAAGCCACACCAGACTGTCACTTAAGGCTGTTGCAAGTGTACCTCAACAAATGCATGTGGATTTTCTGTGGTCCACACTCGAAAATTGTGGGTGTTAACAGCGCCAGAAAGTGTGAAATGCGCCTCATCTGTCCAAAGCACATTGTGAAGCCAGTCGTGCTGCTCTTTCATTTTATTGAATACCCAATTGTCAAAATCTCGACGAGAGTCGAAGTCAGGAGGTTTCAGTTCTTGGTTATGTTGAAACTTATAGGGATACCGTTTCAAAGTTATTCGCAGTGCTCTCCAAACACTTCCGTACGACACTCCTGAGTGCCTCGCAACTTCTGGGGCACTGCTTTCCCAATGTGCAGAAATCGGAGACATGGATTGCACCGTCCACACGACTGTCGTAACAGCAGCGGCTGTTGAGGGACGACCACTTATTGCACGTGACGCCAAAGATCCGGTAGATTCAAATTTCTTCATCATTTTGATCAATGCAGAAGGCGTTATTGGTCCTTTTCTGCCTCGCATGCCCTTCATGTAGCGATATGCTCGCAATGCCGCTGTGGCACTTTCCGTATTCTTATAATAAGTTTGACTAACAGGGCTTTCTCAACTATGGACAGCATTTCCATGTGTATAAGCTGCGACTTCCATTACCTGCTCCAGTTGCTGCCTTTTATATCGCTTGTCGCTTTGCATAATCCTATATCAGAAATCCGACAGCGCCATCTGTTGGACATCAAGAAAACTATTGTCGTTTCGTTTCCACACAAAACCCAGTTTCTTTTTCATCCGTTTGGTGCAAACCATATCTTTGTATCTTGATTCATTTTCCAATTATTAATTTTTAAAGTTTGTCCTGACTTTTGGATCACCCGGTACACCATAATCCGTGCATTGCCCCTATTTATTTTTCTTGATTATGTTTGAAAATACATCATATGTCAGCTCTCTTTATTTTTCTTACTTCGGCATTTTGGAAAGTGTATCCTAATGCATGCGTGAATCACATTTGTTTTTCTTGCTTTAATATCTTAGAAAGTGCATCTTGATCCGTGCTTCAGCCTTTTAAATTGTAAGAATAATAGATGAGAGTCTCTCGAAAGCAAATTCTTTTACAGGTCGATAGACTAGTAATTGCGAAAGGAAATTTATCAACCTGAGACTGCTGCCAATTTTCTCTACAGAAATGAAGCTTTACTTTGTGATCCCGTACCGATTTAAAGTAATACTATTTTATCTTTGAAAGCCTGAAACCGTACTTAAATAAAATTCAGGTTTTGCAGTTGGAGACAAATGTTAATAAAAATGATCCTCATTTTTTTATGATTATAACTTAATCAAATTTAAATAAAGAAATCAGCATATAAATCTCACCATCCAATAAGGCTGACGAAAGTCAATTCCGCATAAGTCATACCGGTTCATTCTCGTGGCATTTCTGAAGTCGGCGCTCATGTCAGGAAAATTATAGCAGAAAGTCGGAGGGGCGTACCACCTCTGAAATGGGGGATAGCTGAAAATAGAAGTTCAATATTGTTTGATAAAGTACTGCAAAATACAAAATCTATATTATATACGGCATAGGTGTCAATGTAATATTATGTACAGATCAGCAATAAATATAAACGAAGATTCATTAACCATCTATAAAACGAGCTTACGAACCGAGAGATTAAAGTACTTGTGAATTTTCTGCTCATTAGGATTAATTCTTATATTCTCGCTCTACTTCAATATCCCACATAAAAATTGGAGAAACAAGTATTAAAAAAACATATAAATTTTGCAAGAGAACGCATTAATTATTCACAAAATCAAAGTCCGAAAACTAACCCCTCTGCTTGTACAGCAAAAATACACAACTAAAACGATAATTCTTGGGATTATTTTTCAAATAGTAATGCGAGCTTCTTTAGAAATGTACATAAAAGGAAAGTTTATAAGCCATATACAGTTTAGAATCTATATACATAGAAAACATACTTATCCATTACTACCGAAGAAAAATCAGAAAATTCACTAATGATAATTGATTTCAGTAGTCAACAGACCGTAGGTGGGAAGTATTTCACCATGCCTTTATAAAGGGTTAAAACACCGCGTATAAACTGAAAATGAAGAGATAGGGACAAGAACCAGTCATATTAAACCAGTTTCATCCAGGTGATTGAAAACTTATCCTGTAAAAAACATGAAAGGGGGGTGGTAAAGGAAACTAAGACTGTTCAGAATCACTTAGCAAAGTGAAGTCGAAAACGTCGCCTTATTGAACCTGTTAATAATTACTATGGTAAATGTATTAAATAAATTGTGAACTTTTTGACTATGGTTTATCAAAAATAAATGTATCTTTCACAGTGAGCACTTACTAAAACTGATAGTTTACTAATTCTATTTCATTTCACTGATGCAATTGTCGTAGAAAATTCCATTTTTTTATGGAAATGGATGAAGAAATTAGACAAACACTTCAACACTCCTTCCAATGTGATTGTGAATGGGTAGAAAATGATAGGTTGGAAATGAAAATGAAATTTCCAACATCACATTGCTACGGGATTCTGAAGTTTCTTAGTTCCTCCTAGCACCCATCGCATTCTTTTTTCTTATCTCGTACTTTCGTACGTATCTCGTACGTTCTGCTTTAGAGGTAGAGGTGAAAAGTTAGGACAAGCTTTTCAGGTTTACAAACAACGTCAGTACGTCAAAAGTTGCCAAGGTTAGCGACTTTAAAGTGAACGTTGCTGCTGACGCTTGCGTATGAAACATTAAACATCTGGCCAGCTAGGTCGAAACGTGGTGTTACGGCCAATTATCTGAGCGAAGGATCTAGGCCGATGGGGGTAGGATTGCCGTCCGTGGGGGACTTTCTAAGGAATCCTAACCCGTATTTACGCGAGAAAACCACGGAAAACTCTAAACGGTTAGGTTGGCGGACGCGACCTGGTTTTGAACCAGACACCTCCTATCTTCCAGTTGAGAGAGCAAGCGCGTTCAGCCATTGGTCGGGCGACCAGCTAGGTAGAAGTTATCTGCAAGACAGTTATTGGGTCATTCTGATCTTAGAAAGTATATTTTCACGTTTACCATAGACGCCCAATTCAAATGGGAGCAATGAAGAGCTCTTGTCCCCACTGCTTACGCTTGGCTTAGATAGAAATGTTGCAGTATAGTGGATCGTTTTGTTTTGTTTAACCTAAAGAAAGGTATTCATGTATCAGCAACAAACATAGAGATATGAATACAAGCAGATGACATTAGCTATCTTCAGCATTGGCCGAAATGAAGTAACTGTGGTGGTCTGAGTATGGCGGATCATTTTATTCGTTTCTTTTTAAATAACAGTGAAAGATGCACGATTCTACGGATTAAAAAGTAAATATGCACAATTATATGTCCTAAATACAAACAATAGTCCTAAATACAAAATCTCAGCATTATGCAGTTAAAAATTTTACAGTTATGTCAAATATGTAATTATTTTTAGCGCAAACTTTGGCGACATTACTTCTTTAATATTGAAACCGTCATAGAATAACAGTCATATTTCAATGTGATCTCAGAAATATGACGGATCTGTTACAGTTTCAGCTTCACTCCAGATAGCTAATGCCGTCTTCTTGTATTCATATCTATATGGAAACAACGATACTAACAACAGCAGACAGAGAAGTGTTAAAATTAGATGTCACAAATACATCAGTAGGTATCATTAATGTGTCAAAATATTATAGTATGAACAAGGTAGTATACTTACTTTTATGTTAAATCAAGTTTTGAGGTATATCAAAAAGCGTCTGGAAAATGTTTATTAGTTTAAAAGATGAAAAAATCTACATTTTCATGAAACTTTCAGCTTAATCTTTAAAGTGTTATCTCTATTACGTTGTAGATAAAACATGCAGAACTTACTTTGCCATTTCTAACTCCTCTAGAAGCATGTGTTCCATACTTCTTCGAGCCATTCCCCTTATGACTGAGTCAGACACTACGGTGAATATCAGAAAAAGGTGAAAACAAATTACATTATAGAAAGGCATGCTACGTACAAAGCTAAACAATTCAGTTAGATACGGTTGAAACATGGCTACTTTTCATTCTGTGAGGTACTACGAGGCCGAAAAATTAAAATTAAGAACAATCACGATTGAGACAATCACAGAAACACAAACGTTTCTAAATCCCATATGCTAATAGAATCTGAACTTTGTAGTTTTGAAAATTCATACTTAACCTCTGAATTTTTTAATCACACATTTATAATCGAATGAGACATTGTGAAAAAAAAAAAGGATTTCATTCATTATAACATCGCTTAATCTTTTAAACTTTTATACAATGTATATGTTCATGTGTTCAGAGAAAAGGAGCATAAAAGAAATAATATATATATATATATATATGTGCTTTACATAATACAGAAATCCTGTAGTGACAACCAACCACGACTAAAGTTGGCCGCTTTTACATAATGAATTTGCTAAGTCATTTCAAACTACTGTAACATACATTAAAAGCTGACTAATGTAACAATTTTTTTATGCAGCATATTTATACGCAAAATCGTTCTGTTTCATTCTTAAAAGATCATGCTAAAACTTAAGTTGAAATAATGTATTTTTGGGATATAAATGTCAGATATCAGAGAAAACAAATTTTAGAAGTATATACTAAAAAATTATACGAAATATTCTTTTTTCAGAAACTCTTTTTAACCATTCAAACAGAAATCGGCATGATAGGCAATATAAACAACTTCATTGTTTTTAAGTCGAGTCAGATACTAAATCGGTTTTGAAATTATAACTTTTGTTAAAAGGAAATCCCTCCAAAATATTTTTTGGCCTTATTGCTTGATCATATCGCTAAGACATACTACTTGATCAATCAGCTAGATCTTTCTTTGTGTATAGTATTGAAACGAGAAATTCTCACCATAGCTGAATGAGTAATGCACTGAACATGGTAGATGGCTGAAATTTAAAGGTCCCGCGTTCGGGCCTACTTCGCGGCTGACGATCTACAGGTCTGGAGAAGCTCCTCGTGTAGCCTCATAATACAAAACAAACAAACAAATCCATCAATTTCAAACAACACATTCAATAAAAATTGCAGCATATCTAGAACAATTCCAAGACACAAAACGCACAAAATCGAAAATAAAAATCAATAAAACATGACGAACTTTTAAAAACTGTTTTAGATGCGCTCGAGGCATATCTGCTAAAATACGATTGCTCACATTTGATCTTTTATTTTTGCTTTCAACTGAATGTCAACTTACACATTAAAAAGTAATAAAAATTGATAATGTGATACACTTTTTTCTCGAAATCAAGATTCTTAGTAAAATACAGTTACATGCAATACACAAAAATATAATCAAGCATAAAAAATTCATACCATATTCATCGTTGAAGATAGTTAGAAATCCTAAATAATGTATATCAGCAAAAATATGTATTTAGATCAAGACAATAACATACACTGTATTTTGCATAAATTCAGGATGAAGGTTAGGCAGTTTATCAGCAATCAGCAAATTGTAGTCTCGCATATTTTTTTTTGTTACACTTAACCATCTCTGTAATTTCTTTTGATTTCTGGTGATTAATGTAACTAATCTGGTATCGTTTTGCATTTACTTTTGCCATGTCAATTTTTGTACTTCGTGACACTTCAGTGATATGGAGAAAAGTACATCACTACACAGTATAAACAGCTTGTAAACAACTAGAGAAAAACACTACAAGAGTAAACAAAACATTAAAATGAAATCATATTTTGAAATTTTCGGAGTCAGCAGATTTCAGATAAAAATAACATATCAGGTTTGCGTGATTGATGATCAAGTAGTAGTAGTTGTTGTTATTGTGAACATGTATATCGGATTTGTGTGCTTGGCTCGAAAGCCGCTTATAAATCTACGTCAGAAGGACAACACAAGGAGGGGGGATCTCCGTAGGAGTGTTTTTAAGGGGTCCTAACTCGTATTTACGCTAAGATTCGAAAAAAAGCACGAAAAACTCCGAACGATTACGTCGACGGACGCGCGATGGGACCCGAACCCGTCAACTTCACACTTCGCCCGTCTACCATTTCCAGTGACATAACCACTGTGCCATGATGAGGCAGCTGATCAAGTAGTCAAAATACTGGTCTTTTTGTTCCTAGAGTCTTACAGGGTTCGTAAGAGTCCTGGATTTGCTAAAATTCCGAAATTTTGAAATATTGTCCTAGATCTCATATTTTAGAAGTGACCCTGTTTCTTATAAAATACGGAAAGAAGCTCTCTCGAGTATCACAAATAGTAGGGCAGTTTAGAGCAATTTTTTCAAAATTTCGGAATTGTAGCAAATTACGCCCATATTCACTGTCTATCGCGACCGCCGGTTTACAACAAAAATCGCAAATGGTATTCATTTGGTATTGAAATGGACCATTTGATAGTTCGACCGAGCGTTTGCAGAAAACCCGCGATCAATAAAGACAGTGAATACGGACATTAAGGACTGTTTCGAACCCTGGACTTACCCACAGTTTCCGGAATAAATATATAAGCATTTGGAAAAATTCCGTTCTTCTTGTCATACATGATTTCTGACATACCTTAACCCATTTGTGCCTGGATATTTTTGCGACTTTCTTCGATTTTTACTGATAACAGAAATAATAGATAAATTTCTGACCTCAACTTCTTGAACAAGGGATGATTTCTTTTAAAATCATTATGCATAAAAATCGAAATATCAACATCCTACTTGGTCATGTTAAAATATTTTGTAGAGTTGAGGCTCAATACTCATGAATAAAAGCTAGGAAAAATAAATAACGTTTTCGACTAATAGCGAAAATGCCGTCCCAAAAAAGGGACGCTAGGCATAAATGGGTTAAAAATACGTTGATAAATATTTGGTAGAATGATCGTACAAATACAAGCGACTTGTGTATCCTGTTTACTTTCTTTTCAGTTTCCCGTTCCTGGCTTCAGGTGACTATTTCCACTGATGAAGAGCAAAAAAGTTTTTGCTCGAAACTGTATTGCCGTTCAAGTAAAGTTTCTGGTGTTATTTTACAAAGCTTTTATTATTTTATTTCTCGTTGGAAAATGATAAAAAAAGAGAATGGTGTTGAAAATGCTTGCTTTTCAAGGGGCCGACATCGATCATAAAAATACAAAAGCATTAGAGAATTCTCCGGTTTTTGTTCTACGATTAATGAATTTCATTTCCACAAAATGCTGAAGAAGGGGGTTGGGAAGGGACTTGTGGTCATATTTGGACATTTGGAACAGAGAGTTATGGATATCTTTTTTTTTTTTTCCAATGACGGGCCTCTGCCTTGGAGACATTGGTTACTACTAAGACAGGAGTTGTTGGTCTCTTTATTATGGAAGCAGGTAGTAGGTGGACCAAAGAAGTCCGTATGAAGGGAAGGACACAATGACAGACAGGCCCTGTCGGGAATCGAACCCCGACCGCAGGCAATTGAACCCGAAACCGTAGTACGGCGCGTTTTCTATCAAACAATCTGGCCGGCTTATCAAGATCTATGGATATTCTCTGGCCTTCACCTGCTTTTGCACTCCAAAAGAGGCGCACGGACATTTCCTCATTGGTTAGATTCGGCCTTTAGATGGCGTATCTAAGTGCTGGAACCAATTAAGTGAGCATCCGCAGGCCTCTTTGGATGACTCAGCGCAGTCCACAAGCAGGCCCGGTAGAATCACGATGGCCACGCACAAGACCATCCCCACTTCAAAGTACAATCCACATCGCAATATTTAAACACACGTATCCATCCATGGGCCAACGGGATTTGAATCCGAAACCAAACCGCTCGCAAAGCGACGAACAACGACAAGTGTGTAGACCCGCGCATCTCTCAGCCCTCCCTACCCCCCCCCCTTATGTCATACCATTGATCTACATGCTAAGCTGGATTCCTGCCTTGATCCCATATTTTTAGCCGTCTGGGCGAGGCTTTGTTGTTGTTGTTGTTGCGAACATATTTATCGCAATTGTGTGCTTGGCTCGAAGCCCGCTTAAAAATACTCGTCGGGAGGACAACACAAGGGGGGGGTTACCTCCGTGGGGGTCTTTCTAAGGGGTCCTAACCCGTATTTACGCTAAGTTTCGGAGAAAATCACGGAAAACTCCGGTTAGGTTTACGGACGCGAGATGGGACCCGAACCCTGGACCTTCACACTTCGTCCGTCTACCATTTCCAGTGACATAACCACTCTGCCATGGTGAGGCTGGGCGGGGCTAAAATCCCCCAAACGGTGACAAACAGATATTCATAGCTGCCGACATGTAAAGAATATAATTAATTACTTTTTGTAAACAGTAAATTTTTGAATAATTTTTCGAAATAATAACCAATCCACATCTTTAACGCTGAAATTTTACTACTTTGTGAAAAGGGTACAAAAAAAAAGGGTTGTGAAAAGGGTTAAGTGGTTTTTCACAGACCATGACTTTCTGCAACTTTTTCTGTTTGCCTGTTTACGTTTAACGATGGCTTCAAATATCACAAAGTTGACTGTTATCAAGACAGGAATCCAGTTTAGCATATATATCAATGGGTCATACTTTCTCGAAATTGCTTGGGAGAGGAGGTATACCAGCAATGCAATCTAATGGGCGACGAAAAAGTCTCGAACATTGCGTGCCACTTCCGATTATCGCATTATTCTTTTGAAGTATGACCACTGGAGAGCTCTGAAGGTACTAGAGGATAACGGGCCCCAACACCTCAGATATATAGCTCGCTATTCGTGGTCAATGTACCGACAACGTGCGTACTAGAAGACAGCAGAAGTTCCAGTCAATACCCAAAACCGTAGGTGCAGGACCAGATTGGCAATGCTGAGCCAAGGCTTGCCAACCCTTCGGTTCTCAAGCCTTGGCTCAAAGAGTAAAACCGAAAATTACGAGTCCCGTCGCATGAGACGGGATTCCCAAGGTGTTGGTGCTGGTCCCTCATCGGACCGACCCGCTGACCCGCTAGTCCTCAACTTTGCCTGCGACTCTTGCTTAAAGTCTTTTGCGACGAAAAGAGGGCTTGGGGTGCACATAAGATCAAAGCACCCCGAGGTCGCCAACGCCAACATCAATGTTGAGCGTATTAAAGCTCGTTGGACCGATGAAGAGGTCCGCATGTTGGCTCATGATGAGGCGAAGATGGTCAAGCAGGGGATTAAATTTGTTAACCAGGAGCTTCTCTCCCTCCACCCCGAGCGTACGCTCGAAGCAATTAAGGGTAAGCGGCGTCAAGCTGCTTACCGGCGCTTGGTGGAGGAAATACTAACATCTATGAGAGACTCCTCCCCTGCCTCTGTCCACAGCTCTCCTACCTCACCTGATCGCAGGGGATCTTCCCCGCCCCAGCAAAGCGCCATGGGGTTAGATCAGAGTGCTGGCGAGGGCTCGTCTTCCATGAGCGACCTCATTCCGGTCCAGGCGTCCTCTACAAGAGGTAGCCCTACACTTCGGACACTTAGTCTCGAGGAGGAGGGGGCCCTCCGGCGGTTGGAAGAGGTACTAACATCTTTACCCCCTTCCGTTGGAGCGTTTTCTGAGATAGAGTATTTAAGGAGGCGATGACTTTGTCTAAGTAAGCAGGCTTGTCTTGCTGAGTTGGAGGCGGTTCTGCGGTCGGTCTTCCCACCACCACCGCAGTCTGGACCCAAATCAGTTAAAAGGGCCAGGACTCAACCAGCTGGCGCTATCTCGAAACGTAAGGCGAGGCGTATTGAGTATGCGAGGGTGCAGAACGGTTATACAAAGAACCGTTCTAGGCAAATCAAGAGCACCCTCAATGGTGACGGTGGTGATTTTAAAGTCACCAGGGCCTTCGCGGAAGATTTCTGGAAGTCTCTGCTTACTCAGCCCGTCTCCCCTCTTCCAAGTCTACCTGCGGTTGACTATGGTGGCCAAAAAGTGTCTATAGCGGTACTTTGGCGTCCCATAGTCTACGATGAGATCAAGGCGAGCTTTCCCAGGAGCTCGTCGGCCGCAGGTCCTGACCATGTCACACCAAGGATGTTGAGAGCATTACCCTGGGAGTTCTCAACTTCTCAAGTTCTCAAACTTCTCAACTTGTTCCTTTCGTGTGGCGAGCTCCCTGCAAATTTGCTAACAGCCAGGACTGTGCTCATTCCAAAGAAAAGCGTAATTTCCAGTCCTGGGGAACTGAGACAAATTACCATCTCTAACGGTCTCGTAAGGCTCTTTACAAAAGTCATGAGTACACGGGTCAAGGATGAGATTCATCTCGACCCGAGGCAAAGGGGGTTCCAGCCTGTAGACGGGTGCATGGACAACTCGACCGTCCTCGACCTTATTCTATCTGCAAGGCGGTCCGAGATTCGGTCGTCCTTTGTTGCATCCGTCGACCTCCAAAAGGCCTTCGATTCCATCGCTCATGAGGCACTCCTGAAGGTTCTGGAGTACGCGGGACTGCCGGCAATGTTTGTTAGGCTTGTGCAGTCCCTGTACCTGCAGGCGGGTACAGTGCTTCAGTTCTCTGATGGGTGTTCTGACCTAATACACCCGACAAGGGGGGTCAGACAGGGAGACCCACTAAGTCCCCTGCTCTTTAATATGGCAATCGATGTACTCCTAAGGAGCCTGCCCGAACATCTGGGCGTTCCCATTGGCGGTAAAATTGTCAACGCTGCCGCCTTTGCTGATGACCTGCTTCTGTTCGCAGAGACGAAGCGGGGCATGCAGGAGCTCTTAAATGTGTCAGTAGGGATCCTCCAGTCACTGGGCCTGAAGGTAAATTTTACAAAGTCCTTCACCATTTCTTTGGTGCCCAGTGGGAAAGAGAAGAAGGTAAAGGTCGTTAAGACCGACCTTAAGGTTGGCAATACTCCTCTCCGAGCCCTTGGGGTAGGGGAGGAGTTTACTTATTTAGGTGCCACCTACTCTGCCACTGGGAGGGTCCTAGTGTCTTTACTGGAGGACTTAAGGGCAAAATTGGAGATTCTAACCAAAGCACCTTACAAGCCACAACAACGGCTATTTGCCCTCAGGTGCTATCTCTTGCCAGGTGTCTATCATAAATTAGTATTGGGGCGCACAAATTTGGGGTGCCTCAAGAGGGCGGACATCCTGGTAAGAAGATACGTCCGAAGGTGGTTAGATCTCCCCCATGATGTGCCGGTCGGCTTTTTCCATGCAACCGTCAATGACGGGGGACTTGGAATTCCATCTCTGCGGTGGTTGATGCCAAGATTGAGGGTGAGCCGCCTAGAGAAATTTTTAGCCCTATACACGAACGGCCTCCCCGCTGGCGGGGACCGGAATTTTATCACTTTACAAATCTCTAGGTGGCGAAAATATATGTTTTACAATGGCATCTCCATCGGATCTAAGTCCCGGGAGCAAAACATGTGGGCCCAACGTCTACATGAGTCCACAGACGGACAGGCTCTTAAAGAGGCGAGTCTTGTCCGTAGCTCCCAGCTACGGCAAGCTGGATAAGCGACGGCACTAATATGTTAACTGGCAGGAATTTTATAAGATGCGTTAAGGCCCGAATCAATGCGCTCCCTGCCAGGAGTCGAACCTCGCGCGGACGCCCTTTGAAGGAAAGGAGTTGTCGGGCCGGGTGTTCCGCGCAAGAGACACCGAACCATGTGGTGCAGATCTGCCACAGGACCCACGGGGCCAGGGTTAAGAGACATAACCATCTGTTCTCTTATATTGAGCGCTCAATGGTCAATAGTGGGCATGAAGTAGCACTCGAACCTATATATCGCTTGAGTTCGGGTGACTTGAAGCCTGATGTTGTGGCCATTAAAAATGGTGTGGCGACCATAGTGTTGACCTCGGTGGGGCGCATTTGCAAAAAGTGGCTAAGTATTCCAGCCACGCGCTCCTCTCGAGTGTCAAGTCCCTCACAGGTGCGCACTCCGTTCGGGTAACCTCTTGTACCCTGAACTGGAGGGGCATCTGGTCGCAACACAGTGCTGATGAACTTCTTAGGTTCGGTATACTTCGTCGTAGAGACCTACGCGTCATGGCGAGCAGAGTTTTGCAGGCGACTTTTGAGGGCTTCAGGCGGTTCAGTAGTATGACCTCCCGGGTTATCCCCGGGGCGATGAGGGGAAGGAATGGTGTTGGTTGACCAGCGCCAAGCCCCCCAGTGGGCTTCGTAGTAGAGTGACGACTGCTCCCTGTTTTTGTTATGTTGTTTCTTATTATTTCTTTACCCTTTGTTGTCAAAGTTGGGATGGAAAAAAAAAATAAGAGTTCAGAAGTTTCTCACAGCGGGGTCGACCATCATGGTGTTGAAGGCAGAAGTGGGATTCGTCATCAACAATAATAGCGTTCCATTCGGTTATCCATGACCACCGTTTCCCCCATCACACCATTGTCGACGCAAACGCCTGTGAGTTTGACTCAAACGCAGCTGGAGATTCAATTTGTACGACGGACGCCAAATAGTACGTGCGGACTACGATTGCTGAGCAAAAAACCAAGTTGTTGTGATACGTTCAGGGACCGATCTACACACTTGGGGGCCCAGGGCACAGACATTTTTGGGGGCCCCCTGCACAAAAATATTTCGCAGTATATTACTTAATTAAATTGAGTTAAAACCATTATCATTTCTAAGTTAACCATAAGTAAACATTTGCAAATCAGTAAAATGTCACAACAAAACAAATACTTCTTTTATGAATTCTTCAGTTTTGAAATGTTCATGGGTATTACAGTCATCACACACTTTAGAAACGATAAAAGGAGGAGCATGCTGAGGTGTTCTATCGAATTTGCGTAAAAAATGGATAATTTTTAACGTTACAAGTTACATTAAATAAAAAATTTTGAATATTTGTGGTGAAATGAAGTAAATAATCAGAAATTTTATACTTGAGAGATAATTTTAGTGGTTATTATGATTACATAAAAGGAGGTTTTGGGGCCCCCTAGAATTCGGGGGTCCAGGGCAAGTGCCCCGAATGCCCTGCCTTAAATCAGTCCCTGGATACGTTTCGTGATGTGGCACAACGATCCATCACTGACATGCCTCTATAATTGCCTCTCATTATGCATAGTGATGCGACACGTTGGGTGCAATGAGCCCCGTTTCGTCGTTTGTGCTTCGACTTTCCGCTACAGCTGTCTGCTAACTATATGCGTGATTTTGACAAAGGGTACTAAGCATTTCTGCCAGCGAATGACTTAAAACTTTCCCCTTATGCCATCTCCCAATGAATTCTATCCTTCTTGATTACTGTTACCTTACAAACAAAAGCCTACGTGTAATGACTCCGGCCTGTACCACTCTTTTTGAAGTAACAACAGTAAAATAAATCTTTCACTGGTAATACTCCAGAAAGATTTGAAAGGTATGCTCAACAAAAATAAAATCTATAGCTTTGGTATGATCCTCTTGAAGTTTCCTAGTTATGTAAAAATATACAGAAAAAAAAAATGCTTTCCCTTAAAAAATCTCAAAAATTCATACGTGCACTGATTTTTTAAGCAATTTTTCGCATTTCTTAGTTTGTTCAATACCTGGTGGTGTAAGGATAATGAAAAAGTTCAGATGTCGTAAGTGAGATCTACGTCATCTTGATATAAGAAGCTATAAAATACGATTGGAACTCAATTAGGTAACTTCTAATGTACATAATCAATTTGCAGTCAATCGAATGCACTATTTAAAAGATATCGTACTTTCAAGAACTTACTTCTATAGGATATAATGTATAAGAAATAATTTTTGTAGCCCTGTAAAAAACTATATGTCCTATAGACACTAATATTAATACCGGTCATGCGAGAGTGGTCTGTACTATGCACCAAATTTGAAACCAATCTAAATCACCGATTATGAGCTGTCGCGTTCAGTCACATACACACGCACACACATATGTACATATATATATCACGCTAAAAATAGCGTACATGAATTCAGATGACCATTGTACATGTTTTCAGATTAAAAATGGGGGGTACTTGCGTATTATTCCGGCGGTCCGCCAAGACCAGCGATTTTTCGCCAAGATAAATGCTGGGCACATGAAATCGTTTAGGGTTTGGAATACGATTGGCAACAGTTTGCCATCCCATTTGACGAAAAAATAGTTTAGCGGGAATGACCTCCGGGATAATACGTAACTACCAAAATGGGATTTTACTTACATACCTTATTTTTAAAACGGAGAAACAAAAGGCCGGATGATTTCAGAGGTTTTCACAAATCATAAGCACAAAGATTGCCACAATTAATTGTTTGTCGCCCTATTAGAGAAGAACTGGATTAAACTAATAGGATCCTTCCGGGTTATCTTAATATATACTAAGTGTTGTGGCTATCGGCAAATTTGAAGACTTCTCGTTTTATAGCAACCATTTTTGGTACGTATTATCCAGGCGGTCTACCAAGACGAGCGATTTTTCGCCAAGATCAATACCCGACACATGAAATTATTGATGGTTTGGCATAGGATTAGCAACAGTTTGCTAGAACATTTGACGAAAAATTAATTTGGTGGGAATGACCGTGGGAATAATGCGTAAATACCCTATATTTTATTTTCGACATAACTAACATACATTTTTATTGCCCTGACTAAATATGTGCTGGATTTACCTGACTTGTTTAATTGGCTTCTAGGCTAGCTTTTAGTCTTGTAACTCAGATAACAGGTTCGAGCAGTTAAAACTAATGGCAGTTACGAAAAAAGCTTAATTTGTTAATAATATTGAAATCTTACACTGCGTAAGAGACTTACTAACGTATGTTTAAAGGTAAAACATATTGCCCATTGAAACAAATATCGCTGGTAGTTGTGGATTACACTGGCATGTGAATTTTAGTGGCTACTATAGCTAATAAGTAGCAATTTATTATTTTTTTTTTGAGCAGCCGGTTATTTTGTAAGAAAAACACGGGGAAAATTCAGCCTGATTCTATTAGTAAACTACAATTTATAAATAGTGAGTGCAATGGAAATCGCTTTTATAGATAAGTTTTCTTTTTTGTTGATTAAAAGATAATACTTACCGCAGATATTAATATTCCGTAATCTGAAAATCCATACCTCAGGTTCATATAACTGCGTAAACAAGGAAACAAATTCGTATTTCTACTGCATTCTAACAAAATTTTGGGCATACTTCATAAGAACTTCCGAAATTTTAAACTCTTATGTTCACATATGCTAGCAGCGTTATATTCGGTAGATACTGGAATATAAATAATATTCACCAGAAAAGAGCACATGATAGGAGATATTCTCTGACATACGGTATTGCAAAAAAAGCGATTTTGTTTTAGTTTTAAACGTGACACTCGCGAAGGATCATACTGTCGTAACCATGGTCATACAGCTGAACCTCGGTGTTTGTCATCACACGAAGTATTTGACGGAGTTCATTGCCGGAAGTTTAACAAATAAATTGTGATAT
Organism: Cheiracanthium punctorium; assembly: GCA_038373885.1. Taxonomy (NCBI): domain Eukaryota; kingdom Metazoa; phylum Arthropoda; class Arachnida; order Araneae; family Cheiracanthiidae; genus Cheiracanthium; species Cheiracanthium punctorium. The sequence continues at coordinate 124,587 of JAWZYV010016091.1, read as the reverse complement.
AATCTCTCTTTGGATAAGAGCTTTAACGGGGAATGAGGTTAATTCCTACTTTACAGTGCTTCTTGGCGCGTTTTCAAAAATTGCCAATTTGGCGCATTTTCCCGTCTTGTCTTAGAAAACAAATAAAAATCGCCAAGATTACCGCATTAAACTTCTTATTGCCTCGTTGGCTAAGAAGCACCATATACTAGAAATCAACCAGAAAGGTTGAAATGATTGTGTATAATTCTACACAGTAAAGTGGATATGTTTATTTTACAGTAGTCAATAAAGTGACATCATAAATTAAAAATTGTGCGAGATTCATAAACTCTGCCACTCAGTTTAAAATCATATTCGCAATTTGAGTAATTCTAAATAGTTCCTCGAAATTGCACTGTTTGATAGTTTTCATGAGATTAAATCATGGAGTCTTTAAATATTTAAATTGTTAACATCTTGAATATATGCCACCAAGGCGAGATAAAATATGTCGCGGGGCTAAATACGACAATCTGACAAGAATGATGTGTAAGAATGTATGGAGAAATGTTTTAATGGCAACCATAATGGGAAATGGCTATGATTATGATCATGCGTAAATTGTCAAAGGAGCATCAAAGAATGAAAAGTCGCCATTGATGGCAAATTTGCAAGCTGTTTCTTTAAATTAAGCATTTAATGGGGAGAAACGAGACAGATAGTATAAGTACACAATATACCGTGTTAATAATTATTTCGTGAAATTAAGTCTAATATTCATTTATAAACAAAGTCCTCTTATAATTAACTAAAACGTTTAAAAAAATACGTTTCATTAATATATCCCTTGGTAGTTTCAACAGAAAAGACTACTTGAAGGTTCTTCCCGAATTTATTAGTTTAGGGGGCTAATTCTTGCAAATCGGAAAGCGGAATACATTAAGATCCACAACCACCGTGACAAAAGGAATTCTTTTTAAGTGAATTCTAAAAGGAGGAGGTTATCAATCCGTCGAAATCTTTAAATTTTTATATTTCTTCACAGTTTACTGTCATGTGGACCTACTTCAAAGACTTTTTTTTCATTGGAATGGGAATAGCTTTGATGTTGCCCGATACTAATTCTTTATACAAATTCTTTGATTGATATCATCATCAGAACATATTTATGCGAACATGGATATGTTTGTTGCCAAATAATTTTCCAAAACGGAATCCAGCTTGGCAATACTCTTCTACATTTGCTAAGAAATAGCCAAAAATGCTATTTTGCAATGGGAATAACATGTAATTATGGTGAATTAGGTCGAGATACAAGTGAAACACAATTCGGGCGTTTTCCGCGTCGAACAGGGGAAACTTCGAAATATATCAATGTTTCTTATTCAAGTGAAACGAAACAGTCGTGTTGCGATCACGTGACAGCGCGATAGGTGTGCTCATTGGAAGCACTCTGGGGACTGAACTGGGAACTGGGGACCTAAAAACGTTCGATTCGAACTCGATCGCGCGCCTTTCACTTGAATCTCACCCTTAATTTGAAGTCGGTTTTCGTTTTTACTTTCCGAACATGTAGTATGTAAGGAAAGTATTGAAATCATGAAAAATTCTACTGTGAGATTTTGTTGTATTTACACTTTTTGAGGCTTTTGAATTCATTTGTGCTCCTTACGGTAATGTATTAAATACGCCATTACATACATGTGTGTGGGGTGTGTACGTGTATGAGAGTGAACACGATAGCCCCTAAATGGTGCAGTTTAAAATGTGGTATATCCCTATACTGTTAAATGTGGAATGTATGTATGCATGTGTATATGTATGTTTGTCTGAGCAATCTCGAAAACGGGTCCAAGGATTTTTTTTAATTTTCGTACCTGAGGGGGGTTTCGGGTCCCTGGAAACGATTGAGCTAGCTCACGTGACTGAAAAAATACTCTAAACAGCTTAAAACGTAAAATTGTAGTTTTGGACGTTAGCGCCATCTATTGATCGTTTCGGAAACACAGTTGATGCGATCTTCGTAAAAGGAACGCTCAAATAAGTTCGGTATATAATAGAAGAAATTATTCTCGCAACAAAACAAAATAAATGGAACTTTATATCCAAGTCAGAGTTTGACCCGCAACTTTTCAAAGGTTGCCCATGCCTGGCCTAAGGAATAAATAGGGTGGCTGAAATCTGATTACTAAGATGTTTTCTAATAATTTTTCAATTATAATTGAGCCGTGGATTAGATTGTGTTGCTTTGTGTTGTGTACTGTTATTGAACTAGAGGATAAAGCCCATTGTGGAAACAATTACAACGGGTGCTAGAATGCCTACACGCCCGTTATTATTTAATCTTTACCCACTTAAAATAAATAAGTTCAATTTTTAATAAATACCGAAATCAGAATTGTATACTCTTCAAAAGCTTTCCGCATTCGAAACATTTCGTTTCGTAAGAACATCCTTCCTATATCAAAGCTTAATGCATAGAAAATCATTTTATTTCTGAAAAAAAAAAGTTAAACTGCGTAATTTAGAAGAACTATTTTAAACGAATCGGAATCCTAATCCTAATTTTCCCTTCAATAGCAAAAAGTTGCTTAAAAATAAGGGAACGGGTGGACTTTCAGATTTTAGAAGTATCGCAGTTTTTTTTTTTTTTTTTTTTTTTTTTTTTTTACAAATTTATGAAATTTTTCAGGCCGATCGCACCACGACGGTGAGCCTGAGCATTTTACGTTATTAGACGAGAACTTTTAAAACTGTTCGAATTAATGATGATAAAAGATTTATTTTTGAGGGTTGAACCGGAATTTTGACAGAGTCAGGGTTTAGCATAAGTAGATATAGAAGGATACGATGCATTTTAGATTTATTCGAGGTTAGAAATTTCATTTTTTTTCTTCTTTTTTTTTAAGTATACATCCGTTTTTACTATTATTGTCAATGTTTATGTAGTTGTTAAAGTTATTGCAAAAGAATATTTTTTATCAATTCCGTGACCCATTTCATGATTTCGATGTGTTTATTCTAATAATTTAAATTGGGTTAGGTTTTTTTTTCCCCGAAGCATGAGTTTAAAAAAGAATATCATGTTTAAAACATACTTATTTACGATTATACACTGTGTAATCCCGAGAAACTATTTGGAATCGCTCAAATTGCAAATAGGGCGTTAAATTGTGTTGCAGAGTTTACGAATTTCAGACAACTTTCAATTTAGAGCGTCACGTTCTGACCAAAAAAGTCGAGTTTAGTTATTTCGCGCAGTAGTTTTCAAACAGAGTAATATTGAAACATACAACATTGAAAAACTCTCGCTTGCAACAGAACTTTATTAAAGTTAATTTGAAAGATGCTGGGATTATTTCTAGCTAGTCGGCATTTCAAATATTTTCCCGAGCCATTTTGCTAATGATGTAATTTTTTTGCAAGAGCTTGTTAAGTTGCTAGAATTTAAGCAAAAGAAAAGTATATGTAAGATATATAATATACCGACAAAAATCGTCCAAACGTCGCGACATTTTGCACGATTTTTGGGAATACATACAGCGACCGTCGTCAAACCGATAGCGAATACTATGCATTATTTATAATTATGTTAATTAGGCTTTTCCACCTTGTGTGGACATTTGAATTTCCCATGATTTTAAAAAATGCAAGCTTCCTTTCATTATTATGGTTGCTAAAAAATCACAGACCTCAAAAATCGTTGAGGTTAACACGCGCATTAAACAAAATACTTTGAATTTTTATAATAGTAAATTTTTGCGTCAAAGCCTTTTAATGTAATTAGATTTCTAACTCATTTTTAAACTCATGACGTCAAAATGACATCATTCTCAGTTGCGATATCTAACATGATTTAGTGAAAGAAGAAAAAAAACACGTTATTTTATTTTCTACAGCATCTGATAATCTGGATGGAAGTTTATTATTTCGCTCGTGGTGTAATTTTTTGTCAAAACTTGTTAACCTAATTAGGATTTTTAATGCATTTTTACACTCGTGACATCAAAATGACGTCAGTCTCACTTGAATTATTGAAAGTAATAAATAAATAAATCTAACTTTGTCAACTATGCTCACGAATGTGCTGAAATCGGACATTTGAGTAGCTTTCTACCCTGAAAATTGCGAAAAATCGTAAAAAATTAGTGAACGGGTGGATTTCCAGAATTTTAAAGCAGCCTACGGACTAATCTATGTCGTTTTACTTAAATGTGCAAAATTTCATGAAGATCGGTCGAACAGTGTGGGAGCAGTTGCCGGACGAACAAACAGACAAACAAACTTTCACATTTATATAATAGATGTATTCGGTATTTTAAGAACAAACGAAGTGCACGAGAAAAACAGGAGAAAGGGCATTTATTAGACGGGGTGGTGATTTTACTGTATTTTACGGTAGTTAGTTATTTAAAAATCTAAAATAAGAAATTTAGCTATTACTCCAATTCTTTTATAAGTCGGTATGCCTTGTCTACGATCGTGGTCCACGAATCTAATGGAGAGATAACTTTATAGTTCTTCGTGAAACTCTAAATTGACAAATTTGTGCATAACTTCAGTGATAAAATATTCACAGACGTGCCCATCCATTTGTGAACAGATATTTTTGCGTCTCTCTTCGGTTTTTGCTAATACCAGCAATCAGGGGCGTAGCCAGGGGGAGGGATATCGGGATATATCCCCCCCCCCGAAATTTTTGGATTAGTGATGAAATTCCGTCTATTTATACACATATAAGTTCATATCCCCCCCCCCCCGAAATATTTTCCAGACGCATATCCTCCCCGAAAAATTTTCCTGGCTTCGCGCCTGCCAGCAATGCTAGAAACATTTCTGATGTCAACTTCTTGAACAAGGGATGATTTCTTTTAAAATCATTATGCATAAACGGTGAAAAGTCAACATCCTACTTGGTTATGTTAAAATATTTTGTAGAGTTGAGGTACAATACTCATGAACAAAGGCTAAGAAGAATAAATGACGTTTTCGACTGATAGCGAATATGCCGTCCCAAAAAATTGACACTAGGCATAAATGGGTTAATTTGAGACTTCTTGAGTGCTTGAGATGTAGGTCTCTATTTTGCCACGTTCGTTTAACCCATTTATGCCTAGCGTCCCTTTTTTCTGACGGCATTTTCGCTATTAGTCGAAAACGTTATTTATTTTTCCTAGCCTTTATTCATGAGTATTGAGCCTCAACCCCGCACAATATTTTAACATGACCAAGTAGGATGTTGATATTTCGATTTTCATGCAAAATGATTTAAAATAAATCATTCCTTGTTCAAGAAGTTGACATCAAAAATTTATCTATTATTTCTGTTATCAGTAAAAATCGAAGAAAGTCGCAAAAATATCCAGGCACAAATGGGTTAAATGAAAGTCGAGATGTGTGACATCAAATGACGTTTTACCAACCTGATAATGTATGCTGGTACTCTGCAAGGTAGAGCAGAGATTTAGGCGCAGATTTTCCGTACCGAATGTTTACATTTTAGCATAAGTTTCGAATTATGTCACAAATCCCAACATTCTCTTAAACGAACTTGCCAGAGTAGACCCCCGTAAATGTATATTTTAGAAGCCTCTCATGTGGTTTGTATTTCGATATTGCTTTTCAGTCTTTTTATTGCTTTCAAGGGCTCGCTTGGAAATCCTCGTCGAATGAACATGGCAGTTTGTAATGGCACAGAGAAATGAAATTTGCAGGTAAAAAGGACAATCGGAAACAACGATAGAATAAGTGGGAACTGAACTCACAACCATTAGCTTAAGCGATTGCAATTACTACACTTGCATTTTTCACTATTGAAACACTCAAAATAGAATGTTCTGAGGCGAGATGAACTTTTTGTTAGAAAGCATTCTTGTCAAAGTTCCTTCTCAGTTCTTTTGGTCCTAAAATAGAAAGTCATTTTCAGTCAATGGAAGTCAACTGTGGTAACGTACGCATGGTAAGTCAAATAATTTTTTGCGGTAGGAGACGGAACATTTGTCTTATGAGACTGTCTCGTCATCTCGCATACATTTATGTTATGATTTATGTCTTTATAAGTGTAGATATTGAAAGGGTACACATCCCTACCCGTACAAGTTATATTTGAAGGGAAAGGTTGTTTATATGCTTTTAACAAACTATTTTTTACATATTGTTACATTTTTTTAAAATTCTTTTTCAGAATAAATGGTTCAGAAAAATGAAGGAAAAAAGGAAGCAAGATCAAAAAGCTTCAGGATTTTTTCGACAAATTTATTCTATGAAACCTTTATAAGTCTAAAACTACTTGATATATTTTTAGAGGAAGGGGGTATTTTTATTCTTAAGTATGTAAACAATCGTTTTTCTAAATTTAAAAACTGACGTTATTTTTCATTTCTTTGTTATTAACACACTTTGCATTTAAAATGAGTCTTAATACATAGACAGGGTTCCTGAACTGCTTAAATATATCTTATAAGACCAGGAGGAGGCAGTAGATTAAGCTCGCTGACCTGATATAGTTTGTGTAAGCACAAGCTGCTTTCAAGTGCATCATTGTGGAACACTGAGCATTGTTACATATTCGTTAATAGGATGCATAAATCAGATTTTGAAAGAATGCCTTAAGAATATTTTTCACTGAATTAAATGTACTTGCAGAATAACTTTTCTAAGCATTCATGATTATAAAATTAAATTGGTGTTTGCATATTGTTTCAAACATTTTTAACTATGCTGTTAAATTTCCTTTGAATTAATGTTGTAAAAATAAATTTCGGCATTTTTTGGAAGTAAACATTCATCGAAAATATAAATTTGTGTACCAATCTTTCTCATTTACATTCTGCTTCGGGTTAACTTACACATCAAGCATTCTCCACTAATAAGACCCAAATTACTGACGAATTTTTTTATGCGAGCACGCAAATGGGCGGTTAGAGAGAGGGGAGACAGTGGTACATAGAACATAATGCATTAAAAATCTTTTCGGCGGACCTGTAGATAAACTATCCTGTCGATTGGGACCAAAAGTGTTGGTGTACAACAAGATGTTACGACAATCCTAACTGTAAAGTTTCAATATTCTGCAGCCAATAGTTTTTGAGATATGAGAGTTACGTACGTACAGACGGCATGGAAAAACTGGTCAAAATGGGTTTTACATGCATTTATATGAACGTGCATGCTAGCGTATGATGAGATGCATCGCAGAAGTTCTTAAAAATAAATTTAGAGGTAGTCAAAATCCTTTTTACATCGAAATCTGGCTCCCGAATTTTTTTTGAGAGCACATTACTTCCTTATACTCCGTGGAGGAAGTAAAAATTAATACAAGTACTTGATTTGCAGTACTCATAGAATAGAAATATGGGCCATGTCCTTTGAGTAGGGCTAGTTTTACTTTCTTCTCATTACATTAACCATGCTTGGAAATCGGATACTTTAGCACAAATTAATGCATTTATACGTAATAGAAGGAAAACTTATATTTCATAAATTTTATCTTTCTTTTTAAAAGTTCCATACTCAAATAAATTTTTAAAAAAATCTTTCACTTTTTGTCGGTTCAATAGATAAGATTCCGTACATCAGTAGCAATTTTATAAATCTCAAAAACCTGAAATTTTATTATTTTACCCTAGGCATTTGTGGTGGAGTGAAAGGAGCAGTCGCGACAATATGTTGTGGTGGAGTGAAAGCAGTAGCCACGACAATATGTTTAAAAAAAAAAAAAGATTGTCGCGACTGCTCATTTAATTTTTTTTCAGATGTATAAAAATACTAAACTTATACGAATTTCTTCCTTTGCACATATTTACAGTAAATTGTTCCACCGCATAAAGACTAGAGTTTAATACCATTACACATAAATGTTTAAGTAAATTTAGGCTAAACTCTTTCTGTTTTCATTTTTTTAATATGTTGTATAAGAAACACACCTAAAAAAAAAGTGTACATTTTCGATTGGGATACCGATAGTTTTAAAATTATTGATATGTAACTTTCTGCTTTGACACCTTTTAATGAATGGTCCATTTTCATTACATTCAACTGCATTAAAATTGTTTCGCTAATATTTATCAAAGTTCTGTATTAAATGCGAAAAATAAAAATTAATAAACTAAACACTGTTATACTGAATGGTTTTATAATTACATGTTAACTGCATATTCTTCATTAAAGAACTTTTCAGTGTTGCAATAGCATAGTAACGAGAACCAATTAATGGTATGATATTTTATGTTACTATAATAGTTCTTTGTTAACTTTTAATTAATCATTTACACAGGGTGTCCCAAAATTGTAGTAACGGGTTTTAATTCTTTATCTATTACAGATAAATGGGATCTTTAAATTGAAAAAAAAATGTTCAAAATAAGGACCAAAAGACTCCGTTAAGAAAAAAATTCCTCTTATTTTCAAAAAAATTACTTGTATAATTTGTATACTTAAAATATTCCCAATTAGTAAAATGTGGCCAACACAGTAATGAGGTGATCTACCAAACTTGAGCCTTTTATCATACAACGTCGCAGAGATACATGATTTTGAATCTAAACGTTAATTGCTAGAGTGAAAAAAAGATCTTCTTTCGTAATTTCCGAACGACCTCTGAAATGCAATTATTCGACGCGACTTTTTCTCCCTTCAAGAGGCATTGAAAAGTATATTTATGGATATATATCCGGTACTTTTTAATATAAAAATTCTGCATGTCCCCTCATGAGTGCATGGGGTACATTTTACTAATTGGGAATTTTTTCGTACAGGGATCGTATACAAATTTAAAAAGTGCAACTTTTTGAAAATTAACTGGAGGAATTTTCTTTTAAGGGAGTCTTATTTCCGAACTTATTAACATCCCACTTATCTCTGACTGATAAAGAATTAAAGCTTGTTACCACCATCTGTTAATTTACTATCATCCTACTTCATTTTTTAACTCATTATACATAATTTAATACATATGCATGCAAACTGAAATGTGCCAGGACAGTTTCCTGTTGTTGTTATTATGATGTATTTACCTTTTTTAAATTTTAAAAGAGTTTTAATTTTACACCTTTTTGGGTTAAAATTCCATTCTTTTTATCTAATGAATTTAAAATAATTATAATTTGTTTTTATACTTGAAAAATAAAATAAGGCAATTGCTATTGGAATACTTATTTCCGTTATTAAATACGAGTCGCGCGGAATATAATTAAAAAAAAAAACATACATTTTCCATATACCCAAAATTTTAGTTTTATTATGAGATATACTTAAATTTTTGAGCTATTTTTACATCGATAAACTTTCAGCAACCATGCAAATAGAATTTATCTTAATTTTTAATTAACTATTAGTCTCTTAAACGTACTAGAAGAGAAAATAGATGTTTAGGACATTTGTAGCAGCTTTTAGATTTAAAAAAAGTGTAATGTTAAGATATCTGCTGTATTTGTTAACGTTTTTAAACATTCACATAGCTTCATAGTATTTTTAATTGGGATAACAAGCTAGAGAAGAGTTCCATTTGTTGTTTATTCTTGGACTGTTGTAGTGACTGATGTGGAGAGACGCTGAGTTTCAAATTTTGGAAGGCATTTTCTGTCCTCCAATTTTAGTACCAGGTATGGGCGACCTTTGGAAATTCGCGGGCATAACTTCAGGATGTTATTAGAGAAGTCATATAGTTAGGATGATTGTTTATGTGGAATTTTGAATGATTTATATAAATTTTATATGGGGTTTTGATATGTTTCGCAGGCCGGATCGAAAGACGTGGCGGGCCATATCTGGCCCACGGACCGGAGGTAGTTTCATTGTATGAAGCACATATAGGCAACCTTACTCTTTGAAACCACAAACACTGAGACGCTGTTGTAACCACTTTTACAATTCTCTCAATTACCTGAGTGTGAGTGTGAATTTCAAACTCTCATTTTTCATATTAATTCCTGGACTCAACTAACAGCGACATAAATAAGTTTCATTGATAGATTGCCATTGAATCAAATAGATGTAGTCTTCTGCCTCTGTGGTTCTTTTCTTTTAATTTTATTTCTTGAGCAGCTTAAATTTTGCTTCTCATAGTTCTAAGTCGTCACTATTGGTAGAAAGATATCTTAACTGTTCCGCAAGGAAAACATATGAAGCACTGTTTTTTTTTTTCCTTTTTAAACTTAATACGTAATGATTAACTATAGACATGCTTAAGTCGCCAAATTATGAAAAACACCGTGTGTGCCAAAGAGCGAGGTGTTTACACAGATCAAAGAGCGAGGTGTTTACACAGATATATTATGAAGTTTAAATTTTTATGTTCCAAGGATCGGATGAATTTCTTGAAATATAAAAATCTTCTCATAGCTGCAGCTTTCAATGTTTGACGTGATTTCTAGTTTTTAAAGAAAGACGACACTGTTTCAAAAAGTGGATCTAGCTTTGGCATTTTCTTTCCGTTACCTTGAAATATTTGGCGGTGTTAAAGCAGTTTTGGTACAATTTGTATATTTGCCACCACTCCGAGATGAGTTATTTCGCGATGCTAAGTACGCCATTCTGCAAAAGATTAAGGTATCCGCCTAATCTGAAAACGTCGAATTTCGGCCGAAAAATCAAAAATAAAATTATTTCCAAATCTTGCACCCAGAACATTTGTTTCTAAAGCCATTTTCCTTCTTATCCTATGACATTTGGAAGCCAAGTTATAGCCATTTAAAAAAAAAAATCCTAGCTGATGTTAGTTCGTAGTTGATGAACTTTAAACGCAATATTTTTCAGAATTTTTTTTTTCTCATTTTCTTTTCACCATTATCATAACTCCTACATTAAAAGATTTTTTAATGAAAATTTCAGGACATATTAAAAATATCATTGGGTAAGAAATGGCCTAAAATATTTGTTCTCGCAAAAGTATTTGTTACTGTTTTAGATTTTTTATTGGCAGTAGGTCGTAAAATTAGAAAAAATATGCATATTCAGTCATGCAATAGCCCATATTTTATTTTCCTGTTAAAATTTTAGTTTTTACGTCATTTCAAAAATCATTGTCATATATACCTCATTGTAAAAAAGAATTAAGATTCATTTAGCACAAAGGTGTGTACAGTGTTAGCCGTTTTGATAAATTTTAGTGAAAATTTACTAAAAAATCCCCAATTTTTCCAAATGTATGATAATCCTACTAACATATTCATACAATGCCAATATTTGTATGCATGTTTGTTACTCTTACACGCTGAAACGGTTTGACGGATTTGGATGAAATTTGGAATTAAGACGGTTATTCCTGGATTAGCATAGAGGCTACATTTTAGCGCGCGAAAAATAAAAAATACTGTTCCTATAATATACAAAAATCTATATTTTATCCAAAAAAAAAAGAATACAATTGAGTTTTTGTTTTACAAAGCCGTCAACAGATGACGCAAACTTATAGAACACGTAGTTTTTAATAAATAAAACATTAGATTTCACTTTTCGAAGGCGAATTTGAAATAATTGTTAGACGGTTTCATTTTATCTTATGAAATCTTAATTGTATGAATCACGTGACAAACCATCAGAGTGCTTTTTTTTCACTGCGCGCAAAAATACCTTTATTAACAAGTAGATCTGTAGCATTTAGTATACATTCAGTAAGAAACCCACTATCACGTGAGTGATGCTCTATCATCGTTAAAGGAGGCTATAATAATGACAAAACTTCATTTTATTATCTGCTACGCTTGACTTGGATAAAGAATACACCTGAATATATATTTGAAACTTTAATTCAGTTCGAATTGTGCATTTTTCCGTGCAGTTTTTCCCCATTCTATTTTGGTTAAATTACATCCAGAAAAAGGATGTTAGAAATTTTAATTTTGTACAATCACTCATGAATGACGATACACTTTCCAACTTAATGGAATAAGAAAGAAAATGGGGAAGACCCATGGATTATAATACTCTTTTAATATATAGCACTTTAGTGCGTATTTAAAATCTGAAAGTGTTTCAGATTTTCTTACTTTTTTTTTCTTTCCATTTTCTCATATTTTGAGAAAACTACCAGAAGCTCCTCAGAGTTAATATAGGACAAAAATAATTTGTACCTTTTTTGTAGGTTTTTATCATTTAACCATCTTATTTTTGTAACCAGGGGCGGCCGGACACGCTAAGCAAGGTAAGCATCGCAACGGGGCTCCTACTTCGAAGGGGCGTCATCTCGAACTCAAGAACTAAGTAGAGCATGAAAAGGGGCATCTGTTTTACGTTATTAGGGGGCGCCACTTGCACTAGGGCCACACCTGTTTGTAAATCTTAATTTTAAATTCCATTCAGAATCTGAGAGATTTCAGTTCCAAGGAAGCCGGTTAGAAACAGGATTCTCTCCGAACAAGATTTATTAAGATGGCGAACCAGCTGGTCGCCAGACGCAGATACTTATAATTTTTTGAGTAATTTTCTTATTCTATACTAAAATTTTTCAGAAAATTATTTTAAAAATCTAAATTGTAACTTTTTTGAACAAAATTGTCCCGAACATAGGCGACACCAGCATATGAATACACGGAGAACTGCTTTAATGGCAACCTTACATCCGAAATTATTATTGGATAGTTGGCATGTGTAAATCGCAAAATTCGCCATTTGTGGAAAGATATTAAAGCGGTTCCGTAGATTTAAGCAACGAAAACATATGAAGTACTGTTTAATTGTTAACTTAAAGGGAAATGATTAACTATAGACGTGAGTAAGTCGCCAAATTGTGAAAAACCGTCATGGGTGGCAAACACGCAAAGCGTTCCATAAGTTTTACATGTTTCAAAATATTGTGAAGTTTAAATTTTTATGTTCGAAGCAACATGCTAAAATCAGGCAATGTGTAGCTCGGTAACATTCTATTTGATCCAATCTTCGGGTTTTGACAGTGAAGATTAAGCTTTATTAGAAGCTAAATGCCCCTTACGAAAAGCGAGCGTAGCAAGTCAAGCTGCCGTGGCTCCTAGTTTAAAACGTTTCCAGTTTAGACTGTTGACAAACACTTCATTAATACTTTCGCATACTAAAAATATTTTTTAGAGGTACAAAAAGAAAACTATTTTATTGAAATCTACCACGAACACATTTGGGTTAGTAAATTTTTAAATGGATTACAAAGCTGAATAGCGAAATAAATTTCAGAATTTCTATGATTTATTTCTGGAAGTTACACTAAACAATTTTTAAAAAGTCCATTGTATAAATGGTTAACGCTGTCCTGTTTCTGTGGACTACTCTATTTTTGTGTTTGTTGTACGTACAGCAGTTGGTTTCTTGACATTGTTTTCGTGAACATTGAATTTATTCTTCAATATTTATTAGTTTCAGTAATGCTCGTTTCGTATTTTGTTTCGTATATTAAATTAGAAAAAAATCATTTAAATCTATTCGGAATACAATGAACAGAAATTTTCCATTTACTTTCTTTTCTTTACATGTATACCCAGTAAAAAGTGATAGAAATTTCCTATGTTGATTTTGTGTGAAACTGATTAATCTTTTCGAAAGCACATGCAGCTCAAAATAAATATTATGAGTTTTTATTATTAAGTACATAATCTATTTTAAGAAATATATTTTGCGTTTAAACCGATGTAGGAGAATTGATTTGCTCTGGAATCCTTCTTTGAGAGGTGCACCTGAAACTCTGAAAGGGTTAAATTAAGGATGTAAAAGATGTCGAGAATCATGTGTTAATAAAAGGGGAAATTTTAATATTTATAAATGTTGTAAGGCAGCCAAAATAAGTATCTAAGCAGTCAGAAAAATCTTTTATTTTACATACGGTAATTCCGGGAGAGTCGCCGGATCCGGGACAGATGTCACGCCCTAGTATTTTTCGAAATCAAAATTAAGTGTAGCAACTGTGTAGAGTACTGCGAACATGGTTACGCCACTTTCCGTTGCGAAGATAGGCAACTGTGATGTGTTACGTCTGTACCATACAAAACGGGATACATGCTGAAGTTTCTTTTGTACGGGATGTTGCTTTTAGTAAAATTTTAATTTGTCTATCCGTGTCTTATTTTTTACATTACTGAATTTATGTTAATGGAGTGCATTTTCTGGATTTAATGAGAAGTGTGTTGTTAACGTTTTTCCCCCTTTAATTTGAGACTTACCTAGTTGGACGTATTTGCTATTAATTGTAATAATTTTGCATTTTAATATTCTGGCTTGAATGAAATATTGTTAATAAGAACCAGATTATTTTTTTTAGATTTTATTAGGAACGCACGCATTTTTATAAAAGAGGAAAGAAATGTAAAAACAAAAAGGATAAAACAATGCTTAAAAAAATTAAGTTGCTCTCTCCCCCCGCCCCCCCTCTTAAATGCACTGATGTTACGTTTGAACTAAGTCGGCAGACAAATGTTGATGGAAACCTATTAGTACGTCTCTTTGTACTTATTTAGTTTATTTTTTATTACATAGGTAATTATAGTTAAGATTTGAATATTTATTTGAATATTTTTTATTTTATTTCTGTATGTTTTTATGACGGGCGATTCATAACTACCGCACAAGAGCGGCGTCTCACCCTAAATGCACTCACTGGTGACGAGCCGCAGTACAATGTTTTAGAAAACATTTTTTTATAAAAATATTAAATATTTTTTAAATATTTTTTGTCGCATACACATGTTTTATATACTACATTAAATATTACAGAATGATTTATTTTATTGTATGTGCAACCTGTGATATTTTACAAAAATTAAAAAAAATGTGCGGCATAAGCCCCGGAATTACCCTATATAATTTACGAGCTACCTTAAAATTATCTAGATAAAAATTTATCAACTGTTTCTAGCCAACATTTTTGTATAAATTTTCAATGACAGTAATTCTTACATAAGAAATAGTTTTAAGAAGTTCTTACATATTTATGCGGCTGATTAAAGTATGAGTTTATGCTATAAATATAAACTTTCAAGGGAAAATTTTGCCGACTTTTTAAGGAAAATTGAGACTACATTATCGCTTTACAGGCGTTTTCCCCGACGTACTTTATCGATCGCACGGCATATGATTCAATGTTTATCTCAATTGCATCAGGTGCGCGTATGAAAAGGGGGACATGATGAAATGAGGTAGAGAGTTTTAAACATCGGGTGTTTTTATTGTTTAGTCTGGTTTCACAGCGGTCACTTCATATTCTGTGCTCACACTGCTACTTGAATTCCACTTTCGATACTTTGGCATGTAGGTAAGTATAAGTTTAATGTTAATGCAGATTGAAATGGGATTAAGATGAATCGTTGAACGTTCTCTTTAAACTTCGTAGTTGTTGAAATAAATAAAAACTTTATGAGAAAACACGCACAAAATAATGCTTGTAACAAGATACGATCATTTCGACTGAAAATTTATTCAGTCTTCGTCAGTCAAAGCTCATCGTCCCACAAAACGGTGGAAAGTGAAAGAAATAAACAAGCATGTTGCGACATGGAAAAAAGAAAAGGAGAGAACCACGGAGATTGGAATCCTTTCTTTTAAAGGAATAACGTAATGGGTCTAGCCGGATAAATACTACGATTCGGCCCCCAACGGCAACCTGAAACGAAACTTGCATATTAATATCGACTTGATGAACCAGAGCAATTCATATGTATTTTGACGCCGCACTCCGTCTTATTCTCGAGATATGGAAAAGCGTGTGCAAGATTATCTTTCAAACTGATATATCTCGTAAGCTAATTGATCTAGAGATATGAAACCAACGCAAGGTTTTAGGAAACCTTAAAGTATATATTTTGCATTTTTGGGGGGATTTTTCGAATAATTACAAATATTAAATAAAAAATCTATATAAATAAAATTAGACTTTTGTCTGTACATTTCTTGGAATTCAAAAATTTTGCGATTTCTATCCGTTTCAAGCACCCGGGAATCCGATGCGACCCTCAAAAAAAGTTTGTCTGTCTGTCATTCTGTCCTTCTGTCGTTCTGTCATTCTGTCCGTGACGCTTTTTTTGTTTAAGTATCACGTAAAAACGGCTGAAGCGAATGATATGAAATTGGGTGTCATGATAGGTGGTCACTCAACTTAAAACATAGGCGTCGAATTTAAAAAAAAAAATCTTGATAAGATTTTGAGATTTTGCGAAAATTGTTTCAAACTGCGTATTGTGTTCGCACATCACGTAATAACTGCAAAGGTGAAAAAATGGTATTTGGTGAAATGATAGGTGGTCACCTTAAACTATAAGCATCTAAAAAAAAAAACGATCAGATTTTGGGATTTTGCGAAAATCGTTTCAAACTGAGTGAATTTTTGTTCACGCATTACGTAATAACGACTAAAGCGAATGATATGAAATTTGGTCACATGATAGGTTGTTGCTCAACATAAAGTATAGGTGTCCAATTTTTTAAACATTTTTATTAGATTTTGAGATTTTGTGAAAATTCTCCCAAAATGCGGTTATATTTTTTCAAGCATCGCGTAATAACGACTAATACGAAATTTGGTGATATGATAGGTAGTTGCTAATCTTAATTTATAGGTGTTGAATTTTAAAAATATTTTGATTACATTTTGAGATTTTGTGAAAATCGTTTAAAAATGCTAAAATGTTTGTTCCAGCATCACGAAATAAAGACAGCAGGGAATTAAACGAAATTGGGTGACATGATAGGTTGTCACTCAACTTAAATTCTAGGCTTCCAATTTTTCAAAAATGTTGATTAGATTTTGAGATTTTGCGAAAATTATTTCAATATGTGTAAATATTCGTTCGCGCATCCCATAATTACGACTAAAGCGAATGAAATGATATTACTTAGTTACTCTCTAACCTGTAATATTTTAACAATACATAAAAATTATAATTGTGCTTTCTTTACTTTGGCAACATACTACATCCATTCTGTGTACTCCTACAATGCTGACGAAAGTTCTTGCTTTTAGAAATTTGCATTCGGTACTAACCCGTCAACGACGGGTACTTCAGCTAGTAAAAAATATAATTAATTAATTACTTTATGTTCTCGGTGACTTACAATCACAAAAAAATGTATGTTGTCGTACTTAACATGCCCTATTACTCATAAAAATTGCGTTTACGAAAAGTTGGTGTAATATTTAAAAAAAAAATCGAATTCGGTATGGAGAATATCGCTCAAAGACATCCTGCATTGGACTTGCATTACTTGATGAATAAAAATTACTGTAAAGATTAAAGGAAAATTAAAATCAATTTTTTATTTTGTAATTATCAATTTTTAATTATTACTTTTTTAACTTTTCAGTATTGATTAAACTATTTTTAAAAATCTTAATCATCATAACTATTGTAACTAATTACTTTTGGAATATTTTGCGTCTCAAATATCTTGGTTAATGCCTCAGCAGGATGCAAAATTTTGGATTAATACCATTCATACGACAAAAAATAAATTGCAGCATTAACGCTGAATGTTATAGTAATTAGTGCCATCAGAAATGTAGTCAATGTAAACACGATAGATTTTATTGTTTACATCAGCCGTTCTCAGCCTTTTAACGTCGCGCCCCCCCAACAAAGGCTAACTTACAGTGGCGCGCCCCTCCTCACATTTTTCAGCAAGCATTCAGTTTTTAATCTTTAACAATGAACATTTAGTCGAATTTTCTACAAAATGATGTTATCAGTAAAGTTTGAATGAAAATTTTAAGCGAAAATGGATACTATATATTTTTGACTAAAACTGAGAATAAATAAGATGTTTTTTTTTTTTTTTTTTAAACATGGGCTCTTTGGTTTTTCTCGCCCCACCCCCCTGTAAACGCTGTGCGCTCCTCTTCGGGGTCGTGCCCCACAATTTGAGAAATGCTTGCTTACATGCATTTTACTTATGCTTTAAATATGTTCAGTGATAATTTTATATATTGTATCGAAAAATTGTTTTGATCACCCAAGAGTTCGGCTAAATTAGATTGAGCTTATGAAAATTGATAAGAACCTGTGAGCAGAATCTGTAGTTGATCTTTACTTAGACACGGAAAATCAAATAACACAAATGTCGGCAAATGTTTAAACATATATATAATATATTTCGATTCCAATGCTTGCTTTAAGATTATTGGCTGAGAGTATTCTCTACGCCAATTTAACTTTTAATGTATTGTACAACAATAGTTTAATGCTTCATCCGATTTAAGTCTACCATAATTGTTATGAATGTTTATATTTTTTGTGCAATGTTACCATCTACAATTTCAACCAAACACCCAATTTTTATCGTTCTAAGCGTATTAGATTCTTATGTATTCCGGTACGGTTTATTGCCTTTAAATGGTGAAGTAAGAACAATAAAGGCCTTTTTGTTTTAAAAATTCGATGGCATTTCTGATGGCACTGATTACAATAGCATTCGGCGTTAATGCCGAGATTGTCCTAATGGTAACCGCGAAGAGGGATGTTGTTCTCATGTTGTAGCTTTAATTTATTCTTTATCATATGTATCGTATTAATCCAAAATTTTGAATCCTTCTGAGGTACTAACAAAGATATTTGAGACACAAAATATTCCAACAATAATTATTTAAAATAGTGATGATGATTAAGATTTTTTTAGTAGTTTAATTAATAATGAAAAGTTAATAAAAGAAATAATCAAAAATTGATAATCAGAACTATAATTAAAAATTGATTTTCTTTTTTCTTTAATCTTTTATAGTAATTTTTATTCATCAAATAATGTAAGTCTTATGTCATATGTCCTTGAGTGACATTCTCCATACAGAATTCTTTTTTTCAAAATGTTGCACCAATTTTTCGCAAAAGCAATTTTTATTAGTAATGGAACATGACAAGTACTACAAGTCACCGAGAACATTAAAATATTATTCATAATATTTTTATTTATTATTTAATAATATTTGTAACTATTCAAAAAATCCCTCAAAAATATAAAACATACTCTTTAAGGTTTCTTAAAACCTCGCGTTACTTTCATCTCTCTAGCTCAAACAGTTTACGAGACATTTGACTTTGAAAGATAGTCATGCGCACGCATATTATTTTCCACATCTCGAGAATAAAATGGAATGGGGCGCCAAAACATATATGAATTGCATTGAAGTCGATATTAATATATGTTTCATTTCAGATTGCCATTGGGGACCGAATCATAACTTATCCGGCTTGACAATTTACGTTATGAATTGCTTTACTTTTCTATAAGTATGGCAGTTTTAAGGGGTGCACATTCACCTTACAAGTTATTTTAGAAGGGGAATATTGTTTATATGTTTTTAAGATATTATTATGTTGCTTGTGATTCTGTTTCGGAACAGAAATAGAAGCATGCCTTTTATACCACCTTCCACAAAAATAGATTCACGTACAATTCTTTTGTAAATCTTAAATAATATGCACATATAATTAGAAACCGGACGCATCTATGAAGAACTTCGCTAAAGCAGGCAGAAGCGGGCAATGGGCAGCTAATTGGGTCTTGCACCCCAAAATATTTTCCATATCGCCGTTGCTAAGAAATGTCAGCTTTAGATTTGGGCTACAGAGGTGAGATATTTTCACATGTGTGCACATAAAGCATGAATATTTTCAAAAGAGTTATCCCAGTAAGATTTTTGTATCAATACGCATGTCAGAATTCTTATTTATCATCTAATCTAGAGGGTCCTCAAACTGTAATGTTTAATTTTGTAAAATGAATGTATTAAATCGTATTCCTGGGGATAAAAAATCTCAGAAAACAATCATAAGTAATTATGATAAACTTATTTCTGTGGGTTATTTGCGAAGGAGGCTCGGTGGGATTGCATGTGTGTGGGGAAAGGTTATGATTGTGTGTGATTAAGGCAAATCTGCGCGAGGGGTATCTGCCTAACATGAGGAATGCCTTGGTAGGAGGACTTTCTAAGGGGTTGTAACGCGTATTCACGTTACATCTGGAGAAAACCTACCAAAACTCCAGACCGTTAGATCGACGACCGCGCGCTGGGACCCGAACCCGGGTTCTTCACACTTCGGTTGTCTACCATTTCAGTGATATAACCACTGTGCTGTGTGGGGAAAGGATAAGCATTCCCAAGAAACAATTTTGGTGAATAAACAAATAGATAAATAATGGATATATATTCTAAAAATAACGCGTAGAGACTTAAAAGAAGCTCCTTGTCCCACTATAAATATGTAAACCCTTCATTCCACTTCTGCTATAAGTGTTAGGATTCCAAAATATGCCATAGTCAAGAAAAAGATTAAATTTTACCTATTTAATTTTGCACTTAAATGTAAATTAAAAAGTAAAAATATGGCTTTTTATAAATGTTTCAATTAGTTCATTTTCTAGTCTTTTTTTTGTGTGTGTGTGTGTGGGGGGGGGGGGAGGTTCTCAACATTCAAATAAATGTATATTTTAAAAGAAGTGTGCTTACAAAATATGTGAAAAAAATAACTGCCACACACACATTTACATGCTGTGATGTCAAATAAACCACCCAAAAGAGATGGGAACTTTTTTGTGAGGGAACTACCGGGGAAAACGTTCAGGAATCCTAAGAACAGCATAGCGTTGAAACACCGGGTCCAGCGCAAGTCTGGACCCAAATTTTCAGTACAGACTTTGTGTGTTACATGCATACAAGGTACCGTGTTGCATACAATTGGGGCATGCACAGTCCCATTCGTGGAAGCAACCATTTTAGAATTTGGCTTTATTTTTCATGGGCTTGTTATTAACACACTTTATATTTAAAAAGAGTCTTTTTAAATATGCACAGACAATTTTAACAATTTCAAAAACTGTAATAATGCCAGGAGGATGGGGGGGGTGGATAAAATTTGTAAGTTTGTGATAAAATTTTTGCAAGCAAAAACTGATTCCATGTGTATCATTACGAAACACTTAACCTTGTCACTTAATAAATGCGTTCCAAACTTCATGTACATCTCATACTTATTAAGTATATTTTTAATTGATTTAATTTTTCTTGCAGAACAACATTTCATTGTTCATATTGTTTTCATTTCAATTTGTGTTTTCATATTCCTTAAAACATTGTTCACTATAGCTTTAATTCCCTTTGATTTAAAGTGGTAAAAGAAAATAAATTTCGTGATTTTTAGATAAACTTATGAAAATTATAAACAGTCAGTTATTCCACAAATGCAGTGAAATAATCTGAGATTTTGATTTTTAAGAGGATTAACATAAATAAAGAAATCTCGCAGAACTTTACACAAATCGCGCAGAACGTTACACAAAAATCTCGCAGAACTTTACACAAAAGTAAGCATTCAGTAAAAATATATTATATCTTTATTTTTTTTTCCACGTTTACATTCTGTTTCAGATTGAATAAATTAAGGTATACATGTCATACGAATAACACTAAGAGAAAAAGAAATTAGATAAAATATATTTTGTGAAAAACACACAAATTGAGTTATTTCTGTGTACTTCGCCATTCTTAAATCTACTTTTGCAGCTGATTTGTTATTAAATGTACCCAAATACCTCCCATAAGCTGAGGAATTCCAAGCTGAGGCATTTAAAAAGAGAAATTCCTGAAAACAATTTTTTAATTTAAAAATTAAGCTTTATAATGGAAGTGAATCAATGGTCAAATCGTAATATAGTCACCATCATATTTTGTTTTAGTTTCAAATTTTAATAGTATCACATACTTTTTTTTGTCAAACTTTACATATATTACATTCTATCATTAAAATAAAAACCGTTATAACTATACTGGTAAGAGCTTTGTAGGATTTCAATAGCCCAAGACTCCGGATTCTATTTGCGTGGTTCTTTAAAGACATGTTTGATTATGTAGTGTATGACGGTACACCCCATAGTAAATGAAAAAACAAAATCATAAAAATAAATTCACAAAAATCCAACTGAAAGCTATAATAAAATCAAGAAATATTTATAAAACCAGCCCAATAAAATATTTTTTGAAACAAACACACATAATAAAAAATGAAAAAATGCATACCCAGTCTGTGCACATCCCCTGAAGTAGAAAAATTTAATCGAAATCTTAAGAGTTATAATCTTAACAGCAATAATTTGACGAAAGAGCTCATTTGTTAAAGTTTCCATACATCCTTCAACATTATGTTGAAAACACTAATTTTTTGCAAGTGATTTTTGAAAGGTCAGATTAAATTTTTATTTTTGAAAATTTTTGTATACAGGGTGATTGCTAAAGTCAATGGATTAAAAAGTGTCGCCTCTGATCAAATAGTTTGAAAAGCCCGATGTATTGATGTCCACGATATGATATTTTGAGATGAAAAAAAAACTCACCAAACTCATTTATTTAAAATTATTTCATTTTTTTTTCAAATTTTTATTTTGGTTGCATAATGAAATAAGTATTTTTATTATGTGTTTATGAAATTAATTTTTCCATTTACTAAATAGCTCATGGGACATCATAATTACACATGAATAACCAAACATCTAGAATAGTCTCGAGTGTACTAGGAGTGTCTAATCGAGTGTACTCCCAGGCAGCACATAAGCTTAAATCAAGCTTGAGATTTGGCTTGGCAATGCAAGGTTGGCTTAAACTGGATTTTGATTTGCAAAGTGCGGTGATGGTGCCATCTGTGAAAGAGAATGGACATTAATTGTCTAGCGTCCTCAAGTTTGTTGAAAGTTCGTAAAAGATGTGTTTTAACGGGGATGGGTTTTTTATTACCAGTGCCATATTACCTGCAGGGCAAACGGGGCAACTGCCCAGGGTCTACAGATTTTAGGGCCCAAAAATCTTACATCTTACACTTTTGTAATTTTAAAATAAAATTACAAAGGACAAAAAAAATTCAGAAGTTAAATAATTTTTTTAATTATAAAGCATGAACAATGAAAATAATTCTAATTTACATTTGTATAAATTAATTTAAACTTATTTTTAATTCTTCGAAATGCTCTATATTGATATAGCATACCAATATATGTAGGAAAATAACTAACCACATTTGTAAAGAGAATTTTTAGCGTTAAAAAATAGCAAAATTTTTCAATTATTTGTTATTATAAGAAATATTTACAAAAATGACTAAAGTGTTTGTATTCCATACATGTTATATTAGCAACTGTGATATAGCATTTCGAAGTAACGTTTAACTATCTGTTTCTTTAACTTCAGATTACTTAAAACAAAATTTGTGTTAAGTAAGTAAACCCATTCTAAATTTCCAAATATGGAAATTCTTCAAAATAAAATACAATTATACTACGAAATTGATTTCAAAATCAGTCGTTTGTCTCGATTTTGGCCAGCGGCAGTATTGCTCATGAGTGTTGCAAAAGTTTTAAAAGATGTGTTGCTCTTAAGTTTATATTATGTTTATTTCCCTATTAGTAGAGTCTCTAAATCACACATAAAATTATTTTAATTTTGATGCATCCCATGGAAAAATAAAAAAAACAAATAACATATCGCCCACTTATCAATCTGGCCAAAAAACCGCTTAATAATTCACTTCAAACTTTAGTCATAGCTGCACAAGGCTCTGGTGGCTGAATGGATAACGCGCTCCGCTACCAATCGAAATGTCCCGGGTTCTATTCTAGCCACGGACACTAGAGATGAGACGGGCTCAGCCCGAGCCCGAAAGCCCGAGCCGGGCTCGGGCTCTATAATTCACGATTGCGTTCGGGCTCGGGCGGGCTCGGGCTCGTGAAAAATTTCTCCTTTGTTGAACATACTCCTTGAAACAGATTTTTAAAAGTGATTCAGGGGATAAATAGACGTACTTATTTCAAAAAATAGCGGCACGGGGGACTAGAAGGTGTGTGAAGCTCCAAAATTTATTGTATCCTATTAATGAGGTAGTTCATTTTATTTGTCTTTAGCTGACATTTCGGGCTCGGGCGGGCTCGGGCTCCAACTTTAATAATATTGCTCGGGCTCGGGCGGGCTCGGATTAAAAGTCTTCGGGCTCGGGCGGGCTCGGGCTTCAAAAAATGAGCCCGAACTCATCTCTAACGGACACTCGATGGAAACAGATTAAAATAACTTAAAATTACAGCATAAAGGGGGAAAATGCGCGGAAAAATAAAGTATGTGGGGCGCGTTCGCCAGTAGGCGCCCCGTGTGTTTAGAAAAAAATTTTTTTTGGAAAATTTTTTAAGCTTGAAATTAAGCTTGAAATGTCAAGCTTGATTCAAGCTTGAAATGTCTAGCTTAATGCAAGCTGGGCAAGTGTAAACTAGAACACTTGATTCAAGCTTGCATCAAGCTTACACGACTGGAATTTTCAAGCTTAATTCAAGCTTATTGACTTGATAAATCAAGCTTGCTGCAAGTTTGATCCAAGTTTGCTGTGCTTTCTGTGCTGGTACAAGAAATCACTCATGGTTTGAGAGTAAGAGACACAGAAAGGAAAGCCTTAAATATACACTGGTGTGCAAAACTTAAGCAACAATCTAAATTTTAATCAGCCTCATCATGGCACAGTGGTTATGTCACTGAAAGTGGTAGACGGCCGAAGTGTGAAGTTCCCGGGTTCGGGTCTCATCGCACGGCTAACGATCTTAACGATCTGAAAGAAAGACTGAGACGCAATTAAAGACCTACAAGTGCGAGTTCTTTCGTGAAATATGGCTAGAAGAAATCACCTCGACGACTTCACACGGGGAAGAATGATCGGTAAGCTGGAATAGGGGCGTAGTGTTAACAGTGTAGCTGCAGAGTTAGTAATCATCAAAAGTGTCGTTTTGCGCGCTATGGTTTGGAAGCCTTCCAAACCATAGATGCAGCTGTTTGAAAGATTGGTTGTGGCCGCCCAGGAAAACAACTGCAGTTGATGACCGATATATCGTCCTGGAGGCGAAAAGAGCCCGAAACTTGTCAGCAAACGCCATTGCTCACCAACTGTGAAAAAGAAATGAGGAGGCAAGTGTCGAGGTTCACTGTGTCCAGACGTCTTCCCAAAGGTGGCCCATTCTTTGCCCGCCGCCTTGAAAGCTGATTCCCTTTGAAAGTTGGCCATCAGCGCGCCATCGTTTAGAGTGGTACAAGGAACGCAAAAACTGGACATCTCGTCAATGGAGTCGTGTCATCTTTACAGATGAGAGTCGTTTAAGTACCACAAGCGATTCCCAACGCCAATTCATTTGGAGAGAATTCGGGACACTGTTTCACCTCAGTAACATGACGAAAAGAGACCGTTACGGTTGTGTTAGAGTTATCGTCTGGGGAAGTATTATGCTGAACGGGCGTACTTAACACAGCATTTTCGACAGATTCACTGTAAAGTTATGGTTTCCAAGGAGGAACGCCGATGTGAAGCGTGGCGCTATACGGTCCATTTCTGCTCTCCACCCATTTGCGCATGCGTATGACACCAGACATGGTCGTTTGCGGAGACATCGCCCATATCCAAATATTTGGATAGGAGCTCTGCGCCGGTTTACTGAGTTCAAAAGAAGATGGTGGCGAATATTTTTCCTGAAATTCTGGAAGATACTTTTCGATCTAATTCCATTTTATACATAGTGAAGAACAGAGATTATAACGTTGTACAGGCCAAGGAGTACTGTTGAAAGGATATTTTAGAAAATCTCTATTTCCAATAGGCAAAAATTCTATTGTTTCTAGTTGACGAACAATGGAAAGCTCAGACATAAGCATCACCGATTTTGATAAAATATTGAAAGGTTTCAGACTATCCCTTTTAAAGTCAAATAATACTAAAAGGATATTATTTTAAACATATTGAATGCCAGAAAAATTAAAGGCTAGCGCTTGAGTATTTTCCAGGAAATTCTTCTTTATGATTTAGTACTACATATTTATACTCATATACTAGCCGCATCCTCGTACGCCACGGTGTCGTGGCATCGTTTTTGATTATAGAGAAAAAGGTTGCGCGTTCGAGTCCCGTACTTTATTTTTTCTTTCTTCAAAAAAGCAATTTCAAATTTTTGTGTACGAAAATTAAAGAGGGTTACTGAATAAAATCGGAATTGTAAAGTTACTTTCTTTGTACAAATTTATATACCAGTACTTTTAGATGTAAATCCTCGCGAAGAATGGTAAAAATTGAACAGCTTCCCTCTTCATTTATACTAATACATTTACTATTTAATCTTACCTTTAAGCTGAAACGTATTACATACGCGTAAAATTAATATGTGAAATCCTTTTAAATATTTTAAATATTTTTTTTATTTATACAGCATTTATATTTCGTTTATATTTCTGAACTTTTCTTAAACAACGATAGATACATGTCGCTAAACTAGTGTTTAAAATTTGGGTTTCTTCTTGTAAATGAGTTTTTTTCTAGAAATTTTTAAAAACAGAGATATAACGCAGATTTACTTAAAATAGTGTTCGTACTAGGTTGCATTCAAGTACGGTATCTATATAATATGTTTTGAAATCGGGTATAAAATGAATATAATAGTGTTGGATTGAACTTAGAGTGAAATCGAAACTACATATAAATGATTCGAAAATTATTGTAGCTTCCTATGAAACAGATTTGTGAAAATTACCCAAGAAAATATTTTCTTCTTATATTTAATATTTCCTTCCATTTAATTTAATAAAACTTATGAAAATTATAAATAGTCAGTTATTCCATAAATGCAGTGAAATAATCTGAGATTTTTATTTTTAAGAGGATTAACACAAGTAAAGAAATCTCGCAGAACTTTGCACAAATTCATTAAAAAAAATGCTTCATAAATAAGAAAATGCTCCTGAAACTCTTATTTCTTTTATTTAACTGTTGATTCCCACTGGGATTTATATCCAAAAGGGATATAAACAAACGTACTACACTTCACTGATATTAAAATGTTATTTGACTAGCTGAGAAAGAATTCTCCCACAAAATAACCGCGCACATAGACAGCCGAGGTCAGAGTTTTCACCCGTTTCTAGGAAACCAGATGAGCGCTGTGTGCTCTGAATTTCGGCGTCTCGCTTCAGATCGGCGCTCTTCCTGGGAAACCAAATCTTAACCGAAGATCGCTATTGTCAGGATGTTAATCCATGTACGTCTCTTCCGAGGTGTCATTGGAGCAGACTTCATTTTTATGGATGACAATGCACTGCCACGCCAGACTCCTGCTCTTCAGCAGATGCTAGAAAGTGAAGATATCTCTCGAATGGATTGATCAGCATACTTCCCCGAGTTAAATCCCATAGAACTTGTGTGGGATGCTCTGGGAAGATGCTTTGCGGCACGATTACATTCTCCGGGAAACATCCGAAAGACACGCTGATTGAGGAATGGGCAATCTTACCTAAAGAACTGTTGCTCAATCTGGAGAGTATGGAGAGATGATACGAAGCAACCATTGCAGTAAGGGGAGGGTATATCCTATACTAAAGAACATCAGCTTGTTTTCTTCCTCTTCTAAAGACAATTATGTGTAACGATACTATAAATTCAATAAAGCCTTTTTTTGTTTGATTCCACACTGTGCGCATTGTATTCATTTTTGCGCAACTCTGCTTTCGTCATCGTTTAAATATAAAAAGCTGTCTCATTTCTGAATTTCATGTCTGTCAGATGATTTCTCGTGGAGTTATGGCAAAAAATACATCTGTTGCTTAAGTTTTGCGCACCAGTGTATGAACACTAGCACTGAATCCAAGATTTTGTGTTCTCGAATAGTCAAAATAAAAATTCTATCTAGAAGAAAACAAACTAATCCTCGTTTTAAACGCATTTTCCTGAAATACACGGGAATAGTTGAGGGATTAAATACTATAGTAACTACTACAGAAAGAAGACCTATTAAACCTTAAGTAGATCATAACTATTATTGTTCTATTAATGAAATAATTACTTAAACTTTTTGTTTATAGGTAATAAGTTAAGCGATTGACGCTTGTTCAAAGCTGCTGGTGCCGAATGATACGTTCGTAAGGTGGAGTAGTTATATTCGTCAATAAAATGAATGATTTCTTAAGACTATAATTTTTTTTTATTTACACAATCTTTGGACTCTTAAACTTTTAACTCTAATGCTTATGTGACTATTTCGATATAATTATGGTTGAAATGAGCTCTGTCTTTATTTTAGATATATTTAAAAATTGAATACAATTAACTTTCTTTGCAGGTTTCATCTTACCTCAAACTTTGTCTTGATTGACACACAATATCTTAATTCTCGGATTCTATGCGTTATACTGATGGTACTACAGGAATCATATAACCTGGCTAAAGATTTTTATTGGTGGAATCATTGGAAAGTCACGTGGCTGAATCTCACCTAAACCTGCATATTAAATTAATTTAGCATTACTTTAATGATTCAGTGAAAAAACAAACTGAACTTTATAAAAAGAAACAAACTTATCAATATATTTAAAAAAATATTTCAATAAAAATATTTAGAAGCAATTAATATTATTAACTGCACATGCTTATTGGATTGTGTTATATTTTACGTGAAATTATTTCTTCATTATTTTGTTAAGTAAAGAAGCATGGAATCGAACATTCTAGAAATATGCAACAGTTTATGTGAAAAGCATAACGCAACATTAATATTTTGTTGTGAATATGGCAGTCGATCGTACGGTTATAATACAGAAAATAGTGATTACGATGTTAGAGGAATATTCGTGAAAAAAGATCCGAGCTATTATAAATATTTGGCTTTTCAACGCTGTAAAGAAATCTCTACAAATGATCAAATAGGTGGATTTTTTGAAAATTACGATATTGAACTCTGGGATGTTAGAAAAGTGATAGCATTATACTATCAAAAATGTAACCAAGTACCTTTGTGTTGGTTGACTTCTGATATTATATATTATAAAACGGATAAATCAGAAATGTTGAAAGTATTTTTGTTACAAAAAAATGAGCAGCAATTAAAAAATACCGTACGTCACTATTATGGTAATAGTGTGAATAATTTACACAAGTATAAAGAAACAAATAAAATTAAATCTTTTATTCAGTGTTGGATACATATAATGTCTGCTTTGTACGTTGTCAAATATAAAACTCAGCCTCCTCAAAACATTCATGAATTAATGAGCAAATTGCCTGTTCCAAAAGATCAAATTTTAAGCGTATTTGAAATCAGAAAATACGAAAGCCAAAAGTCTAATTTAAAGTTAGATGATTTGTCAAAATTAGTAAGTTCTATAAAGGATGAAATGAAGCTTATTGAAAAGAATAATTTTTCATTTGATGGTACTTGGATTGAGATTATTGAAAATTTAATTAACTAAGAAGTTTGATCTTAGAGAATGTGATTTTATTTGATATAACAGAAATTGAAAAAAAATGCACACACAGTCATTTTTAAAACAACTAGATGGAAATTGCAACTTATCAATAATGTAATCATACTATGGCTAGTTTACATTTTTA
The DNA here is from genome assembly GCA_038373885.1 of Cheiracanthium punctorium. Lineage (NCBI taxonomy): Eukaryota > Metazoa > Arthropoda > Arachnida > Araneae > Cheiracanthiidae > Cheiracanthium > Cheiracanthium punctorium. The sequence goes on along the minus strand of JAWZYV010016091.1, from coordinate 95,299 downwards.
AAATACTTTGTATGTATATTATTATTTTGTATCATTATCTTTTATATCATTAAACATAGTTTTTAATAACATCAATTTTTTAATGTTGAATATAGGCAAACACGAAATTGTTTTTTAAAGTAAATGGTTCATTTTAATACATTAATTCAATGCTAAATAAATAGAATCATTTTAAATTTTCTTGACATTATTCTTTTTATAAGCTACAATTCTATTTATTTCTTGATTTATTATTTTTCAATGTACTCTTACATAAATATTCTAATTGAGAATATGTTATGTTTAAAAATACTAAACTGATATAAATTTTTCAATTTTTACCTATGCATAGTAAAGTATTCAATCGGATAATGATTCGATTAGAATATTATTACAGATAAATAAGGAAATAATTTTACATTGCATTCTTTTGCTTTTTATTTTAATCTGTATAACATACCTAAGAAGATGTATACATTTTCAATTCGCATACAGACAGTTTTATGATAATTATCATTTTGCTTTGATACCATTTAACCAATGTTTCATTTTCACCTATTTAAATGTTACAAAAAATTAATTCACTAATATTTGTCAATGTTTTTGTACCAAATGTTAAGAATAAAAAATTAATTAACTTATGTTATATCGGATGGTTTTAAAATTATATTTATTTTTTCCTTTTGTATTTAATTTATAAAGAATGTTTAAAATCATAGGTTTGATTAAAAAAACCTTTACTTCAGGATCATTCGAAGAATGAAAATGTTGGATATTTGGAAAAAAATGGTCTTTTATTAGATTGCCGGACATTTATATAATAACGGAAATTTAAAAAAATTCTAGAGAAAATTGCATTTTTGAACTTTGTTTTTGTACTTGAAAAGTGAACAATTACTTTATAATTCATTTTAAAGTATCTATTTTAGACCAAAAAGTAAAAATGTAAATTTCATAATGGAAGACCCAAATATTTTTCAATTTGAAGATTTTTTCCCTTTTTTGAAAATATTTAATTAAACTTTTTATCAACTTGAAACTTTTAATTTAAAGAATGTTTTTCGTGATACACCTGGATATACAACTACATATTATGATTTTATAATAAGTTACATTAATTTTAATATTTTTAACTCATAGCATTTTAAATATGAATTTTTTAAGCTAAAATATTTAGTAAAAAGTATTTATATGCACCAATATGTATTTCGCATTTTAAATTTGAGCTCTTTTTCTGCTATTTAAAAAAAAAAATGTTTGTAACATTTTTAATAAAATATTTATTATTTATTTATCTATTGATTCAATTCTCATTTTCTATATAAATGTTGGTTAAGATTAAAATGGGAGATAAAATGTTAATGATCCATTATTAAATTCAACTCTAAATCGTTTATCCTATTACATTTAACCAATTTAATATATTAACTTCAAATTAAAAAAAGATGCTTTTCTGCTCCCAGGGATGGAATTTTGTTGAAAATGTGTTTACATCAGTTCAACTTGAAGAAGTTTGAGGGTGTTATGGTTTTCAAATATAAATGGGACTATTTATTCTGAAACGTACAGATTTTAATTTTATGGAAATACCTTAAAAATCTGTTAATGATTCAGTCAAATTTTTACTGAAATTTTGTGCATGAATTTTCAATGCAGATCAGTGTTTTATGCATATTAGAAGAGATTTTTCTAGGAGCTTATATATTTATGCAGGTGACTTGTAGATCTGTTAAATAAATTATTAAAAGAAAAATTGTGAAATACTATTGGGGTAATTCATTGGGTGTTCATATAAAAAGTTGAATGGGCTTTGAAACAGATACACATGAAAATAATCCAGTGTCCGATTTCTCTTGGTCTGTTTGTTTTAGTGATATGGTGAGCCAACACGAAGGGCAGTGGCTGACAGTAAATGAGAATGCCTTTGCCGGAAGACTTTTTTAGGTATTTTAACGCGTATTCACGGTACATCTGGAGAAAGCCGACCAAGAATCCAGACCATTAAATTGGTAGGCGCGCGGTAGGAGGACGAAAGGAACTTTCATACTTCAATAGTCTACAATATTCAGTGCTTTATTCACTCGGCACTGTGGAGTTTCAGTTATTCATTACTGCTGCAATTTATTTTTAAGGCACTTTAAAAGATTTTACTTCATAAATTTATTTCCTCTTTAAGTTCAAGTTCTATAATTTCTCTCATCTGGCTTAACATTTTTTTTTTACGTACACACGCATACACATGTACACACACACACAAGGTGCCCTAAAAAGGTGGTTACGGGCTTTAATTCTTAATCTATTAGAGATAAGTGGGTGGTTTATATTGAAAAAATGTTCAAAATAAGTTAGGAAATAAGAATCCGTTAAGACAAGTTATCTCGCGTTCATTTAGAAAAAGTTACTTTTTAAATTTTTGTACGACTCCCGTACGGAACAATTCCCAACTAGAAAGATTTTTTATTTTCCATCCAACAAGACTGCTAGAAAAAACCGCATAACTGTAAATTTAAAACTGAGTGAATTATGCTAAAATTGAATAAAGAAGACTGTGCAAAGATACAATACATAAAAATAGAAATGTAAATTTGTGTCATGTTATAAAAGATAGAATGTAAGAAAATACTTACGTTAGAGCCATTTTTGCGTTCATAGGGTAGATTCATGGTTCCGTTGAAAATTATCATATTTTTCAAACAGACAAACTCAGAAGATTTTTTAATTTCCTGTAAGTGGTATTTAGCCTAAAGTGACCATACGTCCTCGAAATTCGAGGACAGTCCCCAAATATAGATACTTTTTTCATTTTGTCCCCGAAAATACTTTGTTCCCAAATGTCCCCAAATTTAAAGATTTGTACTTTTTTCCCCTGATAGTTTCCGTTTAGTTTATTTCTTTCAGAAAAAACTGAAGAAAAATAAACCGACTAAAAGTGCCATCTGCTCAGAGAAACAATGAAATTCGATCTCTGAAAACGTTTGTTGTCATTGTGTGTGTGTAGCGTGTTTCAATAAAGTATTCGAGTATGAGCCAAATTTCCCATTTCAGTTTTGTTAATGATTAATCGCTTTTCACGAAGAATCATGCTTTAAATATGAAATTGACATACGAAATTTTTCTTCCACTCGAATACTTTTTTTAGAGGGTGTACAAAGTTTCATGAAAAATTATCACAAAATGAGCCAATGTAAAAACGATATCTTCTGAAAAATACAAATACTATGCCAAGAGTTAAATTTTGAATAAATGGCAATGTTTCAACATGATGTTCCTTTCATATTTCTGGTTTAAATAAATATTTATAAATGAATGAAATCCTTCCATTAATTTATTAGAAATGAGAATACACAATTGATATAAAAAGCTCTTAGAGTTCACTTTTAAGTATCAAAGTCAGTCAAGATTTAAAGTATGGGTATTCTGGTAGATTACATGGTAATATATTGTCCTCGGATAAGTCCTCAAACATATTTTCTAGTGTCCCCAAATTTTCCTTGGATTCGAGGACAATGCTTCATTTGTCCCCAAAATACTGTTTAGAAATATGGTCGCCTTAATTTAACCATTTCAAATATTTATGGTAAAACAATTTTTAACAACTGCATAATGAAATGCAGACGATTTCTTTTGAGTTTGCTCATTTATTTCCAGTAGTAACTCTTATCAGAACAACTCGACCAACCTTTACTTGTACATATTAAAATAAATCGTGTGTTAAAAATTGTGGAGGGATTTTTAGTTTCATATTTTGAAATAAACATTATGAAGTACTAGTTATGTTTTTTTTTTTTTTTTAACAAATGACGAGCTGTTTGAATTAACAATGATTTATTCTCAGCGCAATAGAAAGAATGCAGAAACTATTCGAGAATTCGGAAGACGATATCCGAATTCTCGAACTGTTCTGAGACTACCGGTGCTTTTCATACAAAAGGTCCTGGGATAAATCGCCTGTACGGTATAAACGAAGAAACGGATATTAAGCGTATTTTTCTGCCAACCCACGTGCAAGTATTCGAAAAGCAAGCGCGACTTTGGGACTACCTAGAACATCAATTGATAGAATTTTTTAAAAACATAATTGGCATCCATTTTGTATACATTGTCTGCAAGCATTCCATCTATCTAATTTTGCTAGACGTCTAGCATTCTGCAATTGGTTGTTAATTCAACAAGATAAGAATTTGAATTTTGTTAAAAATATTATGTGGACGAATGAATGTTTATTTACGGAAGATGGATCAATAAATATTTATTACGATCTTTATTGTAATAATACAAAACCATATTTTGTGCAAGAAATATACCACTAAAGAAAATTTTTTGTCTCCATGTGATGCGGAATTTAGAATGGAGAACTGGTTGGTCCTGTGTTTTATGAAGGAACACTTAGACTCAAAATATCTGCAGCTTATTTTAGATGACATAGTAACAGATAGTTTGGAGAGTACACCATTATTGTATGTAAAATGTATGTATTTTCAACAAGATGGAGCACCAGCACAAAAGGCTATAATTGTAACAAACTGGCTCAATGTCAACTTTGATAAACAGTAGATTTGTTTGAAAGGAGTCTAAGAATGGCCCCCCAGATCCCCTGATCTAACGCCTCTCGATTTTAATTTTTGGGGTCAGCTTCGAACACTAGTTTATAATACTCGTCCGCTAAGTGCAACTGATCTAAAACAAAAAATAACCGATGCATGCAACAAATATTACTGGAGAAGAACTTATAATTTTTACTGAAGCATTATTAGAAAAACTCAGTTATGCATTAGAGTTGATGGGAAAGCATTTCGAGAATGCTTTGTAAATTGCATTTTCTTCATTTGCATTTTTAGCATTTTTAACGAAATTTGCTTTTTCCTATCAGCGGTAGCCTCTAAAAGATTTATAAAATTGAGCATTTAGCAATCGTAGAAAGCACTTATTAATTTCCGAAAAATGTTTCAATTTTAAAATTACATGCATTTACATAAATGTTATCAATCGTAAATTTAATGTAATATATTTGCAGTGAAACGTTTTATAAATATAAGTATTAGTTATACGATAAAGAATAAATAAGAAAAAAATGTGCGTACGTAACAAGGCTCACAAAATTTGCATATTCTTTAGCTTTCCGTTTATCTTGTGGAATCTGTATTTAATTTATAAAGTTTTTTAAATCAACTTCAGATTTAGTTGTTTACCAAAAATTATTTTCAACATTTCTTAAAGATGCTTAATTTGAAACACATACCAAGATGCAATATTATTTTTTATCTAAAAATTCCCATTATGAAATTGCATATGCTCCTTATTTTCACAAAGAAAATAGCCTTTTATGTGATAAAAAAACTGTCCGGAAAAATGGTATAAGTCTATTTTTTTTCTGCGTGATACGGTTAGTTTTAGAGATACGGTTATGCGGTTTTTTTCTATGGCCTTGTTGGATGGAAAATGAAAACTTTCTAATTGAAGATTTTTTTGTACGGTGGTCCTAAAAAATTTAAAAAGTGTAAATTTTTGATAATTAACAAGAGGAAATGTTTCTTTACATACTCTTATTTCCGATCTCATTTTGAACATTTTTTTTTTCAATTTACACTACCCACATATCTGTAATGGAAAAAGAATTGAAGCCCGTAACCACCTTTTTGGGACAGCCTGTGTATATATATATATATATATATATATATATATGTGTGTGTGTGTGTGTGTGTGTGTGTGTGTGTGTGTGTATGTATATATATGTATGTACATGTATATATACATATATGCGTGGATTTTTGTGTGTGTGTATTTTTGAGGGGGAGTGTTATTGATAAATCTGGAGTGCACCACAATTTCTTTCACTGTATTATGGATGAAAAATGAAAAGGAAACAAAGAATGATACAAAATTTGAAGATGTCGTTTGATTATTTTATCATTATAACTGCTAGAATTAATATAATACTTAGCTGTTGGTATAATTGAATGTTTGTGAATAAATATGTAAATAACTTTCATTAAAATAATCAGTAATCAATTGAATATTTTAATTGTTATTTTATGATATCGCTGTTTTAAACTTTGAAGAATTTTGGTGCTTATTTAAGATATTATTTGCATACAAACAAAAAAAAATAGCTTACTAAAGAATTTAAATTCCTTTCAATATTTTAAAGAACTGTTTAATAATTAACACAGTAAGAGTTGAGCTAAATACTCCTTTCACTCAATGCACTTATAAGAGAAAAAAAAAATCTGAAAATCATTTAATACGAAGAATGTAATTTGTAACTCTTTTTCGAATGACCCGAATCGTCGTTTTTGTTAAGATTATAAACTAGAACGAGCTTGTTCAACAACAGTAGAATTTAAATCTTACATTCTTAATTAAAAGTGGGAGACAAAACAATGCTATAAATATATCTTTAATAGGCTCTAGAAATATTAGCATGCGGAAGCTGACCAATTTCTGCAAGCATGGAACTCATCGGCAGCTGAGTAAGGCGATACGTTCAATTTCTCTCTTCAATCTTGTCGTACAGATGCTTCACGTATCTGAATCCTTGAGCCAGGACATGATCCTCCTCCGCCGACACGCAACCGCAGATCTCGGACATCTTCGAGCTTGCCAACAGCGTTTCGTAGCACTTGCATGTGTATTCCCTCAGACTAGAATGACAGCAGTCGTTTCTCCTCATGCTGCAGTCTTGGTGTTTCGGAACGCACTTTGAGTCGTCAGGCTTCGGCCTGTAAAAGAGGACATGAGCGTTTTCAAACAGTTCAATGGCGGTTCGCGAATGATTTTCGTTTGGTTACTAGCTGAAGAAGGTATTTTCATTAACAATCGTAACGGTAGTTTGTTCAATCGGAGCAGGGCCCCACCATGGCCGAGTGTTTAAGACAGTGAACATGGTAGACGGCTGCAGTTTGAAGGTTCAGGGATCTGGGCTACCGCACGGGCGTCGATCTAAACGTCTGGAGTTTTGGGGTGGTTTTCTCTAGATGTTCCCTGAATACGTACTAGAACCCCTTAAAAGTCCTCCTTCCACTGTCTCTCCTCTTAGGAGAAATAGCTCTCGCATCGCTTTGTCTTTGTAAAACGCGATCAGAGAAGAACTTTCAAAGACAAATTATTTCATTCATAATGACAATAACTAACAAAAACATAAAAAAGAATAGACTTCACTTTGCTTTATAGAACTTTGTATGAGTTTTCTTCTTGAGGTGCTAAGCTTTTACAATGGGTCAAAATACGTACATAAGTATCATAAGTTAAAAAAAAAAAAAGGTCATAAATAATTCGACATCGACATCACATTCTGCAATTTTTTTTAGCAGAAATAAAATTACCATAGTGAGAGTATGTATTGCCCCTAAAAAGTTTCTTAAATTTCACAATCGAATAAAATCTGAAGCCAGTTTTAGGGCGAGATTCAAGTGAAACGCGCGCGATCGACTTCGAATCGAACGTTTCTCAGTCCCCCGAATTCTTCCAATGAACAAACCTATCGCACTGTCACGTGATCAAAACACGATTGTTTTGTTTCAGTTGAATTAGACATTGATATATTTCGAAGTTTCCCCTTTTCGACGCGGAAAACGTTCGAATTGTGTTTCACTTGAATCTCGCCCATAGTCTTCTTCCATTGGTATAACAAAAGTACATAAATATGAAACAAATATAACATTTACATGCTGGCATTTTAAAGATACTTTGGAAGGATTCTCTAGAAAAGAACGAAGTAGCTGTAAAACACATTCGGTAGCATGAGTCACCCTTTTTCAGCATTCAACCTACTACCGTACACCCACTCAATTATTCGAGCTGTAGCCAAATTTCATATTTTAGTTTTGCAAATAACTAACACGTTTTTAGAAAAATACAAAATTAGAAAGAAATAAACAAAATTATTATTATATATTATATAATTCACATTTACGGAGAAAATTATTTTAAAATTGGCCTAAGAAATTTAACATACGCTCGAATACTTATTTAAAAGGGTGTACGTACCTTGGTAGCCCTGTCGGAAGATTTCAAATTCAATCCCTGATGTACTACTAAAGATCACACTGTTTGTGTACACTTTCTGAAAGATGTCGAGAACTAGAAATCATCAATCTTCCGATAAGAATATCTATTTGTGAAGGAAACCTCCAGAATTGGGACAAGTGCATGGGCGCCGGCAGAATATTTCCCGGGGGGGGGCAAAGATTACTCCAGGAGGGGCAAAGACTACTCAAGGGGGGGCAAAGATTACTCCAGGAGGGGCAAAGACTACTTTAACGTATGGCTACCATGTTGGAAAGAGCAAGAAAGCAAGGGAAAACACTGCATACAAAAATCCAGGGGGCATTGCCCCCCCTTGCCCTATGCTGCCGGCGCCGATGGACAAGTGGCTCTAAACGATTATTTCAGTTATGTGAGATGCCCTCTCCTTAGATAAAATCCCCCTATAATATTACTATTTCATTTCATTTAACTTACAGCAGCCGTTTTTCTTTGATGAGTGATTAAAAAAAAAGTTTACACAAACAGTTTTTTTGGGGGTTGTTTCAGCACTACTATTGAAGAAAATCTATGGATACAAAAAAGTTTTCGTCCCCAGTAATGTACTTTCAAAGTTCTTCTGTCCTATATATAAATGAAATTCGGGGCAAGAAAAAGAAGCTGTTCTTAGTTACTACATTTAAAATTGTTCAGAAATTCAGACTAGTTACCCGTTTGGAATATCTCCCAGGATATTTTCTATTCTCGTAAACCAGTACGGCTGTTCGCATGAACATACTTTTTCCTGTCGTTTATTGCGGCACATGCATCTATCCTTGAAAATTTTACTCTGACAACAGCTTTTTATATCGTTGGTACATTCTTCATCCCTTTGTATGCATGTCCTGAAAAGACAAGAAAAATAACTGAGTGAAGGTTTCAGTTATGTATCAACACAAATAAATAAATATATATATATATATGTATGTTACGGCCAAAGCCCGAAATCGGCCTGTTCGCGAACTGGCCGGCCAATTCGCGTTTTGGCCAACGTAGCTGTAAACTTAGTGGCCAATGTCCGATCTTTTCTTGATTTCGGGCTTTGACCGGCCGATTCGCGAAGTGGCTTGGGACGATCGGCCAAAATAGGAAGAAAGAAATCAAGAGCAGATTGCTTTACACACTGTTAAAAAGGAAGTATTTAAAAATGATTACTTCTGTGTACTGTTTTATTTTTTAATTTTCTTTTTTTTAAAGTGCAATTGTTTTAGAAACGAGTTCAAATATAAGTGACATCTCTGAGTTAAAAATAAACTTGTAATATATAAAAATATGATTTCGTGTTATTCTGTTCTCATACTAAAGCCATAATAGAAATTATTCATTGAGCATATACGCTCAAACAACGAAATAGCGTGAAGGATATTGGATTTGCGCCCTTCAAAATGACGAGTTATATCTTGAGCAAATGTGTTGCGTAACTTGTATGAATACAAAGACAAATTGAGTACTCCATTTTTCAACTACCTTTACGGGGTATCCTTAGTCTTTTTCTGCTCCATAGACCTAATGCTAAAGATCCCAGATCACATTGTCTCCCGAAATATCGCTTCAAAAAATGTGAAACTTTTTGTAAAGGCAAATAGATACCGCTCAGTCTACCTTTACCACTTCGGGCTTTGGCCAAGGATTCCCAGCCACTTCGCGAAATGGCTAGCCAAAGTAGAATATACAATATTAATTGCAAGTACTTCGGACTTTGGCCAAATCGCGAACTGGCCGAAGTTCGGGCTTTGGCTGTAATATATATATAAATTTGCTAAAATAAAATAACCAAAAAGAACGAATTTCTGGAGACTGTTAGCATGATAAAACGATGATCTCTTATGCACTTTTTTAGAGGTCGGACTGCAGGATGTCTCACATTTTAAAATTGGTTTTACTCTTCTTTACAAAATATAGAAAGAAGGACAATTTTTTCAAAGTTCGGAATTCTAGCAAACCCAGGATTCGTGCGAACCCTGTAACAACTTTATCACAGGAAGCAAATATTATTCAGTACATTCAATTAATAAAATTTCCTACCTATACTTCATAAATCACAGGTATCGTTTCTACAAAATTGAAAAAAAGAAGAAAAAACTTTGATAGGTCTCTTTAGGAAGAATTTAAAATTATTTAGGAAATTGATATCGGAAATTCATTAAACACGGCTGACATTTGTAAAATATATAAGAATGGGATGAAAATGCTTTCAAAATGTTAAATTTACCAGAAACCATGGACTAGCACTAAGAGCAAGCGTTATTTACGAGATCTTAGTCCTGAAAACATCATTTAGTTGGCCAAAATTTGGCAATGACAGGGATTCAGAGAAGATTCATTTTGGAAGCAAGGTTTCAACAGATGGAACGATTATTAAACGTTTACAATATAGATCCGAAAGCAGGCAACTACGTCATCTGCTTTTCGCCAAAATATTGGGTGATATTATAAATTTTTATCTTTAGCAATGAACAATGCCAGAAACAGAATACACGTTCTGCAAAGAACCTGTGTTGGCAAAATTCCAAGTAAATAGCAAAGAAAAAAAATCCTTTTCACGTATTGCTACAATTAAAAAAAAATGTTTATAAATCACATTTTATTCGAATCACTGAACATTATGAAGAAAAACCATTTATTATAAAATTCATCGAAAATAATATATAAATAAATAAGTAATTCTTAGATGGAATTTTGAAAGCGGCTGTCCCAAACCATATTATTATGTTATTTCGAGTTGCTTTCGTGTAATTCATCTTCCTTAGAAGTTTGACACATTTTTCTGAGATACTCTGAAGGATATCTTCTTTTTTTAGTAATTTAAAATATACTTAAGCATCTATTTACATGGATTCTTCCTCTACTGCTTCTAAGCTTCCTTCTTCTGAGTATTGATGACCAGAATCTGCGTTTGAATAGAAACAAGTAAAAATAAATTTATATTTTAATTATGCAAAATTAGGGTGAGGTGGGGAAAGGGATAATCTACTTTTAAATTTTACAGATTCTTCCACTATAGATCAGTTGCTACATTGATTTTATAGATTCTTCCACAATACTTAGAAAACATTCTGAATATTGCTTTAATTTATTTTTGTGAAAGTTATGAGCAATTTTGTAAAAAATCGACTTCTCATTATTCCTTTTAAAAACTAAACGCAGTGTCATAGGACAAGTTACATAAAGCACATACAAAGGATTATTTTCTTAACTTTCAAAACTTTTCGGTATTGGTAATTAGTTTTTAAATTTGGGTGGCCCGATAGCCTCACCATTGGGGTAAGTGGGCCACTACTTGAACAGGCCAATTTTGTTCCTGATCATGACCTAAAACAAAGTAAAGTTCTCTTAGACTAAACCTCTACCTTAAAAGATATTGCATTAAAACTAAGCGAACCAATACTTTCAAACAGACATCATATGCATGCGGATGTTACAAATTGATAATTCAGAATAGGTTTCATTTGGAATTTCTGTTTACCATAGTCTATGTATCTAACTATGACCATTTAAATATTTTTGACCATTATTTAATCGCTTTAAATAGTCACCTATATAGCCTAGGCCAATTTATGTTTTAGTTCAGTTGGTTTATTTGCCTACTTATGATACACAATATTTAGTTTTTAGTCTAGAAAAATTATCAGAGGCTTCATTTAATATTTCTATCATGTATCTGTAAGATTAAATAACATTTATGCTTGTTGTTTTCATCTTAAGATAGTTTACGAATTTTTTTTAAAGAACTAATGTAAATGTGCTTTAATTAAACAAATAGATAATGTTTAAATATAAGCGCATTTTCTGAAACGAATTTGTATTTTTTCTTTAAAAACTTGCTACTACAAAACTGTTCCAGTTAAGCCAATGGTTTTTATGTTCTAGGATTTAAAAAAGCATTTGCCTTTATCCAATTTTACACTCCAAGTTTTGCCATTAGCCTATGCATAAATATTGACAGGCGTTCCACTTACGAAATTATTCATATTTTTATCTAGCAATCTAAACCTCTAAACACACACACACACACACACACACACAAAATGGAAAACACACACACAAAAAAGGACTTATTTCTCTTAAAGCTAAATGTAGAAATACGGTAACAAATTATGCAAAAAAGGTTCACACGCATCCCACTTTGCCTACGATGTAGTTATGATGAACTAACGGTGCTTGATGAAAAAAAGGGAGACTTCATACTATAACATCATGAAGGAAAGAATTATTACAGCTAGCAATCTGGAAAGCTTAACCCAAATTAAAAGAAATTTAATAGATTCTGTAGGTTAAGGAATTAACACCTGGTTTCCAATGGACATAATATCAATTATAGACTGCTTTCAAGTCTATGATCCAATATAGATGGAACACTAAATTTTTCGGAAATGAAAGAGAAGCTGAGCAAGTTTGACCTATATTTCCGAGAATTTTCAATGAGCACAAACTTTTAAAAGAGTATGAAGATGACTGTATTCTAGTAAAAAACGGTCATAAAACACCCAAACTCTAAAATTGCTGAGATTTTACTAAACTCATATGCCGAGATCTATCCGAACACTGCAAAAATATTGAAAATTTATCTCGCAATTCCAATAAGAGCTTGGCATCTGTGGAAAGATCTTTCAGCACACAAAATCGAATTAAAAACAAATTTCGAAATAGACTTTTAATTGTAAATTTAAGCAATCTCTTTAGAACTGGTGATGGAAGTATCAATTTAGAAGGTTTTCCATACATTCAAGCTGCTACAACTTTTAAAGGACGGAAAATTCGGCGTTATTAAAATTGTACTAAAAATAAAGAATACGCTGTTATTAAAAATTATATATGTTCTCACTTAACTTTCAGAAATCTCACTCAAAAGTTTTGTATGGTTGAGAAATCTCACTCACAATTTTGGATAATTGAGAAATCTCACACATTTTTTAAATTTTTTTCTAATGGGAACTCTGTCTATATCTTTAATTTGCGCAATAGTGAAAACTCACTCAAATAAATGTACAACTGTTGTTTAAATTTGTATATTTTGAGGAGAATTTAAAAAGTTATATTTTTATTTATTCATTTTAGTATATTATAATGAAAAATAGAGATTTTAGTTCTAATAAAATATTGTAGATATACGTATATATACAGTTTGCCCCTAAGGATTGTAATACGCTTTAATTCTTTGTGTATTCTAGATAAGTGGCCACTGTAAACTGAAAAAAATGTTCGAAATAAAGTAAGAAAAGGGACAACATTAAGAAAAATATAATATCTTTCAAAATGTGGCACATTTAATATTTTCCACACTCATCGTAAGGAAAAAAAAAATTGAAATCCAGTTAGTAAAATATACCGTATATTAAACAGAGGTTCTACAAATTTTGAGAATGATATCATAAAAAGTGTCCGAAATATAAAGCTAGGTGTTTACTGACTTAAACCACATTTCACGCATCGGATGATCGCGTTTCAGGGATCGTACAGCAATTAAAAATGAAATGAATTTTTAACACCATAGCAGTGATTCCTAAACTACGGATCAAAATTAAACTATAGTATTTTATAGTAAACTATAGTATTTTATATATCCTATATTGGTTATCATTATGTAGTAGTGGGCAGCGAAAAAAAAAAATTCCGGATGAAGATGGATCTCAGGACAAAAAAGTTTGGGAATTACTGCATCATAACAATGAACATTCAAATTCATGTATAGCCCCTGGTAATCTTTGTTTAAACATATCTCTGAAACATTTGATGAAAGGCTGAAAATTCTTACGTCACTCATTAATGTACGGGGTACGCTTTACTAATCGGAATTTTTTTGCACGAGGGTCGTATGCAAATTTTAGAAGTACCACTTTCTGAAAATTATTGAGAGAATTTTTTTTTAACATAGTCTTTTTTCTACTTTACTTTGAGCATATTTTTCAATTAACATTACTCACTAATCTCTGTGTTTCAATCTCGGGATCTCGCAGTTAGGGAATGCAATCCCGCACTGTTTTTCACCTTGCGGGATTTCGGGATTGAGATTTACTAATCCCGCGGGATTGACATTTCATTTAGCTAGGACTTCATTTCAACAGAGAAAAATAGAAAAAGTAAGATTTTAAGCATTATGAAGTTTAATAATAATAATTAATCTTATGAGATAATTTTTACACTAACTACAGAAATATGAAAATTATAATAATGATTTTCAGAAAGATATACTAAGTTATGTGTCAATATATTAGTATTAGTTATTTTAGTAGCTAAAAATCAGCAATTTACAGTAAAATACAATTTATAAATACTTATATTCACACACTTACGTTATTTTCTTAGCTGGTGAAAAAAAGAACGTACAAAATCGAACAAATCCAATGAATCATTTCCTGGTCTAGATTTAATTTTAGTAAAATAATTAAATGTGTGAATTAAAGAAAAATTAAAACTGAAATTAAACCTTTTTTAATTAATTCGTGACTGTTCGCTAAGAGATAAATTAGCATGAAATATTTCAGTTCATTTGGGATTGGAAGCCCTTTTATTAAATTTTGAGGTGTGTCACATGACGCGTGCACATTGCAATAATTGGCTGATCCCAAATCTGGGCAGTGACTTTCCAAGGATTGTTGTGTCTATTAAGACGCCAGATTGACTGGGCGCGGGGACCATTTATAAGATTACAAAGGAAATGCAAAGGATTGTGTAGTAGTTGAGGAATTAATCAGTTTTAGATGGCGAATTTCTTTTGTTCTCAACTACTCAGTTTAAAAACATTTTATAAATAAATATATACAGAGAGAGATACATATACAGGGTGTCTCATAAATACCACCCAATCTCTGCACAGCCAGACTCCTCTTTCTAAGTACATAAAAACTGTCCAAGAACTAATTCTTTATTTACCAGTACGACCAATAGTCTTCATAAAAATAGGAAAAACAAAGTATGATGTCACATACGGTGCAAGGAGAAATGACTAGACACATTAAATTGGACACTGGATTAGATATGGGGGACTCGGTTTTAAAGCCGCTGCGCTCATCAGATCAGGTGCCTTTGGATTCCTTCGAATGGAAACGTTTGAAAGAATTGATCTATCGAGACCTAATTACATTAGAAAGTGATTCAGTCCCTCTCCTCCATGCTGTGTATTTATGTTGGACCATATTGATTCAACGTCATTTGAGAGCATATGCAAAACGAACTGTGTTCATGCCCCCAATAAAGGCTCTTTCCGTACACCGGATATGACGTATCTGCTTTTTTCTCGCCTTTTTCCTGAAAACTCTGGATCGTACAGGTATGTTTCTATGGGCCTTTTTATATACTCCCAACGAAGAATCTGTTTGGACAGTTTTCCAATTTTAAAGTTTAATATCGCTTAAAAATCACTTATCAACACCAGTCAAAACATTGTCTATGTATAAAGACAGGGAAAAAAAAAAAAAATGAACGGTGAAATCTGGAAATTTCTTGTATTGTCAATGACATTTTGTCTTTCTTTTTGTCTTTTTTTTTCCAATGGCAAAGGCAAAACAAGGGAAAGAAGTAAAACATTAAGAAAAAATAAAAAGATAACAAGAAAACTGTAAATAGCTGCGAGATAAAATTTCATGCCCAAACGTTGAATTTCCCAATTTTCCATTATTGATATTGCATAAATAAATATGTACTTTTTAAAAACCCACCCCCTCCCCCTCTAACACCTTACTTCTATTCCATAGCAGTGACAGAAACGGATCATTGAAATGCTGTATGTAAATATACTGCAACAGAAAAAGAATGTGGAAGGTCTACTGTTTTTCGCGGATCAACATGCGGTGCGGGCGGCAACCCCTAGCGTGCAGTGTATAACAGCGGGAGAAACCACTCTTGCCAAAGGAGTCTGACTGCACGCCAAATCGCCAGAGAGCAATTTAATCCACCCTGCCCAGCCTCTCGTGTAACAATGAGGATGGTGATATGGAAATGAGGCCACGGTAAAATGAGACAGATGTTCTGATTTTATGACGTTTTAGCTACAGTAATTAATACAACCTTTGAATGGCAACACTTAGCATCATTGTACATCTAAGTTGTGCAAATAAGGTACGTAGCGGTTGGAATGCGCAGTTTGAGTATAGCTCGGTCCTCGTACAGCACGGATTCCTATAGGAAAGAATGTATCTGCCGTGCTATAGGGGATCTACCGCATATTTAAAAGCAACCGAATATTTATAGAAATGTTATTAGATGCCCACTCCCTAAAGTCATATTTAGGAGATTGCTTTAAATATACAGAAAAATCTTAAGTATAAAAGCAGTTAGGTATAAAAGTAAAAAGTGATTTTGTGATTTGATATTTTTTATTTATTTATTTTATTCATTTATAGAAATAGTTTTTTTTTTCAATTTCATTGTTTGTAACATAGGAAATTGCATTCTAGCTTTTAATAGTTTCAAGTCAGCACTTGTAAGAGAGTAATAGACTTACTTTCACTTGATGATGAACAGTTGTGCACGAAAGCCAACAGTCCTAAAAAATACAGAATCTTCATCGTAAATTAACTAAAAAGAGTATAGACAATGAATTCTCATTTGTACGTTAATCTTAGTTCAATATGTCAGAGAAGCGATATGTTACGCAGCTTACTACTGAATGTGTGATTGACCCAACATGAGTTGTAACAAAAAAGGGCAAGACTAATGTTGATAAACAAACAAATATTCATAATGTCTAACACATTTCCTGATAAGAACACATTGTAACCTTTAAATTACCAAAAGGCCTTGAACGGTTTGTGAAGGTCGAGTAGTAACAATGTTGTTTTTCCAGAATCGACAGTGCACTTTTTTATCAAATTACTTGATGAATAATGGTATGAGGAAACAGACATCCGTTTTGGGCAAATATTCCTCCCGGATGTTCAGAACGAATAAAAGGATGTGAACGAAATGTGATTGTACGAACACACACGCACAGATATGCATATAAACAGGGTGACCCCAAAACTCTGAATCAGACCTTAGAAAGTAATATAAAATAATCGATGCTATAAAAATTAGAGTTTTATGGTATCTACTAAATTTTTCAAGATATTAAATCTTATCAAATTAAAAATTTTATACGGCCCCTGTACAAAAATATTCCTAGTTAGTAAAATGGACCCCATACAGTAATAAAGTGATGTACAGAATTACAGAATTTTATCACAAAAAGAAATGTTGTTCTACTATTAACCAAAAATCCGTTTTCCCTGTTATATTAATTTTTTCTTTATTTAAATTTATTCCAGGTATTGATTCATAGTTTAAAAAAATTCATTATTTTAAAACCAGTCTTATTAAAATAAAATAAACTCACACAGGGAATTTTCCACATTAGGAAAATAAACTATATTTTCAATATACAGTGAAATACTGCATAATGCAAACGAAAAATGCAAAACGTATGTTGCAAACGAAAAATTATTTCTTACTGTGAGGGTTAATTGTGCCAATAACAACGGCATTGGCGAAATCCGCTCCTTTGTAATCCCATTCAGGATATTCGCCGGACCCAAAGACTACCCTTAGTAAGCAGCTCTGAAGCCAAGTTTTACACAGATTTTATGATAAATAGGGAAGTATGAAAACTTCATTCACGCAGAAGACACCAAACTTCAAGATAGCGATGAGATTCCCCCTTTAATTGTTACGAATTTTCGGGGGCAATCCGTGATTCTGAGGTTAAAAATAGTTTAAAATTCGTGCTCTGCTAGTCAAATAGTCGAATTTTGGGTTTTGTTGCATCAAAATCGGTTTCCTAGAACCGAAGATATGGAGCTTTGTGTCCCCCACTGATTAATATAGGGTTTTTTAAAAATCTGGAGAAATATGGGTCCTAGGCCTTCGCTAACCTCACTTTTGAGGACTTATTTTTGGATCCAAATTTGGCGACATTTCACCAAAACGTCGCCAAGCGTGGCGACATTTCGGACATTTGGTGTGATTTTCCCAATGGACTTGTAAAGTTGTTTTTCCGGCCCTAATATCACATTTTCTGAAATGTTCGTCATAAAGTATAAATAGAGCGGGCTGTCCTGGTCTAGTCGGTCTTGATTCTGCTTGTTCAGAGAGCAACCGTGATGTTCAGCTGTGTGAATTCAGAGATGCCCGTGAAAGCTTATCAGGCTATGTATTGAAGCTATAGAAAAGCTATTTTTAGCTTCTTTATAAAGCTTTGTTTTAATGTGCTGTGAGTAAATTCTTCCTTGCTGAGTTTGAGGGACTGCTTACGATTTCCCTCGAAAATTTCCGACTGTGGAAGTGTTTTATTTTGTGTGAGAATTACAGGACTTTAAAAGCTTCGGTAGTAAGCGGACTGTTATAAGCTCGTTATACTGGCTGATTGCGCTTGTGAATTTTGTGCAGCTGATTGTTCGACGAAGTTCTAGAAGCCATAAATTTCGTATTCCATCCTGACTAGTGGACTGTTTACTAGAACTTTCTTGAACAGTATGCTTGAAATTAGGGGGAAAAGTATCGGGCGTTCTTTTAGAAGATTTTTTAATTTGGCAGTTATCTAGTACAAAATTCGACCTTTTAAATAAATGCATATGATTAAATTATTATTTTAAAATACAAAAAAGTTTCTGAATTAAAAGATAGGGCCAGACTGACAAGTTGCCACTTCCTAGCATAATCCGTTTAATTTTCAGAGATTGAAAGTTCTTTGAGTAGTACGAAATGAAAATTGGTAATTTTCACTGTCGGCGACTTATAACGATATTTTCAAAAGATGAACTTAAAACAGTTAAAAAATAAAAATAGTTATGTGTTTTTTAATTTTTGTTATTAATTATGTAATAATGAGGAGAGTAGCAAATATTAGCAACTAGAAAGAGCATATACGTTAAACTACGATGAGGAACTTTATTTATAATCTTTATAACCTGGCGTGATTCTAATGTATTTGTAACTTTTTAGCTCAATAAAGTCAAAAATTACATTAAATTTAACTCAAAGATTTGTTTTCTCTTGGTTTTTGCAAATGAGCTAAAGAAAATAATAAGCATATTTTAAATACACAAATATATACCCCCAGGTTCACAATCCATTATAAAAGTTACACCTGACTATAAAGAACTATTCTTTTTGAGAACTTCAAATTTAAACAATAATCACTTGTTATTTAGGAGACGAGATACTTTTCAATAGTGGTTGACTGTTGAAACCTCCGATTAAAAAATTATGAAGGCTGTCAATGGATTCAAGATACCAATAAGAATCGGAAAAATGAGTAACGTGACTGCCATAGCTGACTTAGAATATTGCAGTTTTGACCGCGAATATTTGAAAATCCGCCTCTGTGCGTCGGGAAGAGGCTAAACGTCATCTATTGCACCACAACCGTGTGGTTAGTCACGAATTCTTTAGAAGTCACACCGTTCTACCACACCGAAGCCGTTTAACCCTTTAACGCGCAGTGTTCCCGCTCTGGGAACACCCAACTCTGACGTTTTGACTGTTGCCAGTCATGAAGAATAAATTTGATTTCTATAAAAATAGTTGCGGGTGACATACCTCCACGAGAATCCTTAATTTTTTAGCACGCCATTTCCCATAAAAATATGGTCACGATTATTTTTAACAGCACTGACATCTACTGAAAAATGGAAAAATGCGAGAACAGCAGGATAGATTGCCAATGCTGGAAAAAGGGCAGCTGTTGCCATCGCTCGGCTTAACTACTAGCAAGATGGCGGACGATCGAAACTTTCATCGCGTGCTACAGATCTAGAGACCCTTTTTTTGACGCAGCTGGCTGTGCGCACAGCCAGCAGTCGTCAAAAAAGGGTCTCTAGATCTGTGGCATGCGATGAAAGTTTCGACCGTCCGCCATCTTGCTGGTAGTTAAGTCGAGCGATGGCAACGGCTGCCCTTTTTTCAGCATTGGGAAAGGGTTGCGCCTCAAAGGGTTAAATCATTCATTTGCCATCCGAGGTGTCTGTGTTTTCGGAATTTCGTTATGCATAAAACTCGTAAAGTAATACTGAGTCAGTAGTTTATTTTATTTTGGCACGTTTTACACAAAATATACATCTGCTACAAATAAATGATTCTACAGTTCCACATGAAAGGATTGAAACCTATGAAATGATTACAAGATCGTTAACTCTTGAGTTCTCCCGCTTTACCAGACCACTTCACCCTTGGCCAAACACTTGTCCAATTTCCAAAGATTTGCATTTTCGATCATATATTTTAGTCGTATAGTCTTCGTCGTATACAATACCAGCTGTGTTTGTGCTCACGTAGTAAACCACGCAACTGCAACGGTAAAAAAAGAACTTATTACAGGAAATGCTTAAAGTAAAAAGAAATATATATATATTATATAAATTTGAAAGATTGTTCGTTCGTCCAGGAACTCCTCCCACACCGTTCGACCGCTCGGCTTGAAATTTTGCACATGTAAAACGACATAGAATAGTCCGTAGGCTGCTTTGAGATTTTGAAAATCCACCCTAATTTTTTACGATACGATTTTTTACGTTCCCTAATTTTTTACGATTTTTCGCAATTTTCAGGGTAGAAAGCTACTCAAATGTCCGATTTCAGCACGTTCGTGAGCATACTTAACATAGATTTATTTATTTATTACTTTCAATAATTCGAGTGAGACTGGCGTCATTTTGATGTCACGAGTAAAATCCTAATGAGGTTTACAAGTTTTGACAAAAAAATTACACCACAAGCGAAATAATAAACTTCCATCCAGATTATCAGATGCTGTAGAAAATAAAATAACGTGTTTTTTTTTTCTTTTTCTTCTTTCAGTAATTCATGTTAGATATCGTAACTGAGAATGCGATAGCCTCATTTTTAAACTCGTAATGTCATTTTGACGTCATGAGTTTAAAAACGAGTTAGAAATCTAATTTCATTAAAAGGCTTTGACACAAAAATTTACTATTTTAAAAATTAAAAGAATTTTGCTTAATGCGCGTGTTACCCTTAGCGATTTTTGAGCTCTGTGATTTTTCAGCAACCATAATAACGAAAAGAAACTTGAATTTTTTAATTTTTTATTTTCGTGGAAAATTCAAATATCGGCACAAGATGCAAAATACTAATTAACATAATTCATAGTATCCGCTATCGGTTTGACGACACGGTCGTTGTATGTATTTCCCAAAATCGTGCAAAATGTCGCGAAGTTTGGACGACTTTGACTAATCTGTTTCTTTAAATTGAGCATTAAAGACGGAGAAACGAAGATAGATAATATTAATATAAGTAATAGATAGTATTCTCATTTTTTTCTCTGGTAGTAATAGTAGATTTGTTTGGATAATATGGATTAAAGCACAGTATACCACGTTAATAACTATTCCGTGAAATTGAAAGTGTTACATTCATTATTTTTCAGCGATCGTCTTATAACTAACTAAACCATAATCCTACGTTGCGTAATATATCCCGAGGTAGTTTCAACAAAAGGACTACTTGAACTTTTTGACATTTTGTTTTCGCATAGATGCGATTACATTTTAGTAAAATATTCGTTTCCTGCTGTGCGAAGAACGCGCACGCAGCTAGTATATTATAAACTTTCTTTTCAGAACATGGGTAGTTTGCTGCTAAGTTTTTTGTGGTTTTACAAGAGCAAATTTAAAGTTTGCAGATCCTCACGGATTCAGATATTGCGTTTTCATGGATTATTGAAAATGAAACAAAACGTTTAATCGTAAACATTGTGCCGATTCAGTTGCGATCTATATCAATATGTTTATCAACACATAAACATTTTTATTGTTGTTGTTGTTAAAGCGTGGAGTGTGAGTATGAAACCCAGAAAATTTTGTAACACAGCTACTTACTCGGCTGGACGTTTCTCATCAAACTGAATTGCTCTGCAGCGATCATTCATCCTGCAATTTTGCTTACATTGCTTAAGGCCTCCTGACTCTAAATGAGTGTTTTCATTTTTTTCATAGTGGCTCGCACCTAGTAAACCTGTTGTAGGTCTCAGAAACTTCGTTCCACACGTCATTTCTGTAAAAAAAAAAATGATAATATGTCTGAGTTTTAAATTTTATAAATGAAAAAAAATGTCATTTTAATGATAGGACAGATATCGTATAAAAGTAATATTTTCATCAGAATTTCATAATATCCATACTAACGATCTCTTTCAAGTATTGAAGAGAAACAGTAACAGAGTTGGGTTGCGGGTGACCAATGGCTAAGGTGTTGGACTCTAACTAAATTTTATTTTCGGATATTTATTTACTTATTTTTTAACTTCCAAAATTGTTTTTGTTAAAAAAAAGATTGTTTTATACAGGATATGTCACACTTTCCTCCTGGGTTTGGAAGGTTAAATATATTACCAATACAATACAGCAACAAATTTGACTTCATTGCATAAAGAAATGTTACAAGTTTTGCTTCATAAAAGTTCAGTATACGAACCTTTCTTGGTGCGGTAGACATCAAGTCTAAAATCACATTTTTAACTAACCAAACTTGCTTTACATGTCACGATCAATGGTAGCAAATATGATCAGATCCTTTGGCATAAATCTTGTAAATCGTGACATAGAGGGCACGGACACGCGATCATATATGTTACCCTATTAAAAAAATTCTCATGGAGTTAGGTCCGGACAGAGAAGCAGACACGGAAGAAGGCGATTGCCGTCGGCAGAACCTCGTCCAATCCAACGACGAGGAAGCTCGTTATTTGTGAAACAAAACTTGTAATGTTTTCTTTCTCTAGTAAAGTCAAATTTGTTGCTATATTGGTAATATACTATTTTTTTATAAGCCTTCCAAACCCGGGAGGGAATTGTAATTCACCCTGTGCATATGTATACATGGTCAGATTTGTTACAAAAGTAAATATTGTGAGCTATTGTGAACTATTGTAAACGATTTTTTTTTATATTATATTGCTTTGATGCACTTTACCAATTCTAAATCAAAAATTGTGCTGTAAAAATTAACGGAAACCGCTGCTCTTCTGAAACCGAGTGGATGGGGTTTCTTTAGGACAGTAGGACACTTCTGGAACTGTAATAGGCATTATAATAAATAAGTAGGCCGTTACTGAAGGTAGTATCCTATAGTGTCTATCTGCATGTAGTGCACAGGGCATTAACTCCAAGTGCCCGTGCGATAGCCAGGACGTATATAAACGTGTTCATGTACGCACTACGCATTCTGCTGTCACATGCTAGTATGAGCTTGGATGTAGTTTTGGATTATGTGCGCAGATAGTTCATTTTGTATCTGGCGTACAATGAACTGCGGAGTTTTCTGTATGCCTGATAGTACCTCATTAAAAAAATATGGCTAACCACTAAGAGCTAGAGCGTGAAAAAGCTGAATATGAAAAAGTATAAATTTTGAAGCAAAACGAGTTTTGCACAAAATAAAACGCTCAACTTAAACAAACAAACTAAATACTGAGGTCTTTGAATCACACTGATTGTCTGGCTGGGGCACACGCGCCGCGACCCAAAGTACACACACACACACACACATATATATACATGTACAGGGTGTCCAAAAACATTGACCTAGGTTCCTATTCTTAGAATATTGACCATAGACATGTACGATAAATAACATGAAATAAGGCTCAGAATTTATATTTTAAAAAACTCAAAATTTAACTTTTTATAAATCCTCTGAAAAAAAAAATCCTAGTTCATAGAAAGTGTTCCCAGCGTAAACGTATATATATGCAAAATATATATCTACAAAATATACAAATTTAGCCTTTGACAGTAGAAATTTCTCAGAGATATGAAAATAAATATACGCTGACAAACAACTTTTCAAATGTTCTGAAGAGAAAAAAATCACATGGGAAGATCGCGTTTTAGGGGCTGTATAAAAATACGAATTGAAGCAGTGTTTGCACAACTAGATGTTACAACAATCTTATATACGAAATTTCAACATTCTACGATTAATTGTTTTTGAGATTTGAGAGTTAAATACATACACATGTACATAAATACATACACATGTAAAATAAATATAATATACCAAAATTTAAAATCAACAATCTGAATAACAATAACAATAATAATAATAAACTGAATTTAAGAGTTGTAAAATCTTTTTTTTTTCCCCTTAAAACAGAACTTTTTAGTTGTTTGTAAAATAATCCACTTTTACATGTGCCATAGTTTCATGAAACTTGTATCCACACCTTGTGGAATTCATATAAAAACTATAATGTGTTAATACTTTTTACAATTTTATTTATATTATAGAATGCAACTCAATGAAAATTAAACGAGAAAAACAAAATTGGAAACTACTTTGCTATAATTTACGAAAAAGTTTGATTCTTAAATTTTAATTCCATAAAAATTCAAGACTATAATTTAAATTTTACTGTAAACACATCACATAAAAACACAATTTTAGTTAACAGAAAATTTTTCAATGGAATTGCTAATGATAGAAAAGACAGAATTTCTTTCAGTCAAGAAAACTTGACTATTATAAATATTTTTCAGTCTAAATTTTGGTGGGAAGACAATTGGCTAACGGCCTAGTATTAAATATTATATTCGAACTTAGACAGTGGCATTTTTAAAGTAAGAAATATATATAAATAATTTGTGATATGTGTATAAGTATGTTTGAATATGGAGAGTGACATTCTCTAATTGAATGTGAATTGTAAAATGTTCTATGAAAGGGAAGAAAATTTGTATTTGAACTTGGAATGTAACATAGAACAACTTTAAAAAACTAAGAATGATAACAATTAACAGCACACGGAGCCCAAACGACAGATTTGTAACTTATTCGACAATTACACAAATCTATCGATCTCAACTGATCTGTTCATTCCTGCCGTGCAATGACAAATTACCTTGTCTTTCGTGTATCTTCATATACGCCGAGAAAAAACTATTGTCTCCTTCATTCAGAGCCTGTGAAAATCGATCTAAGGCTTGGGGGAATTTATTTTTGTCTAGGTCCTTGTAAATGCTTACATCACCGGATGCGAGTTCACGAAGCTGCCTTCTGATTGATTCAGCAATCCTAAACTTGCTCTTTTTCTGAAAACGAAAAGAAGAAGAATAAGAAAGGTATGTCCTGAAGCACTTTCCAACTCAATCTCATTTGCTCTTGCAGTATACTGCTTACCGTTTTGAAGCGCAACCATTTCCCAATGCCTAAAAAAGAGCAGCCTTTGCCATCGCTCAATTTAACTACCAGCGCACTGCCAGCTGTGTCAAAAATGGTCTCTTTCTCTGTGTTGGCAAAAAAATTTAAGCCACTGAAAGCTAATGGATGAACGTAAAATAAAAGGGAAACTGTTTTAATTCCTCCAAATATTTTAGCTCGGTAATGGGAAGCAAATACCAAAGCATTTCTTTAAAAAGTACCATTTGAGGTGAAAATTAAATATCGCGTCGAGCGATTGAAAGCTGCAACTAGCTAATGCAACGGTTTCTTGGAACATAGAAATGTAAACTTCACAACATATTTAAATATATAAAATTTCTGACACGCCCTGCTATTTGCCGATCGTGGCTTTTTCATAATTAAACGACATTGCACATGAATATAGTTAATCATCATTTCTCTGTAAAAAAAATCCAGAGCTTTGTACCGGGTGTCCCATAAATGACTGATGGATTTTGCAAATCAATAAAAAAAAAGACGGAATGCGATTGATATGTATCGTTTGAGGCCTTATGCATAGAAAATCAGGGAATTTTATGCCATCGAATTTCAAATTTAGTTAGTATTTTCACCCATAGGTGGCACTGAAAACTATGAAAATATAAAAACCGGTATGAAAATTTTACAAGGACTGTTGCAAGAAACTAAAAAATGACACTTTCAAGGCAACCTCCATTTACTGCAACAACGTGGCGCAGTCTGAGGCAAAAATTTCCGGACATCCGTTCAAACATGTCACTTGGAATTGGAATTGTCTCACATGCAGTACAGATGTGCTGTTTAAGCTCCGCAATTGTTTGTGAAGTTTGGCGGTATACCAAATCTTTCAGGTACCCCCAAAGAAAAAAGTCGCAGGACGTCATGTCAAGGCCGTGCTATCCCACTTACTGTATGCACGTCGTAAACCAAGGCAATTGCCCGCTCACTGCAATGTTCGTTGAAGAAATCAAATACTACAGACGTCCGATGTGGACGAGAACCATCTTGCATGAACCAGGAGGCATTCGAACCGGGGCCATCGTGATTCTACCGGGCCTGCTTGCGCACTGCGATGAATCACCCAAAGAGGCCTACGGACGCTTTCTTATTGGTTCCAGCACTCATATACGTCATCAAACGGCCGAATCTAACCAATGAGGAAACGTCCGTAGGCCTCTTTCGGAGTGCACAAGCAGGCCAGCTGGAATCACGATGGCCCGATTCGAACAGTCCTCCAAACAAGTATGAATCTCCACAAATTCTTCCAGAATCTCAAGATATCGTAAAGCATTTATCGGTTGCCCTCGAAAAAATGTCTCTGTGTGAAGGAAAGCGCAGCCCATACCATATTTTTGGTGAATGCGCAGGGATGAAGGTTCAGTAATATGACTATTTTCGCTTCCCCAAATTTACGAGTTCTGTTTGTTGACATAACCATCGAGGTGAAAACATGCTTCATCTGAGAACCATATGTTGCCAACATAACATCGAGTTGACCGTCATCCACAAGTTGAAGCACGGCGTTTGCGAAATTATAGCGTGCATTAATGCCATTTGGACTGAGGGGTTGGTGAATCTGGATTTTGTACGGGAACATGTGAAGGCTGTGGCGCAGGAGACGGTGAGTGCTCATTCTTCGGAGTCCACTAGAGGATGCAACACGGCGTGCGGAAGTCCGGTTGCCGCTGTTGGATAACCTGCAATACGGCTTCAGCATTCGACTCTGAACTGAAAGTCGTGGCCGGCCGACATTTCCAATACGGTCATCATTCACGCGCCCCGTTCGTTCGATTTTCTGGAATAGAGTCCTTATCACATTGTCTGACGGTCCGTTTCTCACATGAAATTTTCTTTGGAAACTGCGCACCGTTTGAAAAAAACTGTATTCCAGGCGGTGGAACTCTAACACAATAAATACCCGCTGTTCAGCAGAAAAAACATTTTGGTAGAGCGGACTTGCAATCTGAACAGCAGACGCTATCAGCTTGACGACGCACTCCGGAATAGAGCTGAAATACTTCGTTTTATCTATACCTGCTACAGATCACCTGCAGCACCCTCTCTTGGTAGAAATGTTAACTAAATTTGAAATTTGATGGGATAAAATTCCCTGATTTCTAAGCATAAGGCCGCAAACGATACATATCTATCTCATTCCGTTTTATTGACTTTCAAAATTCATCAGTCATTTTTGGGACACCCGGTATGTTTTCTTTGTTAAAAACTACGAAACAGGTGTGATATTTGTCCATCAATGTCAACTTTTCATTATTTGCGATTTACACACTTGCTTAATCGATAATCATTTCCTATGTAACGTTGTTACGATAACAGTTCTTCATATATCCGTACACACAATCATTTGCATATTGGTATGTTTAGCACCGCGAAATTTCATCTTGCCGTGCTGGCAAACATCCAAGCTCTGCTAAAATTTATATAATTTTATAGTGAACACCGCCAAACATTTCTACTCGTTAACGAGTGACAAATAGCCTAGCTGAACCTAAACAGCATTACTATAATCTGCATTTGAATTATTTTTCACTTTGCAGATACTGGGTGAGTGCTACCATTTTGGAACACACGCGTTTTAGATTCATCCTGCTTGGAGATATAGTCTTTTGCCAGATCGCACCTCATGCCAAAATGGAGCTTTTTAAATAATTTACAATTACTTATTTTGCTACTGATGTATTATACCAGCGGTCCGCCGAGAAGAGCGATTTTTCGCCAAGATAAATACCGGACACATGAAATTATTAATAGTTTAGAATACGACTGGCATCTTTTGACAGCACATTTGACGAAAATATGGTTTGACAGGAATGACCAACGGGATAACATGTAAGTACCGAGTTTTTATATTGAAAAAACTAATAATCTGCAATTTTAAACTCCTGTTATCTAAGGGAGCTTACTATTTGAAAATTGTTATGTATGTGTAACACACTCTTTGACTTATTTATTATTCATACTTTTTAATTTGGAATAAAATTGACGTAATTATACTCCATTTTTATCAATTTCACACGATTCTTCACACTTGGTATAGGTTTTTTTTTTATTTGCGAAGGCGTGAAGGCTTTTATGCTGGTGAAAAATGCGATATTGGCATCCATGATTCTACTTTGTCGGCTTTTTTATTAATATCTTCTAAAATAATTAGAAATTTGAAGTCAGCAGAATGGCTTCCCCAGATTTTTTCGAATACGTGGAATCTTCATTGAAACTCAACCCCCCACGGTTTTGGAAGAAATAGCGTTCCAAGCTTTCTACAGTGGCATTAACTTAAATATAGAATAGAGAGATAATTATTATTATTTCGTATGGTGCTGTAGATAACTTATTATTAAAATCGCAATCTTAAATAGTCTTATTAATTTAATATACTTTGTAATTTTCGTTCTCACTTTACTGTTAGACTTCGCCTGCTAATTTTGCGATTGCTATTCAGCATTTCATTTTTACAATACCCCTTATTTTCTTTCAGTTATTTTAAGGAAGAAACAGTTTAAGTTGATGAAACACCCATTATATTGATGTCTTCTGAAAGTTTTTCTTATTTATTTATTTAATTATTTTGCTTTTTATTAATTGGTGTTTTCATTTATTTGTCTATCAGTTCTCAGTTCATCATAATATTGTAATTTTTTGTTCTGCAAAATCTACATTAAGAACACAATTATTTATTTAAAAAGGAAGTTATAAAGCAAGATTTTGATCAGAATACTAACACTCATCATCTGATCCTCTGTAAAACCTTTTGGAATTCTATATCCATAGTTGATCACTTTTTGTAAGTCTGTCAATTTTTCATCCAGCTCCATTAGAGTCTTTACAGAATTCCTGCAAGGAAAAGAAAAAAACATTGCATTATTCTACTATAAGTTATTAAAGTACACATAGTGTGTCCGAAATGTAATGAAATTAAGTTGGAAATATATAAATACATTCAAGGTATTTGTATAATACTTAATCTTCTTTAAAAATGCCTATGTCTGATTCATAAGCATTCAGACCCTTTTGCTGGCGACTTTTAGAAGGCATGCCTGAATGCAGTACTCTCTGTAAGGATCTTC
This sequence comes from Cheiracanthium punctorium, assembly GCA_038373885.1. Lineage (NCBI taxonomy): Eukaryota > Metazoa > Arthropoda > Arachnida > Araneae > Cheiracanthiidae > Cheiracanthium > Cheiracanthium punctorium. The sequence goes on along the minus strand of JAWZYV010016091.1, from coordinate 66,083 downwards.
AGTCAGTGCAGATGTTGGTGTGGTCACGCTGTTGTTTGTTGATGTTTTTCACCACTTCACCCTCTCTTCTATTCCACCAATCAATTCCAAAATAGCCTACATTGGTATTTTACCTTTACTATTATTGGCCCAAATGTATATTTTACCCCTCTACACGTGTCTGAATAGTTCTTGAATCGATATTATCCGTTAATTTGAGTCGGGGATGCATTTTTGAAAGTTTTCTCTGTCTTGTGACAATATAAGGAAAATTTTTAAAAAAAGATCTTGACTTTTAGGGGCTTCTATACCCATTTGATCGAGTTTTCAAAAGCTGAGGAGTCGCTTCGCACACAAACTGCTGAACGGTCTGACTAATCATGACCACGACCTGATTCCCACCAAGCCATTTTCACCGATGTGGTTTGAGCGTTCTAGCCCCATACGAGCAAAACTAATCTCAGTCTGCTCAAAAGTGTTTGGGTGTGAAACGGAGAAACACTTGCATTACTTTTGTGATAGACCGTGCCTCCAGTGAAACCTCTCTAATTCTAATCTGGCTAAGTGGTACGAAACAAAACACAACATCTCAAAGCCTGATAGTCCCAGTTATGCTTTTTGGATATAGGACGCTAAAGCATAAGCCATGGCTAGATCTAATCTAAGTAGGATTATGTTCTGGGGAACGGACGTAAATATGAAGTACATAAAAAATTATTCAAAATCAAAGAGGATTTCTAATTGCCCTACAGTCAAAATTCAGGTAAACTTTTTATTCAAACACTTCCGAGCATTACCGGACACAATCACAAAACACGTATACTAAGGCATAATTCACTTTATCCAATTTCATAGTAACAAATGAGACATTATTTGCCAGGCAGTTTTCATAGGAAAAGAGATTAAGTACACACCTACAAAATAAATAAATAAAGCGTTTTAAAGATAAAGGTATAAAATAATTTTGTGTTAACTTCTCAGCACAAACATATATTATAACGGCCAAATCCGCCCTAGCTCATCAATAATTAACGCAGGTACTTTTTAGATGTTAAGACGCCGCTTTATCTCATATATAAGTGATTATCGATGATACTTTTTTCGCCAGTAATTACCTAGATATCGTACTTTCCTGGGTATAGAAGCCCCTCAAGTTTTTTAAATTATGTATTATTATATTTTACTGAATTTTATAAGTACCTCCGCATTTTACCTAGGATAAATTTGTATACTGAATTGAGTGCATGAGCTTGAAATTTTTCTCAAAAATTATTTAATATCTCTAGTTCATCTGCATAAGGAGCTTGATTAATATTTTTCTATCCTCATATTTATTTTTTAAAAATGTACCCAAAATCTGTGCATAATCCATACAATCTACACATGTCTATGGTCTCCTCAGTCGCTCATAGCAACCACGTTTGAAACAACCCTCTGAAGTTTAATGTGGAAAATGCGATTTTGAACGTAAGGTTGTTCTATCCAAACTGCGATTGTAACAGATTAAATTCTTTCAGAGAAAACCTTTGACAGGCAAAATTTCTGTTTTCTCCAAGCATAAATTCAAGTGAATAACTTAAGAATAAAGTGATACTGTGATTATAGTGAACGTGAAATAAAGTGATTAACGAGAAATTGAGTGAGTAATTTAAGACCACCTCTTCGTATCTTTCACCGGTGTTGCTCTCGTCAAAAATACGTACTCACTTGTTTATCTTTAGTTCGAGGTAATGCTTATCTAAACTGTGCAGGGGCTCAAAACTGACCCAGATGGGGGTTTGCTGGTCTTCTGCAGAGTAAGCCGACGTGAACTTCCCCAAATTCGCCAAGTGCTTGAAAGTTTTTCTAAAAGAACGTGCGTCCTCGTCAGGCAGTTTTGCGTTCGTGCATTTCACTTTGAATTCATCCAACCTGATTCTGCTTCTCACGTCTGGACTTCTCCTTGCTTCATGGATGGCTTTTTTCCACAAGCGTAAGAAGTCTGAAATTAGAAGAATAAGGTATACATGTATTAAAGCTTTGTCTTTGGGGCAAACGTCATAGGAAAAATGTCTGCCTTGGAATGTACCAGACAATCTGTATGTCTGTTCAACGTTGCGTTGGTAAGGATTTAGAAATCGGACACGATTTATGTCATAAGTTAAAAGCACTACTAATGGACCATGGACCAGTAATGGACCACTTACTATACATGTATATGGTTACTACACGGGACAATCCGAAAATAATTCTTCCACGGTCAATAAAAAGGAACGAAGCATTATTACCTGAAAAGATTCATTGCAAAAGCCATATTTCATCTACTTCTCAACATATTCGACCATCGAAATTGCAACACTTCCTATATCGTGAGATAAGGTTTTGTAATCCAGTGCCATAAATGTCTGCCTTCTCACAGCTGTTTGCAGTTTCCGACAGTTGGACAGTGATACCCACACGGGAATTTCTTCAGGTGCATGCCGCTGGGAACAATATCGGTACTAAAGAGTGGATGGCCGAACAACGCCCAGCTAAATTTCTGGAGAAAATTATGAGGAGGTGAGTGGGAAATTTTACACTCCCAGCGAAATTTCTGGTAGGTGTTTGACCATCCACTATAGTACCTATCTTGCTCAAAGCAACATGCACCTGAAGAAATTCCTCTCCGGGTATCACTTTCCCACAAACGAAGAAGGAAGACACCTGTGACAGGGTGGATCCATTCTCAGGCGGCAGACTTCCATTACACTGGGCTGCAAAAAATTATCCCACGGTGTGACAAGTGTTACTATTCCGATTATTCTTATGTTGAGAAGTTGCTGAAATATTACTATACTGTATTTTTGCAATGAATCTTTTCATGAAATACTGTTTTGTTTCTTTATATTAGCCTTGAGAAACTTATTTCCCGGATAACCCTCGTATGTGCACTAGATGTGACTGATCGGGGGCCATCGTGATTCTAGCGGGCCTGCTTGTGCACTCCGCTGAGTCATCCGAAGGAGGCCTACGGACGTTCCCTCATTTGCAAGATTCGGCCGTTAACCCTTTGAGGCGCAACCTTTTCCCAGTGCTGAAAAAAGGGCAGCCGTTGCCATCGCTAGACTTAACTACCAGCAAGATGGCGGACGATCGAAACGTTCATTGCGTGCCACAGATCTAGAGACCCTTTTTTGACGCAGCTGGCTGTGCGGCACAGCCAGTCTGTGCCAAAAAAAGGATCTATAGATCTGTGGCACGCGATGAACGTTTCGAACGTCCGCCATCTTGCTGGTAGTAAGTCGAACGATGGCAACGTCTGCCCTTTTTCCAGCATTGGGCAATCTATCCAGCTGTTCTCGCATTCTGCCATTTTTCAGCAGATGTCAGTGCTGTTAAAAATAATCGTGACCATTTTTTAACGGGAAATGACGTGCTAAAAAGTAAAGGATTCTCGTGGAGCTATGTCACCCGCAACTATTTTTATAGAAATCAAATCTATTCTTCGTGACTGGCAACAGTCAAAACGCCAGCGTTTGGTGTTCCCAGAGTGGGAACACTGCACGTTAAAGGGTTAAGTGATGTATGTGAGTGTTGGAACCAATACGTGAGCATCCGTAAGCCTCTTTGGATGACTCATCGGAGTGCACTAGCAGGCCCGGTAGAATCACGATGGCCCCGGACTGGTATACTTTTTTTACTGTCTAAAAATGGTTAGATACTGGTTCATGGTCTATTACTAGTGTTTTTGCTTTACATGCGTATAAAATGTTTAATATCTCACCAGCTTTTCTCCTTTTAACTAGGTTGGATGAGCCCATGACCTCGTAGAATATCCTTCGGAGTACCTGGATATCTCCAGGGTAGCCTGTCCTGATTTCTATCTTCCCGATGCATCTGCTACCGAACGCCTGCTCTGCAGCATAATGCGTTGACGTGTCTGGCACGTGCTCCTTCCATTTAGGCACGGGTTCGGAGTTTTTCTCTATGCTCGTTACTGCCTGTCGGAAGAAATCAAAAAATTTTAGAAGCCAATTATAAAAATCTGAAAGTCTTTTGAAATTTCAGAAAAGGGGAGAAAATATTTTTTTAAAATTATGATTGATGTTAAACCTTATAGATACTTTTTAGAAGAAATTTTGAAGAGCAATACTGCGTGACTGCATTTTCTGCATTATCAAAAGTTAATAAAACATGCATTCCAAAATTTAGAATTGTTTTCTGTTGATGTTTCATAACATTTGTTGAAGACGATATCGTTAGTATTATTATTATTATATTTTCTTTTATAGATATCGAAATGAAGTTGTGTGCCTCTTGATTGTAGTGTATACGCGAAAGATCTATAATGGCAAAACTCATAAATGAAAGAAATGCATCATAAATAAAATACTTTTAATGCATCATATATGCATTGTTTTTTCATTGCAAATAGAAAAGCATTTTAAATGTTTGTACCGATTGAAGTCTAAAAGAAATTCACGTTTTATATTATAGACAGATTTGGTGACACATGTGACCTCTATTCAAAGGTAAAATAAATCTTAGCATAGTCACCTCTATACAAGTGGCTTGGAGAGAACGGGGAGGTGTTAAAATCTTTTACATTTGAATTATGAATAATCCTGTGCGTATATTTCATTGCCAAAACACCCGAAAAATGTATAATTATAATAATGCAATGCGTTTAAGTAGTCTGATATAAAAAAAAAAAAATCCAATCTTTTTCTTTTATTTCGTGTGTAATATCGCAGTTGAATACTGTACTTATGAATTATCATAGAATTACACAAGTTTAAAATCGCGAGAATGCAATGCTCTCGTATACAGGGTGTGTCAGAAAACTGACCCAGGTTTTTATTCCCTAAGTAATGATCATAGACAAATACAATAAACTCCAAAGTTGCGTAAAAATGGTACATAATTTTATGGTATCGATGAAAATTTTTCGGAGCCTAAATCTAAACAAATACAAAATTTAAATTATCACACTGACCCCTAACAAAAGAGACAGTTAGTAAAATCTGGCCTATAAATAATTTAGGATATGTACAAAATTTCTGCCATTCGTCATAAATGGGTTCAGTGATATGTTAAACAATGTTGATAAGAGGTTATACAAAATCAATAATAGCAAACGTATTATGTATTTAAACAATCAGTGTTTTCTTTCGAGACATACATGGTTTTCTGGTGTGATTTTATTTCTCCTTCTAGAGCCATTAAAAATGGGTCTACGTCATTTTATATTATTAATTTTCACATGTCTGAGCTTTTTCCTGATGAAAGGTTGAAATTTAGTAAATCGCCTAACTAAGATATATCGGATACATTTTGACTGACTGAGATTTTTTTAACACGGGGTGCACCGATATTTAAATTTTGTATTTATTTAGATTTAATCTCATGAAAATTTTAATCGATTCCATTTAATTCTGTATCTTTCTACGTAACCTAGTAATTTATTGTATATCTCTGTAATCAATATTTATTCTCTTCAGACCAGGTATGAGAGTTTCACATCTCAAATTGATGAACAATCTCATGATTGTTTTTAAAGAGCTATTACACTTAAAAACGACAAGTAGAAAGCGTATTTAAAAAAGAAGAAATTCGAATAAGTGCATAATTCCCAATCTCTGTTTCAGTAGTAAAATGTTGTTATCACTCACAAACGAAGATTCTCAAGAAACTTTCAAAGATTATGCAGCTGAAATGAACTTGTTGGACATTAACTTCGAAAAAAAAAATCACAAATTCAACTTAAGCAATTTTAATGACATTCAAGTATTCTTTTGTGTAACGACAAACAAAAATAAAATACGTGCGTTAGTGTGCAGAATTTATACATTCTTCTGAGTTAAAATCACTTTATTCAAAATTAAAGCATCCAAGGATGTCTACGCCATTTTAGAACAACAAAAAATCATAAAAGATCGTCAAAAGCCTAGTTCAGGGTTTTTGCATCAGTCTTTATATTTTAAGAAGAACAAAATTGTTGTATAACAGATCCAATTTAACCCTTTAACGCACAATGTTCCCGCTCTGGGAACACCAAACTCTGATGTTTTGATTGTTGCCAGTCACGAGGAATAGATTTGATTTCTAGTTGCGGGGGATATAGCTCCACGAGAATCCTTTACTTTTTAGCACGTCATTTCCCGTAAAAAAATAGTCACGATTATTTTTAACAGCACCGACATCTGCTGAAAAATGGAAGAATACGACAACAGCTGGATAGATTGCCCAATCCTGAAAAAAGGGCAGCCGTTGCCATCGCTCGGCTTAACTACCAGCAAGATGGCGGACGATCGAAATGTTCATCCTGTGCCACAGATCTAGAGACCCTTTTTTTACGACAGCTGGCTGTGCGACACAGCCTGAAATCCAGTTAACTCTTTAAGGTGCAGTGATCCCGCTCTGGGAACACCAAACTCTGACGTTTTGATCGTTGCCAGTCACGAAGAATAGATTTGATTTCTATAAAAATAGTTGCGGGTGACATAGCTCCACGAGAATCCTTTACTTTTTAGCACGCCATTTCCTGTAAAAAAAATTGTCACGATTATTTTGAACAGCACCGACATCTCCTGGAAAAAGGAAGAATGCAAGAACAGCTGGACAGATTGCCCAATGCTGAAAAAAGGCAGCCATTGCCATCGCTCGACTTAACTACCAGTAAGATGGCGGACGATCGAAACGTTCATCGCGTGCCACAGATCTAGAGCCAGCTGCGTCAAAAAAAGGGTCACTAGATCTGTGGCACGGGATGAACGTTTCAATCGTCCGCCATCTTACTGGTAGTTAAGTCGAGCGATGGCAACGGCTGCCCCTTTTTCGGCATTGGGAAGGGGTTGCGCCTCAAAGGGTTAACTCATTGTTGAATATCATAAAATATGGGCAGTTGAAAATAAAAATTCTGCACTCATCCTGCATTACCATAAAAACACAAAAATTTAGAATCACACAAGAAGAATGCAGTACCGTCGTGAATTCTGCGATGACGACGAGTACAAGCCTGTCGTAGACGGGGTCGTCCGTCACCATGTCCGGAATGTTGTAATTTATGTCATTGGGATATCGCCTCGTTTTGATTCGGTGAACCAGGTCGATCGGCAGTCTCATCCCTGAATACGGCAGCTTGTCCTGTTCCATTACGTAGTACGTGAAATTCAAAGTATTTTCTTGCCTCTGAAAGTGGAAAAAATATGAGAAGACGCATGTATGAATGTGCAAATCATGAAAGGCCAGTTAAGAAAATGCAAATGAAATAAAGATACACTTTAAAACTGCATTTGAGGCTTTGATATGTACACACAAACAGGGGTCGATTCAGGAATTTTTCCAGGACTTAATGAATTCCTAAATTAATTTTTGGAACCTTTCCTTCAAATTTCCTTTATCTTTTTCTTTCTCGGTCTACTACAGGCCTGAGCGCTACAAGAACAGCAGATGTCGGTCGTTTCATTAAGGGGCACCTATTAGGCAGACCAACGTTGCTTCCTTTGAGTGGTCTCCAAAATTTGGACCCAAGTAAGACAGATACCTAGCACCTGGACTGATGCTCCGAAAGGTATAGTTCGTACAGGGAGAACATTGTCCTGACAGATTTTACGTGTGCCAGTTCCCTTTAGCGTGCCCGGTTCCACGGCGGTAAAGCCGAGAGAGATTCTCACCCTCCGAAGCACTGGCGAATCCAATGCTGCTTCTCTATCAGTGTCGTAGCTTATCGACTAGGCCACTACGGAACTCCTCTAAAAATAAATTCTTGCTAACTCAATTTTCATTAGCGGCCCTTTTGCGGGACCCTCAAATTTTAGCATTTTCCCTGTCAGTCGACATATGTTTAAACGTTATTTAATATTTCCAGCCTTTCTTCACGAATATTACGTCTCAGTTCCACAAAGTATATTTACATGACCAAATAGGATGTCAAATAATTTTTAAAAAAATTAAAAATTGTTTACATGCGGTGGATGTCAGATATTTATCTATTTGTGCTAGAATCAACAAAGCTTAGAGAAGGCTTGTGAACAAACAGTCTGGGCGTAAAACGGTTTAAATAGCTTACAAAAGAGATTAGCATGCACTGTAAAACCAATAAAGGGTGATTTTATTCATCTGCAGTTTTGTGCTTTTATGTGTATTGTGTTAAGTAAAACTTCACGAGAGGCCCAGGGGGTTGCCTAGGACGGAGGACTTTTTAAAGGGTTTTGAAGCGTATTCACACGACAACTGTAGGAAACTGCCCAGAAATTCCAGACAGTTTCAAAGCCCGAAATATTGTGGGTTGACATAGATCGACAGCTGCTCGGTAGGCCAGAACACTGAAACTTCACACTTCAATCATCTACCATGTTCAGTGTCGTATTCACTTGCAATGGTGGGGTCTCGTAGTTTTGTTAAGGGGTTAAGAAGTCACTTGTATGACCCTGTAAATAAATTACTCAGTCGATTGCAATAGAAAAAGAGATGCTCAGTTAGGTGTTATAGTAGTTTTAAATGCAAATTTCAACATTCTGCGGTTAAAAGTTTTAGAGTTATGCGAAATACGTAATTATTTTCGTGTTAAATGTGGCGATATTTCTGCAAAACTCGCCTATGTCGATGATTTAAGGGAAACTTTGGGCATGGACCGAACAATAATTGACTAAAGATATAATATACTGAAGATGCACATAGACATTAATGTAAATTATTTTGTGTGGTCCTGTAAATAAACTCTCTAGTAGATTATAATCAAAAATTGAGATCGACTACTAGACGTTACAGCAATCCCATATACGAAATTTCAACTTTCTAATAATAATAGTTTTTGAGATATGCGAGTTAAATTATGCATGCATACGTACATCAAAAGTCGCCAAGTTTAGCGACTTTTGGCACAATTTTTAAGGGAGGCTATTAACCATCGTCGGACTGTTATCTAGCTATATGGTACGATAGTATTGTGCTTGAAATGAATGAATGTCTAAAACTGCCATTAACCAATGTGTTGGAGTATTTTGAGTGTTCCTGTAAAAGAACTGTAAGTGATAAAGACACTAATTGCGATGGAGATATTCATTTTGTAATCCTTAACAACATATATCACTTTTGATTCTTTTGAAATAACTTAATATCTCTAAAATACGCTGAATTTCTGCGGATAGAGCAAATGTATGGAAAATCTTTTGGGTAGCTCTGACAATAAACTATCCAGTCAATTGGAACCGAAAAGAGAGGTACACAACTAGATGTTACAGCAATCCTAAATATAAAGTTTCAACATTCTACGTCTAATAGTTTTTGAGGTACGCCAGTTACATACAACGTAGAGACGTCAGGGAAAAACTGATCAAAATGGACTTGTGGTCGGTCGAAATGGATTGTAAATGCATTTGTATGAACACATATGAGTACGATGAGATGTCTCGCAAAAACTCTTAAAAAAAATTTAGAGGTAGTCACAATCCATTGCTTCGTGAAAATTTTGATACCGAAATTTTTCGTGATCACATCACTTCGTACAAGGAGGTAAAAATAGTGAGAAATACGAGGCAAACCGCTATGTGTCCAATCTTTGGATCGTTGAATGATCTTGATGAACGAGCATTACAAACAGTTCCCAATGTACCAAATTTATTCGAAGCCTGAAATAAAAATGAAGGTACCTGTGCGTAATAATTAAAATTTCCTGAAAGCGGTAAATTAAAATTTTCTTCAAACACTCACAAGAATTTCAATGCATTACTGTAATGGCAGTTTTAAAGACATTCAACCATTTCAAGCACAATACCGTCATGTATAAGCACATAATCCATATAAACCAAAATTCGTCGAAATTGGCGACTTTGGCTTACGTATGTATAAATGTAACTCGCATATCTCAAAAACTATTAGCCGTAGAAAGCTAAAATTTTATATTTAAGATTTTTGTAACATCTAGGTGTGCCCCTCTCTTTTTCGTTCCAATCTACAGGATAGGTTATTTACAGGACCACTCAAAAATATTGATACATTGAGGTCTATTCACATCGTTAATATATTATGTCTGTAGTCTGTCATTAATTAAACCATGTCCAATATTTTGCCAACTGTCTTTAACCTTGGCGAATTTTTCTGAAATATTGTCAAATTTTCCGACAAAAATAATTACGAATTTCGTATAACTCTAAAACTATTTACCATTGAATGTTGAGACTTTGTATTTAGAACTATTGTAGTATACAATTATGCATCTCTGTTTTGATTGCGATGGACTGGGGAATTTATTTACAGGATCATCCAAAAGACTTTAAATACATTAAGATCTGGGGATACATTCAATTCATTGAAAGTCTGGAGTCAATCACTATTTCATCTGTGCCCAAAATCTCGCAAATTATCTAAAGTTTGTCAATTTTTGGCGGAAGTTTGCCAAATTGAGTGTCAGGAATAAATCTTTCAAACTCAACTCATCCTGACGATACCTCAAATATTTGGCTAGAAATCGTTAAACCTTAGTATCATTGCTGTACTGTATCTCTTCAAACGAAATAAGTTTAGATGAAGTGCGCTGAAGGTATTAACGATTTAATAGACGAACAAGAAACTCATGCGGTGTTCACATCAGGTTTTTTTTGTGTGTAACTTATTTTTAAAGAAAAAATACCTTATTTCCTCTTTGAATTAAGTACATATAGCTTATTAATCAAATTTAAATGTCTTGAAAATATTTCCATGCCACTGAGATACAGCTCTTCGAAAAATAAATAACGTTATATATTCAAAGTTTCCGTGAGTCAGCAAAGTATTGAGATCATGCTTCATGACAAAAAAGCGAGTGGGAAAACATCTCAACTGAATTTGACTACTGTAGTCTGTGTAAAAGAAATCGGTCAATTTATTTGACATTTTATTTTTATCTTTCTAATGTCCGCGTTCACTCCCGATTATTGGCTTGACCACTACAAGGACCGTGGATGATGGCCATTTCCTTATGGTCTGTCCGGCTAGCGGGCAGGCCACAAACGTCACCCCCTATGAGTGGTCGGCCGATTTTAAACCAATTCCAAATGAGAGACCTTGAACCAGGGCAGCACCCCACAGAAGAATTGTTTGAGCTTGGAGGATATTGGAGCCACGAGCAAATTTTACGTGCACCAACTCCTATTAGCATATAAGGTCCAGGCGAGAGAGGTTTACACCCTCTATAGTTCTCGCCAAAGTCTACGCCACTTCACCATCGCTGTTCTTGTGAGAACTGGGCTTAGTTGACAAGACCTATGCGGGAAAATTCTTTTTACATGGACTACAGCAGAAGCATAAGACTATTTATAGGTCACATTAGACTATACATTACCGTGATGACGTCAGTGTTTCGGAATATGGCATGTTCTTCGTTCCAGTTATCGTACTTAAACATGTTGAGAGTTCCGCCCAAAGTTAGAAACTGCATGACAGGTAGGATAACGTTCGTCATTTTGTAGTTTAAAAAGATACTATACACACATCGGTATCAGGTTTCTGCCACCATGAATTCCACAATATGATCTGTGAATGTATGTCTAAGTATTTCGCCTCGACGGATGTTGGATTTTTCAGGAAGCAATTAAATTTTGTAATTCGTAATTCACCTTGTATTTTTATTTTGTTTTTTATTTAATTAATCTGCGCTTTTTATCGTTGCAAGGACATCCGCCAATTCGTACGGTTTGTTTGCGTTGTAATTGGACTTCCTTTGCAATCATTTGTTGTGTTCTATTTGTGGTATTGGAAATGTGTAAGGTTTTTCTTTTCTTTTTTCTTGGAACTAATGAATGAGATGGAGTATAGTCCTTGAAGATCACAGCAATATGAAGAAGTATAAAAAATTAGCAAGTATAATACGTCATGCCAAACGCATTCGGACGCAAAACACTTTCGAACAAACAACTTTCTCTTAATTGCGCACCGTTCCATATTTACAAAAATGATAACTCAAGCCTTAAGCATTTAAACTACAACGAAGAGCCATTACATTATGACCACTCACAAATTTTTCAATGAACTCGTCTGGATGACATGGCGAGCATGTAATTAAGTGCGAATGGTATTTAACTGTTGCTGGAGATGGTAATGAATCATTCTTGTGCTTACTTTTGTGAATGATGGGAAACGCTGTTGATGTAAGAGATTTTTATAGTGGCTGATTGTAATGGCCCGAAGTTGCGGAATGAGCATCTCCGAAGCTGCACGACTTGTCGGTTGTCTACGATTTACCTTCGACAGTATTTATATAAAGTGAATTAATGACTGTGAAACCAGCCAAAGAAGCCAAGATGATGGGCGGCCATGCATCCTCAAAGGAAGAGGATGCCGGTGATACTGTCCCGCTTAGTACAGCATAATCTACGGCAGACAGTGGCTCAGCTGACAGCCCAGTACAATACAGGTCCGAGTAAAAGTGTTTCGGAACACACAATTCAGTGGATACTGTTGGATATAGTACTACAACACACAATTCAGTGGATACTGTTGGATATAGGACTACGGAGCAGACGTCCAACTCGGGTGTCTTTGCTTACCAAGCGCCATTGTCATCTACTCCTAGAGTGGGTACGGGAACATCGAGTTTGGACCACGGATATATAGAATAGAGTTGCCTGGTAGGATGAATCTCGGTTTCTTCTTCATTACGTCGATGGTCGTGTCAGGGTATGCCGTTTTTCAGGAGACCAGCTGCTCCCCTCTCTCCGACAGCTTAGTGCTCAAACACCACTGCTTAAATATTTGATACAACCCGTCTCCAGCATCTACGAAGAACTCGGTGGCATCCATGCTCCACCGAGTGGCAGCTGTTTTGATGGCCAAAGGAGGCGCAACGCGTTATCCATGAGAAAGTGGTCATAATGAAATGGCTCTTCGGTGCATACTTCTATTCAATACGAAGCCCTATTTCCGGTTATATGTTTGTTCTGTGACGTATGTGACGCGCTTAGCACACATTCAATGTCACTTAGTCAATACGACATTCTAAGTAATTATTGTTACCCATTCGTTAAGCAGCTGTGAAATGTGCAAATGAGATCACTTTGGAAAGAAAGTGATATACAACCCAAGCATTCGGTAGAATTTAGATTTCCTGTTATTTTATATAATTTGACTGCTAAAATAATCAATAAGCAAATAACTATAACCAAGTGCCCTCCCATTTTTTTAACGCTGACATAATGCGACGTTTTTGTTACGAATTTTATTCAAATTTTGGACATATTGTTCGTTTAGACTGTTCTTAATGTTCTTACATCTGTCACGCTAAATCCATTATCGAAAGTCAAACTATAATAACATGTAATTGGTCAAGTCAATATAGATTACATAGGTCTTGATAACTGTTTAAACTATTCGGTTCGCTTTTGCTACCGAATTCTATTTATATATAAAAAAATATAAAAAAACATTAACGTGCGTATGTGAAAATTACAGAGCTCGTATAAGCATACGAAAACCTTAATGGTGCGATATTTAAGGGAGAGCGCTTGAAAATACAGAAACAATTGTTTTATTCATGGATATACATAAACAAGACTTTTGAAATTGCAGGCATGAAATTTTTCTTTTTGTTTGCAGATAGATATTTTAAAGTAAAAACATGTAGTATGGGCTTACTGTAATTAAGCGAACTTAACTTAATATGTGCATTGTGGAATAATACTAATACTAATGATAATAATAATTAAAAACCGCCCAGGTTGTGTAGCGGTTAGAGAGCCATTCTACCACACCATGGGTCCGGGTTCGATTCCCGCCACAGGCTTGTTCTCATTTCGTCCACCTCTGGTCTCTCTATTGGGTATCTCCATAATTCAGAGACCAGTAAAGCCGGCCTTGGTAGTGGCCAATGCCTATTAACGGCAAGCGCCACCATTAGAAAAAATAATGCAGAATATTTATGAATTTTTAATACATATTTATGTTAGACCCACTGTATAAATAATTCCCAAAAGAAGTAATAAATACACACTTTTTTTTCTTCAAAAGTACTTAAACAAAAGTAGTCAATTTTCATGATGGTTTTATTCTTTTTTTTTTTTTTTTTTTTTTTTTTTTTTGGGAGTCTGAGTTTTCTGTTCCTCAATACGTTGTGCCTGTAAAAAAGATTCTTCTTTCCGGTATTGCCTCATTATTAGAAGCCTTAAGAGCCTGGCCCCAACTACCTAAATAAGATTAATCGAAATCTGTACCAATCTAATGTAGCAATTCTTTAAAGATTTACCTTTATTGAAAAAAATTCAAGAATATTATTCTATTTTAATATTATTAATTTAAAAAGCACTTAAAAAAATATAGTTACCATTTTTCTCTGTCTAAAGCGTGTACCGCCTATGGGCTTGTTTGCTCTCACCTTGGCGTCTTTCTCCGTTTACTTTGCTGACAGGTTTGGCATTTAGCATACAAGCCATATTTACAGGGCATTCACCTGACTTCAAAACTGCTTATTTGGCGATCTCTTTGGGGCGCAGATCAGTGGCGGCTCGTGGGATACAGCAAGTACAGCCGGGCTGCACTTGAAATTATCAGCACATACTTTAAAATAATTTATTCTACTAATTTTCCTAAATTCAGATTAGAATTGTGGAATTCCTACGGTAAATTAAAAAAATCTCCGAAAAAAACCAAACAAAAAAAAATGTATTGTGGCCGGATCGCTCATTCAGAAAAAAAGCACTTTAATCTTCCCGCAATTCAATTGAGAAAATCTTTGGTTCAGCCCAGCGCGCTGAAAAGAAAATTGGCAGCATCGTTGCCATGACAACGACTACGTAAGCAGCCTCTCCGGCATAGGGAGTATGCAGCTGATACAGCCGATGAAAGATTTTCTAACGGCGGCTGAACTTGAGAACTCGACTCACTGATTGGCTCGGACGAGAAGTGAGGGAGGGGGGTAAGGAGAATATATGTTTGGAAAACTCTCGACTTTATATTGCTGAATTTATCAAGAAGGTAAGCCTGAATAGACGCTTATGAATGGACAATTACCCATCAAAGCAGTATTGTTTTTAAGTAAGCAAGAACTGGCATTTAGAGGATATGGCGAGCGAGAAAATTCTTTAAACATGGAAATTTTAAAGAGCTTTTAAAATTATTGATATCTGAATTAAAACAACGCCTTTTTATGGGGACATCACTGACCGATTCGCATGTTTAAAAGAAAGGAGGATTGATTTGACTTATAAAAAATAAGTAAGTTTTCTTTTTTTTTCAAGTTATCGTTACAAAAGAAAATTCTCAGGAAACTTCGAATCAGACACGGATTAATGCAATTTTGAGGATAAGAGCGTCTGGTTGAAATTTATGTCCATTTTATGGAAGTAAAATAGGATCGCTTACATTTTTTATGTAATTTCTTTTTTTTTTCTTCCTCGGTGAGGGCTTAATCCGCCAGCATTCGAATTCAGTAACAAAGATTTTCCAATCCTATCCGGAGGAAAGGGGGGGGGGGCTGATATGCTTCCGGCTGCACTAACAGTTTTGACCACGGGCCGCCACTGGCGCAGATCTATACGGGCCCTGGCATGGTGTTCTTCAAAGATAGAAGATAAAATTTTGCCAATCAGTAGCTATTGGTGAAATTTTCCGCTCAGTAAGAAATCATTTTTTATCTGCGCTACTCATATTCTTTGCAATCTCAGTCATACTTTTTTCTTTTCTTGATTTACGAAATGGGATGTGTAAATGCATTTTATATGTTAATATTGGTTTGAAAAAATTATGAACGATCGAGCTATAAAGAACACGTAAATGCGAAAGAAAAATTAAACGTCGATTTTCGTTTAGTAATAGAGCAAACGTTTTAATTTTAACATAATTAGGTTTTTAATGTTAACATAATTAAGTAAAAACAGCAAAAAATGTATGGCAATTTGATGATCATTATTTCTTGATTTACGATATGTGATGTGTAAATGCATTTTATATGTTAATATATGTTTGAAAATAAAGAGATCATTTAAAAATTATGAACGATCGAGCTGTAAAGAATGTAAATGTGAAAGAAAAATTAAACGTGGATTTTCGATTAGTAATAGAGCAAACGTTTTAATTTTAACATAATTTGGTTTTTATATTAACATAATTAAGTGAAAAGCAGAAAAAAAAGTATAGTAGTTTTGCTAATAATTTGCCGTTTGCAAAATTTTAAATGTTTACACTGTCTCTGCACGGGCGACAGGCTGCTCTACATACCCATATTTCTTACCCCTATTTGAACTGGCTCCACATTTTTCAGGACCCCCATCACTGAAACAGGTCACGAGCCACCATTACTTCTATCTTTTAACTTAGTTTCTCGTTTTCCAACTAAGGCTGTGGGAATTTTCTTGTTTTTCTTCCTTGTTTAGTCTGAGTTTTCCGTTTTTCAATCCATTAGAGCCGTATGCGCGTTTTTATACATTGTTCTGCTCTTTTAATCCAATTTTTTTCGTTCTACAAGCCATTAAGGGAATGGAAATTGACGTGTTTTTTTTCTTTATTTAGTGAATTTTTTAAAACCATTTAGGCTTCTAAATGAACAATATATAAAAACAATTTAGGCTTCGGGAATTTTCATTTTGTTTCAAGATACTGAAGATCCTTTGAATTCAAATAATGAAACAAAACGCTCAGAATGCGTTGTGATGTTGAAATGAGATTCGTTTACACTGCTTTCTGATGAAATATTCCATTTCTCTCATTTAAAATTATTTAAATATTTTATGGTGCAACATTTAACGTTTTAGACTTTTAGTAAGTGGGTTAATATATTTAAGGTAATTATTAATTATAAAACTTCTAATAAAATCTCTCAATCCAGGCAAGATTTAAAAAATTAAATTTAGATAAGGCAATTTGTTAGGAATAGTTTAAAAGATTTTCGGAGGTAGAACACAGAAATTTTGTAATACCTTCACTATGTTCCATATCTATTATTTTTTTAAATAAATTTATATATACCCATCTTTCTTTTTCCTTTAAAATGCTATCTTCAAATAGCTTATGAAGCATATAAATAGTTTTCGTATATCTAGACTGTAGATAATAGCTACTTGATTTATGATGAAGAATATTTGACAGCTATTTTTCACGTTAAACAAAATTTTACACTTCTATAAAGAAGACTTTAACATTTCATGTATTGATAAACAAGAATATGGATACCACTTAAAACTTTCTCCAGTAAGTAATGTCCTATAATACTGCAATAAAAATTAAAGAAATTTACGCCAAGACTGCAAATACATTTACCTTCACCTTTTTTTTTCTCTCAATTGATTCAGTAATTTTGGAATTTATCTATATTGGGCGGAATGTTTCTACGGCTAATGAGACTTGTTCAAAATAATGTATTTCAAATTGTGTTCTTGGTGCTGACAAAGTAATAGTCTCAATATCATAAAATAGATAATCGATGAAATGGAGTGAAAATAGAAATCCAACAAATGCCCAACAACCCATCAGCTTAGACTGTAATGTTAAAGAATAAATAGTATACAAAAGTGTGAGAAATCCGAAAATGCATTTGACAAGCGATCGTTGAAAGTTACTAGTAAGGTGATTTTCGTAGACTGTAGACTTGCGTATTTTGAAGAAGATATTTTGAAAGTATGATTTTTGTAAAAATAGTTTATACATGAATATATATAAAAATATATATTGTTCGCTTATTTGAAAAAAATTTGTCATCTTTTAAATCTTCTTATTCATCAATTTTTGCACAAAGTAATTTAAAACTTGAGCAAAATGTATTGCATTAACATTTTGTTTCTAAATTGATTCAACAATTTTGGAATTTACCATACTATATAACTACTGTTTATAGATTGCTCTTACATAATTTTTACAAAATTAAAAATCATCGCATAGTAATCATGTGATTTGTTGTACTACTCAAAAGAGATAATTTTAACTGCTTAGCTGGAAATATTTTTATTGCATATTTATGTTACTATCAGAAGATATCTTGCTGACAATATTTTTTAAAGACTATTCATATTAAATTACTATCAGCAGCAGGAAAAAGCAACTTCCGAAGACTATATGAATTGTTAAAAATGTCTTTAAAGCATTTATAAAACCAGTCTGAAAGGTTATACAAAATTATGCTAGACAATATCCTGAGAATTAATTATATAGCTATGAATGAGATGCCGATTACATGAATTTCAATAAGCTACTCATGTATGTAGTTAGATAATTAAATAAAGCTTATTGAAAGGATTTACCTATCCAGAGGAAATAATGTGTAAATAACAAGCCCGTTTTATAAGTTTTCAAATTTCTGTAGTTGAAATTAATATCTAGTGAACGTCACAGAAATCGCCATTTCTACTTTTAAAAACATTCATCATTCAAAATGAAAATTTTTGTTTTGAAGTCCGACTGAAACATTTTAATCATGCATGTGAAAATATATATTCATCAACTAGATTTTAAAAAAGCTTTTAAAAATTTAAAGATTTGTTCAATTTTGCTTGAGTGAAATTAGATTTTAATTGTACAATAGTGTTTGAAAAGATCTGTATTTTTTACTTTTAAGTCTTTTTCAAGTTTTATGTAAAATAACAAAACAAAAAAAAATGCATATTTAAATGCTAAATTTACTTAGCAGAGTTCCTTATAATTCAATATACAATTATATATACTAATATCGTTTATATAATTAGAACTTTGTACATTTATATAATTAATATTATTAGTTAGAAGAATGAAAGAATTAGATAGTTTCATCAAGAACAATTCTTTGTGTCGCTCCTTAAAAATTCTAGAAAAGAGCCTCCATGCTTAAAGTTTTTATAAATGTTTAATGAATACTATTTTCAAATAAATGAATTAAAGAGAACTAATTCAAATTCTTTTAAAATGGTCTGGGCCATATTCACATGAATGAAAGAAAGAGCAAAACTGAAGAAAAGTCGAATCTGACACACACACAAACTGTGACATTTCACATTCTTTAGAAATCTTCCATCTGAATAAACTGGTATTTGTTAAATAAACAGCACAGTTAAAGACCTTGAAAAAACCTTGACAATCCAAAATCAACAAAAACTGTCTTAAAAAAATCATATTAATGCAACAAATAGTTGAGAAAAGTCGAACCTTACAAACCGCTATATTTCAAGTGCTATAAAAATCGGGTGCGTTAACTCATTTTAATAAAGTGCACTGCTCAGGAAAGACGAACCTGACAAGCCATGACTTTTGAAAACTCCACAGAAAACGTTGTGAAATTCGTTTCGTTATCCGCGCCGAGAGTGAGAACTTTTGCCATATCGGATAGTAAACGTGGAATTATGTATGTTTACAATGCTGTTATGATAAAATTGCTTTCTCAAGCACTTCAAGTGGGTTACGAGGTGCTAACACCAGCGGATGATTCTTACGGCTTAAAGCAACCAAATGGTAGCTGGACAGGTATCGTTGGTATGATCTTACGTTCGGAAGCTGATTTATCTGTAAGACCTCTAACACCAACATATGAACGACTTAACCAAATCAATCTCACGTATCCCTGCTACTTTTCGCGAATCACTTTCTTGACCGACAGACCGAAGCCCATTTCCAAGAACTTAGTGGTAATTTATCCGTTTACTTTCGGTGTGTGGATTGCTGTGTTAGTGCAATTAATCGTCGTGTCATTCGCTTTGTATTTCGTATTGCGATTCAAAATAAAACTCCAAAGGGTGTCGTTCAACGTGCTTGGAAATCTTCTGGAAAAATCTCTGAGTTTTGAAACGAGAGCCACCAGAGTTCGAATCTTGTGTATCGCTTGGCTACTGGCCTCCCTGATTTTAAGCAACAGCTATAAGGCTGTTTTGTTTTCGTTCTTGTCCGTGCCTCGGATGGTAGGGATACGCGATGTCTCAGATCTTCACAAAGCATCTACTGAGAACTCAGTTAAGTGCTTTGGTCCAAAAAGCACTTTATTTACTCAGACATTTCTTAATTCCAGCATTGAGTCTTGGAAAGCAGTCGGGGAATGCTTGGAGAAGAGAGAAACTGCTTACCAAGAGGAAACATTCTTTAACTCGACATCAAAAAAGGTGCTCGTAGGAGCAGAGATCGCCCTCAACTTGTACGATCGAGACTATTTCATTTCTGAAGATTCGTTCTACATCGGCTATTATGCCTTCATGTATTCGAAACACTTTTGTTGTCCGAGCCACTTAAACAAAATACTGTTCAGACTGATGGCAGCTGGGTTGATCGAGCATCTCAGGCACGAAGAACATTTCTTTGTCCAGCTGAGTCAGAAATCAACATTGGATTCTGATCGCTCAGCAGCTCCGAGTCAAATGTCACTTGATGATGTTTCAGGAGCTTTCATTTTGCTTTTGTCAGGCTGGATTTTGTCGCTAATAACACTAATGGTGGAAATTGCCGTGAAAAAACTTTCTATTTAGGGGTTTCATGTTGCCGAATATTGATTTTATCTAATAAAGCATGCCTATTTAAAAATTGCACAACAGTTACTGGAAGCTATATTACAGATTTGATATTTAGTACTTTCAATTACGGTAGTGACACACAGTTCACTACAATTGTAAAAAGCGTTAGAACATGCACGATTGCTGCGGCCTCTCCCTTTGTCTTTCGGGTAAATATATCAGGTAAATTCGAGAGAAAAATTTGGCTTATTCTTAAAAGCTACGAAGAAAATGAATAATTAAAAAAAATACTTTATTTTGATTACTTTGCAGCAATCAATTATTAGTGTTCAGCATGCCTACATCTGCCAGCAACAACAAGTACCAGTGACTTTACAGAAGAATTCTTTCTGAAAAAGACTATCTGAAATATGATACCACCTAAATATCCATAGAAGATTTCAGAAGAGAGAAGACTGGTGCGGCTTCTATCTGGCCGAGATAATAAAAGTGCATTTCCAAAGAAAGCACATCCTAGCTATCAAACAATACATTTCATAGAACCACCCAAAACATTAGCGAAAAATGCAGTGACAAGGTTGATGGATTCGTTCACAACCATTTAGATGAAATCGAAGTACAACGACGACGCCAAAAAATGCATACTTTAAAAAAAAATACTTTACGCAGACTCGCAACTCCGAAGGTGAACAGTAGAAAGCATCCCACTGCGCCAATACTTGTACGAAATGCCACCTCTCTCTTCGACAATCTCCAGCAAGAGGATTGATGAACGTTAGTACTCTATGAATAGTAATTACCAAGCTGATGACCAGAACACTGTAACAAGACTAATGCTGGCAGACGCCGGCAATGATAGCTGTCAGTGCTGGAGTCTGGTGGACATGAGCTGATCAGACTATGCAAATAGGAAATGTCTGTTCGCTGTCAAGTGCAAATACATCACCCTGATGTACAGTACAGCCGCTGTACAGCAGCTTTCTGTCATTTTTCGCACCAAAAACGCCCCTGACGTAGTGGATTATGATCCGATGAATGAATGTGAAAACGAAAAAGTGTCTCATGCAATACAGCGAACGCAGGACGACAGAGGGAATGAAATTTCTTCATTATCACTAACGTTCATCGAAATCAAAAAGTCGTCGAATATTTCCCAAAACGGGATATGCCGTCACCTCCGATAAACAAGCCCCGCTTACTGAAAACAGGAAGTGGCAAGATGGCGCATTCGGTAGTCCTGTTCCGGAGTTCTTGTGAAGTTAAGAGTGTAACTTCGCTGCAAACAGCATTTAAACCTTTGTTTTCTAACTAATATTAATCAAGAACAGAACATTGATTTACTCACATGTTTGCAACTAGTTTGGAACATCATGTGTTTTATTTTTGATTTGGTAGAACATTTACTTTAATCATATATCTATCTAAACATTATTAAATTTAATATTAATTTTTAGTGAATTTGAAAGGGTAATACGTTCTCATGTAAATAACAAATGTGTTTGATAGAGCAATGATTATGCAAATTTTATGAATGCATATAGTGAAAATTATTTTGTATGCACCTAAATATAAAATGATTTTTCTCCTTTCAAACTACTTTATCTTTGGTGCCTATACGATTTTCCTAAACCTTAATTTCACAGCACACCACTCTGAATACCCCTTTTTATGATAAATTTAAGCATAAACAAGCGATAAAGAGTGTATTGGTGTATAAAATAGCTTTGAAAGAAAAATAATTCATATCAGGATGTAGAAAGATTTAATTTTGAAACATTCGGAAGAATAAATGTATTTGTTCTGAAATAATCTTAAATGGATTATATGACAATATCCCTTAAAGGTTCTGTGTGTGTTATAATGATTTTACATATATTTTTGCAAGTTTGAGAAAAAATCTTGAAATGAGAATTGTATTTCTTTATGCCCAAAATGGTATTTTTTTCTCCCCAAATATGGTTGGAATTAGCATTCTGACTATTGAAACCGGCATGCAATTAAACAAACTGTTTAATATGAAAATATCTCTTCCTCTTGAAAAAAAAAAATCCTCTAAAATTTCGTTAACAAAATATTGATTTTTATGGACTAAGTATAGTCTATAAATTAATAATTCTATTAGTAATTTAAACCACAAACTTAATGTGTTTCAGAAGATTTTTCCAATATATAATAATTCAACTTAATGTAAATCTGATTTTTTTCCCCTGCTACATTAGAAGTTTACTATTGAGTTAAATAAATTCACTACTACTCTTGAAATGACGTTGAATTTGATGTAATGAATTTATTTAATGGATATTTTTTTTCAAATTAAAGTGGTAAATTCTTATGAAGAATTTTTCTGCTTTTATAAAGGCAGATTCATGTGAATGGATATTTTATTTACTGTGTGAAAAATAAAAAAAGTTTGAGCGCTTTATCAATCCAAACTCCTTCAAATGAACGGAGAACACTATACTTCGGAGTCGGCCATTTTGAATTGTTGTTAACCCTAAGTCATAACACCTAGCGTCAAGTCATAACACCTTACTTAAGTTTTTTAGTCTGAAAATTCTTTAGTAAATAATGCTTCCTTTCATACCATGAAACTGAAAACTTTTCAATTACACCGTACTGTGCTCAGTGACAAATTTCCCATTTAAAATGAAAAGAAAGTAACTAGTATACATATTACTCCGACAACAGGTTCCAGGTAAACGGGAAATGAGAAAAATTACTAGGTTTATTAGTTTAATTAGTTGCAGATTTTCGAGTGAATATACAGCGAGCTCATGAAACTACGGAAGTTTTTTGTGTTAAATACATACGCTAGTCGAGGATTTTTTAGCGTTGCGTGGAATTTTGACGTTAATAAACACGAAAATGAAGATTGGTGCAAAAAGTAAACCCCCCCCCCCCAAAGAAAAACAATGTATAAGAGCACTAATAAAATATTAAAATAGCAGACCGATTTTGGCATGTATGATATATCGTTGTCAGTGAAAGAATGAGAATGGCACAAATTTTCTTTGTTCATATAGAAAGAGTGGGGATTAAGGACAGTGTTTACGAGGATAAGTAGAAAAGCTGGGATTCAGAAGAGGGTTTATGAGGGCCAATAGGAAAGCAGGAAATTAAGGTTACTGAGTTAGACGTTAATTATGTCTTCATACGTGCAATTTATTCGTATTATAATTCGTTTGTTAAAATTTCACAAATCTCGTTGTTGAAGCAGTGGTTTGATGTCTTTCCAGTAGAAGGTGGAGAGAGAGGGGGGGGGATTATTTTCTAGTCATGGGCGATCATAAATAAATCGCCAAATAGATTATAATGTAATACTGGAGAGGGGGGGGGATGCAAAATGTTTCCTACCGGAACATTGCAGAAAGCAAAAATTTCACAAAAAATTCTGAATAACATATTGTGTAATCCAACCTCTTCTCACGAAAGTATTATAAAACAGTGATATAACATTAGCCTTATCTCTATTAGGTAGCGGCTGTTATTCACATAAAACATAGCAAAACTTAAAAATAGAATTATATTCCAATTATATTCCAAAGAATAGAATATATATATAGAATAGAATATATATATATAGATATTAATAGAATTATATTCCAAAGTTTCGTTTTATTCATCTAGTTA
The DNA here is from genome assembly GCA_038373885.1 of Cheiracanthium punctorium. NCBI lineage: Eukaryota > Metazoa > Arthropoda > Arachnida > Araneae > Cheiracanthiidae > Cheiracanthium > Cheiracanthium punctorium. Next base: position 42,147 of record JAWZYV010016091.1, on the reverse strand, counting down.
ATTCTTTAATCATTTACGGAGTTCTAATAAGCATGTTGTTATATGTGCTCTTAAGCAATGAAGTACAATTCTGAAGAAAGCATGAAACTATTATTTTATTAAATTTATTTACTCTCACGAAATATGAGACAAATGAAAAGCAAATATACGGAGAATAAAAATTAATTCTACGTGTCCTTATATTTCACGTGCTACTTTATAACATCTTACTATAAAAAACAGCGACTTAATGCATATAAACAATGTATTATGCAGAAAACATTAAATCCGTTTAAGTGATTTAAAAAATTAAACTTTTCACTGAAATGGAATTACCCTTTTTATAAAAAAAGTTGTTCGTGTATCACCTCTTATTCGATGAAGTATCAGTTTTCTTCCCTTCGTTCTCCATCACTGTCAAATATATTTATGATTTGAGGTATATCAACTTTTATTTCTCATTCAACTGATATTACAAGACATTGCCCCACTCTGCTTCGTAAAAATGTTTTGAGGGTCTTAGTTTAGATAAAGAATTTTCCGTACTGGCATAACTCATTCATATTTTTAAAAACAATAAAAAAAATATATGTGACACTTTTCTATTTTAAATAAACACTAAAGGGCTTGCATACTAAAAGCGTATCATAATCCATGCGTCGTCCTTATTTTTCTTCCATTAAGTTGGAAAGTGTAATATTATTTTATGGTTGATTCCTACTTTAGGACCCCCACTCTCGCCAACGCGACGAAAAATATTGATATACAGTTGCCATTACGATTTTTTGTATTTATATTGCAGCCATACGGCAAAGGGTTTATTCGTAAATTTCTCTCAGTAATCAGCCGGTATTCCAGTTGATTTTGCACGTGATCAGTCATGAGTTTTGATCTTTGATAAGGCCGTTGCCTAAGAAATGCTCATAATATGTAGTATTACGTAGGGAACGATAAGGTTTAGTATCCTTTTACGCATTTTCGATCTTTGTTTAGAAAATTTCTATTGGCACGTATTAATAGGAGCAGACGATTTCAACTCATTTATATTAGCATCGTCAAGCACAAATAAATCTGATACGGGAAATTTGGTTGCTAGGGTAACTTTAAATATTAAAGTATACATATGTATTTTTATTTATGCATTAATGATATAATTTAATATCACGGACGCAAAAATTTCTGGCATCTGAAAATTGGTTGCTAGGACAATTTTAAATGTTAATATTTTAAGTTATAAGAATTGAGATCTTTTCGAATTTACTAGTTGATAACTATTTCTAAACAGCGGATTCGGTGAATTTATCTATTCTGTTTCTTAATTTGGTGACGTGTTTTAAATTTGCCTTGCAAATTTTTAAAACTCATTGCAGAATTAGTTCTTTTGTTAATTATTTTAACATTCTGATTCCATTTCCTAAAATTGTTGCGATTCAACCTACTTCATAGGTTAAAATAAAGTAAAAATTCACGAATCCGCTTTTAATAAAGGAAATACATATGAATTTAAAGAATCTGCTCATAAATTCTTGTCAAATGAAGTCATTTGGAACATGGAAGTGCATCATTACATTTATTTTACCTGTCAACTAATTAATTTTTAATAGTTGTCGTCAAATTCCGTATTTGGTGCGTTTAATGCTGAATTGTTCACATTAATTTCATCCAGTTTCTCTGGGAAACGTTGAAACTTGTGCGCATGCGTGATCATGGATTATTGACAGGAAGGTTCGCCAAAATGCGGCGATTTTTTACGTTGGCGAGAGTGGGGGTCCTAAACTAGGAATCAACCTATTTCATAAGTGTTCCGAATTTTTTTTTCCTTGTTCCATACAGCACTTCTTTGAAATGGAAATTTTCGTTAAAATCGCTTACTGAAACTGATTTACAATCTTCGCCAGGCATAAACTAACTATAAAAGCATTTATTTAACTATAAAGCATAAAAAAATTATTGCTGAGAAATATATGAAATTTTGTGTAGTACATAATAAAGGTATGGGAATTTGTTTGAGCGAAAATAAAGAAAAAAAAAAGTTCACATTTCCGCCATTAGGAGGTGTTTTCGAACGAATTACACATTTAGTATTATACATTTATGATAGTTTACAAATATTATTACAGCAAAATATGTTCCACATGACGGCCATCATTGTTAGCTACCACCTGGAATCGTAAGAGAGCGTGTTCTGCAGATGACTGTATGTGTTCTGGAAAATGCTACGAACATGTTGTGAAATGCTGTCCTTAAGATCAAGCAAAGTTCTTGAATTATCACGTCTTACAAAATGTTTTAAACTCCCCCCAAACCAAAAACTGGATTGAGGTAAGGTGACCACGCAGGCCATGGAACACCCCCTCGTGGCGAATATTTCAACTAATATTTTTTATTCGCTCAAAGAAATTTCCATACCTTCATTATCTATCTAATATATAAAATTCTCCTGTAACAGTGTTAGTCACCTAACTCCTCCGAAACCACTCGACCAATTTTAATGAAATTTTCTATGTATATTCGTTAGGTCATAGAATAGGTTTTTAACTATGTCTCATACCCCTAAGTCATAAGGGCGGTCCACCCCAAAATGTTTAGCCCCCGAGTGCTATTCATTTCAATCAGGATTTCTGTGTAGACATTAGCGTGTCGAATCACTTTTCAAATGTGTTTGCCAGATAATGTGGAGAGGAGGGGGAGAAGTTAATAAAATGTTGAAAGTCGCACAAGGTTTGCAATTTTTGATAATTTATCGCGAAATGTGGTGCCAAAACGTGACAATTTATTATAAATATATTTCGCGTATAGTTAGAAAAACGCCTGGCGTATATATTGTAAAAGAGTTTTATTAGGCGATTTTAATATAGATTTCTATTCCGAAGAAGTTCTCTGTGGAACAAGAAAGGAAAACACGGTACACTCATGGATTATGATGCCCATTCCAAACAGCATTTAAAATGTCTTTGCGGAATAGTTGGAATATGCCTACAGGAAGAATATGCCTGGCGAAGATTGTAAAACAGTTTCAGTTGGCGATTTTAAGATAGATTTCGATTCCAAAGATGTGTTGTATGGTACAGGAAAGAGTTCATTCCTATTTCAACGTTCCCACTTTCGCCAACCTAAAAAATCCCCGTACTTTGGCGAGCAATACAGTCATGGGTCTCTGGGAGTTATGCGCAAGTTTCAACGGTTCTTACGTATTATCCCGGCGGTCCGCCAAGACAAGCAATTTTTCACCAAGATAAATGCCGGGCACATGAAATTGTTGATGGTTTGGAATACGATTGGCAACGTATTTAAAATCTACGAAAAAGTAGTTTGGCGGAAGTGACCACCGGGATAATACGTAAGTACCGTTTCAACGCGCCCAAAAGAACTAGATGATAACTAAAGTAAACAAACTAGCGATAAACGCACCAGTTAAAGAATTTGAAGACACTTAATTATTAAAAGTACATTAATTGGCAATCCAAAATAAATAAAAATGTAACGGCATGCTGTACTTACATGTTGTTCCAAATCGCCATTTTAATTCTAAATTACGATTTCTACATAAATGCAAAAAATCGTTATGGTAACTGCATATTTTTAATCATCGCCACCTTGGCGAGAGTCGAGGCGTTAAAGTAGGAAACAATATATAAAACGAAGTATAGTTGTGATATACTTGGCGAAGATTGTAAATAGTTTTAGTAGGCGATTTTAAGATAGATTTCGAATCCAAAGATGGGTTTTATGAAACAAGAAAGAAAAATACAGCACAGTCATGAATAATGATACACTTTCCAACTTAATGGAATAAGGACGAAAAATAGCGACGACGCATAAATTATGATACGATTTTAATATATAGCACTATAGTGCATATTTAAAACCTGAAAGTGTTTCAGATTTTCATCCCTTTTTTTGGGAGAGGGGGGCAAAATTTTTTATGGAATGACTATCAATAAGTCTCAAGGCCAAACTATGTCTGTTTCTGGATTAGATTTGAGCACACCATATTTTTCACACGGACAGTTATACGTGGCATGCTCTCGAGTGGGCAAACCATACAGTGGGCATCCAATTTGTTTGTGTTATCTAATAATGGGATAACAAAATACATTGTACACTCTATTGCGTTAAGGGATTGATATTATTTTTTAGTAAAATCATTGTAATCAGCGATATATATAAATTTAAAGAATAAATTACAATGAATTAAAAATATAAATGTTTGGTATTGTGTTATTTTTATATTCCAACATCGTTCACAGCGCTCCATCCCTCTTCCACTCATATACCACATCCTCACACACTTACAATAAGTTAGTCATTTCTTTTTACTAAAATAATCCTCGGAATAATTTATATGGCAAAACAAAGTTTGCCGGGTCAGCTAGTGTCCTACATAAAATTTCATAACTTTCTAAACAATTGTACTTTCCCCTACAATAGTAGTTCTCAACAATGGTAGTTAGACCCTGTTTTAAAGTTGTCTGTAGACAACTTTAAAACAGTGTAGTTTAATTTCGAACAACCTGCATATATGAGTGTCCCAGAGATTATAATTTCCTTCCATTCATTTCTGTTTTAACCATGGCTCGTGTTAATTTGATTTTCTATCTGCTTGGCCCTCTGTATATGCCGATATGGTCTGTTTTGTTCTTCAATTTTTTGGTATGTCATTTTTGCAATGTTTTCCTCATTATATATATCTATACTATGTACACATATATGTACCGATTGTTTCAAAATAGATGTTAAAGCGATTATCTTTTAAACCGTAAGTGATCGAAACATACTATCAATTCGAAAAGGACGTGAAATGAAGAGTAGCTTCAAGGAATGGCAATATTTTTTTCTACGGATTGAATACATATTAAAATACAAAATTAACTTTTATACGCTTCCTCCTTTTCACTTAAATTTAGAAAAGTATCGTCCTGTGTCTAAGAAGGTAAATTAAAAAAATAAAATATCTCTGGGTGGAATAGTTTCGGAGATATTGCAATTTGAAAATTTTGTCATTTGTCGCCAAGCACTAAGGGGTGTCTCAAAATTGAGATAAATGTAATTACTTTTCAAATGACGTGAATTTAAGTTAATAGTTGCTGGCATGGCCGTAGCCAGGGGGGGGGATATCCTGATATATCCCCCCCCGAAATTTTTGGATTAGTGATGAAATACCGTCTGTTTATACACATATAAGTTCATATCCCCCCCCCGAAATATTTTCCAGGCACATATCCCCCCCCCCCGAAATATTTTCCTGGCTACGCGCCTGTTGCTGGGCAGACACAGTTGACTCCCTATATCCTTATTTAGCTGGAATTTCTTATAACGCATGTTTAGCAGTTCCTAGTGAAAGTTACCACACCATAGTAATTGACACCATTATTTTGTCATTCGATCTTTCACTTTATAAGTCCTTCTCTAGAAGCATGATGCAGTTAGTGGATGACTCCCTAAAAGATTAAATTATCGCTCATTTCATAAAGCCGTACCGATCATTTCAGGTGAAACTGTGCCTGTTAATTTCACACATTTGAGCACGGTTATTTGCTTTTTCCAACAATGCGATGATTATTTAACTTTTATCAACTCATAGTTGGTCTCCTAAAGTAAAGATTTGTTTTCTCCTGAAAACGGACGAACTCAATAGGTAAAATGGTGTAAGTCATCCTTTCCAAGATTAATTTTCTCGCTAACTATTTCACTTAAGAAACGTGGGATGATTTTTAATAATTTTTTTAGTCAAAGAGCAACTTTTTGTCTAAATATAAGTGATAGGAAAGGAGGGACTGTATAAAAATTAAATTTCGTATTTTAATATGTATAGAGTCTCTAGTAAAAAATTAAAAAAAAAAAACTGCCTTATCTGAAATCTACTCTTTATTTGATAAACTTTTCTAATTGAAAGCATTTTTTTATCACTTACAGTTTAAAAGATACTCTCTTTAAAGAAATCTATTTTGAAACATCCTGTATATGCTCAAATTTCCTGGTTAATACTGTTGCAGAAAACTCTGCTAGTTTCAAGGGTTCGTCGTTCTAAAGTCCAGTAGGTGTAGAAAAATCTAGTAAAGAGTCAGTAGTCAGGATGGAACATTAACTTTATTACTTTGTCGAACAATCAGCTGTACAAAATTCACAAGCTCAATCAGCCAGTAGAACGTGCTATAACAGTCCGCTTAATGCAGAAGCTTTCACAATTGTTGGATTTCTCCCACAAAATAAAACACTTCCTCAAGCAAAAATTCAGTGGAAATATACGCAACCTCAGCAATGAAGAATTTACACACAGTACATAACCCTTAACTGGAAACAAGCAGTCTGAGACTGTTGTGGCCATATAACTACACTATATTTTTGAAGTCTCACATTTTCAAAGCCTAGCTTTTTCAGTAAAATGAAAAGCTAGCCATTAGACACATTACTACTAAAGAAAAAATATTAACACTCATTATTTAGTAACTTATTTAGAATTCTGTTCATGTGCAGTTATTTCATGTTTCTGGTTAAGGGCTAAAACAAAGCTTCATAAATAAGCGAAAAGACCGCTTCTATAAGCCTTAAGCTTTCATAGACATTTGCTCTTGGCGTAAACAGAAGCAAGACTGACTCAAACTGGGGGAGCCCGCCGATATTATTATCTTCGACGACACCGTGGAAGGTTCCAGAGAAAATCATCCCTGGAATGCTCTAGAACAGACTCGAATATGCGTAATGGAAGAGAAATATTAGGCTATTGTATATGTTAATGCATAATGCAGAAAAAAACAATTTTACAAGCCCCATTGAGAAAATTGCGCAAAATTTTGCCAAGCTTCGCGACTTTTGGCGAAATATCCTCAAATTTGGCGCCGAAAATAAGTCCCCAAAAGCGAGGTTACTGAAGGCCTAGGACCAATATTTCTCGAAAGTGCTATAGAAATCAATACGGAAACCCAAAACTCCGTATCTCGCGCTCTAATTGACAGATTTTGATGCAACAAAAAGCAAAATTGAACTATATAACGCGTAGAATACGAATTTTAAACTATTTTATATCCCAGAACAGTGGGTTGCCCCGAAAAATCGTAACAATGCTGTTACCAGGGCCGTATACTTGCATGCGCTCAACTTGGCTCGTTGCGAATGCAACCAATCATGGCTTTGTGAATAAGACACAGAACATGGTAGACAGCCGAATTGTGAATGTTCCGGATTCCTGTCGCGCAGCTGTCGATCTAACGTTCTAGATTTTGGGGCAGTTATCTCCAGATATAACGTGAATACGCGTTAGAACCCTTTAAAATGTCTTCGGACAAGACACGTTTCCCAATGGCAGATGTCCCTCGTGCATACTTGACATAAAACAAAACCTTAAAACGAAATTTGGTGATAAAAGCCTTCTTTTTACATATTCCCCAAAATGCAAATACTTTAATTCAGTTTCTTTAACTTATTTTAAATTTAGCTTTTTAAACATTCCAAATTGTAGAAAGTACTTTCAAGTAGGTCATATATGATTTTTTTAAAATTTCTTCTATACCCTTTTACCCTATTAGTAAGATGATTACCGTATTATCCAAAATATAACGCGGCCTCGAATATCACGCGACCCCAAAATTTTTCATCGAGATAATTAGAAAAATCCTATATTTATCTCTCGAATTAAGTGCGAGTCAGTTTTTTTTTTTACAGGAATAACTCAGGCGTAAAACATCACGTTATATTCGGTCTGTTATGAAAGTAAGTTTTAAAACTTTTGGTGCTGCCATCTGGTATCGTTAGTATTAAGTAATAAAAGTCGAACACAGACAACATTACTAAAGATGCTATAAGCAAAAGAAAACCAGCAGATGGTAGCACTACAAAAAATAATATAATAATTACGGGAACTTCCTATTCTTAGTATTGAAACCAGCCTTTCCAATTTGTCTGCTACTGTTTGACGAAAGCTAGAGATTTTATGCATTATTCACAGAGTTCCCATGCTAAACGTACGGAAAAACGTGCTGATTTTTTTTCAAGCATATTTCATTATAAAAATGGTCAAATAATGTTCTGCGTGCACGAGCAAGCATCAGCTACCCCAAACGGAAGAACATTTCATGTATCAAACATTTGTATTAACAATATTCATGTATCAAACATTTGTATTAACAACATTCATGTATCAAGCATTTGTATTAAAAACATTCACAGAGCTGCCAAGTCTCCGGCTTTTTTCGCGAGATTTCCCACCACTAATTTTTACTTACAAATTTATGCTTAAAATAAGTGCAAATATTTAATGAACAATAAAACTGTCTAAAAATTGTGGTGGGAAATCTCCCGGAAAAAGCCGGAGACTTGGCAGCTCTGCATTCATGTATCAAGCATCAGACTCACGTGTTACATATTTGGAGTATTCCAAAAGGTGAAAAAAGTGCAGAATTCATTTCAAAAGGCTTGCTTTTAATCATTTGGTAACAGATTTACAAATTTCAGTTACCGGATTATCCTGGAGATCCTTTTTTTTTCCAGAAAAACATTTGAATCTTTGTTGATAGCTAAATTGTTATAGTATAACATCGGTATAAACTTTCTGATGTAGACTTTTAAGACCTTAATAAGCATTATCATTTGGTGTAGGTTGAAGTGCATTGTTCTAGACAAATTTTACATATCGTTCATCCATCTGAACTCCCTCCCTCCCCCCCCCCCTTTCTTTACTCTTTCATCAAACTGCAAAAATAAATACGTTTCTGAGTGTTTTGCAGTTTTACCCCTATGTATTTCGAAATATGTAGTACATAACATACAATTATTTTGTTATATTCTATTGAGATTTGTTTACTTTAAAAGTCTTTTTTTCTGAACTGTTAGTTTTTCAAAAAATGAAAGGAAGGAAAAAGACCTGAAAATAATTTTTGCTCAAGAGAGTTAATGTATTTGCTGTAACATTTTTTTTTTTTTTTTCAATTTCTCTTATGAAAAAGAAGCAGAGAGGGAAACGATGATGAAATATTCGAAAATCTAGATTTTTTTAAAGAGTAATACCAGTCTTTCGCTTTATTGTTCAGTACATGTAGGTAAAAGATTTTTTATTTAGCTCCTCTAAAGATTAATTTTCTGTCATCGCAATTGAAAACATGGGAGTGACATGTGCAGCATAAAAAAAAAACTATTATTTTGCAGTGTTTTAAATTACATAAAAGAAAAAGGAAATTTAACGTTGATGGAGTAGTTTCCGAACGACTAGTTCAGTTGAATTATTCGTCAAAAAAAAATCAAAGAACCTGTTCCGAATAATATTGGCAACATTTTACTTGCACATTTCATGAAAAAATAATTTGGCGTGAATGAATGACGACATAATACGTCAGTACCCAGCTCCGATATTCTCCACCTCGTCTAAATGAAATAAATCTTACATAGATGACACATGAGAATGAGAAATGTTTTAAATCCAACCTTGATGCGAAATGATTATCAATTATGTGCATCCGCAAATGGCCAATTATTCACCAGAGATTAAAAGTCGAGGATATCAAATGAAAATCAAAAATAAATGAATCAAAGATCTTAAGATATATATCATGTAGGACATTGATATTGTGATTATGTGCAAAACACTTGCAAAGAATGCAAAATATAAGAGGTAATTCATTGTATTTTTCATGGCATTTGCTAAATCTTTCCCGATAAGGAATAATTTCGGTGTGCTTAAAATGCATCCCTAGAGATGATTTCTGGTTATTTCATATTTCTGTATTTTCATTTTACAAGACCGAAAACTCTAGAAATGACTCCAATTTTCGTTTGAATATTCAACCTGACAACTTAAGTAGCAGCAATGAATTCCGTTGTTATTGAATTTATGTTAAAGGCAGGGTATGAAACTACCGTACATCTCGATGTATAACCCGCTCCAGCTTTATAACACCCATAAGTAAATTTATGAGAGGTGAAGAAATGTATTTTATATTTTATGTTATTTATTTTATATTCAATGTATAACCCGTGCACAAAAAATGCAGTAAATTTTTGAAGTTGAAACAGCGTGTTATACACCAATTATACACCTGAGATATACAGTAATTATTTGTTAAATAAAAATCACAGGTAATAATCGACTACAGTTTTACCTAACGAGTTTGAAATCGCATTTGAAGCCCACTTTTGTATCTTCAAGTTGCAATCATCTCAAAATTGGTAGATGGCTGAAGTATGAAAGTTTTGAGTTTTGGCATATCGCGTGACTATCGATCTAACGGGTTTTTGAGCTTTTCGCAAGATGAAGCATGAAAACTCGCCAGAATCGCTTAAAAAGTTCTCTGACCAAGGCTCTCAGCCTCAATTTCGCGTTCGGCAGATTATCGCCCTGTAGCTTTGATTTAACCAAAAGTATTGAATTTTGTGTTTGTATTCATGATGTCACGTGTCAAATAATTTTGTAATTTAACTTTAACATAATTAGAATTAATTCGAATTGCACGAGTGAGAAAAATATTAATCTCTTACCGTGCGAAAAACGAGTATGCATAGCCAGTGCATACTTACAATCAGTAACGTATGTAGGTTTTCATTTCGGGGGGGGGGGGGGTACGGTATTTTAAACCTTATTGTTGCTAGAGTTAATGTAAATGTTTTAAAATATCTTTTTTAAATAATTAGTTTAGATTTTCGGAGGGGGGGATCTCGCCCCCCATCCTAAATAGCTCAATGAAAACATGCAAAGAAATGTCTCCCTACTATTTACATGCACGGTAATTAATAGGAAAAAATTCTTACTGTTTTGAAATCATTTAGTCTAAAAGCAAATTAAACAGAATCAAGTTCAAATGCCTTCAAAAACATTGAAACAAGCTGTTTACTCTCCTCTAGAAAAGGCTAATTTTAAAAAATACGTATTGAATCAAGATTCTGTTTATTAGCTGTTTAGCGTCTTTAAGTTTTCTTTAGTATTTGCTTAAATATTGGAATGTTTTGCTGGAATTTGTATTAAAAATTATATAATGCTGTATAATAATAAATTATTTTAGAAAAGAAAAATATATTTTGATTTTCATAGCAATATTATTCTAATGTCTCATAATACAAATTTCAGATTTCATTCAGGTTCTATTTTAAAGTATTACTAAAACATTCTATATTATATTATATATCATATAGTATGTTATATGTCATATGGTCATATTGTATGTCCTATAGTATTACTTAAAATATTCACAGACATTTTATGACGTCAAAGTCTAAGATGCTTGGCTTTCTACTATCTACGTAGTGTTGGTATAAGCGAGAAGATATTACTACTACTGTACTTATCCAGATTTGTCAAATACCATTGCTATTCTCACACTGTTTTGAATGTTGCTATGATAATTCCATAAGTTATAAGAGCACCAATGGCTGATAGGATGAGACTTCTGTCTACTGTGATTTTATCGAAAAGAATAAACCCAAAGAATCTATTAACCATAGTGTGATAACGGAGGCTCTCCGAGAAATTAATATCCAAGGAAGTCTGTGTCAGCGCTTCTTTGAGTTCAGATGCCTTTTCGGTCACGGATGAAGCAAAGAAGCACAAGCATAAAAACTGTATTATGTTCAAACATGTAAATAAAAGTGTGCCATCTGTAAAAATATTTTGTTCTTCAAATAAAAGTATGTAGGAATCAAAAAAGATCCATATTAGTGTGACTGTTAGCGTGAGGCCGAGCAGCAAATGAAAAATGTTATTTAGTAACAAAACAGTGTGGAATATTTTAGTATGCATACGCATAATTTTTCCAGTGCTGAACTTTTGTTCCTCAACTTGTTTCTTGAACTCTACTAGCACATGCTTGAGAACATAACAACTTGTGCAGAAAACAGTTGTGACAAAACTGGTTAGATTGTTGGCGTTACTAAAAATGAGATAAACATAGTAAGCGAGCGAATCGAACCACGTAAACGAATTTCTATCATTCCCACCAGGTAGTTCAGATAAAACTGTAGCCGTTGCTGATGCAATATCACTGCCGAGTAAAATGACAGCAAGGGGAAATTTCAAGTTTAATCTTTTGTTTGGTACGACGGAAGAATACAGTTTAGTGAGACGGTTGAAAAACCGAAATAATTTTTTTGCGCTTCACTATAATTAAAATTCTGATGACCATTTCCAGAATTCTACAAAAATCACAAATGAAATCACTTCTCGGTGTTGAAGAATCTGCAGATAGTAAACTCGTCGCGAGCGAGTAAATTTCGTATGCATCGTATGATGACAGTGCTAATGAAATCAATGTCACGATCACGAATTTCGAAGAAAACGGATTTTTGAATTTTTGGCTATAGCCAACACAGTGGAACCACAAATATACGTTGAAGGGGTCGAAGTTTCTTTCTACTCCTACGTAATGCTGCTTGCGAGCCGCTTGTTGAAAGTAAGCTGTTCTTGAAAATAATGACATATTCAATAAAAAGATATAAATATATGAAGGTCTAACTGCAGAGATCGAATAGAAATAGATCGATTTCTTCGGTATTTATGAACTAAACTAAGGATTTTTCAAAATATGCATTAGACATTTCTTTTTCTTTCATGCTTTTTGAAAACGCAATAGCCGAAGAGTACTTAGTAATGTTAATATGAATGAAAAATAAATAGCGTACATTTAATAAACTCTAGGAATTCTTCTTATGACTGTTTTACAAGCAATCTATGAGTCTTCTTCGAAAGAGCATCACAGTCAAAGCAGAAATACTTTGAGTGTTCTACACTTTGCAAGACATAATCTTTTAATTCTCAAAGTCATGAAATCAAACGGATGTTTATATATTGTAGAAAAATCCCGTAGAATTGAAAATTATGCGAAATATATCAGTTTCATACTTTGGTAGTTCCATAAAGTAACCAGGTATGACGAATGATTAAGTAAAGTATTTCGTAAGGATTTTGAAATAAGCACTCAAAGAGTGAATGATATATTTTTAAATCAATTTTATTTTTATGATATTATAATGTATTATCCGTTAAAATAAATCACACGATGGTGGCAGTGGCAAACATTGGAAGCAACTTCAAATAAATTTTCTATCATCTAGAGCTATGTGTTCAAATTGACGGAGAGTAAATAATTTAGTAGCTGGCTACAACTGCAAAATCTCCAAAAATACACAAGCATAAGGTATCATCTAAAACTATTTTCCATAAATATAATTAATAGCTAATGTAAAAGAGAAAGCTTTTCCTTTTCCGTACGGCATCTGGAGGTTTTAAATGTGCACAACACATTACACAGCATGTACAAGATAGCCAGAATAAAAGAGATGGAGAAAGTTTTAGAATTGTTTACCGATTCAAAACGTTTCAGCGTATTTTGAAACCTAAAGCACCCTTCGTGTGCTGAATTATCACAAAACTTTAAAAATTGAAGTTTTCAGAAATACAGCTATTCTTGAAATGAAGCGTTCACTGTTTGTACGAAAAAATTCACACACGACTTTGAGAAGAACTGCGGGGGGGGAAATCCGTCTCCTAGGTGATTATTATACGTAGAATGGAAACAAATATGCGTGTTTTGTTTGAATAGATAATTTGTAATTTATTTTTATTACAGAGCAATTAGAAGTTGTATATGATTTTCTGTAACGCTTTATTGATAGATATTTTATGCAGATACTTGTAACTTCTATTAAGCTCTAAAAAAAAAGCCATTATAAAAATGTACTTTGATTTTCAAAGTTATAGAACGAAGACTATAATGCATGCAAGGATGCGCTTGTAACAGTCCGCATACTTTGTTTTCTCCGATATTTTATTTTAGGTATGTCCCTGGAGACGAATTTAAAAAACCGTATTCGATTACTGGGCGTTATTAGTCTTGTAGTATTAGGGTATTTTAAAATTCTGTGCCATTTGCTGATTGTGAGTAAAATATATTTTTTTACATGGTATAAGAAAATGTAAAAGATTTTTCTCTTTGTAATTTTTTATCAGACAGTTTCCAGCAGTGCAACAATAAATTAAAAATACATACTATTTAATAATAATTGTTTTCAGAGAAATGAGTAGAGGAGATTCTGAAATATAGCTGCCCGAATCATAGAACATAAATCTTGTTATGCAAAATTGTAGCCCCCAAAACTAATATTTCTTCTCTGACATACTTTAAGATTGTGAAATAGAGTTTAAACACATTATGAAAAGTTTTTTTTATGAGACTTTAAGAAAAATACAAGATTTTAAATCTATATAAATCAAACGAACTGTAATATGTCAGTTAGTTAGTTTGTCTGAAACTCACGTAGCTGTCAGACGGGTTATCGTAGACCTACCAAATTTTGTATGGAAATTCTCGAGGACGGCTCCAGACGGAATCTCAGGACGGAAGCGATTGTTTCAGAAGTCAAATTATTTTAGGAGATATCGATATTTGGCCAGTTTATAAAATGATTCAGACTCTTGGAGTAAAAATAAAAAAAAATAACGAATTTTTTCTTTAGATTATTTGTAAGGTTATTTTTAAATTAAAATATCCTGCGAATGTGAAATCAGAGCAGGAATGAAATGTTTTATTCTCAATAGAAAAATAGGATTTGTAAATTTTCTGAGACTAAAATGTGCAACTTTTTAATTTGGCGAAAAATAAAAGGGTTGATACGTGATTTTGCGGAGATGATTCCATCGCTTGGCGCAATTTATCATCATTTTATCGTCTGCTACTTGGATTATAAATACACCTGAATGCATTTTTGGAACTTTCATTGGGTTGGAATTGTGCATTTTTCTGCGCAGCTTTTCCCCATCTATTTCTAATGTATTACATCCAGAAAAAGGATGTTAGAACTATCAATTTGAATTTTGTTTAATTACACTCATGAATAATGATATACTTTCCAACTTAATGAAATAAGGAAAGAAAATAGGGAAAGCCCATGGATTATAATACGCTTTTAATGTATAGTACTTTAGTGCGTGTTTAAAATTTGAAAGTATTTCAGTTTTCCTTACATTTTTTTTTTTTTTTCCTTTCCGTTTTTTTTTTTTTTTTTATAATGCCCAATATATCCAGAAGATCTTCAGAATTAATATAGGACGAAAGTAATTTAGGAGGCTTTTTGTAGGTTTTTATTATTTAACCATCTTATTTTCTTAACCAGGGGCGGCCCAACACAGTAAGCATCGCATCTGGGTGCCGGCTTCGAAGGAGCGTCATTTCGAGCTCGAATACTAAGTAAAGCATAAAAGGGGGCGTCTTTTTTACATTAGCAGGGGGAGCCACTTATCCTAGGGCCGCTCCTGTGTGTAATCCAACTGGTTAATTTAGATATTTTTAGTTCAAATTCATGTCTTTTCATTCCTATAGTGGAATTATTTAGACTCATGATTTTTTGTTCTTTGAAATGTCATGCTTTTTACGTGTGTGGTCATGTGTGTTACTATAATAAGTAACAGACATGACATGTTTATAAGGTTTGAAATTGGGCGTTTAAGTGTTTTGTGTTATGGCAAAACTGTACGAGGAGCATCTACTTATGGGGTGTATCTTGAGTGGAAGACTTTTTAAGGGAATCTAACGTGCATTCGCGTTACATTATAGGAAACCAGTGAGAACTTCAGGCCGTTATATTGACAGCCACACAGGTTTGAAATCCTATTCAAATTTTATAGGTATTTATCAATCTTGTCAAATATTTTAAGTTATTTTTTATTACTTATTATAAGACCTAATCGAAGTAGCTATGTCTTAATGCAACGATTCCTTAATACTTATGTATTAAGTAATCATGATAAAATCAACAAATTTAATAAAATGCCAATCCATAAAAAACTAATACATGACTAATTAACTATAGCTATTAGAATATATTCCTGAAAATTTTAATAAATCTTTTACAAAATCATTACATGCCAGTTTTTTCTTCGTTTCTAAGGCTATGTTATTTACAGATAAAAATAAAAACATTACAAAAAGCCCGTTCTTGTGTCATTAAGGGGTAAAAGGTGAATTATGTATCCAAGACAATTATTTCGCTGTCAAATATATGAAAAAGAAGTTAAAAATCTTAATAAATTCTATAGAAATGACAAAGTACATGATATTTAAATTGAGGACATTGTAATGAAATACCCATTTGGTAGATTATGTTCACTGTCACAGACATATTGCCCTTTTGCGAGGAGTAATCAAGGATTATGAAGAAAAAATGTAAAATATCTGGAACTGCAAAGTGATTCTAATTCATGACATTAATTAGGCTCCTTTTCACGAAATTTGAATTTAGCCGTCTTTGCAGAAACTGAGTTTAAAAAAAGTCCCTGGCAGATGAAGGAATACACACCATGATTTTGAAGTATCTGGGAAATTATCTGAAGCATTTGTTTTTATCGATGTTCAACCTCATTTGGAAGAAGGCATTCTTTCTGAAAATTGGAAGAGTGCTTAGTCCGAACTCTCTTCCAAACTTTAGGCCCATCTCTCCGACCAAATCCTCTAAATTAATGGAGAGAAAGCTAAATGGAAGACTCAAATTGTATATGGAGAATTTTGAGTCGTCCTTTCAGTAACTCAATTTTAGAAAGTCCCCTGGAGATGACGGAATACACGTCAAGTTTTTGAAGTATCTGGGAAATCATCGGAAATTATTTGCTTTTATCGATGTTCAACGTCATTTGGAAGAAGAACATTGTCCCAGAAACTTGGAAGAGTGCTATGGTCATACCAATTTTAAAAGAGGTAAAAGCCCAAATTCTCTTCTAAACTTTACGCTTATCTCTCAGACTAGCATCATTGCTAAATTAATTGGACAGAATGGTAAACAGGATACTCAAATTGCATATGGAGAATTTTGAGGTAATTTGTCAGGAACAGGAATGTTTTAGGAGAAACCGTTTCACGGCTTACCACGTTGCTTTCTGATTAATGGATAGCATGGTAAACAGGAGACTCAAATTGCATATGGAGAATTTTGAGTTAATTTGTCAGGCACAAAAAGATTTTAGGAGAAACCGTTTCACGGCTGACCACGTTGCTTTCTTTAGTCAGGCCATCAAAGATACTCTTGAAAATAGAGAAGTACTGACAGCTATATTTGTAGACTTAAAATCAGCCTATGATTCTGTTTGCAGAGAATTGCTGATTCAAAATGGTACAGTGAATCATTTGGCAGATTAGCTATGTGCTATTTCAAGGAAGTATCTGTAAGGCAAAGTTTATGTCACGAGTCAAAGCATTTCTACTATTTTGAAATTTTGCAAAGATGAAATTGATTTCACTTATATGAGGTAAAAAAGCATTTGATTCATTCCGTACAAAGAAAGGGTACGCAGCTAGTCTTATATAATAAAATCTGAGAGTTAACAAAGTTTGCAGCGGACTGGCTAGCTATGTTGATATACGGCTTCCGATTTTACTATATGTGTCTTTCGATCGCATAGAGCCGAGACAGGTAACTGCAGACCTGCCGAATTTTGTGTATACGTCTTCACTACGATAGTCCTACTACACCTCGAAGCGATTTTATTGAAATTCTAATTTAAAAAAATTTAATTTTACGTTTTATACAATTTTTTAATTTTTCTTGCTTAATACCTAATAACGCCGGTAATTACACTTGCAATAAAACGATATTTGCATCATCGTATAGAAGAGAAATTTTTTTTTTTTTGGAAAATGTTTGTTCTGACATATGAAACAAAATTTGTAGTTTTTTTAAAAATTTTAATGAAAGATCTCTTTTGACGAAAGTTTTCGAAAAATAATTTTGAAGCTGTTGCATCTTCAATTCTATCAGTCATAACTTTTTGATATTTTGGATAAATTCCAGCCCAGTTTTTCCTCAATTTTATTCTTAAATTCTTCTCGCAATTCTTTCACATTTCTTGCTTGACTTTCTTCTAGGAGCGACGTTCTCTTTTCCATATTTTCTTGATTTGGCTCTATTTTCTCTTCCAGTCCGGATTTCAACTCGTCCTATGAGGCTTTTAACTCTTCAAATTCGATTTTCATATCGGCCGAGAGGTTTTTATCTCGTCCATTCTGGTTTCTATTTTCTTCTCGAAATCGGCTTGTGCGGCTTAAATTTTCTTCTCTAAATCGACTTCCAGCTGTTCTTGTCCAGATTTCATCTCAGCTTTACCGGCCTCAATTTTCTCTTGTGCAGATTTTAACTCTTCGAATCTGGCTTTCACCTCATCGTGTGCAATTTTCATTCTCCTTTACCGGATTATATCTCTTCTCGGGCAGTTTTCATTTCTGTTTTCATCTCTTCATGTCCGGATTTTATCTCCTTCAATATGTCCACGAGCTTTTGATGGACAGGCAGGAATGACCGCCGCGATAATACGTAAGTACTGTTATTTTATATTGAAAAAAAATAATAATCTGTAATTTTAAACTCCTTTTATCTGAGAGAACTTAACATTTGAAAAGTGTGAACTATATGTGTAACACTCCCTTTGACTTATTTATTTTTCATACTTTTTAATTTGGCATAAAATTGGCGTAATTATACTTCATGTTTGTCAATTTCACATGATTCTGCATACTTGGAATAGTTTTTTTTTTTCTTTGGAAGGGAGTGAACGCTTTTATGCTGGTGAAAATTGCCATATTGGCAACCGTGATTCTACTTTTTTCACCTTTTCATTAATATCCTCTAAAATAATTCGAATTTTGAAATTTAAGTCAGCAGAATGGCTTCTCCGGATTTTTACGATTCCGTAGACATCTTCATTGAAACTCGACCACCCACGGTTTTGGAAGAAATAGCATGCCAAGCTTTCTATAGCGGTCGCAACTATTTTATAGAATAGAGAGATAATTATATAACTTATTATTAAAATTTCTCTCTTAAATAGCCTTATTAATTTAATATATTTTGTAATTTTAATTCTCACTATACTACTCCGCGGTGCCTCCTAATTTTGAGATTGTTATTCATCATGTGCATTTTTACATTCTCCCTTATTTTCTTTCAATTATTTTAAGGAAGAAGCAGTTTAAGTTGATGAAACACCCATTATATCGATGTCTTCTGAAAGCTTTTCTTATTTATTTATTTATTTATTTTGCTTTTTATTAATTTGTTTTTTCATTGATTTGTCTATCAGTTCTCAGTTCAGCATAATATCGTAATATTTTTTTTCAGTAAAATCTATATTAAGAACACAATTATTTATTTAAAAAGGGAGTTATATAACAAGATTTTGATCAGAATACTAACAATTTTCATCTGATTCTCTGTAAAAACCTTTTTGAATTCTATATCAATAATAAATCTCTTTTTGTAAGTCTATCAATTTTTCATCCAGCGATATTAGAGACTTTTCAGACTCCCTGCAAGGAAAAAAAAAAACATTACATTATTCTACTATAAATTATTCAAGTACACATAGTGTGTCTGAAATGTAATGAAATGAAGTTAAAATATATATATATACATTCAGGATATTTATATAATACTTATTCTTCTTTAAAAATGCCTATGTCTGATTCATAGGCATTCAAACCCTTTTGCCTGCGTCTTTTCCAAGACATACCTGAATGCAGTACTCTCGCAAGGTTCTTCAGTCAGTGGATATGTTGGTGTGGTCACGCTGTTGTTTGTTCATATTTTTCCCCACTTCACCCACATTACGATTCCAGAAATCAATTCCAAAATAACCTGCTTTGGTATTTTCCCTTCAATACTATTTTCACAAATGTATATTTTACCCCTCTACACGTGTCTGAATAGTTCTTGAATCGATATTATCCGTTAATTTGTGTCATTAATGCTTTTCATTTTAAGTTTTCTCTGTCTCGTGACAATAATCGAGAATTAAAAGAAAAAAAGAACAATCTTGACTCGGAGTTTTCTAAAGCTAAGAGTCGCTTCGTACACAAACCGCTGAACGATCTGACTAATCATGACAGCAACCTGATTCCCACCAAGCCACTCTCAGCGATGTACGAAAACCGATGTGGTTTGAGCGTTGTGGCCCCAAACCAGTAAATCTAATCTAGTCTGCTCAAAAGTTTTTGGGTGTGCAACGGAGAAACATTTGAATTACTTGTGTGATAGACCGTGCCCTCTAATTGTTATCTGGCTTAGTGGTACAAAACAATTCAGCGTCTCAAAGCCCAATAGTTCCAGTTAAGCTTTTTGGATATAGGACACAAAAGCATAAGCCATGGCTAAATCTAATCTAAGTTGGATTATGCTCTGGGGAACGGACGTAAATGTTAAGTAGATAAAAAATAAATCAAATCAAAGAGGAGTTCTAATTGCCTCCCAGACAGCAACTTGCCCAATTTATGTCCATATCTGGACAAACTTGTCCAAAACATGTCTAGTTCTATGATAAGATATCTCCTGGACATCATTTTAGCGACATCTTTGGGAAAATCCATAATATGTCTAGAATAAGACATGATTGGGACATGTAACACCCCAATTAAGTCTTATTACGACAAAAACGGGAAAAACCCATATTATGTCTGTAATATGACATGAATGGACATCTAAACACCCAATCATGTCTATTTTATGACATAAATGGGAAAATCTATCGGCGACAAACTCTGATTGGCTTAGTTTGTTTGATCATGCACAGTAACATTTTTGTATACACGTTGTTTTTAATAATCTGTGGTGGTTGTGGTAGATAGTACCCACATATTTGAAGTTTCCTTGTTAGACAATTATAACATTTTTATGCGCACTTCTTGCATTTTGCTTGTCTATATCACTGTTCTGTTCTTTACAATACGAGGTAATGTACAACTTTTTGACTTAATATGTATTTTAATAAAAAAATTGAATCGACTCGTCAGGAATGGCGAAATCTTGAACAAGAAGTTAATGATGAATTATTCCTGATCGAAGCTGAATGTAATATGAATGATATTGAATCGAAGCCTATTAATGCGCACGATTATAATTATTTTCATAATGAATTTGAAAATAGGATCGATGAAAATATTTTTGAAGATTCAAATATGTGTGATCCCACAAGCAGTTCTTGTAATAGCTCCATTTCAGAAATTTACTGATGAAGATACAGATCTCTGTTCCTTATGGTAGTAACTTTAACTTATCCATAGCATAAAAATAAACTGTGGATATGAGATAAATATCCACAGAATGTCTTTTTATGGACATATTCCAGTGGTCTATAACATGTCCATATGGACAAGTTATGGATGTCCATAACATGCCCATATAGATAAGTTCTGGATGTCCATAACATGTCCATATGGATGTCTATATTTTGTCCAGAGGATATCATTATGGACGCCGTATTGTGCCATATGGACAAGTTTGGGGCGTATTATGGACAAGATATAGACAAATTTGGGGATGTCAGTTATGTCTCGAACTTGTCCATGATATCATATGGACATGTTCTGGGTGAGTTTGTGCTGTCTGGGCTTACAGTAAAAAAAATATAGGATTTTTTTTCTATTTTGCAATAAAAATATTTGTAATTAAGTTTTAAAAAAGGTAGTAAATATCCAAATTTTGAAATTGCAATGTCAAGCCCACCTTTTCATTTGATATTTTGAGCCAGTATGAAAAAAACTGCAAATTTTCAATGAATTTCGACAAATAATGTATGAATTTAAATTTAAAGAAATAACTCCTAAAATTTTAAATGTATTTAACAGTGTGAATCTTCATTCTTATTGGATCCGCAAAGTGACAGAGCTTATAAAAAAATAATGGTTTTTACAGGAAATTTTAAAATTAATTTAAAAGATGACAAAGATAACAAAATACAAATATGTAGGCGGCCGTTCAAAATGTTAAACGTTAATATAGAAAAAAATATAAAATGCTAAACCACAAATGTATGTCGAAAGAGCTTTACTTTCATGGAGCTCAAAATACCTTAATGTCTTTTTTTTTCATGCTATACTTTCCTAATTCGGAAGCATTTTAGGGGAATAGTATGCATCCAGCTTACATAAGTTTCATTGTACAGGGTAGTTATACAGATATACAGATATTTCGCTCATAAACAGCATTCTACAGATAAGATGAGTGAGTGGACTGCCACTATATTTTGGCTTATGGACTGTGCACGGGATGTGCTCATGAAGTTATTTGGAAAGTTTTGTTTAAACAATAACCACTACCTTTCGTTTTGCTTGGTTAAATCAGTTAAAAAATGATCGAGATTAGTTAATAATTACTCCAGAAACTATTGGATAAATGTCGAAATGTTTTGCATTTTTAATTACACATTTCCTTTAAAAATTAGCTTTCCTTCATGCCAAACACCAATTAGTACACATTTTTAATTAACCAATTTTTATTAATGACTATATCATTTTATCTCTCAACACACTTTATTGAAAAATGTGTCCCAAAAATGCGACATAAATAAGCAACATAATTTTACATGTATTTAAATACTATTAGTTCACAACAGCTTTAATCTATTGTTACAATATTTCGTAAGCTGTAGAATATGCCTCACATGTATTTTTTTACATATATTTAAGTACTATTAGTTCACAACAGCTTTAATCTATTGTTACAATATTTCGTAAGCTGTAGAATATGCTTCGCATGTATTTTTGCTGTAAGGGT
Organism: Cheiracanthium punctorium; assembly: GCA_038373885.1. Classification (NCBI taxonomy): domain Eukaryota; kingdom Metazoa; phylum Arthropoda; class Arachnida; order Araneae; family Cheiracanthiidae; genus Cheiracanthium; species Cheiracanthium punctorium. The sequence continues at coordinate 19,659 of JAWZYV010016091.1, read as the reverse complement.
TGCTGTATTTCGCCTGGTAACCCTATTGGCGATTCATCCAGAGTGGATAAGAATCCCAGGCTGTTAGGCTTATGTTTAAAATTATTCTTTTTTCCACTTTCACATTTGCTACCCCGTGCCCGACGCGTTTACATCTTTTACAAGTTGTTCTTGATGCATCCTTAATTTTATGAGTCCATATTTTATGTTCCCATGTTTCGTAATTATTTTTATTCAGCGTTTCAATTCTCCAAGTGTTCATCGTGGGTGATAGGTTGTCATACACCCACGTTTGCAATTGCAAGGAAATATCAGAAAACCCTCCTACTTCCAGTCGATGAAATAAATGTAAAGGAAGAATGAAAGAAAAAGAAAAAGGGGTGAGAGATAAAATGGCATAGTCAATTAATATCGTTTCAATATGGTAATAATGAAACAAAAAAATTAGGGGGGTTCAGGGGGGTTTCCCCCTGACAAGGCTCGAACAACCGAGGTATTTTTTATTATTTTGTCTATTTATTTATTTCTGGAAATTCTTATAGCGCATCTCTCTTTAAAGTCTACGTACCAAAGCTTGCTGCAATTTATGAATCCGTTTCAGCTGTAAGACCCTATTTATAGTGGAAGTTGCAAGACCCTGTTTATAGCGGAAGTTGTAAGACCCTGTTCATATATTTATTTATAACCAACCTGTACATGTAGTTTAACTCTCTTTTATTGTCAGTGAAAGAACGAAATTTTTCATGACTAACTGAGAGATGTCGTCCATCAGATGCCATTGACGGGAGATTCTCGATTTTTTTCTAATACCAGCAACAACACATAAATTTCTGATCAATTTCTTGAAGAAAGGATGATTTCTTTTAAAATCATTATGTATAAACGTTTAAATGCCCTTATAATACTTGGTCATGTTAAAATATTTTGTGTAGTTGAGATTCAATACTCGTGAATAAAGGCTCGGAAAAATAAATGACGTTTCCGACTGATAGCGAAAATGCAGTCCCAAAAAAGGGACACTAGGCACAAATTGGTTAAGAATATTGAGTACAGTGAGAAATTACTGATAGAAGATCACCAAAAATCGAATCATAGCCAAACTGAAACTGTTGCTAAAGAAAATTCTTCGCTAAGAACATTGACTATTGTCTTGATGACTGGCGAACAACTAAATGTACACGTATTCATACGTATGGAAGTGGATATAAAACATTGTACTTTTCTCAATAGTTTAGTATTTAAATATATATTCTCTTATATTTATTAATTTACATATTACAATTGTGTAACTCCGGCATTCTTTTTGAATGACCTTGTAAATTATAGCAAGTATAGTAGACCCCTGTATAACATCCATACAACACGGATTCTTAGAACACAGGGGAAAAAAAATTCGATCGAGTTCCTATGGCACGTTGAAAAAGGCTCGTATAGCACGGTAAAATGGACAGGTGTTCTGATTTTACTACTCTTTATTTCCTGTAATTAATGTAACTTTTGAATGGCAACACTCAACATCATTATGTGTCTAAGGAGTGCAAATGAGTTTTGCAGCGATTATACAGCGCAGTTCGCACTCTATCAATGAATGATACGCACGTCTGGATGACATGGCGAGTACGTAATGAAGTGTGAATGGTATTTAACTGTTGCTGGAGAAGGTAAGGAATCATTCTTCTGCTTACTTTTGTGAATGATGGGAAAGGCTGTTGATCTAAGAGAATTTGATAGTGGGCAGATTGTAATGGTCAGAAGACTCGAAACGAGTATCACCGAAACTGCTTGTCGGTTGTTCACAATCGTCGTTGTTAGTATTTGTAAAAGTCGATTAATGACGGTAAAACCAGCAATAGACGCCAAGATGTTTGGCGTCCAGGCATCATCCAAGAAAGAGGATGCCGGAGACTGTCCCGGGTAGTGCAGCAAAATCTACGGCAGACAATGGCTCAGATGACAGCCCAATACAATGCAGGCTCAAGTACAAGTGTTTCGGAACACGCAATTCAGCGGATAATGTTGGATATGGGATTGCGAAGCAGATGTTCCGCTCGTGTGCATCTGCTTACCAAGCGCCATTGTCATCTACTCCTAGAGTGGGTACGGGAACATCGAGTCTGGGCCACGGATATATAGAATAGAGTTGCCTGGTAGGATGAATCTCGGTTTCTTTTTCATTACGTCGATGGTCGTGTCAGGGTATGCCGTTTTCCAGGAGAACAGCTATTCCCCTCTCTCCGACAGCTTAGTGCTCAAACACTATCGCCCTAGTGTAGCGTTGCCATAATCACAGACAAAAGCTTAAATATTTGATACAACCCGTCTCCAGTATCTACGAAGAACTCGTGGCATCCATGCTCCACCGAGTTGTAGCTGTTTTGATGGCCAAAGGAGGCGCAACGCGTTATCCATGAGTAAGTGGTCATAATGAAATGGCTCTTCGTTGTATATTTCTATTCAATCCGAAGCTCTATATCCGGTCATATGTTTGTACTGTGACGTATGTGACGCGCGTAGCACACATTCAATGTCATTTCGTCAATATGTCATTATATGCAATCATTGTTAAGCATTCGCTAAGCAGCTTTGAAAATTGCAAATGAGGTCATGTTGGAAAGAAAGTGATACAGAATACAAACTTTCGGCATAGTTTGGATTTCCTGTTATTACTAGTAAAATAATCCATAAGCATATAACTATTACAAAGTGCCCTCCCAGTATTTTAACGCTAACATAATGCGATATTTTTGTAAAGAATTTTATTCAAATTTTGGACATAGTTTTCATTTAGATTATTCTTAATGTTCTATCATCTGTCACGCTAACTCCATTATCGAAAACTAGGCTACAATAACATGTAATTGGTCGCGTCGATTTAGAGAACATAGGTCTTGATGACTGTTTAAACTATACGGTTTGCTTTTGCTACCGAAATCTATTTGTATCAAAAAACCATTAGCGTGATTATGTGAAAATTACAGAGCTGTATAAGCTTATGAAAGAATAATGGTGCGATATCTAAGGGAGAGCGCTTAAAAATGTAGAAACAATTTTTTTTTTGTTCATGGATATACATAAACAAGATTTTGAAATTGTCGGCATGACTTTTCTATTTAATTTATCTCGGTATTTTTCTTTCTTTTTGTTTGAAAATAGCTATTTGAAAGTAAAAACATGTAGTATGGACTTACTCTAATTAAGTGGACTAAACTTACTAGTAATTTGCGCAATGGGGAATAATAATAATGATACTGATAAGCCGTCCATATTGTGTGGTGGTTAGAGAGCCATTCTACCACACCGCGGATCCGAGTTCAATTCCCGGCGCGGTGTTGGTTGTCATTTCATCCGTCCCTTCATTGGACTCAACGCTGGTCCAACTATTCGGTACTTCATAGTAAAGAGACTAGTAAGTCCGGCCTTGAAATTGGTCAATGCGTATAAACGGCAAGTGCCCGAAATTAAAAAAAATAATTATAATAATAATGACAATAATGCATAATACTGTGCAAAGTAATGTTTATTAATTTCTAATATTATTAATTTTTAATACATACTTATTGGAGACTCTAAATAATTACGGAAACAAGTAATAAATTCAAATTATTTTTTTTTCTTCAAAAGTACTTGAACAAAGGTAGTTGATTTAGAGGAAGAGGGTACAAAATTGAGCATTTTCTTGTTAAAATCGATTTTTTTATTAGTTACATTCATAATTATAAATATCATAAAAGAAAAAAAATGTATTATTTCCCAAATTATATGAGCTAAAAATAAAAAAATTCTGTAAGAAAGAAATATGTGTTGCATCGCTTCAACCATTGAATTTTACACCAAGTCAACAAAGTTATATTCGATTTTGGCACCTTTCTTACAATATCCTTGAAAATTACAAAACTGATATCTGAAGACTCTGGAAAACAAAATTTATTATTGGTAGTATTATCTATATAAATAAAATTAGACTTTTGTCTGTACATTTCTTGGAATTCAAAAATTTTACAATTTCTATCCGTTTCAAGCACCCGGGATTCCGATGCGACCCTCAAAAAAAAGTTTGTCTGTCTGTCCTTCTGTCATTCTGTCATTCTGTCCGTGACGCTTTTTTTGTTTAAGCATCACGTAAAAACGACTGAAGCGAATGATATGAAATTTTGTGTCATGATAGGTGGTCACTCAACTTAAAACATAGGCGTCGAATTTTTAAAAAATCTTGATTAGATTTTCCGATTTTGCGAAAATCGTTTCAAACTGCGTAAATTTGTGTTCAAGCATCACGCAAAAACGACTGAAGCGAATGATATGAAATTGGGTGTCATGATAGGTATTCACTCAACTTAAAACATAGGCGTCCAATTTTAAAAAAATCTTGATTGGAGTTTGAGATTTTGCGAAAATCCTTTCAAACTGCGTAAATTTGTGTTCAAGCATCACGTAAAAACGACTGTAGCGAATGATATGAAATTGGGTGTCATGATAGGTGGTCACTCAACTTAAAACATAGGCGTCGAATTTTAAAAAAATCTTGATTGGATTTTCCGATTTTGCGAAAATCGTTTCAAACTGCGTAAATTTGTGCTCAAGCATCACGCAAAAACGACTGAAGCGAATGATATGAAATTGGGTGTCATGATAGGTGGTCACTCAACTTAAACTATAAGCATCTAATTAAAAAAAATCGATCAGATTTCGAGATTTTGTGAAAATCGTTTAAAACTGAGTGAATCTTTGTTCCCGCATTACGTAATAACGACTAAAGCGAATGATATGAAATTTGGTCACACGATAGATGGTTGCTCAACATAAACTATAGGAGTCCAATTTTTTAAACATTTTTATTAGATTTTGAGATTTTGTGAAAATTCTCTCAAAATGCGTTTATATTTCTTCAAACATCACGTAATAACGACTAATACGAATGATACGAAATTTAGTGATATGATAGGTAGTTGCTAATCTTAATTTATAGGCGTTGAATTTTTAAAATATTTTGATTACATTTTGAGATTTTGCGAAAATCGTTTTAAAATGCTGAAAATTTGTTCCAGCATCACGAAATAAAGATTGCAGGGAATGAAACGAATTTGGTTGACAGGATAGGTTGTCACTCAACTTAAATTCTAGGCTTCCATTTTTTCAAAAATGTTGATTGAATTTTTAGATTTTGCGAAAATTATTTCAATATGCGTCAATATTCGTTCGCGCATCACATAATTACGACTAATGCGAATGAAATGATATTACTTAGTTACTCTCTAACCTGTAATATTTTAACAATACATAAAAATTATAACTTCGCTTTCTTTACTTTGGCAACATACTACAACCATTCTGTGTACTCATACAATGCTGACGAAAGATCTTGCTTTTTTGGAAATTTGCATTCACTAACCCGTCGTGGACGGGTATTTCAGCTAGTAATAAATATTTCTTGATCAATCTGTGCCAACAGATGATTTACTGGTGAATTCAGCAGATTCACGAACACGACATTGCATGCTTATCACGTGGAAAGAAAGGCTTGGGTTTAAATTAAGCAACCTACATAAATCTGAATACTTTCTCGTATTACAGGTTTCAACAGATTATTTAATTATAAGCAGGGAACTGCGCTGAGCGTAACAATGCATAAATGCATGGTTCTCATATTTCTCCTTTTATTTTTTATCGATTTAAAAAAAGGAGGAGGTACTATGTTCAACGCATATTTTTTCGACGTATGTACAGCGATAGTTTTTACCGCGAGGACCGATTTCAAAAATTATTTTCTTATTGGAAGCTCAGGGCAGGGGCGTAGCCAGGGGGGGGATATATTTAGATTAGTGATGAAATTCCGTCTATTTAAACACATATAGGTTCATATCCCCCCCCCCGAAAAATTTTCCAGGCGCATATCCCCTCCCCCCCCGAAAAAAATTCTTGGCTACGCGCCTGGCTCAGGGGTAGACCCTTATTAATTTGGTCACGCTTTTATGATACACTCACTTCCAAAAGTTAAGCACGAAGATGCAAAAAGTTCAACAAATACTGCTTTGATTGACACGAAATTCGGTAGGAAAGTAGCATATATATTTATGCATAAAACAAAATGAATAATTATATACAGAAATGAAAACAATATTAAATTTTGGAAAGTTATCAGATAGTGACATACTGGAGACTTAAACAAAATTATGTATAAAGTGAAAATAAACAGCATAAAATGATAAAAATGGACATTAATAGGGTATGTGATCCCCCCCCTCATCTGTATACAAAGTTTACACCTTGTAACCATGCTTTCAATTAGGTGGTCAACCACCGCAGAATTAAGCAATCGCCATTCTTTTAGAATGGCGATTGCTTAATTCAGCTCAATAAGAGTGGCTGGAGAGGGAAACATGAAGATACAGCACGGCCGAGAGCATCCCAAAGATTTTCAGTGGGATTACGGTCGGGCGAATATGCTGGCCACGCCATACGCGCAATCCCTTCACTCTCCAGGTAGTTATCGCTGATGTCAGCTCTATGGGGACGTGCGTTATCGTCCATTAAAACAAAAGTAGGGCCAACTACCGCAACGTACAATATCACAATGGATCCTAGGATTTCATCTCGATACCGGACAGCCGTCACAGAACCCCATTTAAAGATGTGCAGGTCGGTGCGGTATCCTAATGAAATCCCTGCCCACACCATAATGCTTCCGCCTCGGAATGCGTGATGTTCCGTGATGTTTTGGGGCTGATTGCGTGTTCCTTGTTCACGCCATATCCTTATACGCTTGTCATCTGGCTCCAGAGCAAATCTTGACTCATCAGTAAACATGACATTGGGTCATTCCATGGTGACTGACGTTACAATTTTACTACATTTGTAACCTTTGAAATTCACCAGTGGCTTGAAATATATATATTTATTTATTTAAAATTGATCAAGAGTATCATAAATAAGTACTATACTGTTATCCATTCTCAATATAAAAAATCTTTTTTTCTTTTTTTAAATAAAGGGAAATCAAAAAAACGTGACTGACGTTACACAGGTGTAACATCAGTCACGTTTTTTGATTTCTCTTTTTTTAAAAAAAGAAAAAATTATTTTTTATATAACATAGTCACGTTTTTTTATTTCCCTTTATTTAAAAAAAGAAAAAAAGATTTTTTATATTGAGAATGCATAACAATATATTACTTATTTATGACACTCTTGATCAATTTTAAATAAATAAATATATATATATTTCAAGCCACTGACCAGCAAACACACTACTGCCCGCAAAATGACGGCAAGATACCCGCCGTGCTGGCAAAGTGCCGTATGCCTAAGGTGACCATACGTTCCGTTTTGAACGGGACAGTCCCGTTTTTAGGTAGCTTGTCCCGTTGTCCCCAAGCACAGCTTTGAGACATTGTAATGGCCCGTTTTCAGACAATGTCCCCCTGACAATGTCCCGTTTTTAGAAATAACAATTTACGTAACGATTTCAATAATGGCCGCTAAAATCTAAAATCATACAACGGCAGTGTCCTGTAGAAAAAAAAAAAAAAAAAAAAACTTGACCTCCCTCCCTCTCCTCTCGAGACGCAAAGAAAACGATCGGGTATGTATTGTTTTTGTGTTTGTTCTTTTAATGTACTTTTTTGTCAACTATTTCAATTTATTTCTTTTTTTTAAAGTCATGCTCCCTCTTTTGCTTATCCCCCCCCCGCCCACGACTTCCACTTTATTTTCCCTTTTCACTCTGTGTTTTCTAAGAATTTTCTTCTTCCGAATGACAATTCTCCTGAGTGTCCTTTTGTTGATATTTCTCCTCTTTCCTGCCTGCTGTGTCGGATGGTGTTTTGGGAAGTCGAGAAAGGGTACCACTTTCGGGTGATACCCTTGTACCACCCGAAACATACGTCTTGCACTATTTTTTGTAGTATATGTGTGTCTTAGCAATTTTAATTTTCATTTTATTTTGAAATTAAAATAAACACAAGTTTTTTTGCGCATTTTCTTAACAACTAAGATACCCAGACCTGAAATTCAGTCTTCACTACACTATTACCTTAGAAACAATAGATGTCCCGTTTTGAGGTAGAAAATAAACGCACTAGTGCCAAAAAAGTATTAAATGTCCCGTTTTGAAGGAAAAAATAAATGGTCACGTTACGTATGCCGGGAGCACAGTACATTGCCGTCAGTTTAAAGTCACTGGAATACCAATGCCTGAAAAATGCATATGCTGCAGTACATTGCCAGTAATGGCGAAATGCCTGTCGCGCCCATGTGTCTAAAACATGCACAGCATAGTTAACGGCGTGGTACTGTTTAAAATGTACCGGGCCAGCACTTTTTTAGAGGTAATGGGCCAGTAAATATTTCGTAGTGTTAGCATAAAATTTCGTTATTTCATTTAAATAAATGGGACCTATATCAGATGTCTGCCCGAGGCCGCACGTTGGCTTAATCAAACTCTGATAGGCGTTCATATTATTATTATTATTATTTATTATTATTGGGATGTGGGGGTGGTGAATTAGTTCATATTGGAACTTTCATATTTTAGTACTAAAACTAAAATAATACAAACAAGTTCAATATGGTATAAAAATATTCACTACACCTACAGTGAACCCCTTAAATTTAATACATTTCCCTCTTAACCCTCTTAAATTTAATACATTTTAAATCAAGCATTTTAACTTAAATTCTCTTCCCATTTTTAACTACTCTGTCTTTCAAAATTTTGTATTACGCCTTTTTCCACATATTTAATTTAAATTAACTGTTTATCTATCTATGCTTAAATTATTCTATCGTCCTTTGTTCCATGTCAATAATTTTTGTTCCATGTCTTTCTTTACACGTACATACTTTATTTCCTTTCATTACCATATATGGACATGGCCTCACATCAGTTAAAAATACAGCTGAAATAATTTTCTATCACACGGGTTTACTGTAATTTTGGCTGCGTTTATCCTCAATAATTTGGTGCCGAGCGCTTTGTTATGTCTTCCCATTCTCTCTGTTGACTAGGAATATTCTGCGGTTTTTCGGCGTCTTTAATAATGAATATATTATTGGCTCTCGTTTGGGCGTTCTTTAAATATGCCAAGTTTAACTTTCTCGCCAACCTCCTGATCATTTTTCCATTGAATTTGACTTCCGTTTAATGCTGCAAATAATACTCGCTGGCATCCTTCATTCCTGCTGAACTTATACTGACCGCCCTTCTACATAAGTTCTGGACATTTTAGTGCTATGTATTGGCGGAACTCTTCACTACTGCCCTTTTTTAAAAATTGACTGCTGATTGTTTTCGCTGTTTCTATCCCGTTAACGAAAGACATCGATGCGCTTCTTTTGCTGTGATTTATTTCTGCGAGGTGCCAATCCTCTGAACATGCGGATACTTCAACCGTCGTGTGTGTTATCACAGCCGGTTATTTAATTTTCTGTGGCGAACAGCTTTAGACGACTATAGATCTAGTCGAAATAGTTTCAGACGACTAGCAGGACGTCATTATTTGGAACAGTTATTTATATAAAACAACACTGTTTCAATGATGATATCTTGTTGGTTCATAATACATTTCGAAGCCCTTGGATTTTATGTTAAAGAGTTGGGAAATAACAGGTAAATTTTAAGTTTCACTTTTTTTAATATATATACTCTCATAGTATGTTTTAGTGTATAAAAGTGTTTTCCTCCGTAAAATTTAAGTCATGTAGTATACAGCAGGTAGATATAGAAATTTCTTTTCAGAATAGCTAACAAAAAATCTTTTGATCTAAAGAAAATTTATAATAAACAAAATGTTACCCTAATGTTATGTGTAACAATAGTGCAACTTTATTTATTACTAGCTGAAGTACCCGTCCTCGACAGGTTAGTGAATGAAAATTTCCAAAAAGCAAGATCTTTCGTCAGCATTGTATGAGTACACAGAATGGATGTAGTATGTTGCCAAAGTAAAGAAAGCGAAGTTATAATTTTCATTTATTGTTAAAATATTACAGGTTAGAGAGTAACTAAGTAATATCATTTCATTCGCATTAGTCGTAATTATGTGATGCGCGAACGAATATTGACGCATATTGAAATAATTTTCGCAAAATCTAAAAATTCAATCAACATTTTTGAAAAAATGGAAGCCTAGAATTTAAGTTGAGTGACAACATATCATGTCAACCAAATTCGTTTCATTCCCTGCAATCTTTATTTCGTGATGCTGGAACAAATTTTCAGCATTTTAAAACGATTTTCGCAAAATCTCAAAATGTAATCAAAATATTTTAAAAATTCAACGCCTATAAATTAAGATTAGCAACTACCTATCATATCACTAAATTTCGTATCATTCGTATTAGTCGTTATTACGTGATGTTTGAAGAAATATAAACGCATTTTGAGAGAATTATCACAAAATCTCAAAATCTAATAAAAATGTTTAAAAAATTGGACTCCTATAGTTTATGTTGAGCAACCATCTATCGTGTGACCAAATTTCATATCATTCGCTTTAGTCGTTATTACGTAATACGGGACAAAGAGTCACTCAGTTTTAAACGATTTCACAAAATCTCGAAATCTGATGGATTTTTTTAATTAGATGCTTATAGTTTAAGGTGAGTGACCACCTATCATTTCACCAAATATCATTTTTTCACCTTGCAGTTATTACGTGATGTGCGAACACAAATTTACGCAGTTTGAAATGATTTTCGCAACATTTCAAAATCTAATCAAGATTTTTTTTAATTCGACGCCTATGTTTTAAGTTGAGTGACCACCTATCATGACACCCAATTTCATATCATTCGCTTCAGTCGTTTTTACGTGATGCTTGAACACAAATTTACGCAGTTTGAAAGGATTTTCGTCAAAATCTCAAAATCCAATCAGGATTTTTTAAAAATTGGACGCCTATGTTTTAAGTTGAGTGACCACCTATCATGACACCCAATTTCATATCATTCGCTTCAGTCGTTTTTGACGTGATGCTTGAACACAAATTTACGCAGTTTGAAACGATTTTCGCACAATCTGAAAATCTAATCAAGATTTTTTAAAAATTCGACGCCTATGTTTTAAGTTGAGTGACCACCTATCATGACACCAAATTTCATATCATTCGCTTCAGTCGTTTTTACGTGATGCTTAAACAAAAAAAGCGTCACGGACAGAATGACGAATGACAGAATGACAGAATCGAGACAGATCAGACAGACAAAATTTTTTTGGAGGGTCGCATCGTATTCCCGGGTGCTTGAAACGGATAGAAATCGCAAAATTTTTGAATTCCAAGAAATGTACAGACAAAAGTCTAATTTTATTTATATAGATTACTTCCTGTAAGATTTTGATTTATACATGTATATATATATAAACTCGGCTATTCGAGCCTTGTCAGGGGGGGGGGGACCCCTGAACCCCCTAATTTTTTAATTTCATTATTGCCATATTAAAACGATATTAATCGAGTATGTCATTTTATCTTATCTTTCGTGTATTTCGCCTGGTCACCCTATGTTGAAATTTTTATGATTGTAACCAGGGACGTACCCAGAAAAAAAATTTCGGGGGGTCCAAACGGTGAAAAAGGTAGGATTTTCCACGAAAGACTTCATCATTATTACATTGTTTGCAAAAACTGAAATTTCGGGGAGAGTACGGACCACCCCCCCTGGGTACTGCCTTAAATGTAACCTATTTATAGACAAATACATGGGATTCCTATTCACAGCTTACGGGATATTGTAACAATAGATTAAAGCTTTTGTGAAGTAATAGTATTTAAATATATGTAAAATTATGTCGCTATTTGGGGGGGGGGCACATTTTTCGGACAATTTTCAATAAAGGGGGGGGGGCGAGAGATAAAATGACACAGTCATTAATATATATATATATATATACTAACCGATAAAGTACTGTAGCTCATTTATAAAATCTCTGACTCTTGAAATATTGAAATTAAACTGTTTATAAATGATTTTATGTTGGTTCTGAAATGTGTTACCGCCTCTCTTATAAAAAAATCTTAAGTGACTGCAAATTTGTAAGAAAATTGCAGTTTATGAAAACTGCACACAATTATGATCACTAATGATAGGCGCACATAATTTGCAAACGATTGACCAACGGATTTTGCTGTTTTTATCTTTCATTTATGTTTGATCTTTTAAAATGTTACCCTTAAGGAATGTTTTTCTTTTGCGGGGTGGGGGTGGGGGTTGATGAATAAGCCCCCTACCTCAAATCCGCCACTGGCTCGTATTTTAATTATGGCAGCATTACTGTAAATAGGCACTAATCCGGTACCGTGCCATTATATTGCAATCACTATTAAGATACCAGGTCAGTGCCTTTATTTTTAATAATCGCCGACACCCGGCCGTTTCATTTTTGGCATTATAAACTTAATGGGCCAGTGGCTTTATTGTGAGCAACGGCCGGCACATGCAGTATGCCAGTAGAGTGCCGTTGCCTTCCCAGGCTTCTGGCAAGGTACTTCTCGGGCGACTACTTTTGGTACGATTCAGTTACTTTTTGCAGTGCCGGGCCGGTGCTGGACGTAAAGGCAGAAAGGCGCTGGCAAGGTACTCCACCAGCAGGCGTGTGTTTGCTGGGTGGTGAATTTCAAAGGTTACAAATGTAGTAAAATTGTAACGTCAGTCACCATGGAATGACCCCATTGCGCCAGTCAGACACAGTTCAATTGACATGTTATCGGCACCACTTTAATCGTGCCCTTCTTGATTGGACGGATAGAAAAACACAAGTTCGAGGTACCCGGGCGTACAGTCCTCTCATATGTAATCTTCGGCGTACAGTAGCTGCAGATATCGCCTTACCAATGGGCGCTGTAGCCATAGATGCCACATGTGTGGAGGTCGCGGAGGACACGTGTGGCATCTATGGCCACCACTGCTTCTATTTTTTACTTGCGTTTCTCGTTTACCAATTAAGGCTGTGGGAATTTTCTTGTCTTTCTTTCTTCTTTAGGCTGAGTTTTCCGTTTTTCAAGCAATGATAACTGTGTGTGTGCTCATTTTTACACATTGTTCTTCTCCTTTAAACTAATTTTTTTTTTCGTTCTACAGGCCATCAGGAGTAAGGGAATGAACGTGCTTTTTTTTCTTTCTTTGTTGGCGCTTTCTTTATTAATTATCGTTTAAAACCATTATTTAGGCTTCTGTATGAATCTTATATATAACTAGCTGAAGTACCCGTTCTTCGCACGGGAATGAATGGACTTTTTGATATTAATATTTGTTGTGATTACTATTATTGTAATAAAGAGATATAGCAAAATGGATATCGCGTTATATTGTGTTCAATAATCATGCATACTGAATTTCAAGGCAATCGTTTTTACGGTGCAGAAGGCGATGCGGCGTAGCACAATCTAGTGGCGAGTTTTAGCAAAACGGATACGGCAAAAATATTCTTCACATTCAGATATCGATGTATACGAATTTTCATGACGATCGGCTGAATAGTCTTGAAGTTCATGTGTTGACGCGACATCTAGTGTCAAGTTATAGGAAAATGGATCGTGCCAAACTCTTCCCCGTGTTCAAATATATATGGATACCTATTTTCATAGCGATCATTCGCACAGTCAAGAAGTGATACACTGCAGGGCCATCTAGTGGTTAATTAAAGTAATGATTTGCTACAGCGCCGTCATGTGGCGAGTTATAGCAAAATGGATAACGCCAAAATATTCTCATTGTTCAAATAGCTATGTATACTGATTTTCATAGCCACCGTTTGAATGGTCAAAAATTTGGCTTGCTGCAGCGTCATCTAGTGGTGAGTTAAAATAATAATGCATTGCAGTGTCATCTAGTGGCGAGTAACATCAAAAGTAACGCAGTTAGAATATATTCTTCGTGCTCAAATGTGTAAGTATAAAAAATTTTATGCCGATCAGTCGAACGGTATAGAAGTTGATGCTTTGCAGCGCCATTTAGCGGCAAGTTACAGCAAAATGGATAGTGAAAAATATTCTCCGTGTTCTAATATTCGCGTGTACCAAATTTCATCGAAATTGGTTGGACGATATTCGCATAGCAAACGGCTAAACGGAATAGAATTCGACGTTCTGCTGCGCCACCTAGTGAAAAGTTAGAGGAAAACGGATAGCATAAAAACCTACTCCATGATAAAAGATTTAGGTGAACCAAATTTCATGGTGATCGGTGAAACGGTGCTGGAGTTTTTCAACCTCCTACACACATACCAACATTCATTTTTATCTATAACCAGTCTTATTATACGTATATACCAGTCTCAAGTAAAATCCAGTTTCAAATCTAAGCCTCGCCAAAGTGCCAGCATACGCCATTTTGCAAGAGTTTTTTCAGGGAATCATTCGAAGCATTGCCTTAGCAGCAATCAAAATGGGAAATAGTTCGACCGCCAGGCATTTATTTGAAAAACGGAATCCCTTAATACAGCCGCATTTTTTAAATTATCAACTATAACATGTTTTATTCATCGTTACCTCTATGTACTAAATGCGAAGATTTCAATTTTCTGAAATTTGGCGGATTTCCCCCAAGTTAAATCAATGTACTCAATTGGCGAGAATTCTGAAGCTACATCGCTTGAAATGCCCTAATAACTGCATTATTTCTGCACGGATAGTTAAAATTTAATGCTGTATTCTAAGAAAACCTATACACTTGTTTTCAAAAATGCTATTCCCTTAAGCTCTCAGTAAACTGCGCCAAAAAGCCTAAAACTGTGCAAACCGCTAGAACTCACTCTCTAAAAATCGGCCTAGCAGCCATTTTTTTTTCGCCAAACTAAAAAAAATTACATATTAGTCTCGGATATCTTCGATCCTCATTGTTTTGCGTATAAAACATTTCATTCCTGCTCTCATTTCTTATGCGCACACGATATTATAATTAAAAAAATAACCTAAAAAAATAAACTAAAAAAATCATTATTATTCTTTTATTTTTACTTTAAGAATTTAAAACATTTTATTCGGCAAAATCGCCACACATGGCAACCAAGATGCTTATTTCACACACTTTTTTCACTACAGGGGTTAATATTACGTAAAGCTTTCTGCGTGGAGAACATAAAAAATCTCTTAAATTCCGGGAACGGAAATAAAGTGGAATTTCAAAGTTTTAAAGTGGACTATCATTTATTCTATATTATTTTACATATCTGTGTAAAATTTCAGGCTGACAGGTCCATTTTTGTGGAATTGTATACTACCCAAATCAACAAATTGACAAACAGAATTTCATTTTTATTTATAAGATAACCTAGGCTTGTTTTTAAAAATACCCTCTCATTAAATTGCGCCAAGCGCTAGAATCATAGAAAATCTGACACACTTTCAGATTTTTAAATACGCACTAAAGTGCTATATATAAAAAGAGTTATAATCCATGGGTCTTCCCTATTTTCGTTCCTTCTTTCATTAAGTTGGAAAGTGTATCATTATTCATGAGTGTGATTAAACAAAATTAAAACTGATATTTCTAACATCCTTTTTTCTGGATGTAATACATTAGATGCAGAAAAGCTGCTCAGAAAAATGCACAATTCCAACTGAATGAAAATTTCAAAAACTTATACGCAGGTGTATTCATAACCCAAATAGCAGACGATTAAATTACGATAAATAGCGCCAAGCGTTAGAATCCTCCTCAAAATCGCGAGAATGCTGTAGATAGATCGCTTGAAATCCCTTAATAACTGCATTATTTTCGCACGGATCATTAAAATTTAACGCTGTATTCTAATAAAACCTTTGCACTTGTTTTCAAAAATCCGTTTCCGTAAGCTCTCAGTAAATTGCGCCTAGCCGGAAACTGTGCAAACCGCTAGAACTCACTTTCTCGGCATTTGAGCCATTTTATTTTTTCGCCAAACTAAAAAATTTTAACATATTAGCCTCGGAAATCTTCAATTCTTATTGTTTTGCGTATAAAACATTTCCTTCCTGCTCCGATTTCCCATGCACACGATATTATAATAAAAAAAAAAATATATAACCTTACGAATATAAACTAAAAAAAAAAATCATTATTATTCTTTTATTTTTACTTTGAGAATTTAAAACATCTTATTCGGCAAAATCGCCACACATGGCAACCACGATCCTTATTTCACACTTTTTTCACTACAGGGGTTACAATTACGGAAAGCTTTTTGCGTGCAGAACATAAAAAATCTCTTAAATTCCGGGAACGGGTGGACTTTCAAAGTTTTAAAGTGGACTATGATTTATTCTATATTATTTTACATATCTGTGCAAAATTTCAGGCTGATAGGTCCATTTTTGTGGATTTGTATACAACTCAAATCCACAAACAAACAAACAAATAAACAAACAAATAAACAAACAAACAAACAAACAAACAGAATTTCATTTTTATTTATAAGATAAAATCCGAGAGTAAACATTGTATGTAGCTAGGTTTGTAGGTAGGTTTGTGACCTCCGATCTTCTTGCGCGCGTCTCTCGATTGCATTGCGCCGAGACGGTGGGTCGCAGACCCACCGAAGTTTGCATACGGCTTCACTAGGACAGATCCTAACACGCCTCGGAGCGATTTTTTCGAAATTCGAATTAGAAAATGTTTTATTTTATGTTTTGTCCGATTTTTAGCGATTTTTCTCGCTTAATGCGTAATAACGCCGGTCATTGCACTCGCAGTAAAACGAAATTCACATCATCGGATAGAAGAGAAAATTTTCTTTTAAAAATTGTTTGTTCGGACTGTGTAACATAATTTGCAGATTTTCGGGAATTTTTCAAATAAAATTAAATTTGACGCTGACTTTCGTAAAATATTTTTAAAATTGCTGCATCTTGAATTCTATCCGTCATAACTTTTTTATATTTTGTCAAATGACGGAGCATACATTTCGCCCTCTTTTAAAAGAAAAATCAGAGGAAAATATAAATTAGGAGATTTTTTACGAATTTCTAACTAAAGAAGGATTTTCATTTCAATCGCAGCAGCTTAAAATTTTCGGTATGATATCTCGCGGTTTGGTTGTCTTGGAGACAGTAACAATGATTAAAATTGCCAGTTGAAAAAAAATAAATAAAATTACTTTAAAATAACTGATTTATCGCATGTGAAAAGTGCGTGATTTTTATGTCATAAGTTTAAAACCTCTTTCGAAACTCAATCAGAATTACGGACTCACAAGCAAAACATACGCCACGCATGAAATAATTCTATATTTTACTTTATGTTGCCAGATAAATAATTGAATGCTGTTTTTTCACCAGTGAATTATCCAGCATTACTGAAAAAACTTTCAAAATACTGGTGTTAAACGATAAAGTAATTAAAAAACTTTGTAAAAAACACACATAAGAAGTAAAAGGAAAGAGGATACGCACGTTTCGTTCAAAAATTGTTTTGAACTTCTTCAGTCCCACTGAAAAAGGACTGAAGAAGTTCAAAACAATTTTTGAACGAAACGTGCGTATCCTCTTTCCTTTTACTTCTTATGTGTGTTTTTTACAAAGTTTTTTAATTACTTTATCCAGCATTATTTTCGATTGAGATTATAAACTTGTCACGTTTTCGAATAGCAGGAAATATATTGCGGTATTAAACAGGGCCTGATTATGACCATGACCAACAGGGGCCCCCGGGCATTGATGAATTTTGGGCCCCCCCCCATGTATGAAATTTGTTTTATTTTTCATAATTTTTTTTTTTTGTAAAAAAAGAACAACATTTGAAATTGGGGGCCATTTCTCCCCTGGGCAAAGTCCCAATTTACCCATGCGATAATAGGTCCCTGGTGCTAAATACACCAATCTGACAAGAACTATGCGTAAAAATTTATGGAGAGCTGATTTAGTGGCAACCATAAACTGAAATATGATTATCGTTTATGCTAATGCGTAAATTGCAAAGAATTACCAAAGAGTATAGGCCTACATTCGTGGCAAATATCTACACCGTTTCTTTAAATTAAGTATTAACGGTTGCAAAACGACAGCATATTGTATTGGTATCAGTAAAAGATGGTAAGTAATAGTAAGTAGATATGATAAGGCAATATTGATCAAAGCACAATATACCGCAGTAATAAATATTTAGTGAAACTAAGTATTCTATTCATTTTTCAACAGTCGTATTACATCACAGCTAACAAAACATTAAGTAATTTTACATCGCGTTAATATATTCAGCGGTAGTTTCAACAGAAAAGACTGTAATAGACCTTTCTTTTTTCTTGGAGATTCTGTTTTGTCACAAGTAGTTATGATCACATTTTAGGAAAATGTTCTCCTGTTGCCTTGCGAAGAGCGGGTACACAACTATTTAATTTTAAAATAAAACGGTTCTCCACATCATGTAGTATCTAAGGTATTAATGGCATAACTTAAATCTAAAAAAGAGTATGATGCAGAAATGAGGCATTTTGAATATTAGGAATTTTCACTGCGAACCGTCACGCTTTTCTTTTCTGATCGTGAATGACACCGACATACTTTTTTGCGTCATAATATTAACAATGGTCACTGGTCAGTACGTATACTAACTTTACGAATAAGTAATAAGTAACTTTACGCGAAGAGTCAAATCATTTTGCTTATTTTTAGATTCCAAATCTCTGGAATCAATTCGAACTATACATGTAAGAAAAGTTTCGTTCCCTACCGTGCGGAGAACGGGCACGCAGCTAGTAATATATAAAAACTGTTTAGTTATTAAGCGCTTAGGCTTCCGGAAATTTAATTTTCTTTCAAGTTACTGAAGATGCTTTGAATTCAAATGAACTGAACAAAACACACAAAAGTGTTGTGACGTTGAAATGAGAATCGTTTGGACTACCTCATAATGAAATATTCCATTTCGTTCAGTTAAAATTGTTCAAACATTTTATGGTGCAATATTTAAAGTTTTAGTCTTTTAGTAAGTGGGTCAATATATTTAAGGTAATTATTAATTATAAAACTTCTAATAAAAACTATCAATCAAGGCAAGATTTTAAAAATTAAATTTTAATAAGGCAGTTTGTAGGGAATAGTATAAAAGTTTTATGCAAAAAAGGAGGTAGAACACAGAAATTTTGTAACACTTTTACTACGCTCCACATCTATTATTTTTTAAAAATAAATTTATATATTCCCATCAATCTTTGTCCTTTGAAACGCTATCTTCAAATAGCTTGTGAAGCATATCAATAGTTTTCGTACATCTAGTCTGTAGATAATCTACATGATGAAGGTTTTTTTGACAGCTATTTTTCACGTCAAACAAAAATTGACTTTGATATACTGGATAAACAGGAATATTAATACCACTTAAAATATTCTCCAATAAGTAATATACCATAACACGACACTTAAAAATAAAGAAATTTATGCCAAGGAAGTAAATCCATTTACTCTCACCTTTTTGTTTCTGAATCGATTCAAGAGTTTTCGAATATCTATTAGACGTAATGTTGATATGGATAATGAGACTTGTTTATAGTGTATTTTAAATTATGTTCTTGGTGCTGACAAAGTAATAGCCTCAATATCATAAAATAGATAATCGATGAAATGGAGTGAACATAGAAATCCAACCACCAGGTCAGAATGTAGTGTTAGGTATTTAATGGTAAACTAAAGTGTGACAATTCAGAAAATGCATTAGGCAAGCCAACGTCGAAAGTTAGTAGTAAGGTATTTTTCGTAGATTTTAGACTTGTGT